>OV788325.1:24678429-25974679 GCA_928718305.1 Tetramorium bicarinatum
GGGCATAGAGAGGTGGAGTGAATAGCGGAGGGTCGAGTGAAGCAGAGAAAGTGGAGGGGTAGAGCGACAGTAAGGGAGGAGTGAGATAGAAAGGTTATTAGACAGGCGGAGAGCGTAGGTTAGGAGCGGCGGGAAGGAGCATAGAGTAACGCGTTAGTGAAGGCGGCAGAGCGAACGGAGCGGAAGAAGGTGTAGGAAGTGCGGGAGGGCGAGAAAGTGTAGAAAAGAAGTAAGTAAGTAGGAGAGTGATAAAAAGATGCGTGAGAGAGTTATGAAAGGGAAGGAAATAGAAGGGAAGGAAGAAGAAGGGAGGGAAGAAGGCAGGAAGAAGGTGGGGAGGCCAACAAAGATTGAGAAAATGATAAGAGAGAGATCAAACAGCCTGCCGATAGTGGACTTTATTAAAAGAGGAGAGAAAAGGAAAGGGATGCAAGAGGAGGAGAGGGAGGAGGAGGAGTTGGAAGCGTTCAAGAAAAGCGCGAGAGTGGCAAGATCACCGGTGGAGTCGGAGGAAGGGAGATGGAAAGAAGTAATAAAAGAAATGAGAACGGGCTTTAATGAGATAATGAGAGAAATGAGAGAATTAAGGGAGGAAAGAGAGGAGATGAAGAAATGGATGGAAGAATTGAGGAAAGAATGAGAGAAAGAGAAAGAAGGACTGGAAAGAAGGTTGAACGGGATGGAAAAAAAGATGGAGGAGTGGGAAGGAAGAGAAAAAGAAAAAGGAAAAAGAGAGAGAGAAAGAGGAGAGGCAGAGAAGAGGCCGGGGGAAAAATGGGGGGAAATGGAGGGAAGAATGAGGAGATTGGAGATGGAAGGAGAGTTGAAAAAGAGAGAAGAGAAGAAAAGAAATGTGATAATAAGAGGAGTGGAAGCAAAGAAAGAAGGAGAGGAAGGACTGAAAGAAGAGGTGAAAGAGATAATAAAAGAGACAGGAGCGATAGCGAAGATAGAGACGATAAGGAGGATAGGGAGGAAGAACGGAGAAAGAAGAGAAATGGTGTGGATAAGGTTTACGAGTGTAGAGGAGAAAATAGAAGTAATGAAAGGAAAGAGAAGGCTAAGAGATAGGAAAGAGTGGATAACGGACGATTTGACAGAAAAAGAGAGAATAGAATAAATGATAAGAAGAGAAGCCGAAGGGAAAAGGAGAGAAGGGAAGAGAGTAAGAGTGGGGTATATGAAGATGTGGGTAGAAGGAAGTCTGTGGATGTGGGACGAGGGAAGAGAAGGATGGAGGACGAGTGATGGAGGGGAGGTGAGGGAAAGAGAAAGAGAGGAAAGGGTAGGAGGGGAAAGAATGGAAACGGTTTTCGCCTAGGGGAACCTGGCGAGGAGGAGAAGAAAGGGAAGAAGAGAGATAAAAATAAGAGGAAGGGGAAGAGGAAGGAGAGGAGGAAAGAAGAGAAGGAATATAAAATAGGTTTTTGGAATGTGGCAGGATTGGAAAACAAAGATAAAGAGTTCTGGGAGAAATTGGGAGAGTGGGATGTGATAATTTTAAGTGAAACGTGGATACAGGAGAAAGGGTGGGAGAGAATAAAGGAAGAATGCCAAAAGGTTTTGTGTGGGAAGTGCAGGAAGCGGGAAGGAAGAATAAGAAAGGAAGAGCGATAGGAGGAATGGTGATGGGAAGGAAAGAGGGGTTGGAGGTGAGAGGAGAGAAAGAGGGAAGGAGGAGGAGAGAGGAGAGAATAATGATGGAAGAAGTGAATCTAGGAGGAAGATGGTGGAGGATAATAGGAGTGTACGTAAACAAGGATATAGATCAGAAGATGGAGAAATTAAGAGAATGGATGGAAAATGAGGAGGAAGGGGTGAGAGTATTAATAGGAGGAGATTTCAATGCAAGAACGGGAAGAGAAGGCGGAAGAGTGGGAGAGAGAAATGAGGAAGGGATGGAGAAGGAGGGAAGGAGGTCGAGAGACAGGAAGATGAATGTGGACGGTAGAAAATTGTGTGGTGTTTTAGAGGAGCTGGGATGGTCGATAATGAACGGAAATATAGAAGGTGATGAAGAGGGAGAGTGGACATACACAGGAGGGAAGAACGGAACGGTCATTGATTATGTATTAGGAAATGAGGAGACAAGAGAAGGAGTGAGAAGGATGAAGGTGGAGGAAAGGATTGACTCAGATCATCAACCGTTAACGGTGTGGATAGAAGGAAGAGAGAGGAGAGATGAAAGGAAAGAATGGAAGAGGAAAAAAGGAGGAAAAGGAGTTTGGACGGAGGAGGGAAGGAAAAGATTCGAGGAATATTTTGGGAGGAAAGAAGAAGAAATGAGAGGGGGAGAAGAGGAATGGAAAAGGCTAAAGGAGAGAGTGGAGGTGGTGATGAGGAGAGTGAAAAAAGAGTTGAAGGGAAAGAAGAAAAAAGGATGGTGGGATGAAGAATGCAGAGAGAAAAAAGGAGAGGTGAAAGAGGAAACTAAAAAGATGGAAAAGGCAAGGAGGGGATGGAGAGAAGTATAGAGAAGTGAGGAGAGAATACAGAATAATATGTGAGAAGAAGAAAAGAGAGGAGGGAGAAAGATGGGAGAGAGAAATGGAAAAAGTGAAAACAGAGAGACAGGTATGGAAGGTGGTGAGAGGAGAGAGAAAGAGAAGGAGGGGAGGAAGGACAGAGCAGGGAATAGAGATGGAAGAATGGGAAAGGTATTTCAAGGAATTGCTGGGAGGTGTGAACTGGAGGATAAGAAGAGAAGGGGAAGTGATGGAAAGCGAGGAGGCGGAGGAGGAGGAGATAAGCAAGGAAGAAATGGAGAGGGCTATAAGGAAATTGAAGGAAGGAAAGGCGGCCGGGGGAGATGGTATAGGAAATGAAGTGTGGAAGTATGGAGGAAAGGAGGTGAGAGAGTAGTTGTGGCAGATATGTAATAGAGTCTGGAAAGGAGAGGGATGGCCAGAGGATTGGAGAGAAGGAGTGGTAGTGCCGATTTTGAAGAAAGGGAAAGGGGGAAGGGTAGAGGACTATAGAGGAGTAACGCTGACGCAAACGGCATATAAGGTGTACGTAGCAATATTGGCGGAGAGACTGAAAGAGGAGTTAGGGAGGAAAGGAATATTGCCACCGAGTCAAGCGGGCTTCAGAAAAGGGATGGGAACAATAGACCAAATTTATGTAATAAACTATTTGATAAACAAGAGGGTGACGGAAGGGAGGAGAAAAATGGTAGCCACGTTCATAGACATGAAGGCGGCATTTGACTCGGTGGACAGGGGAATTCTGATAGAGAGTATGAGAAAAAGGGGAGTGAGGGAAGGGCTGGTAGCGAGATGCGAGGAGGTGTTGGAGGAGACAGTGAGCAGGGTGAGAGTAGGAGAGAAAGAAGGAGGAAGATTTTGGACAGAGAGGGGAGTGAGACAGGGGTGTCCCTTGAGCCCCTGTTTATTCACTCTGCTGATAGCGGACATGGATGAGGCGTTGGAGGAGGAGGGATGGGGAGGAATGAAAGTAAAAGGAAGGAAAATTTATTCACTGGCGTATGCGGATGATGTGGTGGTTCTGGCGGAGGAGGAGAATGGGATGCAGAGAATGTTAAAAGGGTTGAAGAGGTATGTGGATAAAAAAAACCTGGAGGTAAATGTGGAAAAAACGAAGGTGATGAGATGCAGAAGGGGAGGGGGAAGATGGAAAAAGATAGAGTGGAAATGGAAAGGAAAAAAGATAGAAGAAGTGAAGAAATTTAATTATTTAGGATATATGCTGATGGCAAATGGAGGACAGAGAGAACATATAAAGGAAAGAGTGAGGAAGGGAGCGGTGGTGATGAGAGAGGTCTGGGGGATAGGAAAAAGAAGATTTGGAAAAGACTGGGCAAGAAGGATGTGACTGTTTGACAGGCTGGTGTGGACAGTGATGGGGTATGGAGTAGAGATATGGGGATGGAAAGAGAGAGAAGAAATGGAGAAAGTGCAGGATAGATTCCTAAAATGGATAGCAGGAGTGGGAAGGAGTACGCCAAGCTATCTATTAAGGGAAGAATTTCAAAGAGAAAAGCTGAGGGGAAGGGCGGGTTTAAGAGCATGGGGATACGAGAGAAGATTAGGGGAGGGAAAAGGAGGGGAACTGGCCAGGTTATGTTGGGAGGAGTTGAGAGAAAGAGCAAAGGAAGGATCAGCAGTGGGGGAATGGGAGAAGGAGAGAAAAGAGTACTATGAGAGGAAGGGATGGAGCTTGAAAGTGATAGAAAAGATGAGAGAGGATGGAGAAATGAGAGGAGAAGAGATAGTAAGGAAGGAGAGAAAGATACAGGAGAGGGAGAGATGGGAAAGGATAAGGGAGTCTAAATTTAATAAATGGTATGGAAGAATAAAAGGAAATATACCGGAATACCTAAAAGAGGGATGGAAGGAGGAAAGATGGCAGAGGATAGCAAGGCATAGGTTAGGTGACAAGATGAGAGGAAACAGATATTGGGAGGGAAGGGAGGAGAGAAAGTGTAGGAGATGTGGATGGGGGGAGGAAACGTGGGAGCATGTGTGGGAAGAATGTACGAGTTGGGGACAGAAGAGAGGGTGGCAGGAGGCGGTGGAGGAGGTTCTCGGGGAGAGGGGGGAGGGAGAGGAGTGGATGATAAAGTGGGAAGAGATGATGGAAGGGAGGGAAGAGGAGGAAGACAGAAGGATGGGAGGAGGTGTGAATGAGGAAGGATTGGAAAGAGAGAAGCATACAGCGGAAACGGAGGTCCAAAGGAATGAGTGGGAATGTATGGATGGATGTGAGTGGGTGTGTCTCTCTCTCTCGCGGGCGAGCGAATAAATAGATTTAAGTAAATTGTAAGCGGAGCGGAGGTCCGCGTGTACCCCGCAAAGGGAATAAACTATTACTACTACTACTACTACTACTACTTTTCATGTCAAAACGAGATTTGTTAATATTATAAATAATAATTCTATTTAAAAAGTATGAATTCATGAATCTGATAATTGGCGACAAAAACAGTAATATCACGAAAATGTGCACATAAACTATATAGCCAACATACAAGTTTGGGCTGAAGGGTAACGCGTATGTGCACAATTCTGATTCTGTTCCGTGCTATGGTAAGACGGGGGTTGTCTGGCACGGTCCCTACGCGTGCCCCGGTGCCGCTGAACCCGTTGGTTCTTGTGGCGGATCCCCACGTCGCGATCTTCGCGACCTGGATACCCCGGTTGACGGAAGTCGTTTGGCACGGTCCATACGCGTGCCCCGGTGCCGCCGAACCCGTCGGTTCTCGTGGCGCACCTCTGTGTCGTGATCTTCGCGACCAGGACATCCCGGTTGACGGGAGTCACCTGGCACAGTTCCTACGCGTGTTTCGGTGTCGCTGAACCCGTTGGTTCTTGTGGCGAATCCCCACATCGCGATCTTCGCGACCTGGACACCCCGGTTGACGGAGGTCATCTGGCACGGTCCCTACGCGTGCCCCGATGTCGCCGAACCCGTCGGTTCTCGTGGCGCACCTCTGTGTCGTGATCTTCGCGACCAGGACATTCCCGTTGACGGGAATCGCCTGGCACGGTCCCTACGCATGCCCCGGTGCCACCAAATCCGTTGGATGACACATTGAAGGTTATGGGTCGGTTCTCGTTATAACTGCACTGAGTTGCCCTAGTTCTGCAGTGCAGCTCAGTCAGTGCAGTCGCCACGTAACAGTGGCGCTCTTGCGTTAAAAAAGCGAACCTGGACATTTTCCCACAACTAGCTGGGGCGAAGGAGAAGACGGAGACGACGACGTTTCTTAAATGAAAATTACCCATTTTAGACTTTTTTAAATTTTAGATCGCGATATCTCCACTCGTAGTTTACGTAGAATAAAAATAAAAACACTTTCATTATATGATTCGACCCCAAGCTTTCGATTAAGCCTACTTAGAATTCGATCGGTTCAGTCGTTAATGAGATCTGATAATCGAAGGAATTCTCAATACGACGTCTCGCGTATAAAAGGCACGGCCGTGTCCCGGCGCCCCGCTGCGCGTAACTTGGCACGCGAGACACTACCGTGCCTCTTGATTATTAAGGGGATGCTGGAGTGACGGCCAAACTTGATCAGGGTCGATAATCTAGAATATGGTATAAAAATTTCCTATATTATCGATCCTAGCTCAAGCATGTATATATTGCGCGCTTGTGCGTGCAATGTTGCCGCCTCGATTGTTTACGATACGAGCAGGATAGATATATAATCTTTCGTCCTTTTCCTCTCATTGTTACCAAGAATCTCGATGTTGCCAAGATTCTCGATGTTCTGAGACGGCTAGAGCGTTCAAATTTCCTTTTACCAGGCACTGCAGGGCCGCCCTACAAATTGTGGGCCCCTCATCCTGATAATATTTTAATAAATATTAAAGTCGCGTACGATTTTAATACATATAATAATATAACGACTTTATTATATCTTATGAAAGAAATATATTCAGTAATTTGTACTATATGACTTATATAATACTAGTTTTGTCTTGAAGTGTGACTAAAATTATAGTATTATATAAAATCATATTATTTTATGATTTTGAATATTGGGAACAGTGAATGGGCCCCTCCAACATTCATTCCCGTGAGAACGCAACAAATAAATTTTTCTCGTCTCTCTGAATCAAATTTATAAATATTTGTAATAACCAGTACTATCCTAAAAACGAGATGCCTCTGATTTTTATTAACATCAGTATCGTCATATCACAGACGCCTCTGACTTTATATATAATATATTGTAAGGCACAATACAATAAAGCCCGCCACTTTCGGCGCTGTATCACGCGGCGTGCGAGATATCCTTACGCGGAATTATGCGCGCGCCGGCATGCTCGAGCGCGGCCCGGATCTCGGGACTTGAGTCCCGGCCGCGAGCGTGATAGCATCGTCTTCCCTTCGGTCGTTTTCCCGGGTTTTTCCCGTCTGTCCGTTCAAGTCATTATATACGCGTCCGGTTTGATTTAAGTTACGTTCCCCGGCGCTTTGTGATATTAAGTTAATTACCAATAACACGCATTCGCGTTCTGTTTATGACCACGTGCCCTGTGGTCACGTTGATTATTAAATATACCTATTTAACCCGATATCGTGTGTCGCCTTCATTCCCCACTCTCGACCCTCCTGACAACCCTCACAATATAATCATGCAGTTTATATTTTAATTTTATATACTCAGTTCCGTCAAATACACGCTTCTGATTTTTATTATAATCAGTACCGTCAGACCACAGACGCCTCTGACTTTTATACATAATATATAATCATGCAGTTTTATATTTTAATTTTATATACATAGTACCATCAAAATAGACGCTTCTGATTTTTATATGTAATATACATATAATCATGCAATTATATATATATCAATTTTATATACTCAGTATCGTCAAAATAGACGCTTCTGATTTTTATATGTAATATACAAATAATCATGCAATTTTACATACTCAGTATCGTCAAAATAGACGCTTCTGATTTTTATATGTAATATACATCATTTATATATATATCAATTTTATATACTCAGTATCGTCAAAATAGACGCTTCTGATTTTTATATGTAATATACAAATAATCATGCAATTTTACATACTCAGTATCGTCAAAATAGACGCTTCTGATTTTTATATGTAATATATATATAATCATGCAATTATATATATATCAATTTTATATACTCAGTATCGTCAAAATAGACGTTTCTGATTTTTATATGTAATATACAAATAATCATGCAATTTTATATACTCAGTATCATCAAAATAGACGCTTCTGATTTTTATATGTAATATACATATAATCATGCAATTTTATATATATCAATTTTATATACTCAGTACCGTCAAAATAGACGCTTCTGATTTTGATTGTACATACCATTAGAAATCGGGACTGAGAATCTTTGAAATTATGTTATTTCACGATTCTAAAGGCTCGCCACCGCGATCGAGAAGTCCGAGTGGAAGCGCTCGTTCGACGTGGAGTTGGCGCGCGAGAAGTCCGACGAGTCATAGTTGGCCCGCATGGAGAACCGCTCGAGCTGGAGCGCAGTATCGAGGACCGGTTCTCGGACTCGGAGTTCTTCGAGAACCGACCCTCGCTCGAGTCCGAGTCGTTGCGGCTACACCATGTCGACTCCTCGTCCGATCTGTTCATCAGCAGCCGGTCCTCCACGCTGCTCGACTTCATGATCTCGTTCTGCTAGCGCTGCTGCTTCCTCACGTGGTGGCCGACGCGCTCGGGACTGCCCTCAAGGCTACTCTAATTATCACGACTATCACTAATTGTCACGACATTGTCCGTCTCGTCGTTTGTCATGAAATACGGTACGAATACACGATTACACTCCAAAATACACGGAGCGAACAGGCATTCGCGCGCTTTGACAGTTCGGTCAACTTCTTTCCGTTTACGTTCGCGTGTTTTGACTACGCGCGTATTCTCACGCACTCGGGTTGTGTGTAGTAGTGTATACGTGTGAATCTTCCTTGTGCTAAGTTACTAACACAAGGAAGTGTCACACCGACACGCCAATGCCATCTTCTAGAAAATTCCGGAACTATTGTCGACCTATGTATATATGTAATCACTGGTCTGCTGACCTCTCCACATGTACACTACGTAGATGCATGTGAATAAAGTGATCTCGTCAAGATATCTTTTTTATTAGACATTTGTTTGTATTTTCATCGCTACCACAGTGTTCGTTATTCCTGTCCGTGGGGTGCCGTGACTCGGTTTATGTGTCTAACCTCATATAACCTTTATATGAATGAATGTTTCTGTGTGTTGACAGCTCAAGAGTGCAAAAGGTACTGTTCAATAGATAATTAATATAATGATTTAATTTTATGCCTTTTTCGGTTCTTCAATTGGGCACGGCACCCCACGTTTTCGTTCGTACTTTATACGTGTCAAAGGCTTTTTTAATCCGTAAAGCCAATTTGATGATATCTTGCTCATTAGCGAAATGAGCTGTAAGTCGGTATCCAGCATCCCCTTAAAATTGTTTTGTATTTAATATTTGATTATTTTTCACATAATTCAATCTCAAATTTTTTTGTTTCAGAAGCTATTTTACGAAATAGGAATTTTCCTCAACCATCACTTTTAGAGTTACAAAATGTTATAGCAGAAGCTTTACGAATATGCGAAACAAAGAGTCCGAAATAATAAGGATACAGAAAATAGAACTGTCAGGGGAAAAAGATCGGCACTAACCGAAATACTAAAAGATAATTTAAGTCGGTCAAATAATTAATTGTTTGTGTTTATGCGGAGTACTCGAGATTCTATAATACTTTTGTTCTTTTACTTATCTTACTTTTGTGGCGTTTTTTGTGGCGTTATTGCGAACTCCTTATTACAATTTTATTACTTGAACTTATCTGATCATCAATTTTGTGAATTATTTTGACTTTGTCGTTTAACATTGTTTCAAAATACTAAATTTATTTAATATATTTTGCAAAATAATAAATTTTCTCAGTCATTACTTATATATATATATATATATATATATATATATATACACAGGGTGTCCGAAATAAAAGTTCTCACACGAAAGTTGGTGGTAGATCGGGTCAAACCGAGAAGAAAAGTCCTGTACCATTTTCCAAAATTCGTAATATTTATCGAGTTATTAATTGTTAAAAATCGGAAGAAGGGATAGACTGCGCGGTGCGGGAGACGTGAGAGCGGCAATGGCAGCGGGAGCGGCAATGGCAGCGGGAGCAGCGAGCCCCCGCCCACGTCTCCCGCACCGCGCAGTCTATCCCTTCTTCCAATTTTTAACAATTAATAACTCGATAAATATTACAAATTTTGGAAAATGGTATAGGACTTTTCTTCTCGGTTTGACCCGATCTACCACCAACTTTCGTGTGAGAACTTTTATTTCGGACACCCTGTATAATTATAAGATGTACCAGAAGACTTAAAAATGAAATAAAGAATTCGAAATAATAAGAATACGAAAAATAAAACTTGTTAGACGAAAAGATCGGCATTAGCCAAAATAGTAAATGATAACACAGCCCCACAAAAAAAGTGGTCTATCCGACGGACCAGACCAGTATATTCTTATGTATTTTGACCCGCTGAATCCGAATCCGAAGTCAGAATTGTCATAGAGACTTTGTTTCACCCCTACAACCTAACTAACCTACCCTTTAAAAAGCCCCACAAAAAAAATTGTCTGTCCAACGAATCAGACCAGTATATCCTTATGTATTTTGACCCGCTGAAACCGAATCCGAAATCAGAATTGTTATAGAGGCTTTTTTTTTACTCCTACAATCTAACAAACCTACCCTTTGAAAAGCCCCCCCCCCAAAAAAAAAGTTGTCCGACGGACCAGATCAGTATATCCTTATGTATTTTGACCCGCTGAATCCGAATCCGAAGTCAGAATTGTCATAGAGGCTTTTGTTTCACTCCTACAACCTAACAAATCTAATCTTAAAAAAAGTTAGGTTGTAGGGATGAAAAAAAGCCTTAAAAAAGTATACTGGTCTGGTCCGTCGGACAGACCACTTTTTGTTTTGTGGGACATTTTAAAAGTTAGGTTAGTTAGGTTGTAGGGGTGAAACAAAAGCCTCTATGACAATTCTGACTTCGGATTCGGATTCAACGGGTCAAAATACGTAAGAATATACTGGTCTGGTTTGTCGGACAGACCACTTTTTTTTGTGGGGCTGTATAATTTAAGTCGATATTATTTTTTTAAGCTAATAATATTTCATTTTTATATTTTTAATTATAATTTCTTGAAATTATTTTTTTACAAAAAATTAATTTTTAGTTTAAAAAATAGATTTAATAAGAAAATTTTTGTATAAGATTAAAATTTACAAGAAATGTATTATTTGTGTTTGTAATATATTATTTGTGTTTGTAATAACAAAATTGCTATTTTGTAATAATAATAATAATAAATTTTGTACTTATACAATAAACTTTTATTTATTATGTTACGTCCAGACCCCGGAGGTTTTATAGAAACGAAGGGAAGCGAAGGAAAGGCTTCTCAAGAGGGGGAAGATGGGGGGGTGGAAGGAGGGAACGGACTCCTTGTAATCTCGCCCGTTTGAGTGGGCGAGTCGAGCACGCGTTTTCGAAATTCTGAATTTGGGTCAACGTCTGGGACAGACGCTATGACGCCAAAGTCAGCGGAATGTGCTCGTGGTCCCTATTTTGGGTCAGAGAATTGAATCTCTTTTACCCGGGGATGGGACCTCGTGTGATTCTTAGGAGAGGAAGCGGGAAAAGTAACGGGTGGTTAAAATAAAATGAGAGAAATTATATTTAACTTACATTTATTACGAATGAAAAAGAAAAAGGAAAATTATAAATTTAGTTATAAAATTAAATTAATAAATTAAACATAAGAGGAAAAATAAAATGATTTATAAAATTAGACTAAAATAAACGTGGTTTGTTAACAAATAATTTATTAATGCTAAGAGTATTACAATTATCTTATTCGTATTTATTTTATACATTTTTAGTAACTAACTGGTATGAGTGTGAATGTATGTGTGTCTATAATTATATCAGTGTAAGCGCTCGCGAAGGAAGGATTTCAGTATTCGCGGGTCCGACTCCAGAGTGCTTAACCCACCTGGTTGCCCAGAGAATCGAGCTTTCCGGATACGGAACGACGCGAAAAAAAAGGGGAAGGAATTATAGTCGAAACCAGTTTAACGCGAGACAATTCGCGATGGAAAAATGAACTAAGAACGATTTTAAAAAAGGAAGAAAATTTATGAGGACTCACTGTTAATGATTCTTCTAAAAGTACGACAGGTAGATTCTCTCCAGAAGTTGGCTCGGCACGCCTCAGAGGCTCAGTACCGGGATTCTGTAATTCCTGTAACGATGAATATCGTATCGTTAACTATCGATGTCGATGATTATCGCAAAAGGTTATTCTGTAACTTGCAGTTATCGACATCTCTCGTTAATTTGAATCGTTAAAATCCGAAATATGTCGAAGCCGTAAAAAGATGCAGAAAGAATCCGGATGAACTTGGTGAGAGTATAGACGCGTTAGGCCCGAAATCGCGGGTTTTTATATCGAAAAAAGGTAGGAGGGTGGGGTATTTGGAGATTGAATTTGAATTTGGATTTGGATTGGTGGAGCGCTTTTCGCCCTTTTCCAATCCCGATTGGAAAATTGCTATATAATTTTGTGTATGTTTTCCTATCGGCAGTTTGGTCGTAAAATCTCTCTTTGTTTTATGACTCGACCAAGCTGCCCTTTTCTAAAAGTTTAAACTAATACTTAAAAATCGTAAAACGATTCCTTCGGAGTTCAAGTGTCTTCCTGTCGCGACAGTTCGGCGCGCGCGAGCGATAACGCTCGAGCGAACTCGTAAAATTCGTGTTTCCGCTTGACAGAATGCACTTGACTCTCGGAGGATTCACCGCTAAATACATAGCTTTGATTTTACGGAGGACCGTCGTCTATCGACGCCACACGTGCGAGTGATCCCTTTAATGGATTTTTGTTTTATAGTATAGCCCTTTTTATTTGTTTAATTTTTATTATTTTTTAAGAGATAAGGCTAATGGGTGCACGTGTGGGTCGCTCCGTCGCCAGTCCCCTTCCTTAGATCTTTTAACAAAGATCGTCTCGAACATTCTTTGTTTATTGCCCGAATGAGAAATCGTGGAGTCCAGCGGACGTAACAATATATTGTTTCTTTTTTTTAATATTGACATTATTACATCTTATTGAAAAATAATTTGAGAAATTTATCTATTATAAGTTGCAAATATTGAGAAAGTTGTGGAAGAAAATTACTTTGTATAATTATTACATCTTATTGAAAAATAATTTGAGAAATTTATCTATTATAAGTTGCAAATATTGAGAAAGTTGTAGAAGAAAATTACTTTGTATAATTATTACATTCTAATGCAAAATAACTTTAAAAAATTGAAATTTGTTTTTCAATACAATGTCTTAATAATTATGCAAAGTAATTTTCTTTCACAGATTTCTCAATATTTACAACTTAAGGGGAGGTTCTCATCTAGCGACCCAAAAATGACACGATTTTCTCGAATTTTTTTTTTCATGAAAGGACGTAAATAAAGAACTTAATTTTTTTGATACTTATTTAATAGGTCTTAAAGTATGTATAAAAATTTTTTTTAGTAAAAAATAATATAATAGTAATTGTTTATTTATGCTGAAACATGGCCGCCTCAAAAAAAGTATCCAAATGGGCGGCACTGTAGCACTTGTAAATATTATCTGAAATCAGAAATCCAAACATTTTTATGAAATATATTACATGTGTTGGAGGTTGTACCTATAAAACCAACAAAAAGTCAAAAATTGGAAAAATGGCGGACATGCAAATTTTAGTTTCGTGTTTTCGCGCTTTTTTCCGCTCTTCAAAGTGCTGTAAAAAAATAATAAATATCATCATTTTTTTAGGTTTGTCTTCCAATAAATTTAATCTACTTTGAAATAAAAAAAAATAGCGATATATTCCGTAGTTTTTGAGATATCGTGCCGTCCAGTTTGAAAAACATGGTTTCGAGAAAAATGCGTTTAAAGTTTCGGTACACGAATTTTTTGATTAAATGGTAAAAAAATGAACCTTTTGGATAATCAGTAATTCCAGGCCCGTACATCAATCCTTCCTCGACTTCATACTGCTCCATTTGGGAAGCTTGTTCGGATTTTTTCGCTGATGCAACTGCTCTTGCGCCGTCTGACAAACTTTTTTCAGCTGCTGCAATCCGCTTGTCATCAGCTATCAGGACGAAGCTGTGAGCTTAAAGCCCAATGGCGATTCCCAACAATTCCATTATTTTTAAAATTGTTATGTGCCCTTCATTAAAAAGAGACACTCCAATATAAGTGGCAATTTCAATAGTATTGGCAGCACTGTGCAAATGTTTGGGTGCTAATTTTCACACGCAAGCGTTGACGGACTCAATTGAATTTTGTGTGTTACCGCCGGTACACCGTTCCATTAAATCGTCCGAAGATAAAGCTTCAAAAACGGGTTTTAATAGCATCACTCACTTTGTCTATTAAAGGAGGCTTGTGTCTGAATGATTTCAAAGAGCCGTTGGCCTCGGCGACGCGCCACTTGCACCAACTATCTTTGCCTTCGGGGCAGTACATGTGCTGCGGATTTTTATCACTTGAAATGTTATGATAATATATGGCCCACACAGCATTCTTCATATCTTTTGCAGAATTAGGATGTCTCCTAATTGCCAAACCGTAATAAATAGTCAAATCTGCAATAACCTTGTCGGTTAATTTTCCAGCACCTTTCCCGCCAAGGCCCTTTACGTTCTTCTTCACACCACAAAGCGAAGTTCCCATCCTCTTTTGCACGTGTCCAACACATTCTTTTTTTTTACAATAATGTCATCGTAAGGATTCAAATCTTGAAGAGCCTTGAATGTTTTAGTATCGCCATTGCCAATATAAAATTCATATTGCACGCCAAACAATTCTTTTGAGCGCGTAAACATTTCCTTTATCGCATCAACCTCCATTATGCCAGAACTTCCTTGGTGATTAGCAGAACACACTTCTTCGTGACTTTCCTTCCACAAATTATATTCAATCGTACCTTGTTTTGATTTCCAATTGGCACAACTTTGACAAAAAGAGGATTTAACAACAACATCTAAAACTTTATTCGTATGCTTTCCTATCAATGTAGCAAGATCGAACAGTGATGAAAAACCTCTTTTCTTCCACGAACCGTCTCCTGAAACAGTTAAATTCAAAGGTTCTTTTCCAGCTGCTGTATTTTCACTAATCTCTTCTTTTACAGCCTTCTTTTGAAAGTTTTCGAAAAGAGCTTTTGATGCCGTGTGCAAATTGTGGAGGAAAGTATAGTAAATATTATTACTAAACGAAGACGTTATATCTAAAATCCCACAGAACATTTTCAGACTTTGAAGGCCTCCTCCTAGCATTCGTATGGCAAACATTAGGCAACGGTTAATTTCAGAAAAACGGTTTATAGCTGGACTGGAATCGCACGAACGATTTGAGCAACAGCAAGCTGGGCCACTAACTTAAAAGCAACACCAACACCATTAGTTTTTAAAAATTTTATATCACTGCCACAATTTGCACACTTCACGAACGTGCTTATAAATGAGAAAACATTTAAAAAGTGCAAAATAACGTAGTTGGCCGTTATGTCCATGGTAACTTCGTCGTAATTTGCATCGTTCAATTTCTTCGCCGACGTGCTAACAAACTCCGTTTCACACTCTGGACTGAACTGATTACCTTCAAATTTTCTTTTCCGGCTTCTTGATGGATTACCTCCTCTAAGACCTTTTTTATTCAAATTCGGCATGTTTGCACACGAAAAAACACGGTAAAACTGCTTGTATTCGGAGCACGTGGTCAACTAACGCTACACGCTATAACCGTTCATAGTATATATAGAAGCACATCTATAAAGGCATAGCATATATTCCGACATCTGGTGGCACTCGAGGTAGCTATACTTACCATGGTCACCCATGGTATGGTCGTAAAGATGGGAAATTCAAAAATATTACGAAAAACACGCGCTACCGCGTGAATTCCATTTTCGCGTAAGGGTGCATCCCGATGGAAAGACAAATTCCGGAACGGAACAGTAACGGAAAAGAGACATGGTGGGAGATCAACCAATCAGAGTAATTCCGTTTTAATTCCGTTCCGTATTTTAGTGACTGGGTTCCCCATGGCAAACATTTTAACGGAACGGAACAAAAACGGAATCATTCTGATTGGTTGGCTCTCTAAGTTATGAAAGGCTAACCAATCAGAATGATTCCGTTTTTGCTGCGTTCCGTTAAAATGTTTACCTTGGGGAACCCAGTCACTAAAATACGCAACGGAATTAAAACGGAATTACTCTGATTGGTTGATCTCCCACTATGTCTCTTTTCCGTTACTGTTCCGTTCCGCTATTTCTCTAGCCATCGGGATGCACCCTAAAAAGGTGGTTCCACTTTTTCGCTATAACTTTTTTAAAAAAATAATTTCGTACAAACCGTTTTGGGAATATATTCTACGGATAATTAGCTATCAAAAAATGCAAAAAAATCGATTTTTTGGTCGGCTCTGATGAGAACCTCCCCTTAAAATTACAAAATCCTATTTCAGCATAAGATATGCGTTTTGCAGAATCATCTTATAGCAATTATTGCGAAATGTTGTGAATAAAAAGAAGCAATAATTGTGCATTTATTGCATCAGTTTCTTATCTGGGATAATCAAGGGCATCTAACCCGGGGCTGGATTTGGTTTTCGCCATTTTGAGGGCAGACTGAAGCTCTTCCCATTCGAAAGGATCAGCTAATCAGGCTGTTAGGGCCGTTCCATTATCCGAGGAGTTGATAGGGATGAGCGGAGAGCAAGAAGATTCACAAATTCTATTTATGACCTCGTTTATGCTAGGATCGTACTCAGTGTAGTTGCCGTAAGATAGAGAAGACTCGTAAAATGGCGCCAGTTTCCGATTTTTAAAACGACGTATTTGCCTCCATACCTTACCCGTGGGGGTGAAAGGGCCCAGCGTTTCGCAATAATCATGCCATCTTTTCTTTTAGCTGCTCTAAGGATTTTCCTGCACGACCGCATTTCAGAGCAGTATGACTCATTATTACTCAAGGACGGCTCCCTGCAAAATCTGCGACAAGCCTGCCGCCTGCCTGCAATGGCTTCTGCGCACTCGTCATTCCACCTACGAGTTGATGGACGGGTGCGATGCGATCTAGAATCTGATGTTCTAGGTACAGAAGATGAAGAAGACTGACTTTTTCGAGAAGCGGAGAAGGCACGCACCACCTCCAAAACGGAACTGCAGAAGAGCTCGTATTGACCCAACGGGTCGGTATCCGGTATCAACTGGAAGTAGGAGGGGGGAGGGGCGGCCCCGTGGCTGCCCTTGAGCTATTGTCGCATAAGGAGTATTCCGGAGAGGGGGATTTACCAAAGTTAATTCCCCCGTGTCATCTCCCTCAACTGATTGTAAGACCGAATAAGGGTTGTAATTGATAGGAAACGCGCCGACTCTGGTACGCACCGGCACTTGACGAGTGTAATTATGGTCGTGGTTTAGAGATGGAACCCTCAGAGAGGGAAAATTCCTGCTAGATACGTAGAAATTTTCAATTAAGCGAGGGTGGGACCCTTTAATGACGCGAGCTCGTGCCTCAAGTATAGGAATATTTTCCTCGAAGGCAAGAGTTTGTATATTTCTTTGCTTAATGAACTCCGGACAGGAGGGTTGTGTCGGAAGATGCTCCCCCTTGCAATGAATGCAGGAGGGAGGGAGGGAAGCGCGCTCGCATTCCTTCGCGTTGAGATGCTTGAGGCCGCCACACCGATTGCAGCGAGCCTTACCACGACAGTTGGCACCGATGTGCCCGAAGCGGAAACAGGTATAACAGATTTGCACCCGGGGGACAAATGGTATAACAGGATGCCGCACCTTGAATATGGAAACCGCGCTAGGCAGAATTTGTCCTTCAAATTTGAGGAGAATCGAACGCGAGGAAGTCAATCGAGGCCCTCGTCGCTGTGTACCTTGCGATTTAAGCGGGTAATAGATGTAATTTTCGCTGGAGATTCTATGCTGAATGCTAAGTTCTCAGTTGTGAAATCGAGGGGAGCATCTTTAATAATACCCGACCTCGCTACTCTAAATGAGGGTATGCTGGCCAAAAGGTTCTTTTCTTTTAAAATCGCGCAATTTGCGAAGTTATTAGCTGCTTCAGGGATTGAAAATTCCACCGAAAGTTTTTGACAGCCTATTTTCTTAATGTCTTTAATTTCGGCACTTTGGGTATTGTATATAATTCTGCTTATGGCTAGGGGGTGCGGGGGGGAAGCATTAGTCTCTAATTCCTGTACGTATACTATAAACGGCGCCCGATCGCCTTTACGGTATCTGTTTTCTACCGGTTTGTTTTTTTGCTGAGGGGAGTGAGAGGGGGTACGATTGAGGGCGCCGAAATGGCCGCGTCGATTCCATTTTTCATTGTCTGTCGGTTATTCGTTTTATTCTCGGTCGAAGGTTCCGAGGCTTTGCATTTTTTAGCAACCGTCGTCTTGCCTTGATCAAGGCAGAGCGCCGATGCAACTGAAGGGGGGGGGGGCAGAATTCGCGGAATCTGCGGTATCCGCGGTAGACTGCGCGAGATCCTTGCTGGAGGGGAGGGAAATTCCTGAGGATCCTGATTGTAGGGTTCCGGTGGCTGCGAGGTATTCTGCCTGAGGGATGTCCCCTGGGCGATCTGCACTCTCTGTGCAGTCCATAGCCGAGGGCTTTGTACCAAGCTTAGGGGGTTTAGCAAAGCCGGCGAAGTCCTGGGAAGCCCCGAATCTCAGGCGTGAGCGCGAGCGCGAGCGTGATCGTGAGCGAGAGCCCGTCGGCGACATAAAAAATTCATGCAGAGAGCTAGATTCAGACAAAGAATCCTCGGATTCTGAGTTAACATACGTGGGAGGGGAGAGGGGAGAGAATCGGTTGTTATTATGCCCACTAACACGCGAGAACTTTTTCCCGAAGATTTGCTCTTACCTTTTCTTTTGGATGGCATTGTACAAGCAGGAGACTTACTGTCTTTGCTGTATAGCAGGAGAAGCGAGGAAGTCGTCTCCTGGGAAGGAGAGGGGCACGACAACGATCTTACAAAGAAGCCAGCTTGCTCATCTTGAGCCCGTATTGTCTCTGTAGGCGCGACATACGTACCGGGTGTCGACAGACGTAATGCGCAGGAGGCAGGCGCCTCCTGCATAATCTTGACTTGTCACCACCAGAATATATATGATGGGAGGCGCACACAATAACCCGCACGGCAACAAGGCACGTACAGATAAAATCCTCGCAAGGATACTCGAACTCCCGCGAGACAAAACGCAAAGGCTAATGCGCGGCAATATTAAGGACACAGACACAGGCGTATGGAGAGGGAACGTCCGCTCGCTATCGTGGCTCGTGCACGAATCCTTTGAGAATGCTGACAAGGAGATGCCACGAAATGCGAACTCTACTTTTAAATAAGCCATAGTGCATTCAAAAGGGTAGGTCGCGAGTATAAACCGTGCCAAGGCTTTTGGGTGTATGGGCCTTAGTTTCAGAGAAAATTAATTATGTATTTTTCAACTGTGCCGTAAGTACAATGGATAGCCATGATTTTGCATGAAGCGCGCTAGCTGTGCGGGTTAGGCGTGCGCCTACTATTTTGCGTCTGTTGCGAAGCGAGATCAAATCCACGTAGTAATAAATTTTTTTTTAATAAGAATAGATGACTGTTTATGAATTAGTTTTAAATTTATTTATTTTTTTATTCTTTACAGCAAGAGAACGTATATATATAATGAAAAATACCAATAAATTTTGTGTTTTTATTGTATTGTCTTTTTATTTATTATAAAATTCTGACATCGCTGTACAATGTTGCGGGTGATATTTTACATAAAAACAATTGAAGCATAAATGGATCGCACATCGTGAACATTTTATAAATGAAGTCCGCGTATTGCAGATACATTTTTTCTTGTGTACATCCGGTGGCAAACATAACTGATTAACATTATAAAATATGTCACGGTTATCTGCTAATTTTGACGCGTACCAAGCGAATTCAATTATTTTTATAAATTATAAACACAAAATTTATTGGTATTTTTCATTATATATACGTTCTCTTGCTGTAAAGAATAAAAAAATAAATAAATTTAAAACTAATTCATAAACAGTCATCTATTCTTATTAAAAAAAAATTTATTTCTACGTGGATTTGAACTCGCTTCGCAACAGACGCAAAATAGTAGGCGCACGCCTAACCCGCACAGCTAGCGCGCTTCATGCAAAATCATGGCTATCCATTGTACTTACGGCACAGTTGAAAAATACATAATTAATTTTCTCTGAAACTAAGGCCCATACACCCAAAAGCCTTGGCACGGTTTATACTCGCGACCTACCCTTTTGAATGCACTATGGCTCATTTAAAAGTAGAGTTCGCATTTCGTGGCATCTCCTTGTGAGTTCAAAATTTCTCGAACGCACGCACGCTGCCCAAAACGCAATGTAATCTAATCGGAGATTATTTACAATCGCATCCGCAATTAGTCGCCCTTTCCGGTCAGCTCTACCGGTCAGATTCCTGAAGCGACGCCTACTGTCTCCCCACTATCATTCGAAGTTCGGCGGCCGAGCCACCGTCACCGGGGTATCACGAGTGACCGTTCAGCCGAAAGTTCAGCCTATCAGTGATCGACACGGAGAATCGCGAGCTCGTCTAGCCCAATCGAGGCGACCTGTTCAAGGGCGCCTTCGATCTATCACGCGGCGGAAGGATACCATGCACGACTACGAACGTGCCGTTTTCGACCAGCATTGACGAAGCTCGCGGTTCTCAAAAACAACCCAGTAATTCCAAACACATACACATAAATATATATCATATATATTTTTTTATTGTAAGAAAATTAATTTTACTATTTTTTTAATTGTTAGACATATTTTTCTGAGTGTGCCAATAAGAAATTCTATCAATAAAGGGTCTTATCAAGATGTTATATAAATGCTTGTATAACAGCATCTCATTAGTATTACTTTTATTAATAATTTCAAATATTTCAAATTCTCAATCAATAGTTTTAAGTTCCGATTGTTTACGATACAAAATAGAGGCAATTTTCTGTTGTATCCTCTTACAGCCAGCCATTGAGTACAGATTATGTGGCTCGGGACCAAAAGTCAAATGCGATAACGCCTCTTCTATCATCTCGTCCTTTGGAGCAACTCCTCGCTCAGTGAAAGCCCTTTCTAAACATTTTCTAACGTGCACCTCCTCAAGAGGCAGGAAAGGCACATAATGATCAATCAAACTTGCCTGTATAGCGTCGTTATGATGGAAACCACCATTTTCACTGAATGCTCTATCAGCTATCAGTCTCTCGAAATCTTGCAACCGCGTCTCATCCCGCTTTTTCCGGAGCTTCATGAGCTGCTGCACTATATGGTTGCTGCCAGTGTTGGAGAGAAATATAAAAATAGCTTTGTTCTGATACATGGATTCACTGTGCTTGGTGGATTTGTGGTAGCTGTTGTAGTCAAGAAAGGGAACTAACACATTCAGTAGGCCCTCTGGCATTTTATCCACCCCATCGAATACAAACATCGACTTCTCGCATTGTTGCAGACTGGTGGAGATATTTTTATACAAATTTTCCTATAGAAGAAGAATTTGTCTATTAATGTTTATTTTCTTTTAATATATTACAATAAATTAGGTATATTCTAACATACCCTGTACTCATCTACTTTTCGTTGTAGAGGAAAATCATTGCGGCCGTTGAAAAAGTGGAAATACTTGCTCTCAACACCATATTTATAAAAGGTTTTGGCAATCATCTGTATCACATAGTTCTTGCCAGTCCCTGGCATGCCATGAAAGCTCATGACCAATGCCTTGGGTGACGGGTGACTCTCCAAGTGGTTCCACAGGGCACTTATGATTGTTTCACGAGCGATGTGTTGCCCAAATAACTTGGCAGTAAGCATGTCTTTTAATCCTATCATTTCAATAATTTTTTAATATTTCCATTTTAATATCATATAAGGGATATATAAAAAAATATTAAATCTTACAGACACGAGGAAACAACGGCTATTCTTACATTTGAAAAATACGAAGATACTAATCACTCAAAAAGCTAGATTTCTACCAAAAAAAACCATAGTACGTACACCATTGCTTAGCGAATAAAAAGATCTCTCTTTAATATATATAAAGTACAATATATGCCCTCGCGGATTTGAGTTTACGTATATTTGATGTATATAACAGTATTTGCATCGTAAAATAAACGTACATTTGTGCAAACTTTTTACCAGGATTATGTGGTATTTACACCAACAAATGACGATAAAGTCATTCATCGCGGATTTTAGTTTACGTATATTTGACGTATAATTCGAGTAAAGTATTTACATTAGCAATCGCGGTAAAAGTTAAATATAAATACGGTCTTTTTTTTATTTTTTACTCTAGTCTTTCACAATATATATACCAGAATATATTTTGTAAAAATTCAGTATAAAAAAGGTATTTTTTAGCTTTTAAATCCATATTATGCAGTGTTTATACTAGTCTTGTGATTAAACATGAGTATATGACGAGTACACGAACAGTAAAACTTAAAATACATATAAGAACTTTTATAATTATGTGTTTTATACGGTTCTAGAACCATTATATTACAGTAACTACATTCAATAAACTGTATTAATGCAACATTTAACTTATAAAATGTACAATGGTAAAAGGTATTTTACTGATTTAAGAATTTGGTAAGTACAGAATATGCTTGGTACAGAATCAGTAAAAAATTTGCATACATATACTATGAAAATACTAGATTACTACGCATTTTATATGACTTAAAAATGGTATTTCTACGGATACTAAAAACCGCGAGGGTGTATTTATAATTAAATATAAAATCTACGAATTATCGACGTTCGAATTATAATAGGATATTAAAGAAAACAACAGCATTAAATTAATTTTAATGAAAATAAACCCACCAGAAAGACACATGAATTTTTCATCGAAATAGAAACACATTTTTAATTCGATTTAATGAAAATACAAATCTAAGCTTGTTTATGGAGAGAGAAAAAAACGTGATTGTTTACACTCACTATTCAAGTCAGAATTGATGTATTTGTCCGTGCAGTATTCCACGTATTTGTCCGGTTTGAGTTCGTATCGTGCAGACGCGAAGAACGTAAAAATAAGAAAAGGCACCAGAACGCGATTGGCGAGATTCATGTTTGGCTATCGGGCTTATTTTTATTTTTTTCTTTCCTCATAAGCAAACGTTGCCAGAGAGAAGCCTGAAAGACGACACGGCCCGATTTTAACTGATCCGCGAAGACGATACGCCCTCTGCGGAAGTCGGAAAACGTGCACATGAACTACATAGCAGTGATGTTAGATTCTGTCCTCGGTAGCCTTTGGTAGCATGGGTGGGGGTAGTTCCGTGTGCGCTCGAGACTTCGGACACTGTCGACTAATAGAAAGAGATATGAGACTTTCTATCTCCTTCTCTTGCTCGGCCGAGTTGGCGTCGTAGCCGTCGTAGGCTGCGTTTCGATATTCACTACCAGTATTGAAAATCTATAGTTTACGTTACGTACTAAAAATTTTTAAAAGAAACTGCCACTGGCCTTATAATTTTAAACTATTATAAAAAGTACGGTAACTTAAACCCACAAATGCGTAAAAAATTAGCAGATGTTGTTATAACACATTTACCAATACATATTACTAAGAAACCGTATCCGTAAGTAATACAAAATATAGATAAGCATGAAAAATAGAAAATATTTAATATTTTATAAAATTCATGTAAATATCTAAATAAAATGTTATTTAAGTAATACATTTAAAATAATATTAATAAACATAAAATATAAATTAATATAACGTTTAATTTTATTTTTATTATTATTATAAGCTTAAACTAAAAAACATGCATCTTAAAGAGCTTGCTTTTACAGCAGCTCTATATTTTAAAGAAAAAATGGAAATCTATTATGTGCCACCATTGCACGAAGGGAAACATCAAAAAATGAGTAAAGGTATATTTGTTAATCGATATCGCAATAATCGTAGAAGTTATATGACCTCTGGATTAATAATAAAAATAAGGTCCAAAAAAAGTAATAGTACAGCTTTACCAATAACTAGTGTTATAAACGAAATGAATACTGAATGTAAGTCAAATATATTTTTCTGTTGATTATTACTACATGCTAAAATGTGTACACATATGTACACACACACACACACACACACACACACACACACACACACACATATTTTTCTATTGTATATACATATATATATATATATATATATATATATATATATACACAATATATATATATATATATGTATATATATATATATATATGTATATATATATATATATATATGTATATATATATATATATATACATATACATATATGTAGATTTAGAAACGTGTGAACCCCATCTGCAATGGTTAAAACATAATAGCGAACCATGAACGGACGTTGTTGAACATTGGGAGGGAAGTCGACTTTCTAGAATTAGAAATATGTCTGCATGGGACGGAAATGTTCATCTACTTTTTACAAAATGGCCGATTTTGAAACATCCTCAGGCTTATACATTAGTAAATATTTAAACAGTAATACTATGATTTTTAAAAATCCATAAAAGATATGTGATAATTACCAACAATTTTTACAGATCGAATCTGATTATGCTGCACAATTTGGAAATGTATTCTCTATATACACTGAATGGCCAGAGTTTTCACGAAAAATATATAATCTTATGAAAACTGAAGTTAAAAACAACGTATACAAAGAACAATTTAATTAAATAAATGAGAATATATCAGATGGTAATAAAAAGAAATATTTATTATTGCTGTTCGATTTATTAATTCAATGCTATCATATTCTATCTTTTTCTCAATTCTATTTAATTTTTATTGTTATATTGTTATATATATGTAATATTTTGTGATGCTTCTATTTTTAGAGGAAAGAAATATTAGACTCCTTCAATTATTACCTGCATTATGCGTTCCAACAACGAGTATTCGTAAAAATACAAAAAACGTTAAGCCTACAATAACTGAATCATTGAATTCTTTTATTTTATCAGTAAATGTAAGTAAATTTTGTGATCCTATATTTTATTTATGTATGTATGTACGTGGAAATAAAATTACTGTCGAGCTAAAAGTAAAGTTTATTTTTTCAGAGTCCTGCTGATCTTAAACATGATATTGATCGTCAAAGAAATAGAGCAGCTATATTAAATTTGACTCTGCAACCGTTCATTATTTTCGTAGGATGTGACGCCAGCTCAATCACTGCATATTACGTTTGCATCGATGAAATATTATACAAAATAGACGGTGCTCTCAAAGCTCTCGACGTATGTTACAAGTGTTTTTTCGTACTGAATGCCTGTTTTCCTAAAGAATGTCAAGAGGCTATGGCTTCTCATACAAAAATGTTTGTAATAAATGACAACTGAGTATGACACCAAAGTGACAAATGCCACAGTTGTATCTATTGAAAAAGAATTTTTTAAAATGTAAAAAGACTATTTTAGTATTAGTTTAGTATTTAAGTTTAGTATTTAAGTTAACGATATGGCATACTAAAATACTACATCTTTTGCCTTTTGTATTAAAAAGTTCCCTAAACGTAAAGTAAATGTAATAATTAATTTTCTTACATTTTATGTCTTATTATACTATGTGTTTGCTTTAAAAGTAATCTTTTTTTAAGTCATTTATTTGTTTAACAAATTTAATAAAAAATGTATATTTGTCAAGTTTGCAAGATAAATTTAAATTCTATAAGAAAGCTAATGAAACATTTAAAACTGCAACACAGTTTTAGTGTTTTTGATAAATATATTTGCAAGCAATGGTTATGTACTCGAGAATTTCAATCTGCGCGTTGTTTTGAAAAACATTTATTACATAATCATTCTTTTGATGGATATAAAGAACAAAATGTACATACCTTTCCAAAGGAGATAAAAGTACAATCAGTTCATGTGCCACATATTGATTTAGAAAACGAAAATAACGTCAATGCAAACGAAACGTTAACAAATAGTTCCGATATTAATAATTTACAATTTAAAGAAATACAAGGCGTTGCTGCTTCTTCGTTGTCATATTTATACGATAATAATTCTATGACTCGACAACATGTACAGACAGTTGTAGATATCACTTCAGATTTAGTGGAAAATATTGTGAGCTTAATAGAAAATAAAGTTAATCAAAATTTGAGTACTTTGCAGGCTTCAGAAATTATCAAACAAGAATTAGCGTCTTTTTTTAATCAATGTAAAAACCCTTTTTTTAACCTAGATACAGAATATAAAAGAATACAATATTTTTCACAAAAAGGCTGTTACATAGAGCCTACTTCTTATATAATTGGTCAAACTATGGAAAGTAGTATACGTTCTCTTGCTGTAAAGAATAAAAAAATAAATAAATTTAAAACTAATTCATAAACAGTCATCTATTCTTATTAAAAAAAAATTTATTGCTACGTGGATTTGAACTCGCTTCGCAACAGACGCAAAATAGTAGGCGCACGCCTAACCCGCACAGCTAGCGCGTTTCATGCAAAATCATGGCTATCCATTGTACTTACGGCACAGTTGAAAAATACATAATTAATTTTCTCTGAAATTAAGGCCCATACACCCAAAAGCCTTGGCATGGTTTATACTCGCGACCTACCCTTTTGAATGCACTATGGCTCATTTAAAAGTAGAGTTCGCATTTCGTGGCATCTCCTTGTGAGTTCAAAATTTCTCGAACGCACGCACGCTGCCCAAAACGCAATGTAATCTAATCGGAGATTATTTACAATCGCATCCGCAATTAGTCGCCCTTTCCGGTCAGCTCTACCGGTCAGATTCCTGAAGCGACGCCTACTGTCTCCCCACTATCATTCGAAGTTCGGCGGCCGAGCCACCGTCACCGGGGTATCACGAGTGACCGTTCAGCCGAAAGTTCAGCCTATCAGTGATCGACACGAAGAATCGCGAGCTCGTCTAGCCCAATCGAGGCGACCTGTTCAAGGGCGCCTTCGATCTATCACGCGGCGGAAGGATACCATGCACGACTACGAACGTGCCGTTTTCGACCAGCATTGACGAAGCTCGCGGTTCTCAAAAACAACCCAGTAATTCCAAACACATACACATAAATATATATCATATATATTTTTTTATTGTAAGAAAATTAATTTAATTTTTTTTTTAATTGTTAGACATATTTTTCTGAGTGTGCCAATAAGAAATTCTATCAATAAAGGGTCTTATCAAGATGTTATATAAATGCTTGTATAACAGCATCTCATCAGTATTACTTTTATTAATAATTTCAAGTATTTCAAATTCTCAATCAACAGTTTTAGGTTCCGATTGTTTACGATACAAAATAGAGGCAATTTTCTGTTCTATCCTCTTACAGCCAGCCATTGAGTACAGATTATGTGGCTCGGGACCAAAAGTCAAATGCGATAACGCCTCTTCTATCATCTCGTCCTTTGGAGCAACTCCTCGCTCAGTGAAAGCCCTTTCTAAACATTTTCTAACGTGCACCTCCTCAAGAGGCAGGAAAGGCACATAATGATCAATCAAACTTGCCTGTATAGCGTCGTTATGATGGAAACCACCATTTTCACTGAATGCTCTATCAGCTATCAGTCTCTCGAAATCTTGCAACCGCGTCTCATCCCGCTTTTTCCGGAGCTTCATGAGCTGCTGCACTATATGGTTGCTGCCAGTGTTGGAGAGAAATATAAAAATAGCTTTGTTCTGATACATGGATTCACTGTGCTTGGTGGATTTGTGGTAGCTGTTGTAGTCAAGAAAGGGAACTAACACATTCAGTAGGCCCTCTGGCATTTTATCCACCCCATCGAATACAAACATCGACTTCTCGCATTGTTGCAGACTGGTGGAGATATTTTTATACAAATTTTCCTATAGAAGAAGAATTTGTCTATTAATGTTTATTTTCTTTTAATATATTACAATAAATTAGGTATATTCTAACATACCCTGTACTCATCTACTTTTCGTTGTAGAGGAAAATCATTGCGGCCGTTGAAAAAGTGGAAATACTTGCTCTCAACACCATATTTATAAAAGGTTTTGGCAATCATCTGTATCACATAGTTCTTGCCAGTCCCTGGCATGCCATGAAAGCTCATGACCAATGCCTTGGGTGACGGGTGACTCTCCAAGTGGTTCCACAGGGCACTTATGATTGTTTCACGAGCGATGTGTTGCCCAAATAACTTGGCAGTAAGCATGTCTTTTAATCCTATCATTTCAATAATTTTTTAATATTTCCATTTTAATATCATATAAGGGATATATAAAAAAATATTAAATCTTACAGACACGAGGAAACAACGGCTATTCTTACATTTGAAAAATACAAAGATACTAATCACTCAAAAAGCTAGATTTCTACCAAAAAAAACCATAGTACGTACACCATTGCTTAGCGAATAAAAAGATCTCTCTTTAATATGTATAAAGTACAATATATGCCCTCGCGGATTTGAGTTTACGTATATTTGATGTATATAACAGTATTTGCATCGTAAAATAAACGTACATTTGTGCAAACTTTTTACCAGGATTATGTGGTATTTACACCAACAAATGACGATAAAGTCATTCATCGCGGATTTTAGTTTACGTATATTTGACGTATAATTCGAGTAAAGTATTTACATTAGCAATCGCGGTAAAAGTTAAATATAAATACGGTCTTTTTTTTATTTTTTACTCTAGTCTTTCACAATATATATACCAGAATATATTTTGTAAAAATTCAGTATAAAAAAGGTATTTTTTAGCTTTTAAATCCATATTATGCAGTGTTTATACTAGTCTTGTGATTAAACATGAGTATATGACGAGTACACGAACAGTAAAACTTAAAATACATATAAGAACTTTTATAATTATGTGTTTTATACGGTTCTAGAACCATTATATTACAGTAACTACATTCAATAAACTGTATTAATGCAACATTTAACTTATAAAATGTACAATGGTAAAAGGTATTTTACTGATTTAAGAATTTGGTAAGTACAGAATATGCTTGGTACAGAATCAGTAAAAAATTTGCATACATATACTATGAAAATACTAGATTACTACGCATTTTATATGACTTAAAAATGGTATTTCTACGGATACTAAAAACCGCGAGGGTGTATTTATAATTAAATATAAAATCTACGAATTATCGACGTTCGAATTATAATAGGATATTAAAGAAAACAACAGCATTAAATTAATTTTAATGAAAATAAACCCACCAGAAAGACACATGAATTTTTCATCGAAATAGAAACACATTTTTAATTCGATTTAATGAAAATACAAATCTAAGCTTGTTTATGGAGAGAGAAAAAAACGTGATCGTTTACACTCACTATTCAAGTCAGAATTGATGTATTTGTCCGTGCAGTATTCCACGTATTTGTCCGGTTTGAGTTCGTATCGTGCAGACGCGAAGAACGTAAAAATAAGAAAAGGCACCAGAACGCGATTGGCGAGATTCATGTTTGGCTATCGGGCTTATTTTTATTTTTTTCTTTCCTCATAAGCAAACGTTGCCAGAGAGAAGCCTGAAAGACGACACGACCCGATTTTAACTGATCCGCGAAGACGATACGCCCTCTGCGGAAATCGGAAAACGTGCACATGAACTACATAGCAGTGATGTTAGATTCTGTCCTCGGTAGCCTTTGGTAGCATGGGTGGGGGTAGTTCCGTGTGCGCTCGAGACTTCGGACACTGTCGACTAATAGAAAGAGATATGAGACTTTCTATCTCCTTCTCTTGCTCGGCCGAGTTGGCGTCGTAGCCGTCGTAGGCTGCGTTTCGATATTCACTACCAGTATTGAAAATCTATAGTTTACGTTACGTACTAAAAATTTTTAAAAGAAACTGCCACTGGCCTTATAATTTTAAACTATTATAAAAAATACGGTAACTTAAACCCACAAATGCGTAAAAAATTAGCAGATGTTGTTATAACACATTTACCAATACATATTACTAAGAAACCGTATCCGTAAGTAATACAAAATATAGATAAGCATGAAAAATAGAAAATATTTAATATTTTATAAAATTCATGTAAATATCTAAATAAAATGTTATTTAAGTAATACATTTAAAATAATATTAATAAACATAAAATATAAATTAATATAACGTTTAATTTTATTTTTATTATTATTATAAGCTTAAACTAAAAAACATGCATCTTAAAGAGCTTGCTTTTACAGCAGCTCTATATTTTAAAGAAAAAATGGAAATCTATTATGTGCCACCATTGCACGAAGGGAAACATCAAAAAATGAGTAAAGGTATATTTGTTAATCGATATCGCAATAATCGTAGAAGTTATATGACCTCTGGATTAATAATAAAAATAAGGTCCAAAAAAAGTAATAGTACAGCTTTACCAATAACTAGTGTTATAAACGAAATGAATACTGAATGTAAGTCAAATATATTTTTCTGTTGATTATTACTACATGCTAAAATGTGTACACATATGTACACACACACACACACACACACACACACACACACACACACACATATTTTTCTATTGTATATACATATATATATATATATATATATATATATATATATACACAATATATATATATATATATGTATATATATATATATATATGTATATATATATATATATATATGTATATATATATATATATATACATATACATATATGTAGATTTAGAAACGTGTGAACCCCATCTGCAATGGTTAAAACATAATAGCGAACCATGAACGGACGTTGTTGAACATTGGGAGGGAAGTCGACTTTCTAGAATTAGAAATATGTCTGCATGGGACGGAAATGTTCATCTACTTTTTACAAAATGGCCGATTTTGAAACATCCTCAGGCTTATACATTAGTAAATATTTAAACAGTAATACTATGATTTTTAAAAATCCATAAAAGATATGTGATAATTACCAACAATTTTTACAGATCGAATCTGATTATGCTGCACAATTTGGAAATGTATTCTCTATATACACTGAATGGCCAGAGTTTTCACGAAAAATATATAATCTTATGAAAACTGAAGTTAAAAACAACGTATACAAAGAACAATTTAATTAAATAAATGAGAATATATCAGATGGTAATAAAAAGAAATATTTATTATTGCTGTTCGATTTATTAATTCAATGCTATCATATTCTATCTTTTTCTCAATTCTATTTAATTTTTATTGTTATATTGTTATATATATGTAATATTTTGTGATGCTTCTATTTTTAGAGGAAAGAAATATTAGACTCCTTCAATTATTACCTGCATTATGCGTTCCAACAACGAGTATTCGTAAAAATACAAAAAACGTTAAGCCTACAATAACTGAATCATTGAATTCTTTTATTTTATCAGTAAATGTAAGTAAATTTTGTGATCCTATATTTTATTTATGTATGTATGTACGTGGAAATAAAATTACTGTCGAGCTAAAAGTAAAGTTTATTTTTTCAGAGTCCTGCTGATCTTAAACATGATATTGATCGTCAAAGAAATAGAGCAGCTATATTAAATTTGACTCTGCAACCGTTCATTATTTTCGTAGGATGTGACGCCAGCTCAATCACTGCATATTACGTTTGCATCGATGAAATATTATACAAAATAGACGGTGCTCTCAAAGCTCTCGACGTATGTTACAAGTGTTTTTTCGTACTGAATGCCTGTTTTCCTAAAGAATGTCAAGAGGCTATGGCTTCTCATACAAAAATGTTTGTAATAAATGACAACTGAGTATGACACCAAAGTGACAAATGCCACAGTTGTATCTATTGAAAAAGAATTTTTTAAAATGTAAAAAGACTATTTTAGTATTAGTTTAGTATTTAAGTTTAGTATTTAAGTTAACGATATGGCATACTAAAATACTACATCTTTTGCCTTTTGTATTAAAAAGTTCCCTAAACGTAAAGTAAATGTAATAATTAATTTTCTTACATTTTATGTCTTATTATACTATGTGTTTGCTTTAAAAGTAATCTTTTTTTAAGTCATTTATTTGTTTAACAAATTTAATAAAAAATGTATATTTGTCAAGTTTGCAAGATAAATTTAAATTCTATAAGAAAGCTAATGAAACATTTAAAACTGCAACACAGTTTTAGTGTTTTTGATAAATATATTTGCAAGCAATGGTTATGTACTCGAGAATTTCAATCTGCGCGTTGTTTTGAAAAACATTTATTACATAATCATTCTTTTGATGGATATAAAGAACAAAATGTACATACCTTTCCAAAGGAGATAAAAGTACAATCAGTTCATGTGCCACATATTGATTTAGAAAACGAAAATAACGTCAATGCAAACGAAACGTTAACAAATAGTTCCGATATTAATAATTTACAATTTAAAGAAATACAAGGCGTTGCTGCTTCTTCGTTGTCATATTTATACGATAATAATTCTATGACTCGACAACATGTACAGACAGTTGTAGATATCACTTCAGATTTAGTGGAAAATATTGTGAGCTTAATAGAAAATAAAGTTAATCAAAATTTGAGTACTTTGCAGGCTTCAGAAATTATCAAACAAGAATTAGCGTCTTTTTTTAATCAATGTAAAAACCCTTTTTTTAACCTAGATACAGAATATAAAAGAATACAATATTTTTCACAAAAAGGCTGTTACATAGAGCCTACTTCTTATATAATTGGTCAAACTATGGAAAGTAGTATACGTTCTCTTGCTGTAAAGAATAAAAAAATAAATAAATTTAAAACTAATTCATAAACAGTCATCTATTCTTATTAAAAAAAAATTTATTGCTACGTGGATTTGAACTCGCTTCGCAACAGACGCAAAATAGTAGGCGCACGCCTAACCCGCACAGCTAGCGCGTTTCATGCAAAATCATGGCTATCCATTGTACTTACGGTACAGTTGAAAAATACATAATTAATTTTCTCTGAAATTAAGGCCCATACACCCAAAAGCCTTGGCATGGTTTATACTCGCGACCTACCCTTTTGAATGCACTATGGCTCATTTAAAAGTAGAGTTCGCATTTCGTGGCATCTCCTTGTGAGTTCAAAATTTCTCGAACGCACGCACGCTGCCCAAAACGCAATGTAATCTAATCGGAGATTATTTACAATCGCATCCGCAATTAGTCGCCCTTTCCGGTCAGCTCTACCGGTCAGATTCCTGAAGCGACGCCTACTGTCTCCCCACTATCATTCGAAGTTCGGCGGCCGAGCCACCGTCACCGGGGTATCACGAGTGACCGTTCAGCCGAAAGTTCAGCCTATCAGTGATCGACACGAAGAATCGCGAGCTCGTCTAGCCCAATCGAGGCGACCTGTTCAAGGGCGCCTTCGATCTATCACGCGGCGGAAGGATACCATGCACGACTACGAACGTGCCGTTTTCGACCAGCATTGACGAAGCTCGCGGTTCTCAAAAACAACCCAGTAATTCCAAACACATACACATAAATATATATCATATATATTTTTTTATTGTAAGAAAATTAATTTAATTTTTTTTTTAATTGTTAGACATATTTTTCTGAGTGTGCCAATAAGAAATTCTATCAATAAAGGGTCTTATCAAGATGTTATATAAATGCTTGTATAACAGCATCTCATCAGTATTACTTTTATTAATAATTTCAAGTATTTCAAATTCTCAATCAACAGTTTTAGGTTCCGATTGTTTACGATACAAAATAGAGGCAATTTTCTGTTCTATCCTCTTACAGCCAGCCATTGAGTACAGATTATGTGGCTCGGGACCAAAAGTCAAATGCGATAACGCCTCTTCTATCATCTCGTCCTTTGGAGCAACTCCTCGCTCAGTGAAAGCCCTTTCTAAACATTTTCTAACGTGCACCTCCTCAAGAGGCAGGAAAGGCACATAATGATCAATCAAACTTGCCTGTATAGCGTCGTTATGATGGAAACCACCATTTTCACTGAATGCTCTATCAGCTATCAGTCTCTCGAAATCTTGCAACCGCGTCTCATCCCGCTTTTTCCGGAGCTTCATGAGCTGCTGCACTATATGGTTGCTGCCAGTGTTGGAGAGAAATATAAAAATAGCTTTGTTCTGATACATGGATTCACTGTGCTTGGTGGATTTGTGGTAGCTGTTGTAGTCAAGAAAGGGAACTAACACATTCAGTAGGCCCTCTGGCATTTTATCCACCCCATCGAATACAAACATCGACTTCTCGCATTGTTGCAGACTGGTGGAGATATTTTTATACAAATTTTCCTATAGAAGAAGAATTTGTCTATTAATGTTTATTTTCTTTTAATATATTACAATAAATTAGGTATATTCTAACATACCCTGTACTCATCTACTTTTCGTTGTAGAGGAAAATCATTGCGGCCGTTGAAAAAGTGGAAATACTTGCTCTCAACACCATATTTATAAAAGGTTTTGGCAATCATCTGTATCACATAGTTCTTGCCAGTCCCTGGCATGCCATGAAAGCTCATGACCAATGCCTTGGGTGACGGGTGACTCTCCAAGTGGTTCCACAGGGCACTTATGATTGTTTCACGAGCGATGTGTTGCCCAAATAACTTGGCAGTAAGCATGTCTTTTAATCCTATCATTTCAATAATTTTTTAATATTTCCATTTTAATATCATATAAGGGATATATAAAAAAATATTAAATCTTACAGACACGAGGAAACAACGGCTATTCTTACATTTGAAAAATACAAAGATACTAATCACTCAAAAAGCTAGATTTCTACCAAAAAAAACCATAGTACGTACACCATTGCTTAGCGAATAAAAAGATCTCTCTTTAATATGTATAAAGTACAATATATGCCCTCGCGGATTTGAGTTTACGTATATTTGATGTATATAACAGTATTTGCATCGTAAAATAAACGTACATTTGTGCAAACTTTTTACCAGGATTATGTGGTATTTACACCAACAAATGACGATAAAGTCATTCATCGCGGATTTTAGTTTACGTATATTTGACGTATAATTCGAGTAAAGTATTTACATTAGCAATCGCGGTAAAAGTTAAATATAAATACGGTCTTTTTTTTATTTTTTACTCTAGTCTTTCACAATATATATACCAGAATATATTTTGTAAAAATTCAGTATAAAAAAGGTATTTTTTAGCTTTTAAATCCATATTATGCAGTGTTTATACTAGTCTTGTGATTAAACATGAGTATATGACGAGTACACGAACAGTAAAACTTAAAATACATATAAGAACTTTTATAATTATGTGTTTTATACGGTTCTAGAACCATTATATTACAGTAACTACATTCAATAAACTGTATTAATGCAACATTTAACTTATAAAATGTACAATGGTAAAAGGTATTTTACTGATTTAAGAATTTGGTAAGTACAGAATATGCTTGGTACAGAATCAGTAAAAAATTTGCATACATATACTATGAAAATACTAGATTACTACGCATTTTATATGACTTAAAAATGGTATTTCTACGGATACTAAAAACCGCGAGGGTGTATTTATAATTAAATATAAAATCTACGAATTATCGACGTTCGAATTATAATAGGATATTAAAGAAAACAACAGCATTAAATTAATTTTAATGAAAATAAACCCACCAGAAAGACACATGAATTTTTCATCGAAATAGAAACACATTTTTAATTCGATTTAATGAAAATACAAATCTAAGCTTGTTTATGGAGAGAGAAAAAAACGTGATCGTTTACACTCACTATTCAAGTCAGAATTGATGTATTTGTCCGTGCAGTATTCCACGTATTTGTCCGGTTTGAGTTCGTATCGTGCAGACGCGAAGAACGTAAAAATAAGAAAAGGCACCAGAACGCGATTGGCGAGATTCATGTTTGGCTATCGGGCTTATTTTTATTTTTTTCTTTCCTCATAAGCAAACGTTGCCAGAGAGAAGCCTGAAAGACGACACGACCCGATTTTAACTGATCCGCGAAGACGATACGCCCTCTGCGGAAATCGGAAAACGTGCACATGAACTACATAGCAGTGATGTTAGATTCTGTCCTCGGTAGCCTTTGGTAGCATGGGTGGGGGTAGTTCCGTGTGCGCTCGAGACTTCGGACACTGTCGACTAATAGAAAGAGATATGAGACTTTCTATCTCCTTCTCTTGCTCGGCCGAGTTGGCGTCGTAGCCGTCGTAGGCTGCGTTTCGATATTCACTACCAGTATTGAAAATCTATAGTTTACGTTACGTACTAAAAATTTTTAAAAGAAACTGCCACTGGCCTTATAATTTTAAACTATTATAAAAAATACGGTAACTTAAACCCACAAATGCGTAAAAAATTAGCAGATGTTGTTATAACACATTTACCAATACATATTACTAAGAAACCGTATCCGTAAGTAATACAAAATATAGATAAGCATGAAAAATAGAAAATATTTAATATTTTATAAAATTCATGTAAATATCTAAATAAAATGTTATTTAAGTAATACATTTAAAATAATATTAATAAACATAAAATATAAATTAATATAACGTTTAATTTTATTTTTATTATTATTATAAGCTTAAACTAAAAAACATGCATCTTAAAGAGCTTGCTTTTACAGCAGCTCTATATTTTAAAGAAAAAATGGAAATCTATTATGTGCCACCATTGCACGAAGGGAAACATCAAAAAATGAGTAAAGGTATATTTGTTAATCGATATCGCAATAATCGTAGAAGTTATATGACCTCTGGATTAATAATAAAAATAAGGTCCAAAAAAAGTAATAGTACAGCTTTACCAATAACTAGTGTTATAAACGAAATGAATACTGAATGTAAGTCAAATATATTTTTCTGTTGATTATTACTACATGCTAAAATGTGTACACATATGTACACACACACACACACACACACACACACACACACACACACACATATTTTTCTATTGTATATACATATATATATATATATATATATATATATATATATACACAATATATATATATATATATGTATATATATATATATATATGTATATATATATATATATATATGTATATATATATATATATATATATACATATACATATATATATATATATATATATATATATATATATACACAATATATATATATATATATGTATATATATATATATATATGTATATATATATATATATATATGTATATATATATATATATATACATATACATATATGTAGATTTAGAAACGTGTGAACCCCATCTGCAATGGTTAAAACATAATAGCGAACCATGAACGGACGTTGTTGAACATTGGGAGGGAAGTCGACTTTCTAGAATTAGAAATATGTCTGCATGGGACGGAAATGTTCATCTACTTTTTACAAAATGGCCGATTTTGAAACATCCTCAGGCTTATACATTAGTAAATATTTAAACAGTAATACTATGATTTTTAAAAATCCATAAAAGATATGTGATAATTACCAACAATTTTTACAGATCGAATCTGATTATGCTGCACAATTTGGAAATGTATTCTCTATATACACTGAATGGCCAGAGTTTTCACGAAAAATATATAATCTTATGAAAACTGAAGTTAAAGACAACGTATACAAAGAACAATTTAATTAAATAAATGAGAATATATCAGATGGTAATAAAAAGAAATATTTATTATTGCTGTTCGATTTATTAATTCAATGCTATCATATTCTATCTTTTTCTCAATTCTATTTAATTTTTATTGTTATATTGTTATATATATGTAATATTTTGTGATGCTTCTATTTTTAGAGGAAAGAAATATTAGACTCCTTCAATTATTACCTGCATTATGCGTTCCAACAACGAGTATTCGTAAAAATACAAAAAACGTTAAGCCTACAATAACTGAATCATTGAATTCTTTTATTTTATCAGTAAATGTAAGTAAATTTTGTGATCCTATATTTTATTTATGTATGTATGTACGTGGAAATAAAATTACTGTCGAGCTAAAAGTAAAGTTTATTTTTTCAGAGTCCTGCTGATCTTAAACATGATATTGATCGTCAAAGAAATAGAGCAGCTATATTAAATTTGACTCTGCAACCGTTCATTATTTTCGTAGGATGTGACGCCAGCTCAATCACTGCATATTACGTTTGCATCGATGAAATATTATACAAAATAGACGGTGCTCTCAAAGCTCTCGACGTATGTTACAAGTGTTTTTTCGTACTGAATGCCTGTTTTCCTAAAGAATGTCAAGAGGCTATGGCTTCTCATACAAAAATGTTTGTAATAAATGACAACTGAGTATGACACCAAAGTGACAAATGCCACAGTTGTATCTATTGAAAAAGAATTTTTTAAAATGTAAAAAGACTATTTTAGTATTAGTTTAGTATTTAAGTTTAGTATTTAAGTTAACGATATGGCATACTAAAATACTACATCTTTTGCCTTTTGTATTAAAAAGTTCCCTAAACGTAAAGTAAATGTAATAATTAATTTTCTTACATTTTATGTCTTATTATACTATGTGTTTGCTTTAAAAGTAATCTTTTTTTAAGTCATTTATTTGTTTAACAAATTTAATAAAAAATGTATATTTGTCAAGTTTGCAAGATAAATTTAAATTCTATAAGAAAGCTAATGAAACATTTAAAACTGCAACACAGTTTTAGTGTTTTTGATAAATATATTTGCAAGCAATGGTTATGTACTCGAGAATTTCAATCTGCGCGTTGTTTTGAAAAACATTTATTACATAATCATTCTTTTGATGGATATAAAGAACAAAATGTACATACCTTTCCAAAGGAGATAAAAGTACAATCAGTTCATGTGCCACATATTGATTTAGAAAACGAAAATAACGTCAATGCAAACGAAACGTTAACAAATAGTTCCGATATTAATAATTTACAATTTAAAGAAATACAAGGCGTTGCTGCTTCTTCGTTGTCATATTTATACGATAATAATTCTATGACTCGACAACATGTACAGACAGTTGTAGATATCACTTCAGATTTAGTGGAAAATATTGTGAGCTTAATAGAAAATAAAGTTAATCAAAATTTGAGTACTTTGCAGGCTTCAGAAATTATCAAACAAGAATTAGCGTCTTTTTTTAATCAATGTAAAAACCCTTTTTTTAACCTAGATACAGAATATAAAAGAATACAATATTTTTCACAAAAAGGCTGTTACATAGAGCCTACTTCTTATATAATTGGTCAAACTATGGAAAGTAGTATACGTTCTCTTGCTGTAAAGAATAAAAAAATAAATAAATTTAAAACTAATTCATAAACAGTCATCTATTCTTATTAAAAAAAAATTTATTGCTACGTGGATTTGAACTCGCTTCGCAACAGACGCAAAATAGTAGGCGCACGCCTAACCCGCACAGCTAGCGCGTTTCATGCAAAATCATGGCTATCCATTGTACTTACGGCACAGTTGAAAAATACATAATTAATTTTCTCTGAAACTAAGGCCCATACACCCAAAAGCCTTGGCACGGTTTATACTCGCGACCTACCCTTTTGAATGCACTATGGCTCATTTAAAAGTAGAGTTCGCATTTCGTGGCATCTCCTTGTGAGTTCAAAATTTCTCGAACGCACGCACGCTGCCCAAAACGCAATGTAATCTAATCGGAGATTATTTACAATCGCATCCGCAATTAGTCGCCCTTTCCGGTCAGCTCTACCGGTCAGATTCCTGAAGCGACGCCTACTGTCTCCCCACTATCATTCGAAGTTCGGCGGCCGAGCCACCGTCACCGGGGTATCACGAGTGACCGTTCAGCCGAAAGTTCAGCCTATCAGTGATCGACACGGAGAATCGCGAGCTCGTCTAGCCCAATCGAGGCGACCTGTTCAAGGGCGCCTTCGATCTATCACGCGGCGGAAGGATACCATGCACGACTACGAACGTGCCGTTTTCGACCAGCATTGACGAAGCTCGCGGTTCTCAAAAACAACCCAGTAATTCCAAACACATACACATAAATATATATCATATATATTTTTTTATTGTAAGAAAATTAATTTTACTATTTTTTTAATTGTTAGACATATTTTTCTGAGTGTGCCAATAAGAAATTCTATCAATAAAGGGTCTTATCAAGATGTTATATAAATGCTTGTATAACAGCATCTCATTAGTATTACTTTTATTAATAATTTCAAATATTTCAAATTCTCAATCAATAGTTTTAAGTTCCGATTGTTTACGATACAAAATAGAGGCAATTTTCTGTTGTATCCTCTTACAGCCAGCCATTGAGTACAGATTATGTGGCTCGGGACCAAAAGTCAAATGCGATAACGCCTCTTCTATCATCTCGTCCTTTGGAGCAACTCCTCGCTCAGTGAAAGCCCTTTCTAAACATTTTCTAACGTGCACCTCCTCAAGAGGCAGGAAAGGCACATAATGATCAATCAAACTTGCCTGTATAGCGTCGTTATGATGGAAACCACCATTTTCACTGAATGCTCTATCAGCTATCAGTCTCTCGAAATCTTGCAACCGCGTCTCATCCCGCTTTTTCCGGAGCTTCATGAGCTGCTGCACTATATGGTTGCTGCCAGTGTTGGAGAGAAATATAAAAATAGCTTTGTTCTGATACATGGATTCACTGTGCTTGGTGGATTTGTGGTAGCTGTTGTAGTCAAGAAAGGGAACTAACACATTCAGTAGGCCCTCTGGCATTTTATCCACCCCATCGAATACAAACATCGACTTCTCGCATTGTTGCAGACTGGTGGAGATATTTTTATCGGGAAATCGGCCACCATTCTTAAAAATAGAAAAATTGAAAAGGTGCACTTTAGGTCTTTCTGCTTCAGAAACAATAACGTTTGTTTTTCATTTTGGTCTTGTTATTGGGCATAAGATTCCCGAAGACAATGACTTTTGGGATTTGTATATTTGCTTGAACAAGATTGTAACTACATTACTTACACCGTTCTTTACTTCACAATGCATAGAATATGAAGATTCGCTTGTTTCGGAGCACCATAAACTTTATTTATCTTTATTTAAAACTACCTTAAAACCAAAACATCATTTTCTCCTTCATTATGCGCGTATTATGAAGTCTGTAGGTCCATTAATCAATATTTGATGCATGCGATATGAGGCAAAATACAGACAATCAAAAATTGCTGCTCATATTTCTTCTTCAAGAAGAAATTTACCATTAACTTTAGCAATTAAACATCAGTTAAAACTGTGCTATAGACTTTTTCAAAATATTGGTATAAAAAGACATATATTTTTTGGAAAGAAGCTTTCAATGCAGCAAATATCAAAGCTTCCTAATTATCATAATATTAAAGAATTTTTATTATCTATAACATTTTATGCAATGACATGGATAAATATAAAAGGTATTTCTTACAAGCCAGACTTTAATTTAAATATATTTCAAGAAGAAATATTTCCATTTTTTGGAAAAATTGAATTGATATTTGCTGATAAAGATGAAAATATATTTTTTATTGTGCAATGTATGGATACTATTCGATTTTGCAACCATGTTCAAAGTTACGAAGTAAAATATTTGAATGTATGGAAATGTATAGCATATAATACTTTATCTAATATTTTACCGTCACGAATTAATATATCTACTTCAGATATTTTATATATAATTTTAAAAGAATAAAGCATGTTTATATAATAAAATATCATGTTGCACATTATTTATTAGAATTATTTAGAAATAGTTAAATAACAATATTGTACATGTTAAATACAATATTTGTATATATTAATTACATATATAAAATTTGTTTATTTTTTATTTTTATTTCTATTATTTTTCTTCTTATTTTAATAGACTTAATTATGTATATGTACATTACACATATATGTCTCATAATAATAACACTAATTAATGTTTCCCATAATATACAATAATTAAAACAAAGATTGTACAAATATTGTAATATTTTTGCACGCACACACACGCACATGTATGTAAAAATGGCTAATATGATTAGATGTAAATATACATACATATAGTTAGATATAAAAAATGTAATACATTACTTTTACATGGTTATATACATTAAGTCCAAAATTTAGTGCGACGTAATCTTTCATGAACATTTCCAGACATTTATGCAATTATATATAATTACATGAAAATTGTGTGTGCGCGTGCGTGCGTGCGTACGTGCGTGCGTGTATGTGTGTGTGTGTGTGTTCCTTTTTGTAAAAGCTAAATTCTTGCAACAGTGTGTGTAGAGGAAAAGAATGTATGCGTGCACGAGAAAAAATGGATATAAATATAATCAATTGTAAATACACATATATAGACATAAAAAGATCTGATTGTATATATATATATATATATACAGCCCCCCCCCGAAATTATCGAATAAAAATGGAAATTTTAGATACTTTACTTCCATGTAGAAGAAGAAAAACTGGCTCAATACTATATGCGGATAAATTTTAATGTTGTGCTTATTTTTTAAATTAAATTATGTTTAAATTACACTTTTAACAATTTTTTAAACCATATAAATAATTTGACCATCTACAAATTTTTCACAAACATTCTTAATGATAAATTTGTCACCCTCGATGCTGTACTGACCAGTTACATTGGCTCTACACGAAGTCAGCAGTTTTGGCGGACAAGTGTGACGCTGTTTTAGGGTGGCGTCCCATGGCATGTATTTCTCGCGTATCGCGTAACCGCGTAACCAATCACGTAACGTTTTATGCATAAATAAACTTAGAGAAACACGGAGCCCCCCCCGAACAAAAATCCTGGCTACGCCACTGGTCCAACGATCCTCTTTATGGCTAACGAAATTACGCTCAGTGGACGGCGAGTAATTCCAGTTTAATATTCTCGCAATGGTTGATTCAACAATTATAATGTTGCACTAAAAGAGATATAGTTCATTCATGTCAATCATAATCAAGAATTAACTAAACCAATTCAATCCAATTATTTTGTTCAAAATACTATTAGCATTTATTTGTTTTTGCATGACATTTAGTTACCTAAGTAATATATGTGTTTAAATTCCAAGTATCGAGCTGACTAAACGATGCCGTGAGGATTAATAAATATTGTGTATTTTCAACGGAACGGTTGAGTTTGACACGAAAAAATTTTTGTGTCGATTTTAATTTGTTTAAGTAACAGAAAGTTTTGTACATTTTCAAAAACTTTTTGATGCATAAACTAAGCGCGATAAAAAATTAAATAAAAAAATTGTTTGTTCAAATTTCTAGGCTAAATAAAAACTTAATTGATTGATACATAATTTAGTTAAAAATAAATATTTTTCTTAATAAACAAGTAAAGAGCATGATTAAATATCACATCATTATCGTATAACATCAACTATTTGATATGTTTCCTTCAACTAAACGAAATTGCAGCTCAATCGTTTGAAATTTGATTATTGCGGAAACTTTTTGATAGATGAACCAAACGCGATAAAAAATCATGTAAATTAATTGTTTATTAAAATTTGTAGGCTAAATAAAAACTTAGTTAATTAATACATTATTTAGTTAAAAATAAATATTATTTTTCTTAATAAACAACTAAAAGGCATGATTAAATATTACATCATTATTGTATAACGTCAACTATTTGATATATTTCCTTCAACTAAACGAAATTGCAGCTCAATCGTTTGAAATTTGATTATTGCGGAAACTTTTTGATAGATGAACCAAACGCGATAAAAAATCATGTAAATTAATTGTTTATTAAAATTTGTAGGCTAAATAAAAACTTAGTTAATTAATACATTATTTAGTTAAAAATAAATATTATTTTTCTTAATAAACAACTAAAAGGCATGATTAAATATTACATCATTATTGTATAACGTCAACTATTTGATATATTTCCTTCAACTAAACGAAACTGCAGCTCAACCGTTTGAATTTTGTTAAATTTTTATTACTGTGGAAACTTTGATGGATGAACCAAGCGTGATAAAAAATCAAATAAATTAATTGTTTATTAAAATTTGTAGGCTAAATAAAAACTTAGTTGCTTGATACATGATATTTAGATGAAAATAAATATTATTTTTCTCAAACAACTAAGGAGCATGATTATAAATATCACGTCATTATTGTGTAACGTCGACTACTTGATATGTTTCCTTCAACTAAACGAAATTGCAGATTAACCGTTTGAATTTTGTTAAATTTTGATTACCGCGGAAACGTATGGGTCGGTAACAGCGAGACAGAAAATAGTCCACTCTCTTCGATAGTCGATTGTCAGCCGAAGCCGCGCCGAGCTTACACGGACGCGGCACTTCATAATTGACTACGTTTACACGGCACCTTAATCGGGTTTAATAACATCCATAGTTGTAAGGCAGACCAATCACAGCTATCCCATTCTTCTGAAAAATGGTTACGATTGGTCTACCTGACAATTACGGATGTTATAAAACCCGATTAACAGTGCCGTGTAAACGTAGTCAGAGTGTGCGTATTGTAGGTTCTTACAGGCGCTTGCTACTGTCTACGCAGTGTCTACTGTTGCTAGAAGTCGCGATTTCTAGTCGTTGCAAGTGGTCACAAGAGAAAGACGTCGTTTCTGTATTATTGCTGTGTACTGTGTTAAATTGTGTGAAGTGATAGAAAGATTATGGCAAACATTATTCGTTCATGGCAGATGGAAGATTCCGTGGAATCAAGCATCGTAAAAATATTCGAAGGTATGTATAACTTTTATTTAATTATTCAGCACTGTTTTTATATGTAATGTTTGTTCAAAACATTATCTCTCTTTATTAATTCTACACAAAATGTAACATACTTTGAAAATTGTAACTGTAGATCTTTTATTTCATTCATTTATGTAACAATAGTTTTTCACGCTTTATTTACGCATTGTCAACACAATAATTTTTGTAAACTATAGCGTCAATCGACAATGTAAAAAACAATGTTTAAACAAAACATTAAAAAATATTTAGTTGGATGAAATAATTTATTTCAGTGGTATATAATAATAAACGAAATAAAAATTTAGTTGACAGAATTAAATATTTATTTGACTGCAAGATAGTTTTGTTAAGATAATCAAAGTTTTTTTACTATTGACAAAATATTTTAATTTTCAACTTTTTACTTTAATCAATCTCAGAATACACATAGAGAATCATAATGTCGAAAATATATTTTACTGCAATGCTCGCGCGACGTTTACTACACAATGGAAGATAAAAGTATTTATTCATATTTTTCTAATTTAATAATAAAAGTAATAAGGTCCAGTTCTTTCTACGGCTTAAAACACAAGCTTAAAATCGCTATAAACAACCATCGCGAGACTTATATATGCACGTTGCAATAAAGTATATAAACTGATGCCGGTACGGACATGCATATATAAGTCTCGCGATGGTTGTTTATAGCGATTTTAAGCTTGTGTTTTAAGCCGTAGAAAGAACTGGACCTTATTACCTTTATTATTTAATTAGAAAAATATGAATAAATACTTTTATCTTCCATTGTTGTAGTAAACGTCGCGCGAGCATTGCAGTAAAATATATTTTCGACATTATGATTCTCTGTGTGCGTATTCTGAGATTGATTGAAGTAAAAAGTTGAAAATTAAAATATTTTGTCAACAGTAAAAAAACTTTGATTATCCTAACGAAACTATCTTGCAGTCAAATAAATATTTGATTCTGTCAACTAAATTTTTATTTCGTTTATTATTATATACCACTGAAATAAATTATTTCATCCAACTAAATATTTAGTACGATACGTTCAACTAAATATATTACTATGATGAACCAAAATATTGTTTCCAAAACCGCATTTGCTTAAAGTAGTAACAAATTATGAAGTTTGAAAGCAATATTTTGTTTGACCGTAGTAATATGTTTAGTTGAACGTTTCGAACTAAATATTTATTTGGATGAAACAATTCTTTTTCTCAGTGTAGTTTTCTTTAAATCTTTGAGGCGATGGAGTTACATACGTTTCCAATTTTTAGAAAATGCAATTACTGACGCAAATTTACCTGAACTTACCCCAGAACTTATTAAAGAAATGATACCACAAATTGGATTAAGAATGGAATTCCTGAAGAAATGGACGACGGAATTTAAGACAGAGAAAATGTCTCATGTTAATGCGCATTTTATACATTGTTTTTCTCATGTTAATTAAATAAAAAATGGGACTTCTGAATGTGCTATTTGAAAAATCGTGATAGAAGGATAAAATTTTAGGAAGATTTTTTTAATGCCTAACTAAAACTAACTTTTTCCATGATAAGAATAAGAAAAAATAACTTTTTTTTTACACATCGTAATATACATGGTTATCGAGAATCAAATCTTTTCGATTTTGAGAAACTACTTTTATTCTTGAGCGATATTTATTTTGTACTATATTGACCAGGTTTCGGATTCGAGTGCAGAAGCACGTACTACATTCCACCAGTTTCAAAAAAATTATCGCGAATTGGAAAATCTCTAATTTCACGTGGAAAATTAGTGGACAAATATCGGAACAAAACACGTGCCTTGAAACTCATTCATGAGTGGAAATCACCAGACGACCGTAGAACCGATAATCCGGACTCATCCTCCGATGAAGGTAGCCTGTAGTTATTTGTTTTTAATATACATATGTATAAACTCAAAATAATATTCTACTTATTAAATTAATCAAATGTGTACATCCTAATTTCTTTATCATCTTGCAGAAACTATTCTAGAAGCTAAAGCATGGCTACAAAGTCATTCAATGCCATGGGAAATTGTTGTTACAAATTGGAAGTTGACGGTTGAATATCAACGAAAAAGTATAAAGTCAAACCGCGATTGGAAATTGTCTCAAATTTATGAAAACTGGCCTATTCTCAAATATCCAAATGCATATACATTGATTGAAGAGGATTACTCTTGTCTAAAATTATCGACGCGAGAATTAACATTGGAAAGTTGGACAACTTTTTTTACAAAAGTTTTAGCTCTTTGGCCACCAAAAAAAGACGATGACGCTGCGAAAGCTTTTGTAGAGTTGATTCAATATGACGAAAAATTGACCGACAGTAAGTATATTTGTCTCTAAATAAATACAACGTATACTTCTTGTGTAATTAATGTCATTTCATCAAACAGATGCAAAAGTTGTTGTGCAACTGAGACTTCTCCCACACCTACTTCCACCTAAGAACCGATTCCGTGTGAAAAAAACTCAGTGGAAACCATCGATACCTGAATATAAAGATAGCCTAATTATTTCAACTACTGTAAGTATCATGATAATTAATATTCATCGCATTCAAGTATAAGATTACTGGTTTCTATATAGTACAATTTTTTGCAGTTGATAGCAGACATCGCGAAAATACAAGAAGAAAAGAGAAAAACAGCCGCGAATCTAGGGATTACATTGCAGCCTTTCATCATCGCTGTTGGTCCATCTAACACGGATATTTCTGATATTTTTATATCAGTTGATGACACCTTGTACAAGGTATTGTCAGTCTCAAAAGCTATAGATTTGTTTTAAAATTTTTCAAGTCTTTGACCTTAAATACCCGATAGAAAGCGTTCACATATAGTTGTTATTTCAAAGAATTTTATATGGTTATGAAAATAATTTGGATAAAATGACTCCAAATATAATGGAAACAATAAGCGATATAATGTCATTTAAAGATAAGAATACGTAATCACAGATGTAAACAATTTTTCCATTGTTTTATTCTATTTTTTAATCAAATAAAACAAATTGTTTATTTTTTCGTTCAAATTTTTAGTTTTTAAAGAGAATATTAATAAAAGAGAGAAACCTCCGTGTGATAAAATATTTTGTTTCTTATTGTTTCGTTATAATTTTGAGTTTATTTGCTAGAAAGAACTTGCGGGAAAAAATTTGGTTTTTTATTGTTTGGATTTATGCTATATATAGTTGATACATAGTTGATAAAATAATCCTCGAAAAAGTCTGTGACAAAAAAACTTGATCTTGTGTGATTTTGTTTCAATGTATAGTTTTTAATTTTTTATAGTTTTTTAATTCAAAGAGAATGCGAAGGTCATAAGATCCCGCAGAAATTGCCCGTACACTTTGGCACTAAAACATCAACTTATTCTGTCACACAGATTTCTTAGTAAAAAAGGATTTTCTGATCGATTAAGTTTAGGACCTATACTACGTCAAGAATTAACTGATCTGCCTGATTATCTTGATTTCAAAAATATACTCCCATGTAACATCCAATACGAATATGTACTCGACACTTGGTTAAAAGTGAATGGAATTACTTATCATAAAGATATGGCTATAGCTATGTATATGAAAGATAATACTATTGTTTTTGGCGAAATTCATTACATGACTATTAATAATATGCGCCAAATATCATTTATATGTACAGAATTTCATACCAAAGCTGTTAATATGCATTACTGCGCATTTGAAGTAATTAAGAAATCTGTTTGGAAATTTATTAAGCTACAAGATTTATTCTCGTATGTTCCGCAAAATGTTCACATGATGAGCGATGGTTATTTATATATTTCATGCGAATAGGTAAATGTACCTTAATCTAGAAAAATACACTTTAATTTATACAAATTTGTGTTCAAAATTTTTGTTTTTAAAACTGTTCAATATACTGTATAATTAATAAATAAAAATATTTTTATGTATAAATCGTTTACATCTATAAAGATGTAAACTAGACTAGTATAAACTAGACTTTTTAGATCTTCCAACACATAGTTTTAAGGCTCCTGGCTTGTGCCTGGGTACTCGTCTCTTCTATCCTTGTTTGATGACGTCATTCAATTGATGACGTTCTGCATTTATATGAGGTTTGTTCTTTTTCGACAAATGTTCTGAACTAGTGTTGCACTAGTGCAAGGAGTGTACACCAAAGCGTTCTTTTTATCGGAAATGACGTCGCCATCACTGTTCTTTTTCGAGGTGTAACACTGTCAGTGCAAGTAGTTCAATGCAATAGTGCCGCACTGATTGCCCCAGGTCTTGAGGTAGTGCAACCAGTGTTGAATGTTTAGTGAGCCAAGTGAAGACGAATACCTAACCTAACCAACAATAATAAATAAGTACGTATAATACATAATATGTAATATAAATATGTAAAATCTTTGTAAAATACGTTATTTAAAACATTTTAAATTTAAGAGGGAAACATGGAAAATGAAACAGAATTTGCTTACCTGAAAAAGGATGTAAATGGACATATTTTAGTAAATAATGAAAATGTTACATGTGTTACCAAAGGTATAAATTATTTTGTTAAGACAAATAAAACAAAATGTATAAAAAAATTAGTTATGTATATGTAAAAGATTATAAAATATTTGCAGATGGAATTGAAATCGAAATAAAATACGATGAAATAGATTTTACTTGTGACAATGTGCAATTTTACATTGATAATAGAAGGATACTTGTACCTTTACATGAAAATACAGAAAACGAGAAAAGAAATGAAGAAAGTAATGCAATATTAAATAAAGAAAATATTGTAGAATCATTTCGTTGGTGTGATGCAACCACCAAGTTATTTCTTTCAATGTATAAAGATGCTAAAGAATTGTTAACAAATAGGAAAATAAAAAATAAAAAGATGTTATGGGATAAGATATCTTTACAAATGCAACAAAATGGATATAATCTTTCTGGAATACAAATAGAAAACAAATATAAGTCTCTAGAAAGATCGTATAAAAATATGATTTTAAATAACAAAAAAAACTGGTAGAGGCCGTATATCGTGTCCATATGAAACGTAAGTACTTTAAATAATATTTATTTTAATGATTTTTAATCCCATATTTATAGTTTAAATAATTAAATTAAATTAAATTAAAAAATAAATTAAGATTATGGCCGGTATTCATAGTCAGTTCTTATATTTAAGATCATCGTAAGTACAGTCTTACGTGGTTCTAAACCAATCACATTACTTAAGATGATCTTAAAATAAGAACTGATTTTGAATATTGGCTTATGTATAATATAATTATTATAGAGAATTGACTGATTTACTGGGTTCAAAACATAATATTGAACCATTAGCTGTATCTGGTAGACATGGATTAATTGTAAAAAAGAAAATGACAAACACAACTTTGTAAGTAAATACTTAGGTCTTAATTTTTAGATATATAAAATTAAATAATATAGTATTTTACTTATGTACTAAATAAAATATATTTTATTAATATAAGCCTTTATAATATTAAAATTAATGTAAATTTTCATTTTATGTATTGAGATTGTTTTATCCACTTATTAACATTATTTATTAACAGATCTATGGATGATACAACCGAACCAGATATCTTGATTCATAGAACAGAAGAAACTCAAGAAACAAAAGAACAAGACCAACAAATAGACCACGTTCAAACAATAGAAGACCACGTTCAAACAATAGAAGATCACGTTCAAACAATAGAAGACCACGTCCAAACAGCAGAAATAGAAGAACATATTCAAAGAACAAAAGAACACATCCAAACAATAGAACATGTCCAACCTATAGAAGAACCAAGTACTTCAAAACAGATTATGTCAAACAACGTTTTAAATAATGTCAATCAAGTAAGTACAAAAAAGTATATTGTATTAATACTTTCAAAAAATGATGTTGATATAATCGATAATGTATGTATTGTAGAAATTATCAAGAAAGATCGAAAAAAAAAATATGGGGATAACCGCTCGATTTTTGAATACATGTCAAAACACTATGGAAAAACTAACATCTGATATGCAAGAAGAAAGAATTATAAGATCTAATACACAAAAACAGATATTAGAATATAAAAAAATAAGGCTTACATATGAAGAATGTGTAAAACAAATGACAATAGCAAATCAATTAAGAAAAGAGAAAAATCAACTTTTAAAAGAATTTATAAAAGATATTAAAAAGTAAAAAAAGTTAAAAATATATATACCATATAGTATAAAGAAATTAAAGTTTATATAAAAATGTTCTTATTATTATAAAGTAATTTATGCAATTCATTTATGTTTAAAGATTGTGATTTACTATTAAATATGTAAACATTTATTTTTTTGTTTAAATTTTTTATTTTTTATTTTCTATGTTAGGAAAAACTGGATAAAATATAAGATTGATATAAAATGATAAGACTGATTACATAGTAATAATAAAACATTATACTAAAATAACTAATAGTGTTTATTTTCCTATGTACAAATTCCTTATATATATTTTTATATACAAAATTATGTATTAAGTAATCGACATATTTCATCGCGAATTTGATTTCCATTTTCAAATATATTTTCATATATATTTTTATATACAAAATTATGTATTAAGTAATCGGCATATTTCATCGCGAATTTGATTTCCATTTTCAAATATATTTTCATATATATTTTTATATACAAAATTATGTATTAAGTAATCGACATATTTCATCGCGAATTTGATTTCCATTTTCAAATTCTCTTGGTAAGTCATCAATTTCTATAGGATGGTTTAATAGTTCATTATCAGGATATTCATCATTCATTGGTGCTTCAAAATATTCAAATTCTTTCATATTTGCCATGTTGTGCAACACACAACACGCATGTATTACTTGTACCATACGTATGATATCTCTTAACTTAAAATGATATAGTTGTCGAAAACGTTGTTTAAGACAACCAAATGCATTTTCAATAACTACACGGCAGGAACTTAATTTACTATTAAAAATCCTTTGTGCTCGCGTTAAATGTCCGTTGTCTTTATATGGTACAAGTAATTGTTTAAGACAAGGATACGCACTATCGCCCAAGATATAATAATTATCTACAAAAAGATAGATTTAAGCAATAAGATAGATATATAATAATAACGTATCAATTAATTATATCTTTTATAAATCTTATTATTTCTTACTTCCACAAAGTTCATGCACATCGTTACGTATTGGTGAATTTCGAAAAACTCTAGCATCATGTACAGAACCGGGAAATCCAATAAAAACATCTATAAATTTCAGTTTGTGATTTACAACTCCTTGGATGTGTAATGAAAAATATTGTTTTCTATTGATGTATGAATCAGGATCCTCTATTGGCTTATCAATTCTAATATGAGACCCATCAATAGCACCTAGAAGAAAAATATCATATAAGAATGCATTGTTTCATATAAATTCATAAAAACAAAATTGTTTTAAGAATATATAAATGTAAATATATTACCAATTATATTAGGAAATCCTTTCTTTTCTTCAAAAAAGGCAGCAGTTTCTTGCTTTTCAGCTAAATTAGGATATTTAATAATATTTGGTGCAAGAGACATAATGAAATCTGTTACTCTATTGATAATATTGTATAAAGTGCTAATCGTTATGCCGAAACGGTCTGCTACGTCTCGATATGAAGCACTTTGATGCCCAACAAACCATAAAAAACACAAAATATGTTTTTCCGCTGTAATTTTTAAGCGTCCTGCAATATCTAAATAGAAAATGCATAGTTATAACTAATTTTTATTCTTTTTTTTTTCTTGTTTAGAAAATAAGTTATCTCTTTATATACTTATACAAATAAAAATTATAAATATATAGAATTTTGTTATAATATACATTCACACATACTTTCCATGGAGGCAAATATTTCAGATACTTCGAATTGTCCAATCAAATTAAATGTAACTTGTCTTGACAAACGGAAATGCATGATAAAATCAACATTGTTATAATTACGCACAATGTTTTCTACATAATTATTTATTTTTACGTGTTCTATTCTTTGTATTATTCCTAGAACTGGGTGTAACATTAGAATCGCATTTTGATCTACAAACAGACAGATGTATAAGTTACAGATAGGTTAGATTTTTTATATTTATGTAATGACATAGTAATGACACAAAGTATTAATATTAAATTTGCTAGTATATTACCATCATTGTCTTCATCTAGAATTGGTTGTAATGGTGGTATTATAATCAAATCGTCTTCATCTGAAGAATTAAACAATTCCATGTGATGCGCCATGTTATTTACTGCACTATTATGGCGTTTTATTTAACTTTGGTTGCACTTTTGATAAGTGTGAACTAGTGCTGGACTTTTCAGTTCAGTTCAGTTCAGTTCAGTTGCAGTTCAAGTGCAGACCTAGTGCAGACCCAGTGCAGCGAAAAAGAACAAACCTTATATTTGCCGCGTGAATTCATAAGATCAAAGTTGCGCTGAAAATTGTTAGGTTAGAAATAATGGGTGATATCGGTCACGCGGATATGTTGCCCGCTAACACGACGCGATTAACCGCCGATTCCGGCTTCAGCGAATTGCTGAGATCGGCGGAGCAGCTGTCCGCAGCTGTCGAGGGAAATGAGGATCTGCCGCAGGTCGAAAGAAATCTGCGGCAGATATTGGAAGCGTCCAACGAACTGTGGTCCCGCGTCACGCAAACAAGCACGCAGGATAACGAGGCACAAGCGTAAGTTTATCTTCTCTTACAAGATAAATCTCTTGTAGATTTTCAACAGCAATTCGAAATAGTTCTGCTCCGATTTTTTTGTAAATCTATATGTTATTTTTTTTAAGTTTTTGTACATAATTTTTTGTCGAAACGATTAGAACTCTCGAGTTGATTTCTGAGAATATCACTGAAGAATACATTGCTGTTTTCTATTTCTGTCGTTAATTATTAAATAATTATATAAGTAGTAATTGCTTTATTCATTGCTTCTGAAAATAGTTTATAATTTATCTCAATTTTTCACAACTTTAAAAAATGTCCTTTTGCTTTCTTATATGAGATTAAATCAATCTCATAAACAGTTGGATTCGAATTCAAGATTCGCTTATTACAAGTTGTTTGTTCTTACATGTCACGCATCTTGTCATTTGGGTTATAGTAATATAATAAAAATCAGTAAAATAAAAATATATAATATCAACTAGCATAAAAGGTATTTAATAAAATAGTAATATAGAAATTTGTTAAGGAAAAATTCCATTAAGTTATTTCATATCAGTAGCATTCATTGTTGTAACAATCAAGAGATATCAATATTACTATGAACAATAATTTTTATAACAATAATCTAACTTAGTTAACTTAATAAAAGTATTTTTATTTTGCTTTTCTTTTAAATTCACATTTATGTAAATTACAAATAATAAAATATGAGATGAATGAAATTATAGTTTATTTAATTGACACTGCTAAGATATATGTATATGATAGTAGTAATACTTCTGTAAACAGTAGGATCAGAATTGAGCAACTTGTCTGTATATTATGCTCAGATTGGAGATTTATATTTATGTTTAAAATACATATTAAATATAAAAATTTCTTGTTAAATCATGATAATATTAGGACATTTTGCATTCTTGTATTTAAATTTTTACAGTGTAACACTGCGTTATATGTACATGTACCTAGAAAATATCCAATATTAATGCAAAAATTAATGTTTCAGTCACGTCTTACTAGGCTCCCGAGGGGTAGATCTGTCTCAGATCTCACAGAAATTAAATTCACTCAGTGCAAGACGTACGTTTGAGCCCTTAGATCCTATCGCAGATACCGACATTGTGAGTTATCTTAGGAATGAAAAGGAGAATGCGATTCTTTCCATCATTGAACAAGTTCATAAAGATGTATGTGTAATAATTAAATATCTATATATTTATTTGTATGTCATAGAGAGATTAACATTGCAATTATTTTTCAGACTTTTGAACTTACCAGAGCTCAACAAATGGAGCATATGCTCGGTGAATGGAAGCAAATGCGTTTTGAGATAATAAATGCCATGACCGCACCGTCCGGTGAATTAGTGGATTTACGCGGTGCTCCGCAGCGTACAAAATTAGCTGGTTCGATGGTTAGCGGTCTATCTAATATCGAAGTGGCCTATGTGAAGGAATTACAGACTTATAACGATCATGTGCTGAGAGGTGTAACGCGACCTAGTCTGTTTAATGCGTTTTACAGAGCCTCCGAGTCCTTTAACGATAAGAAGATTGTGGATTTGTGGCAAATGGTGAAGTGTATGGTTGATATTCCACCGACACCCAGAGGAGATCAAATTAAATCCAGAAGCAGCTCTGCGATCGAACAGAGAATCGTTTTGCAAGCCAAAAAGTATCTAGAAAATCGATACAGAGATTTCATGAATTCCATAATCAACGAGAATTTGATGCAAGCGAAACGAGGCGGCGTTCCCGGCACTATACCCTTGGTTAAGAGTTTTGTAGGTGTCAAAGTACAAAATTTGAGGGATTTGGAAGATGCTATGGTGGAAAATAAGCCGTTGTGGCCGCTGGTGTACTACTGCATGCGAGCTGGAGATTACAAAGCCGCGCTGCAATGCCTCGGTCAATGCAGTATAGAATTCCCAGAATTTAAAGCAGCTCTTGAGGAAGCTTGCGACGATCAGCAACATCATCCGAGCAGTCGCGCCGAATCCATCCTGAAGCTACATTACAGGAAGCAAGTACGGTCCGTCACTGATCCATACAAGAGAGCGGCGTATTGTGCGTTGGTTCCTTGCGAACCGGATGATTTGCATTCCGAAGTAATATCCACGGCGGACGATTATTTGTGGCTAAAGTTGTGCCAAGTGAGAGATCAAGCGGACACTGAGAATAAACTTACATTGGATTATCTACAGACTACAATTTCAGAGATATATGGTACTAATTTTTCAGATAGCCGATAGTCTTTTCAGGAAGTTTCAGAAGTCTTAATCAATGCAATTTTTAGGAGAAACCTATTATCATGCGCACGAACAGCCGTTTTTGTACTTTTCGATGCTGTTCTTAACCGGACAGTTCGAAGCGGCGATAGAGTTCTTAGCCACGGGCGCTGGAGCGAGACATTTACCCCATGCCGTCCATCTGGCAGCCGCTATGCATGAACACAATTTGTTGGCTGTCAGTCAGAGTGTTTTAGCGCCTCTGATAAGCGTAGATCCCGCCGATAAGCCGCCAGCAAAGAGATTGAACTTCGCTAGACTGATATTATTGTATGTTAAAAGATTTGAATCATCAGACCCGAAAGAAAGCCTGCATTACTTATTTTTATTGAGGTAGGATCCTTAATCACTCTCTTATCACTTGAAGTCGGTTATTACAAGTATAATATCACGTTATACTTTTAGATGTATGAAGGACCCATACGATCGTAATATGTTCGCTGCGTCTGCCGCGGAAATGGTAGTAGATGCTTCCCCTGCGAACCGTGTTTTATTGGTCGGGAAACTTGATAAAGATCGGAGACTTCCAGGGATCTTGGATCAATTCCAAATCAATACGGACGACGTGATAAATATATGTGCCGAAACATTGTACAGAAAAGGTCTGCTGGAAGATGCAGTCATGATGTACGATCTAGCTAGAAATCACGAGAAGGTTCTTAGTTTGATGTGCACGCTGTTGACGCAAGTTGTTAGCCAAAGAGGACCGCCCGGTTCTCTCAGAGCACGATTACAAGTCGCAGCTATAGATATTAGTATGAGGTACAATTTGCACAATTACGCAAATATCTTCAAATCTAAGCTTGTCATTCACGAGCATCACAAATCTTTTCAGATATAAAGACATTGCAATTCAAGCACCTTCGGAAGTGGTGTCTTCATTCTATACTTTGAGAGATCTTATGGTTTTCTTCGATCAGTTTCACAATGAGCAATATCAGAGCGCACTCAGAGTAAGTACATATTTAATAAAACAAATAAATGAGGATGATGCATGTTAATCAGCTTAAGAGAGAAGGTTTAAATAATACTATGTTTTTTCTTTAGACAATTGCGGATTCGAAGATGTTGCCTCTTCAAGTAAAGGAAGTCGATGAAAGAGTAAATGCCTTACGTCGAGTGTCGCCCGAAGTGGCTGGCACATTAGCTGATGTTCTTCTGGCCACTATGACGATATTGTATCGTCAGTATCAGAAATTGCGATCGGTAGAACCAGGCGATAAAATCGCGAGGGAACAACAGTTGCACGATCTCCGAGAGCAAGCCCGAGCATTGACGAGTTTCGCGGGAACTTTGCCATATCGTATGCCAAATGAGACGAACAGCAAACTTGTACAAATGGAGATTCTTATGCATTAGAATCGAATGCAAAATTTATCTTTTAATATTTAAATAGTCTATACAGTTGCTAATTAATTTTATTTAAAAGGTTTGTTCTTTTTTGTTCTATATTGTAGATGTAATTCCAATGTTTTATTTTTTACTTAAAGTGCAATGAAATTGCACGTAAAGCATTACAGTATGTAACAAAAACAAACTTATAGATTCAATATTTCAGATCAGATCCAAGCATTATACAGGATGTTGCGAGAAACTTTGTAAAATGCAAAAAGAAAGACTCAGTGTGATACTTGAATTATTTTTGTATTCCTATTTGTAGACGTACATGATACACTGAATATAAATTTTTGCAATTATACATATAATCCATTAACTTGATAAATATTGAACACAATGATTATTTCCGGTTTATATCACATTTTGTGCTGATTTTATTCATATATTCCGTTTTCCAGCTTTCATCTAAAGAACTATTTCGATGCTAAAATTATCTGTATTATCTGGGATCCACGCAATCTTCTGCATTACAGGATTTTAAAGATGTTACGGATATCCCACAACTGAGATCAGCAACCTTACCTTCTTTCACCTACAAAGAACTTCTCATTATATGAATGTAGATTATATAAAAAAAAGTTTCAAATCTGATCTTGCTCTGTAACATACCGCCCTGTAATCCAGAAACATTTCTTTAAAAGCCAAGAAGTCCGTTATCGTTGACAATACCTCAAAGACTTCGCCTTCCAGCTCTGTTTGCTTCTCGCTGAATTTTATCGCGTTATGCAAACATGTAAGAATGAGAGATTCATTAGACAAAAGAAATTGTTCTTATTAATTATATATCCTAATTTTAATCACTTTAACTGGTGTAAAAGAGTGTCCACTGTGAACTGTGGCATAACGTTCTTCAGATAACCCACGATGTATGCTTCTACAGCTTTATTCTGAAAAATATAAAGTACATTTTAGAAGATCAATAATAATTTGAAGAGGAATTTTGAAGCTTTCACATGAGACTCACGTATTCGTTGAATATGTCTGTGTAAATTAATTTGTTGTCTTCTACCGGTTCAAAGACGTCCCAGTACTTTTCTAAAAATTTGTGTTGGAGGGCTTGGAAATCTTCCTCTGAAAGATTAATTCATTAAACGCAATTTTATTGCCTAAGAACTCATTTCTTCAGTATAATCTTGTACCTAACAACAAATCCTCGATATGTCCGATTACTTCGTCGAATGAACGATCTTCTTCACTTCTCGAAATTCGCTTTTCGTCCACGGAACTCGACAAACTTGGCTCGTCTGTTTGAAATACTTATTTCAGAACGTTTCTCAATAAAGAAAATATTGCATATTATTGTAAATTATTACATTTTTGCGTTTCCAAATGAAGGTATAGATTCATCACAGTAAGCATTAAATTATGAAATTAAATACAATTTAGGCGAATACGCACCCATGCTTCTTTTTTTTTTTAATTATCCGTAAAAAACAGAGCACTCGCTTGAATTATGAGATAAAATCGCGTCGATCGTCAGCGTAAGCTGACAATTTCCCGTCGAATTAAATTAATTGTAGCTGGAACGACGGAGGCGATCGTTTTATCGATCAGAGTTTCTGGGAGGTTAGATCTCCAGGTTAATAACAAATATAAAACAATTGATGCATTTGGAGAAGAATATAAGTTTTATTTTACATATTTTGCATATGCGATACATTGACCGTTGATTAAATGTTAAAATTGCGCTATTATATATTTACAAATGTATACAAATTTCTATATTCGACGGAGAGAAATTACGTATCATTGTATCAAAAAGGTACAACAGATGGCGACACTGTTTAGTTTTCGCATTCGCGACAACGGAACATTTACAAGATGCGCGTTTTAATACATCACAAATAATGAACGACTTGAATTCAAGTCACGAGGCTCGTTTCAATCGTCATGATCGAAACTGGGCTCTCTCTAATAATCGAATTCAACTCCAATGCCCCTCGCACGCCCCTCCCTATACTCGCACGCCGACCATTTTTTCGAATCGAGTTTATCGCACCCATCGCACCGATAACATTGCCGGCGCAGTTTAGAAATTTACGGAAAAATTTACGGTTGAATTGCGAACGATAAGAAATCCGCGTGGGAAATAATAATCTCAACAGGCGGCCATTTTGGCCGAAGCTGTCGAGATTCGTTTCACGCATCCAAGCAAAAATTTTCCGAATAATTAATAAAACGGGGGCACGTATCGCATTCTGCACTAATAGAATGAAATTTGTAATTACATCAAAAATTTATCATTATCCCGATGTACATATTTTTTTACGTTGCGATCACTCCCGGGCAATTACGGTTACCTTTAATGAAATTACTGCGGCTCTCGGTAACAAAGAGCTGTTGCAATTGCTATCGCAACGGGAAGAGAATTCGCGGAGAAAATTCTTCCGCCCATTTGCTTTGTGTGCGTGTGTGTGTATGTTGTGTGTGTGTGTGTGTATATATATATATATATGAAAGCTATAATGCGCGCAACAATTTCATACTCCATAGAGCAACTTCATAAATCGGAATCTTTATCGTCGTCCGTGTACGGCACCAATATTTATGGAATTCGTACAAACTCGAGCGGAGGCCGCTTACGTGCGTCACAGCGAGAAACGCTGGTGACGCAAATAGAATCATAGAGCACGTCGAATTAAATTTCAACGTGAATGTCGTTGTTGACGTATCGGACCGGGCGAAACGATTTCCAATTTATTCGTGATATAACGGAAAAATCACGCGGGGAGGGCTCGTCGGAAAATAATACCGCTTCACTTTCTAGTCCGGTGACTTTAATAATTATTAAAAACAATACAGACATTTTACAATTGCCGTGTCTCCCTCGAATTCGCAAATCATTCGTAAATAAGAGACAATGAAACGAGGATCGAGTGTTTTCTCTCGACGTGGCGGCATGTATATCTATCTTTAATTAATGCCGAGTTTATTGTGCCGTTTATATTATTTATCTCGCCTTGTATTCGGCCGAAGGATAATAAGTCCGTGTCTCGTCGTTACGTTAAAGCGCGCTTTCACTAACTCCCGGTAATTTTCCCGGAATGAGAGTGGGATGGACAACCCGCCGGCAATTCTCCGAATTCTTCAACTTCGGGGGACGCTGAATGCAGTGAATCTCGCTCGTTTGGCGACTTTGGCCAAGCCCAATTTAATCGGCAATTAGCCCAGCGCGGCAGAATCTCTACGGCAAAATTTTCGATTGTATAATTCGTTAGCCTGTTCCGATCCTCGAGCTTCCTTCCCGGCTGACAAACGACAATGAATCGATTAATCCTATCCATGTGAACAAAATAGTACAAGTGTTGCTTGATAAGCTAATTAAGTTAATTGAATTCGATTAATCGGAGTTTAATTCGGAGTAGAATGCGTCCTCGGTTTCATTGAGCTTCTTTAAATTCTACAAATGTGTTTTAAGCGTTGTTACACATGCGTACAATCGAAAATAATGCGATATTCTGGAAAAAATTTTTTATATATATTTATAATATATAAAATATATATTTTTTGGTATCTCTATTCATATATGTATATAGGAAAAATAATAAAAGCAATAATAAAAAATAATTAGAAATATAATTTTTGCATTGTTTTTTTTACAATAAAATACAATTTTGATTAAATTATATTATATTTTATATGTAATCATTTATAATCATATTTTGTACATTATTATATTCACATATCATTAAATGAGTAATTTTTTATTATTTTCTCAAACTTGACTTTTTTAACTTTATTTTCTTCAAACTTAACTTGTTTAACTTTATCTCCTTCAAACTTAACTTTTTTGTAAAAAACACTGCAAAGATTATCTTTTTAATTTTTTAATTTTTTTAATTATTTTTTGTGTATATTATACAATATAGAAATTATACAAGAGAAAGAAAACATGTATGGACATATTTTATATATTATTGTGTATGAAAATATTTTTCCTGAGATATTACATACGTGATACACAAATTATCTCAACAATCTAATGAATTCTGACAAAAGACACATTAACAGTTATTTAATTAAATACATGGGAACCTATTAGAATAAATAATAATTTTCCTCGGTAACATAATCGTTGTTGTGTCGTGGGAAGAAATGTTATTTCGCAGTCTAAATAATTTTAATTGTGGAACACGATTCCCACGTTCATTAGCGCTCAAGAACAAAAGTAATGTTGTCGCGTGTCGTAATTATCAAGAAACGATATTACATGCTCGACATGACATTATATCGCGAAACTTCGATATGAATTTATGTCTTTTTAGTTAGCTACGTATGTACAAGACGCGCAAAATTTACGGCCGAAAGGTATTTTTCAACACGGGCGCACGTTAGGTTAGGTTAGATTTACTGACACGCCACGCGCGCAGTGTAGACTGTAGACAATAGCGATAAACAATATAGACAATAATTTTCTGCCGGGCGACAACGACACAGCTGATCGATACTTTAATCTGAAATAACGTCTTTGGTAGCATCTGGCTGGCGCGAATTCCGTATACGGCTAATTATCAGAATTGTATATTAAACCCCCATCGATTCGCGCCGCTGACATTATCGCGCGAGCAGTTGCGTTCGATAATTCAAGACACCGACAAATCTTGTTAACGAAATGCCGCGGCAGTTGCGGTCTCTTGTGCATCGTGTCAGTCTGACACTTGTTGGTACGCTAATTAACTAAAAGCATCGTATCGCGATAACGGCGACGATACTAGTCGAGCATCTCCGGTTTCTCGCCCTTCGCGACGGGAATTCTACGAAACTGTATAAAACCCGTCAATTCGTCGGTGACGTTATCGCAAACTTGGCGCTTGTTCGATAATTCAGGATGGAAATCTCGTTAATATAGACTACGGGATAATCGTGGCAGAAATCGTCATTCCCATTGCGCGCCGTTCCTTTGTTCTTGGATCCAATATGGCGGTCCAGAAACGGGCAGAGGCAAAAGTATTGAAAATAGAAATTAAAATTATGTATCAAGTCGCTTCTCCTGCCACGCATAGCGTGAAAGAATAATTTATCTGTATTAATTAAGATCCTATTTGAAATATCATCATCCTTATCGCGTGCCAATCTTTGGTCTTGAATTCTCATTTTTAGAATGAATATGGGGCTCCGAAGACAGGCAGGGATAAGAGTATTGGAAATAAAAATAAAAAATGTGTCTGCACAGGTAATTTTTGCTGATACGTACAGGATGGAACAATAATTTATCGGTGTGTCAATTAGGATCGTACTTGAAAGATTTTCATTTTTTAAATCCTTTTTTATCGAATTAAAATTTTGTTGTCTTGAATTCTCAGAAACGAGAATTTCTGAGATTCAGCGAAGAATATGGCGGTCTAGAAGCGGACAGAAGCAAAAGCGTAGCGTTGGAAATAGGAATTAAAAATATGCATGCGCAGGTCGTGTCTCTTACTACGCACAGCGTCAAACACTAATTAGTCTGTATGTTAATTAAAATTCTTATACTGTCATTCCCATTGCGTGCCTCTTGCATTCTCATTTTTAGGATGAACATGCCGGACCAGGTATAGGCAGAAGCAAAAACATTGGAAATAGAAGTGGAAAATATCCAGGATATTTTTCTTAATATGTACAGGATAAAACAATGACTGATTCGCGCGCCAATTACGATCCTTATATTTGAGATATCAGTTTCCTGAATCAGAGATAAATATTTCGAGCGTGCGCTTCTCGAACGACAGGCTGGAGGTATGAAATAATCACGCCTCTCGCTGCGTACGAGCGGCAGAGTACGCGAGTATCATTTTTTTGGGGATATGCGTTTGTCAGACTTGCCACACATTTATTTCATGCGAGGATAATGCTCTGTGAAACTGCATCGGTACTCATGTTTATATTTATAAGCGAAGTTAGAAAGTTTGGTCTCTTTTTCTCTATCTTTCAGCGTTTGCAACGAAGCGACTTTTTTAGCTTTCCGGGCTTATGTTAACTTCGATCCGTCGCTCCAAGTCGAGCTGATACTTTCTTTGAGATGTGTACCTTATCGAAAGTGAATAACCGATTCAAGTCGACATTTAGGTTGCACGTAAATAAATTTATACGTATACAACGCATGTGTGTGAAAATGCGTTTGCAGGAATAGACAAAGTCATTGTAATTTTTGGCAACAAGAATTTATTAAATCGCGTCAGTTGGTTTGACAAATTAAAACAGGATTAAGTGATTTCATAATAAAGATACATTTATTACTTCCTGTAACGATTAAAAGGAATAAAGCTCAAAACGCACGCTTGCGTGTGCCGCCAACGCAAGCATAAAATATCGCTTCGGGCGAAAATTTCTTCCAGTTCCCTCTTTTAAATTTATTATTTCAATTAATAATTCCGATTATCGCGTTTAAAGGAAATATTTCCCCTTGCGTTTAAAAAGAGTATCTTCTTCGGGCGCTCAAAATCTCTCTCTTTCTCTCTCTCTTTCGCGGAGCGCGCATTTTCAAGAAGTATTTTGTTCGAGGGAAACTATTTAAATGTCTATTTACAATAGCCTGCATTTGAAATGTGTCCACCGTGCTGGCTCGGGGTTGGCGCGGCGCGGCGCGGCGCGGCGCGGCACGGTGCAGCGCAGCGCGGCGGTTAGCGGCCGCGCGGCACTCGGCCGGCCTCGGCCGCGCTCGGCCGTCCCCGTCGATCTCTGCGGGGGCAGAGGCCTCCTACCCTCGCGCGCAGTCTCGCGCAGTCTCGCGCAGTCTTCACACTCTCGCGTAAGCGAACGACGGCGCACGCAACGCGCGACGTCTCCACGGTCGTCCCTTCGTCCCCGCGAGTGTGTGTCTCACTTGGCTCATCGTCGTGTCGGAGTGTACCCGGGGCCGCCCGTCAACCCGTTGGCGCGCACCAACGTCGTCGCCGTCGTCGTCGTCGCAACGCACGAACCGCCGGTCCGGATCCACCGCGTTGTCTCGCGCGTCGAAACGCGATAATCGGATACGCGCCACCTGCTGTGTGCGATCCGCTCGCCCACCCTCGCATCTCACCACCACCAACCACCCATCCCCGGCTGTCGTCGTTGTCGCCACCCCTCTCGCCGCCGCCGCCGCCGCCCGCTGCCCCCCCCCCGCGATTTCGAACGACGGTCCGCGGGCTCGCGGCGCGACGGATATTCCGCGAGGAGCGGAGCGGAGAATCGTCCTCGCGAGGGAAGCCGGCGAGGAGATCGGCCGCGTCGTGATTCGCGCGTCCCCTCCGCTGTGTGCGTGTGTGTGAGTCCCGAGCTCCCCGGGACAACCGGCGACTTCGAATTTTGGCGCGAGTGCACCGCCCGCGGCGACAACTTCGCGCCGATCGCGCGCCGCGAGATCGAACGGAGTGCGTGACACGTGACTGCATTCGCGCTTGTCACGGCGGATTCCTGTCCCGCGTAACGTCCGAAACTCGCCGACGGCGCGTTTCGCAACCCCCCGGCACTTCGATCGACGCCGACGCCGACGCCGCCGCTGCCGCTGCCGCCGCCGCCGCCGCCGCCACTGCGACGCGCTTCCGGACGCCCGGAATCGCGCTCTGCCGCGTGTGCCGCGCATCGAAGCTCGAATCCTTGAGTGTGAACGTTGCGGGGGTCGCATCGTCGACGGCTTATTCTGGTGGAGAATAAAACTCGAGGGGGATCAGCGGACCTGCCTGCAGCGGAGTGTCCCTCCGAGGAGTGCGCGATCGTCAAGTATGATACTCTCGGCTCGCCCGTCGACGTTCGGGAGCGGCGAAGAAGCGCGCGAGGAAGCGGAGCGCAGCGGAGCCGAGACTCCGGCCTGTTGACCGAAGCGAAGTTGGCGCTTAGCCGCGTTCACCCTCTACTTTTCTCTCGATCGTCGGCCACCGATTCGTTGAGATCACGCGCGCGAGAGAGGCAAAAGTGTCGTCGAGTCACGCTCACGTACGATATGTGAGAGACAAGTGCGACGAGGATAAGTCGCGGTAAAGGACCTTTCCTCCTCCTCCTCCGAGAGAGAGAGAGCGGACTGCGAGATCGGCTCTTTCACGCGCCGCTTAATCCGCCTGGGACTCCGGCCGCGTTGGTGTTTGTGTGCTTTTGTGTGCTTTTGTGTCGTCGCAAGCGGGAACCACCGCGAGAACCATGGAAGCGTCCGGGGTGATTGCGGAGAGGCTCCTGGGGATGAGGCTCCTGCTGCTCGCCGTCGTCTGCCTATTACCGGCCGTAAAAGGTGCGTATTAATTTTTACTCCGTTTCTGACGGCGTTCTGTCGCCGAGGAAAGTGCCCGGCTCCCCCTCCCCGTCATCGTCTTCGAGAGCGCTCCTCGAATTGCCGCCGCAATTTCGGACGGACCCTCAATTCGAGATAAGCGAGGCTTAAGTGGTTCGCCTCCGCGAGAGACGGGACGATCTGATTATAATTAAGGGATCCCCTCGGGACCGTGTATTTCGTCGGGTAGCTGCACGCGCGAGACGCTGTTTGCGATTTTCTCCCCCCGATTCTCTCCCCTGAGTGCATTTCTTTTTCAATATAATAATCGCATAATCGAGAGAGAGAAGGAGAACGAGAAGAGAGATAAAAAAAAGCGTGGCGTGGTTTCGCTGCCATTTTTTTTCCGTTTACACACGCCTCGCCTAATGTTCGGTAAATAAAAGATTATTTCCCGGAACGGGGCGGCTTTGGAGTTCCTCGAAATCGCCATGCTTCGACGCGAGGTGCAGTTTGTTTACTTGACGCTCGAAATTCTGAGAATCCTAAGCCGTCGCACGAGCGAGCCGGAATCTCGCCGTATTTTCGCCACATTTCTGGAATCCGGGCGCTGTCTTTACAATTTAATTTCGATCGAAGGTTAAAACTCGTGTGTTTCCGTTGGAAAAATCTGGAGTACATTTCTAGCTTTGTATCGCGCATACATTAATATCCACTTTTTCCACCTCAATAACGAACTGTTTTCATACCGTTTCTATGCCGCTAACTAACTAAATAACGAGCCGTTAACAACGAGCACCGTACTCGATTTTAATATCGCGGAATAGCGTTGCACCAATTCTCCCGGTTTTCTACGCTTTCATAAATTTTCTACTCGCGGCTTGCAAAAATCGCAAATCTTTCGCGAAATATGGATGTATACAATTTAACGCGATGTATACATCAGATTGTTAAAAAGACAGTTATTTTACAATTCTGTAAAATTGAAATTTTCCGAGTGCGACATTTCGTATACAATGACCCAGGAGTTAAAACGAAGGGGAGGAAATAGGTCTTCTATATATCCCCGGTTCCATTAAAAATAGAAAATAGATAGAAAGTACGCACTACATTATGCGATTGCATCCAATTCGGAGTCGATGTCTCTTCAATGCAAAAGCGAAGGTAAACGTTATTTCTTTCCTTTTTTTTTTTATGAGTTTTCAATACTCGATATTAGATATTCCGCGAACTGGGCGTTTAAATTTAAAAAATCTGATTTAAGTTAAAAGGCGCCCGGAATCAATTAAAAAAAATTACTGTTACGAGATTCTGTTTCTAGAGATCTATTACACGGAGAAAAACGTTTCTTTTCACCTAGTATATAGTTTGATTAGTATTTGTTTCACCAAAGAAACATGATTTTATACAAAACATTATTTCACGAGATAAAAATCTGACTGTTTCGTTAAATTAAATCATATTTGACGGAAAAATAATTATTAATTGAAATGGTACTTTAAATACTTCTGATTCAAATAAGAGCATTGTTTGTTTTAATTAACTTATCACTTGAAATGACCATCAAACCCGTAGACTTGTACAAATAGACTAACGTTATTTCTTTCGAAAAATATTTTGTTTAAAGTAAACATGTACGTTTCTTGAAAGTCAAACAATCGTATTTGTTCAGTCAAACATTAGTTTGGTTTGGGCTATTCCATAATGATGAAGTTTCTGCGATTTCAACAAAATTAATTAAATTCGAAGAAACATTTTTCTCTGTGTACCTAGTAATTTAGCGCGCGGAAGAGAGCCCGACGTTTTCAATCATGTATAACTTTAGCAGACTCATTAACACTTTGGCGTTCCGGCGGAAAACTCGACTTCAAATTGACTTGAAAAAAATCTCCCTGTTTTAAAGTAAGGCCAAGTATTTCGTATTACCGTCAAACTGAATGTGTAAGTTCGGCTTGGAGATGAGCAACTATAACGTATATTGAGTGCACTCACGCTACATTATTTCTCATAAGTAATTTTAGAATGTATTAAAAGCTAAAATGTGTGCGTGGATTAAGAGTTGCGGCAGTGCGGAGAATAACGAAGGCTTCAGAAGAATTGAATCTTGGCAACGCATTTACAATATTTTTTCGTATAAATTTGATAATCGGCAATTGAATCATTGAATTTTTAGTCGATTATTTGGGACATGAGGATAAACGATAGGATGTTTTCCACAATTTGTCCACGATGAACGATCATTACAAAATTATTACAATAGCGATAACCATCGAGTTTTTTTTTAAACATATAGAAAACAATAGAAAACAATTGGAAAATGAAATGGCTTTCAGATAAACTTTCAAATAAATCTTTGGATACGTCGTCGTATTTATCCAAATATTTTACAATTTATCTCGATCGATTCGACATAGTGCCACATTTTGAATTTACAATACGTTATCATACAAATTTTGTAATCTTTAATCTTTAATTTACCGTTAACACACATTTTCATGTTGTTGCTTCAGCTTTATTTTCTACATTTTATAGGGTTTATTGTTTAGCAGCTGATGAATATGTGCTCTCATTTATCGATTTATTTTACCATTTATGGATCTCTTTATTTATTAACGTTGTCCATATTATTGGACGAAAAGGGACGTTACCGGAAAATGAGTTTCCCGGCGGCGTTAACAGTGTTGCTTGCATAATGCGGCCGCGCGTTAAAAATATGATAGCATCATTCGGCAGGCGCGAAATGCGGGAACGTAATGGGAAAAAAGAGAGAAGACGTGAGATATTTCATTATAAAATATGATTTAATTTTAAAGTGCCGTTACGAGACGGGCCCGGGTTTTCGCGTGCAATCCCAGTATCGCGTTGCTCCCGTTCGCCCGCTCCGCCGAAAAGGAATAACGCGAAAATAACAACGGGGGCGCGCGCCGGGATCGATATTGTAATGTGTTTGTCTATTAAACTAACGTGCGCGAACTGAAACTTTGCAAAAAAGAAGCGGTCTACGAAAACGGATGGCGACGTTGCGCCTGCGTGATATTCTATTATCCTATTTCGCGCACTGATTTAATTGTGAGTGAAAACCAATTTCGTGATGCTGGACGTATTGCGAAAAATTCTCAATATTACGCCCGCGCTTTTCGCGCGTCGCTCCCTAGCGCTGTGTACTATTTGCGTCATTATATTTTTATCGGTTCGTAAAAAAGAATCGCGCTCCGCGCGATTTCATCCTCTCGTTCGTTCGTTCGCGTTTGTCCGCGCCGATTTACGTATGTTCCATTTAATCATTTCTATATCCCCGTTTATTGCATAATGATATAATTTTAATTGACTGCCATGCTGCACGCGCGCTAAAACAACGGGAAAGGTTGAAACGGGTCGAAGAGAATTCTACCGCGGCACGCAATTCGTACACTCTTCCCAATTGGCTCGATTGTTTTTTAATGGATATCAATGCGATTAACGCATTCGCTCCAAAATTTGCTCAAATTCGCATTGATCAACGCCGTATATCTATAATATCCTTCAATTTATTAATGTACTTTTCTCATTAATAAGGAATAAAACGCCATTAACGTACGTTTCTCATTAACAAGGAATCTCTTTTAATTAACTCAAAACCGTTTAGATTCATTACATTAACCTTTGATACGCCAATATTGGTCGAGAAAGACTCGGCAAATAGTTTTACCGGGACAGAATCAAAGATAGACCCGTTAAACAAATACACCTTATTTTCGTTCTTCATTATACATCGCCATTTATTTTAGTCACCCCTTTTTTGTTAATGGACACTTATTAAAAATAATTATTATGCTTTTCTCTCGCTGAAAATGTGACATATTCCGCGAAAAAGTGGCCTTTGAAAGCTGGAGTTGAATTCGACCCAGTTTCGGCAACCTGTTCATATTAACGCAGACACACACACACACACACACACACATACATCTATTCGCGCGTGCACGCAACCTTCCGCGTTTTTAATTTGCGAAAACGTTTCAATTCCGAAAATCAAACAGTTTGATAATTGAATGCTAGATTAAAATATCGTTGAGGGCAGAACGAATGTGTTACTTAAAGAGCGAGAGCGATTTTATTATTGATATATTCAGTCTTTTCCGCGCGTGTTTACGCGATGCGATAACGCGATACATTGTGCGGAACTTGTGCACCGTAATATATCGTTCCATTTGCATTCCATATATATCCTCGTAATCTCGTATTACTTTTCTTCGAGCACTTAGGTGCCGTTGTTGCCTCGCAACTTGTTTTATTAAACTAGTGCAACGTCCGCGGGTGGATAAGCCAAAGAACTATTATACCCGCACGACTCGCGCTTTTCCCCGGAAATGACGACGATACGAGATTTATGGATTAAAGCCCCCTCCCCTCCCCTCCCCTCCCATAGATTTTACATGTCGAAAATTACATGTCATTCATAACGCAAATTGCGGCTCGGGAATCGCGTTATCGAGATACCCGTATACCGACTAATTATTGCGCGGTCACGTAAATGGAAGTTCGACGTTAAGCGGCGCGTTTGCCATAAACAAAATTTCTAGAAAGCCAAAGCGCCGACCAACACGCGATACGCCGACACGCATATTCTTATGCGAATGAATAAACCCGGAATCGACCCCTTTGATCAGCGAGCGTTTAATCACAAGCCTATGTTTGCTTATTTAATCCTCGTCTCCGTCTGATGTTCAATATTCCGGTGATTAACCCTCAATATTTTAGTAGGGAGCGCAATCGAGCCTCCCTAATCAGGTCTCCACGTGTCGATCGTATCGGCATAATTCAGCACGGGTGCTCGCGCGCGCGCGCGCGCTCGCGGGAACTGTCGACGAGCGAGAATCCTCAAAATATCGGGGTCGGCGCACGGTGTGTAAGGACTCGGAAAACCCCCCTTGGATCGTGGCCAGGGTCGATTGTAGTGCAGCCACGATACGAGATTATACGCCAAGGATAGGGATGCAGAGTGGGATATGGGGCGGACGTAACTACGGGCAACAACGGAGAGGGAATTTCATTTAAAAAAAAAAAAGAGAAGAGGAAGAACTCGCGAATTTTATTATATACAGATGGCGAGTTGTGAGAATGGCTGAAACGCGAATTCGTTCGCGATCTTCGACGGGAACGTGCGCCCTCCCCCCCTCCCTTCTCCGCTCTGAAAGATCGTGTAATTACGAACTTAAACTTTCGAGTGGCTGATGAGGGACCGATCGATGAGCAGCGCTCTGCTTTTTTCGCTCGGCCCTTCTTTTTTCGACTGGGGAAACTTTTGATCGTGCGGTAGCTGCAAAACTCGTGTAATTGCGATCGCTTAGCTGCATTTCTTAATAAACTGATAATGCAGCGGGCGCGGAATGTTATCGGCGTGCCGGCGGTTTGGCAGCTGATTTCATCAGTTGCGTTGCGGCAAATTGACGTCGACTGCGCGCGCGCATGCTAAGCCTGTGTTTCGCCGGCGGTGCTTGCAGGTGTAACACGACGTTAGGATTGGTGACAAAGATTGACTACGGATCTGCCGTTTCGTAACCTTAACTGGCATATCGTCTGAGAATATATATATTTTCCCGTGAAACGGATTAGACGTTCAACCAGATTAAATTGAAGGAAAATCAGGGAACATTTAGAACATTAATCAATTTATGATAAATGATTGTTATTTACCTCATTCATCCCTAACTGAAAAATTACAAGGATATCCCGGCGTCCTCGTTAAGGAAAGATCGACTTTAAATCGCTGGTGGAATAGCTAAAATTAATATCAGGCTTTTTAGAATACCTGTCGAGCGACCGTCAAACGCTCTCGCGTTCTTTTTTTTTCTTCCCTCTCCCTCTCTCCGGTCTCATTGCAATATAAAAATAATAATACAAAACACGAGTCTCGAGTGTAGTCAACGTTACTTTCCCAACGGTACGTGACACTAATAATAGGCGATATATAAGCGATACGTAATAACTTAGACTTTATTTCTCGTCGTGTGCTACTTTACGCGGCGTATGTATGTATCGGGGTGTTCCAAGCACGTATATCTGCCTCTTCGCGGTGGCTATCGCCCTCGAGTGTATCCACTCCGCTCGTTCGCGCTCGTTTTTCACGGACTCGTCGCCGGTCTCCCTGCCGGCGCCGGCGAGATGTGGCTCGGAACGTTGTCGTCGTCCTCGTCCTTGTCTGCGCCTTAGCGAGTTTCCTCGCTTTCTTCACGGTTTCCCTTCTCATCTCTCTCGCCTCACGTGGCAGACTGCTGCACACGTTCTTCTTATTCCGTTCTCCGGGCCTCTCGAGATCACGCGCACGGATAGCTAGGCCAAATGGAACCGCAGTACCACCGCCGTGCCACCGTGCGCCAAATGTCTTTGTTCCTCGTGTCGTAATACGGAGGAAGCTGAGAGAGAGAGAGAGAGAGAGAGAGGACAAATGGACAGATTGCAGGCGATACCACGTAAAGCGCTATGCTTCCATTCTGTTCGCTCGTCTCTGCGACGAGCGTCGACACGCGTGTCACTGCGTACATGTATTGTATGTTTGTGTATATATATGTGTAGAATAGGTTCCACACGCCAGCTGCTCGAGCTTGGATTGCGATTAAGGGATTGCAACCGGTGTCATTTCGCCGAGTTGAGATTTAAACGCGTTTTAGACACGCGAAAATGATCTCTACGTTCGCTCGCAACGGCGGCAGGTTTCGACGTACTTCCGGTCAACGGAACATTTTTTCATGGTTATTAAACTGAAAATGAGCATTCGCGTTACATCTAACAATGTATTCTCATTTAAGATCAATTATGTTGTAATATTATATTTTATGTAATTCGGTACTAATATTAAAATATTGAATTCTACTCGACTTCAACATTTGCTATTTATTATTGAGCGTCGTAATAAAAACTAAAAGCTTCTATATTAAAAAAAATAAAATGATTGATTTACAAAAACATTCAAATTGGAGGATATCCATACCGATTTTGTTCTATTAGATTTTATTTTTAAAACTCGGGTAAACTTATACGCATAAAATAAAGTTTTTTTCGTAAGTTAGCAAGTCGATCTGCCGAAATATATAACTATACGCGTGGTTTTTTACAATAAAAATTAAACAGTTTATGTTACACGTATAGAGTGCGGTATGAAAAATAAATAAAAAAAAAGAGAACAACAACACGGATGGAACGATGGTGGCTTTTGAATGTTCCGTGTTGTTTTCCAAAGAGTTAAAATTGTATTGTCAAATTCGGACAGCTTGTGTAGGAAAAATCGTCGAAGTCGACACGGAGCGCCTTCTGTGTTCCCGTTAAGTGCAATAAACTTTTCATGAAACTACAATAAACTCGTTAATGCGTACACGCGTATTGTATATCTCGCGTTAACGCGGGATATTTTTGGGAATTACTACTCGTACCATCGGAAACATTGCCGAGCGAGCAGACTGACAGGCCGGAAATTTTTCAATATATATATTTTATATATATATATTATTATTATACACGTGCAGAGGATAGTTTTGGAGTTACCGTTGATGAACGGGATGCCCCTTCTAAATTCCAAAATGCGTACAGATAAATAATTCCTGTTTCGTTCTTTGGGCTATTATATCGAAAAACCTGTCGTCATCGCCAATTCTGTTTCACGTTATTATTAATATTTTGTCGCAATCAGTTATTAAAAATTACAAGATAAATTCAAACATTTTCTACCTGTCACTGAAATAACATAGCTCTTCCCTGTAACTCATTGCGGACGCTTACAAATTACAAGAGCGTTAAACCACTTGGCCTACATTCGGTCGTAATTCAAATTTAATTAATTATTGATTGATCGATACTTGATACGCAGATTATCTCGACGTCTGTCTCAATTTTTCTCGGATTTGTTGTCCAAAGAAAGTCCGCTGCACCTTGGGAACATCGTGTTGGGATTAATTATGGGAATAGCAATCTGATTTTAGACCGAAAACAACGTGCTCTTGTAAAAATCCGCGGAATCTTGTCAAATCGCGCGTGTTTAGAAGCGTGTACCGGGTGTCGACAGGATCGCGTCGCGGATTGCTTCCTCGGGATATAGTGGCGATGAAATACGGTAAATGTTCCTATATCGCCAGCCGCGGTTACCGTCTTTGCATATTTATGGAAATGGGGCGATGCGTATAGAAAGTACGTTTTATCGTATCTCCATACCATGCGCCGCGGCGAACGGCGCCGATCGTTCGGCTCTCGTCGATTTTGTCTCGCCCTTTTCTCCGGCCTCCTCCTAAAACCATCTCTTCCCTTCCCTTCCCTTCATCCGTTTTTCGCGAAAAATATAGGTAGTCCTTCGGCGAACACCCACGGTCTTTGGCTCGCCAAAAGAAAGACATAAGTTCTTTTAACGGAAACTTTATTAAAATGGAAATAATAAATCGTATGCAATAAAATCTATAATAATAACTTGTAACAATGAAGGTCATAAACATAAGATGTACGAAACATACAAGCGTTCATACAATACGTCTTACAATTAAACATGTTGGTATTTGCGTATATCGAGCTTTGTATATCGAGCTTTGAGCGGCGCACTACTTTTTAACTAGGTTTCACGAAACTCGTGATACATGCTATCGCTTATCGTACGTTTTCAACTTTTATAACGTTAAATATTTTAACAATTACAATAATAACTCGAATTAAATTCTTATTGAGGTGAAATCCAGTTTAGAGCAACCGCTACTGCAAAAGATTTAATTCGGCAAATCCTTTGATCCCCTAACGGTTGAATAAATTCTATCGCTATCTCTCTCCTAAAAAAGACCTACCAATTTTTCCAGTGTATCCTGTAGCACTCAGTGATTTCAGGACACTGTATACATATCGATTCGAAACGTCCTTCGAGCCCGGGACTCGAGGACGCAGTCACGCGACAAAAAAATCTTCGAGAATTACGAGCTTTAATGGGTTAGCGGTGCTTTCGTATCTCGGGGAGGAAGGGAGACTCCCGGGAACGGGGAAAAAAGATGTGATTAGCAGAATGATTAAACGTTTCGACAAGGATCCTCGGAATGGAAAGAATGGGGAAACGAGCAGGATCCGGGGAAGCCGTGCGATCTATATGCAAGTGAAGGGGGGGGGGAGAGGATGAGACGTCGGGAGAGAGATTCGATTAAAAACGCGGTTACTATCCGGGGCGGTTTTGAAATTAGCGAGATAGTTAGTGGTGGTGGCTGCCGAACGGGATTGAAGTCGGCAGCCGATGGAACGGGGAATTTTCCAAGCAAAGCTTTCGGACGCTCTTCCTTTTCACATCCGCTGGAATATTGCCAGAGGCGATCCCGCAGGACGTTAGACAACACCGTCGTCGGAGGCTGCTAATTAACGTTGGCTCATCGATGCGTAGCAATCGCTAATTGATATTTGCGCGACTGCGTCCGCTTTTCGGACGGTATTACGGGCTCGCAAGTTGCCAGCATCTTCCGCCTCGATCAGGTGCCGTGTTTCTTCGTGCATGTTCAAATGCCGCGAAGCGTTTGGCGTTCTTAGTTAATATTCGCTTGCGCATGTACGTACAGTATAAGGCACAGGCAGAACTAGATACATAATCTTTTGAGCGATATGTGCTCGAAGCTAAACTGACAATTTATTCAACCGAGGCGTTAGTAATTTACATCGATAATTATCGCTAATAAAATGTTAGCTTTTTTAAATCACTGAACCGTGTGATTTCCATGGAAATTTAATTGAAGCTTTAATCGTTCAATTATCTAATGCGGAAATTTTAGTGAAGAAAAAAAATCCCAAATTGACGTATCGCACGTGAAAAGCACGTTATTATCCGAATTATTTAGTTTATTGAAAGAGGGAACGAAATCACATTTATGAGAGTGTAATTCGAATACAAGAGAGAACAGATTTTTCTGTGCCCTCTTGTTAGATAATATTATTTGAAAAGGGATTTTCTCTGATATATTTTTTACTTTTAATCAACAAATGTATAAATCCTCACGGATTAAATATCAAATAATTTGCTTTGATTTTTTCAGTTGCTTAGTTTTTTATGTTTTAAATTATGATTTTGTAAAAAGAGTCGATAGTTCAAATCGACACACGCAGGTCGACGAAACATCTCTCGACAGGCTGAATGAATCTCATAATTGCAGACAGATAGTGTCGCACGCCGTTAAAGAGCCAACTAAAACTAATTTGCTATCATTGCGCCGGCGCATGTCGCCTGTCATTGAAGATACCGCCGAAACTAATTAGCTCCGCGCGTGAAACGGACGTTGTAAACGCGTTCCCGGTTCCCTTTCTCCGTTCTCTCCTAATAACGCGTATCTGCCAATTGCTGTAATTCCGCCGTGAATCGATTGCGCCATCCCCCTATTTTCTTATCTTCGACGCGCGACTCGCTCGCCGTCCTCGGCGATCGCGTCGCCACCCTATATTATAGTCCCACTGTCATACTTCCTTCCCCCTTTCAGCAACACAATTCCGATTCCCTTCCGGCAGTTTATCAATTTTCCCTCGGTCTTTCATCGGCTCGCGAATACGGTATTCCGTCCGCACGGAACGGGCACTATAAATTGATAAGCGCATACGTTTTTTACAATTTTGTTCTTCCGAAATGTTCTTCAAATTCTTGTTTGTTTTCGCGATTTCATTTCGAACACACACATATATATATGTATATCTCGGCGATTCGACGACTAATTGAAATTTCGTTCAGCTAAACGTTGGTGCGAATTGGACCGAGAAATACGATTTTATTGCATTATTCGACCACCCCGTGAAAAGCTCTTCATTTTCGATCGCTCGTAATTCAAAGACTATTGACGCTTCGATATTTTTGTTGAGATAAAATTGATGCCTATTCGATCGGAGGATCTCGCGCTGGAGCGCGCGGAGCGTGCGCGCGAATTGATGGCCACCCTGTAGCACAGCAATCTATCAGCTCTTGTTTCGCGTCTGTCTTCCCGTCTCATCTAGCTCGTAGCTCGTGCGCAACTACGACTTTTTAATTCCATCTCGCTCCGCGCGCTGCCTCGTATTTAATTATCTTCGTCATTTACAGCGACATTTAATTCTCTGAATTAATGACGCGTCCCACCAGCAGCCGCTGGATGTGTGCGTGCGCGCGCGCGCGTTCGTACGCTCGCGCATACACGCTCGCATCGTTACCCTTCCGGATGTAACAAATCACCACTGATCCCTGATGACCGATGTTATGGGGCGCATACGGCGGGCAGGTGGAATGAATTACGCGTTCCGCGCGTCGGCGCGTGTATGTGTGCGAGTGTTGGAAGTTCATTTACTTATCGGAAGATCCGAAACGCAAGGTTATTTCTCGTCGCTCTCCCGGTCTCGTCTCGTCTCGCGGGACCGCAGCGAAAACTGGGCGCGGGAAATATCGGACAAGGGATAATGATATTTGCCGAGGGGGATCCCAAGTCGTAAATGTATGCAGATATTTCTGATGGTTATTCCTATCGGATATTAGACACGGTCGCGTGAAATAAAATTCCATTTTGCGAGAACGGTATCGAGGCAGCAGCAGCAGCAGCAGCAGCAGCAGCAGCAGCAGCAGCAGCACCAGGAAAAGGTATTCGAGATTCCAGATACTGTACAACAAACACAGATTCCACTTGTAATTAGACACGGTTATTTGGTTAACAAGCAGTAAACTCGAAGGACATTTTATCCCAATAATATTAAAATAATCAATAAAACGTGCCGCGCGCTTTGCTGTATATAATTATTACAAATTCCACGCGAATTACGAATGAATTAATATTCTTTAGCAAATTAATAATCGCGTTGCAGTTTATTACGATCATTCGGTATGGAATTTGAAAGAAGGGGGCGGGAAAGAAATCAGGAAACAATTGTTCCCCCCGCGGAATTCAAGTCGCGCCTTTTATTCCTCGCGCATTTTTCACTCGAGACTTGGCGAAACGCCATTTTAATGCACAGGTAATGCGGCGCGGAAGTGAGGTAAGTGGGCAAACTCGGTCGACACTTCGAAACTTGGCAGAAAACGTGTGCGGCCCGTGCAGATACGTCGGACAATGTAACGTCGCGCGCAAGTTGTGGTCACGAGTCTGTTGAGCACGGTCAGTGGGACGTGAACCGAATTAACATTCCGTTCTACCGGTGCGCAAAATTATTTCCGGTACCACCCTTATTGGCGAGAGCGAGACAGGTTCGTGCAATTTTGCCGCAGAGACACCGCCACCACCCACCCGTAGAGAGAGAGAGAGAGAGAGAGAGAGAGAGAGAGAGAGAGAACGAGACTGGAGGATGGCTGTACGGCGGTTACGTGCGGCATTGTTCACGACACTTATCACGATAAGACGGGAAAGTTAGCGATCTCCCGGGGAAACTTCTTGCGGACGGGAATTGCCGCGACAGAGTAACGAGAACGAACGAGGTTTCGTGTGTCACGCCTAATCTCGCGCGGTGCAAATCAAGATCGCGGAGTCGGCTGGAAAAGCGGCGAGACAACTCGTCTCGCCGACGTCGGGATAAGTGTCGAATATTACACCCGTTGCTTTTAGCACTGTATCCTGGAGGATAAATTTTCTATATTAGTATCTCTCTCTCTCTCTCCCCCTTGTTCTCTTTGTCGTCTCTCTTGTGTGCGGAATTTATGCTAACGTGCCGTTTCCGCAGTGTCATATCCGACTTTAAAAAGATAGAATGACACAAATTTTCCTCGTTTCCGCGAGTTTACCGCGACTTGAAGGATCGCCAGCATTTCGCAAAAACCGATGCGTACTTCCGTAAAAGAATCGTCGTCGTTTTAACGTGATGTGTAATAATTATTAGAAGAGTTGGCGCGAGAGCGTTTCCGCGAAACAGCTTCTCTGAACGGCGAGGGTTTTTACGGAAAAAACATCTCGACGTCTCAAAGGATGCTCGATTGTCATACTCGCGAGCGCGTTCTTCCGAGCTCGCAATGCTCTGCGCTGGAGTGACGTCTATCGCGGTCTGAAACTATGACTGTGGCTCTTTGCGGCGCGGAGAAGACAAGGGGGATAAAAGAGCGTCGGAGAATAATCCGTCAGAAAAAAGATTTATTCTCGTGAAAACTGTATTACCGGCCGTCACTCCGGGGAGCTTGGCAGGCGGTTGCATGTGCCTTTTTCCGCGAATTTATCCGCGTGAGGAGAGCAGTTTCGGTTGCAGTGGAGAGGACGTGGAAAATTGGATGTTCAGCGCCACCGGGGTGCATTCCGAAATCTCCCTCGTACGTTCCGCTCCACGAAGAGAGCGCACACGAGAACGTTCAGCACGGAATATATCCGCTGCAGTCTCGAGTGACTGCATTTTCAAAACGCATAACCGTCGACCAAACGAACATGCTCTGACGTCTTACTCCATCGAAGGATAAGCACTCGCGCTCACCGAAGTGAATCGTATATTTTCGGCATTATTAATAATAGCCCTAGTTTTCGAGAGATGGAAACATTCGGGAATGTAGCACGGCAACTCTTCTGTGGGAACTTTGGTTCGCTAGGAGATTTACTTTACGGCTCGCAGCATAAAAACGCGTGTAACGTTGACGTTTAAAAAAGTTATTTATGGAGCTTGCTTTATACTTTTTCATGTTTATTCCGTTAATGGGCCGTAAAATATACTTATACAACGCTCCGAGACGCTTTTACGTCTTTATTTTTGGTTTTATTTCTTTGACTTTTGGTTAATCTGCAAGAATAGCGCCGACGATTCTTAAATTAATTCTCTCCAAGCCTTTAATTATTGAAAGCTGAAAAGATTGCTGAAATGTCGTAAATCTCAAGTAAATTGTCTCTACGAAGTCGCTTTACGAAACCTGAATTATTTAAATCTAAATTATCGATTATACGTATAATGACGCGAAAGATTGACGTTTATGATTATATCGTTAGTGGTAAAATTATGATATAATTTTACGTTTTGATGTAATTATTTCTAGTCCCCTCGGTTCTTCTCGGATCGAGATATATGTATCAGACTTCGGGGACGGTATTTCGAGCTCTTGAGATTCCTTCGAGATAACTGTATTCCTGAGACTTTCATCTCGACGTTCACGGCGCGTAAAAGAGGGTCAGCTCGAGGGGAATACTGACGTCAACTGTCAGAATCGGTGACATCTCGGTCCAGGGGTGGATAGATAGATATAGTTGCACTTAGTAGACCAGTTAGAAATTCTTAGAGACCTCAGTAATCGTTGCTAAATGATCCTCGCATACATTGGGTGAAAGACGCTTGTTATTCACATTTCGTTTCCGCTTTTTTCAGCAGAAAAAATAATATTTAAAAAATTATATATATATATATATATATATATATATATATATATATATTTATATATATTCATTAGAAGAAAACACATATATACCAATCTTGGTACGCCAATAAGTCGCCTGTAGCTACTAAAATTGAGTATGTACTAATTTGGTTAATTACTTGTTTTTTAATCTTATTTAATAATATATATATATATGTAACCATGTAATGTATAATTAATAACCTCCAGGACTCGTGTCCACATCTCTTTGCCGACACATAATGACATTAGTTCGCACAGTCTCAACATGGAGACTCAGTGGTCATTCACTGGTGAGTGGTCGTTCACTAGTGCTACCCTACCTATCAGCTCTACGTGCTACCTGACTCTTCCGCGCCCATCAGGGGGATGTGGTGGTACAGCGCGGCGCTTGGGTCGGTGTCACGAGAGTGGGTCGGCCATGACGTCACGCGCGACTATGGGGAGAGATCGATCCCAGGATCCGCGGTCTGTGCCCCAGGGCGTAGCGGTCTCTCTCCTCTCTCTCTCTCTCTCTTTCTCTCTCTCTCTCTCTCTCTCTCTCTCTCTCGCGTACGAGATTTCTCTGAGGTCCTTCTCGCCCGAATTTTGTCCCGGGCTTTACGAAGCAGTTTGGCCTTTGACGGGATAAGTAAAGGTAATTTTGCAACGCTACGTCATTGGTCCCGATCCGCGAGTGGTCTAAAAATGAAGGAGATAACATAGCGGTTCTAAAAGTCGCCCTCAGGATCTCGCAATGTCGTTCGGAGAATTCTTAAATCTATCGTCAATTTTTCACAATAGAGAGTTCGAGAGTTCTTATAATAATCTCGATAATAGATGAGAAGGAATATTATATATGAGATATCCGTCGTGTGTTTTGACCTGAACTGGCTGCAAAATAGGTTTAATTCACGAAGCTAATGGCCTATGGATGGGGATTTATTGACTATGTTCTTAACAGTATCCATTAACACATTCGCGGTTCATGCATCATTTGCATGTATATATGTGCGAGGATATAACAAAACAATTATATGGATATTCAGTTTCATATAAAATAATTCCAAGTTTTTGTGCGAATATACAAAATACATTTTTATAATATTCGATAAAAATCATAAATTACAAAAATTATTCAATCGTGTCAATCATCAACCATTTCAATCTACAGAATACAAATTTTTTTAAAGTACTGCAGTTTTATTTGTAAACATTCCTCATTTGTAATCTCATATTTATTTTTGAACAACGCTGAAGTTATAACAAAATTACTAAATTATTCTATTAAGATTAAATTTTATGTTTTGCTACGTCCCTATTATATTACAATTAATATAGTAGTATGTATAATGTTGCTGTATCATTATAAATTAATTTCTCTAAATTAAGTATTACGTTCCCGACAAGAAATACATAATTAAAAACCCGAGTGATGCAAAATAAAATTGTTGTGAACATTTCATTCATTGCTGCTTTTTAAAAATAAAAATAAATCTTATCATTTGAAATATTTTTTTTTCTATTTGATTATTTTATTACGATATTGCTGTATACTATAGTTCATATAATTCAATCAGTTTGTGAAATCAAGAACTTGGCGTGTCTGATGGCTGAGATTACATAAAACATATTCGTACTTCTGAGTAGGTCGTGTTTCATCATAGATCTACAGAAGATTTTGACATTTACCAAAATAATTGATCGTAATACATGAGTCATTGTATTACGATCTGTATTACGATAATATTAAATAGTAACGCGTGAGGAAATGATTACAATAATTTAGTACAAGACAGTACATTAAAACTTCTGTTGCGTGTTGATCGCTTTAACCTAATACCATAAATTACTGCGAAACGTTGTAGATTTAACAAAGTACGGGGGCATTCTGCGTCGCATTACTGACGGGTTAATGTAGAGTTGGAACGTGGAGGTCGATTTTGCGAATAAATATGCAGACGCGGGTGCCAGTCGCCACCGTCTTGCGTCTTGCGTCTTGCCTCGTCCCATCTTGTCTCATCTGATCTCGCCTCGTCTCATCTCGTCTCGTCTCGTCGCTTCTGTGAGAAGCAAGTCACCCGACGCCGCGCCGTACGCAGCGAACGCTGGACGAGGACAGTTGTAAACGCAATTAAGTCCGGGCGCGGTGCACGTGCGCCCGTTACCGCAAAGTACCGGCGACGGCGGACTTGCTGCTATACCCCGTCAAGTGAAACATAATTAAATAGGGCGAGTGCAAAGGGCGTGCGCGACGTTTCCGTCGTAAGCTGCAACCTGCTGCCGCCTCGAACACCTACTTTTCATATGCACACCTTAACGCGATTTTACCTCTCGGATTTGTCGTTTATTTCTTCCGCCTCCCGTTTTACATCTGAAAATTATTTAACCATAAAGCTGCTGCAGTTAACATCGTCAACATGATACGTTGCCGGCAATACGATATGACTATTTTGTTAGCTTGCCATAGATTTGTGATGAATTTAAATTCGGTTGTATGTACAACATGATCAAATTGTTTTTTGAAAAGCAGGCGTAATTCTCCAAATTATTTTCGAAATGAGATAATAACTGTTCAGTTTTCAACTTATATAGAGAATTATAAATAATATATCGAGAATGGTAAATAAATTAAAACTCATATATTATTACGAACCTGATATACAGCTTATGAAACTGATATTATTAAATCAGACTATGTATTATTTATTTCGAACTGGCTATTATTACATCATTTGTCTCCTATTGCGTGTCTCGCGAGACCTTTTTTTTTGCTTTTATATATTTCACAGTTATAATAGAGCTACGAAGAAAAGTGACATCTTTATATCTAGCTCCGCATTTTATGTTCGTATAGAAAAATTTGATAGCTTTGTGGCGATACCGGTGCAGTATGTTCGATACTTAAATCGTTATTTACGAATTGTGAACAACGTGGACGTCCGCGGTTCTACGGGATCAGTAAGTCTTGATTTCCGAACGATTGATAATACGACATAACACGCGGCGCGGGCATTTATTTCGTGATTTTACGAGAAAGAATCCGTGCAGTTTGGGTGATTTAAGTTCAGGGATATCGTTCGATCGACACGTACGCGGATTTAGCGATGTCGATCGACGCCGTAGCTACAACCACGTATGAAATAGCGTTTATCTCTCTTTCCCTATCTCTCTTTCTCACTTTCTCGTTCTATGCAGAAGCATAAAAAGCGGTTACAAAGGTTAAAACGCGGTCGCTGTCGTGATAGCAGCAGGTGGACCTAATAAATATGCATCAGTCGTTACGCTCGGCCTCGCATAGTTTTTCCGCGAGCTACGCCAAGCGCGGCCGGGTGTTATGTGTAGAAACGGGATCAAGTCCAATATGCACTCGCAAATACGAGTCAATTCGATATCGAAGTACGATTTCGTCGGGATATCTTTGAAAATTGTTATTTTATTTGACCTAAGTGATTCAGCAGAGGGAAAGATAATCAGGTCAAATAAAGTAAGAATAAGTGGGAGAATAATTTCATAAAATGATAAAATTAACTTTATCGACTCTTTTTGCCATGTTGCAATAGATAAATCAGAGATCGTACATGTAATATTCTAAAAATCGTAATTTTTATGTAATATCTTCGGTTCCAATTAATGAACTGGGCATTAGCTACAACTACAACTGTAAATCATATCGACAGTAAATTTTTAATTAAATAATTCATATTTGATTTCAATAAGCTTCCAATCCGCAAGGAATCATTAATTTTAAAAAAGGACATTTTACTCGAAAACCTATATATTTTATTAAATTAAAACAGTTATATAATGAAATATTCTATTAATTTTTTATTACTATTATTGGTATGAGATATTAACGTTTGCAATAGACTTTTTTAATGAAATCTTTTTTACGACACAAAAGATTCATTCATTAAAAACATCTTTCTGAAATAAATGATTCATATAATGGTACTTTTTTGGAATATATATTCATGCAAAAGATCAAAATATATTCAGTCGGCTTGCTATACATATATATGATACCATCCCTAGTGCATCGAGGCAATGCGGCAATGCGTAACAAGCCGTTACGTCGTTCGTCAACGTGTTTACGTTGTATGAATATTTTTCGTGTACACGCATCGATCGCATGCGGATTTCATCCGCCGGAACGAAACTGCTATGTGACTATGTTTAATACACGTCGATTTAACCCTTTAAGTGGAGGCAGCGGGTGTGGCTGCTTTTACCAATTTGCGCGTTAAACGATAACGATAAGAGGAGCTAGGTCAAACAGCTATGAAAGCGACAAAATGTCAACAATAATGCGTTTACATCGTGTAACGGTTGTGGTAAAATCAACGAAGCGGATGCATGCATTGTTCATTAATGTTGATATACATTTTATATTTTTGTTACATTTTTATAATTTTTAAAATATTTGAGATTTTCAGAGATGTATTTTTCTTCATAATAACGACAAAAATATTTCAGATTTATTTGTATATGGAAGTTACTTAAAAAAAATTTTTTTTAATAACTTTTGATCTTCTAAATTAGAATGCTAAAATTAATATAACGCTGTTCCCTTTTGTAGCCGCAAATTTTTATATGTTGAAAATGTTTTCGAAGAAATAACGCGATTGTTTCTTCGCCTCATGCATTTTTTTTACACGATACTTATTGTCTGAAGTAGCTTTATTTATTATTTTCCACGATCTTCGTCGTTTGTTATTTCTATGTAGCGAAATTTTTTGCTTTCTTATAGATTTTACGATGCGACTGTTTTATATCTATTCCTCTACTATTTTTACAACCTTATAAAAATAAGCTTTTAAAAATAAATGTATTTATTCTTACATATTTGTATTTAATGATAGGAGATACAGATTATTATATCGCAACTTTCTTATGTTTTTCTAAAATTTAAATTGTATTTTAATCCTGTATACATTTGCATATTTACATAATCACATCATGAACAGTTTATAAAAATAACAAATTTATCCAATTAATTAAATATCTTTATTTCTTTTAATATTAACAATTTTCGCATGCGTTACATCTTAATATACTCTGATGTTGTGTGATAACTGCGTCAATTTGAGACTATAATTTTTGTGGCTGCCGGTTGATTTTTTCTATTGGAAAATATGAGTCTATTGGAAAAAAGACGAGTCAGGGTTTTGCTATCAGACGCGTATTCGTATGAACATTTTTTCTTTTTTAACATATATAAAAAAAATACAGTAAATTATAAAAGGAAAGATAAGTTTACCAGATATTCTATAAAAGCAACGTCATTACAATCATTTGTTCGGCAATGGATGAATAATACGATATTTATCCTGTTGGCTCCGACGCGCCGCGAGCTTGATTAGCGTAGGTTTATTCGGGACGGAATAATACCGCGCGACAACCATTAACCCATAACTTTCCGGTGTCATCCCGGTGGCGGCGAGTACAGCGTCAGTTAGGGTGAAAGCAAGAGTAGTTATCGGGAGCTGCCGGAAGGGTTATGTGAACAGACGCGCGTGCGACAGACGACGAATCCCGTAATAGCGTCACGAGCCATGGCCGGTAAACTTCGTCCGTGTTTACTAACGAGGCCGGGTGTCTTGCAACCCGCGGAGAGATCGGAAGACACGTCTCTGCGTCATCATATTATCGATAGAAGCGAAACTGCTGGGCCGCCACGATGTGCCTAAAGTCTCCCTGGGAGAACGTTGAGAACGTTGAGTTACGTTTCAGGTGTTCGATAATCGATAACACGAGGCGAAAATAAGTGATTACTTTGAGGGAGGGAAAGTGACGAGAATAACCTCCCCCCCCGCTACAAATAATTTTATTTTGAGAAAAACTCGCGTCGATTTTTTACATAGCGATACGTCCTTCGCATATAAAATGTTACTGTTACATCCATAATTTTACTGTAATAATAAATAATTCTCCCGCGAGAAAAGAGGATAAATAGAATTGAAAAAAATGTAACAATGTTTCTCACGTTTCTCTCGGAGTGAAAAGCTATTTTCGTGATCTCATTTTGATTAAATGTAGAAAGTTTACAGACGGTCAGAGTTAAAAACAAAAGCTACATATTTTCACTTTGTATATCTACCGAATATTATATTCCGCGAATTAATATTTATAATGTCATCTCCGATTTTAAAATCAAAGAGTTATACGAATTTTCCAATTTTCTGTGTTTTCATAAATCTACATTTCAAAAATGAAAAATCACAAGGTTTTCGCTTTGACTCGTATTTTTCTTTCGCATAAATATAGAAATATATATACAGAACAGTCTTCCAGCATTAATAGAAGTATATATTTTTAATGAACGTTTCGTAAATTTTTTTTTTAATTCGTGAGCACTCACATTGCTTGAAAAAGGTCGGGACAAACGTACGTAAGTAAATCGAGATATGACTGAGCCGGAGTATATTAAATTTATATTTGCCTCGCGTAACCAGATATTTGCCATCGTATGTTAAACTTTCGTATTCACTCTCAAACAAACCCGAATTTCAATCTGGAAAGTAATTTCAGGGAAGAAGCTTTTTTACGTCATACACAAGCTTAAAATCAATTGGAGTTTCCTGGACTCGGTGTTCGGAATTTGTATCTTCATTTATATAACCGGACGAAAAAACACGGGCGCGAACGTTTCTACATAAACAGCGCGTACTTGCCGGGGGCATACATAACAAACGACTCTTGGCTCAATTGCCTCTGCTGCTAATTAGGCGCTTTGAGGCGGTCCGATGATTTACAGTTACCGGGATAGAGCGAGATCGATAGTAGTGTCGTATGCGAGCGGTATTAGATACATAAATTCCGATCTTTTGCAAGGAATATTTTAACGGTACCTGCTGTGTGTTTCGCACTGCGAAAATGAATTTCAAGCGAAAATTGCCTGATCTGATTATTTAATAATACCTCTCACATATTTGGCTTGGCCGTTTATAATTGATGTTCTAAAAAGTCCCATTGATTTTACGTTTCAATTCTTGAAAGACTCTCTACGAAGCAGTAGTAGGATATCTCAATTAAAATTTAACAATTCATAGCACACGCAAGATGGACGTTTACTAATTCTTTCTAATTTACGGAATCGTTTCGTACAGAAAATTACATTAGGTAGCTTCATTGGCGTACCTAACGTAACGTAATGTAATGTAATGTAACGTAACGTCACGAAGCTAACGGGGACGATTATGTTGGATTCTTAACGCAATCCGACGTTAACGGATGGTGACTGCCGGGCTGGTCGGTCATTCGAGTTAACCGTATTCCCTTCTCTCGGTACATACACAGCTCGGACTACGTAAGTTAACGGGGCACGGCATCGGGCTAAGTTCATTACCCGGTTAGTACGTTAATACCTGGACTAAAGGGCCGGCTCCTGACCGCACAACCGGGGCCAAGTTTCCGGGCTCTCCTCTCCCCCTTTCAGGGCGAACAAGCAAGCAGCAACCGCCGCCGTCACTGTAGCCAAGGGACCGAGCTCGAATGTCGCCTATTCGCGCGCTAACCGTGTATTCTCACAATTTCATGTCCATCCGGGCTCGAACCCGGTCCCGATATCGTCCGTTTCCGTCCGGCACATGCATACGCACAGCTATATTCTATTCTATTCTATTCCGGCGGGGCTTGCGGTAAATCCGCGAAGGGTCGTGCGGCGGTTAAGGCGGTTTCGGATTAAGGCCGTCGGCATCCCTTTGGCAGGTATCGGATTCCGAGAGCGCGGGCGCGCGCACCACGACGCCCGATATAACGCCCAACTATCTTCCCAAGAAGGAACTATGGCAAGTAGTTATCTCGCTTGTCGATATATCCGACGTGGTGCTCGAAACTCCGGTCGCGTTCGCGATCGATTAACGCGGATTTGGCTCGGCTATGGAGATTTGGGACGAGATGGAATATCAGAGAAGGGGAATGGGGGGATTATTTTAATTACCTTTTAATTGTAATATCGTGTTTAATTTGTTAACGGTATTAGTCAATAATATTCCCAAAGGTTTTGAATTATATTATAATTTAATTATTATTAAATGACTTCTATGTTAATTAACATTGTGACCTTTATTCGCTCGATTTGTCGATGCGCTGATATTTTCATACGGCGAAAGAACTTTGATCGGATTTCGCGAGAATTTTGCCCCGCGTTTCTTTCGTTCGTGCTGCAAAGCATGTACAAAGCGATACGTGGTTAAGGAATCCCTAATTAAGGCATTCACGTTGCCTTGCGCACGTGTAGAATTTGAGGTGGCTCGGTTGATGACGTGCCACACACGCTTGAAGCGGTAGCAGAGCAACGTGACACGTTATCCTTCGTCAGGACGCTAACCACACTCGGTGGTGTGCTATCGACCGTTCGACGAGACGTGACTAGATCATCCTCTCGCTGATCAAAGCAGTCGAAACTTTTCGAAACTTTTCAAAAATAATCTGTCCAACTTTGATAAATTATAGCAAGAAGTAAATTTTGGCAATTTCACAACATGTTAAAGATCAAAGAAATTTTGAATCAACGAATCCAAAAGGAAATCAACTATGGAACATAATTTCTCGTTTTTTAACCTTTTACTGCTTTATTTCGCGTGAATGAACGGTTCCGTTTCATTTTTAATCAATTCTTTCACTCTGCTTGAGCATAAATTTTTATATTTCAGACATAATTATCTCTGATATTTGACATTTGAAATTCAAAAATTGTGACGCGTATGTAATTTCCCAAAATTGCAGGATTTAAAAGAAAACCGATGGCTCGGTCCCGGATCACCTGTCCCAGGAACAAATGACGCAAATTACTTTTTGCCAGATTTACTTTCGCACCAAGCGATTTAAGGCAAACAATAAATCAAGTAGCTCGCGTGGGAGGACGTTAAATACTTTTTCGTATCGACGTGTCATAGAGAGACGAATAAATCACGGCAGCAGCGCTGCAGGCGCGCGAAGGCTTTAGCAAAACGTCCTTTTAACAGGGCAGCTTCTTATTGGTGAACCGCGACGTCGCAATTAAAAGCGACAGTGAATAATGGTTAGCGGTGGCGGCGTAACCCGCAACCGTAACTTGCGTCTTCGTGTTCAATAAACGGCTTGATTGTTTTACGATCGTCCTCGCGCGTGCATTTTCGCGCTACTAAACGAACGCGCTTCACGCTCGCGCGCGGAACAACGGCGCCGAGGCGCGAGAGGAAGTTTCACCTCCGGAACGGAGGATAACGTCAGTTTACAAATAGACTACCAGCAAGATCTAAAAGGAGAAAAGAGTTTTGCGGGGAGCGAAGGACGGCGAGACTGGGCGTAGTCGGACGAACGATATAAATTACGGCCAATCCCTCGGATTAAAGTATCCAAAGAGTAGTCGCATTTGTTCGCGGAAAACGGAGCGACGTACGTCCCGGGACCCCGGACGTACAAAGTGCCTTTGTTTAAACAAGGGATTTCCTCTCCACCTCATTCTCCCTCGGTCCTGCCGTAGAACCGGCAAAACTTCCCCGCCGCAATTCCCTCTACATCTCTTCCGGTCATGCAAATTTTATCTATTGCGCGCCGTCATAGTGATGAATATCTCGGACGATTATCGTATTCAAACTCGGCCTTTAAGTATCTTAGATATCCGTATATTTTTCATCAATCTTCGCCGCTAGATCGTTGATGAAAGATAAAGACAAGAAAAATAATAAAAGTATCAACTCTCTAAAAATGAATCAGTGTATAATTATTATGTCAAATAGTGATAAATATAATACTGGTAATTAATGGTTAGTTTACTGAATTATTTAGTGAATTTTAGTTTTCTCAATTGAGCACCACTCTAATTCTACTGCTTGATGCAGTAGAATTAGAGTGGTGCTCAATTGTACTGCGCGTGCCAATAATCATTGTTTATCAGGGAAAAATGAATTTACTGACAAAATCAGTCAAATTTCCACTCATTCATGTTTAGAGAGATTGGAGGCGGCTACTAGATAGGAATTTTAGCAATTTTGTCATTGTATTTATAATTCGAAAAAATTGATTTACTATCGTTTCACTTAAAAGTGAAATCCATGGTAAAAGGATAAATTCGTAATTTTCATCGATGTAATGGAAGTCTTGAAAACGATGTGTCGTTTTATCCTTGACATTTTTACGGGAAGAAAAACCTATTTTAAGCTTTCCGGTTCGGACTTCAAAATATGTAGATCCAATGCCATCCTTAAAGAGCGCGCGGCGCGTTCTGCAAAGTGACGGGAAGTGAAAACGCAGGATAAACTATTCTCCCTTGATTTCCAGCTTTTAATCCTGAGCGCGCTTGCTGCGCTGGATCGAATGAGCCGGAGAAGATTTGCATCCGGATTAAAAGTGGAATGCGGAATAATGTGAATTTCTCTCGTAGTCGCAGATATTGTCATGTATATTTCACATTTGAGGCGGACGTTTGTGTTAACATATTTTCAGCATTTGCATTCTCGTTTTCGTTCATTCCGCGCGCTCCCCGGTCGCGCGGCGCGACGCGATAACTTCCCTGCGAAGGTTAGATCCATTGATCATTACTTTTTGGCAGTTTTGAGTAACGCGCGGTTATGGGAGTTCTACAGGCTAGCTGTATTGATTTGAGTGGAACAAACTTCTGTTTTATATACTTAAAGTATATAAAGTATATTTAACTTATCGCGAGTTTCCGATACATCATGCGATAGTAAAGGAAGACAGCAATCTCTCATACTTTTTAAAATTATTGTTCACAAGTCCACGTCTCTTAGATGATTTAGTACGTGCAGTCGCATTTTGAAATCTTAAGATGAGATTTAATAAATAAACGAGATTTAAAAAGCGAAAAACTATTTTTGGATGAAAAATTATTCTACGTTGAAAAAATTATCGTGAGGGACATTGAGAAGTGATCCGACGAGATTACACAAATTTTGAAAAAATTTGATTGAATAGCGACGGTCGCAAAGCGAAAAGAAGATGCAATATCCCATACTTTTCATGCATGTTTCTTCAGCCATCGTCATCCATATTCATATCGTCTCACGATTTCCAGTGCACCCGGTATTACGGCGCATCAGCTTCATGAATGGCCGATCTCTTTCTTTGAACGCATTAATACATTTTTAAGGGGCGAGCAAGAAGCAGGCGTGATCGTGCACTTTGGCTTTCGCGCCTGACAATTTAATCGCCGACGGGCGATTTAATAACGTGCAATTTATACGTCCGTAGCAGGCGAAGAAAACGTCAGGTAGCGGAAATCGCTCGTACCTCTCGCAGCACCCTCTCTCGTCTTCCTTTTTATCTCTCTCTCTCTCTCTCTCTTTTTTTTTACGCGCGCGTGATTGCGATTTATGCGCGCGAGGTGCCCGCGACTTTCGCGCTCGTGGCTCGTTCGCCATCAACAGCTACGGATAATTAAGTACTTCGCGGTTGTAACCGTGCGACTCGTGCGCGTTTCCACGCCGATACCGCGTCGGTGGCGAAATTGCGCGCGCGTGAGAATGGTCGCCTCTCTATAGCGCATCCCTATGGGCGCACCGGACGTGTCGTACCAAGGTAGGCAGGTGTCATTACTCGCTTTCTTTCGGGGTCATCGTGGGTCCCGCGTGTCACTAGCCTTTTCCCGTCATTTACGTGAAGGGAAAAGGCTGTTAGCTTCTCGCTATAGGCTTGCTAGACTTCTTTTGTCAGTCACTTTGCTTTTCCGCTTTCCACCCTTTGTTTCCAACTTTGGTGTTGTAACGTGTTCTTTTTCCCCTTTGTACAGGAAATTCGTAATAAAGCTTCGTACAGGAAATTCGCAATAAGACTTGTGAATGCACCGTATTTTATATATTTATTTTATATACTGCAATTCTTACGATAATGTGTTCTCTCATGTGAGTGTATAACATACATGTATATTTGTGATAAAAAAAATTTGATTTCTTATAATTTCTTACAGCATAATTACAATTTCTAAATAAATAATTTTTAATTTTTATCGTGTTATTGTACGTATTAACGAAGAGAATTGATTCCGCGATATTTCTCTCTTTTAATAATCGATAACGCATCTCTTAATCATTATTTGTCATATCGCTACCCTGCGCCATTACATTTTGTACATTGCGTACCTTCCACTTATTTGATTGTGCAAAAGCGTTTATTAGAGCGCATAATGAATATTTCCTTTCTTCCTTTTTCACTCTTCTCATCTAATTGTCTTCCAGTGAAATTGTTTACATCCCGACGAGAATGCTATATTTGCTTTTTGTTATTTTATACTTAATTACTCCAACAACATCTGCTTTTATATCGTTAATTTTACTAATTTAGTTTATCTTATTCAATTAATCTGTCCAATTAATACATTCAATAACTCTCGTTCTCTCCTCTCGTTCCCCCTGTGCAGCTCTGTTTTTGAGGGGTTTTGTTGTACCTTAACGTTTTACACAATTGAGGAATTCAATCTAAAATCTATTCTCCTAATCGCCCAATCTATTTTGTAAATTTATGAAAATTCGCTTAAGTTGACTCCTTGAACTTTATAAGGATAATTTTCTCGAGTTCTTAAAAAAAGTGGGTCGAACTGCTGTTGCGCTGAGTCGCTTAGACTCCATTCTACGGGAGGGTGGCTTAACTCCGATATAATAAATGTTTTCTTTCTCCCTCTCGTCACGTCCTTCCGCCTCATCTGCTTGTTCCTAAAAGTGTCGAAAAAAAGGGACGCGTATAATCGCCTCTACGAGTCCGGACTATCGATTTTCTTCGACGTCACGTACAGCGAACGTGCCTCTTTCCACGAAGCGTATCGCGCCCGCATTAGGTTCGGTTATGGAAATTTCGGCGTCGTTGTACTCCCCGGACTCTGATTACTGTGATTATACGCGGTGGTGATCGCGTATCGTGGCGCATCCCACGGTGCGACGCGTGAGAAAGAAGCGTTTCCGCACCCGCGCGAGCGCTTCCACTCTATGCAGGCGCGCGTCTCTCCGATAATTAGAGCTACGGCTACAGTACGGCGGTGTAACCGCATCGTATAGCGAGGTGAGTCGCTGCTCCCATCATCACGCGCGCGCTCCCTAAGGTGACGGCATATCGCAAGCCCTGTGTATGCATTGTTGTCAATGCGCCGCCGAGCTGCCGTTTAGACGCGTTATCTGCATTCATCGACACGTCGTCCTCACCGCCACCGTCGTCGTTGTCGTCGTCGTCGTCGTCACCGTCATCGTCGTCCTCGTCATCACAACGCGCGAGCACGAACTCCCCGCGGGAAACCGAGCATTATCGCGCACCGTCGAATCCCGCCGATTTACCCGCACACAAGACGCCCCCGTTGAATCGATTCGACCGATAAACCCAGATCCGTGACAGCTCGCGATGCATTACTCGCGCGTCGATGCATCGCGATAATACTCGGCGATGGATTGTTAGATTGGAGCCTGAATTTACGAGGGGATGGGAACTAGACAAACTTTCTTAAGCTCACTTCCTTAAGTAACTGTATTGACAGTTTTATACTATGGCGCTGCCGTAATTGAATCGATAACGGGGAAAAAAATCTAATGCTACTTACTTAGAATTTAATTACGAAATATTGAATGGAGGATGCTCGGCGACTTTCTTTTACGTCCACATCTAACTATATTTCCATTTATTAAGTGGAAGTCTATGAAATGCGAGTTTAATTGGGTTTAATCACTTTTGCACAAGTTCAAATTACCCTAGTCAAACACGTTTATCAGCGATTTGTCAGTCTGATCGCTTTTCTGACATCGCGGACACCGTTATGACGGCGACGCTATACGCGAAAATGGGGCTGCAGTCGGCGAATCGGCGAACGCACTAAGCGGCAATGAAGGAACGATGAAGGGGCGTTACATTACCGCGCGTACCCGTTATAATCGCTATATCGTTTTAATGGCCGAGCATTCGTCGGTCTTTTACTCCCGTGTTCACCGATCGACCGACCGACTTCGTCTTAAAAGACCGCCGCGCGCCGATCCGTTGAAACTTGTTTTCCGCGACCGGATGAGCCGGCTAATCCAGGAAGACGGACCGCCGCGGAGTAATTTGTACGCCGGATGAGGAGTCTCCTCTCTCCTTCACTGTCATCGACTCGTCTACACCTCGCGATCGTTAAATTGCCGTGCAGACACGTTTTTGCGCTACGTGTGACATGATTTTTCACCGTTTCCCCTTCGCATTCCACACGTACTCGCAATTCGCGCTCGTCGGGCTGCTTTCCCGTTACACACGACTTCGCCGTCATGTTGTCACTTTACGAAATACATGCAAAGTGACTTTTGCCTATACGGGAACCGACCTTCTTCCAACTAAAAGTAGTGCGCGATCCGTTAAATCGGGATACCCTTGTGAAAAAAGTACATTTACCCTTCTATCTATTCACGTAAAAAATCTCAAGTGTAATGTATACTTCGAAATGAATTTTAATGGTACATTCTTCGATGAATATAAGGCCGATATTTCCTCAATTCGGTAGATTGAATCTTCTTATTTCTTGTAACTTTTTATATTGCTATTTATAATATGCTATTATAATAAAATAATGTTGATTTAAACTTTAACGAAAGACAACAAAATATGAATATAAATCGAGCTTATTTGAAAGTGATGAATATGAATCGAGCTTTTATTTTTGAAAGGATAGTGATTTAAATTATTAATATTTTAATGACTTTTAAATAGATGACTAGCTACCAAGAATTAACTAGCAACGTTAGTTAATTTAAAAACAGAATTTGATTTTCAACAACAATTAATTTAAGTAGTAAATTAATGTTGTAATTGAGTATACGAATTCTGATAACTCCGAAAATCGTTTTGGCGTGATTTTGTTCGAGATGTTGATCGATAGAGCATATAGAGCAATAAGGAATAAAGGGAAAAATTTATTTACATTAATCTACCTCGCGTGCGTGATGTAAAATTTACTCGACATTATGACATGTTGCCTAAAGGTGCAATTTCATCTAGTTAATTTGCACACACTAATCATAAGACACGAATTCGTCATCCTTTTTCATCTATCGCTGTGCAGGATGGGTATTAATCCAGCTTGAACAACGCCTCTCGTAATCAATGACACTTTCGATCGATCGTTATCTTCCGATCTGAAAAACATTTGATTCGCACCTGCCATGAATTCTAGTGAATTACACGCTCACAATATCAGTGAAACTTTTTTTAAAGCGACATTGAATTCCTGTCTTTTGAATCTTCGTTAAGAGTTATGTAGATTTTTATCCCGCGGGAAATATAAAAACATTCCCTTTGTAAAATCCGCCAAATTGTTTTTATTACTTACTAGCAGACAATAGTTACGCAAGGATAAACGACTAACGAAAGCTTTACATCGAGAAATATTACATATTTAATATTTTTTGTACAATAAAAGTATTATTGTAAAGTATGCTTGAAATGTTTTATATTACAAAAGCCGCATTATTCACAGACGGCAAATTACTAAAATCGTTAATCCTCTGATGTTTTCTCTTAAATATACTGTTGTTGATAGATTATCAAGTTAGAGTTTCACAATAGAGTTTCACGTTAGTATTTAGTTACGTATAGTGCTTCTATTATAAACTTAATATCTCACGTTTCTTAAGAAGATATTTGTCAATGCGGAGATTGCACAATAAGTCCGCTGAGATTTCATCAGATGTATTTAGCATTCTCATAAAAACGTCTTTGTTCAGCCCAAGTTTGCGAGAAGTCAGTGCATCATGGAACAAGTTATACACGGTTCTTGACATTTAAGAGACCATCGCTTTGATATCGGGACCGAAGTAAGAGCTCGCCCAGTCATTGCGGCAGCCACGTTCCGAGTTTCGTAGACTTCTGACTTCTGTATCCTTAATAGTTCGAGCCGCCGTTTACCACTACCATTGCTCCCGTGTCGGAAGTGGAATAACTACGTTGTAGTATCCGGCATCTAAAGAGCCCGGTGCGGGCAGGTAACGGGGGCCTTCGCGTATCGAGGGAAGAAGATCCGATTATGGCTTAACCGCATTACACGCGGAAAGTTTACTTTCGGTAATTCCGAGCCGGAGCTGAGACGAGGAATGAAGGAAAGAGAGAGAGAGAGACGGAGGGAAACAAAGGTGCCGTCGATGCGATGGTACACCTGTAACAGCGGCACCTGCATGTCCATTTCCGTTTCATTCCATTTCGATGGAGCGCGTTCGGACTATTTCGGTATCTTCGGTGTTTGCGCTAGAAGTTTTAGCGTGTTGTATTTTCTTTATACGGACCATATGTGCGGTTTGCAGTGGCATAATTACTAGGAAGTCATGACACTAAATTTATGGGCATAAGTGACGTTAAACAGATTTTCTGCAAAAAAATATCGTCAATTTTATTTCAAATGTCAAATTCTACGTAATAATTTTCAATTATTAATAGAAAAATATTGAAAATATCATGAAATATCCTTTAATAGCTCCTTTAATAGCATGATAAAGTTTGTAAAGGTTTTTGTAAAGTTATAAAACTTTAGAAAGAATTAAATTTATAATTTTTAATAACTGTAGAGATTGTAAATGTCATATAATCTTTTGATATCTCACCATGTTTGTAGAAAGATTACTAGTTATTTATTATTTATTTTGAATACGATACAATTGTTTGAAGGCGATCCTTAAAATTAGATATTAAAATAATTGTTAGAGAGAGAAAATAATTTTGGTTGAACAATGCGGTAGAGCTGATAAAAGATGAAGTTGCGTTGATGCTTTAGTTAGTCGCCATTACGTCTCTGCGCTTTGATACCAGTTGTTGGTGCATCGAGGTGTACATAATGCACTCTCCCAGGTTGACAAGGCGGGCTTACGCGTCGAAGCAAGAAGAGTGCGCGCGATTCACACGTGGAAGTGCCCGCACACGCACGCACGCACGTATATACATTGGGTCGCGTTGTTTGCTGTCGCACGTGTAAACCGGGATAACGTATAATACCCATAATGGCAGTCGTCGCGCGTATTACGTTGTTCATGAACCGTGCCTCGCACGCCCCTATGGACTCTCCGCGGATGCGGAGGGAGGTCATCGGACGCTCGTTAACCCCTTCGAGCATCGAGTTCTTATCGATTGCGTGCGGTCGCAGTAATAATTTATCGCATTCGATGGATTCATTAGGCGAGCAAACTGTGCGCGTTGCCACCTCGCGATTGTCCGAGACCAGACCGCGCGCGGAAACAATGGGGATCATTGATAAATCCAAACGGTAAAAAGAGGGAAAGAGAAAGAGAGAGAGAGAGAGATACATGTATAAAACATTGAAAAAAACCTTTCTTTTCGATACTTGCAAAAATACGAAATCGCGTACATTCGAAATAAATAAGTATATGGATAAAAATTTAATCAGATTCCATTTTTCAGTATTAGAACATTAATTAATAACGATTTTAATTAGTAACGTAATTAAATAGAAACTTTTATAGAATATGATATATAATGCTACAAAATTCTGGTGATTTTTACGAATTTGATATATTACTCGCCGAGAGAGATTATTTTTTTCTGTCGCAGCCGTTCGCGTGTCTGATGATTTTGATTTAATTATGTACAAAAGTAGCAAAAAGGTAATGGGTTGGTCAGCTCCATCGATTCTCTCTCGAAGGAGAAGATTCGCGCACGCGTCATACGAGGGGAGAAATCTTAGCAGCAGCTTGTAGGCAGGTGGATTCTCCACCTGGCAGGCACCTGGCGCCGTGTGTATCTCTCTCTGAACAGAGTCCCTTAAGGATCACTGGCTGGCACGTGCGGGGCTACGTAACTCTAGAGACTGAATTATCATTCGACGTGCAGGTTGTCCGCTACAAAAGCATTTGGTGGATATAAGAGGGTGCCCTTTGTTAAAAATTGAAATGATGTGAACCTAGGGTCTTTTGCTCTTGTAAATACTTTTAAGCAACTCTTCTCAAGGAAGAAAAACAAAACATACCATTATTTATAAGTTATAACGAGGCGTAAGCTTTTTCTTTTCAAAAAATTTGACCTAAAAATAGCGAGCGTATGCAATTTGTTTCTTCTGAGAGATGAATTGAACATTATTATAGGATCACTGCACCAATCGCCGGCTGAACAGTCACCGGTAAATGACCGTTTAAGAAAAATATTGAAAAATAAAACTTTGATATAATAAATAACAAATTAATTGATATTTTTTGGATTTAATTTTTATTTAGATTTGATTGAAGTATTATTTTTTGTTTGAAAATGTAATTACATTAAATAAAAAAAGAAAATATATACCGGTTATTTACTGGTATTTTTTGCGGTTTTCTACTTTCTTAATCAAAAGTATTACTTTTTAAATCTTTTTTAGAGATAACACGTAACACTTTTAAAGAACAAATACAATAACAGCCATTAGTATTGAGTAGTTTGTTTTCTGTTTTATACACGTGTTATAATTCACAATGTATATCGTGAATTTCTTATTTATTCACTGACTGGTGCAGTGACCCTAATATACTTTGTTTTTCTTTGAGTTTCTTAAAATTCACCAAATTTTAAATCGGTCAACTATCGCATTTCTCTTTGCAAAATTTTTTACGGATTCTTTGCGAAAAAATGAAACTGGCTATATCTCGTGTCTGCTAGTTTAAAATAACATCAGGAAAAAATTTCTTTGAGTTTCTTAAAATTCACCAAATTTTAAATCGGTCAACTATCGCATTTCTCTTTGCAAAATTTTTTACGGATTCTTTGCGAAAAAATGAAACTGGCTATATCTCGTGTCTGCTAGTTTAAAATAACATCAGGAAAAAATTTCAATTATCTGTCTGCAATTTTATCTTCGCTTGCGTAATCTAATCCATCTGGGTAATTACGAGAATATTAGCCAACTAGCGCGGAGTTTAATTTAGCCGGGTAATGCTCCGGATATTACGACTCCTCGGGTATTCAGCGTCTTTCAGTAATTTCGATTACCGTTTGTATACATCATAGTTATCTTAAGTTTCAGTTGAATATATTCGAATATTTAAATTAGATATCCGATACCTATTTCTTGGCCGCTCCGGAATTTTCTAGCGACTTAAAATGGCATTTAAGTATCTCGGAGTCCGATTTTCCTGTAACGATTCTCCAAGTGTTCGAGTGTTGGCAATGCTAATGCTATTACGTAGAAACAATGAGACATGAGGCTTAAACTAAAACATGTTCTTTGGATTAAAACGATTTAATTCTTTTAAGTCTTTGAATAGAATTCGAAAATGGGCCGAAATGTTTGATGTTTCTTGTATTTTTGCTGAACTATAACAATACTATAACAATAATTATGGTCTGATTAGTTTTTTTTTTATTCTCGCAAGTCTACATGAAAGAGCTTTCTTTATTAAAACAACGGATGCTAAAAAGCGCCATGTGGCTAGGAACGCGTGCGAAATGCTTGTTATTCACATAAGGACCAGGATTTGCCGGCAAAACGTAATTAACTCGTTGCTTGTATTCTTGTTTTGCAGGTGAGTGCAGTAAAGTCGGAGAATGGTTGGTCGTCTAATTTTCGCGAGCCTATGGTTCCGCGCGTGCCACAAATGGCGCAGAGAGAACTGAGAACGGTGACAAGGAGAGAAAGAGAGAGAGAAAAGAGCCGGAGCCGGTGTACAAACGCATGTCACGCGTAAGTTGGACAACTTTGCCTGCAAATAGCTCACTTTTTGGCCGTAATTACTATTGTCTGTGCGAAAATTTTTGTAATAACCACTGGTTTTTCCGGTTGCTGGAAGCAAAAAAATATTTCTTTCATTTCAATTAAAAATTTAAAAATTATTCCGAGTAATGTTTTTTTTCTAAGAAACAATTTTCTACATAAAGGTTTTACATTAATATAAACCCTTTTTATCCATCGCAATATGTTTATTATACTGACAATTGTAGTTTTTGTACAAATTATACAGTTACCGGAAAATTGAAAAATAATTTAACATGCTTCTAATTTTGCAAATGTGTTTACATTACAAATTATACAAGCACCACATTTAAGGTAAAAGGACCAGTGCCTGAACATGTTTCTAAACTTGAACATTTTTATTTATTTCGATCTTTAAATACGAATATTTGAACTTTCAACTAGATTTATAAATATTTTCTGTCATATTTTTTTACAAGTAACATGACACCAGCCGAACTATAAATCACCGACTATTTAATCACATTTATCACATAATGACATTATAGAAAATGTATAGGCAAAGAAAGATTATATTTCAACACTCCCGTTATATACATAATATGACTTTAATGGAAATAAATTTAATCTATTTCTGCAATTAAATTTTATACCGTAAAAGTTCTACATTCTCCTTTCATAATGAATCGCATGATTAGCATCGAGCGCATCGAGGTGAATCAGTAACAATACCGTTAGGGTGCGTAAACAGTAAACGGAAGCGGGTCATCTCGGTGCGAAATGCCTTTAATCGATGCCAGTGTATCGGCACACCTAATGAAAGACGGGAGTGCGGCGCACGACGATGCGATGCTCCCACATTAGACGCTTGATATCGATCGTTAGTAGAGGATATACTGTCAAGATTAATTGAGTCTAATTAAAGACGGGCCGAATGTAGCAATTAGTATGAAATCAATTAACGAGCCGGTCATCGACGACGCCGATGTACATTCCGCGCTTCGTGTTCAGCTTCTCTCCGTGACCGGATCATCCGCGCCGATCGATCAATATCAAGTCCTTACCGGGGACACGGCGGATCGATACCGGCAGAACGACAGCTATCGTTTTGACTTTGGAGGTAAACGGGATCAAAGGATCCTCCGCCAATCAGCGATCGGTCTTTGCTGGCGCCTCCGCGCGCGTTGTAGCTTCACTTTGATGAGAAGTTATATTCGCGATTTCGTAGAAGCGCAGATTTGATTTGTACGCAGATTTACGATTGTATGGCAAATATTCAAGAGTAGAAGTGCTGTCGGCAGAGAATTCTTATTCAGAGAAGGATTTAAAATTGATATGGAATAAATATTTCGTCGATTATTAACTTTCGCTTCTTTCTTTTAACAAAATGCAGTTGAATTGTATGTACACTGAGAGAAAAATATAGTTACTTTTGAACCCAACCATAATTTTAAATTATTTTTAACAATAAATATGATTAACCATAATTATCATTAGAAGTACTATAAAATTGTGGTTGGGTCGAAAAGTAACTATGTTTTTCTTTCAGTGTATGACTGTTATAAACTCGTGATTCTCCTGGCTGTTTGTTTTGGAAAAATCGTATTTGCAAATGATTCTTAAATGCGTTATAATAAACTTTGTCATCGGATAAATAGGAGTCTCGTAAACTCGCGAGTCACGTCTGCAAAATTGAAACGTGAACATTTTCGAAAACTCTTGATCCTAACCAACCCTTGCTCTTTTCGCGTTTACCCAAGAATAAAGTTTCGCCGATGGAATTCCGCTTGGCGCGCGCGATAGATTTAGGTCGTCTCCGTCGAATATCGTGATCCACCTTCGCTTCCTTCCCGTCTGCTTCGGCGGGAATCTGGCGTACTGAAATATTCGGCGTGCTCGCGGCGATAGGAAGCGGAATCGCGGTTGAGGGTTCGCGGCATTTTCGAGTTGGAATCAAATTTCTACCTCCCCTTTCTTCCTTCCTCCCCTCCCTTCTATCAGTCGTCGGTCCCCGTCTCCCTCACCCTTAACTTCACGGTACCAACTTGCGCCTTGAATCGCCGAAGTTTCGCGGCCGATGGAGGTGAGCTCTCTCTTTCTCTCCCCGTTCTCTCGCGGCGGACTCGCGGCCTGACAGCAGCTGCGTTTCGCTGTATATCGTATATGAGAGAGCCCGCAAGTCTTCCCGCAGGACACGACTCCGCGGGGCCGCTATAAAATTGAAAAAGTTCATCCTCGAACGCGTATCCCCGTTGCCGCGCGGCGCGTCGCATATCACTGCAGTTATCGCGTCACGATGTGACGAGAGAATCGTAGGTAAAGATAGTAATACGTATTTAAAATAAAAATGTAAGCGTTAAAACTTGAGAAATAAATAAATCGTGTGATCGCATTCGAACGAGCCTCGAGAATGCCAGGTATGAAGAAGGGTCGGATGAAAGCGCGAAAGAAGAAACGGGTATCGAAGCGACACTTCAACACACATTGAGATAAGGGATCGATAGCTTTTTTTTGTGGTGTTCATAAATGCGTCATCGCGCCACGTAATACGCTTATGCCTGGAGTATAACACTGATACGATTATCAGTAATGGGATGTGCGATCGGTACTCGAGTAGCTTGAGTTCCGCCGTTTCCCAACAGAGATAACCATGTCGTACAGATTGTCCCAGGAGAAATCTGCCAGACTTTGAGAATGTATTATTCAAGTGATTTTCTAAACTGAGAATCGTATGAATAGAGGTTGAATCTGAAATTTTTATAAAGTCACGACCGTTCATGTTTGAATTATTTAAAATTGTCATGGAGAGATGTCGATAATAACGCGCGAAATAACATTGTCCACTTAATTTCTCGGGCTTTACGAGTAATCTTCTTAAGCTAAATCGAAAAAAAAAAACGATGGAAGCCTTTAACCTAAAATAACCTTTGCTTAAAATGTCTGGCTTCGATCTTTTTTGTTTGTATCGCTGCGTGTTAATTGCATTCCAGATAGAAAGATTAATTGGCACCGCTGGAATCCGACAATTACTTTGTGAGAGAGATAGAGAAAGAATGGCGAGCCGAGTAAAATACGTCTCGGTAACGGCATCGTAAATTTAGAAATTGCGTATATCGAGCATTTAAGAAAGAGAAATTCCACCGAGAGAGAATATTCGTCTACACGACTGCAAAACTTCTTACATAAGGTCTCATCAAAAATTCATCCGTGTCATAAGATTTCTTGATTAGTTGCGACTAATTGTAAGTTACGGATTTCAAGTTAAAACTTTTTGCATTTATTATCGTTTCTGTTGAAATTTAACGCGACATGGATTTTTTCGCACCCTGCAACATGGAGAATTAAAGTTCGTAGCGGTCAGTGCCGGTTTCGGTACTCGAGCGGGATTAAAAATGGAACCGAGTAATTTTAGAGATGCCTGGCTGCTCTCTCGGATATTCGGATATCAGAGAAACCGCCTCCCTTTCGCGTACGCCCCTTTCGCGTTCGTGCGCGCTCTGACTACTCGCGAGTAGCAATATCTCGCGAGTACGCGATAGACACACCACACTACACACACGCGCGCCCGCACGAACAGAGGACCACACATTGCATTCTCCATGCACACTCGTAACCTCGATATTACCGAGTCTCTCTTTGGACTTTTTTCCGGGATAGGAAGCGACCACAATGGCGCTAACTCACCAATGCTTCGTGCCGTATTTTCGTCGATAGCAAATCTTGCGGTCGCCGACAATCTTCCGCCGCGGGAATTCCGCCGCGCAATTGTTACGCGAGAGTTCGTGTTATACTTCATCGTTTATATGCCATTCGTTGCGATAACCGCGTTCCTTCAATCGACGAGGATCGACGAATCGAGAATTGCCGAGTCGTGTGCCGTATCTCCCCGGGGGCCGATACAATACAGATCATATTTCTCTGAAACGTTGGCTCTAATTCGCGACCGTAAACGTATCGACGAGATCGGCAACGACGTGAATCAAAAGTATGTAGAACGACAGAGAAACTCGCCAGCCTGGTAAATTTGATGAAATTTCTAATTTCTAATTTTTATATTAAACGTAATATGATTTCCTTGTATGAATCTTAGAGTAATTTAAAATTCATAATTAGTAATTAGTAAAATTTATAATTTCTATTGGAAACAGATCATTTTTTTTAAATTGTTAAAAAAAAGCAACAAAATTTTCATTCAAATTTACATGATAGCTTTGAGATTATATATGTCTACAAATTTTTTAATTTTAGAAAAATATTTTTTCAGAATCACTCAGAATCACTATTATTTTTTTTTAGTTCTAGGAAACAATATAATTATTGAGATTATTATTGAGATAATTTTGTTTAATGTTGCCGAAGATTATATTTTGAACAATATTGAAATGAATGTTAAACAATGAAATAGCACAAATCGAAATATGTTTTGTCAATCGAATTTATCGTCAGCAAAAATGGACGAGCGGCTAGTTTAATTAGAGAAATACGATTCTTTTCGGCGTTTTGCGAAAAAGCAGTTTTATATGACACTCTACTATTTCATATCACCATTGATTCAACAAAAATTGAAAACCAAGGTTTTGTAACGGTACAATGTTTCGAATGTATTTGCTTGTATCCGATTGGCATTTATTCAATCTAGCTCAACGAAGCGTCAGTTTGCAGCACAAATGATCTGGTTAATAATCTCGTCGCCCCCACGCGAAGCGTCGTCTTTGATATCAATCATCCTATCAAATCATTGATCGATAAATATCGCCCGTGTCGAATCGATGGCAAGCGTTTCTGATTGATGCAAAACCAACTGGTGACTTGTGCACATGTGCGAGTTAACAAATCGACTGTATTGTCGGTAAAACAATGTCGCAGATTATGAATCTAATAACGATGGAAACTTCTATTATACCTACTATAATAAGATCCTTTCTCGCTATTGCCAAAAGCGTAGCATAGAAACTGAGAGAAAGAGTGACGTAGAGAGAGAGAGAGAGAGAGAGAAGGAGGGGGGAGAGGGAGAAATTCGTGTTATCGATCGTGCCGGATAATCGGTGCTGCGTGAGCTTACAGAATATCGGAGAGAGCTCGATAATACCGGTTGAAATTGATATTTTCGCCCGCGCACGCTACCCAACAACGTTATTGGAGCTTCGAATCCCGATTACCATAATATTCACAACAGCAACAAATGGCGAAAATGGCGTTGTTGGGGATTTGCGGATTATCCTGCGGCATTAAGCCGCATACACGCGGCGCGGGGGCTAGTCGGAACTACCGGCCGACTCCCTACATCGGTACGCGAGAAAAGGCGAAGGTGTCAATTTCAACGTAATTGCAGAATTGAGAACGCAATGTGAAAGATATTGCACCTCGCGTTAACATACGCTGCGTGTGTTTGTTGGTTTACACGGACTCAGAAATTGATGTTGTTCGCTGTTGCTACTAATACCCGCCGCGAAATAAACGTTCGTTGGTTTATGCGCGCGAGTCTGTGGGGGAAAAACTTTTTCTTGCTTGCTACACGAAGAAAAGTCTTCCCGAGTCTTTTCCGAACAATAGGAGTCTCTTAAAGTCTTTGGTAAACGCCACGGAAGTTTTCCATAGTCTTTGCTAACTGTGGCCGCGTTCTTAATTCTTTAATGCGCTCGAGAGCTTTTCTGGGACATCTTGCCAGCAGTATTAATAAGTACTACTGTTCTAGTTAACAGTACATACTAATATTATTGCAGAGAGGATATTTTAATATGAATATTTTGCCGATATTTTATATCATAAAGTTCGACGGAGTAAAAGCAATCGTATTCAAACACACACATGTCTCTCATTATTTCTAGTTATAATTATATTTATATATTTAGTTTATTTATTAATTCAACTTTATTCATTAATGTGTTATCTTTTCCTAACCACGTATACTCGGATTTTGATAACGCTCTTATACAATATATTAATATTATATATTAATATTATATAATATTTATAATATATTAATATTACATAATATTGTATTATAATATGTATCGATTATATCTCGATTATTTACGGATTTTTGTTGGGCATTCTTTTTAGAAAATAACTACATAAGTCCATAACGCGTCGTTCTCTTCATATTACGGAAAAATCTGATTTTCTCTAAAGTTAGCGCCTCGTTTTCAGAATTTCGATACAATTAATAGAGTTCTGGCTCTTCCCTAAGGAGTAAGTTCTACAGTTCCTGATAAGTTTCAGAAAGAGTTTTCGCGATTAATACTCGAAACGATAAAAGTAAAAATGGAAAAGTCCCGGTGATTTTGTAGCGTCGGATAAAAATTTTATAAGCTTCTGTGCGAATGAAAAATTTTTCGCGGAAATCTGACGATTTCTTTTGAAATTTCGGAAAGCCCCTCGAGAGTTCTAACAATTATTTTTAACAATCGGAGCGATAAAACCAGGAATGCGAGAGTTTCAGTTATATCTGTTTCTTGTATGGAAATTTTCTAAATTCGAAGTCTGTAAAGTTGTACTCCGAACTGCGAATTTTTGCAAAATTGATTTGACATTTGAATCTACAATCTGTTCATAAATAATTTTTCGTCCATCTTATAAACAAAATTAAAAATAAATAAAAGTTGAACAAATTTTATTTTGAGAACTCCTAAGTACGTTTTTTTAAATTCTATATGAATTCGAATTGTTTATCATTTGCCTACATTTGTCCATAAATAATAATACTATTGTTTATTTTTTCTTTTTTCTTTTTTGATATTGAAATGTTTTTTAAATTTTTTTAAAGGTCATCTACTACTTGTGACATTTAAATTAAAATATTAGGCAATAATTTGTCAGAAATTATTTTACATGCTTCTTCCCATACTTTATTTAAATATTTTAATTCATATAATTTATATAATTTTAAAAAACTGCACTTAGGAGTGTCGAGAATGAAACTTTTTGTTTATTTTTAATTTTTTTGCAAGATGGACAAAAACGATTATTTATGGATGAATTTGGACAAATTATGAACAATCAAATACCACTTAATATATGACACTTTTTGAGAGTTCTGTAAATAGAACGTCTTAACAGTTTTATGAAATTGAATTAGGACAAATCGACTTTTATTGATATAAATAAACAAGATGAATTTATTGTCCGATGAAAATCGATTAATCATCAATTTTGTAAAAATTCACATTTCGGGGTGTAAAATTCACTTCTAAAATTCGCTGCGCATGAATATTCATTTCGGAAACATGACACTTTTTGAGAGTCCTGTAAATAGAGTATCTTAAAAGTTTTATGAAATTGAATTACGACAAATCGACTTTTATTGAGATGAACAAACAGAAATAAATGTTTCATACGATTTCGAAAAAACGTAAAATTAGCATATTCCCGTATTCTGTTTCGTTTCTTCAATTTCATTAGCGCTATTCTGGAAATGTATCAGGGACGCCAAGAGCTCTATCAATCACATCGAAATTCTGAAGATGGGGTGCTAACTTCGCGGAGGTTGATTTCCGGCGATTTGTGGTTTACTCGATCGTCGATCGCGCCCGGCGAAAATCTAACGCGAGCGCACGGTAATGATAGCACCGGCGTGTGTGCACAGTTCGCGGAGAGGGAACAAGTTCGCCAAGTGCGATGAACCACTCTCCCGGCCGGGTGCGCGGAATAAAAAGGCGCACATACACGGCACACACTTGCCCATCCTATCTACGAGTTCTCCCATCCTTCCTCCCTTCTTCCTTGCCACGCTCGCCGGAACAACCTGTTCCGCAGGATCTGCCCGTAAAATTTACCCCACGTGAACGCCTGCACCGGGCGCACGCAAGGCGCGCGCGCACACGCACTCCCACGTGCGTGCACCGGCTCTGTTTTTTTCCCAACGGAATAAGGACATGCGATAGTGTGCAAATTACATTACTTAGTTATGATAGTTAGTCGGGGGAGAGAGGGGGGAGAGTGGCTTATTCTGTGAACAGTCCGCGGGTTCTCAGCCACCGTGTATTTCTCAGCCTGATGCGTGATGTTTCAATTCTCCATAAATCTGCTCTTAAAATCTCTGCCGTGCGATGCACTTTGTATTTTTCCACCGCTGGGGCAACACATCGATTTATATCGGACAATTAGGTTACACGGCGTAAAAACCAAAAATGATAAAAACATTATATGTGATGAGACTAGTGCAAAATAATGTGAAAAAATATTATAATTTGAAGAATATGTAATTTTGTAATTAAAATTTATAATTAAAAATTATAATGGCAACGTGCGTGTGTCAATGTTTGAATATAGTCGCTTTTATTGAACTCCGAAATATAAAACATCTGTAAAATATTCAGATTAAAATTCCTGAAATTTCTGCCTATCACGCATTAAATGATAGGCACGTGATATTACAATTTATTCGCAGTAGCAGTTAAACCACTTTGTTTAATTATTTTTATCGTTACTTTGATATCGTGGCAAATTCACATATCATTTTGATTACATATTAATTTAAATTAATTACTCGATTAACGTATGATCTTTTTTGGTCATTTTAATGTTTAACATTTTATTATTAATATCGTTCATATAAAATTTTTTTGCAATTTTTTTATATTAAAATACGTAATGCCCCAAAGATTTGAATATCCTTGTCAGATCAGAGAGAGAGTGGAAAGGCGACAAATATGTCGATAGAGAACTCATGATTATTTTGTTAGATATATTTTATTATGTTGGTTAAGAGCAGTTAAAATCGAATTGGTCAGCTTTAATGTTTGCATGTTGAAATTCCGACGCAAATGTGTACGTAATTGCGGGTTAAAATCCAGCTTATGGCTATTTCGTTTAATGATCGTCGATCGAACTTTCCAGCTTGGTTGATATTATGAAGAACATACTGAAAATAATATCTCTCTCAGAAAATTAAAATAAATTTCTATCCTGTAAAATATATCATAAATTCATATTTGTTTGTTATGTGTTTATCACATTTTTTTAACATAAATAAATTTTTAATATAAAATGAAACAAGAAAATATTCAATAAAAAAGCAATAGGTTGTTGTTAATGAAGAAATATATGATAAATTTAAAATAATAAATTGTATTTTATTTGCTTTGTTTCAAAATATCTTAACAATACATATGAATTTGCAAACGCAATATTCGAGAGTGGTGGTGTGCGAAACGACAGTTAAAATAATTTTGCTTATTATACATAAAATGAATTTTTTACGGTACGGATATGCGATGTCGATCATTAATTTAACATCATTTGAATTTTTCGTTATTTTTAATTATTTTCTACCTCAACATAAATTATATTTGGAATTTTATATTTACCGCATAGACATTTAACGAGTGTACGAAATTAACTATCTTCGACAAATAGTGATGAATAGTAAATTTAATAAAGAAAAATATTAGTGAAATATAGAGCAATAAAGACATTCTGTACAAAATAATCAAATAACGCACGCGTGCCTAAGAGAACCTAATCAAATTTATCACGTTCTTACACGTACACATACGTGTACCATCGTATCAAATAGATACGAAGCGCGTTAATCGATTCCCATTATCGCGAGCTAGGACCACCGACAGGCAGTCAATTATAGTAATAGGCAATTACGGGACCGCTTATGTGCCCAGTTACAAAGTCGTAAAAAGTCGAGAGAGGGTATATACATACGTGGCGTACCTATTAATCACATCTCTCTTCTTTCGTTCGACTTGCATTTCCGAATAAATATACAATACGACTTCCGACGTTCGGCACGCCGCTCACGACAGATTGGCTGGAAGTTTCTGGATTCCTGATGCCTGCCTCTAACTTAGAAACCATCGAGGCATAACGAGGAACGTAGTAAAGTCCATCCTACGCCACGCGAGAATTACGTTTCCCATAACAAGTTGCATAACGAGCAACTTCTCCGAGAAGTGCGCGCGCGCAACTTTTGCGCGACAAGCTTACTGCGCGACAAGCAAATGTAATATTTCGTAACTTTTAATATTTTCGTCGACTGCATTGGCAATGTAAATGTTAATCTCGTAATGTCATTTGTCGTCGAATTTAACACTCTAATTAATATAATTTACCTTTGAATTTAATAATTAATTTTTCATAGTAATTACTGCGTTTCGATATCGAATGCGAAAGCACGCCACATAACGCGGCGGCGAAAATGCTGTTTCGACGATAATATTTTGAGAATTACCAAGCAAGACATTACGTATATAATTCATTATGCCAATTAGGGCAGATTCCATTTCGTGCGCGATCGATCGCTGCACGAAACTCATCGTGCACGTGCGACCGCAGTCTCGTGGTAATTTCTGAACGGAGTTGTGTGAGGTGCGCGTGCAAGAATGGTGCGGTACGTAAGCGGGACTTTAACTAGGACTGACGCTGGCGAAAACGGGCGTCGTTCTCGCGAAAGAGAGAGAGAGAGAGAGAGAGAGAGAGAGAGAGAGAGAGAGAGAGTGCCGAAAATGAATGTCGCATCCCGGGTCTTTTTTCCTCGACGGTCGTCAGACACGGGAAATAGGGGGCGCCGAGGGGAGGATGCCCGGTGAAAAAGGCGCTTAATCGGAAATACTTACTGCGAACGCGCCGGAGCAACAAGGGGAGAGAAGGCGCGAAAGAAAAGGTAGAACGAGAGAGTTGGAGGTCCGATGCGGAGACGCGTAATTAAGTATTGATCAGGGCGGTGGCTTTGCCGGACGCTCTCCACCTGTTGCCTATTTCTACACGCTCGAAGGCGCCGCAATTCGATAGAATTGACCTTTATCTCGTGGCATCGAGATACCCGGAGTATTATGCTTCACCGGATAGTTGGTCTACGCGGTTATCCTGGTCAATTGGAAGAGCGAACTAACATTGTGAAATGTCCTAAGATGAATTGCGCCTTGGTTGAGTTTTGACAAGAACGGCGAAAGCTTTAATTTAAAAAGAGGAACAATCACCCGTATTCTTAAGACGATATATAGTACATAGAAAAGTGTGTTTGTGGATTAATTAAAATATTTTATACATGTAGGTAGTATTTTATTTAACTTACGCTATTTAAATAATTTTATTTGAATTATAATATTTAAATAATATATATACATATTTTATATAGAGTATTATTTTATACACAATTGGTTTTCTCTCTTTCTCTCTCTCTCTCGCAGCAATATGATTCGTCTATATTATTATGTATCACTTTAATATGTTCAGAATTATGCCTTCTGATGTGTGATTGAAAATATATTGGATTACGGTATCAAAAGCGGGATATAGTAAATATTTTCTGCCGTAACACAGGGATGGAATAAATAAACTTTTGCGCTTGTCATCACGCGTGTTTGTGATAAAGTAGTTTTGAATTATTATTAAAATAAATAGTTGTAAATTTTAATTTGCGATCGGAAGAGGTCTATATCCGCTGGGTAGTAATTAAATTTATTAATAAACCGAATTTTGCGAAATATAATTTCCGTTTAATCTTGAATGTGAATTAACATCCTATTACAGCGTGGACATCAACGTGGATAAATATTGTTATTAATATCGGAATAAAAATATCATAATCTATATTTCATATTTATATATGTATGTATAAATATGATATCACGGCGTTAATAGTTAAAAAGCAGAAATGTTGAATTTCCCGGATATATATATTGCCGACAATTAAAAGGTAGAGATAGAGACGGTCTAATCGAATCTTCGCTGGAAAGAAACCCATCGCATACTCGAGTCGAGCGGAAACATGCGATGCTCAAGGCACCGCATATATTTTCTGAACGATCGACCCACGATTCACGGCCACGGAACGACCAGAAAGCCTAAGGCAACAGCGCGAGTGTCGTCATTTTGCTTGCGAGTCATTAATGAAGCGTGAAAGCGGATTACAGACGTTGTATGCAGAACGTCGATCGTGTCGTCGCGAGCGAGAAAATGAAAAATCCTTATCGCATAACACGCTTTTCGCGTTTCGCGCGCGATGGATGAGCAAACAATAAATATGCCTGCGAAAACCGCGTGTAAAACCACACGGTCGACGAAATATGACGAAGGGCCGTTCGGATCAACGTAGGGATTACATGCTCAACTAATTTGATGCGCACTTCCCCCCTCTTTCTCTCTTTCTTTCTCACATTCACTCACTCACTCAACCTGCTAGTTAATCCACACCTCGTAAATGCGGGACGAGGTCCGTGTGGCTTGGAGTCGATCTTTCCGCAACTCATCGCACAAGTGAATTCTCGCATACGCCATAATTGACTATTATTTCATCAATTATTCGCGAATTGATGATGCAATTCACTGAAAGCTGCATAAATCCATTTAAGGGCATTTGAATATAATTATGCAATATTGAACTATCTTCAGAAATATTTAATGGGGCATAGTCAGAGAAGTATCATGAAAATAAACTTAAAAATAATTGCGAGATTGTAATAGATTATTGAAGACAACTATATTCATGTTTATTTAATTTGTACAGTTTGTACAGTTACATAAAAATGACGATTAATACACAAACCTTCATATACACCCAAATAGCGTTTAAAAGTTGACTCTAATCAAATCAAAAATTGACTTTAGCAGGATGGTGGGATGGTTTTCCACTGTTGCCTAATTTCTTGAAAATGAAATGACTTCTCCGTCTCAACAACTGCTTCTAGGAGCGTCAAAGGAGCGAGGCAATTAAGTACATCACCCCTGTATTAAAATATACTTGTCTCTTGTCTTGAGTTGCTCTATAATTATATAATTGTCTCCGGGCAGTTTGATAATTCGAAACGTTCCCTCATTAGCACGTTGTTCTCGCCAATCTCTATCTCGCCATTCGTAAATGATGCGATTATTGTGTAAATAACGTTCATTTCATCGTGATAACGACGTTGAAATTTAATAGAGACGGTCCGTTAGAGAGTCAGCACGATCGATATTACGATTGTATTGTACAACCCGTTCTACCCTGAACTGCAAATTTCTACTGTTCGAGATAGTTAAATCGTGCGTTAAATACAGGTAACATAGGCGTGTGCGGATTTTTCGTCGTGGAAAAGCGTATTCCCTAAATTGTAGGTGGCATTAGAGAGCCGGAATTTATTAATGTTTCTAACAAGCTAAATAGTGTAAATTTCTGTATACCATTTTTCCTAGGTTTTTTACTGCTTTCGCTCGAAATATTACATGAACAACACATTTCACGACTGTTAGTAACGATGTTTATCATTTTATACGACAATGTAAGTAACAATTTGAAGATTATGTAATTTGTTTAAAGAGTATAATTATATGATGCTTTTAACATACGAATTTCATATTTTGGAGATTTTACTAATGTAGGAACGCATAAAGAAAATTATAAGCTAGGTAATTAGATGATTTAATTTTTTTTATAAAATTATCAAAATCATAAATAGCTGTTTAAAGCAAATTAAACGAATTATACGAAGCTATGCGAAGGCAACAATTGATTACTTCATATAAGTAATCGTCTCAAGATTGGCTCTAAACTATTCACAAAGACAGTGCGCTGCATCTCTCAAGCTTGAGGCCGTCCGAAGAGCGTGAATCAGCATCTCGCAATGTACGAATTTGTTCGCGTAGTCTGGCGTCGCGAATACGAGTAGGCCCAAATGTAATCATTTCGTCTCGCGTCGGGTCATCAAAAGAATGAAGCGCCCGCCGCGCTCGTTCGCGTTCGTGGCAAGTGTCGACTCGTGATCGCTCGTCGTTGCCAGGCTTTAGCCTGGAGCCAGCTTTAAACGGGTCTGGAAAACGAGGCGACGCCGAGCGACATCGCGAATCGAAACTGGACTGTTGTCCAGCGCGCAAGCTTAGCAAGCACTCCCAGCAATTACTGTGGTCGGTCGCGCGATTCGCGAAGGGGAGACGAGAGGTAGAGAGCGGCAGCTCACTCCCGAGATGCCCTGGGACACCGGTAGCTTCGGAGAGGCCCCGGCCGACCGGTTTGACTAGTCCTCGTCCCGGCTGTGAAAGAGCAGCGAGAAAGGAGAGATGCTAACGTCCGCGGGACGGGGCAACGGTGCGGGGAGGTGGTGGAGGAAAGGGTGTGGCGGCGACGGCGGCCAGGATGAAGAGAATGAAGAGGGCATCAGGACGAAGGGCGGTGGAGGAGGAGGCGGAGGAAGAGAAGGAGGATGAGAGCGAGGCCAGTGGCGGATTGCTCGCTGGGCGCAACAGGCGCGTGCTTGCAGTCTCGCGTGTGAAAGAGGACTTTTACACTTGAACTGTATAATTAGCACGCTAATATTTCGGATAATTAAGTTTCCAACGAGATAAAAACGCGGCTGCAGAGCGAAAATGCGGATTTTTTTTCACGCCCGAGTCGTTCTCTACTTCATTATTCAATTAATTCAAGTAAATATATAAAGTTATTCGGATATATAGCAGTATATAATAAAATATTATAGCGATAAAATGGGGATCTGTCGCTCCTATTTGATTTAATTCATTTTAAATTTTCGTCACTTTTTACATTTAATTTTCTCATTTTCGCTGTTCAAACTTGTAGCTTGCGTGTACAATCATAATTCACTTTATTTTCAAAATTGTACTTTTTTTATTAGCTTTATAACAATAGTACGATATTGTCTTTTCAAAAATATTGTATGAAATATGTACGCATATGAGGCTTCGACGTTACGCCGCGTTCAAGGTCTCGGATCGTCTTAATCCGCCGTTGGGCAACGGGGGGCATGGGGAAGCCGGTTGTTCGACCGGCGATGCCTGGCTCTCGCCGCGAAAGAGGTGAAGGGAGAGACGAAGCCTGAAGGGAGCACGCCGGGCCCTGGCCTGGCCCGACGCACGTTTCCGGTGAATGGCGAGCGCCGGCCACGAGCCAGCATCCAATCAGGACGGGAAACGACGCTGGGACCACGCGTCGTGCACTACTCGCTCCGTTGCCCTTCGCTCCTTCCCTCTTCTCTCTTCTCTGCTGCCCGCCGCCGCCGAGTTCTCTTCTCCATTCTCTCCTGGACCGCACGAAGCCGATCTTCTCCATCCCTCTTCTTCATACTTCGGTCTTCTCCTACTTCATACTTTACTGTCTTTTATTTTGTCATTGTTATTACCTTCGTTATTATTATGTGTTGGTTATTACAGGCTTCAGAATTTGATGATGTATCGCCCCTCCTTTAGGTTATAGATAATACTCTACTCCTCATATAAATCTTCTTTATTGTTTTTCGCTGATAAAAATATTTACCGAAAATTCTCTGATATATTGTTTTATATACTTTGATTTTTAAATTTGCGTTATTTAATCGTTCTCGTTATGTAGACAACTTTATTTGGGATAGATGAAAGTAATTTAATCTTGTATATGTTGTTATTTATGCTTTGGAAATTGAAGATTTCGTTTTTCTAGATTTCTTAGTTATATTTTATGCTTCGATAATTCATGAATTATAAAATATTTCTTATCATTATACTTATCTTAATTGAAGTCTCCGCGTCTATATATATATATATATCATAGAAGGAATGAACTCGATAAAATAAACTGAAGGTAAAAATATAAGACAAGCATAAAACTTCGAATAAAAGTAAGTACACTAAACTTAATACGAGAATCTATCACCTGTCTGATACGATTCGCCGTTCATTAATCCGACGAAATATCTTCATATCAATTATCCGCTTTCTCATTTCCAGTTATCCGACACATGGTGCAAATCTCTACCATTTTTAATATAAATTTTCGCACTTCGAAGAGCTGGCTTATTTATAGCAGTCACCGGGATGAATTATGATGATGTGTGCGATGTCGAGGCCCGCAAAAAAGGACCAAACAAGTTCGCATTTCCGTGTTGCGAGAAGAGAGACATTCCTTTTTTATTTTGTTTCTTCTTGATCGAGGAGATCGCGATAATTATCTTCCATAGTATCTTCGTTCTATCATAGTCAGACTCTTTTTCTCTTTCTCATAATCCTTATAATCTTCGATCGGCTCGCTTTTTCATCCTTCAATATCACGACGAGTTTTACCACGGTTATTTCGAGAAGATGCCTCGATGTGCGTTCGAGAAAAGTTCGAAACCGGTTTCATTTCGGCGAGCTCAGTTTTTGATGCTGCGCGTAACATCGTAAACGCTCTTGACTCTAAAGATACGGCGTATGCTATAAATATTGCTATAAATATTGTGAATAATATGTACAATGCTGTCGAGGTAATAATATAAATAATATGTCCAAAATATTTTCTACGTTAATAGAATGCTATATATTTAAACAAAAGGAAGTAGATTAAAATTTCCAATTTTCAAAGTATAAAAGATTTGAAAATAACAGTTTATTTCGACGTGCGTATCACTACGATATATCGTGTATGTATATTCATTGTCTTTTTTAATCGCAGGCAGGTCTGTTAACAGGATTATTGGCTTTGGAAGCTAAACCCTTGGGGGTATTTTATTGGGGCCGTCCTTTAAACTCACAGTTTCTATTGCCGCGAATAAATACGGTTATTATTCGTGCGTCGAAATTTGAATTCACAAGATTATACCGGCTCCGGTTCCTAATCTCAGATCGCAACAATCTCTGCGCATCTCAGAGAATGATAAACAGAAACAAAAAAGAAATGAGTATAAAAATCGTATGTCGAGATCGTGTTGTCTTCTTTTTAAAAAAATTGGCTTAAAATTTATCGACTTCACGGCATATCAATATATGTATATAATCTGTTTTTATTAACAATATAATTACAATACAATATCGATTTGTCAATTATTAACATCCGGTTGTTTAGGATGTTAGCGATTATCAATTAATTATATTGAAGAATATACCGTAATAATTATAGTTATATAATATAATGTACGAATTACATTTTATTATATAATAGTAATAATTATCACAAGTACAAAACGCTAAGACACTTTTAAAAAGGTGCAGAAATTAACGTTTAGTATATACGACAATTTCATTCTTCTCAATTCTAATGAGACTCGCCCCGGGAACATTTGCGCCCTGATATCCTCGGGGGATCGTTTTATCAATAGTCGTGTGGGAAAGACAATACAGCGGGCTATATGGTAGGTCGCAGGGTCCTGCGAAAATATTTACTCCGTTATCGTTCAAGATTGTGGGGTCGACTTTTTTTTCCTCTTGACCAGTACCTCATCGCTGCCGACAGCTATTTCGTCGTCGTCTCCGTCGACGAATTTCAACGTGACGATGCGATACGATGAACAGAGCGAGCACACACACACACATACACACAGTTTCGCCCTCGCGCAATTTCTCTCTCCGCTTGGACTGTCCGTGACTGCTACGACGGTTTTTCTCTTGACACGAAAATGTCACGCTGCCCATGACACGGCGCTCGTAAGAAGATGGATGACCGGACCTAGGTCCGGGACCCCTCGCCACGGTCGGCGCGTTGTATTTAGGCTCGTTATTTGGCGACCGCGTTATGTTTGGCCCGCTTGTTTTTCGATATTCTGCTTGGGAAACCGTGCCTTTAATCTCCGCACCGATAAAGGATACTAGACTTAAGGCAAGATTGCTCTCGGTCAGTATGGTTGATTTCTGTCGCTTATACCGAAAGTGGATTGGGGGTAACTAGGTGATGCTTTGGTCGCAAATACTAGAGGCTAAATGTAAAAAATGACGGTTATTTAAAGAATAAGACAGTTGTTTGACATGGAATATTACGAGACATTTGATAAATAAAATAAAAGTGGGCAAAGAATTTTATTTTCCATATTTTGTTAAAAAAATTATAAATTGACTGTCGGAATGTTTGGACGATATTTAAAAATTCGTGACAAGTATTTGACGGTCTTCTTTCTGAAAAAAATAAATCAAGAAAATATTTATTATTTTATATTATCATCTTATATACATATATCATATTATTTAAATTGTTGTTGAGTAAATAGCGAATATTGGAATAGTGACTTAATGCATGTGTAAATTAATATTTTAATGAGGTTTTGAAAGGTAATTTATGCCAATCTCAAAATAACTGAGTATATTATGTTTCTTGCATAAATGTGACGTTATCCATGTTATGATTCCATGTTGGAAGTAGTCCAATTTAATGTGTAATTAGTTAACTGTGGCAATATTCTTGTGTCGACGTTATGTTACGCGAATTATGAGATATTACAATTTTGGATTACAATTATTTAGACATATGTATAATTATTTGGACATTATGTATAATATAGATGATTCATTTTGTCAAAAATTTAATTTCCTGTAAATTTCTTGTAATGATGGACTTTACGTTATTTTCTTAAATAAGAATTTAATAAAAAAAAATTCCATTAAGCATGATTGAATCGATTCATTTTTATCAATTAATACTAAAAATTAACTTACTAAAATTAATGCTAAAAATTAACTTACTAAAGTTAATACTAGAAATTAACTTATTTAAAAAATAAGTATCTTTTCTTAGAAAAATGTTTGCTTAATTAAATAAAAAATATCGTACTCCCGCATTGTTACAAGGTGTTGTAAAGGCAGCGAAAGCGTCTTTAAAATATATATGTCAATTAAGCGTGCAAAGAAAAAAAAACGTCAGCGGGACAAAAAAATAAAAGAGTGGCCGGAGTAGAAGGATGTAAAAAAGGCGTCTTTGAGTCGCGCTGATCGTTAAAGGCATGATACCCGCGCGCGATGAAACGATTGTACTTGTCGCTTGATCCACACTATGACTCTCTTTATAGTCGCTCTGGTTAAGTGTAGTAACATGAGTCCACCGGTCTCCTTTAACTCGACGCTTCTTTAGCTGGCCGCTTGCATGCTGCCTGCCATTCGCGTGGCAGCCGTACTTTTAAAAGCCATCTTCTACCTCAGCCATCGTCCCTTTCGCTCCGTTTTCTCGCTTCGTCGACGGCCATGGCAGTTTCTTTTACATGCCCTTCGGTATTACGGACTTATTCTTTTGTCCTCTTACAGCGAGAAGAGCGGTCGACGCGCGAACTACGCGAATAAGTAGACAAACGTTACATATATTTTCTTAAGAGGAAAGCGCGTCAATCTCTCGAGAGAAGCGTACTTACCGCGTCCTTTCGCTCGCTGCGACAATCATCGTGTGATAATGTATGACATATAGGATGACTTGGAAAACTTCATAGTTTCGTATCATTTTGTAAGAAATTTCAAATTAATTTCTTCTTTTTAAATGGTTTGTAATTGATCATATATATTTTATTTTCAATATTTAACATTTTAATGACTTTCTCTCTCTTTCTCTCTGTCTCTCATGCTTCATAGTTTAGCTAAAATCAAGTGACAAACGAGATTTCCTCGCCTGTCTGTACCCTTGAAGTTTAATTCACCGAGAGATGTTCGCAAATTTTTGGCGACTTAGAAGTTTAGAGCGCTTGTCGAAAGTGTCAAAATTCAGTATACTTGGCTGAACTTTATCCGTCACAGCCATACTACAGTTGTCGGTACTTAGAGCTTGAATAAGTAACAGTACTCTACACTCTACAGTCGTCGTCGCAGCATGAGTCGCTTACAAGCGCGCTCGTGTCAGCTTTATCGTCGAAGGCGTTGCTGGGGAACGAAGGGCCCCACGAAGCTGCGATTATTCTGAATCCGGCCACACGCTGCGCGGCGGAGCTGTTCTACTGGGTCAGCTCTAAGAAACTTCTCTCGGTTTCCACGTGATTACCTCGGTGATCATGTACCACGGCGCCACCCATTACGTTGATCGATGCACATGCCTATGATTCATTACAAATTGACCATCTATTTGCGAGTTCGTCCTAACGGAATACTTAATCAAAAAATTTTTTCATTCGGCGCACGTGTCGCGTATTAAATTACCTTATGCTTTTCCCTGAAATTTCATTGAAACAAGGCAATTATAGTTGAGATAATTTGTGTATCGCACATCTCAATTTTCGAATCTAGAATCTATAATTAATCTAAGAAACTGTTATTATATGATAGATATCACGATTTTACAAATTTTCTACATTTTTTTACGTAATATTATTAAATATCAAAATGCGAAAAAATTTTCCATTTAAGATATGAAGACGTTTATAAACATGAAGCTATGATATTTAAAAATTCAAAAAATTTTCTGATAAAAATTGAACATAATAACGAATTTTACAATAAAAAGATCAAGAAGTTGCGATAAATAATATTCCATCTTCCATTAAATTTAGATTGCATGTATACAGAAAATATTTTGTGGGCATACAAATTATTATTCATATATTGTTGGAGTTATTTTATAATTGAATAAAGTCTTGTGCAGAATCCTATACGCAGTCTAATATAGAATCTACATATACCGTGCCGTGTATGTAGATTGCCGTATTTTCTTCATTCTATATATCTTCGTAAGGGACAGCGAGCGTAAAATACAGGATTCGCGCAAACACACGACTACGTGGGCGATCGCAATGTACACCGGCATTTTGCTTCTGTGCACGTTAATAGATATTTGTTCGCATCAAAGATATTAAAGGGTAGAACGTGCCTTAATAAATACTGCTAGCTAACAGCAGAAGGCGGAAACAAACGCGTTGAATAATTACGGCGTAAATTTGCCGAGGAGGTAAGAAGGAGCCCCCTCCCTTCCCTCAGATATTGCGCGGGCGTGCATGTACACGCACGTGCTACACGGAGATGTGTACGTACATATATACATATATATACATACATACTGCGACACCATCCCTCTGAACTTCTTAGCTCCTTCAGCCGCGAGCGGCGAGTCGGAGTTAAACGGTGATTGACACGTGGCAATTGGGGTTAATTCCATATGTCAATTGGCACTCGGATTCGATGTGATTGAAATTCGCCCGGCGACATGCGTCTTTGTTTGTATGCGAAGTCGATGGCCTGCCGACGGGATCGGTCTGTCATAATTCATTTCCCATTTTTCTAACCGATAGCGCGCTGGAGACAACGTCAGGCGCAGAATCCCGGGGTATCATTCTTGTAACTCTTCATACAGCTCAATATCAGCCATATAAATTCTGCGCTTTAATTTTTCACCGTAAATATGTCTTTCGTTGCCAATATTTTCTCTCACTTTCTGAAACTTCGAGGAATCGATATTTATTGTATACATAGATTTATATGCAATACTTATCTTCGGCATTTACATAAAATTGTATTTCCAATATTATGTATTCTCAATACATGTATAGATAAAATAACAACTTCGATGTATCGCTAGTCAATTGTTATATTAGTAATTAGTTTGCGTTCACGTACAGTTTAATTAAAATTTAAATTTATTTAACAGTGTGCGAAGAAAATATTATAAGACCAGTGTAGAATTAAGTGTACAAAAATATCGTAGATTGTGGGATTCGATGTAAAAATGGAGGAAAACACGGTCGAGGAAAAGGCTTGGAATTCTAACCATGTCATCGATATATGAGCGATATTTTCTTACAAGTTTCGGCGGGATATATGAAGGATATCCAACACAGGGAATAACCGTCCCGTCGAGAATGGGAACGTGCAAGGATCGTAGGGCCGGTAGATAATTGGATCGTGCCAATTCGATTCTGCTGGTTCAATTAAACGCAATTGACCCGCTGACGTGCGAGGCGCGTCTTTGTTCGTAGGCATGTCTGATAACTCTTTGTCGTGATTGACAGGTCGTGCGGGATCATTGGTATTCATCGGGGATACGTCTATCATGCGCGAATTCCATTTTTTCCTTCTCTCTTTTCTCCCCTTCCGATCCCTTTCTCCCTTCCCCTCCTTCCGTTCCTCTATCAGCCGCTTCGATTCTTCCTTTTCAGCACCGGTCTTCTCGTTAAATGAGTTTTCAAGAATTTGTTGTCGTGTCCCAAACTCGGCGCGCGTTTCTCCGTTCCTCCCTCGGCCAAGGAAGCCTCGTGTATCCTCGTGCTCAATCACGCTGTCGTGTTTGGAACTTCGTTAAACTTTTCCTCGAACTATTTCGTAATTCCTGATACAACGATAATTGTTCATTTTCGTTGTCGTCGCGCGTAGCGTTCGGTTGTTTTTATTAAATTTTATCGAAACTCACCGTAATGTAGTTTTGGCGGATGGTCCCAACAGAGCTACGCTCTCAGAGAGAGAGAGAGAGAGAGAGAGAGAAATTGAATGCTGCGTCAGTCGCACGTGAAGGAAAACATCGATCGTCGTCTATTTTGCAGTATCGTCAACATTGACAATACCCAGTAGCGCGCGCGTGATATACGCGCATCTATGAAGCAACGTGGATTTGATAGCAAATGTGAAAATGGAGATGTATCAATATTAATATAATGTTCCACATCAAAGTACTAATGTGTTTCGATATACATGCTTTAGAATTTAGCGATATATTTGGTAGCCGAGGAGATATAATTAGAATATGTTGCTACATCGATAAGGGATATATACGTAATTGATGCGCCCATTATTCACATTTGTTGTTAGATATGCACGCGGATATTTCGAGAATATTGTTTCACGTCTCTCTCTTCAATTTTATAATTTTCAACAGTCAATCTCTTCGAGTGGTAACCGAGTTTCGAATCTGGGTTTCCCGCTGGAGCTAAATCTCCCTTGGGATTAGTCGAAGGATAGATTTAACGCCGGCGTCGGGCGAACGCGACGGTGCGTCCGGGAGAAAATATGTGCTTATTTTTCATGAGATTTCAAACCGCTAAAAAACGGACCCTCGGCGCCCCGGAAAGCCGCAGCAGAATGGCAAAAGAATACACAAGAGGATGCCGCGGAGAAAGCGAAGGAGATGTAACCGTCTGGTTTTTCCAAGTGTCCAACTTGTCCCGATATAAACGCCGGATAATCTATGATCTCTGCTGTATAAGCGATTCGTTGCGGTTTTACAACGGCCTGGTTTCTTATGCACCCGGATTTTCCGACCGCCGGGCATGGCGGCGTGGCAGGGAGAGCACTTTATACCCGCGGAAAAAAGGCTCGCGAAAGCCGCATAGTTTATCGACCGATTTCCATCGATGCTTTAAAGAAGAGTCGCGCGCGCCCCGTTCGTGGAACTTTCGTCCTCGGCCATGAAAAAGGAACTGTTCCTTTTTCCTATCGCTCCTTTTTCCTATCGCGCGATTTTCCCCGTGCAATAACTTGAGTTTCTAACCAGTGTGGATAACGGTGGCCCGACGATAAAATTCTTGCCAAGATTATATTTTTTGGAAAACTTCCACCACAGCGACTTTTCCGCACACATTCCGCTTCAAGAGAATTATAGACCATGTCAGTTATATAAAGTAATTGTTATCTTGTGAAAGTATTTCAAATCAAAAAGTAAATTTCCAGTTTTGCGTAATGTTTCATGATAAAATATTTTATGTTTTGATTTGACGAGTAAAACGACTCGCGAAAAAAAGCACAAGGCTCCAATTTCTGGGAATAAATGTTCGCGCAAAATTCTCGATATTTTCTCTCCTGATCCGGTCTAGTCCTCCAATTTTCGAATATAGGATCAGTGAGAAAAAAAGAGGCAATGAATCGATTTGCAGTTAAAAGAGATTGGAAATCAGTTCTCCCTTGTTGAAAAGAAATGAAATCCGTTTCTTCTCCCGAAACAGAGTGGAGGGGGGAAGGGAGGAATTTATTTTCGCGATGTTGGAATAAAATTCCCGATATTTTCTCGAAAAATATCGCCCGCGTCCCGACGGGAAAGTTCCTTCGTTCGTCATACAGCGAACGCCCGATAGATTCGTTCTGTAGGAACGAAGGACGGAATGTCACCGTGCAGCGATGCACAGATGTTGCATCTTTGCGGGAGAATAGTCCCCGGCTACGACATGCAGAGAAAATGAGCGAGAAGAGGTGAAGTGGGAAGGGGGGGAGGGGCGGAGGGGAGTAGTACAGGAGGCTGCATATACACGAAGACTGATACAAACCTCCACGGAGGGCTCGGACACACACTGCGACCACATGTTCTCTACGTGAAAAAGAAGAAGAAGAAGAATATCGCGAGATGCACCATGTGTGCGCCCCATTCGCTTCTTCCGAGAGACATCGGTCCGTTATGTCGCGCCCAAGGATCGGCGAGTTCGCGTTTTCTTGTACAGATGTACGCTGTTTGTGCGTTAAGCCGCTCGTATCTCAGCTTCTCGGAGAATTATGGAGAGAAATTGAATGAGGCCGATTTTTTTCATCGACTATCAGATTTTTTTTACGGTGTTCAATTCCCTGCATCCTTAAATGCAATCCTTAATTAGCCAAGTCTCGGATTGAATTTTTAAACACAGAAAAATCTATACTACCTACGAATAAGTAATATACTTGTTCCAAGTATTTAGTAAGTTTATATATCCGCTAATCTATCATAAAGCATCACATTTACTTAAAACATATTCTGGACTTGTGACGAGTATATTTTAAACTATTTTTAAGAAAATATTCCTAGCTGAAGAAAACTATTATTTTAAATAAAATAAAATAAGTAATTGCTTCTCTCGTCTGTAAAGTGAATATTTTTCTGTGTGTACTCAAATATCAAGTATCAGAGCGATGATCCAAAGAATAAGGGATTTAGTTTGCCAAACTCTTTTAACTTTTTAAATGATGAACGTTAAACGGAATTGCTCGGTTTATTTTAGCTTTTACCGAAACCATAGATTAAACTTTTTCCGTTAAATTACTCCCAAAAAATCAAATCCGATATACCCGGCTTTCGAGATATATTTTGTAATATCGATAGAATCGTTTCAGCGCGCTTGGAAACCCTGCGAAATTTACTACATCAACAAACACCGGGAACACCGGAAAGCACTTAAAAGTAGGTAGCAACAAATCACTCGTGGCGCACCGCATACATTTTTAAAACGGCCGTTCGTGGCACTCGCCACGTGGAAGTGTAAGCAATTTATATAAGGGGTGTCCACGGGTAGCCAAAAGGCAACTTCCCCCGGCGGCACACGTGTGTGTGCACAGCCGGGGAGAAAGACGGACGACGGCGGAACGGAAGAGACTGCGCCCAGGATCGCAGAATGACGGTGGCGTATGCTTGCTTTTTCACGACACTCGGTCTTTGATCGGCTTTATGAAAATCCGATAATAACACCGCCCGGGTGGCGCTTGTTTTGTCATTGACGCTCGTGAGCCCGGGTTTTACCGGATTGCCAATAGTTTTGCCGTGGAGATCGGTCGTGAGTGCACGACTCAAAAGTTGTACCGAGAGAGGAGAGAGAGAGAGAGAGAGAGAGAGAGGGATCGAACGTCGATGATTGCCGCACGTTAGGCGACCCCGCGCATTCTCTACGTGCACGTGTGTGTGTGTGTGTATGTGCAAACAAACGAACAATTTCTAAGTGCCTGCGCGCACGATAATATTTCCGTCACGTTCGAACGCCGGCGCGGAATCACGAGAGCGTATTCCGACCTCATAAAATCGGCAAGATAACACACGCGAGGGGCGGCGTTCGCTGTTCTCGAACGACTTTACATCGGCTAATTTTATCGCCACTTTTCTTACCCCGCTATCGGCGAAAAAGGCCGTAGCCGATGGGATTTGACAGGAAGCGGGGGAATACGGCGCCGTATCGTTGATCGTTGGGGCTTGAGGGTGATACTAACGACCAGGAGTGGGAGCCGATATAATGGAAGTTGCTAAACTAGATTAGGGGACATGTACATAATGTTATATAATTGTTATCAACTAAATTGGTATTACTTTGCCCCCGTAATATGCTTTTTAACATCAGGTTTTTTTTTTTTAAATAGACTCGGAGAAGGAATTAAAAACGCATATACTTATTATCTTCCATATTTTTATCAACTGATTGATTATAATTAATGGACGTTTCTTGCCCGTGCATAATAATTCAGGGTTAATCACTGAGTTCAACCTTTTAGCAGACCTCGGCTAGTTTTGCTGCGTTGTCATTTCCTTCTAACGATGTTCCCACGAAGAAGTTCTGGAACTAACCGTCCACTTCCTTTCTCCTTCACGCCTTCAGATTCCGGACCATCTCTTTTTCCAAGCGGGGCAGGGGCGCGGACAAAAACTTGATTTCCAATCTTTCACGTCATGTCGCGACAAATCCCGGGATAAAACGTGATTGAAACCGACATTAGAATGCGGTACGAATCACGGCGAGTGTATCGTCGTTTCCTAAATGCCAGGGCGTCTAGCGGCAAACCTAAGTACTGTATCCTAGGGGGATTACGTGTAACCGGTGAAGTTTTGGCAAATAATACGCCCAAGCGAGAACTGGATGTTCCATGATGGAACGCGACGCGATGCGCTCGAATGTGTTTCCGCATGGGTGCTGTTTATAAATTAATCACGTTGCTTAGTTTATCAACGATCGCACGACAAAGTTAAACAAGCTGTGTAAACCCGCGCGCGCGTGGACGCACACACGTGCATCCAGCGTCCGTAATTCTCGCGCCGATGCCAGTCCATTAAGTTCCCCCTCGAACTTGACCCAGTCCCGCGCCGAACCTCGCGAGTATTGCGAACTGAACCGAACCGAACCGGCGACTGCATTCTTATCGAAGCATTTGCATTCAAAGACGGTAAATCTACTTTTTATTCCCGCGTTTCCGTAGCATTTGGTACTACAACCTGTTACTCCTAGATGCGAATGGCTTTCTCTTAGGATTCTAACATTCTCCTTATTCATATCATTCGACGCGCTTTGTTCGATCAATAGAAATGATAGGATCCACATCGCTTTATTCATATCAACTCTTTCACGGTGGCAGCTACGAATAATTTATTCTGTAAAAATATCCCAATTACGGGAGAAAACGAGATGTTATCGAATGACTTCTATTTTAAGTTTTCTTCAGCAGCGAAATAACTCTTTACAGCGATATATAAATCTTCGATATATAACTCTCTCCGCGCTTAATTTATTCATTCGAATTAAAATCGCAATGGAAGCTTTAGGCTGCTCAATGAACCGTGCACGTCTTAATTTGAAAGGATATTTCTAACTTAAAAATAAGAATTATCTACGATTGGAAAAGGAATTAAATTACATTATCCGTTATTTTATCGAACGGAGTTATTACATTGGAGTCGGAGGTTCTCGTATGACGATATATCGCTTATCAATCTCTACGATTGCGGAAGAAAGGAAATGCCTTGGGCGAGATGTTCATCCGCACACAGCTGGTGCGCATTGCTCGGTCTATTTGCCTGTTGCATAATTTCCTATCTCTAGATTGTTAATCCGCAGGTTACGCAACGCTGCGAACCGGATATAAAATAAACACGAATCGCAGAGCATTAGACCGCTCGATCGGAGATCGGAGCCGGACGGGCGTAAAGTACCGGGGCAAACTGGGTATCGATATCGTCGTCAATTAAAAGGGTTCCGGCAGCGCAAACGCACTTTGACGCGAAATACATGCGTTGCTTGCGATTGCGGGCAATCCGATTGATTCCATTCTCATCCTCCGTTTCTCCATCCCTCTCTGTCGTTCTCCTCTTTATCTCCGTCTCCCTTTACCTATCTCTCTATCTCTATTTTTCACTGGCATATAAGCGTCGCTTATACATCACCTGACCTCGCTCTCGGATTGCTGTACTGTGAGAAAGGAAATCCCGAGCTCTGAAAACTCGATCCGTCTCTGTACGCGTCACTCGATCGGCGGCAGTCGATAGTTATAGGAGTAGAAAATATGTGCGTCCGTCTCTCATTGTCAGTGTCCTCCTCTTTCTCCTCTCGATCGCTCTTTCCATTTCTCTGCATTTTCGATTGTCCGCTCGGTCCGTCTCGCACGCGGAATTTATTATGCCAGTCGAATTACCTCGTCCGCAAAATTTTCGAATGCATTGCCCGCGCGGGCGCGCAGCAGAAATGATTTTTGCTTAATGGACTAAATTATTCTCGCGATTAACCCGCTATTACTTCGCTGCGTCTTCTCTCGATTTCGCCGCTTTTTCAAAGTAAAAATAGTAGGAAAAAATTTTTATGCATAATATTCAAGATTTTGCACGTCTTATAATTACAGTGTCTCTTGATCGCATCTGCATAAAAATTTTTTATAACTTGTAAAATACTTTGTGTCTTTAACATTTACAAAAGTCTTGTAAAAAAAATGTTGAAAAATCTACAATTCTAAGGAAATTTCTGCAATTTTGCGGACGTTTGTTAACTTTAAATCGCTTGAGACTTCTTGTGCAACAATATTGTCTTGATCTTACACCACCAGAAACGATATATCTTTATACGGAATGTTCGTGGCGACATTTCCAACGAGTTTTAGGGCGTCGGAATCAAGCGTGATTGCAACGATTGCTTCCTGCGCACCTTGACGAACGAAAAAACTCCAATTGATAACTGTAGTTTAAAATAAAACTTAAAAAGAATATTTAATTTAAATCGTATCTCGTGTAAATAAACCGAAATATGTATGGTAGCTCGGAGAGTTTTACTGTTAACTTTTATCGACAAATTGAATATTAATAACGTGATTACGAGAAATAACAGTATTATTTACTTAATAAATAATTAATTTTTACATATCCTATTTATGGATAACACTTATTTATTCAAATATTATTTATATCTCATATTTTTTTAATTAATTCCTACACATATTTGATGTAAATCATTTAACTAATTTTAGACTTGAAGGAGATATTCAGTTTAAAGATAAGTAAAAAAAAAAACAGAATACTATGAATCTGCTCGTTGATCTGTGCATTACAGTGATTGCGCATTAAGGATTAATCTTGCGTAAAGACTTCCGGCAGTCTAAAAATTAAACGCCGTTCGGTGTTACGGTATATCTCAGCCACGCCGGTCACATTCGCTCGCTCGCAGCTTCTTTATTCGGGCTCGTGCTCATTCCTTCTTATATAACGGACGTACAATTTCTACATAACGGACGATAATATATAATATCATTTGACTTCAAGTTCTCGCGGGCACGATGGATTTTTGCGACTGGTAGGGCGGGTACCTCGCGACTCGCGCCTCGTTTTTCCGAGACCAAGTTAATGCCGGTTTCTTCGCATGCCGTCGCTGCAGTTTCTTTTCCGCGCGGCCATTACCCTCTTTACGAAGGCGAGCACTTCGTTTAAATGATAAACCTTAGTCCGAGCACGAATCAACGAACTACTTGCTCTTTAATTCTCTCCCGTCAAGCAATTTAGTTACTGTTCTACGCTTTTCTGCTAATTCTATTTGTATATAAAGGATGTCTTACCGTTGCCTTATTTTCATTCAATGAATTACACTGGAGGTTAAACTAAGAAGAACGATGTCTCATTGTTGCGAATTTAATTGTTCGTAAGTTAAAATTGGAGGAATTCCCGGGCTTAATAAATTAAGGTTTAATAAATTAAGATTTATCGGTATAAATGACTAATGAAAAGCTAATTTATGCCATTTATTTGCTCAAGATATTATTTTAACTTAAACTTAATAGCCAATACAATCGATACACAATCGTAGTAACCAATGATAACGATATAAATAAAAATGTTTTATATCCTATATGAGAAAATCTCATAAGATTTACAGTAATATGTACATAATAAGGATAATCTCAAAAGTCTCAATCAGACGATCTCTCGCGAAGTCGTTCAGCTCTCACGTGTCATTGAACTAAAAATCGCAATTAAAAATCAAAGTGGAAAATGCGACGGAGGCAATGAGCGTGAGGGATCTCGATACGATGAAGATAACGGCGAAGAAACTACCAGAACCATCTCGGTGGAAACGGAGAGGCCGGGTTGAACGGCAGGAAAGCCGCTGCCGCCGACGTGGTTTTGCTAACGTTTGACTAACCGGCGTGCGAAGAAGCGAGAAGGGACGAGACGAGACGAGGGAGGGGAAGCGGGATGGCCGGACGTAGTCTCGGCGGAGAGGAGAGTGGAAGGGCGAAAAGGAGACACAAAACGAGGGACGATGACGAAGACTCGGGGCAGAGGAATCAGTGGCGGGCAGAAGGGAGATAGAGTGACTGGAGAGAGGGAGCAAGGAGCACGGATAGCCTATAACGAAGAAGCTGCCGGTCGGCCTGAAACCGGTTCTTCCCATTATCGCCGCTCCTCGTCGGCCACGCGACTTTCCGTCCTCGTCGCACGCCACGCGAACGTCGAGCGACCGGCCCGATGCACCTGCAGCTGCACTGCACACCGTTCATCAGTTACGGCCGCTCCGCACACGCGCGCGCTCTCCATCCTTCTTCGCGCCTCGTCTTCTCTCTGTCCTTATCTTCTCCTTTTCTCTTTGAACCAGCCCAGCGGGCTGTTTCGTTCCTTCGGCTCCTCTTGCTCGCGCGCTCCTCTCCCTCCTCAAACTTACTTTTCTCTTTTCTTCTGGAGCAGGCAAACGTGTTCCGCGTCTTCTCTTCTTCTTCGTCTTCTTCTTCTTCTTCTTGCACTTCTTCTGCTGGAGCGAATGAGTGAGCTGATCCTGTCTTCCTTTCTCCTCTTCCTCCCGTTCTCTCACGATCGTTTCACCACGCGAGCTGTTTCTTCCGTCCTTATCCCGGCTACTCGTGTGCGCCACTCCCTCTCTTGCACCCTGCCGATCGTACACACACCGGTGTAGCCCATTACCCGATATAACTTGTCCATAGGAAAGAGAGGGGAGCCCTGGGGCTATCATCCGCAGAAGCCAATCTCACGGCGCACAAAACGCCGCTCTCCTTTGTCCCGTCGGAGAACCGCAGAAGAACTTAAAGGACGAATATCTCGCTTGTATGTGTATCTGTGTGCGCCCTTCTCGTTTCGCGGGAGGAACGGACCCCCCGTTGCCCTTCTCTCTCCACCGCCGGTAGCGGCATCGTGATCATCGCCGGTAATATCGAGATGGCGTACCCGGTATCGGATTCCTGTCTGAGACAACGCAGCAAGAATATAATGCATCCCGTATCCCACTGAAACACAATTTTACAACCGCTAAGCTTCGTTTAATATCTTTCAATACCTTGAACGTCAGGGGGAAGTTTTCGTATGCGCGTGGAAGCGGCGCCGATGAGCGTCTAATGCAACTTCCCTCGTACATCTCGACAGGTGTGTCTAGACACCTGTTATGACCATTTTTAGAAACGTGACTTAGGAAGGGCACCCTTCATAAAGTCGACCTGAAATTTTATGTTCTGACGAGAGAGAAGAAACTCCGTTCACGCTTCCAGTCGGACTTTTTATCTCTGAGAATTCATCACATGTCGGTGTCTCTAATTGCCCAGCTTTTAATTAACCTTATGTACTAATTATTTCATATATAATATCATAAATTATTTAATTGATCTTAATATAATCATTTTGTTATAATATACATATATAATAATACATCTTTTATATAATATCATATCAGTTAACCTTGAATATACTAATCATTTCTATAACACTAATCAGTGTTATAATATTACATATAACGCACACATACATATGTAGATTATAGCACATGATAGATTTAGAATTATATATTTGATTCAGATTGAAATTTAATAAGAGACGTCTTACACTCTTTTCTCGTCTGAACTGGTATAAGTTTTTTTACACATTTAAAATACACACTTGTTAGCATGTAATTAGAAGTTGTCATTACCGATACGATCGCGGCAATCTTACGATTTATTACACGGAATCTCGCGATCGATTATCTATTCGCGACATCGTGAGTCGCGCACGCGCGCGTTTTCTCCGATCTGCGGTAAGTTTGCAGAAGCTACGCCGCGGCTTTTGTCCGTGATCGAGAGATAACAGCTCCAAGCTATCAGTATTGCCTATCTGCTCCGAAATTCTCCGGCGTACGATGAATATCCGTGTGTAATAATCGGATTATAGAATCGGGGAACAGCCGGCATGTGCTTGGTAATTGCATTTTTGCCTCGCTTTTGGTAGAGGAGACGATATTCTATCGTTTCGCGTCGCTACAAAGCACGGCTAAACCACAATACCATGTGGTCAGTAACTCAATATACCGGCGAATATCGGCGTATTATACCGCCGAATTTTGGAATGTCGAATTCTGTCGACAGCGCTCGGTTTCTCTCATAATTGGATAGTTACAAGGAAACGCTTGAAACTGCCCAAACTTGTCAATAAACGATGAACTTGGAATATGTAATTTGACATAAAAGATACAACGTCACAACGGCTATTTCGCTAACAAATAGCTTTGGAGGTGCTTCGATGCGATTTTCAGTGCGATTTTCGCCATTTTCAGTGAGAAAAAACCGCCCTCCCTTTGAACAGACGAACACGATAGTCGCGACGGTCGTATCCTGTTTTTGGCGTTTTCGTGCCGTAATCGTGCCCGTCCGCGCGATGCTAATCTGATTTCTAACGCGGTAACGCAGAAGAGAGGGAGGGAAAAACGCGCGCGATCAATCGCACGCTATTGTTTCATCGCGCGCGGGACGTCGAGAGGCGGGGTGTTTCTTTATTCTTAACGTCGGCCGCGATTATACGCAGGTTTTAATAATGGGAACGTTACGCCGGTTTCCCACAGTGTCTTCCTGCCGTTGCCCTCGCCTTCGTCATTGTGCGCCAAAGTTCGTCCGTTCGCCTCTTCTAAGGTTACTTACACGCCGTACGTAACCGCAGAAACCTTAATTCCGCGCCGCACCGCCGCCGCCGCCGCCGGACTAATCACTTCCCACGTGCACCTACCTGCGGTGTACGTGTCATACATACGGATGCGCCGGGGTCCTCTCGCTTCACGGGAAATGCATATCCGTGGAATCGTCGTGTATATACAGTTACACTTGGCAGCCACACGTTGATCACGCGAACGCTTAACCCCCCGTGGCTCTTCAGACCCTAATGACGCCAACTGTGCGGTGTGGCTGTTATGTCTCAGCGCAGAGCAAATACATATTCCCCTATGAGGATTTTCAAAGACAATAGTTCCGAAGCAGCACGCATAAATTGAGGATAATTGCGGCTCTACCTTCTTTTCGCTTCTGTTTTTTTTTCATGCGGAGATGTACAATTTCATTAAAGTCCAGTCTTGTTTGAGGGCAAACGGTTCCGTTGCACTCTTCGTCCGTGCAAAAAGAATTAACAGTTTCATCGCGTATTAGCGAGCTCACTGCCTGATTGCAAGTGATTAAAGATTTGATGTAACATAAATGATACGTTAGAATCAAAATTATTGCCAGTATTGAGAAATTGAAATTAAGATTATTATTAAATATTGCAATTATTTTTCAAGTTACTCATCATTGTGAGTTTATTCATGACACTCACTTTCCTTGCGCTGCTCTTCGGTTCCTTTATTACTGCATTTTTATAAATATTGATGTAAGCGCAAACACAGTGGCTGCAAATGTCAATATTTAACTATACAATTTTTTCGATTGTTCTAGATCTTGTTGTTTTATTCTCTATCTGGACAAAGCTGTTTTTATCGGTCTTGCATTTTACATGTTTGTACGGAGTGTTTAATAACTCGTGGTATTTGCGAGTCCTTTACATCCTGTATTTATCATTCTTATGATGTGCCGCGCAGAATCCATTTAATGCAGTCACATAATACATATATTAGCTGTGAGAGCTCTCAAGAATTACTCTCGGCTAAAATGCGACAGTGCTAGACGTAGAAAGTTTTCACGGAGGTTAGCAGTACATTAAGCTTAAACTCTGAAGAACGGCTGACGCAGCGCATACACGTTTAAGCGAGATATGCATTTCTCGTGTATTTCGCTTACGAGACTTCTAACGCTAGATGGATAACAATAAAAAAGATATACAACGTCATTCAAGATGATCTCGACGTCCAATATTCCAAACATGCGGCATGAAGCGGAATATATTATTCAATTCCCATAAGCGAAATGTGACTGATTAGCATAATATATAAATATAGTTTCGAAAGTTTAAAAGCGCCATTGAATAAAAATTACAATTATATAGTTTTAATTCACACTGAAAAAAATTCTAATTAAAAACAGACGAATCAGAAAAATCTTGTAGGATTGATCAAATATTCTGGTTATTATTTAAATGATAAAGTATTGAGTTCTAATAACCAGAATATTTGATCAATCCTACAAGATTTTCTTATTCATCCGTCTTTAACCAGAAGTTTTTTTCAGTGCAACGATGACAACTAGATTTTTTAGTAAACAATATAATTATCTAATTAAGTTTAAATTTTGAATGGTTGTGATTTTGGATAAATTGAACGAGACAATATGTTGTTCACGAAGAAAGAGCAGCTGTCATTTTTTAATGACATAGTCGGAAGGGATGGTGCTTTATGTTTGCCATTAAAAATTCTTGCCATTTCTCGTGGTTGCTATTATTAACCTTGCGGGGCGAAATAAAAATTCAAAGCAGTCATCTTTCCGCCCCTGTCTCGCGCGAGCGATAAAATTGCGATAAAATCGCGCGGAGGGTAGAATTACCGGCGATGTTTCGACCCTCGAGCTGCATCAATTAAGCGCGCTTGAAATATCGCCACGGTGGATTCTCCAGGTCGGAAGTTACATCGTTACTCGCTAACTCCTTTCGCTACCGCGGCGGTACGGCACCCTCTTTTTGTGTATCCCGGGCTCAAACAACTCCGGGGGGGCGAGGCAACGGCGGCGCGACGTTATCGTTGATTTACCGACGTTGATTTCGCTGCCCTCCTCCCACGAAATGTTTCATCGAAGGGATGCTCGCCTCTCTGGTCCAACGATCGGACGTCGCGCCGTCGATTCCGTTTTCGCTCCCGTATCTCCGCGGGTTATCCGCTGACACGCCGGCTTTTATCCGGCTGTAATCTATAACCGCGGCCGGCAGCACCGCTCTGCTGGATTCGACAGGTGGTTTTTCGACCGGGAGAGAGGTGGATCGTTAGTATCAACCTAAAACCTACGCTACGGTAGCCCGAGGGCAACCGACGACGCGAGAACTCGCCTTTTTATCTGCTCGAGTTTCTTCCGTGTTCGATCGTGCCGGGAGGGGGAGGGAGAGAGAGAGAAAGAGAGAGAGAGGGCATCGGGAAAGGCGAGGGAGACCGACAATTTGTAGACTTCTTACTGGGCTATGGGCACGAATTTATCCCGGCCCTGCCTTGCTCGTCAGGTAACGTTAAAGAGATACGCTTCTCCTCATCTCATTAATGCTGCTCTCGGGCCCAAGTCGATGACTAGCGCGTTACGCTTAAACGCGATTACATTAATTTAATTGCCGTGAGAAACTTTCTCGAGGCTGACGAAACGACGGTTTCTGCCGCGTCGTCCTTGACGACGATTATGGGAATCTTGTGGTAACTGTTGAATTATGATAATTTTTTAGACACCGGAAGTCGGAATTGCGTAAGAGGTAATATTTATTAATCGACGCCTTCTCTCCAGCTCGATCAAGCGTGGCGTGGTGATCAAATGACAGTTATAATTGACCTGACAATTTGTAATACACGCGCACATTGAGCGGAAGAGATCAAACTTATTCCAGAATATAGTGGGTCACAAAGTATCTACAAATTTGTCGACGCACCTTTACTTACATTGAGAGAAAAATATAGTTACTTTTGGTCTCAACCATAACTTTATAATATTTTTAACTATGAATTTGATTAATTTAATTATGTGCATCATTATGTTAACCATAATTATCGTTAGAAATATAAAATTGTCAGGCCAAAAGTAACTATATTTTTCTTTTAGTGCGAGGGAAAAATATAATTACTTTTGGCTTCAACCATAATTTTATATTTTTAACTATAAATATGATTAATTTAATTATATGCATCATTATGTTAACCATAATTATCGTTAGAAATATTATAAAATTGTGGTTGAGGCCAAAAGTAATTATATATTTTTCTCTCAGTGTACTTGAAAATTTTCGTCTTTATTTTAAACTTTCCATTAAAAAACAAGAAAGTTAAATTCCGATGCGAAATATAATTTCCACAAAGCCACGAACTTTTCACAGACAATACTAGCATAACATAAGCTCGTGCTTTCTCAAGCAATCCAAGTTTTGTCGGGACTCTTTAGGTCTCCAACAATAAGTTAACTATCTTTTTCTGACCGAGCGAGGAACAATGGAGCGCGGTATATACGTGTATATACGGTTCAATGAAGTTTCCCAAATGAGTTAAAGAAAGCGGGGAACTGGATCGGGATAATACGAAGCCGATGTGGGGGCGCCGAGTAAACGCGGTCGGGGTATTGGAAGGAAGCAGGTGAACCCGGAGCGAGGAATATAAACGGATAAGAACACGCAACGACCGTGGAGGAAAGTATTTACCCGAGTACTTGGAACGGAAGCGGCCGAGGAAGCGGAGTTACGGGAACGGTCGTTCTGGGGCGAAATGGGAACGAAGGGCGATAGAGGAGCCCACTTCGTTAACCGACGATAAAATCCACTCGACTTAATCGATCCTTTTTGTCTCTGCTCGTCTAGCTGTGCTCGCTTGTCTTACTATCTCGCCTTTGTTCTTCGAAACTGGCGGATAAGCGTCTCATTCTCTCGAGATCAAGTGAGGAAAAATGGTCGACCGCTCGCTTCATTCGCATAGTTGTGGCCTAGTATCGTCTTGACGACTAACTCCGTCAGTGATTTGATAAAAAGATAGGGTCTCATACATAACTACGACTCACCGCAGCGATTGTCGTCGTCGTCGTCGTCGTCGTCATCATCGCCGTCGCCACCGCTCGTCGCCGTCGGTGTCGTCGAAACTTAGAGTCGCGGGGAGTTAAGTATCATCCATATTTATGGTCGCGCGCGCGTCTCTCTCTGCATTTCGCAAGACTAACGTTCCGCGCGAATTGTCCGATCCACTTTTCTAACTTGCAGATTCACGGGTTCTTCCCATCTTGTTAAACGCGCGAATCTGTTTGCGCGGCGAGAAAGCACGGATTACTCTCAATATGCGGTCATTTCGCGTCGCATTCACGTTCTCAACGCTGAAATCCGGCGTATGAAACTTTCATAGAATGGCGATTTTTTTCAATTTTATCACGTCGACTATTCGCGACCCGTGTTTGTGTCATACAGAGTATTATATAAAATAAAATATAATAAACTAATGAATTTTGAAAGTAAAGCAACACAGATGCAATGGCTAAATAATATTTTTAAAGGTATACATATTTTTCTAACGAGACGAGAAGAAGCCGCATAAACATTGAAAGGACAGATAAATGAAAAAGAAACATCGCATTTTCACAAAAATTGCGCTATGATAAAATGAATTTGCTTGCATGAATGAGCTTTATGTTGCTAAATAAGCTAAATTATGTTGATATATTTAGTGCTTTTTGCAGATCATATCTGATATCAGAAAATTGTTGTTTTGTCTTGTAATTGTAAGCAACACAGTTGCTTAACTGATTAATACTCATCACGTGGTATTATCATTATATTTAACATTGGAATTATTAAAGCAAGTTAAAACAACTGATTCGTAATTTTGTAAAATTTATAAGTACATTTTCTGAGATTTTCCATGACTTTTATTGCAATATATAAATGATTAATGATTTGATCAATTTTCTTTCCTCCTTTATTTCTTTTTTTCATTTCTTTTTTATATGTATAGTATTACTTAAATGGCAAAAATGTATCGTAGATAGTTCTAGTATTAAATGATGTTATACCGACTGCTATTGACTCTCTTCTCAAAATAAATTTTTTATTTTTTTGCTTTACGTGCGATTTAAAAAATTCAAGAGAAGAATCCGCAATGTACCGATTGCACCTGCACATTATTCATACATACGTATTGTAAAAATTTCGTATACGAATACAGAGCCAAGCAAGTTTATTATCGCACAAGAAATTCCTGTATTATTGCCGTCGTATAATATTTATAAAAAAATAACATGATGACCGGTGATGTCAGAAGAATCAATCGTCCACGTCATCTAATCCGAGTGCTCCGATGCTCGCCAGCGGCCGAAGCGATATTTCAGAGTTTGGATGCGCTATCGAGCGCGACGATGGCAAATGACAAGCAAATCGTCCTGTCGCGATTGCAGCTAAACCGCGCGTAGCGCGACATAAACCGAAGTACGTGCTTGCGGAGCCGACGACTCGGTACTGGCTGGCGGTCGTTTCGCGAGATGAACGACATATCGAACCGCGCCGCGCGGTAAAACTTTCGCGTCAGTCAGCGCGCGTCGCTTTTATGTTAAAAAGCCGATCGTGCAGAACGAACACAGTTCTGCGGGCTCGTTTTCGCGTTACATTAAATCTTACGAGCGAGTGACGTGTGCATTAGTTCTTGCGCGCGCCGTTGAAGAAGTGGCGAAGGCTCGTTCGGTATCGAAAGACACTAATGGACACGCTAAACGGTGGTGGACATGGGAAAAAGCCAATTCTGGAATGCGTTATAGCACATCGAGCACTCGAAACGTATCGTACTCGAGCTTGAAAGAGGCTGCTGAAAGAAGTTTCAGAATCAGAAGAAATGAGCAAAGTAGGGTAAAAAGCACGCACTAAACGAGCTCTAAACGCAGCTCTAATTGGCATTAATTGTATACCTATATTCTATTCTCAGAAATCCTATTACGTCAAATTAATAATTTAATAAGAAGCTTAATAAGAGAGAGTTTGCAATATACAATTACTCACTCATAGATTATCATAAAATTAGATTAAGAAGTGTAGTTAATTATAACGTATTGGAAAACATTTAATCAGCATTATTTCATTATGTTTCATAAAGTGGTGGATGAATATTGCTGTTTATTATCAATTAGAGGTATTGTAAGGTATAACAAATATAGTAATCGTATTTTGCCAATAAAGAATTGATTATGAATTTATTAAGAGTCATATTATCAAGCAGCATCCAAACGACATCGACTCGAATCACTTTATATGCACGCGAATCGTCCCTAAAGTGCCTCGATACTCGCGAGTTTACACCGAGCGATGTCGATGCGTAAATAACATGCCTTCTTGCAACAACGTCAGAGATAAAATTTGGTTTATTACTAGCATTAGCGACTTTGACTGGAGGTGAGGCTTATGGAAGATTACATAGTTACGGTTGAAGCGAGCGTAGTTCGGGCCGACCGAGGGACGGGACAGAAAGACGAAAGACGGAGATGACGAGCGTTTTCCAATTAGACTTGTGAGAGTACGATCGATGATCATCATACCCGGATGAAACCAGTCTCTCGGCCGAGCGGATAGTACGCAGCGGCGGAGGAGAGAGCGCGCGAGCAGGGGCAGGAACGATCCACATTCAGATCCTTTCCCACAGTGTCCGGTAGGCCAAAACGAGTCGGCTGCCATCTCCACCTTCCATTTCACCTGTCCTGTCTGCCCCGGCTCTCCTTCGGCCGGTCTTCGTTTGTCTTTTACCTTCATCCATAAAACCGTATATTGCCGTGCGCGACCGTATCGCCCCTCCTCACCTCTCCGGGCCCTCGCTACCGTCGCTATTAATATCTATAGCCAGCAACGCTATCTCTACCCGATGTCACGGGTAAACCAAGACGTGCACATTTGCGAGCGATGACGAACGAGCTGTGAAATGCGAGTGGGGTAAATGACTTCGACCTCTCTGCCGTCAAAATTGACAGCACTAAAATGATTGATGAAGCGTATGTCGAAATAGAAAATTTGTTTACGTATTACTTTGCGACCGCGTTGAATGGTCTAATTTAAGAGAGCTCGTTTGTGATGAATGAAATTTTATGTAGTGTCATCTTTTATAGATAATAATAATCATTCCAGAAGATCGGATAAATACATGAAAAACTCGAGGCAAGAAACCAGAGTCATTTACAAGTTGCACTTTAGTTACTCTGATTTTGTACTTAAACTGGATTTCGCAGATTATGGCCTTGATCCATTCACTTTTACTCTGAATCTTTATCTTAACTGAAATGCGAACTACAATCATGTTCACATAAGACTAACGGGCGTCGTTTATGCGATCGCTTCTGTAATTAAAGAAGATGCAAACGAAGATAATATAATAAATACATATAAACTTTGTTAAATAATTGGAGTTATTGTACGTACTCGCTCGCGATTCGTATTTCTTATCACTTGCAACTTATCTGTGTGTACGAGGCCTTAACTCGCCTCTGTCCTGATTTCGTGCTTCGTCTCAAATTTTTTTGTTTCTTATCCGATGAGAAGCAGGTCGTAAGCGTGGATTCTGGTTCCTTGGTTTGGCTCAGCGCTGAGCCACGTGGCCGTATGTGGAATGCGTAGGTAGTCTCGCGTCGTCCAAAGTGGGAATCTTACCGATCGCGGTAGCGTAAATGGTATAGCGGATATAGTTATGGATATTGTAGCGAAATGGAAGGATGAAAGACACTTAAAAAAAACGAGAGGTCGTTGTTTTATAAAACACGACCTCTCGTTTTCGATCTCACTTTTCTGTTCTCAAAGTATCTAATTTCAATAGATAGAGAAGAGAAATACCAGTTAAAGTTTAACTTGACCTCAAAAGGTTTTCCTCAATTTTTTCGTAATTACTTATAATTACAAATTTTGATACATTTTTATCTCAAGATATCCTAGATATTGAAATGTATATCATTATTACGTTTTATTTTTATTTTACTTAAACTTATTGTATTTTATATTTGATATTTTATTGATATTTTATTTTTCTTAAACTCGTCAACATAAATTTTTTAACAATTGACTTGTTTTCCATTGCTGGCTCGATATATATTGTCACCGATTGTATTTTGCGTCACCATGCAACTACCATTTGCCATTTATACGCGTTCCAAAGTTCTGCCCTGGAGGGAAGGACGGCGGGAGCGTATTGACTGCCGCGACTTTGAAACAATTGCCATTTTTCTCAGTTACCAGTATCTGCAAGTAAAGAAAAGTGGATGCGGACTCTGAGACACCCTATATAATACTGGAATATCGCGGGATATCCGGACGCTGGCTACATTCACCGTCCGGCTGTATTCACAGCGGAAACTTTTTTCTTCCCGATAGTTTGTCCTCTCTATCACACTTCCAAGTTCTCAGATCGTAACAACTTCGGCAAGAGATATTGTAGCGATCGTACCAACGATCGAATCGTGAAGAACTCGGCCCAGCTTTTAGCGAAACTTATGCGGGGAACGTGACTGCGTCCCGTGTCGAAACTCGGTCGAATTCGTGTTTTCCGCATCGAAGACTCCTCCGAAAATTGATAGCGTTTCCGATTGACGCGATTCTCGAGAACAGTTAGACTCAATTTTCGCGAGTTCGTATTTGTATACGAGTCTAAATAGAACTTGGAAATTAAATGTATAATGGGAGATTTTCGCGATAACTAAACTATTCTATATGTTCTTTAAATTCGCTTTTAATTAAATAGAGGTAAAGAAGAAAGAAAATAGGGAAAGAAGAAACCTAGGATAAGGATCGTTTTCGATTGCCTCTTGTAATAATGCCCGTAATCCTGTGACATTTTGGGGAAGAATAGTGTAGTTTCTACACGTAAACTCGAAAAGTTGCGGACAACAGCGATTTCCGCGTGAATCGGATCGGCGACCGTGTATGGACGGCCGCTTAGCCTGTCTCCGTGCGCCTCACTTCGGAAATGGCAGACGATTACAAACGTCATCTCGTGAGCCAATCCAATATACCCCCGTACGATTGGTTCGTATTAGTTTCGAAAGTTAATCGAAGGGATCTTCGGCAGGTGTCACGGTGGCGCAGTCACGTACCTCGCGTGAGTTCGGAGAGCCGAACCGATTTCTTTACGACAGTTTCAGAAATTACACGCGGATATACACACCGCTCTCGGATATTGCAAATTTCATTTCCTCAAACAAATTCCGTCAAGCGCGCAGAACCTGTTATATTAATCCGTTTTTCTTAATTAAGTATTCCACTCGGGTTAATGTAGCACAAGATCGCATCTTTATATGAAGAACGAGTTGCAGTTTTTCTTTCTCATCTTAAAAAAGTGGTATACATTTTCAAAATGTATCCAGAGTAAATCTACAGAAGATACGGCGATTAAGCAATGTTGCAGAGGACAAGATACACCTAACCATCGAAAATTGATGTATTATAGCTCGAGCTTATGAATATTAACCACAATGTGAAGCGGCGAACGTTCCCATCAAGTTAACTCTTCCTCTTATGTTTGAGTAACAGCGTGCTCTCGATAAAACTTGTTCAAGCCGGAAAATCAATTAAGAAATTAACGTAGCTACGGGATAGATAGGAGAGATGCTGAGGTTTTAGAGATTCTCTCATAAAACTCGTTTGCCAGTAAACTGCCGTTAGACGCAGCGGCTTCTGATGCCGCTTCACTTCCGCCATCACCCAATCTCGAAGAGAAAATCCTTTGTCGATAAAATGTCGAGAGGACGAGTGGCGGATGAGAAACGGGGTTACTGTATAAAATGTACACATATACGTATACATAAACATATATACATGCATACATATATATATATATATATATATATATATATATATATATATGTATGTAATTCTGGTTCGTGCAAGTGCCTGATTGTATTCCGCAATGCGGATGAAGGATAACGCTAGACAGAAAAGAAATATTTGTTTTCCCATGTTATATAATGCATATTAAATGCATTCTGCTTAAACGCGAAAGCAAGATATAAAATATTTAACTGCATTGAGTGCAAGTTAGATGACAGATACGAACACAATTAAATTGCGACAGAGTCAAGTCACAATCGAGACACTTCTCTCAAACGAGAAATTAGAGAAAGATGTAAACACTCAAGAATTACAAACTTGAGTAATTTATTGAGATTTTTCGAATTTTTTTGATAATGTTAAGATTTTTACATTAAGTAAAATAAAATAAAACGTTAACATTTAGAGAATTTTTTTAGATAAAATATTAAGATTTTTAAAATATATTATTACTTATTTTTTAAATCTTTTATTACTTATTAATACTAAGATAATGTTTAGCGGTGAAGATTTGTGTACGGAATTTCTGCATCATATACTTAAATACGTGATCAGTAAGAAATTCAGGAGGGAAATATGCAACCACGCAGCAGTTACATTTTCTTTTCGCCGATAACTTTCTCGCTTTAATCTTTCCACGTTCGCAAACTTGCCGGCGTTGTTTTACTGCGAGTTTTACTTCTTGAGATACATCATGTGTATATACTGAAGACGAGAGTAACAAAGTGGTGAGATAAAGCGCAGAAGAATAGCCGCGAAGGGAGAGATGGCGGGAATTAAGTCACGCCCGCTAGGAAAGAAAAAAAATGCGCCTCGTAGAAGCTCGTTTATATATGTTCGACACGGTCGGCTTCATGGTATTGTACCTACGCTGTCTCTTGCCGTAGTTTTCAGCGCCAACCATACTGCTCTTTCTCTCTCCCTCTCTCTCCGCGCCTCGTATATCCGTCTACGAGTTCCACTTACAAAGGAGCGGCCTCAATTTCAAGCGGCGACGAAATTCGCGAGCGAACTCCGAGCAAAGTACCGGGACAAGGAGCGACGGGCGCGTCGTTATTTGTCAAGTATTATTAAATGGCGGCCGCGGCAAAATTTCGCAAATAAGAACGTAACGCAGCAGCGAGACCGGGCGACGGGTGAGGTTTCTGAAATTCGCATAACAGCGAATGCAGCGACGTGCATTACGGAATTGCATATTGTACGCGTGAAATGCGCGCAAAATTGGATTATCTCCGCTGGTTTTATGATTCGACGTCGGTGACGCTCTTCGAACTGTAATTAAAATGAACGATCCCTATATTTTTTTTTAAATAACAAAGTGCCGCGATATTCCAGAGATTTTCGTGAGTTATAAATCGCCGGTGCATTAATTGCAATATTTTTGAACGATCGTTTGCGAATGTTTTTGCGAACGATACTTTTTTGTGCATGACAACTTCCTCCTGTATTAGCTTCAGTAATTAAAACGGAAATACAATGGTACCGTCTGTAACTCTCCGACGGTTAACTGGATATTTGTTAGGAAACATGCATAGGTTTTGTCGTCGTCCTATGATTTTTTTATATGCCAAAGGGACTAATTCCTAGAACTCTCTCTCGCGTTTAAATTATGCAAAAGAAAAACTTTGCTGTTCGGCAAATTTGCGAGGTCGGTATAAATTGTGGTAGGATAATCTTAAATATTTTATACAAACTACGAACATTTTCTTACTTCTTTCCTAAATCATTTGCATAGTAGCAATTATTTTGTTTTTAAATATTTGAAAACAAAACAATTGTTGTTCACACATTGTTATCTGTTTTCTTCTCTTAATTTTACAACAGAAATGTCATACATTTTGTGCGCGTATTATATGTATATCGGACTTCGTATTTTATATAATATAAAATTTCGGTCCGTTTGTACCATCTGTCTTTTCGATGCATAACTCTTTCCTTTAATTTCGCCGGTATTACATCCGCCGGAAAATTTGCGTCACGTTGAATACGTGCCCAATCGCTCTTCGGCCTCCGCTCTGGCGAGAAGAATCGCGACGACGCGAATTCCATAGGCGACCAATAAATAATACCGAACGAGCCGTGTAACGAAATATCGCGTATTCGACTTGCCGAATACGTTCCGAATGCTCACCCTCTCCGTACGTCGTGCGACGAGGGAGAAAAAAAGAGAGGAGGAAGAAAAGAGAGAGAGAGAGAGAGAGAGAGAGAGAGAGAGAGAGAGAGAAAGAAAAGAAACGGCAATGGCCATTTGGCAGAAACGAAGTCGAGAAACTGAACTGGCGACGAGGACCGAGAGGTCGTAGGTAACCGCCTCCGAGAACGGTTCTTCTCTGCTGGTGGTGACACGGCACCATGCACCTTTATACTACCTGCTATATATGTAGGGTAGGAAGAAGATAGGGCGCGCGGATAACCCCGGTCATGGAGAGAGTTGGGGAGAACGAAAAGCAAGAGATAGATAGAGAGAGAGAGAGAGAGAGAGAGAGAGAGAGAGAGAGAGAGAGAGAGAGAGAGAGAGAGAAAAGGAGAGGAGCGACGGCGTCTCACACATAGGGGGATTCACTACTAAAGCGCACCACGCTGGTAGAATTGTGTTTGCCCTTCGAACTTGCGCGGCCGTGCGCCAAGAGACGCGGCGGCAATTTACATCTTAAGCGCGCTCCACACATCGGTTCGGCATCTTTCGACTTGCCGTTGTTTTTGCGGCCGAGCAGACAGGCAAGCAGGCAAGTTGGTTAGTTGGTTGACACCCTATATAGCGCTTTCCGCAGCATTAAAACCTCGAATTGTTCGCCCTCGAGAAAATTGGATGGTGAACGCATCTGTGTGCGATTACCATCGAGCTGCGTGTGTGTGCATGTGCACGCGATAAACGCGCGCAGCTCCGCGAGCCACGCGTGCCAGCTTTGTGCGACGAAAGCGAGTGGGCGGCTGTTCCTTTCGACAGCCTTTTTCGGTTGTTTCTGCGGCGGATAATCTCGTCCAAATGGCATTCGAATATCATTGCGAGTCATTAAAGAGCGCGGTGCGTCCCCGTGGCTGCGATTGTTTTTGGCTCGTCCCGGATGCTGAGTCACGGATCGATGTTTGCGAAGTGTAATGGATTTGACGTAAAAAGGATTGCGAGAGCGTTGCACTCGCTCTCAAAATGATATTTCCTTCTGGTAATACAAAAATAAAAAAAGTAACGCGAAATTACTGCGCCAGCGACGCGCTAACTCCGCATATGCCATTTGCAAGCGCACACATTGATTTATTTATCTATTACGCGATGTTTATTTATTTATGCACGAAGATTGCTTATAAAAAATTTGCCCATGACATTCTCATTTTCCAACGTTTCTCCGGCGTTGAATAGTTTTGCAGAATACAAATTTCGTATTTATCAAATTATTTCATTCTTTTTAATAAACATGCGCTTTATAATATGTTTTATACGCCAAAGTTGCAATTCAAATTTCATGAAGCCCGCATTTTCGCTGAATATGTATCTTTATTTTTCTTGCATACGAATGAATTATAATGCATCCTAGGTTAATACATAAAGTAATATGGAAAACACAAAAGAAAAAATCCAGACGCGCTCATTGAAGATTCCTTTTATTCACGTTTATTTATTAGAGCGGATAATCTATCTTCTATTTATTTTATTTTTTTGTAATTGTATAAATTAAACTTTCACTCTTGTTTGCGTCTTTCTTTTTCCGCTTCAAAGGCGCAACAAACAAAGCGATGAAACTTTGAACATTGTGAATAAGCTATAAACACACAGTAATAGTCGCGGCTTGATAATAGAGTTGCATCGCCCCGGGTAGGTCAGAGATGCACGATACGAGCATCGAGCTTTCGCGTATTTTACACTTTGGAAAACATCCCACAAACCAGTGGACCACGAAAGGACATACATTCCCGTGTGTGCAAGTCCACAACCGCTTTCTCGCGCTCTCTCTCTCTCTCTCTCTCTCTCTCTCTCTCTCTCTCTCTCTCTCGCTCTCTAGCTCTCTAGATCCTAAGGATCCCGCGGCGGCGAATGTCTTTGTTTACCGGAACAGGTGTATCGGAAGCGTAGCTCATCGGGCGCAAAGCGTAGCGCAGCAACGTAAACAATTGTTAGCATACAGTGTTCGGTGTCCCGGGCACCTGTGAACTTCCACGTATTAGTAGCCCCGACGGAGGCTGATCGCAGAAAGGTCAAACAGAGAATTTCGAAGCACGTTGAATAATCGCGGACGGCAGTAATTAAAAATGCATTAAATTATAATAATATGCGGAGCGTTTCAATAATTTGCAGGGCGAGAGAAGGCCAATCCAGGCGTCGGCTTTTCGCAAATGTTAATTATGTATCATGAAAGTATAATTATTTCACGACTCATAATACTTGTTGTGCCATTTAAATCGATAATTAATGATACAATTTGTGCAAAAATCTTTATAATGTCACATTATTGGATCGGGCGCATTTTTTCTGTAAATGCAATACCTTACGATTCGAATGTTATTCGATAGGAGAACGATATTGTGCAGAACCGGAGCATGCTGTAGGCAATCTGTTATAAAAATGTGGCCGCGTAAAATGAGAACTGAGAGTTAAAGATGTATACTTATACTCAAAGAACGAGTTTTCGAAAGTTTTTCTCTCCAGGAAGCAATCTTTAGATTACGGATAAATGCAGGTACGTGAATTTATTTGCATTCGATTGAATTACATAATTATATTCTCCCCCCCCCCTTACTTTCATTTCGAGATGTTTTCACGTGAAATGCATTCAGGTAAATTACACGAAGTTGCTAACTCAAAAAATCTCGAGTAGAATAATATCGTCAAAGCGATGCACTTCGTCGCGTTCAAAATTAATGAGCGCGAGCATTTTCCTCCTTGTGCAAGACTCAACTTTTAATGAGGGAAATTGCAAACGCGCGCGAGTCGCGGCATTATGCTTCTTATCTTATCGGGAAGGAATAGGGATGGAACGATAATTTCAGGATGAGCGCGTGGAACGCGTTAAAAATTGAAACACAGAGCTCCCTCGAGGCCTCTAGCGCAAGGAAGAGTCGGTCTCGCGCTAAAGCTCGAAAACTGACGGGGAAAGGGTTAACTCGCGTACACTCTCTCGCATGATGTATACATTTCGAAGGAGATGCTACGTATTTGAAACCAAAGTGATGAGTTTCTCCGGGACTACATCGCCGTTATTCACCAACGGCATACGAAGCGAACTAGAAATTGCATACTGCACAAATGCATTGTTGCTTGCATCAGGGGATCGAGCAATGACTGATCTCAACGTTAAATGCCAGCTGCGGTGAGGTCGGTTAGCTTTAATCGTGTGCCCACGCCGTGAAATTCTCGCTCCTATTAAGAGGACAGCATTGCTGATTTTTGAACATTTCACATTTTCGAAATTCCATGGGAGATACGATCGAGAAGGCATTTTACGGTCGAAGAAATTACGTTACTATACTGTTGCTAGATGTACCATTTGGAAAAGGATATCGCGAATGAGTTGGCGAATTGTTATCGATACGATGACGATATGATCATTTTCTTTTGATGTACCTATACATTTTTTTGTTTCATTAAAAACTTTGTAACTTGAGAAAGGAAAAATTATATATCTAATATCACATTGTCCGATGGCAATATTTTTTATTTCTCAAAAAAGTTAATCGAGAAGAAGCTTTATGTTTACGAAATTCATATTTTCTCGCAAATTGAATTTTTCCTTTCGCCAATTTTTTGAGAGAAATACTACAACTTGGCAGTGCCACTTAACCGACGATATTATTATAATTTCCACGACGACGATCTGTCGTAAATGTCATACGGAAAAATGCCAAAACGCAAAGAAACGATCGTCTCACGGCAATCGCTGACGGGTGCAGCGGATCGTAGCGTCGCTACACAAGAACGGCTTGTGGCAAGAATTCGAAGCGTGTTTGCATCGAGGCTTTGCGGTCAGGGCGGCATTGAGAAAGGTCGATCGGTGGAAAACTGGCAGGCGAGTGATACGTGATTTCTACCGCAATACTGCCGTGCTTCCTTCCGCACCGTCGTCTGGCCGCCGAGAAAACACGCAGTGCAGCCGGTCGGCCGGCTGCCGGGTCGAGTCAGATGCAGCTATCGCCAGACGCGAAAGATCAAACGGCGAAATTCTCCCGGGAGGGATGCAGTATTTCCCCTTCGTGCCGCCGGAGGGTTACTGGAAAGGAGATACAAAGAGCCGGGTAACCCCTTACGGCGCTACGCCCGGAACCGGCACCACAGTTGTATCCTGCACTACCTGGCTTGACCTGGCTTGGCCTGCAATATCGGCTTCACCTGCAATGAGGCGTGTACGCGCGCGCGGGCGCGCGCGTATCTCACAACCGTTCTCGTCTCGTAATGTCGTTCACGTTATCGTTCTTCCTTCCCTTCGCGCGATCTATAAAAAGTATCTCCCCGGGAGTTATTCCGAGTTTAGATCGAGAGAGAGACGAGACCCTTTTTGCCGCTGTTAAAAATACTTGGGTGGAATTAATTACATTCATTCACGTCGAGACGTCGCTTCTTCTTTAACGCCGCAACGTCGCGAACAAAGTGATAAAATTCCTTCTTTATTCCTAATCGATCGTTTATCGAAGAAAAAAAAAAGGTAATCGCTTTATGTGTCAGCTGCTTAGTTCCTTCGCCCGTTATTATTAGATATCCCTAAACAAATAGCGTTTCTCTTATTAATGAAAACGCAGATATGTTTTCTCTAAATTACCATTGAGAATCGCGCGGGTGCGCGATGATGTACGCCGACGTGTCTCCGCTTCTCCGCGAGATAAACGCGATTCCCGGTGAACTACTTAGATCCCATCGTTGAATTACCTATTCGGAAGATAACGTTGAATTACGTAAAGTGCGTCAGTAAATAGCCAGCCGCCATTATTTCACGCGCGGTAGACTCGCAAGTCTCACGGCGGATGCACACATTGTACGACATTGCACTAACGAGCTATCCTAATATTTGCTGCAGTTTATTGGCATAACCCGCGATACATCGTGATTTTACTTGCAACCTTAAGACGTGCTCTCCACTAAAGTTCAGAATAAGTAGCTCCCCTATTGTTGTGGCAGGCTGGCGCAACGATGGGTTGATATTTATCGAGTTGGGAAATTATCTCCCCCAGGGGTGCGCTTAATAATCGAAACGATCGTCGTAAACGCATCTCTCGAGCTTGTTATGCCGCCCTGTTATTTCCACGTCGACTCACGAGCTGGTCTAATTCTATGCATTATCAATTGGCGAGCATGTATTGCGAATTCAGCGTGAGTAAAGGGCAAAGAGACGCAGAGGGAAAGTGGAGAGGGTGAGAAAGAGAGAGAGAGAGAGAGACTGAGAACCTCTTCGTGGTGCGTCTTCGTGGCGCTATCGATTCTCAACTGGTCTAGGTCGAGCTATTCGTCGGTCGGAGTAGGTCTAACCACCCTCAATCTTCCCCAAATCCGCGCTTAACCCGCTATTGTACCGGCGAGAAGAATCTAAGAGCTGGAAAGAGCTGCACAGACTGCTTATCACAGACTTACAAACTATACGGAACATTCCTCAATAACGAATACTTTGACGAGCTTGGAGGCGATTCTTTGTTGGTGAAAATTCGAAGGAAGATTTCCTCTTTTCGCGTCGTAATGCTTTTAAAGATCGAAGAGCATACTGTAATCACATTTCAACTAATTAATTAAATACGTTACGGAAAGTAAAATAAAAATCGAGTGTCACTGTAAGAAAAATGTGAAACAATTAAAAATTGCATCATAAAATCGTCGACGTTATTCTTCAAATCCAAGAACAAATATACATATATTATTATAAATATAATATATAATAATTTTACAGCATGTGAATAGCTCCACTTTTGTCTTGTTACGATTATACCGTGATTGACATCCTCCATTCTAAACGGTATTTAAGCAGAAATCCAACTGCTCATCAATAATGGCGCACGAGGGCGTGAGGAAAATGCATGCGTGGATGCCCGTGCATCGACGACGGATTAACTCTGCGAAGATTAAAGAGACGCGGAAGTTTTCTACGAGTTTTATTCTCTCGCTGCATCGAGAATGTCGTGGTACATAACGACCGCGGCCGCGTTCTCTCTTTCTCTTCCTCTCCTCTCTTCTTCTCTCCCTCTCTTTCGCTCGCCTTCTCTTCGGAAGGCGTTCACACGCCGCATGCTCGATTACCAAAGAGCCTCTTTGCAACAAAAGCTTCTCGTAGCAGTTAGCCGTATCGAGCCGAGATCGATCGGCGAACAGGTAGTGGCTGGTAAACTTTATGCATCGCGGCGAACGCCCGGAAATACCGATAATATCGACGACGGCCAATAGCCGACGCAGATTAGGTACTCCTAATCGACAGTTACGCAATGGTAGCGGCGCTACGTGACGTCGATTAATGGTCGATTCGCGAGCGGTGGTCTTCCGTGCGTCGGACACATACAAAAGTCTTCTCCCTGGTCTTTTTTTTTGCCTCACACGCGCCGTTTACGCGAAATCTCGCATCATGATCTCCGGGCCGCCGTGCATCACGCGTCACCTCATTTTTCATTTTGCGCAGGTTGAATGTGCGTGAACGCGGGGGAGAATGATGGGGGGATAATCCAATAAATGTGTACACATCGTACATCAACGACATCTCATAATCCGACTCTTGAGCCGAATTCACTGCGGCGCGACACTTAGGCGCGCGACCAGCGGCACGATCATTCGCGACCACCCCGAGTTGAAACGTTTCCGACCACCGAGTTATGAAAGCCGCGGGCGTGTAAGCGGGTACGACGAAAAAGGAGCGAAAGGGGGTCGGATTTATTGCATCTGGGCAATCTGCCGTAATCTAGGCGAGTGCGGCGAAGACACGGATCGTGGATCTACGGTTAACTACGTTTTCAACGCTTGATTATCGCGTTTCACGAATAAGCACCCCCGAGTGCGTGCTTGGAGAGGTGGTTGGCTGGTTGGCAGGCAGGCAAGCAAGCAAGCTGGCTGGCTGGTTGCCGGTCGGAAAGTTAACCCAGACGTGGCGTACGGCGAGAGGGCGAGAGAACGGGTCTAGGCGTGGCTGCAGCGCGACGAGAGACGAGCTGCAAGAGGGAGGAAGAGCGCGTTGCATTAGCCGCAGATTGCGTTTATACGCCATCGCGACGCGCGGAATTATGTACCGTCGTGCCGCCGTAACGTCGCGCGCCATTATTTCGCAGTGCAAATAATTAGTATTCCGGTGAACGAGTGCGCGCGCGAGGCGAGGAGATAGGGAAAGTGCACCGCGCGCGCGGTCGCGTGGGTGAATAGGCACGCGCGCGCGTTCACGCTCGTCTCCTCTCTCTCTCTCTCTCTCTCTTTCTCTTCCTCTCTCTCTCTCTGCACGTTCGTGTCACAACGTTGCATCTGCGACGCGACGCGCGTTACCGTCGCGAAATCGAGACCGTCGCACCCTCGGCATCCTACATATGCACCCTCTCGCTTCCTCCTCCTTCTCTCTCTCTCTCTTCCTCTCGAAACGCGACGCGACACTTCCGCGACTGCATCCTATGCGCGTATGCATTGACGTGCATTCAGCGACGTCGATGGTGTAACAAGCATGCACGACAACGGACGTGCCCGTGCTGTTTCGTGCGAAAAGGCTCGCTTTGAAGCGCGGACGATCGCCGTCGAATGCGGTGACAATTCTTTGAAGTCGGAAAATGGCACGGTTAATTTTTAACAAGAGCGACGGGGGAGGGGGAAAACTCATTTCGCTCGCTTTAAAGGGAAAGCTCGTAATTTTGGATTTCCCGTCGAAGTAAGGCGCAGTCTTAAAGACTAAAGGGACCCCGCGACTAATATAATAAAAAATAGCTCTCTCGCGCGTAAACCGCTTTTTAAAGACTCACTCCGGCGATATTGAGAATTAATATTGCAGGATCATAGACTTTTTAAACATCATACGTCCAACGAATTTAGGATATCGTAAGTTTGTTCGGAATGAATAGCAAAGCGGAAAGGTGATTTCATTTCGCCGAGGAACGTTTTGAGGTCTCGATAAGAGAGCGCCCGCCCATCCCCCGGGCCAATTCATATTTGCGCAACAATAATACTTGAACGACATGAGCGTGTATGGTTAATGCACACTACAGACTGCCACTTCTCTGCGCATTAAAGCTCTCTCCCGAGCTCCGCTTCTGTGATGCACACTCTCTCGTATGGGCGCCGCCGAACTTTACCGCACAGAGCCGCCGGTGCACTGTTTTGTCCCGGTGATTTGCAGCATCTGCGGCTAGCACCTCCGAGCCAACCAACCAGCCAGCCAGCCAGCCAGCAGGCAGGCAGAGTGAGTAGATCGTCGTCGGGTTTATCCACACAACGTCGCGTCCCTGAAAGGCGGCGACGGCGGTGTTCTGCAAGAGGGTCGGGGGAGGAACGGGGGTCGTGAAAATTATTTGGAATTAGGCGATACCTCGATTTACGTGCCTCTCCGGGCCGCCGTCTGGCAGATGGATGGCGAGTGTACGGGGGTAAACCCAGGCGTCGGGCACCGGAATACCGTCGTCATCGTCGTTTCGGGCGACGAGTTGCAGCGAGGACGACACTAACGCAAGGAAATTGCATTTCCGCCGAAATTACAGAGGGGGCCAGGGGCGGAGCGGGTTATTAAAATGGAATTATTATTAAAACGGCTAATAATCCGCGCGAGAGAGCACCGCCGCCGCGAGAGTTACGCCGCGGCTACGTGAGAGTTGCGGATGTTAATTCTTTTACGATTACGTAAAGTGCGGATGTGCTACGGTGGTTGCGCGACGGTTATCAAATTTCTCCTCCCTCCCACCCTGCCTTGATTTTGATGCGCGGCAACAGTTTATCGTAGTCAAATAACGATACAGCGTAAAACAGTGCTTCACTATATATATATGGGCGTACATTGGATGTGGCGATCGAATTAATTGAAATTAATTGAAATTAACGAAAAGCGAGTTTATATCGTCGCTTTTCACGTTTTTGACACCATACAGCTTCCTTCATTAAATCAGTAAATATGTTATTTCGTCATTGATCAATCTCGAATCAATCGCTTTATAATTATATCAATTCCTTGATGCATTATCAGTCGCGTTAGCGTCATTATTTTTTTGAGTAGGGATTACAATTATTACGTGGGAACATCTACATGCGCACGTATACAATATTTCATTTAGTGTACTAGGTACTTTTTCGTATGGCGCTTTTACCACAACTCGATTAATGTCTCCGCCGACTTGATTTGACATCTGATACGGCGAGATGTTGTTCTTTTTTTGGATTGCCAGCCACGCTTTTCCGCAACATTTTCCACGATCGTAGTTTTTCGCGAATGAAGAAACCGCCTTTCCCGTCGACAATTCGCGCGTTCATCTCTCACAGTAATCTCGCCGCGATCTCCTGAAAAACTCACGGTTTTCGTGTCTCGCGCGTTTCTCCTACGTCAGTACGTCGAGACGCGGACGGCGTCCCCTTATCGCTTTTGCGCTCGCTGCAACGCTTTTCGCGGCCGCCATAAATATTTCCGCAATTGAATTTGAGGAGAACAATGGCTCCGCACTCGAGCGCGATAAATCAGAATCTATCTGCGGAACGCGAAGAGGAAGAAGAATCTGCAAGGTACGCCGATATCGGGCGGGACTCGATAATCGCAGAGATTTCTAAGAGAAAGCATTTAACTCGTTCAATAAATAGGGTAATGATAAAGAAAAGGAAATAAAAAAATGCGGAATTATTTGCAGATTAGAAATCAGTTATAGAAATGCTAGGACCACTTTGTGACGCAATAGTAGTTATAATTATCAAGAAAGAATAAGATATTAAAAGAAAAATAATATTTTTGTAGCAGAAGAGTGTTTGTAGCCTAACAATTTTATTATTAAGATAAAATACTTGCATTAAAAATAATGTTTTAAGCATTTTATGTGAAATTATCAATGTATAAGGTGTGTCAGACCTTTTTTATTCGGAAACAGAATGTTATACAAACGAAAAACTTGTTTTAGAAAACTGTACTCGTAGAATCAATTGATGCTACTACGGTTTTCCGGAAAAAGCCGGAAGCGACTGAAACCAGAGATAACTTCAAATTTCAAATAGGAACATATCTATCGAATAATAGAAATGTTGTATCATTCGATAGGTCTCTACAAAATAAACAACTTTCACTTTTTTGTTAACTATTTTTTGAATCCATTGTGGAACCATTGTTTTGATTATTTCAACTATTAGCCGAGAAAAATTAAAAAAGAAACACAAATTTTTAATAGATTAATACTCAAATTTTTTATTAAATATTCAAATTGTTTTTTTTTGCTAACATTTTTGCTAACCAGTATTTGATAATGGATATTGTCGACTGTCAAAGTGGTCAACTTTAAATTGTAATTATGAATGTGTGAATATTATGTTAATTAAGGTTTTTCGGAAAACTGTATTTAACATAATCAATACATACTACGAGCATGATTTTTTATAAAAATTTTTTTTCATCTCTGTACGGTATTTCGTTTCTAAAAGGAGTGGCACGAATGGTTTGATACACTCTATTATATTTCTAATTATGGTAATAAAAGTAATAATTTAAATAATAATAAACTTATAATTTTATATGGTCTGTGATACGGAAACAATTGAAAGGTCAGAAATGACTTTCAATGATATACATATATCAAATGTACATTCACAGAAATAATCACATCAAAATACCCGGCACAATATATAAATTATAAAAAGAAACGTATTAGATTTTAAAATACAAGCGAATTATTTAAAACGACTTTAATCAGCAAGTTTATTTAACAATATGTATATGAATATGATATGAAACAAAAAAGTTTTATTATTCGCAGGAATATGTCGTTTTATGACTTTGTCGATCTGCTCTTCGTTCGTGCGGATATTTTTAACTGGATATTGGAATAATTTCGCCTTCCTATATAAAAGGTATAAAGGGTATATATAAAATAAGGAGAAACGAAAAGATTGCTTTTCTTATTTTTATTTTATTTTTAGTTTTTTTCTTTAGTATTTTTAATATTAATATAATTAATTTCATACAAATAAGTAAATTTTTTTTAAACTTAACACATTTTTTACAATATTTTAAAATTAATTTAGCAAAATTTTTTAACACGTTATCCGGCATCGGTTTCTGGGGACTGACACCGATCTTTCTGTTTAGGCGGCGTTGGTCCCTAGGGACCAACGCAGAACTTTTTGTTTAGGTGCCATTGATACTTGGGGACCGACAGTATCAAATTTAAAAAATAAATTTTATCTCGCTTAGCAACGTTGGGCGGTCGTATCTCGCCACGCGCTTGCATTCGACGATAGGTCAGATCGAATCGGTGATTTTTACTAATTAATAACTCGTTAACTATTGCGAAAATTGAAAATGGTACAAGATTTTTCGACTCATTGTCAGTTTAATCCGCTCTATCTGCACACAAGCGTTGTGTCAATAATTATCAGACACCCTGTACAATGTAATTAATATAAAATAATAATTATTCATTATTAGATTATAATATCAAGGCTACAACTGTATCACAATTATGCCAAATAATCGCGGATGAAGATGAAAATTATTCGCAGTTTATTTCTTTGAAGTTTAGTAATAAGTGATATAAGTCAACGATAAGTCCGACATCTGCCGAGGTATCGCGGATAATTGTTTCGGTGTGACGTAAAGTTGTAACTTGTTTCCCCTCTACAACCGTGAAAAAGCATTGCATTGAGCTAAGTGACTTTTACATAAAACACTTTCGTGAACTTCTTTGTTTCTTGAGATAAAAGGAAATAAAACTTGTATCATTGTTATCTTGTCCAACGAGTTGTATTTTTATACAGAGGTGCATTACGTTCAAAGTAGGTTACGTTAATGATCTTATCGCTTTTATCTCATTGTAAACCATTGGTATTGCAAAAGTTAATCATTGTATTAAGAGAGATTCTTATTAATTGATCTTTTATTATGAGAAACGGTAAATACAACATGCATTCTTTGTACGGCATATTCTATCTTTTTGTAAACAGTTGAACGATCTGAAAAGTAGTTTTTTTTTACATAGAGCATTGTACTGTCCGACGGTATACAATACAGAACAAAAGCGACAATACTTGTACGGATTCTTTGACCAATTTGGTGTTGACTGACTGTTTGTTGCTAAAGCAATATGAACATCTCGAAACGAACGATTTTTCACGAATTAATCTAACAGAATGTAACCAAGTAATGAAATATTGTTGTTCATTTTATTTGCAATAGGTTCTTAATTTGAAGTGTATTTATTAAATGTTACACGTTGAATATTAAGTAAAAAAACGAAGTACAGTTTAATTAAATATTTATTATAAGAAAATGATGGAAATAAAATTGGTGAGAAGAAATTTATAGAAAAGTTATAATTTATAAAATAAGAAAAAAAAACAAGATACGTTTTAGATATTTATAATGTTTTTTGTAATAAATACTAGAATAGTGCCTGTTTTTCATAGAAATTTCCTTTATCACAGTGGTTTTCAATAAAACAGACGCGCAATCTTTTATGAATCGGGATGAGCCGGTGGCAGCCGGGACGTCAGGACACTCAATACGAGACGACAGATCGATGCGATTATTTGTTATCGTCTTCCCTTTGATGTTTCGCCGTGCGGGAAGCAATACTCCGGCGACTGCTCACCTGTAGGAGAGTCCATGTAAATTGAAAACTCCTGGTCGATACGTCATAACGACGCCAGCCGCGCTACGAGTTTCAGTCAGCCGGCGAGCCATTAGCGACGATTAATTAGGAGGCTTTTACAAGCTCGGCTGCGCTTTTATCGACTTCGCCCGATTGCTTTCCCACTTGACCGTTTAAACTCACTCGCCGCTTCTCTCTCGTTCCCCGCTACACTCTACTCTCCTTTTCGCACGCTATCTCGCACGCCATCCCATAAGCTCGTTGCTCTCTGCCTATAGCTTTTCGTACCTCCGCACCACTCTCCTCTCGCCCACGCCTCTCGCGCCACTCTTCTTTTACCCTTCTTTTGCCTCTTCCTACTCCTTTGTTCCCGGCATCGTTGCACCGGCGCTCCTTTCCTAGCCGCTTTCGCGAGTGCAAACTCTCTGCTCGCCGCCGCGAGACGACCGACAGTGCTACGAGTCCACGGGGAATCGAGAAATACTGCGGAAATTCTGGATTAAAGTGAAACTTTAGTTGCCACCTGGGCCGACGGCGGTGGCGGCCGACAGGCCGCTTCTTCGCCAAGAACGAGCTCCGTGCAGTAGCGAGCGCGAAAATCCACCATCGGACCGTTTAATTTCTCACAATTGTCGTACAAGAGAATACTGCGGAGATGAAGAAAGTCCATTAAAGGCTCTATTAATAAATAACAGATTCCATTATCTTTCGACGCCCTCACTATAAAATTCCTTTTCGACTTGCGCGGGAAATATTTTGCGAGAGACGCGCGTCGGGCGAATTATATAAAGGCGATAGGTCGGATGAGATTGGATGTAGGAGATGAATGAAATGGTGGAAGGCGCAATTTGTCAACAATGCCTATAAATTCCACGAAATTTAATAGCGCTTCTGTGAAGTGCATAATGGAATATAACTTTATCGGGCTGTAACTATATCGTAACTACATCAATCACTTTGCACTATTTCAGGTAAGAGCGGATAACTATTGTCTTGCACGCGACGAGTATTGGAGGGTTAAAGGCTGGTTCAAGGGCCGGGAGCGGTCGATCGCCCTGGCTTTGATATTAATATCACAGTCGGGTTTGCCGCTCTCTCTCTGCGACGAGAATAAATTCTTCCGATAAGTACAGGTCGCACCGAATCCGCCAGACTCGCTCGCGACTCGTCGTATTTGCAGTCTCGGTAGGAACAGAGCGGAAATAATAATCATTTATTGGAGGTTCAATATTTCTCTCTTTCCCTCGCGTGTTTGCGCTAACTGAGGTATCAAGTAATTGCATGTGAAATATCGGATTTCGGAAGTTTACGTTTTACGGAGCGCCTTTGTAGAACAAACGTCTCTTCTGATAATCAAGTATCATACATAGAGTTTCAAAATGGCATTTTTTTTTTACAAAAAAAATATCCCAATTTTTGTGAAATGTTTACAATTGTTTAGCTACGATTAAATTTTCTATGCTTGATTGAAATGTGATTACAAAAATTGCTGTTCTGAAAAATATTAAATTTTTTTTAATACATTACGTGTATTTTGTTTCTTTCAAAAAAATTACTCGAAAATTGTTGATGTAAAATTAATACTTGATAAATCTCGAAATCTTAGCATGAAGTAGGGAAACAGTGCAAAATTAAATATCTTTCGGTGTATTTAACGTTTTTAAACTGATAAAATCCGTGGTGTGGGTTCAAAGTTTCCTTATGTGATAACTTTTATGTGTTTTTAAGGAAAGAATAATGCCCGTCTCGGGCTATCCCGAGGGAGAATAAACATAGCTGACAGCGAAATTGTATCGACGGGGATATCTCGGGCGAATAATTTTCTAAAGAAAATGGCGAGTACACATAACAGAGATAGCAATTTATATGAAAATGGTCACGTCGATATGTAGAAGGATATTTTTACAGGTTATCCTGTTTTCGCGATATTAGATTTTTATGTTCAATGCGATATTAGATTTTAATGATGTAAATATTAAATATTCTTGAATTTAATTCCGTTCGATCGCGAAATAAAAGTTTGATTAACTAAAATATGTATTAAAGCGCCAAATTAAGGTACGCGCAGTCGATCCGACTGAAGTCAAAGGCAGTAAAGACCGCCTCTACGAGATAAAGCTTAATACGGACGGAAAAGGGAAATGTTTTATCAACGTCACGTTTCATCAACGAGAAGGAACTTTGCGATAACTTCGCGATAACTGAGGAAACTCGTGATAAAAGAGCTAAGGCGGATCGCGCCGCGATCGAGCGTTTCAGCCTTATCACTGTGCGAGATGCCGTCCTAGTTATCGAAACGATAGTTATCGCGCGAAAGAGATTTCAGTACCCTTCGGGGCTCAACGGCTGTAATTTTGTACAGATTTCTCTTTGATAAGAACTACAAAATTCTTAAATTCCAACTTAAACCAATTGTATATAGCGAGATAAACATACCACTGGAATATTCTTGTATACGTGTAATCACGATAATTGTTAATTAGTAATTGATACTCTATAATCATCGATTATTAATATTAATATAATTATCAATTATTATTAATAATTATCACTAATTATATCGTTAGGAAACATCGCGCGGCGTTACATTATTACGAGTATCGCAATTATTTTGCTCCATTGTATTTTTCCAGATTATAAAATAATGTGTGAAAAACTGCTTGAAAAGGTTATTTCAGCTTCTCAAAACTTTATGTGTCGCGAGAGCTTTTTTTCTCCTTTATTCGAAAAATTCACACTGTGAATTTCGGCATAATCGCTGCGCTTTCGCTCCGAAAGTTCACTCATCCAGCTTCAACTCGAACGAGAATGTTACGGAAATAGTTTCGCGATGAATTATTGAAGGGTCGAACGGTTGGCTCATTATCCGTGATTTTGATCGTTTATCCCGCGACGTGGACTCTTTAATTTTCTTGAGGGCCGCGCGACGTCGAGCCGTCAATTATATATGAAAAATAAATAATCCCCCGTTTCTCTCGCGGATTTGTTCGGCGAAACGAAACGGACGAGCGCGACGTTGTTATCCGAATGTCACGCGCGCGAAAAAGGTAAAGCCATCACTACTGGCTTGGGATCCGCCGCACGCTATTGCACCGAAATTTAGCGTTGCAAGAGAGCCGGAGCCGCTGGGAGAAAAAAAAAGCGGGGATAAATAAAAGAGAGGCGGGGAACAAAGGAAAATAAAAATACAGTCAGCTTCGCGCGCATTTCGCGAAAGACACCGAGCCAAACGCGGGCTTATTCGCGCGTAAACACACACACGCGCGCGCGCGTGCTGAGGAAGCAGCGCGGAAAATATTTTTCGATGAAAGGCGATATTTCCTCTTTTTTCTCTTTTAAGCAATAAACATCGCGTTCGTAATTTGCACAGCGGAATGCACGCAGATTACGCACTCTTCTGCCCTGTCGGGCGCGGGCAGGCGGGGGGGGGGGATAATAAATGCAAACCTTGAGCGTACGCCTTTAAAAACAGCGGCGTTTTGTCATTTTTATCGCTGCGCGTACACCCGTCACCGTACGCCTCCGCCGTCGCCGCGCCGTTGCACAAGTTATTCGGAAATTATTGCCATCGTATATATCATTACTTGACGCACGCATACGTACGTACACACCCACGCTGCAAATCCGGGGAATTTTTCAAACTTGCCCGTCCGCGGCGCGGCGCGGAGGGGGAGAAATACGCGAGCGGCATACCTGAAACGCTATAATAAATATGGATCAATTGGGGGCTAGGCGAAACTGCAAATATCGGCAGCGGCGCGCATATTTAATGTACGCGAAATGTCAACAATCATAAATTGCGAATTTCGCCGTCCTCATTTAAAATTTCTCCCCGCTTGGCATATTCATTATTTTTCACGCGGATATCTCAATATCCTTCGACCTGCTCGCGAATTTGTCAATAGCATTTTTGAGGTAGATTCTTAACATATCCGTTTTCTCGGTAATGCTGCAGCGCTCGCGCTAGCGTTGCGCCAGCCACCGCTGCCCACAATTATTTCCGTTATTTCTATAGCGACTATAACAAAATGATACCGGAGACCAATTGTGCTTGCCAATTTGCAAATTGTTTGCATATCATCGCGGTTTGTTACGCTTTACTGAATAATGCTCCGTTGTTTTCATACCGGTATATTCTGATTGAGCAACGCTAATTCGACAAAATTATGTAAACTATGACATTACGCAACATATAGTTGATTTAATTACTATTATTTATGCTAAGCACGAGACTAAATTACGTTAATTTTACGACGCAGGCGGTTAGAAAATGAGCCGGCTGATTCGTGATAATTAACTATCGGATTATAGTTAACCCCGCCATTTTAATATCGCGTAGATGTTTAGTATTTTCAAGTTATAATTGATGCCGTTAACTTCACGGCTTTGCTACTTGGTTGAACTCGAAGCCGCGGTAAGGCGATTTAAAGGATATCGGCTCCTATTTGAAAGTCCGCGCCGAGTTTAACATCTAAAATACACGATGAGATATAAAGATATGAAGATGTGTCCTGATTTACTTCAATTTATAATAAGACTTTTAATAGAGGTATTAATATTTCTGGCAAGTAAATACGCGCGAACAACATCCCGCTGTTGCCCGGTCGTCCGAAAAGTTAACGTTTAATAAACAGTTTTTATTGATTAATAAAGCGAAAAGCGCCTCGGGATCAATAGAAAATCCAAAACTGGCAGATTCGATGACGTTTAATGTAATGAAAATGAGTTTTTGTGTTTGTCCGTATGTTTCAGTTAAAGCGATTTAACATTGTTCCCCGCTATCTAGCTATAGAGTCGTTGATAAGCGCAAATATTTGCGTTCGTTGAAAGTTAATAATCCATAGGGGCGCATACAACGGCACGTGGAGGGTTAAATCAGCGTGAACCGTAAAGTATACCCATCCCGCCCGCGTTGTCACTGATGACAGCGACGATAGAAACAATGACATTCTTGGAATTTCGCGGAATGCTTTTCCGAGGCTGAGGATTATCGGATGCTCGATATTGCCCGCCGCTGCTGTTATTACGATCCTCGCATTAAGATGCAAGCATTTCGCTCCTCCTCCCCCCCTGATAATGCCTATCCCGCTTGAAAAAGATGATCAAAAGTGTGCTCGGTGGCTATATTACAAAGGAGATACTGTTCTCATTGAGAAACGAGAGTTTCAGTATCGTCGGGCGCATAAATATCAGCTTACCGGTTAGCGAGACCCTCCAGGTCCATTTACGAATTATTTATAGGGATTTCATAAATTCCTTCGTTTCCATGAACTCGGCGAGGGCTTACGGTTTTATTAATTATGAAGCATTAATTTCTCTCAAAATTGGAGCGTGAAGAGTTGTCATCGCACATTCACGCTCCTAACGAGCCTCATATCCATGTGTGTGGCCACCGGTGACATCTTAGATGACCATGGCGACTAATGTCGCGATCAATAATCATTGTTGCATCTTCGATGATTTAGGTGCCACATTGGCGATGCCTACGGTATTTGGCGAATATCTATGGTAAACGACTATATGTACTCGTCCTTGATGTCGTGTTAGTCGACGATATATCTCGCAAGAATATTTTGATAGTGTACTGAGAGAAAAAATATAGTAGAATTATAAAATTATGGTTGACGTCAAAAGTAACTATATTTTTCTCTCAGTGTGCCATGTTAAAGCAGTGCAATTAAAGGTTCGTTAATGTCAGATCACGCGACCATCGCCAGTGCCTTTAACATTAATGTTAATCGAATACCGATTTATGACTGATCACGCCAAGATCCTGACATTGATATGAAACATTCATATTGATAGCATATACGATTGACAGTTACGCTGGCAGCAGGAATACTGATGGCACGCGGGGATTCCGCGGAGCGATAGGAACCGCGAGGCGATACATCGGCATAAATATTTTCTCTCGCCTCGGTGCGTGGCACCCGTGAAGGGTGCGAGCCGACAACTAGGGTGGTAGTCAACGTGAACGGCGACGAGCGTCGCGACGAGGACGAGTGCGTCTCCATCGGGATCGTGGGGACGAGAGCAACGTCGTAAAGGGTAGAAAAGAGAGAGACAGAGAGAGGGGGGGGGAGAGAGGGAGAAAGGGACAGAGACACACAGTAGCGGGAAGACGTGGAAAGTGTGTTTCACAGGAGAAGAAGATAGACTGAAGGAGGTTGGAGAACGAGATGGAAGGAAAGGAAGCCCGAGGTGAAGGGCGAGCGGAGATGGGAAACGAGACGGCGGGGAGGCGCGCGCGGGAGGGCGAGAAAGACTGAGGGAGACTGAGAGGGAGGCTGTGAGGGAAAACCGGTCCGCTTGCCCGCTCTGCCATCCGCCGATCAATACACTTCCACTGCTGCGAACGGAGCCGTGAGGATGGGCGGGGACGCGAACGCGAGAAGAGAGTAGATCGGCACGACATCGGCATGGCGTGGCGTGGCGCGGGCTTGGCACGACGCGACGCGACGCGACGCGACGCGGACGCGGACGCGGCATGGCACGATATGGCATGGCAGAGAGATGCGTGGCTCAACCGTGAGAAAAAGGTCCGTCCGGTCCGAACAAATGGACAGCCGCTCTGCGCCAAACAAACTTGGAGCGAAATTAACAATGCGTTTCGCTTTGCCTTACAGAGACACGCGTATAATATATATAAACGCACACGCACGCATAAATAATTCTGTTAAAATATTATTATATACAGAGTTGAATTACACAATGTAACGTAATCTTTAATCTATATCTATAGTAATAATAATAATGTATGCAAAATGCGCAAAATGTGCGCATATTTTGTTAATGTTGTTTAATATTTGTTTGCACTGACGGACGGATGATTTGTTAAGTTTCTTCTCGGCGTGAGAGGCAAATTTTACGAGGATACGTATAAAAGCTTAAAACGGCGTGGTATCGCATCGGTGCGTGGACGAGAGAAAAATCTCGGTATTGCCCTCACTGCCCGATGCGGTTATCGCATTCGCTGGATTTTTCTTCCTCGCGCTCTTGCGTTAAGCATTTCGCGTTAAATATTTTGCAACGAAGCAGGGGATGAATAAATAACGAGAGATTACGGGTGTTTCAGCAATGTGGCAGAGTTCACAGCATCATTGCATACCGATATTGGTATTTAATACTTCATCGGGCAATCTTTCAGATTTACACACATGGGAATTAAAATAAATAGGTTTTAACGTGAAAAACATTACTTAGGAAACACGCGGCTTCGAAATATCGCGGTTGAAATTCATCCGAAGCTATATTTTACTTCAACGCAAGTCCGACGAATTAAATGAATATATATTACGGATTCATTTAATTACTATACAAAATATGTTTTAAATAAGGCATTCTAAAATTGTCTCTACCTTTTCGCGACACGTGACACGTCGCGATTTATTTCGCGACGCGTCGCCTGAAATTGAAATTCACTGCAGAAGAAGTTCTCTCGGTAATGTTAAAAACGATATTGATGCAGTAATAGTCCCCGACGACAATCAAAATTGTGAACGAATTGCTTTTGTTCGTTGCTCGTGTCGTACAATAATGCTTTGTTCGTAGCACTTTGTCACGCTTCCGCGCGTTATCTTGTCGGCGTATAATAAAGCTATATATTCGTCGCACACACGGTACGTTATTACTAATTTATAAACGGACGCGTACTCTACTAACAAATGAATTATTATATCACGAATCTTCCGTCCTTTAATTCTGCAAGTTTTTCCTTTCGATCCGGTACATTCGCTCACACATAGAAGCGGAACCGGCGATCATTATTTTCGGATCAGTCGACTCAAAATTGGCTCACTATGCAACTCTCGGCAGGATCAGATGCTCTTCGAAGACGGCTAAACCTCTTATGGAGTAATGATTCCGAAAGAGAGTCTGAGTCTCTGGGTTTGTTTCGCGAAACATAAAAATTAATACGTGCTTTTTTGTTTCGCGACAAATTTGTTGCGCGCTACGATGCGCTTTCACGATCCGTCAAAGCGTTATTCCCATTGACTTGTCGCTTCATTTTCGTGAAGCCAGATTAGTTTTGAACAATATCTCGATGTCACTGAAATGCATAATAATGTCGATTCACGCGGAAGTTGTGCCACGTATCGTTTGTGCCGGAGCAACGCAAGCCGGAATTGCATTTCTGCGGAATCAAGATGATTCGGCGATTATATGTAATTTTAGCCGGATACCGGCGTGACTGATTTCAATCGGCATTTCGATATTTTCGAATGAATTAACCACGATTACGCAAGTCACCTTGACGTGGGCAGGGAAACCGCGAGATTTTGAGGCACGCGATGTTAAGTAGAACTTAGATCGAAATAAAGGCTACTCGGCGGGGTAATAGCCGCGCCATTAATTTTCCTCTTTGGGTAACGTTACATGCTTTTTATCATTTTACTGTCGTCTAGCGAAACTACATGCGAGACATATCCGAGACGTAATAATGTATCATTTCGACGGGGCTGCATATGAAGCCACGAACGAGGCGCGCGCGTCATAACTAGTAAGCCGAGCAGGTTCCCGGTGTGAGCTGAAATTTTAATAGGGCTCGTATAACATCCTCCTGCTGTATGATGTACCCCACTCGAGAAATAGCGGCAAGTCGTCCTCGCGTATTTCGCAAACAACCGCCTACTAACTTCTTACGGCGAACTAATTTGCTCGCTCCAAGTCCGGCTTACTTACGTTAATTATGTGACACATCGTATCGGATTAAATCTATTTGTTTAATGATCTCGCGTAATATCTCGTCGGAGCGTTTTGCAGTAATTTTCGCCTTAAGCGCCAGAAAATAAGCACGGATTAATATGAATAGGAAAATGCATTGCATCACTGAAAAAAATTCTGGTTAAAAACGGACGAATAAAAAAAATCTTGTAGGATTGATCAAATATTCTGGCTATTATAATAGGAATTCTGATTATTATAAGGTATAAAGTATTGAGTTCTATTATAGTAACCAGAATATTTGATCAATCCTACAAGATTTTTCTGATTCGTCCGTTTTTAACCAGAATTTTTTTTCAGTGATTCTCAAGCGTTTCTTTCTTTACAATTTCTTTGTGTGATAATTTCTTTACCCCACGAATAAATATTGAATTCCTCTCTACTGAATAAAAATAGCTTGATGCAATTATAGAACAAGTTTTAAGAAGATACTGAAAGATTCATGCTGGCAAAGTATACGGAAGCAAAAGTCACGCACGATTTTTTTTTTACATCCATAATGTGTCTATTATCACTATCATGATTTTTTTTTCCCTCGCGTCCTAAACGCGCCCTAGACGAGAGATAGGGGAGAATTGAGTGTTATCGGCCTCCCGGAAAACATTACGTCATATTTCACTCCCGGCCGAGCCGCACCCTGACGCACGCAATATTTTCCGTTTTACCTGGTGCTATCGGCTTTAAGCATCTCGCGCGCGGCGTAACCTTTCTTTATTATTATTAACCTCGTCGTCGCCGTCGTTATCATTACTGTTATCGGGTCTCATTGGCGTTACATTCCAATCTCGCGCGTTTTGCGAGAAGCTGCGCCTTTAGAGCAATAGTCGTTTAGCAGCGTGTCGCGGCGTTAATTCCGAATAGCGGCGATAGTTAGCCGAATCCGTGATAGCCCCATCCAGCCGTTTAATCCGCCTCGCTGCGTCTAATTTCATTTGCGTTTCCCTTCTTTCTCGTAAACACATAGATCGCTGAGTCTCTGCAAAAATTCCGACGGAATCGCGCAACCCCCGTTCGACACGAAGTAGACAGAAATCGAATATGCAACGTGATTCCTATCGGATCGGATCTTTGCATATGGAACGTCTTGTGTCATGAACGATACTCATGTAATTTCCGAGGAAGCGAGGCACAGGTAATTGAGAAAGAGACGAACGATGTTTTCGCGTTTCTCAGAAAAAGAAATCAGTTTGTAATCTCACTTTGATTAAATGTAAAAGATCCAAAGTGGAAGGAAATAAAAAAGAAACAGCTCTTTCAGCTCCCCATTTTCCCCATTTTTCTCACATTAATACGTCTCCTCCAAGTGTGGAATTTATTCCGCGGACTGTTTCCATAACGTCACGTCTGATTTTTTTTTTTTTCGATTCACGGAATAACGTTACACGAACTTTCCAATTTTCTAGGTTTACAAGAAAAAATCTACTGTATGTAATAAATTTACTATAACTCGCGAAAAATCGCAGACGTCTCGCAAAAACTGAAATATATATTTTTGTTCAAAAAAATTATATTTGATGTGTGATATGTGATATTTAATGATCACACAAGGAGACGTTTCTGTTACGATAGCATTTCGCAAAATCGAAACTTTCGACGCATGCAACGATCCAATAGTTACGAACGAAACCGATTTGGACATATGTCGCTACATTTTTTATGTAGCACCTTGTTTCACGTCTTTCCGCTGCCCGTTTGTAACTGTCGATATACTCGTGCAACATTTAATAATATGTCGCCAGTTGTTTCTGGCTCGCGCGATCTATGTAATAAGTGATTGTACAAATATTTCTCTTTTCAACCAAGAAAACAGATTTTTAATAGTGAAACTAATTGTTTTACAACGCGTATTTTGTCGCCAAGCAACGAGCACGGCCTGTGTGATTTTTGTCGAAATTGCATAAAATCAGCAAACATTTTATTGAGGATATGTTTAAATTTCGAATTTCAAGATCACGTATTACATTTTCGAAAACCAAATAGTTCAATATTTGCAGTAGCCATCGCGATATATATATATATATATATATAAAGGGTATGTATAGCTAAAATGAAAAAATATGTATGAAATTATTAAAACGGATTATGCAAAAAAAAAAGGTGAGATTATTGTAACAATGAATTATTTTTATTTGCTGTTTAATTGAACGCGATTTATTCGTGATAAATAACAATTTGTTACGTTAATATTTATCGCGAGCTCGAGAAATGCGATTTTACGTTAATTAAAATTCGCTACCGGGGAAGAATCTTCTTTGTATTAACGGAGAAAAATGTTCGCACAAAGGGTTTATTCACGGCAGCACCGTGTCGAAACATGTATGACATTTCTCCCTTTATACATATGTTCTTTTTCTCTCGTTTCCTTTTTTTTTCCTCCCCCTATTGCCCGTTGCTATTCCATATCGGGGATTGTCTTCGCGTAACGTTGCGTTCGCTTCTTGCGCGAGATTCAAATTCTCTCTCTCGCGTATGTAAAAATATACCTAGATCACGCGTCGGTCGGCCTTTTGTGGCTTTCTCCCTCACTCTCTCTCTCTCTCTCGCTCTCTATCTCTCTATCTTTCTGCTTTCCCGCGATATTGGGACCCGCACTAGGCGGGATTTCGTCAGGCGAGGATGCCACTTTCCGCATTAACCGTCCCGTTGGGCTCAAGCCCCGTTCACGAATCCCGGAATGGAGGATCCTTGGCGCGCGTTTCCGCCCGCGCCGTGACGGGATCAATGCGTAATGCAGGTAGTGACGAAAAAGAAGATTGGCTGGAAACGGAATCCGTATCCGCGCCGGGAGACGGAGGTACGCCGACGCTTGGAAAGAGCCGTCTAACGATAAGAGGAAACTCGCTTCGTCTTTCTGTCCTCCGACGTCGCTCCCACCGCTCCCCGTCCGCCGAATTTTCAATGGGAAAATTATGCGCGGAATTTACAGCCGGGAATTTCCACCGCTGCCTCGCAGCGGGCTCCGTAAACGACGCCCGACAGCGCGGGAACGACGAAGGCGTCGGCTTGAAACAGATGTATCAATTTAGATTCGGCGCGAGGTTCTAATTCCCCGTGTTAATGTCACGAGGGGGGCCTGATGATGTCAGGCCCTCCTCCCACTTGACAGTCGACGAGCCGCGCGGCGAGATGACCTTCGTAATTGGAGAGACGTCGCGCCTATTAAGGCTCCTTAACTCGGAGCGTGCCGTTTTCGGCCTGACCCTTCTTTCACTCTTATCTCGTTTCGTTATTACAATCAATTGAGTTTCTTTATTAATCATGCGTGCGGTCCGAAACTGAGATATTCCAAGACCAACAATGAACGAAACTAATGATAGTCGGAAGATTTAATATGAAAAAAATCGTGACGAAATTTTATTTGGAGATCTCCCCAAGTGTGAATCATTTGCCGGTAAACAAAATTTTTAAATAAATTTTTCAAATATACTAAAAAATTTCCTTCAGAATATCATGATAGATAGATTTTTGTCATTAGCAAAGTTATGTACGTATCGTCAATTGTTGATTTGCTACATTTAATAACTACTAGGAAAGTTGAGAAAATTCTTGGAAACTGGGAAAATTCTTGAAATTTTAGATAGCGACATAAAAGACGTTTCTTTGAGATGTCTCTTAAACAGACGTATTGTCTGCGATATTTACCTGCTACTTTTATACGTATACACGCGCAGGATACATTTCGAGTATTTGATTTTACCTGTGTTCGACAAGACAAATCGAAATCTCGCTCGCAAATATATCAACACCGTATATGGCTTTTATGCCTCGTGTACAAATCCCGTTACATCACATCGGTATGATTTTTTTCACTCGCATTCACGCACCATCGGTCATCGGCTAGATTGTATATTTTTTTTTATTTGGCAGCTAGAGCTAGTCAAAGAGATAGGTGATGGCGGCCAATCTTTTCTTGCCGCATGACCTCCCGTCGCGATTTCGATATTTCCAGATTGGAGGCCGCTGCACACACGGCTTTTCTGCACGGTCAGCTCGTTCGTCTTTCTTCCTCGATTCGCCGGCTCTCACGGTGAGCGGCGACGCGGAGACCGGTAATCAACGCCCAGGAGTTGACGACCTGACGGAGCAGGTTGCCAGCCTGGGCGGGTCCGTCTCGATTTACTCGAAGGGGGAGTTCGGATTTCGGAAGGTGGACGTGCGCGCGCGAACGATGCCTGGAAATATCACGCTGGGATATCGATATGCGCGGAATAATAAATCCGATCCGCCACGCCACGCCACGCCACGCCACGCCTGTCGGGGAACGAACCCGGGAATAAATCCGGCGAGAGCGAGTGGTACGATTGATGGTTAAACGCGCCCTTCTAATGCATCAGCACTCTCCTCTTTGCGCGCGGCGAGGAATCATTCGCGGTATTATTACACATTGCCGTAAAAATGAAATCCCCGACTATTACGCGAACTCCACCCGCGGAAGATGCAAATTACATTTCCGTGCAATAAAACGTTATCGAAGTTTCGAGGCGATTAATGTTTGTTATCCATTAGCGCTTAATGTATATAATGCGCGTGTCGTGAGAGAAAAGGAAAGCGAGAGATCAAAACGTTTAATTTCTAATTGTAAAATGTGTTATGAGAAATAAAACACGTAATTCCGCGATATACAATTTTAAATTAGCTGATTGTAGTACATGACAGTTAATTAGCTAATTTAATATCGCATATATATTATAGTTGCAATATTTCTCGATGTTCGGGTCGAGTAGCCAGGAAAAGAAAACATCCTTTTCATTTTCTTTTTTAGGTCAAGAATAAAAATTTCGAAAAGGAAACTACGAAAATACTTTATTTATTGGAGAGATAGAAAAGTGCTCCTCACATTTGTCCTGGACTTCGTAAACGGAACTTATTTTATAGCGCTATTGCTTGCGACATATCTAGATACTGGTCCGCAACGAGAAATTGTTCTCTGCGAATATGACACTTATAGCCTTGTGTGCGCGAAGTCTTCGTCTATTGCAATAATCGATTTCCTTCTTCTATGGCGATACACCGCTTTCTAGTATTATAGTACATAACGTACCTTACCCTTATAAATTTCCCGCAGTATCCTTTCGAAAAAGAAAATCTGTGAATTCTACAATGAATTCTACAATGAAAGAAAAAGTTAACATTTATCTCACGCAGTTCATTTGAGAGACGTACGTTTTGGTCTGCACGGGGAAGAGATATTTTGAACGGTATTACAAGAGCGACGAGGACAAGGGAGAGGAGAAGGGCAGGGGCTGGGACGCGTTTTAATTAAACGCGTGTAATTTTTAATAAAGGCTCGACTCAGGAAAAAGTGTCGTAGTCCAACCGCCTCGAAGCGGAACCAATATAACGATATATCGGCCGTCGGGGTGAGCGTTGAAAAAAAACGCTTAAAGAAAGAAAAAAGGAATTCGACACTAATAATTAATAACTTATCGCCGGTGCGCGCCAATGCCCAAATCTGGGATGTTCCCGTGTTAAAAAAAAAAAAAAAAACCGATCAGATCGGACGATCGGGCGCGCCGCGTTGACGTGGAAGAACGTAGATTAACGGATGACCCGGGGAACATCGTGCAGATCAGGAGAGTAATCTGATTGACGAAGAACAAATGGGGAGGGAGAGAGCGAGTTCTTTTAAAACTGAAGTCCGCCGAAAAAAGCACGCCCTCCCTCAGCGCCTCCTCTCTTTTTTTTTTCCTCCGCCGCTCTTCCTCCCGTTCGCTTTCCTTGCAGTCGTCCTCGTCCGCGACGTTGATTGGACATTGACAAACGATGTCCACGTACGCCGGCGTCCCTGACAAAACGAGCGTTATATCGAATGAGAGCGAGCCGCAAGTGTGTTCGCAAGAGGAAAAACTGTACCCTCCCTTTTTACGGCGGCGCGAACCCGCGTGTATGTGTCGCGCATTAAAGGCATTCGCCTCCTCGCCGCGATATCGATGGGATCTCATCGGGGGCTATTATCCATCCTGGAATTGAGTTAAGACGCGGGGGCTGATCCCGGGGACACACGCGTACACACGCGCGAAGGAAGATGGATTAAGTCATTTGCATTCACGAACATGCACATCTGGTTAGTATCGCTATAGTCGTCGTGTACACGAGAAATAGGATACGTTATCCTGCGTTATATATCGCGCCGCTAACGAATCCATAGAATCAGCCGTTTTAATTTTAATTTCAATAACTGCGGCGTGTTCAATTTCACTTTTTTTTTCTTAAAAAGACCATCGAGCACTTGAATATTTAAGTAATTGAACACGCGATCGAGATGCACGACGCACAACATTTCAATTTAAATTTAATTGCCGATATATTAGTCGAGTCACGGGGAAAGTACGATTAATCTTTGAGATTTTGCAAATCATTTGCTGGTAAATTAAAGTTCAGCGCTCTTCGGGGGATGTTTGAACGTACGGCGCGCAGGGCGCCGCGGGGGTGCGTTAGCATGTCGTTTGTTTCAATCGTCGCTAACTTAAAAACCACGACAGGGTTTCCTCCGGCAATTTTATTCAGGAAGGATCGATCCCGCAAAGAGAGAGTTGTGCACGGGCAGAGCTTGAAAGAGAAACGCGACGTTTTCGGGGCCACTATACTACGAGCGTTAGGAATTTTTTTTCCCTGCTGTCACGGCACGGCGCGTTCAGTCACGGCCATCCAATCTGGTCTCCCACTCGTACACGGGCTACCGTAATTAATCGGAAAGCTCCTTCCGAGCCTCGCTGTCGCGCGTCAGCGACGTGACGCACGGCTCTCTGGCCGGCTCTGGTCTCGCGGCTCCGCCAAATGATGGAAATTAATTCATTGCGTTCCTTGCCATTACAGTGGCAACGACATATCTTGTTTCGCTCGCTGCTCGCCGCCCATGGCGAAACCATTTCATTAGCCGCGCGCCGCCGGAAACGTCGAAACATACATACAAACCGCGTTGTACGGTACGTATTTCTTATTACGCCAAACGTATCTCGCCAGGACAGCGGACGTACCTTCTGAACGCGCGCGCGCGTGTGTTTCATTTCGTTATTGCCCGTCCGACAGATTCTACCGGATTTCGTCGTGCATACGTCGTGCGCGAGTTAACGCGGCCGTATGAGAATGCAGATGTAATTTGTGCGTCGCAAATTGAAAACTTACGAATTAATAAATAAAGCAGATATGAAAATGAGACAATTTCATATTGTTTCCTCAAATTATTCTGCACTACTAATATTAGCTATATATTAAACACATTATTTTAGCATTATTAATTAATTGCAGCGACGTTGCAACCGAGGTAGGTAATATCTTAGTTTTGGTAAACGCCAAATCAGATCGGAATGCGTTTGTGCGATGCATTGTTATTAACATTTTCGATTCACCGTTCGAAGGGTGAATTTTTCAAGATTAAACTTGATGTATATAGTTCTTGCGATATATGTACGGCTGTATATACGCGCGAAGCTGCATCCTGTGTGGAGCTTAACGATTTCCATTTCTTTATGTTTCAGGTGAGTTCGTAAAATTGGAGAATCGATCGGGCTGACTATTAAAGCGGAGAGCGCAGGTTTGTTTATGATCCCTTGATACCGCTAGCGCCGTTTCCGCCTTTAAATCATTTACCTCGAGGAGAGAAGGGTCGTTTACTTAGCATCCATTATCCGCCGCCCGCTCCGGATCAGCCGGACGCAATTTCGCGGTCCTTTGCTGTTCCTTCTCCTTTCCTTATTCTTCGCGTCTCGCTCGTACGTTTATTTTCGCGCGCGGCAAATAGTAATAAAGAGTTAATCTCCTTAATGGACGTCTTAGATATCACAAGCGGCGGACGCGGAATATCTTTAATCGATCAGGGCCACGTGCCCGCATTGTCGTCGTCGTGTTTGCAACAATACGACCGTAGCCTCTTTCGCGAGAATGCAGCCTTCAGCGTTCCACAGATACAGGATGACTCATGAATTCTCGTTCATCCCCCGCCTGAGTGCCAGCGTAATCCAAAGGGGAGAAGCGAAATTCAAGGAGACACCTGTCACCGCTGCGGTCTGCTTCGCGCCGCTGCACCGACATTGAAATTCCGCTTTATTCTTTAATACATTTTAATCCGCAATAATTACACTCTCTGAAACGTTCTGTATACGAAGGCAGAGAGGTAGGTCATGCTTCTCGTGCCTAGAACAGAAATAACATTTCTCATCACAAAATACAACGGGTGGCGAATATACCTGGCGTTGTAATGTCGCGTTTAACGTTTTCCCCCTCCCCGAATACGGCTCATTCCATCAAGCGAAATGCCAGCGCGGATATAGTGTTCGGTGGGCGATTCTAAAATCTGGGGAATCGCATATGCGCGAGTGGCGCGGATGGGCGACATCGAACGCGTATAAAAGGGGTAAAAGCCAAGCATACAGCGAGCGTAGCGGAAGAGTGTCCGGTATTATGAGGGTCGCTACAAATTCCGCGAATTCCGTTCTCAAAAGGAGACGAGAATTTTTCGAATCCCATTCAAGACTCACGCCGTGATACACGGACGAATATATATTTTATTATATTTATTTCACGTATTAAAAAAAGGACCTTCAGCTTTTCGAGATCACAGAAGAAAAATTTTCAATTGTTTGCTTTGAGTTCTTTTAAATTCCTTCACTTTCGTAATGAAGCACGTATGCTTTGAGAGAAAAAATATAATTATTTCTGACCTCAACCACAATTTTATAATATTTCTAACGATATAATTATGGTATTAACGTAATGCATACAGTTAAGTTAATCATACTTATTGTTAGAAATGTTATAAAATTATGATTGAGGCCAAAAGTAACTATATTTGTCTCTCAGGACGGAATACAAAACAAATATTATTCAGTAAATATTCGATCAGCGGAGGATACGTCTAGCTGGAAACACAGAAGCGACAGAATAGGCTTTGTCGTTTGAAACGCGAGTGCCTCTGACCAAAGTTCATTAATGAAGAAATATCTCCGAGAGACGATGAAAGCGTCCCGTTTATTTCTGCATCATGTGCCAAAAGATCAAATTGCACACGTTCACGTGTGTCTGGCAGATTGCCCGCCGCAGCCGCGCACGTGAGCCGGTCGTATTGCATGCGATATCCTTAACCCGCTCGGCCGAGCTTTTCGCGCGGTGAGGAGAAAATAGTGCAAATCCGATCGCGACTATGCCCGTGCACGAAGGTTAAACAACGATCAGCGGCAGGCAACGCCGGCCGGGTGGAACGCGATAAATTTACGAGCGCGCGACAGAGAGAGAGAGAGAGAGCCATATTCGCAAAAGCCATATTCGTTTCTATATAGATCTGTATGTATATAGAATGAGCGATTTAAGAGAGGAACGCGAACGTCTTCGGCATGTTTGAACGTTCGGGGTAGGTCTCTCGCGAGTAAAATTGCTTCTGTCGCCCGGGGGGGATATTATAAAGAGAATATAATCTTTGGATCCGCAATTTTTTTGCGACACTTTGAGCGCAGAGGATGGAGCGCGTTTGTTTGAACAAATTCCTGCGTTTTACAGCGCGCGAGCGGGGTTCTTATAAAAGGAATTCGAGATAAATTAAAGGAGGGTAATAACGGGGTAACTAATTACTCGCCGTCCGAAATACACGTTAGAGGGAAATTCCTCTCGCATTAATGCATTCTTCCGCCTTGTATATTGTATCGTCGCATTCGCTTCATATTTTACTACAAAGGAGATAATAACGAGATGTTTTTCGGCTGATTATACGTCAGCCAAAAATATAGTTTACATTAAAATTCCTCTCGCATTAATGGCCCTTCCCTTCATTAGGTCTCGCGTGTAATAAAACACGAATATGATATTCGAACCGTCCCCCCCCCCTCCCTTCCTCTCGATACTTGGTGCAAATTTCGTTCAAATAAATTTTTCCACTCATCTTTACGTATTATTACAAAATAATTGAAAATACAAGCAATGTTTCATCGTGCATTTTTCAAATAATTATTTGCCATCCAAAGTACTCGTCGAAATTCTTCTCGTATTAACAAATTCCTCGCTAATACACCGCATCGCTGCGTTTGCTCGGCAATTTTACTACTGAACACGCAAAATGGATATAAAACATCCCTCCGACGCGAAAAGAAATATTGATCCCAGAGTGCGCGCGCCCGCGCGCGCCGTGTAAACTATGACCGCATTTCTTCCTTCAAGTAAGCTCCGCTTAAAACGATAAAAGAGTTAGGCAAACTTCGGTGAATGAGATAAACCTATTTGCCGCGTCTTCGAAAATACCGGGGACATACTCCGCGGTAGAGCGCTTCCCCTTTAAACACTCGCCTCACCCCCGGTTACGACACCGACATGGTGCGGCGCATTTAAACGGACGGGCCGGGCACAGTCGGCGTGATGCAAATGTTCCCTCTTAAAATTAGGTCACGCGGCCCACACGAAAAAGAGGGGTAAGCAGCCAGGGGAATAGATGTAAATTCGAAATCCGTGGAAAAACGTGGCCGCGCATCCGCGGTTTATTCGCGTATGTATACACATGGACAGAGAGAGAGAGAGAGAGAGAAAGAGAGAGAAAGAAAGAGAAGGAGGGAGGCTATTTTATCCTTGCGGCGCTCGTCGCTTTTTACTTAGAAATGCGCTAATTATACAGGCCGCGTCGTATCTACTTTCTAATATCAACGTAACGCGGCGCCGCGCCGTTGCCCACGCGGGCGCGCATTGTTACAGAGCACAGAGTGTAATAATAACAGCGAGAATTACACGTAAGCACAGTGATAAAAGGAGTTGTTCGTTGCGCGTTTTTCCTCCGTTCTCGCAATCCGGAGATTTCCGAGTCTCCCGTGGCTGCAGTTTGTTTCTCATATAAATCCCACACCTTCCAATTTGAAGGAAAATTATTGACTGCCCGGAGACTCGAGATGATCGGAGGACATTCCTTCCTTATCTTCCCTATCTATGGGAGAAAGCTCTTTATTCGACCAATCGCGAACTTTAACGATTATTTCGAACAATCGAATAATTGTTCGAGGATATTAAAACATTCATGAAATTCTGATTTCAGAATTACAGATGCGCGTTTAAGTAAGCACGATTCAGACAGAGTCCGCGTTCAATCGAATACTAACGGATTCAATATATTCGCTTCCACGTATTATACATATACGTATAAAGTATTCTCATAAAGGGATTCGGTTTCATGGCTACCCGCCCATCCTTTTATCGTCCCGTAGCAAACATTAAACTACAATGCACACTTAATCCGTAGGAGCCTTGACGAACATAGTCGTAATTTCCGCCGTTATCTCTTTCCCCCACAGTTGCCCCGCGGTTAATCTCCCCGCCGAGGCAGAGCTTCAGCAGAAATCCCTTAAGTTAGAGATCGACGTTTTATCGAGGGAAGATGTCCGAATAATTTTATTACCTCGACGTTAGCGAACGTCCACGTCAGTCGGTCGGTCGGTCGGTCGGTCGGTCGGTTCTTCGGCCTCGGCTTTCGCTTGCTATACGTGACCGCGGATTAAATTCAAAATTAGTTTGAAGATTAGCAAAGTTGGTTTAACTGCCGTCCTCGCGCGCCGCGCGCCCATCTCTATCCATCACCCTTTAACCGCCTAAACCACCGCGTGAATACTGATAGAAAGATCGAGCAGTTAGCCTCGAATATAGGGTGCCCCGGAATATAGCCCCGACCTCAATTTTAATATTCTTCTTTGACCAATCTGGCGGAACCGACTTTTTAGCCGACGAATTCGTTATCAAAATTCAGATCAAAGTTTCGCAGTTTGTATATTTTTCGAGCGACTCAATTGAAGGACCCGCGAAAGTTTCTCTGGGTAATAATAAGACCTCAAGAATATGGAACTGATTGATTCTAGCTGCTTAATATTCGCTATTAATATAACCTCGTAATTGAGGCTTTCGTAATTGTTTCTCTTTTATTTAATTTTGTTCTTTAATTACATCTCGAAAACCCGGAAAATTAAAGTAACTTGAACGTTATTGTACAAAGGGTGTCATCGACATTCTTGCAACCGTGTAACAAGGAAAAGTGAGCTTGAAAGTCAAACGCGGTTGTATGCGAATTAACATTATATAATAATAATCTAATATAAATTATAAATACGTACATTGAGAATCCTACACTGTGAGAAAAATATAGTTACTTTTGGCCTTAACCATAATATTATATTTCTAACAATAAATATGATTAACAACTATATGCATCATTGTGTTAATCATAATTATCGTTAGAAGTATTGTAAAATTGTGGTTGAGGCCAAAGTAACTATATTTTTCTCTCAGTGTATTTGTATGAACAAAAAGTGAGCAACCAAATCTTTCAAACAAAATTTAACTAATTTTTTTGTTCGATTCATCAAAATGGGATTCCAATTTTGTTGAATCAAACAAAAAATTTAGTTTAATTTTGTTTTAAAGATTTAGTTGCTCACTTTTTGATCATACAACAAAATAGGATTCTCAGTACGCGTTCCTGCTCTATTTTGAGCTATCTTCAGTGATCTCTTATAAAAAGTTAACTGGACTACTTGACCGAGGAATCTATTACTGAAATTACAGCGAGAAAAGTACCGGAGCGTATTGTGTATCGCGCTCTCGAGGAAAAGGCAGAATAAATTCGTCCGGGGTATACTCATGACCAAAGTTTCTCGATGCGGAATAAGGAAATGTTTCTTGTCCCACGGTAATGCATGTACTTCGTGGCACTTAAACTTTTCACGGGTCGAGGGCCCGGTGGAAAAATGTTTTCTCAACGACACGAGGATCCGCCAGTACGGCCGTATACGGGAAATTTCGCGGCCGCGTTGAATCTTTTATCCGAGAAATTCGGATTACGTCGTATAAATTGCGCGCTACAACATTGACAAACGGTCAATACAATCGACACGAGTACACGGCGACCGATAAGCGTTATAATAATAATAATAATACAGCCGGTGCGCGCTGCGTTATTGTCCGTGTCGAATGTGGTAAAAGCAAACTTCCGCGACGCGAATGGCAGCGGAATTGTTTCCGGGGGAGGGGTAGGGAGAGTTTTCACCTCCGAGCGAGGCTTTTATCAAAAGCGGCGGTAGTGCTTTCCCAGAGTGATCGGCAGAGAGATACGAGAAAAATCGGGGACTCGCGGTTAAAGTATCCCGATACTTGTTCGCACCAACTCCAACTCGAACCTCGCGGTTACGGCGTACACGTATCTGCATACGTGAGCCGGCCTCATCGGAGCGAGAGACTGGGGCCTCGTAATTCGAACCAACTCGGGGGTCGTTCCCGATCGACTAGTTTTTACGCGCCGTGAGAAGAGACGCGGCCGGTTTCCCCTTCGTGGGAGAGCGAGCCCGTTGCACCGCCGTCGCCCAAGTTAACCCTTCGCACTCGAGCGGTCATCTGGGTTGAGCCACTCGATCATTGAGACAGGTCCGAGCGTCTGCTAAAGAGCCGCGCTTCTAGACGGAAAACAACTTTTTGTTGACGTCTTCCCCGGAGAGTTCTGTTTATTGATCGCTGAGATCCGGTTTATCGACTCCTACACTTTGCTTCTATTACAGGATTGTGTCATAGACTGATGGAGCCGGCGAAATTCTTAGAAATTATTAGAACCAAAGAAAAAGATCTGTTTAGTTCTACGAACTTTAAGGTAAGACGTCTTATTTGCGATAATTACTTGATTTTTCTATGTGGCCCGTTCTCAACCCTTCGTTGCGTGTGTAGGGTGTACACAACACTCAAGAAATCTCATTTCTGTTATTGCATTAAAAATTTTTCAATTTCAATACTGCCTCTTTCAATATCTTTTAAAAAGTAGTATACTATATAAAATTCAATTATCTTGTTTATAAATGTATAAAAATTGATTTTTTTTAAATGTTACTTTTTTTATTTTTATATATATTATATGATTAACAAGGAGTGCTTCCTTCATTCCCCCATTCAATTATTCATGTCTCAAATTTTGATACTCGCAATGAAGGGCTAATTGGAAACGTATCTGATTTCTGATTGACTGAAAATTATCCAAAGATATGACGAGTTTGACACTTCTACTTTTAATTTTCCTCTCTTTCTCTTAACTTTTAAAAAGTAGTAGACTATATTCAATTCAATACAATATAAAATACAATATACAAAATTCAACTATCTTGTTTATAAATGTATAGGAAAATTGAAAATAAAAAATTGATTTAAAAAAAATTACTTTTTTATTATATAATATATATTATATAATTAAGAAGGAGTGTTTCCTTCACCCCAATCAACTATTCATGTCTCCAATTTTGACACTCGCAACGAAGGGCTAATTGGAAACGCATTGATTTCTGATTGATTGAAAATTATCCAAAGATATGACGAGTTTAATACTTCTACTTTCAATTTTCCTCGCCCCCCTCCCTCTAATTCTCCTAACTTTAATAAATTTTTCTTTCTTCTGGGAGAAGGAAGGAATCTAAAATCAATATCAAGCATGTAAGTGATAATTGGAACGAAGCTTACATCTCTTGGGAAATTTACTCCGCGAGTCTGACGCTTCTATCAATGGCAATCTTCTCGATTCTCGAAGACGCCATCGTCGCCACTTATGTAATATGTTCCCGTCTTGTTATACCGAGTCGCCTATAAACTGCTGGAATCGCCCGGCACCGGGGGACGTGATCGGCGATGCACACGTTAGTGGCGCCTTCCATTCTCCGGGGCTCTTCTGGGAGGAAACTCTCTCGAATTTCGGTGGTGCGCGATACCGCTGGCTCTTTGAGAGCGCGAAGTGGTCGCCAGGAGAGCCATGCGGTGACAAAGGGATCGGTTCGTACGTGGTCGATTCGGGGCAGGTTAAAGCGAGCGAGGAAGAGGTGGGCAATAGGCGAGAGGTTGGCGGAGGGTCGCGCACGCCCGAAGTCCAATACTGTTGGTCGCAGTCGACTCGTGTCGTTTCGTTTTATGAACGGCAAAAGCGCCAGTGCGCTTGAAAGGGCGGGCGGCGCGCGAATGCCAACGTGTGAATCTCGATCCGGGCAACGCGAACCCGAGTCCAAGTCCGCGACATAACGAGCACGAGCGGGCTGCTGCCACGCCGTGATAAGTGCAGATCTAACTGACGCTGTATGTACCCTACAGTCATAGCGCCGATATTCGATTACGGAATCGTGTACAAGAAGGGGTCGCAATGACGGCGACGAGGTAATCGGAATCGAAATGCTCTTTCGACGCGTTTATAGATTTTCTCGCTCTGCATTTGCCAATGGTCGATTCGGGCAATCGATGTACATATATATATATATATATATATATATATATATATATAGACACAGAAAAAGGGATGTAATAACATCGCGAGAAAACAATAGAGCTGCAGTGATCGAATACAGTAAAGAATCGGATGAAAAAGTTCGGATATGATAAAATCGTACAACGAAGAATAATGAAATAAAAAGTAGTAAAATAAGAGAATAATATTCCATAAATAATAACATGTATAAAGTGATAATAAAAGATTAAAATGTAATAAATTGTTACAATTTTTACGACGATAACTTTTATAAACGTAATTTATTGCTGATTCGCGTAACAATAAAACCTCGATTAATTTTCATCAGGCACAACAGTTTTTCGTAATATTCATAAGATATGGAGAATTTTCGCAACTTTTATTTTGTGGTTTTTTTTTAAATAAATTTTTTTCAAATACATATGTAGTTTTTGCGACGCATATTTTTTTGAATAAAAAATATATATTTTATTAATTGAATATTAACTGACGTGTGCGATGATTAAGTGAGCTGGCTGGAATTCTGACTTGTTATGCGCTATTATTAGCGAAACATCATCGAGCACGTCAATAATTAACCGTACCCAGTGGAATTTCATTTGTCATAGATGAGAATCCGTGGCCAGGCCCGGGCAAGTTTCGAAATTCGCGTCGATTATTTCATAAAGTTCAGATACATGTTTTATGATGTTCGCGCTCCTCGCTCGTGCGAGTTGGAGTTTCCCGGAGAGAGAGAATCTCCTCCTTCGCTAATACTCGTTACGGTACGCGCGGGCGGACGCGGTTCCGCAAGATGTGTATTATGTTAATGCTATGTTAATGCTTCCTAGCGGTAATGTAGACATCACCAGTGCCGTGTGTAATAGCTGATTACACGCACCGTAGTTCTGTCGACCCGCCACGTTCGATATATCGAGCGGAATTCACCGGCGGGTCTACCGCGCCGTCGCCGCGAGTCCGTCGGCGAATTTTGTCCGCGCTGAAACACGCTCTGATTTAAAATCGCGCGTGTGGTGAATTTAACGGCGCGATAACGCGCGGTGGTGGGGGGGGGGGAGGAGCCGCCCGGCGAAAATCGTAAGCCGTGTCAGCAGCCGCATCAACGGCATAATGCAATCGCATTTTCGCGAATTCGGAATTCCGCGACATTCGCCGGGATTCGACGAGTAATATTCGCGGCGTCGCACGTGGCTACTGACGTTTATTATCTTTTTATGACAAACCCGCGCGAATATTTCAATCAAAAATCGTCATCGCGGAGCTGTGAATGTAATATTGAAGTAAATAAACTCACTTGAAAATAAATAAATGAAAATAGATTGGACATTCATGGAATAATTCGGATTCGCGAGTGCGCGGATATCGCGAGCGCCGCTGCAATACGATGACCACAACATTCATTCGCTAATAATCGTCGACCGCATCATTACGATTACAGTATCGTTGCATCATTCACGCATTTGAACGAGCTGTTTGCAAACTCAAATAATTTAAATTACATGATACTTGGAACGCAAACAAAAACAGCGATATTACCTTTTTTCTGTTTTTTTTTTTCAAGATGTCGAGAGAGTGAATCGTTCATTAATGCTTGCACTGTCGGTGAAAAGGTTTTTCAAAAATTTGATGAAACTCGACTTCGTAATTTTATGAATATTTTTACGAATAAATAATTTATAATTACTTCTACTTTGGCCTTTTTACGCTGTTTTTTTATACATTATTCGATGGGATTGTCTCGAGATGCTATTTTCTTGACACGATGAGTTTGTTGTTCGAACGGATCGAGGGTGAGCACGATATCGAGAATGGATGGGAAAAAAATTGTAGTGAGATTATGGCAAGTCTTATCTTCGTCGACGGATGATTCCTTCCGACAGATTGACTTTTATTCTCTTCGGAATGTCACCACAAGGAGGGTAACTCTCAACGAGGCCTCTCACTTTTCATACCTAACACTTTCAGACAACCACCATTCGCGTTATCCGAAGTACAAACATCGAGAATGATAACGCTCGCGAATATAGCCGTCCACGGTCGTATTTTCCAGTTTTAAATCGCACGCGCGCTATATTTCTTCCTTTTCCGCATGAGTTAAAAGTACATGGCGTAGAATTTCAAGTTTTCCGCGTTTATTGGCCGAAATTGATACACGTGTCTCCCAATACACAATTGAGCCTTTGTTAAATTTTAAAATAAAAAAATGTGTGTTATAACGTTCTTTAAAAAAAAAAAACAAGTTATTAATTTTCTTAATTGAATTTATTGTTTTTTATCATTATTACTTGGTTGAAATAACCTCTACTGCTATTTTAAGAAATATAATAAAGCGAATTATTGTAGCTTTTAATATACCAGACCAAGACAAACATCATTTAAATAATTTTTGACCTCATTTCCATTCATCGCAGCGCGAAAGCTTTCTCCAATTTTCCTGACTTTGCCCAGCTTTTCAGACGTATAGCAAGCCTGCAAAAGTATCTCGTGTTACGATAAGAGCTCGCCTTTTGAACGAGTGCATATTCATACATTTAATACGCCGCACCGTGACTTTATTGAATATTATACCGACACGATGGATGAATGAGATTTGCACAAAGTTCATCGAATTTTAAATTAAAAACTCCTTTTCACGTTCGCTCGTTCTTTGCTAATTCCATTCCAGTCGGTCAGTAGGAAGCAGTTATTTTTGTTCTCAATCACTTTATTTTCTTCTCGAGGGTTAACTTCAATCCAGTCTATCTTCAAATTTCATTTACTATATTACTTTTCATATTTATCGATTACGCATCTCGAAATCTAATTTGGAATATTCGGTTTTAGGGGAATGAAATTTTGATGGATCACGTAATTAAGAGCGTTAACAAATGAGCAACTCGAAAGTGTTTTATAATTATCTATTAATATATATAATTATATTAATAATTAATTAATTTGGCCTCTCTCAATTTTTCCTCTTTCTGAAATTGAATCTCCTTTCGTAACTTTTTAATTTTCACTATTTTCAACACATTTTGATGACCAATCTACAAATTACAATTTTCTGAAGTAAAGTAAACGGAATTTTTTATTTCCCTCCGTACCGTATTGAGGAGTTCGATATTTACGTCGACGAAAAATTCAACTCGTAAAAAAGTTCAGCTGAAAAAGAAATTCAACTCGAAGTGGCCGGGGAATCTGCCATCAAAGATTAAAGATGCACTTTCCGGGGTATCCTTTATACGTCGGTCGAATTGCATCGGTTGGAGGATGCATCGATTTACGGGAAATATCGTTGGTCGTGCTCGCGAGGTGGTTGCATCGCGTGCAAATCGCGTTTATGAGCATGGTAAAAGGGGCTGCTCACTACGGCGGCGGTGAACGCCTTGGCTGTCGCCAAGGGGGGGATGACAGAAGGTTACAGTTAATACACGTCTTTTCGTAATGCGCCGTGAGAAACCGTGCCCGCCACTGGTGCACGACACCTGCAATTTTGCGCGAAGCGGGTCACGAGTTATCCGCGAGTTCCACGACGTTCCGCTCGCTCGCGGAATTGTAAAGGGAACTTTTCGCCAGCAGAAATGTCTGCGCGAGGACTTCGCCCAGGTGTGCCCCGTAACGATGGATTTATATATCGCGGCCGAAATCCGAAGATTCTGCCTCTCGATATCGGAAGATGGAACTGGCTGTAAGATAACGCGGGAAACGAGGTGGAAAAAGCAATTACCGCAATAACGTTATCTTCTTTGCCGCTATTATAAGTTCAAGTACAAACTCGATACAAATATCCGTGGAATATTAAGAAGTAGTTATCAGAGACTTTTTGCGGGAAAGAGCAAACTTTTATACGCGATTATTATTTTTATCTGTCGCAAGAGATAAGTAAATTTATATATAAAGTCACTATTTCTCTTTGTACAGAAGATGCATTTTATTATTACAGTAAAAGCTAATTGCTATTGTTACTGTTCTTTAGTCTCACTATAATTAAAGACCTTCTTATTATTTGTGAAAATAATATAATAATATGATATATTGTTTTTTTTTTATATAAAAGACATATTTATTTTAATTGTGTATAAGAATGTGTTGTAAGATTGTGCCAATAATAAACTTCGATTATGGATTCGATGGTCACGATTGGGATAACACAAGATTCTATTCCCTCAAACGAGTTTGTCTTTTTGTTCTCCAGGAAGTTTTGTTCTCGATATATCACATCTAGATGATACCATGACGAGACTGTGACGATGCTACGGGACTAACCAATTCGTTCCGTTTTCTCTTTGTTTCCTTTCGCTGTCCCGTCGAGCAACAAAACATGCTCTCGATAACTCCTCATTTCGTGGATTGAGAACGGATTTCCGTTTCTTATTACCTCACAGTTTACTGCGTTTACTTGCTTTTTCACGACTAAGCGATCCTCGATTTATTGTCGTAGGCGGAGCGGTTGCATTAATGTTGCACCGCAACATTAAATTTGAAAACAGACGAATTAACATTGAAGCAATATTCAGCGATAATCGAAGCGCGAAAACGACTTATTTCACGAAAGGAGAAAATTTTTCAAGAAAGACTTTCACAATCAATTCGTGATTGATTTACTTTTATATTTTTTCAATATAATAATTATCATAGATAAATTTTGCTTTGAATTTATTTTAGTCTATATAGGTACCTACGTATATTTACGAGTTTACTATGATATATTTTCGAACAAAAATCAATTTTTTAATTTATAAAAAAATTTGATTTTTGGCTACGTGAGCACGTTGAAAAAAAATTAGAAACATTCAACAAAAATCTCGAGTTATCGATAACTCGATAACAACAAAAAAAAAAGTAAAAGAAATTCCATTTGCTTCATGAAATCATATCTTGATAATTTTTTTGCAGATTATATTTGTAGTCATAGAGATAATGGCTGGCAGATGGCATGTACATTTTCATGTATCCATTAGCAAAATTCATATTTAAATATCGACGTACATTTGGTAAGTAATGCGCCTACCACTCGCGCATTCGATATTTTTAAAATATTTAAACGAGCATATTGCAGAATATTTTCAGAAAAAAAAAATGATGTATCCTAACATTTTCGTAATTTCACTTCTGCTTTGAAAGGATTAAATGCGATGCGCGACACGTTAATAATTCTTTTTTGTTTTGTTTTTATTTTTAATGGAATGCGTCCACCCGCACACTTCGCATGTTATACGAGCGAGTCGAATATCCGAGGCGCGCGGGACACGGCCGATTGTCGTACACACGTGTTATTGGCATTGTCCGAATTTCGCACGCAGGGGCACCGCGTATAGGGGCGAGGAGCACACACAGGGAACCCTTTATATCGCGGTACATTTTTACGAGTCCCGCGCGACGGTGTACGGGCGTAACACACGGGTGCCCCGGCAGCGGTATCATTGAAATTCAACGATGGAGCAGAAAATATACACTCGCGCCGCGAGCTCGAGAAAACAAATGGCTTACATTAGCGACGTCGGGAAGGAGGAGGAGGAGGAGGAGGGAAAAAAGAAACGGAATTTAAACATATAAGAGAACGGCGGTGTTTGAAGAATAATCACGGGGTGAGAAAGAGAGAAAAGGGGAGGGGGAGCGGAAAGAGGAGAGCACGAGAGAGAGCAGAGTGGTTGGTCGGGGTCGACGACTGGGGCAATAAATTCCTCCCCTCCCTTCCGATGGTGGTCGGTATCGGTTTAACTGTAACTACTTTGGTATTACAGCAGCAGCAGCAGCAGCAGCCGCGACGATGCTGCGATATCGAGCCGCGGATTAATTATCCACACGCGAAAACGTATTACCGGGCCATCGATAAAACCGATGCTCCGCAACTTGGACTCGCGCGCGCTCTCGGGTGTTACGAGTGGATCGGCATGAAGAATTGAAATTCTATTTCGCTGTCGGTGTGCGAACTGCGGGTCGAACGCAATTGGATCGTCGCTGGGCGGCCGATTGCGAGATTTAATTAGAAAACGTATCTATATTGTGAGACAGAGAAATAGGGGCGGTGTCGTTGCCACGTAATTATACGCGGAATCTTACGTTCCCCTGAGAGTACGTAAAAAAAGTACAGATGTAACGGGAGATGCAGCGGATACCAGAACTTGTAAATATTGGTAAATATTAATTCAGGAAAAGGAAATTAGTGGTGGATAATTGAAAATATTATTGATTTAAAAATCTGTAGATGGTGGAGAACGATTGTAGAATGTTAAAAGAGAAGAGAAATGCTTGGCTAGTATTATTATTTGAAGCGTGAAAGCTCGCTGGAGTTTGTTTTAAATAACGTGTGGTATATTTCGTGGACGTGATGTGGCTATGACAAATTACTGTTTGCCTTAACGTGACATGCAGATGGGACTCTCTGTATACAAAGTGTTGAAACTATCATCTAAATCATATTAAAATATTTTAGTTACTGTTTTAATGTTTCAAGTGAATGTATGACGAATATTTATTGCTAAGAGGAATAAATTCAATTTAAGTATTAAGTTGTACATCGAATTACATTAATTATGTATTAATGAGACAGTAGTTACATTATTAAGATAAAACAAATGAAAAAACAATTATAAAGATTTGTTTGAATAAAATGCTTGGAGTTGCGATTTGTTTTATCGTAATCCTAAATAATCCTTATATTTTAATATTCTATTTTCAAGAATTTAGATTTTTGCTATTTGAGTGGAATTTATAATAATGCAACCTTGTCGATTATATTTTTCTGCTATTTCGTCAATTTTTTGGACGGTTGATTTTCGCGAATTGAAACTTTAAATTCTCGGAAACGTATAACATTCTTGGAAATATGAAAAATTCTTGGAAATGTAATAAATTCTTGGAAATGTAAAGGATTCTTGGAAATCTTGAAAAATTTCTAGAATTCGAGACAATGCTTACAGTCTCTTTGCTGATTATGTTCTTCTGATATATTTTTTTTCAATTTTCGCAGTTTGAAATTTTAAATTTTTGGAAACGTAGAGAATTCTTCAAAATCTTGTAAAGTTTTTAAAATTTTGGATAATGCAACTTTCTTTTCAATTATATTCTTTTGATACTTTATCGATTTTTGAGAGTTTAGATTTTCGCAGTTTGAAATCTTGTAATTTACGAAATTTAAAAAATTCTTAGAAATATAGAAAATTCTTGGAAAAATAAAAAATTTTTTTAATTTTAGCTATTGTAACCTCCTTGTCGGTTATGTTCTCCTGATACTTTGTCGATTTTTTTGAGATTTTAGATTTTTGCGATTTAAAATCTCAGATTCTTGGAAATGTAGAAAATGGAGATGTGAAGAATTCTTCGAATTTTAGACAGTGCAACCTCTCGATTATGTTCTCCTGATACTTTGTCGATTTTTCGAGTTTTAGATTTTTGCGATTTTAAATCTCAGATCCTTGGAAATGTAAAAAATGAAAACGTGAAGAATTCTTGGAATTTTAGATAATGCAATCTCCTTGCCGATTATGTTCTCCTGATTCTTTGTCGATTTTTAAGAGTTTAGATTTTTCTTGAAACTTTAAATTATTATGATCACGATTCTTAAAATTTTGGTTAATTCAATACTTGTATGGAAATTAGTGTGAAGGAGTATTCACAAAACAAATATTTTCTATCGATAGTACAAATATTGAATTAAAAGAATTATTATATGTATATTATACATACATACATAATACACACATATATATATATATATATATATATATGTATATATACATAAATCTTTTATATATTAAAAAAAATTATATAACATATTTGCCAAATATTTAATTGTCGTTAGTTAGAATAAAAGGTCTCTGTCCAAGTTTGAAAACACACAATTGCAAATTTTTGTACATTTTCTGCTGAAAGATCTCACTTATCACATTCGAGATTAGTATTTCGTGCCAAGATTTTCTATTAATTCTGGATGAACGCCCAGCAATCTACAAATGACGGACTAATCTAATGTCTTCAAAAGAAGTTATTCGCATAGCGCATCGATTTCTTTACGACGCAGGTTGCAATTATCATACAACAAAAGAATAGAAAAGACCCTGCTGGCAACTTAACAAAGTAGACTACTATCTCTACCTCTCTCTCCCTGCATTCCTCGAATCGTTCCGCTGCCATTAAATGATTTGATAGAAATCGCGTCCGCATTTTACGATCTTCACTGTTGCACGGTAGGCTGCATGCCAGGACCTTTCTGTACCTGATCGACGGTGATGACGGCGACGGCGACGACGGTGGCGGCAGCGATTGTGACGGTGGGAAGAAACCGTTTATGTAGAAGACTCGGCGATCTCGCCGACGTCTTCATCGTACTTCCTGTCTGTGTAGTTAACCAGCTGGAAGGAAAGTGGAGAAGAAGGCGAACGAACGAGCCCAAAAAGGAGCCACGCTTGCCCCCGGGGCAGGCAGGCGCGTCGGAACCAAGCTTCTTGAATTCCTGTTTCCTCGCTCACTCGTTCCTTGGTTCGTCGTCGTCGTCGTCGTCGTCGTCGTCGTCGTCCTCCTCGTCATCATCGTCTGCTCACGTTCAGAGAAGGCTTCTCGTAGTTTCGCCGTCGTCAGGTGTTATGTATATAGTACGACGCCGCGATGCACATGCATAACTCGCTCGAAAGAGCAGCCCCGGGACATGCAGGATTCAGGCCCGTTGAATTTCTCGGCCATCGCTTCCTTCGGTACTATATCCTTCCACATCTCTTCCTCCTCGGTTTCGCTCTGCAAACGGAGAAGAAGATGGGACTATCGTACACCGGGAATGAGCGAAGCATACATACCGATGAATACAGACGAGACATAGGAGATGTCTCTCCCTCTTCCCCTTTCCCCGACATAGGAGAAAGTCATACCTATGTGTGTTTGCGAGGATGGAAGTTTTTATTTGTGGAATTTCGCAGCGACATCGACCTGTAATATTAGTTTTTGTCAATTTTTTATCATTTGAACGATAAATTATTAATTTCTTTATTTCATACACTGAAAAAAAATTAAAAACAGACGAATCAGAAAATCTTGTAAGATCGATAAAATATTTTGGTTATTATAGTAGAATCTGGTTATTATAAATTGAACTCAATACTTTATAACTTATAAAATATTGAGTTGTATTATAATAACCAGAATATTTGATCAATCCTACAAGATTTTCTGATCCGTTTTTAACCAGAATTTTTTTCAGTATAGAGTGTCGAATACGATTTTAATTTATTTCTACACCGAGAGAAAAATATATTTACTTTTGGCCTCAACCACAATTTTATAATATTTCTAACGAGAATTATGGTTAATATAATGATGCATATAGTTAAGTTAATCATATTTATAGTTAGAAATATTATAAAATTATAGGCCAAAAGTAACTATATTTTTCTCTCAGTGTATTGAAAAAATAAATAACGTCTGACGAATTTTTTCGAATAGACGTCTAAGATGTAACATGCTAAAACACTAATACATTTTTGGAGATACTGAACAACGACGTTGGCATTTTGGTTAACGAAAAAAAGGGAGGGGAAGGAAGGGATGGAGAGAAAAGTGAGGAATTTCCTCGGTAAGCTTTGCATAAGGGTTCAGGAATTCTAGTTGCGCCACTGCAAGAAGGAATAATACGACGGCGAAGGGTAGAGAAACAGAATGGCCGAGAAAATACGCGCGACGTGTAAAGACGTCGCGGCTTAGTGCGACGTATTTATTTTACGGGTGCGCGATCGTCGTACGGGATCTTGGGGATGAAATGAGCGGAACGGCGGTAGTGCGCGAGGTGAACGTTCGAAACAATTCCAATTACGTAGTTTAATGAAATTATTTCTCCACGATTCGCCGCAGCATCTCGCGTAAAACGCCGTCGAGCGTTCCCTCTTTTCCGTTGTTCCTCTCTTTCGCGCGAACGCGCGGCACCAGATTTATTAACTCGTCTCAGATAAAACTTTTTGAATGCGGAATATCGCAAAATGTAATATCGCGTTGGCTCGCATTCGGTATGCAATCGGTGAAATGATATTGCCTCGATGAAGGCAACGCTGATTTATAGATACGAGGTATCGCCGACCTGTCTATTTTTTTTTTCTTTTGAATCTGGTGCCATCATATTGCATGAACTTCATATGACATGTTTATTAATTTCTCTTATTGAATTGAACAATCTTCTGTGAGTTTTCTTCTTTTTTACCAATCAGTTTTTTTCCAAGGAATCGTTATAAATATGAAAGTTACAGGATTTCTATATCAATTAAAAAAATAATAAATCTGTTACTCGAAGACAAAATATATTTCAAAAAACATGTTTGTATTTTGAAATATATATATTTGAATATATAATCTTTTGAAAATATATAACTGAAACAGACGATAAATTATCATTTTTAGACGCTCAAAGGTGTTAATTAATAATATGGAGAAATAAGAAAAGTTTTTTTTAAATTAAGAAGAATTCTTTTTAAAATAAGAGAAATCTCTCAAGTGAATATTTTTCAAATGGGAAAGTATATTTAATAAAAGTATATTTTTAAATTAGTTTTGCATTTCTCATCTCGCATATGTAATAAATTGAGATATAAATTACGTATAAGTCTCACATAAAATGAACATATTATGTACATGATATGTGTAAAAAAAATCACGAAGAATTTTGATATTCAGAACACCTTCCCATACGGCATAAAACTTAGAGCTACATTGTAGCAATATTGCTACAAGATTGCAATCTTGTTGGTTTAGTGATATTAAGTTAATAATACGTGTATGAAATTGTTTCTAGCATCCACTTTCATTATTCCGGTGGTACTTCTGAAACGCGAAAGGTCGAAAGGAAAAAATGGGGTGCCAAATTGCGTTCCCTATGGCGCGGAACGTCGCTCTTAATCGCCGACTGGGATGAACACAACGGTATACAAATAGCATTTAGCCTCGTGCTGTCGCGCGATATTTAGACTATACGGTCTGAATAGTCGAGCAGGTCGCGCGATATTCAAGCGTTTTCCGCTCGTTACATCGCGAGGTAATGGAGGGTGCGATTGTGTACGGATAAGCCCCCTGCGCGCGAGTCTATGGGGCTCCACGGCTACCTCTAATACGGGCGTACGCGCCTCTATTTCGTGGTGCGCACAAAGGGTCGCATAAGGGAGCCCATTGGAATTCTGCGATCGCGATCGCCATCTGTTTCGCTGGAATAAAAATCCGCTCTGAGGGTCCCGGGACTCGGGTCAGGAACTTTGGGGTCACCGTTAATATAGCATAAGTAGTCTCCTCCTTGCCGGCCGGCCACGTCAGCCTGGTGCTCCGAATTGCCTTGGTTACACGAGACAAAGAACGGTGGCTCGGTTGCCGGGTGTGTTTCAGTCATTAGGAGTCACAGCATTTTTACGATCAATTATCTGCTATTATGCCACTTATCGCGCCGCCCGTTGTTTACGACTTTCTAACTTTTTTATTTTGCTTATATTTGCACATTTATATACATAAAAAAAAAGATCTCTAGCTCGAGAAAAACTGTTTCTATAAAGATCGTCTAAGTATGTATTTAACGGGAGATTTAAAAATCTTACAAGTATTCTCCGAGAAACTTTTCTCCGAACGGAAATTAATTCGCGAGAAAGATAGTATTTTACCGTCTATTCCTCACGTTCGAGCCTTTCGCGGAACGCCCGGGAACAGCGAGACTTTTCCGGCCTACTATAGCTAGATGGGGTTTCAAGCGTTCCCTCGCTGACGATGCTTTCAATAATTCGTGAATATTGTAGACCCCGTCGCGGACGTTGGCGCTCTGATGATGACGACGGCGACGACGACAGGCAAGGGCGATTTAATAATTCCTGCGCATCGCGAGCGACGCATTTCCACGCAATAACGAGCGGTCGTGAAGGTGTGCCGGGCTAATAAAACCGGCACGTGTGCCCGCAGTCGAGCCTACCTTTTGTATAAACAAATAGGAATATGATGGGGAGGCTCGTGCTAGAGGACGAGCGCGCCGCAGTAGCGGTCGTCAACCTGGCGGACGGCTCGCAGGTCGCAAAGGTGGAAAGGGAAATATACGCGAACGCATGATGCCAGGCTGACGTTATACATCCTCTCGTCTAGCATCGGCCGGGACTAGCACGCGTGCATTTTGCATAAGCGGAGAGACGAGCGTGGAATTGGTTTCGCCGGCGACGATACGATAGACGGAAGATGCGATAACGAGACGCATTAGCATTTAAAGCAGATTATTGACGGAGACTCGTGAATGCTGCATCACGGATGTTGCATTTTCGACAGAAGCTCGAATTTCGTTGACTCTATCGCAGTTAGCGGGGATTACGAGCGCGCACATGTATATGTACGCGACAAACTTGTTCCTCCCCAGGAGGACGATGCACGCTTACAAGTTAAGCATATTACGCAAAGTTAAAAATTTTTATTTGAAGAAACCCGACCTAAATGAGTTACAAATTAGGATCGCGATACTTTTACTTATTCGAAACGTTGTTGGAGTAACGACCGGACTTTCTATGCGAGGGAGTGGCAAAAAACTTTGGAACCCGTCCGATTTTCTGAGCTTTCAGTTAACATAAATTAAAGAACTGCAAGTAAGGGAGTTTTTGCTACCACGCCGTGGGTATCTGTGCTCTAAGTAAAGGAGAATCGATAGTCGCCAACCGGAGTAGAAACACGCGCGCAGCGTGATTCTACTTCCCTTGAAAGGGAAGCAGTTCCAAAGGTTTTTTTTTTTTTTTGACGCTTGCCGTTCCTTTAATCAAAAACGTGCGATCATTTACTTTGACTTCGAAAATTCCTGATCATAAACCACACAAGGGCGGAAAAATTGTTTTTCGATCGTAACTGCCGGCGAGTTAAAATAATAAGTTCTACGAAAATTTCATTAATCTCATATATCGAGCACATTGAGTTTTACGTTCTATTTATTTTATTTGAGTTTTACGTCCTATTTTATTTTATTATTCCATCAAAACTTACAATATTTTTATAATGTTGATAATTTATTAAATTCTGTTATTTAAATTTTGCAAAAATTAATGTGGAATATAAACATACATTTATTCCAATTAAACGTGTTTAATTTAAATAATTTTTATCTGATATTTATGTTTATAATTATATGATCGTAATTATGAACATAATTATAATTTTTTATCTAGTTTTTATATTACAAGAAGTGGTGAATGTTAGATCCATCGGATGGTGAATGTTAGAAACTAATATTCTTTCCAAAAGTATTTAAGCATTTTTTTTTAAATCTGTACAGACTGTTAATTAATTTTATTTTTATAATGATGTATTTAATAAAATACATCTTATTATCATATTACATATTGTTAATAAAGAAAACTGTCTAAATTTGTGATTTTATTGAAAAAGAAAACGGCATTTATCTACTGCGAAGGAAAACTAAGCCAAAATCGATTGCCGATTTATCTTCTTAGATCTTATCTAGTTATCTTTCTTTCAGGACAGTTTGTCTCGATCGTTATGTCTATACTTCCATACTTCTGCTTTCCGGACATTCACTCGCACGCTCACTGGTTGCTCCTTTCTACTTTGCCGGAGCAAGTCGCGAGAAAATTCGATGGACTCGACAAATATGCTGACATACGAAGTTCGTTTATTATTGCTGTAATGGGGCCGGTTGTTGCGAGAAGACTGGTGGCAATATACACGGTTGGAAATAATCCGAAATCTATGGCGGTCGTTCGCGACACCACGAGAAATGTACGCAGTAAAAACAGCGAGATTATGGAAGTCACGTAAGAATTACAGAAAATCCTACATAAATTTTCTCTTCCTTTCTCTTCGCCTTTCGTCGCACGCGCATTGCGCTGTCGTACACGTCGGGAAGACACGCGTTTACACAATGTCGCAGAACTCCTTCAAATATCTACTGTTTTGTTCTTGTCGGTCAAAGATTGTAAATCCGACTTCTTTCTCAGCGCTCATTTTATCATGACTTTTCACAAGCCTTTTATTCTGCGTTGGACTATCATTGCAATGAAATCTCGAGAGAAGATTCTGTAAAAGGGTAAAGTTTCTTAATTAAGAAACTTAGTTTCCTACATATTTAATATACATAGTTCCGCGATTATCGACGTAATTATCAGTGGACTGGCGAGGTTTGTCTTCCCAGAGATACGCTCGGTCAAAAAGATGTTCTGTGATGTGGATTCTCAACTACACTCGGGATGCAGTCCTCGGGGGAACTATTCTATATATTCGCGAGGATCGTAACTTACACGGCGCGCCTACAAAGTTTGTTTTTGCGCCCGCTTGCCATAATATGCGATGCTGCTTCCCGGCCAGCGGTAATATATGCGGCTACGATTCCGGAATCTGAAAAACGGCGTCGAGTAACGAACGAGGGGTAGGGGTAGGGGGTTTGAGAGAGTATCGTCCACTCCTTGTTTTTACTTGCCGCCTGTAGTACGCGCGAAATTGTTCCGCAAAATTGTTCCCAGGTTCTCGCTTACAAGGCGAAAGGTATTACTTCGGTGCCAGGCGGTGCAATAGGGCGAGCGAAAATGCATTAGAGGCTGAAATCTGTTTGTTCTCGACGCCGTCTCGTTGTGCAATAATAATCGCCGTGCTAGATACGTCGGGTAATGGATGTAAATACGAGAGAAAGGAAGAGTGGCGAGGGGCGGAGAGCACTCCTAAAGCCCTTTGAAAATTGAGACCTAAGGCAATTTATGGGAGAAAGATGAAAAAAAAAATGAATAATCAAAGCGAGTAGTAAAGATGAAGCGAAAAGCGAAGTCTCGTTCAACGCAAACAGCAGCATCGATCGTGAGCCACACTTTCTTCTCCTTTTTTTGTCTCTTTCTCTCTCTCTCTCTATCTCACTCTTTCTCTCGTCCCGTCAATTTCCCGGGGCTCCTTTCTTTCGCGAGACGAACATCGGCATCGTCTTTTGATGCCGGAAACGGAAGGGAGCGTGGATTGCCTTAACGATTCGCTTGTTATTCGCCGCTCGTAGTCATTGAGAAACGCGATGTATATTCGAGCAATTACGTTCGCTACTTTCGTTACAGATTCGCCGAGATTGCTTTGTTAAAAATGCATTGCGGTCTGCAGCGATATCTTTGATTTTATTCATAGATATAAAATTTATTGATCTTTTTTTTCATCCATCTTATCGCAGAAAAATCCGAGTCATCTATTTTCTCCTTGACTATGGATTTTTTTTCAATGGATTTTCATTTGAAATTCAGTCTTTCTTCATTACATTTTAATTTAAAAGTTATTATCTTGCTGTTTGATTAAAATTTTTATCAAGCCAAGACTGAATTTTAAACAATATGCATTTCGTTCTCATCAGAATAATGTGTGACGAATTTTAATACTCCTCGGCAAAAAATGTGGGAGAATTTTATTATACAATAGAATAAAGTAATAATCTTGATGTACACAAATGTATAGTATCGACTTATCTAAGCAGTTTAAAAAAAAGGAAGCTTTTGAAGGCATTAATTGAGCCTTTTTCTTTACCTGCAACTGATGCATTCCCGATTTTGTTTGATGATTTTTCAGGAAATTTCTTTGCACGCGTAGAGAGTACTCGTAGAAGCTTTCGATTTCCCGGGAAGCGCACCCTTAAAGAACTTTTCCATCTATCCCCACACTAGACTTGAGATACTTGGAGTAGATTGAACAATCCTGGCGAGCGTAGCGTCGCGAGCGTTAAGCGTGATTCACGGAAGGATCAGGACGATATGATCAATGATCTCTACCTCCCTCGCTCTCCCTGACACGAAGTTCGTCTAATTCGCGATTCGATGGATTCTATCCAAGATTTTCGAGACAGTATCCATCTGTCGTAATCCCTTTATCGAGAATTTTCTAGTCCCAGTACTTGGAAGTTTCCAAGTGATTTAGATGCATCTATTACGTAGATAAATGAAAATTGATCGAATATAACGTGAGAAATTAACAAACTAATTGGAATTACATGTGTACGATATAAAATAAATATTGAAATTACACGTTATACATATATTTATATATGTGTGTAAATATAATAAATACACATGGTATTTTTAATTAGAATTACAATTACAAATGACTAAAAGAAGAGTCGCGATAATTAAATCTCCATCGAGAAACTTTTACAAAACAAAATAATTTCGAAATCAATTTTTGTAATAAGTGAGTAGACTTTTCTTTCTCTTACTATAAGAGTTTATGCTTGGAACTTGACTATATTTGATGTTAAAATTTCTAAAATTACGAAAACGGTGTCTTGAACTTTACTGCAGAAAATTATGTTAGAATATCATAATTTTAGTGTAGCAATATGTTTGATATAACTTTAACTAGGAAATATGTTAGCATTTCTGGAATTCGCATTTCGTATAATAGTTTAGTTATACGTGTAGTTTAATAATACGCATTATTGTGATTATAATAGATGCCCCATTCGCCTCGAAAATGCTCGTCGCTAAGCTATTCGACGCTTACGAGGAACGGTCAGATCGTTTTAAATGTACATACAGCGCAATCCCTCGACATATCGAGCGCGGGACAATAGATTTCGCGAGTCGATTGGTCTAATAACAAGTGGGATACGGGTCGTCTGTAATCGAAATGCGACAGGTCGATTGACTCGGGATCGCGATCACGATTCGACGAACGTGTAACACGGTACGGCGAAGCGGAACAATTGCTTAAGAGGCGGACTCTGCGGCCACTAAATCTTCCGCGGGCCGCGGGACGTTCGATCGGGACTGTGTATGCATCAAATTTCGTTTGCAGCGGTGCGTATGCCGGGAGGGCAAAAAAAAAACGCAGGTTCGGACGCAGTCTCGACGAGAGACAGATGGAAACGGAAATTGCGACCAAATAGAGCGTTCGTAGCAAGATCAGGGCGAAGCGCACGGCGATCGGAGAGTTCCGCGCTTCGCGGCACACGTATCGGAAATAGAAGAGAGGGCGAGTCGTTTAATGCCGCAGAGAGTCGCTGCGGCAGCAACCGTTTCGCGGAGAGCTCGGGCTCGAAATTTTAGCATGCGAAACTTTTTCAATAACATCTATCCGTGTAATCGCTCTGTCTCTATCTCTCTGTCTCTTGCCGCGTCGCTCTTTCCCCTTTCTCCTTTGTTCCGAAATTTTCTCGCTCGATAGAACAGCCGGCCTTCGTTTCACTCGCCTTGCTGCGGGCATTCGACTCGGCCGGCTAACGAAGACGACGACGCGATCGTCGCGGTGGCGATCGCCATCGGATAGCGGCGCGGTTATTTCCCGTGGCTTCCCCGTGGAATTACGGATATTATTTGCCCTCTACTTCCTACCGACTTCGTCCACGAATAATCAAGATTTCGATTTGGAAGAGCCTGGAGCTTAATAATACCCTCGACCGACCTGCGACGTTCTGCGGCTGATTGCGAGAGAAAGTCTTCGTGGTTTTGGGAAAGTCGGAAACCGAAATGGGGCACGTTTTCGCCAATGTCTCGCGTGGAGTAATTCGTATCGACACAATGACGTACGCGGACGTACACTCTGTGGCGGACGTGACCCGACGCACTTCCTGTGAGCTACGTTGCTAGGGAATCAAAGTAAAAAAAAAGATGCGCCTGTTGCGGTCGGGATGAAACACGGAAAATTGGATAGAGAAGACGGTAGGAGGAATGCGGTTCCTGTACGTGTTCTAAGGTCCTTTACAACAACGTCGTTGAAATAAAAGGCAAATAGGCAAGAAGCGCAATAAGACGACGCAAAAAGGAGTGGAGGAGATGACATGAGATAGAACAGAAATTCGAGACATCGAAATGTGCTTTCGACATCTCCGATGAAAGTTCGAAACTGCCGGTCCGTATTTCTGTCGATGTCACTGATGTACAGTCTGAGTTGTCAGCGTTTAATTTTATGGGACAAGAATGTACTTTTACCTTCTCTTTTATAATCATAATTAATTTCTAAAGTTATAATCCGCGAGAACCTCCCTTTACTGTTTATTTGTAGAGTGCACTTTGTTTCTCCCGCTAGAAGTTTAATTTTAAAGTTTAATTTAAGTTTTAATACCAGAATATCCAATTCTTGCTACATATACATACATATATATATATATATATATATATATATATATATATATATAATATATATAAAGCTCCAAGGAGTTGCCGTAAAGGAATCTATAGCCGAGAGAGGCTAACGCACGATCACTGTGACACCTTGCGACACTGTGCGAAAAATATCGGCTATCGGTGGCGACTATGACGGAAATTAATACATATACATATATGTATACACTATGTATATGTATATCTATCGCGCAGGCAGAGGATTAGCTTTCCGCAATTTTATTCGGCACCTATAAACCGTGCTTTACGACAGCTCGGACGGGTGAGGATTTCTATCGGTCCTCGGCACTTCCGGCGGCGAAATGGACCTTGAACTCACCTACAGAGCACGAGACACACCGGCGACGATGACGACAACGCCGGTGTCGACGCGATGACGACGCTCGATTCGTTCATTAAATTACTTACAAAGTGCCTAGAGTCGCGGTTCACCGCCGTCGCCACCGTGTACGGCTTGTCGAGGAAGTCGGTTAAATCGTACAGCGGAGAGAGAGAAAGAAACAGAGAGGTGAGACAAAGTAAAAAGAGAGAAATACGGGCGGGGAAAAAAAGGGGAAGAAGACCGAAGAAATAGACGCCCTGTGAATAGCAGGATGTGAACGAAACGAACGAGCTCTCGGGAGAGCCGGTCGCGCGAATGAGTGTGTAAGGAGCGTGGGACTGTGATTGTTCAGCCGGGCTCTACGTCCCGCCTCGCCCACCGCGCTTTTTGCGGAAATGACGACGACGTACGTTGTGCTAATAACATTGCCTTTCAGCGTAGCGGTGGGCTTCGGGAATCCTTTTTCAGAAACTCCGGGAAGACCTCTCTCCCGTGTCTTTGGCCATCGTGTCGCACGCGCGCGCGGTGACATTTCGCGATGTAACGCGGCGTAAAGAGACGATGTGTCTGGCGGTATTACGTTGCGCCGGAGCTATGAAAATTAGTACAGCGAGAGACAGGGAAAATTAATATAACCTTCTCTCTAAACGGAAAGGAGGGAGGGAGGGAAAGAGAGAATTAATATGATGAATCGAGAAACATCGCGAGGAGGAGGAGGAGGAGAAGGAGGAGATAAACGAGATGAAAAAGCTGTTTAAAAGAGGGCTAAAATACTAGATCGTCTTTTAGTCGCTTCACGAATACGTAAAATTCATTGATCAGTCTGAATGGTTTTTTTGTAAAAGGAATATATACGAGTTGTGTTGATACGAAAAGTACCTTTTCGTTAAATGTTATTAATCGCGGCTATATATTTCGAAAATTTTCAGCAACGTATCTGTTATCTCACAAAGTAGCGTATGCGTTATTTAACTTTGATTCGAAATCGATACGTAACAGTGATTAATAACCGTAACATTACGTAGCAATAAATGTCTTCTTGGAGTTGCAGTTACAACTTTTCACGTCTTGTTTTATGTATATCTCTTATGAAACGTGACATGTATATTAAGTTCCCAAATGGAAAATCGATCGATAAGATATATTATATCCGATTCGATTTATGTATCGCTATAATATAATCTAGCAGCGCTTGCCAGACCGTGACGAAGGGAGGAGATCCTAAAGGAAGATAAAAAAAAAACTAGAATCTAAATCCGCGAGAAGCCACATGTTCGTAAATGTTAATTTTATTTAACACAGAGAGGAGCGCGATGAAATTAGCGGCAGCGGTTCGTACCTCCATCGGCGCGGCGAATTCCATAATTTCTTGCACCGCGCTCCATTGAGGGATGTAAAAATCCTCGTGCATCGCCGGTATTGTGCAAGATGCTGAAATATGGAAATGCGCCCGACAATAAGGAACATCGCCGTCGTCGATTGAAAATTCGCGTTCCACTCCTCGAATTTTCCACGGCGCGGCAGATCGATTCGCGGATGCGGCTGCCAGCGCGATGTCGAGATAAAGGCGGTAAGGGAGACGTAAAGCGAAAATATTCTCGCATATTGATCACGCGCTTTATATGTCAGGCGGAATATCAGGCGCGATTTTGCATACCGATGAATATATCGGAGTGGTATAAGTGTACCGGAATACACTATCGGTCTACTTGTTAGTGCAACGTCAACCGTGCGGACAAATAAACGTGCGATATAGATCAACACGGGCGTTGAGCTGTTCCTAGTTGTTCACGACCTCAACGATAAATCCTTTTTTTTTCTTCGGGCAATATTAACCGTAGACTTGCCTACATGATAATAGAACCAACCTGATTAGCCAATTAATCAGAAATCCCGATGTTACGCAAGATACGTAAACAGCTGCTTAATGATAACATTTACGTTTCATTCATTTGTGCCGGAATTTTATTTTCGCCAGCCCTCGTGCAGCGTAATCACTGTAATTCACTGTATCCGCGCGTATATTCCAATTTGTTTGCTGTTACACGTGACGTCAGGTCCTCGGGGCAATCGGATCACGTGCCGGATATTCCCCTCCGTTTCTTATTGCGAAACCAGGAGACCGAGATCCGTTCGGGTGACTTATCGGGCGTGGCACTACCTGCGATCTCGTTCAGCGTTTGACGTCAATGGCCGGTGGATACATTTTTAAGGAACGCCGACCGTTCGATCTAGACAGCGCGGGAATGGCCTGATAATACATTCATGTCGAATCCATCGGAATGTGTTATGCGGGACGGTATTGGCGATTCAAGCGCACGAAATATTAAAATCCCCGACGTTTTCTTCCCGTCTTCCCTCCTATTACGTAGAAGATGCATAGGACGTTTCATTGGAGTGTACCTTCTACATAATAAAACGCGCTAGGTATCGAGGTTTATATGTATTCGATACATTTCTTGATAGAATATATTTGTTAAAATATAAGGGAGGTACGTCCCCTTTCTTTAAACACTGAAAAAAAAAGATTGGTTGTAATAATCCAGTCTTGATAAAAGTTACCAATAACCTTAGTGAAATAGTTTCAACTAAACATATAGATCATTATGACAAAATAATGTTATAAAAATGAAATGTTCATAATTGTTATCAAATGTTTTATTATTATTATATTTAGTAACATTCCGATTTGCTGTAAGTCGCCACTGCTTCTACTCAATATTTGATTAACTAAAACTTCGATTGACTAAAACAATGAGATAAAATTAACGACATATTGAATAAATCTTATTCAATTTGTCGTTAATTTATCTAATTTAACTTCCATGTCAGTCAAAATTCGATCTTCCTTTTAGTCAAAATTAATGAAATATTGAATAGGAGCAGTGACAACCTATGAAATAGTTAAAAATGACTCAAATTGAGTATAATTTGACACTATGAGTTTAACAGTGTAACTAAATATTTCAAAAATTGCATTACTAAATACAGCTTATAAGTTTACCTAGAATTTTTTTTTCAGTGAACATGCGAGGTTTTTTTAAGATTTCCTGTTGCGAGAACACATTTAAAAAGCTACGCATGTATTCTGCTCTGACAGCAGTATGCCGAAATCCAACGTATTGATTATAAACTTCGCCATATATATTTTACATAATCCAAACCTAAAACTTGCACCGATACGGTCGGACGGTAATTTTAACCGGTATCAGCATCAGCCCAGCCGCTAACTTTGAACGATCGATCATCGGAGTATCGCCCCACGAAATTTCCGGACAACTATGTCAGTCGCGCGCGAGCATAAACTTATCATCGAAAATTATTAGCTGCCGATTTTCTGCCCGAACTGCAAAATCACTTCTGCACTCACTTTATAGTCAGCCAATACGGTCATTGCGTCCGAAGCGCGAAAAGAAAGGAACAGTATCCTACTTTAGAGGCGCGCGTATCACGTCGTCTAAGCATCGTTTTTTTTTATCTCTTTCTCCCCCCTCTCTCGTTTTCTCTCTTTCTGTCGTGAATAGCGGCGTCGGGTGAAATGGCCAGTCAGAACGAAGAGAAAAAGAGGAAGAGAGAAACGAGGACACCGACGATGACGCGTCGTAAGCTGAGCATGAAATCATTTATCTCCGGGATAAGCGTCGACGACACTCTTTCTTCCTTCTTACATGGATTTAAAGTTTTTTCGTTTTCTATCTCTCTCTCTCTCTCTCTCTCTCTCTGCCCCTCCCTCGTTTCCAGCTCAGCTAGCCATACCGCCGCGCGACCGCGCGCGCATTCGCCGTCATTTCACTTGGATGCCGGGAGACGTTGCTCCTCGTAACTTATCTCAGTTATGGTACTCCACTCGGAAATTTCCGCGTCAAACTCCCGCGTCGTCGTCACCATCGCCGAGCGATCACTAGACGGATGAGAAACCGACCGCGACGATACACGTTAATTCTAAATAATGACACGCGGAGCATCATCCGCCCTCGACGGATGATGCGCTTCGATCCGTCACGCGCGCGATGTCCCAGGTACGCTCTTGAGATACGAAAAGTTCTCAAGTGGTCTTCCCGATAAAAGTTACCCGTATATCCGCGTCCACATCTCCCTATCCCGCTAGCTGCAGAACTGTCACAGAGTATATTCCCAAGCGTACACCTTTTTATTATATCGCTTGGCATATTTTTCGGCGTTTCAAATCCGAGCTTTCGATGAAAGGATTTTCCCTCGGGTCGTGGAAAGGCTAGACCGTGGAAAAGGATTTTCCGTTAATAAAGTTCGCATATGAAAGGTATATTTGATGCACTGAATTTTAGGTAAATAATTCGTTCACGTAAGTTTGTTTGACTTTATAACTCCTCATCTCTAAGAAGCAATTTTCGCTATGCTTTCTCTCCAACACGTACGAGTTTTCAATTTTAATAAAATTTACTCTCAAATTTCTAGCGTATACAAGCGTGTATAAAATAAAATAATTACTAAAAGATCTTATCAGATTCTTACATAAAGTAGAGATCATTATAGCGTTTATATAAAATTATTTATTGCATTTCAGAATCACTTAAAAATTCCATAAATTAAAATTATGACAAAATTTACATTTGTGCTTGATTAATCTTAAAAGAAATAAAAACTCAGTATTATAGATGAATTTTTTGCGATATTCTACTTACGTCATGTCTTTGACTGTCTTTACACTAAACATTATGGATATATTTGCCAACCAATTTTTCTTCAGATATTTATAATGTTTGGACATTAGTTGAGAAAGGCGGTATCGTTTTGTGTAGTTATTATTTAATTTCTGACATGAAACATTCCGGCAGGAAAGAATCAGCCAAAAGAGAAAGAGGATAAAAATATTGTAAAGAATTTTATTCGCAACTAGCTAGCGGAAATTTTACTTTAGAAGTCAATTCTTCGTTTTTCTCGTACAGGAATTTTGGAAATATAACGCTGAAAAGAATGCTCGAGAGAAAAGTTAAATTGCCCGCAACCATATCTGACTTTGTATAAAAGACGACGTAAGATTACGTTTAAAAGAGACTCGCTATGCAGATAATGCGTTCTTTTTGTATGTGAAACAAATAACTGCTGTCACCTTTTCTTCAAAAGGAAGAAAAAAAGGAGGGGGGAGAGAGAGAGCGAGAGAGAGAGAGAGAGAGAGAGAGAGAGAGAGAGAGAGAGAGAGAGAGAGAGAGAGAGAGAGCGAAAGAGATAACTGGCCGAAAAATCGGCCTCTAGTTCACAACGGGTTTCTTTCTTGAAAAATACGTGCAAGACACGTATTATTCAAATTTCCGCGTCGAGAACACATAATGTTGCCTTACAAAGCCCGCCATACACAGACGGGGCGTTTTTATTTGATTTGAAGCGTTGAATATCAAAGGCTTTGCGAGAGGCGAACGAGCACACGTTCGGAACAACATGCACGTAAGTGCGAATAATAATTTGAAAGAAACAACAGGAGAGACATTCGCGGAAGGTACGCCAGAAATATAAAACGTTTTTTATGGGTGATAAATACTGGCGTTGAGTATCGAGAGGTACAAGTGCTTCAATGTTAAAGCATCGATGACAACGGTGATAATTTGTGTTTTGACATTTATTTTTAAGAGAAAAAATCCAGAGAGCGAAGATGTATCTGTCGTTCAATTTATATCACTTGTGAATCACTTATTGCATCGTAAATCTATTTTTTAAATAAAAATGTACAATAGTTTGTCTAAAATCTTTTTTCTATTCTCTTCCTTTCTTTTTCTTATTTCTAAAATTTCCTAAAAATTTTTGGACCCGTTGAAATTAGTTTTACTTTATATACCAAAATTATGTGTCTCACAAGGGATATGAAAGGAAGAAACTTTCTGGAAACGTGATGATATTTCCCTACACATACCCGCAAATTTTTTTCTCAGGATTCTAGACGGAAATGAAAAAAAAGGGGAAAAATCAGGACGTGAGCCATAAAAAGCTCTCGACATTACTCCGTTTCTCTCTCTTGATGGAGATGGAAACAATGGGGGCAGCCCTGCGCGGCACGTTATTAGTTGCCGCCCTTCGCTATTTATATGATAATACATTTTTACGATGCGGCTCTATTTCGTAAGTAGTGCGGTGCCCGTCTTCAACCGGGCGGGCGATCTCCATACCTTTCTACCACTACCACCGATCGAAAGAAACGAAACGCAGACATTGGCAGTAACTATCGATAAACGGAGAAAATGGGCAGCATCCGCAAGCGTAATAAAATCGCGCGTTGTAATGACGTTTATCACATATAGGTGATTGGCCGTGTTGCTCGCAAAAAGCATCGAAATGTACCGGAAAGCGCGCTTTGACGTTCCGACGATTCGATCGTCGTCAATGATATGGAAAATTCAACATACGTAACGTTAAAGCCGATTGCAAAAATAATATATTCATGGATATTGTAATTTTATTAAATTAAGCGAGCGTTCCAGATACGAATCGTCGACCCGATGAATCCGAAGCAAATTATGATATTCATAAATTTACGGTATCCGTTTTCGCGCGAAAATACTTCTATGCGAGCGGCGCATCGGCTCGATTCATCGGGTTGATGCTATAATCGAGCCTCTAATCGCCCAGTATAATATCATAGTTGGTTGGTTAGGCTAAGCCAGGATGAATCAGAGCGTAGATATGGTTGACTTTAACGATTTACTCGTTGTACTCGATTACAGAGGTAATCTAAAGGTAATTACAAATACAATTTGACAATCATCCGAAACGCATTATTAACACATATTATTAACACTCGGTCTCTCGGATTTTTTTTAGTCTTCTCAGTGGACGACTTAAAATTGCAATTATTTCACACAGATTCGTTTCAGGCGCGTAACTGTGATAATTCGATATTTCGTTTCAGATTCGTTGAGTATTCATTAGATATATGCATAGTTGAAAAGGTACACAGTGAAGTTCTGCCATTGACAAAATGTTTAGATATTTTCGTCCTGGCTCGATTTAACTTACCAATTATCAAGTTTTTCAAGAAAGACGAAAATATTTCATAGCTCGGAAAAATCTAGATATTGACATATGTAATGTATTTTTCTCACGACGTTTCATGTATAATTCCGGCTGCGCGGAAATCCGAGCGGAAATTGAAATCCATCAAACTCGCTGAATACTTCACCTATTTCGTTTTAGTGCTCGAACACTCGTGTATGAGCAAGTCAATCTTTCATTTTGACGTACTTTCAATATTTGTATGCGATATATCTTTGATATGATCCATGCTAATTGAGAGCTTTCTCTAATCAAATGAAAAAGCGTTATACCTTTAATAAAAATGTCGAAGTGTGTCGATACTACCAGATAATAACAAAAAAGATTAAAGAGGAATAGGATATCTCGCACGGAATCAAGATTCGGCGGGATCAAACGATTCGGTGGAAAAATCTTTTTCATCAAGCTCGAGTGAATTTTATTTTTTTTTTTTCAGGGAAGCAAAGGGGATTTATAAATTCCAACTTTTATTTAATTTGCGCTAGGAAAAAAATTAACGTCGAATTCATTTCACTTAAACCATTTTTTAACGAATCTTTATGGCAAATAATTCCAATTAATGATAAAAGCCATATTATATTCTGGCATTATTCTGGCATCTATAACCGTATCATCGATCACGTTAGCGAAACATACGCATACACACATGCGCGCACATAGAGAGAAGTGGGTGCGCGCGCGCGCACGTTCGCAAACTCCCTTCAAATAATCCGCAATTCGACCGGGGCTCACGTAGCGCCCGAGCGTTAATTAGCCCCGGCGTGTTTTCGTCGACCGGATCTCGCCCTTGGATCTCCACCATCCGTCTCGTCCAGCGCCGTCGGGCCGTCGGGAATTCCGGTTTCTGAGGAAACCGCTAGAAGCATCCGCGCCCCGGCTTCGAAATTCGCTACCGCACGCTACGCGAATACAAACCCAGCGGGGAGGGAGGGGAGCGCGGCGACGGGTGGCGACGGCACTACCTCTCCATCGGCTCTCCACACGTTCGCCCCGGATCCCCTTCGCCGTCAACCTTCCAACCCCACACGTCCGTCCTTGCCAGCCATTCATCAGCGGCGCGAGCACGGTGTTTGAGACGCTATTACGTCCGCCCAACCCACGGCAATGGCAGTTTCGGCTGCCGTTGATCTCCCGTCTTCTTGACGGTGTACACATATATCCACAAGACACGCGTACGCGCACGTACAGTTCGCGTGCCTGCCAATACACACGCGTGCACCAACCACATGAAACATCATCCATACAACTGTCGCTTAAGGGTGCGTTCGTGAATACTGACACGGAAACGTTAGATGATGGACTAATCAGGGCGATTCCACTCTCCCCTCTGTGTCTCATTTCGCTCCTGAATATCATTCGGGATAATTTCAATCGTTAAGAATCCCCGAAAGTTCTCTCCAACAATCTTCATGAATTTCGCAAGCGCGGAAATTAAGGGGGAAAAGACTCTCCCGACAATTGGATTATTTTCGAGAATATACCAATTGAACGTAAATACTTGTCGAGCAGTTGTAATATTAGTAATCTGGCTCTTTTTTTCCTCTATTAAGACATCGGTGAAGAATTCTTGGGACTTTTGTTTGTGCATTTTCGCATCGTGCTAATGCTGATTGTCTAGAGGAAAAGTAATTTATTTACTTTAGATACTGAATTCTTTTCCTGAACTCTTCGTAAGCTTCTTGCATTTGCTCGCGAAGGATTTTCGAGAGGAGGGGGAGGGGAGGGGCAAGGTATGCCGCCTTCATTTTCTCATTCCCTACAATGCAGAACGACGCGACGAGAGGGGGATAATAAAGGAGTCGGGAAGAAGAGGACCCCGGGTATTACGAAAGCATCTGACAAAGCGCATCATGTACAAGACACTGGAGTCAAAGGTCACGGCTCCTTTACTATTATTGTCTCCAGATCCTCCTTCTCCATCTCCCTCCGACTCTCCTCCCCTTTCCGTCCCCTTTTCTCCGGATACCTTCGGTGCCAGGCCTCCTCCGGTTCAGCCGGGGTTCAGGCCATGTACACGCGCGGGGACAACAAAAGGAACGGCACGAAGACGCGAGAGAAGGAGACAAATGACGAGAGGGAGTTGTTCTCTCGACAGAAGCCACGTCACTTCCTCTGAAACCTCGTGGACGTGGTTTATCCTGTCCTCGTTGAGTGAGTCACTCTCGGATATCCCTCCCCCTTGCCCCGCGCTGCCCGGCCCTCCCCCCAAGTTTCTCGCGGACTCTCTTTGAACCTGTCTCGCGACCGGTGCCACCGCGCTTCACCTGCGCTCACCTTACCCTCTCCATCTTTCAACCTGTTCTCCCGCGTCGCGTGCTCCCTCGTCCCCCTCCTTCTTTTCTCTCTCGGGCCCTGCTGCCGGCGCTATGTCGAATACGCGAATAAATCATGCACAAACGTTCCCGAGGTCTGGACACGCTCGCCGATAAATTATTCCGTCGGTGCGGTGGATCCTCCGTCTCTTTTTCGCGGAGCGCCTCTTTCTCCCTTTCACTTGGTCCGTCTTCCTCGCACTTTCATCTCACCCGCACCAGCCAGCCGGCGTGGTTCCGGCGTGAAATTTATATTGCAAATTTATTCATTCATTTATTGCGAGCGTTTGTTTACTCCTGTCCCGCCGGACCGAATAACGGTTGCGGAACGAGAGATGTACCATACACTGCCGGTAGTTACGGTGACGCTTGATACGATTGACCCCTTTATCGTCGATTTCTAATTGCCGTGGAAGATATTACAATTTTTTCTTTCGTTTACATACGACATCCAATATTGAAAAATCTACAACAACAGCATGCATGTATTTCACGAAAATTCAAAAATATTGAAAACTCTAAAGAATTGCCACTCACTATTATGCTGATATCAGCATAATAGTGAGTGGCAATTCTTTAGAGTTTTCAATATTTTTGAATTTTCGTTATAAACTTATTTATAAATAAGTTATTATGTCTCTGAAAAAAGAGGAATTAATTATTTTTTTATAGGAATTTTTTTTTTAACAAACAGTGTTACATTGAAATTTCATGACGTGAATTCTTTTGTCAATTTTCGATTAACACATTTTCTTTTTTCTGAAGTATAATGAAATTTTATACACAATTTTTTTTCTTGTGAATTTGTACGCAATTAATTATTAATCTCCCATGAGATTAAAACATTTTTTCCCTTATTTTACATCAATAAAAAAGTAGGACTTTAAAATATTTAAAATATTCATTCAGTTAACTATTCATTTAACATTTTCAACGTGCGTGTATATGTTGCGAGACTTTTAATAGAATAAAATTATCATATCATGCATATATCATACTCATCAAGAGTTTATTTACCGAGAGAACTGAAACACTTTCAGGTGTTCTCCAGCACGATGCCTGAATGACGCCCAGAGATTATGGTTCACACAAAAATAATGACGCCGGTCCGAAATTGTCTAATTAAATTATGCTGGTGATCGTGAGAGATCCCGGAGCCACTTCCAGTTTTCTTGTAACGCATTTCATATATTCCATCCTCGTTCCCCATTCTACCTTAATTTACTCGCGTTTCACAACCTGTCTTTCCGCGTCGTTCGCGATAAATTGCATCGATGCGAGCGTGCATGACGCATCGTATAATTGCAAAATGTATAATTCTGCAAAAACGTCGCGTTTCTCGCGCGTATACTGTCGAGTGCGCCGCAGAAAAAGCCCCGTATCGTATATCGAATTTTCCGGGTGCGCATAATTGCTGACTAATTAATAAATCTCTGCCTCGTGTGTAAAGTCCGCCATAAGTAAGTTCCCCCACGGGCGGATAAGAATCGAGCGAGTCACCGTGTTTGCGAGCAATGGTATGACGAGCAATTTTTATCGGGCCACAAATTGCAAAATCATTATATATATAAGATATCTCAAGAAATTATTTTTTCACCTGCATTTTTTCATCTCTTCATACTAGTTGTGCGATCAGATTCTAAGCTACAGGATTCTCCTAAGGTGCAATTTTATATACGTTAAATCCGTTTGCGGAAAATTAATGAAACATTAAAGCTCACCTACATATAATATATAATTCTTAATAATCAGCCGTTTGTAAGAATGCTCGTTAGTGTCTTCCGCCGAGCGAGACCCGCGTGCGACAGAGTTCGACACACGGCGGAGTTAGCGAAGCACGAATTCCTAATTATCGCCGGTCCCGCATAGATATTCGCGGTACGATAAGGAAGGCGAGCGATGTCTTATAAGCAACGGCAGGATAATATAAAGCAACTTCTTCAGGGGGCTCCGCGGACCCGTGGGAGAGTCCCACACGGGGCATGCACCGGAACACGCATCTTTTACCGTGGCGCGCCATCGCCACCTTTCCGAGTTTCCACCTTCCTCGTCGGCTCGGTTTCCCCTCTCCGGCCGCCCGTATCCTTGTCTCTGAAAATACTGAATACTTAAGGGGACCGCCGAGCCGAGGAGCGGAAGTGGTCGCGCCTTCAAAAGGAATTGCCAAATGAGCTTCTGAGTCGTCGTCGCATCTGTTAAAAGCCCGCGAGGACGAGCGTGAGTAATCCAATGCCAGGCCGGTCAAATCCGGCTACCGGCGGCAGCGTAGCGTGACGTTAAAAAATCCGTAACGCGGCAGCGTCGACGAAAATTAATCACCAAGTCACGATTTTTGGGGGAATATCATGTGAATTATGTCGAAAACTGGGCACGCGAGAAAAAATAATTCGTTGATAGAAACGCTACGTGCAAAAAATTACGGCATTGTAAAAGATCGTAAATGTCATTTATGAGCAATATATGCTTGTAATATTTGAAATCAAGATAGAGGGAATATATCTATTTCTTTTTATCCCTTCTTTAAACAATAAATAATAATTAAATTAGTTGTATGAATAAATCAAATAGGAAGCTTTAAACGATCAGGCTGGATCTCTCTCTTTTGCCTAATAATTTCTTCGAGTACATTTTCGCTCAGCTACGAGAAGAGATCCAACCTGACTGTTTAAGACTTTCTACACCGAAAAAAATTCTGGTTAAAAACGGACGAATCAGAAAAATCTTGTAGGATCGATAAAATATTTTGATTATCATAATAGAAATTCTGGTTATTATAATAGGACTCAATACTTTATAACTTTTAACCCAAACTTTTTTCAGTGTATTATTATTTGATTTAAACAAGTAAATGTTCTATAGAAATTATATAACATTTTATAATTTATAATTATATAGAAATTATCATTTTTTTCTGAGATTTTCGTATTCGAGATTTATACGTAATTTTGTTTATTTTCTTTTTGGGAGGGGACAAACTGCACGACCGCTGACATTTAGATTGAAATATCCTTGTCCATTCTCGGTACTCGTGATTGCAAGGCGGGATCTCGAAAAAACAATTGCGGTTTTGAGAAAACGCAGTTTTCTTGCGGACCACACGGATGATTATTGTTTAACAAGGTCGCTTGCAACGATCCGGCACTTCCGCTCGCGTTTTTCCCGAGCTTTTATTTACAACGCTCGGGCGCTGTGCATTTCGCGTATGAGTGCGCGAGTTAATGTTTAAAGTGAGGCAGGTCGCGAGGCGCACACCGCTGCCTGTAATCTTCGCGACGAGGACGCGGTAATGACCCTCGTCAATTTTCGACGTGCCATTTGCCGTTTGCAGGTGCGACGACCGCCGCCTGGCATCGCCGCGTACCTCCGGCGCTTTTCCGGCGCGTCCGCATCTAAATTGCAGCGGCGAATTTCGCCAGGCCCTTTTCTCTCATTCATCGTCCCCGGGGGAGGCCAAGGTCCGAGACCCCCGGTAGAAGCGGAGTCGTCCGTTTCTCATTCAGCTCTCGACTTTCCCACCTCCGGCGCGCCCACGAGACGATGTATCGCACGCTTCTTCCACTTTTTTCCGCTCTCCACCACCGCGTTCCCTCAGCCGGTTCCCCCTTTTCCTCCACCCGCACATTCTCGCAATGCACACACACCGCTTCAGAATTTTCTCACGCTCCGGCGGTATAAATATTTACAGCCCCGTAGACGGAGCTCCACCGCACTAAGGGTGTCTCGAGGGCGAAGGACGAGAGCGGTGAGCGCGGACCTGTGTCGGAGTGTCAGGGCTGTGTGCTGCATTCTCGTACATACACGCACACGTACACGTACACGTTACCGCGCAGACGGTGCGCTGCACTTGTTTCACGCCCGGCGGTTCGCCATGCCATCGGCCGGTGCATGCCCCCGAATCCCGATCACCGTCGACTACGGTCGACCCTTACCCGTAAAGGGCCAAAATACTCTCTCGAATGAGGAAGAGAAAAGGTCTCAATACTCCCGTTGCACCGAGTGCACCGGTTGACTGACCCCCCGGATGTCTTTTGTAAGAATAGAGATTGCGAGACTCCGTCGTTTTGCACGTCGTCTTTCAAATAACTATCACGGTGCTTTTTAACGTAAAACAATCGGCACGAGTTTAATGTGCAAAAAGCTGACAAGCTAATCAGAAATAAAAATCTTGGAACGAGCGAGTTTTTAAATAATATTTTTCATAATTATTTTTTAGTTGTTTTTATCAAGATATTTAAAAATAATTTTAATGAACTATAAAGTTTCCCAGGTTTTTAGCATCAGTTTTTAATTGTTTTTTTTAATCTCGGAAAAAACATTTATAGAGTTATTGAATATTTCGGATAAGCATATTTATTTACTGAAACTAATGTGGAAAAAATAACGCCATGAAAAAATTTAATTTAAATTTAATATATACATATTAGTATGCAATGAATATAAAAAATGTTATATATATTATATAAGCGATATATTAATTAGCAAATATCACAATCAAATTATTATTAATTTAGACTTGATACTATAATGCAAGGCTTCCACATATGTAATTTGAGGCTTTTACGCATAATGTTTCAAATCATTATTGCAAAATTAGCTTAGCATGATTTATACTCATTATTGTCTGTATGTTCAAACATACGTAAATATTTACAAATTAATTGATGGAACGATTTTTTTAATGGAACTTATGACATCTGATGTATCGAATGTCAATTTCAGAATACCGACGAAAACAAATATCTCTGTTTCATCTATGAATTAATTGAATTGTATCAAACCGAAAGAGATTTAATTAAATCTATTAATTTAACGCCCGCAGCAATTTTTATGACAGCAAAAAATTATACAATTTGATCCATTTTTCTTTTCGCACAATTTAGGTCAGTCATCCGAAATTTCTTTTGCCAAGCAAAGCGATTTGATTTGATGCAATTTTGCCCCCCCCCCCCTCATCTCTCTCTCTCTCTCTCTCTCTCTCTCTCCTCCATCTCTTTCTTCTTTCGGTTCTCTGTATGATTCTTAGTGATGGACACGGTCACAGAGTTTGCGCTGATCACGGTGCGGCAGGTTCGTTAGATAGACGCGAATCAGGTCGGCACGCCCGTAAACCTGCGATGTCGGGCCACCGTTGATTTACTGGGCCGGCGGATTAAGCCAAATTGTAACGCGTGTCACCGAACGTGGAAACCCTGCCTGCCGGTTCTGATACTTGATGCAGACGCACGACAAATGAACGGCTCCGACTGTTCTAACTGCGCCCGAGGTTTATGTGCGTCAGGATAGCACGGTCCATCATTCCCGGAAGCTATTTACCCGTTCGTTCAAACGTTATATGTCTAATCCTTTTTCATTAAATCCACGCACGAAATATAAAGCCCCGAAAACAAAGTCATTTGATTTTTAGCGAGTATCGAGAGCGCTTCGACATATGTGATATCAGCGAGAAATTAGACGGCGAAATTGAGAGCCTTCGACAGTAGGATGGCTGTGTTTTATCGTTTAATTATTACAAAACGTTTCCTCGAAATGATCGAAATTGATGTAAAAACTTTTGATTCGGCTGGGTGCAACAAAAAGATGATTAAATCATAATTCAAGCGTGCTTCTCTTTGAAAAGCCCGACTATGCTTTTATTCACAGAACTAATATTCATTTTCCGAAATATTTGGGAACTATGCCGCTGTAATAAGGCAACAGTGCACAAATCCACGTGAAATTTAAATTAAAAAAAATTAATTAAATGTTTATATTAAAATAATATGAATATGAAAGAATGGTATATACAGGAAAAATCATTTTACATTTTGTTGTCATTTTGTTCTACACATTTACAGATTGTTAAATAGCGTTTAACATTAATATATAGAAATCTTTGTTTTTCATTCACCCTACAAAAGGAATTAAGCCGTAACGCCGCTGTTATAAAAAAGAAAAAAGCGAGTACTAACAAGTTAACTGTTATGCAATGTGCCAGCTTCTGCGCGTATTGTTTATTTGTATTTGTTATGTTTAATTCACTTGTCATCGTCCATATTTGTCGTTTTCGAGCTCCCCTGCTAACGATGTAAATACATATGTATGAATTATACAATTGGAGTGACGGTTATCGACAAATGTTTTGCGTGCCCATTTGTAACGACATAACTTTACAAATGTGATTTAGCAATATCCTTTTTTTTTCGCATACTGAATATCTCCATTTGCGTTGATAAAGTTAACTTTTCGGTTCCGCGCCACGAGCACGGTCGCACTGAAAATATATATCCGCGGCAAAATGGCATTTAAACGAAAATGCATATTCACCTGTGCGTTTTCCCCCTACGCATTTCGCCCCCCCCCTCAATTTCATTTTACGTGTTTATATATGGACACACGCGCGTTACGCTTCGGCGTTACCCTTTGCAATATCGCTCGCAACAAACGAATGAAACAACATTTTTGTAGTAATTACTACTTGGGTTTACGCCGAATAATATTAAACGCCGCGAATGTTAAATCGTGAAAATGCGCTGCGGGATATTCAGTGACTTTCAAAGAGATGAAGTAGCCTCGCAAAATCCTCTAAAACTATATTACCACCGGCGGTATTGCGAGATACAAATCAATTTTATTTAATACGAATGCTATTAGGCAAACGAGGATCATTCCGTCGTTCCGATGCGAGACATTAATTACGCAAGCGGCGAATTCATTAATTAATGATATCTGTAATATCTGTAATATTACTTATTCACGTTTGCCCTTTACTGTACAAACTAATAATCATATAGAAGCTAAATTATTTAATAATAAATTATAAATTAATATAAAGTGTTTCTTTCTATCGTATCGTATCGTATGCGTTTGTATGATATATCGCATGTTACTAATTGTAAGCTATCAGCACTCAAATTTTGTAGAGAGAGGGACGAAATATTGAACGTTGTAAATTAAATATTCTTTTTACATCCATGATTTTTATTATTGATTTTTATGGATTTTAGAATAAATAAATAAAATATGATAGGAAAAAAATCCAGTAACACTTTTTGCTTCTTAAAATAAAAAACTGTTTCTACTTCGATTACAAAATGTAAAAAGACTAAAAGTACGCATATATAAATTTATAACTTCAATTTAGCTAAATATATATGTCCTAAATATTAAATGTTATATATTAATATATCCTTTTTTTTTAACTCAAAACAATTCTTCTCAATTCTTTAATATCACGATCTGCTCCTATAACAGGTCTGACTTTAAAATTATGAAGCATTTTTATGTTAAGCTAATTTCTCAATTTTCTACAAATTTGTTATATACCGAAAAGAGATTGTAAACATTCCACAAAACAAATCAATATAAGAATGTTTTTTTTTAAATTGAAACTTTTGTGATACGCGACATTACACACGCGACGATTCAATATAATATAATTTTTATCGATATTAATCAGGAATTTTTTCCGCAGAAAATACGTCGAGATATATGTATCGATAGCGTCCCTCGACGGAAATGGATATTGTCGTCGGATATCCATAAAACCCCTTTGTGCAGCTTTGACGAGCTCTACTCCGATGGGGGGGGGGGGGCGCGTTCTACTTTTCACCACGAGATTAATATTTCAAGTGAGAAATAGTAGTTCCGTCACCGCGACGATAGTTTCTCGTCTATTGTGGAATACAGAGTACATAGACTAAAGACCTCCCCGATAGAGCGGGGCTCTTATATTATATTATATATCGAGGGCAGTGATCGCGTTTCCCTCAAAATGCATCCACGACCCGTTCACCGCTCGATGAATCCCTCTCTAGCTGCCTCGCAATCCCTCATCCCCTAAGACGTTTGACGAGTTTAACCTATGGCCTATACACATGTCCACATAGACCGCTGCAGGAATACTTGGGATGCATCGCGGGGTGACGTCAGGAATTCCATGCGCTCGCAATGCGGTGACCTGCATTCGCGGGGAGGTATTGTTTACGCAATACGCGGTGACGGAAGAGTGAATTATTCCGATGCCATTTGCAGTTTTAACGTTACTGTTGAAAAAATTCACCATTTGTAGTTTTAACTTTACAGCTGAAAAAAATTCGCTGTTTGAGAGACAAACAGGTAGATGCTTGGCATATTTTCGTTTATGTCAATAATCGGGATGCTTTAATCATCTCAGATTTTCCCTGAGGTAATCGAGACGCGTATAATTTCATAAACGATTGAGGACGCCGAGATTTTCGCGAATCTAGTTTGTGAATGCAAATAGAAAACTTATCTCTTGACCTAATTTTAAAGTAATTTTGTTTCAATAATCGGGGGATTAATTTCACGGATATTTTTAGAATTAAATATTTAAATGTCATCAAAAAGAGAAACTGATTATCCATTCAAAGAGAGAGAGAGAGAGAGAATTCGTGTGTTATTTATACAAAATAGAGAAATACAATTTTACAGTTTTACTTAGGATAGAATTTTTTAAATTTAATGCAATAGTGTCGCAAGTATGACGTACTATTCCCCGGGTTAATCGCAGCAGCGACCAAGCTTAATCGTACGCGATTACTCACAATCTTCTTTTGCATGCCCTTATTTGCATCGCTAATCGCGAGTTTTTAAGTACATTTTTCCGGAAGGAAACGCGGACGTCCACGAATCTGTAATAAATCCCCACTTTGCTCCGTTAAAATCGCGCGGCTCTCTGCTAAAATGATGCACCCCAGCCTCCCTCCCCTCCCTCCTCTCCTCTCCTCCCTCCGCACGTTCGCGGAGGTGCATCATCCGCGGAGAGCTGAGCGCGTCGCGCGCTCCACCGCGCTACGGCAACGATTTCGATGCGAAGTCACGACTTGATATCACAAACGCATTACGTACGTGACGTTCGTCGGCTTGGATATCGATGGCCGCGATCAAAGAGATTTTCTAATGTAGTCAGGACGAGCGCGACGCGGTCGTGCGCTTTTCAGGACGCGCGCGCTTTCGCGACTTGGCGCTCGCGCGAATCGATACCCGTTAAACGGCGTAACTCGATACGCCGCTCCGCGCGCGTTCCGTTTGCATCCATTTGCGCGGCGCGCATTGGTCCACCCCTTCTGGCGGTGGAGAAAAAAAAAAATCGTCCGTGTTTCCGCAATCGGTTCGCTTCGGGTCCAGCCCGGTCGGGTCGGTCGGGCGATACGGTTGAAATCGCACAAAAAGCAGCGCGGGGAACGAAAGTAGCATTGTCGTGTTACAATCGAAATCGAATATTTGAAAAATATGGACGACACGCGCGCGTTTGTAATTGCATACATACGTACATGGCCCTCGCCGTGCTTCGCCAGCTCGACCGCGAATGACCCCGAAAAGTACGGCGGGCCGGCGGCGACGGCGACGGCGACATAGACCGATGATATAGTTTGACGATTATTAATTCTTTGCCGAGTCCTTCTGAGAGCAGCAGATGCAGACAGCAGTGCAGAGAGAAAAGGTGTTAAGGACGGGGCAAATAACGAGGATCTTTAATTAAGCGAGAAGATGCCTAGATTAACTCGCTGCCTTTTAAGAGGGCACCATCTAATTAGTATAGTTTGCAAGCGTCTGCAAATGGTTCGTAGACTGAATGCAGGTCTGGCAGGCAGGTTAATTTTACTCTTTATACTCGCGCGCATGAATGCACACCCGGATGTTTATAATAGAAAAATGAACAAACTATAGGTCACGGTTGTTCTCGCTGGTATTGTAATACATTTGTCCCGAGAATGACGGCTTCTCGCAACCCGTCGTTATCTCGTTTTTTCATGGAAAAGAGCTACGGCATATGCTTTTTTGCGGAAGCTTTCTCGCTTTGCACACGACGCATGCAAATTCAACGCGGAGAGGGAGTGGTGGGCTTGAGTTATTTTTTAGCGACTCGAAAAGAATTACGATGCTATGTTTTTATGCTAAATGTGAAAAATTGAACGGTTTTTTATCGAAAGAATGACTACACAGCAAAATATTACCTACATACTTGTTCTAAGTATTTGCAAGTAAGTTTATATATCCGCAAATCTATCATAAAGTCATCATAAGCATCACATTTAGTTAAAACATATTTTATGACGAGTATATCTTAAACTATTATTAAGAAAATATTCTTTGCTGAAGAAAGCTATTACTTAAATAAAATAAAATAAAATAAATAATTACTTTTCTCATCTATACACTGAAAAAAAGTTCTGGTTAAAAACGGACGAATCAGAAAATCTTGTAGGATTGATCAAATGTTCTGGTTATTATAATAGAAATTTTTGTTATTATAAATAACTTATATAAAAAAATACTTTATAAATTATAAAGTTTAAATTATAAAATTATAATTAAATAAAATTTAAATTATATAATTATAAAATTTAAAATTATAACTTATATATAAAAATACTTTATAACTTATAAAGTATTGAGTTCTATTTATAATAACCAGAATTTCTATTTATACTAACCAGAATATTTGATTAATCCTACAAGATTTTCTGATTCGTCCGTTTTTCATTAGATTTGTTTTTTCAATGTAGAATATCTTTTTATGTGTATGATAATTTCTTTTCCGTTTCAGAAGCCTTATCTTAAAGATATATTATTTAATAAACGAATTCATTAAACATTACGTGCTAGAGATTTTCATAAGACGCTACAAATAACGCTTTTATAATATACGTTTTCTCAAAGAGAGATTAATACGTTTGCGTTTGCCATAAAAATATTAGATCGCCCAGGTAAAGGTTTAAAAAAAAATATCCATTCGCCATTAATCGAGAAACTCGTCGCGATCGATAGGAAAACTACTATTTCCGTGGCGGAGAGATTTTCCACGAGCGAACCAAGTCCCGGAGAGCCGAAGGAGAGGAGACATATCTCCTCCTCCTTCTCCACCTCCTTGCGAAGAAAATGGATGATCGCGAGTCGAATAGATATCGAGGCGATCAAATCCGGGACACCGCCGACGCGCACGTTCATCAATAAGATCGGAATCGCATGCCCCACGACCATTCCGTATGCCCGATTCACGCGCGTATTTCGCTGCGAGGCGGCATTTTGCCGCCATAGTCATTTGTCCGTCACACACCGGCCGGACGGACGGACGGACGGACGGTAGCCGTCGACATAAAACCGGAAGCGAATTATGTACTCCGATATAAATCAGCCGGACACACCCCATTCGCGTCGCGGACAGGTTATTATCGGCGGTGCCATTTTAACTCTCCCCCGCTCACCCCTTCCTCCCGCGCCTCCCCTGTGTGCATGACCGACCCACTTTTTCCGCATATGATGTGTAGTTTATGGATGCCTGCGAAACTGGACAAAAATCCCGGGGCATAAGGGCATGCAGGGATTAAAAGGGTACACGCACACGTACACACATGTGCGCCGTTTTTTTTACACTCACGTGAACGTTATGAACAAACCGGTATTAACGCATTCGTGACAATATTCACTCGTCGGTTAGTAATAGTCGAGTTGTTTTGAAATGTATGGATCAATATTAAAATGACGATTATAAAACTTTTCGCTTCCGCAGTTGCGAAGTTCTAGGGCACTCTTCCACATTAATATTCCCGTCATACGTTTATACTGAGAATGAACATGAGTAATTGCCTCATTAGAGTTTGCGCAAAAAATGAAAAAAAAAGAAACAAAAAAAGTAAATGGGAATAACTAGAGCATTTTTTTGCATTTTTAATCTCTCGGCCTCGTTATTAATTTTTGCACACATTCGGCGAAATTGATTTATCACGGAAGAAAAATTGTATAAAATTTCAGTTTAAATTTCCACATTATCTTCCGTAAACTCTTGCTTCCGGTAAATGCTAATACCATTTCCGCGAGTCATTATCATGCAAATGTCGGTTTCACGAGCCTCGGGAACATACTTCACGTATTATATTCCATATTGGCTATTCGCGATGAAGTCCTAAATTAATAAAAAGCAAAGCGGTCAATCAAGGTAATTACACGAGTATAATGAGCTTGAAACATTATTAATATTGCAAGAGCTAACGATATTTATTTAATATATTATAACGATATTACCGAAAAATTATGAATTGTGTTTGCGTAAGAACTAGACGATTTTATTATACGATTTTATTATATACCGTTACTACAAGATCGCAATTATAATTATTCGATACATATACAATTATATACGATTATCTCACCCCGTTAAGACATTGACTTCGAAGAATTACTCCAGTGTCGCAATTGATTTAATTAATCCCGCCTAGATTCGATCCGATCTGGCGATTAGCGCCTCGAGTGCTCGCGTGTACGTGCGTGAAATTTCCTAAAGTAATCCCGGCGCTTCCTCTTTAATCCTAGAGCCCTCCTGCACGCAGGATGGACGAGGGAAAATAAAAATGCGAGAGCGGTTTATTATCTGGCGGTAGCTAGCCTATTCAGCTTCGATGGACCTTCCCTGCGAGTCCTGATCCTTACGCCAATATTGATTCGATTAACCTTCCTTAACCTCGGGGGTACGGACCGAGGGGTTTGTCTGTCACTGACAGCTAGTGGGTGTATCTCGAGGTGTGCTGACACTCGATAAGTAAGTCCCAGATGAGAGATCGTAAGGGACGAAATGTTACCACGTTACACCTCCCTACATCGCGGCGTCGAACGACCGCTGAGAGTATATCAAATCTCTAGCTGACATCCTTATTTTTCGTCGTCATCCTTATCATTTGTCATCATGTATCTTGGCAATTTTTATATAATTTTTACAAATGTGAGATCAATAAGGATAATAATAATTATTCATTATGGTAAATGTTCAGTATAACGCCTTCATCTCTGATTTTCTTATTCTCTGCTTTAGACAGTAAAAAAGACATATTATCAATTTCCTTACCGACGTTAAAAAAATAAAAAATTAAATTTAAAAAAGGAGATGCGAGCGGCCAATTTCCTCTTCAGGGAAGAGTTTATGATGGAAAAGGAACCGATTTGCAAAATTAGAAGAAAATCAGAGGTGAGGGCGTTATACTGAACATTTACCTTCATTATTAAGTATAAATCTGTTTCGCGGAATTTAGCCTATCAGATAAACACGTATAAATGATTGTTAGTTCGGCTGATGAACACGTAGAGAATTTATTTTGCGCAAGTGGTTTTAATACCTCGAAAGAGTATCCACAAATATCTATTAACTTTTGTGAATAAACACGTATATATATATTGTATATTTGTTCTTTCCAATAAAAAGATTTTACAAACACAGAAAAAGTCTCGACAAATTTACCATAACCATTATATTCACAGTGACAGACGAAATTTGCAAAACACCGCTGTCGCTGCGTTGTTTTTTCAGACTAAATTCAGCGTGAAACGCTGATCTTTCGTGCGATATTAATTTAATAATAGAACTAATAAAGAATTTAACTTTTAAATGCCGCGCTTCAATTTGCATATTTCCACGTTTACACAGGAAATAGCACTTTAAGTATAATGGATATAACAAACACGTCGAGTAAACGTCGTTGTTCGCAAAGTCGTAGTTATAATCTCTAATAAACGTTGTATCTGCCTCATCTAATCCGCCATTTAAAAAATTCCACGGAATAAAATACCGTGATGTACCAATTAACTTGATCTCGATGTCACATCGGTCCGATGTAGGTAGGCGTTATCCGGTGGTGCAGCAGCACTGATCGGTTGCTACGACCAATGGTAATCGCTCGCCGGTAGTTATATACCGGTTACGCGAGATTAGGATTTTTCAGGTTTTGCATCACGCAGAACGTCGTGTACGATCTACACCGTTATTAGCATGCACTCGCTTCGTCTAACGGTCTGCAAATTGATGCCACGATCGACGTATGATTGATGGCGTTCGATGCATTTAATATTTTTTTCCTTTATTTCCCCGAGGGTATTAAACCGAGCGATAAATAACTGCAGCGATGCGGAATTATGGAAAGCAGACATAACGCAAAGCTTTCCCCTCCCCACTCTCTCTCTCTCTCTCTCTCTCTCTCTGCATACACGAGAGAGAAAGATTTAGGAATGCCTGGAATTTAAATATGCGTGCGAAATTGAAGTAATCTGAGTAATTTATGATTCGTGTAGCTGGAATATATCGCAATCGCGATCCTAACAAGATCCTCTTAAAATCTCTCTTATTATTCTTTCACGAAGAAAACTTATTCTACTTGCATTTATATGTTGAACAAAGACATAAATTGGATTTTCGTAATAAGTCCAAAAAATCCGAAACGCGATAGAATGTGCAGAAGAAAGAAGACGTAGGTTATAAACAGATATAACAAAGGACAAGGAATTAATAAAAATATATAAGAAATGTAATTGAAATGCCACAGTTATTAAGACGATGCTAATAATTATCGAGAATTCTGCGTAGCAACCATAGCACGAGGCTTTCATAAATCTACGTGAGTCATTCAAGTTCCTCGGAACATTACTTAACTCAATCGCGCGACTCCTAACTACGAAAACAAAAGGAAGGATATCCGAGAGAGCCGGCGTGGTCGAGCGCGAGTATGCCAATTATAGTTCGCCTCCGTCTCGATTTTTATCGGAAGTGCAGTAAGTCCGTGGAAACGGGCTCCTCTCACCCAGCTCCCGCTCCTCGGCCATTCGAACGAGCTGGAACTTTTAATTTCACGCGTTAATGACAGCCGCCCGGTTAAAGGATATTCTTTATTACTCCGCAGTCTCTGCCCCCACCCCCCTCCTCCCGCCGCCTCTCCTTTTCTCGTTCTCAGTCGTGAACGGGGAGAAAAGGGGAGGGGGAGGGTGAGGGCAGGGGATGCTTTGGAAAGTCTCGGACACGGTCTGCGGGTTCGCAGGAGTGCGGAGGATCGGGAAAAGACGACCGACCGAGTGGAGGAACGGGTGAGGTCGGACGGTAAAGCTCGCGCGGCTCGCAAGAGACGAGGGGTTAATCACGACTTTGGAGGAATACTTGCGCGCAACGGTATGCGTTTTCCACCCTCGTCCTTCTTTCCTTCGTTCGTTCATTCGTTCGCTGCAATGTTAGCTTTTCCTTTTTCCTGTCTTCCACTCTCTCTCACTCTCTCTCTCTCTCTCTCTCTCTCTCTCTCTCTCTCTCTCTCTCTCTCTCTCTCTCTCTCTCTCTCTCTCTCTCTCTTTCTCTCTCTCCTGCCTTTTTCCTTTCCCGGGTTCCTCACCTTGTCCGTCCTCCGTACGTTTCCAACTAACCCCAGTCCTTTAGTACATTTTACACTTCGTGTTTCCCCACCTTGCAATTTTCAATATATCGTACGCGCCATCACCAACTTTCGCATTGCACTTTCTTTCGTGAACATTCTCTTTATCCCCTTCGCGGATCTTTCCTCGCTCGCGAGCTTTTCATTCTTTCGGCGCGGAAATTAGTTCAGAAATTTACGGACATTGTCCGCGTTTGCGTTAATAGTTTGAGATAGAGAAGAGATCTTATCGCGCATGAGAAGAAAGTCGCTTTATATCGATCTTGCGAATTGCGCTAACTTGAAAAGCGCAATAATGTCCCGTGATTTAAGGAAGACCGTGATGAAATGAAATCCCCCGCGGTTCTATTCTTTCTTAATAGAAATGATAGAAATGATAGAAATAAAAATATCACAGTTGGATTAATGTATAAAATTATGGACATTTTTTTTGCTGTAGTAAGAACGCGCGAGTTTAAATTTCTCGACTTTATTTCTCCTTTTAGATAATCCAGTATTACTAATATCTTGCAACTAGAAACATTCGTCTCATCATGCGGTTGGGTATGAAAGCCACAAGTGTCCCGTAGTACCTCAATATATAAGCGGCTTGAAGCAATGATACGTTAAAACCATATGGGAGAAAACCACATTGAGCACTTGGCTTATTACATCTATTTACACAGTAGAATTATGGCCGCGATAAAAAACAAACTTCGTTCTTTTTAACACAAAAAAATTCAAAAAAGAGAAGAAAAACTATGTTAAATTATTTATGATCTTATTTAATCTGGAATTTATTTAATGCAATTTAGCATGCACTCGGAATTTTTTATGGCGCTTTTAAACAGAATTGATTCTGTTTTTAAAATATCGATAAACAATATCACAAATGATATTTAGAATATTATAGCATCACCCATTTTAGGCAGCTTTTACATATTTTCAAAGCTGTGAATTGTATAGAATTGTATAGAACTGTTGTCCCTCACTTACACAACATATCAAAAATTCATTCAGTGTCGTTTCTCCCGTCAACGAGACTTAATTATTTCCGAATCTTTCTGTATTTCTCCGTTGCTCCCATCCAATTTGCCCGAGTATTTGTGCTCACAACAAGTTTGTTCCGCAATCTTTCGTCTGCGAGCGTGAAACTCCTCTTCGCGATATCTCGACCTGCTTTCCTACGACAATCTATGATGTAATGAAGCGCATCCGCTCTGCTTCCGAATCTTTTCTTTCCCTCGCAGCGCCCTCGCTCGCTCGGCGTCCCACCAACTCCTTATGCCTCTTTGTTCCTTTCCTCATACTTATCTGATTCTTTGGCCAATCACTCCCGGTATCCTCTTACCTCCACCATTTATTCCACCCTCCTTTTTCTCCTATCGACTTCCCGGACTTCTCCCGGACGAAACGAACTGATCCAAACTTCGCGATTCCGCGGGGTTTCATTTACAGTTCTCCAAGTTCCGCGTCTTTCGAGTACGATTCGTTGGCGTTTTACAATTCCCGTCCCGGCTACGTCCGTACGAGCCGTTTGGCAAGCAGTTACCTGTAATTCTTGCCGTTGTCGTTTTTTTCTACTACTTTCCATGCAAGATATACTAGAAAGTTTATGCTCTAAATAACTTATGTTAAGTTGAAGAATTTCTTAATGAAGATAAAACGTAATTGTTTGCCACACTTTAACTTTTACGTGATAATTTGATATTCGCAAAATGCATACCATTACTTTATTTCGTAACTTTATTTGTATTTCTTATTTTTGCCATCTAGCATTAATATTAATATTATTTCTTTTCATTTTTTTATTATAATTTTTATTTATCTTAATATTTCTTTAAAATTATCATTGTAATAACTAAAAAATATAATTATATAGGGCTGCTTTTCTTTTAATTTCAATGCACGCGGTATACATCTCGTTAACAGATGTTTATTGAATTCTCGTCGACGATACTTCGAGTATTAAGATCTAAACGTATATCTTTGTTTATTTTTCACAGCCACACGTTGCGGCGCGTAACGAGGAACAGGAGCCACGAAATCGTAGTCGTCGACGCGATTGGTTTTCATGACCGAATCTCGTGACCAGACGAACGGTTGCGGGGCCGGGCTTTTACATCGATATCGCGGCGCGGCGCAGCGAAATCGATCTCCTCCTTTTTTTCCTCTCCCTTCCCTTCGAAAATCACCCACGCCCGAATAAATCCGCCGCGCGTGTTGCGCTGCTATGTCGCAAATTTGTTTCACGCTCGCTCGAGTCTCCCCAAAATTAATCCACTAGCCATTACCAGCCGCGCACAGGCGAAACGGTACAAACCGCTTTGTGCGCGGACATGGACACGTGTTACGAGCCATTTTGCCGGCAAAACAGATGGTATAGTCTCGGCCTGCTGGCTTTTTAAGCGTATCGCGTCGTCGGATATCGCGTCAAATATTTTTAACGCGCTTTTAAATAACCCCCAGACACGGTCTATACCGCAGACTACTGTTCGCGTGTCACTGTGTACTGCTTTTAATTGTTACTGTCGTCCCCATTCGACTAGGGCTTTAATATCGTTTAAATGAATTTTCAATATGCTATACTTAATGGAAAAACAAAAATAATCAACTCGAGGCTGGAAAGTGTACAAAAAAAATTCAGATTACCCAAGGGATTAATTTACCTAAAAAAGTGGATAATACTGTATTACTGTATTATTGAAGATACATTTTACAATATTAATTATAAAGTAAATTGGAAAAAATACAATTTTATTAAATTTTTCGAAATAAATATTTAAAAGAAATAAAATTTTTATGCTTATTTTTATATTACATTCTTTTTCATGGTATTAATCTTTAATTCATCATTGCGAATAAAAATTATTTTCGTATATGTATGCAATATATTATATAAAATTGTACTAACCATTGAGATCTGAATGCACTTGTTATATCAATTATCTTTCTTATTCCTGAGAAACTTCTGTAGCCGACAATTATCGAGACGCGAGAAAAAGAAGTGTTACGAAAGGCAATTGGATATCCGCCAATGAAATTTGCGAAATTCACGTACGTGCCCGTTCGATATTTTGACGGGTGAGTGTGCATATGTACGCGTCGCATTCCGAGCGATAAATCATCGGCAGATGGGATCTTCGACGGGACTGGAAACTGTATATGTAACGTACGCAAACTACAAGTGCCATTTACCGGAGAATCGAAAAAAGCAAAGCCGCACGAAGAGAGCCAAGGACAACCTGTCGCGATTACGTGCAGCTCCCTACAGCCGCGATCGTAGCAAGTAATAATCGCCAGTATCCGCTGCTCCGTCGGGTTCACTTAGCTAATGCCCTTGACGTTTGATGCTGCCATCATGATCCTTGGAACACGAAAGATGAACATGTCTGACCGCAACCGCATATGCTCGCGTCACTTTTTCGTTTCCGTATCCACGATCATTTTTGAGATATCAGGCAACTGAGAAATCGCTTGATTGACGATATCAAGATAAAATGCTGATAAAATTGACAGTATTAATGGTATATTAATCTATTAAATCATTGATATATTTTTTACACTTATACATACTTGCATATTTTATACAAGACATAAACCTGGAGATTCTTATGTATATACTGATGTATATGAGAAAAAGTACAGGCGAAAAATAATTTATTCTAAAAAGAAAAACTAAAGACATATATATACATATATATATGTATGTATATGTCTATAAATGTCATTAAATTAAAAATATTATTTTTAAAATTTACACTTTAAAGTAATCATGTCAATTAATATATTAGGTGCGGATAAGAAAGCTCGTATAATTTTAATACATGTAAGTTTATAGACCTATACGTCTTTAGTTTTTCTTTTTAAAATAGATTATTTTTGGGTTGCACTTTGTCTTAATTGTTCCTATTTATCATTCGCAAAAATATGTGTTTATAGATGAGTATGTGATGTATGTGTGTGTATGTATCCGCAGTGTCATGAGCTCAGGTCCGTGGGTTTGCTAAGCCCAAATGACTGTGTGGATCAGTCATCCCTGCGGGATTTGAAGCGTGAAGAAATTGTCGGGATTAACCTAAGGAATATTAATTTCTCAACATTTGTCAATACGAATGAATGTTATTGCACTATCAAGATATACAACGCTATTAACTTTAAGAGAAATAGACCTATTTAAATAAGTATAATGATTTATTGACATGCGGGAAACGAGACATGCTAATGAGTCTCAGTAATATTGAAGTATATAATTCATATATACATCATATAAGTTAGATGAATATTTTCTCTTGGAAAATTTTAAAGCTCGAAAGATTGTCTTATCATAGAAAGACAAGTGTAACAAGTTCAGGAAACTACGATTAAATCAAGCATAAGGACAAACATTTTCTTTCTCTCTCCTTCGATAATTTTTTAGATGTTAGAGTAAAAGTCGCCTCGATAGAAACCAAACATTCTTACGGACGAGAGATTATTTTTTTTCGTTGCTCTTTATGTCCTGACAAATTTCTAGCTATTTTGAAACCACTTTATGTGTACAAGGGCCGCGTTCAAGTTTAGACGACGACGACGACGACGACGACGACGAGATCCATTTGAGTAAATTAATAAGAGCCTGCTGGGAGCTGGGAGCACGCATGACGACGTAAATCCGGCACCGCTACCGCTGCAGCTCAGTCCGTGACAGCTTAGTCTGAGTACTGCGTAAGGGAGACCATAAAAGAGGCCCTTCTTATCTTCCACTTTTACACGGACTGTGGCGGCACGATCACTGTAATATGGTCGTCCTGCATGAGGGAATTATGTTCCCGTGTAAGAACATGTCCTGACTTACGTACGTACGTACGTATATCGCCGTCGCGCGTTACGCACGCTGATCGCAGATCGAGAGACGAGATTTCACGCGATACGACTCCTCGGCTCGCCGCCGGCGTGAGCACCTAAGTACCATGAAACGCGCGCGCGGCGCGCATCGCACGCCGGTCGCGCGCACCGACGCCTCGGCCGACGCGTCTGGCGAAGCGTGTGCTCCGAGCGTGGACCAAACGAGGCGTGTCGTGGAAAAAATTGCCGCCGTGATAAAGGCGACTGGCAGAGTCAGGGCCGCTCCGTTCTTCTCTCTCTCTCTCTCTCTCTCTCCAACGTTGTGTTTAGTAATTTCACGGTAAGACAGATCGCGACGCTCTTCCGCGCGCCGTAATAACCGGGCGACAAATAAATAAGCGCGCCGCGCTATCACTGACTCATCGGATCAGGCGTTCCAGCAAGGCCCTCGGGGGGAAACGGAGGTTCGAGTCGTACACCTCGTCGATTTACCGCAAAGATTTATAGCATATGTTACTGATTTACAGATTAATGCATGATGTTTCCTAGCCAGATGACTTTAAATAATACGGATAATTAGGTAATTGTTTATTTTTGATGATAGAAACGAGGAAATAATTGTTGTATGTTTTCTCGTTCATCAGACGAAGGAGCAGGAACCGCTATGTCAAGACATTCTCACAATCAGACGGATAAAATCTTAATGATGGGCCAACGAATGAAAGATTTATGGCGGGGCAGGGAAATCTATTTCGGCAACGGACGGGAATTTTTCTGTTTGGGGTGAGGACGAGCCTCGCATATTGCTCCACCCTCCGACTGATTATACGACGCGACAAGAATTTTCCGCGAGAACGGATGATGCAATAAATGAGCGCTCCGTCCGTCGACGGTTATCGGCCAGTCTTTTTTCACCTCACCCGGCTTAAGGCCACCTTTACTTTGTTCCACCCCGCCCTCCCTTCGTTTGTCTCCTCGCGAAGACTATTAACGAGACGACCTGGGATGGTGCGGGGTGAGGCTTCGTAAAATCGTGCACCACCCTTATCTCTTTGGGCGAGATTGCCGCTCCGAGACGAAGTTTCCTTATCGTTTCGTTCATCGTTCTCATCGACGGAAGAAGTTTGCCTTTCGGATAACGAGAAGCTTCTGAACGCGCACGCCTGCCCAGCCACCTCTAGCCAACTAAGGAAAATGACCAGCCGATCGTCTTCTCTCTTGACCTCGGCTGTGGTTCGGGTCCTGATTTTCCGATTTTTCCCGGAATACTCGTGACCGACACGCTTCGAAGGATCGGAAAAAACGGCGCGTTGCTCGTTTTAAGGATGTATCTGAGTCATCTTCGCCAAGTCGATAAAAATTTGTGAGATTGTTCTTTAGCCCTCCTGATGTGTTGCAAAGAAAAACTTTAAACGAAACTAAACAGTTGCTGAGTAATAACGATTTTAATTTTCCCACGTATTCTTATGGAAAGAGACGGTCTTGAAGAATAAAAATATTGAAGAAATGGTATCAATGTTTTCAATTTTTTTGTACATCTAGTATACGGATAGATGAAACTATCTATCAAGTTTTAATTATCTTCACTACATCATTTTAAAGAAATAAATTATAAACTGACAAAATATATGCTATCAGTACCACAAATAACGTTGAAAAAAACAATTATAATATGAAAAATACCTTTCTAGGAGTAAAACTAAGACTCCAATTATAGTTCAAGTTCCTTACATCTAGATTTACTACGCGTAAAGTATAGATATTCAAGTATTTCAAATTTCATGCACATTTATCTAAGATTGTACTTCCGATACATCCTTAACAAGAACACGTTATTATTCGTGTGGTACAAATTTAGCGCAGATTTCTATCGCTAAACAAGAAAATCCGACACTCGGACATTAACATGATACAAATAAGAAGTAAATTTTACTCGAATAAAAATTAGAATTGTAAACGTATAAATTATTGCCGAAGATAAACCGACAATTTCGCGGAAGCAATTTCGTATCTCCAGAACACGCTCCATATATTTCTCTCGTAAGCGATTCAGCCGGATTTCAAATGAGTGAAAACGCGAATATAATTAACGGATATCTGTGATTTCATCTTTTTGCCTTCGCGCATTACGGATAACTACATCCTCGCTCGAACTCAACACTATCAATGCGTCCAAGCAGTCGGCATTGCCAATGTATCGAGCAGCAAGTACCAATCGCGTTTGATATGACCGTCATTAAACGAGAGATTGGCGATGCCGATAACATTGCTCGCATAATTGCTCGCAGGGTCAAGCGTATCCGCGTTCATAAATACTCGTGATCGCGATCGGTGAACTTTTCCAGGCGGTTTAGCGAGCCGTGAAAGATAACGTTAGAACAGCTGCGAACAAAGGGAAACCGATTTCATTGGACTCTCATTATCTCCGTCGAAGAGAGATTTCACGTCGGGAGGATTTTTCCATCAATCTCGTTCCCGAATTCGATAGAAAGATTAAACGGGCACGAGCGACGCCCGTTGTACCTACCGTTTTTCTTCACGTGCCTGTAAATTATTCGTTGTACGCGACCTGAAGGCACTAAACTGCTTTACGGCGGTCGCCAACTGCGGCGCTTTACGGCTAAGTTGATTCGACGATGCAATTTAACAGGGGTTGGGTGAGTAAACATTTCTGTAGTAGCGATTCCACCAACGGCGCGAAAAAAGTCGATCCTTTATCGCATCGGATTTGCGAGACGTCGTCGCTAAACGATTGACGACTACGAAAGATACGAGTACTCGCAAAGTTAAAAATATCACGGTTGTTCTCGTTAGGATAATTGCACATGAAGAAAAAGGTAAATAAATGAATAAGGATACTTTAGCAGAATATATATATAAATGTTATTTTAAAGAATAATCTTTTGGAATTTTTTATAGAATGATTAATTGGCAACGCTGCTTTTAACGACAAGATAAATTTAGCGAATATTATTGCAGTTCTTTATATTGCACAATCAAATATTGAAGATTGTGCAATATAATTTCGTTGTAATTATTTTGTTATAGGGGAAAAAGGTTATTTCGACGGAACAGATTATAGTACACCAGTAATATAAATTTTAAAAATGACGCCTCATAAAGTAGCTTCATTAGCTATGTAATGGTAATCTTATTCCACTATGAAACAAAATAAAGCACGGAGAGAGCTGCAGGTATCCGACGTAATAAAAAAAGGCAGATTTTCTCGCCGTATGAGCTTTTTAATATCAGACCGAAATAAAGCTAGTAGTAAAAACATGACTCGGCATCAACAACATTCAGTATTACTTCCAGTATCAGAAATAGAATTATAAAGCTTTACATCATGTAGATTTCACGAATCGTGATATCGTGACCTGGATTTCCGTAATCCATATTTCTTTTTTAGATTTACGGAATTGTAATAATGCTTATCAACGCTTCTGCAATCCCTCGTGCAGAACGTATAACAAAAACAAGAGACGTTTTCGTGCCGAGTCGAGATCGCGGAGATGACCCATTTAATCACAGGTTGCAAGAGATTCCGTTCAATTGATTCGCGCGCTTTTATAATGACATGTTACGCTTTAATGCGAAGCGTAACTGGAATAGAGATGTAGAGCTTGTAGAGATTGGATCTATATCGCAAAATACGGTCACGTCAGGCAATCGCTGATTCGATATATCTAGCTGCGCAAACTTATACAGTTAGGAAAAAAAATGGAACGCGAAAATATAAAAATAAAAGTTGAAATATTACATTTGCAGTTGTGTAAATTAAGTTTCGAAACATTATGAATTTCAATGCGACGCAGATATGAAATGAAAGATGATATTACGATGGAAAAATCAACTATAATGGAGGATAATGGAGGAAAATTAAAGAATATCCGCGACAGTTACTTTACCGAATAATAATTTGCTTGGAAAGTGGACGGAGAGAATATTTCCGCATTTATCGTATTTAAGATAGATATTCTCTAAAAATAAATCAGTGAATAATTATAAATTATCTACTATATCGAATAATGATAAGTATACTATTGTTAATTATGGCTAGTCACTGAATTATTTAGTGAATTTTGTGCACTGTTTGATGCAGTAGAATTATAGTGGTGCTCAATCGTACTGCGCGCGTAGCTTCACACGTCACGATAATCACTGTTTATCAGTGGAAAATGAAACCACTGACAAAACCAATCAAATTTCCACTGATTTATTTTTAAAGAGTACATAGGCATATACCGTCAATGTACGCGTAAGCATGTAAAAAATATATTTTACTTCCAAAGCATTATATTCTTCATTTTTCCCAACTCGCTTTTTTTCCTATTTTATCTGTGTTTTCTTACGTGCACGCGCATGCTGGCAATTCCGCTTTAAATCGCGCGTGCCCACGTCTACGTTTTACACGCGCGTTTAAAACGGATTATTGCAAACACCTCGCGCGTTTAACGTATGCAAACTCGGTGGCGACAAACTCGCTTAACGAGCGAGCGCGCGCTCCGCGCGCGATGAATATTCGGCTACTTTAAGCCGTCCGACCGGCCGGGCTAATGTCAAGCCGGCCAACTTCGTCGCAACGTTTTTGCTTATCACGCTCGTTCCGTCGACAAAATTGAAAAGGGAAAAAGAAAACAGAGGGCGGGAACTTTGTGCTTCCTACGGCCCCCATAGGGAAGCTGCGAAAAGCGCAATTTCGGACCGTTCCGTTTTCATCATGTACGAAAGCTCCACAATTTGCGGCTCTAATTTTAATAACAGATTCTCTGACTAATCTGGAGTCGATTTTTCCTAGGCGAGAATGTCCGAGACGGGACATAATTTTTTTTTGGCAACTCTTTCAGCATTAGATATTCCTGCCACACACACAGACTGAGACTCAAATTAAAATTCCTTTAAACTTCACTTGCGAAATTAACTGGAGAACATTTTATCCATCTATCCATCCTTTTCGAGCTCAGTTTGTGAAATACATTTTCTTTTTACCTTGAGACTTGAAAACTAACTTTCACATTTCCGCGTAGGAAAAATCGATCAAAACTTTATTAACAAATTTGTCGTTTAAATTAAGGTTCCAATTATAAGAGAGAGAGAGAGAGAGAGAGAGAGAGAGAGAGAGAGATGCACAGTTTATACAACAATATTAATACAATAGAAGTAATCTGTTCTGTTTTAGAAAAAAAGAAATCGTGAATATTTTATTCTTGACGCCAATTTTTATCTAACATCGATATTGTATGATCTTCGTCATCGCTAAATCACCTGAGAGTTAGCATCAAATAAAAAAACATTGGTGCACGATCGACATGTTAAAGAAAAAAATGTTAAACCTCACTCGTGGATAACTCTGGTCGTTACTCTTTCTATACACCTGTACGGCGCTTTCCCAATTCTCAATTTTCGCGGTGTTTTTCTACATTGTTTTGTTTTTACGCGAAAATCTCACAGGAAAATATTCAGAATAGGATAGGTAGAATAGTTTTCATATTTTTCTTTTTTGTTTTGTTAAACTATACTATTTTGTATGTAATTCGCACCGACCTGTAACCTGAATCCGCGCGAAAAAAATAGTCCGCGTAAAATCGGGATGACTGTAGGATCGGAATAATTGCGACAGCGACACCACAAAAATTTCCGACGTTAGAACAAAAAAGGTGTGGCAGCTCGGAAATATTTCTAGATATTTTTTTAAATTCGCGGAAATTGGTCCGAGGACTCGTGCGCGAATGCAAGTGTGTGTAGAACCCAAGAGACGGCGCGGTTTCCATAGTCCAAACGCCAGTTGCAGGAAAACGTAGTGCAAGCTCGAGCGGTGCTCCTAATATCTCGCACATTCGGGAGAACAGCGACGAGAGGAGAGCGAGACAGACAGAGGGAGAGAGAGATGACACAACCAACGCACAGCGACCGGCACAATGCTTACGTTCCGGAAGCGTGTACGAAGCGCTTCCACGGTAATTAGTGTATTCTCTGAGTGGCCGGAGTCATTAGGCCCGCCAGCGTTGCTTCGCCGAAAGCTCCACCTTGATTCCGCGTACAGGAGACAAGGGAGAGAGAGAGAGAGAGAGAGTGAACTACTAGATGAAGAGAAAGACATTCCCTTTCTCGGTCTCGGTCTCTATCTCCATCCACCTGTTTATTACTCTCTCCATCCACTTGTCCTCGCGCCGCGACGCTCTTACCCCCTGACGGAGTTTGAATAGTTTCACCGAGGCTTCTTCCGACGTTCGAAGACTCGCGCGCACGCGAGTCAAAGCCAGGGATTCATTGTACCGCAGCATGGGGTCGTTAGGCGAGTTTGTCCCCGCGGTCCGTGCTGTTCTTGCAGATTTAGCGCGTGATCAGCGAGGCTTGCCGGCTGCGCGGGATTACGAGCGTATCAGAAGTAATGCCTAGTCCGTTATTTCTTAATATTTCTCGACGTCTTCCTCAAAAGATAAGAGCATTCTGCGGTAATCTGAACTCGTGTTAACCGAGGCAAAAACAATTTTAACGATAAACTAATAAATATTCATGCTAACGATCAATGCAGAACTGATAAACGTGAAACAAAACGCGGAAAATGTTTCACAATCTTCGAGTACCAAAGATACAAAAATCTATGGAAACTCAGCTATATAATTTTTTCATTTTGTCTTCTTAGTAAATCATACATGGAGGATACGCCTCGAAACGTGAATCATCCCTAGCTCTAATTTATTCTGTCTGTCTGTCTCTCTCTCTCTCTCTCTATATCTCCCTTTTCTCCCAAATGTTCGAGATATTAGGAGCACGACTCGAGCCGTGCTTCGTTTTCGTGCAACCGGCGTGTAAGCTATAAACTGACTATTCGTGCCTGTTCCCAGCTACGAGCAGACGTGTAGGCTGCTATCCCGCCGAAAAACGGAACCGCGCGGACTGAATTTATTAGAGCACACAACGCGAAACTTTCGGGACGGTTCTATCCATACATTTTTCACACCATGATAAATTCTTATTGTCTGCGCGCGTAATGTTCCATATTACGTCCGTTGGTACGTCTGAGTAGTGACGTTATCCCTGCATTATGCCCGATTGTGACATATACACTAGTCGTGTGAGGTAGACAAATGATTAAATAGCGATACATTTCCTGAAAATAATTTAACAGCCATCGACAACTAATCTCGGCTGTACATTTTGTATCGCGCTGCAGGAGAACGAAGAATTTAGAATAATTGTTAAATAAAAATACATATTTAAAAATCTATTGGAATATTAAAAAAACATTTATACGCATAAGAAAGCTGCTTAGGAATGTCGTAACTGAAAAAAAAGTACGTGATTTTTCTACTTCGCATATTAAAACGCCATTATACGATTTATTATTCTTATTACAAAGTTCACCATTAATTTCGATTACATGCTATTATCGATATTACATTATCGTAATAAGTGAACGTATTAGCGTGTAATGGAAATATAATGGACGTATTATGGAGATATTATACAAATATGATCTATATATGTCGGGGCGTAAAAAGGGGTCGAGATATTTTTAATCTACGGGAGAAACGTCAACGTTTGCAAAAAATGTACAGAGTACTAAAAAAGGCGCATCGTCTTTGTTTCCTACTAGACGCGTACTAACTTGTCATGTCATGTGAAACTCATGTTTTATTCCGTTACGTTTAGAGCGTCACATAGAGCGAAAGAGGGTATCGTAGTTTCAGTTTAGATTTCCCGAGTTCCTCCACGCGAGGCGTATTATTGTCGCGTTACAGGAGGCTACACGAGGTCAGCGACCTGATGACATAATGCGTTTCTCTATTCGCTAATAAGCTTCTTTACATCATTGTTTAACTTTGGAACTCGTGAGAGATGTGCATCGTGGTCGATACGGCGTAAACTTCGCCGTAATGTAGTTCACGAACTTTCTGTACCCCCGCAAGTATACTTTCCCACAAGAGCTTCTCTTAAAGTATCATATTTACGACTTATAGACCTCGTCGTAGGTAGTCACATTCCCAGTTCGCGACTACATCTTCATTCAATGTATATACGGCGGGAAATAGGAGAAAGCTAAAGGATAATAACTATTCTCAACTGGGGAAGAAATGATCGAAATTACAACGTCTAGTTTCCGCGCTTGCGAATTATACTTAGATGTAATTATAAGGATGTGTGTTATCGTCTTCGATCGTCTATTGTAACTGGATATTACTTAATGCCTTATGCATCGAACAGCATTAAGTAATTACATAAAGTAAATTCAATCATGGAAAAGAGCGTAATCTATAACAATTAAAAAATGTTGCTAAAGATAAAGAAAATTATATTTATAATTATATTAAATATAAGCGTACACTGATAGAGAAATATAGTTATTTTTGGCCTCAATCGTAATTTTATAATATTTCTAACACGAAATATGATTAACTTAATGCATCATTAACCATAATTATATATCGTTAGAAATATTATAAAATTATGGTCGAGGCCAAAAGTAGCTATATCTTTTCTCTCAGTGTAATAATATTAGATTATCGATGTCAGTATATTAAAATATGCCATGCCCGTTAAGAATAAATTAATAATAATTAATAACAGGGCAACTGCTACGTTCTTTAATGTTTCTTTATCACGTGATTTATCACGAGCGTTACAATACCGCCTCGCGTGGTAGAAGAATGTCATTCATTTAATTGCGAGAGGAGGTGAAAAAGGGAGACAATGGCCATCAGCACGTGCAGGTATGGCGGCTCGTTTTTCGAATTTGTATCAGCGGGCTCGAGATAACGCGGGCAGCAATTTCTTACATGGGCGAGCAATCTCGGGGGGAATTTTTCATTACGCGGGGATGAAGAAGAAGACTGCATCAATTTTGCGAAATAGGCGCTTTGTAGCTCGTTTTTCGGTCATGCGCGCGTATACCCATCAACCGAGTATCTCAGCGAGAACATAACTTGCTTAATTGAGTTAACCGGCTCATGACTCGCAACTAATTAATTAACACAACACGTATAAATGCGATGCTTTATTAGCCGGGAAGACTGCGGAATGCAGCACCCACTGAAACGTCCTCTTAATAAATTAAAGAGCGAAATTTTAAAGATTCTTAAATATAACGTACAGAATATTGTGCCGGTGACGAGATGGGGAAAAATAAAATAAAAATGTATGTCAAAGAAACATCATCCTTTTGAACTTGACAGTCTGTAAAGCCGAATAGAAGAACAAACACTTAAAAATTTTTACGATGCATATTAGGAGAGAAATGAAAAAAATAAAGTGTCAAAGTCGCCGAGCAAAGTTGATCGAAGTGTGATAGACGATGAATACCGTTTTTTATTCATAAAACTCCGCAGTTCTACGGCCTCTTTGTTGCAGACACGTAAAACGCTTTAACTGCGAGCACAGTTGAGCGCACTGTAATATCTTTATTCACGTTTTCCCCGTAGATTTTATTTCATGAATAAAAAGTAGAAGCATTGTGCCCCCGCTTTATTCATACACAAGGCGAGCCCGTCTGTTGTCGAGCGCGCGGGGATGGCATCGGAACTCGATGAAATAGCGAAATTCGCGTGCGCGCGAGCTGCGCTACGGCCAGTGAAAACAGAAGGCGATCCGTCCGTAATTGCGCTCCGTCCGATAGCGCCGAAGATCCGCGCGGCAACAAGGACGCGTTTTTGTCCGGCGCGGCCTCGCCCGGCTCGGATGAACGAGCGAGAGGAACGAAGACGGGGCGCGCGCTCGGATCGACCGCTCGGATTTTCACTCGGCCAACACGCCAACCGGCCATTACCTATCCCACAACTCGCGGCGACGCCGGAGTAAGCCTGCACCGCGGGCCGGCCGGCCGGCCAGCCACGATTCAGTAAATACCCGATACGCCGCGATGAATGAATGGAAACCAGTCTTGTGTTGCAATGAGTCTGCAGTTCGCTCCCGGGCACAAGATGGAATAAAACCGGACGCCGTATAGTATTGCCGGGGCTGGCGGTCGCAAACTCGAGTGAACTACGAGATAGCGGACTCGTTAAGCGGCGCTCGTATCCGCGGGATGTCATCTCCCGGCATGGTCGTCGAGAAATCACGGTTAACGTCTGTTTATTACGTATCGCGCGGAATCATCAGTTAATCACTTGGCGCTCGCATATCTTTCCTCAAGTACAGCCTCTTTACGAATAAATCATATCATAAATGATATCGTATGTTTTTATTCCGTGTGGTACCTTAACTATGTAAATAATATCATGTAATTGTTATCATGAATAATAATAAAATCGTTTGTAATGTTAAAAAATGAATTTTGTCAAAGATACATGTATTTACAAAGAGATAAATTGTTAAATTAATAATTATATGAAATATTTAAAACTTTATATTTTATATAATATTACTAAATTTTATAATACTGAATAATATTACTGTTTCTGGTGTTAATAATTCGATTACTTATTTCAATAACATAATTAAATTAACACTATTATTATTGATTAACGTATACCTACTTCTATATATAAATGTATTATGTATATATTTTTAAAAAAGAAGTAAAGGAGGAAAATTAGTTAATTGATTTAATCGTTTATATAGCAATAAAATTTACGAAAAACATCAACGAATATAACGATTATAAATTTGAAAAAAAAAATTTCAATTGTTTTGGTAATTATAATGTTAAGTGTGAATGTTGTACAGTTGTTTCGCAGTTGACTTTTTATGGCATTTTAGTCGAAATGATAGAAATGTGTATAAATCCCGTAGTATCTGAATACAACTTGACCAAAGTAACGGGCATCTAAGATACGTTCGATATCGGATGACCACTTCCCAACTCAATATCGGATATTCGAGTTCGTATCGAATACTGAGTTTCAATTGCTTTCGAGCAGGAAGTGAATCTTAACAGTGCGAATCGGCAGGAGAATTGATATTTTCTTTCAATCCCGAACATCTGCGTGAACCTCGTCGTATGTGTGAAGTATCTCTCTGATCAACGCTACTTTCCACCGATAGATATGTAGATGCGACAGCCTTTATCTTCTCCTTCCTCCGTGCTACGTTTCTTCAATCGCGATTTTTCGTTACTATAAATATCAGATGGATAAAAGGAGGAGTAGCCAGCATAATTAAGGTACGTCGAATAATCGACACGCGACAACAGTAATCTATATTTACGCGCCAAGTTCCGGTTTTCGAGATATTTTCCAACGATAACCTAGATAGGCGCTCCTTGATCGACAGACACGCAGAGCAGGGTTTTCACAACGTGCTACAATATTCCAGACTCTCATTCATTCTGGAGCGATGTTCGCGAGCGCGCAATCCTGGCCCTGGCGATGCTTGTCCATTATCTACTTTACGTCGCGACATGTCGGGTGTAAAACCAGTTCAGCCGGTTGCCAATCCAGTTGAGCAAATAGAACTGACAAAAAAAGAACGGGGGTAGCGTACTCTTAACAGATTGTACCGCGCGGCCTCAAGTTGCGTTTGCGGCCGAGGAGGCCAATGTAACGCATCCAATTAGTCAAGCGTCTCTACGTGTTATTATCCGTTTAGAGAACCAATAAATTTTCGCATTCTTTCGGTTTCTCAACATTGTTGAATGGCTCGCGTGTTAGCCGAGTAGAAGACTCGGTCGGCTCATGGACCGCCGTACACGGTTCTTCGCTTGTACTTGACACCGTCTATCATCCCCCTTTTTTTTATATAGAAACCGTTGCCAAAGCCACCGGGTTAGATAACAATCCCGAGAATTTCAAAGGCGGCCACTCTCACCTGTCATGTCGTCTATCATGACCTAAAATTATCAGTGAAACGGAAGGATGTAAATGAAGGAAACCGCTCCTTGTGTTGCGGAACGTTGGCTTTGTATCATCCTATTCTATAGCCTATTTCTTTAAAACTCCTTTTCTTGATGCTTTTTAAGTCTTGATATTTCCGAAGGTTCCTGAGGTGTCTGTCGCATTGAATTTCCCATCGAAGATCCCATAGAATTGAAATGTTTATCTACACTGTAAACTCCTATGGGTTGCCACTGCTCCTACTCAATATTCGATTAATTTGACTAAAACAATGAGATTAGCAACATATTGAGTAAACCTTATCTAACTTAACTTCCACGTTAGTCAAAATTTTACCTTCCTTTTAGTAAAAATTAATAAAATATTGAGCAGGAGCAGTGGCGACCTATGGAATAGTTAAAAATGACTCAAAATGAGTATAATTTGACACTACGAGTTTAACAGTGTATATCTAGAATGAATATATTAATTACGAATATTTTTATCGTGCTAAATTGCATTTTCTAATCGGTAATTTTTAATACGTTAGGAGATCAGAAGGAAATGTGAAATTCCGTGCGCCTCTATGAGCAAAACCTTAGGATTATGATAACATAGGAAACTCGTTTCCGATGAACTTTAGAAGGTACACCTTATATGCACTTGAGACGCAAGGCAACGCAGCGAAGATAGTTACGTGGGTAAATTACGCGCTATGATTCCTCACTCATTCGCCCGACGTGTAACGAGTAACGGAAGAACCTGGCGATGCCGCAATTACTTTGCGGAAATGAGATACTAATCGCGCCGCGAATACCTGAAAACCTGCTCGAGATGCGAAAATAGTATCGGCGAACAGTGACAAATGCGCGACAAGCGCTTTCTTTCGATTTTATGGAGATGAAGGAGCGCCCGTGAATACAGAGTACCAAAGATTAAAGTCTTTTACCTTTATTAAGCGTGTGGACGTCGTGGCTATTAAATCCCGTAAGAAAGTACACTTTATAAGCGCATCGGAAATGTCACTTTAAGTGGACACTTTTAAACCGCGCCCATCGATCTTTCACTCACTTAGATTTGATTTAATTATAGCCCACATATACGCGTCGATTATAAACTGTCGCATTACGTACACGATAAATTACTGCTCGCGTCTGTGACATTAATTACCGATCTCTCCTTCCAAGTCCGATAGAAACCTGCCGCGACATAATTGGCCGAATATTCGGAAGGATTAGAAGACTAATTTAGCGCGCCGGAATTTCCGGAATTTCACGCGCTACTTGAAACATCACTTTGGTCATTAATAACGGGAGCGTGCGGGAAATTTTTGCCGGCTTCGAAAGTTGACTTTTGAAAAATGTCGGAGCTCTCGCGGCGCGGTAGCGACGGCGACGGCGGCGGCGGCAGCGGCGGCGGCAGCGGCGGCTGACAGTGCAGCCGAGTGCGGGACTTTTACAAATTGCAGTTAAACCGACGAAAGCGCGCAAAATTCAATTTCGCCCGAAGTTACAAAGTCGGGCGCATCCTCGGAGGATAGGAGAGACCGCACCGCAGAGAAGGGGGAGGGAAGGGGCACTCCCGTTTCCGCGCCCCGTAATAGTAATAAAGTCTGCCTAGAATTTCATTATTTCTAGTGATGCAAATCCCATTTGTGTCAGCGCAGAAAATGCGGCCGTCGCAGCCGCATACGGTGGCTACGGCCTGCGAGCGAAAGACAATCCGTCCACGTCGCGAGAAAGATAATACGAATTAGCGAAATGTCCGAGCGGGCGTTAGTCAAAGAAATGTCGGTCGACGGCGGCCGAATTATCATAACTCGAGCGCGACAGCGAATGGATAGCATTTTCCGATAACTAAAGCCGCGATGATTTCCCACTTAAGCAAAAGATGGACGTCTAAAACGGACGTTTGCTTCTTCATTTTATACCGTGTATCTATTTATAACATAATGATGCATAATTAAGTTAATCATATTTATCGTTAGAAATATTATAAAATTATGATCGAGGCCAAAAATAACTATATTTCTCTTTCACAATCAATGTAGTTAAATCATACGTCTATCTTGTTGAACTTGTTTCATCTTCAAATGAGACAAGTTCAGACGTATGATTTAACTATTAGTTAGCTTACCAAGAAGTTGGAAAAACCGGCTCTTAATTAATGATAAATAAAATTATGAGAATAATAGAGCGCGGTATGTGCCCTGAGAATTAAATTTTACTTCACGGCCACCGGTGTGTGGAGTCTCTGGCCTCGGGCGGTGAATTACAAATGGATCATTGACACTGGCAGCTGTGGAAAGCCGACCGAAATCCCGGGGTTTCTGTTACCTACCAATTTAGCATCGCAAACTTTGCAATCGGTGCCCGTGGAAAATTAGTAAACTGCACTTACCGCATCTGTGCGCTCGCGCGACCGTTCCGAACGCGCGGGAATATAGGATATAACAATTTTAACATGTAACGTTTGGACGTATCCGTCCACCGTCGCGCCGGCACACTCGATTGTCCGATACGCTCTAAATGACAAAGCGACGAGAGTACGTCATTTCCCGAGTGGGCATGTCAGTCTGCCAATAAAACGCAATCGGACACACGGCAGCGTCGAGAATTCGCGAGTTTGTATTTGCGAATTTTTGTTGTTATGGCGTTATCTAGTTGACCGGATTAATTTGAACAGATAAACCGGACGGGAAATTTTACGTAAAATATTTCAAGTATCTCTTCTTACTTATTAAATAACTAGTATAATTGATAGAACCGCTGTTCCTAAAATAATATTATATTAATAGAAAAAAATACTTTTAAAATTGTCGAATGTCACCATGGCAGATCCCGATGATGTGTACATACAATTACAAATTATTTTTCGAATGAAAAAGTTTGATATAGCATTATTATCTTATGAAGAGTAACATTATTATATTATTTTTTTAATATTAAAAAAAATATTTATAAGATATATATTATATTATATATAAAATATATAAGATAAAGCTTGTTTGTCTCATAAACGCGCGCATCGAGTTTATTTCAGGAACGCAAGCTGCGTAAGGGGGTTAATAAACGATTCGATAAACTCAGCAAAGAAGCTGAGCAACGGAATTAATGCTGTTGGCATGAGAGCACACCTAGTACCTACTTCCATAATACTTATTTATCATCCTTGCACAAATATCTCTCGTAACCAATTCCCCGTGGCCGCGTATGAGCTTGCTGCGCAGTATCATCTTCGAGAGAGAGAGAGAGAGAGAGAGAGAGCTCAGGAAGGTTGTAAACGGCGTGACACGTTTTCTACGTTACACCGCGTAGCAACCAATTACTTCGTGACTCCACTTGCGCGCTTGTACGGCGCGTACGTAACCGAAAGAACTCGTTAATCCCGGAGGAAGCGTAAAAGCTTGCTCGCGCGAGACGTTGGAGCACCGATCCGCCGAGCTGCTGCCAAACGATCGCCATCGGAGTTTCTGATCCGAGACGAAGCGTTCTTCATTGGCTGGTCCGCTACCTACGTCTCCGCCACCCGGGGGGACGTTCTTCATCCCCTGAAAGGATCCGACGACGGCTCCCGCCCGCCATGAAACTTTCCCCATTTCCGAACTCGTCCGCCCGGTGAATCGATGCACGTAATTCGGACCCCGACACACGCATCCGCCGTCGTCTTGCCGCAGCCTATAATCCCTGTGTAACTGTCTCGCTATTCTTCTCCCTCGAGCCGCTTCTCTCACGCGTTTCCTAGCTTCCCATTCCCGCCCATTCTTACGCCATTTCTCCTCGCACACTCGCGCAACGTCTCTTCCTCTTCAAGTCTCCTTCCGTATACGATGACGATCCAACTTGAGCCAGCATAAACGCGCTCGTGCGTCGGAGCAGGCGCTCGAAACTCCCGAAATTACAAGCCGCGAGAGAAGTACAGGGTGCGCCAAACAACTCGAACATTGATAGTAGAATGGTGTCTTCCGACAGTCTGAATTTTGTGGTAATTCTCCCCTTCGTCTCCCGTTATAAATTGAAAGTAAAAACTGCCAAAGAATCGGTTAAAACAATTTTAAAAAGTTGTAAATACATGAAAAAGCGCGAGAAGGAGGAGAATTTTAAAACTTTTAATTTCAAATCTATTTTTCATTTACTTCTAAATAAATTTCTATATAATAGTAGAATTTTTATTCAATATATTTTTAAACTGATAGCTTGATATCGGTGTATTCGATTTTGATGATACAATAATTTTAATGTAATTTTTATTATACAAGAAATTTGAAAATTGTAAAGATTAATGGAAAAAAAAAGAATTTCAATTTTTCCGTTCGTCCCTTTATCAATTTATGCAAGTTTTCGATAAAGTCCGGTGTTCATTATCATTGTCCAAACTTTTTGGGGCGCATTGTAAATATATGTACGATGAAAAACTGTTCACGAACGGCTTAATATCTATGTCAGTAATATCGACGTATCCGAAACGCAAAAGCGTGTATAAGCCTCGTAATTTTCGAACTGGGCGTTCGCTTTCCGCTGCAGAAAATGTATACGTGAGGGAATTATTCCGGTAGTGATTACAGAATAATGCCAACTTCGCATTTTAATTATTGCATTCCGTCGGGTGCATGAAAATATAACGCAGTGCAAAAATATCGGAAGCTTTCATTTTAGATTTATAGATTAAACTTATACATATATCTCGATTTTATCACGTAATTTTCAGATTTTTTTAAGAAGTCTTGTTATATCGCGAGCAAAAGAACAAATTTATATTCCTATTTGATTTATATTATTAATTTATAATATATTTAAATTAAGTTTTACTTTGTTATAAAAACTTTGCGATAAAAACAAAATAATCCAGTGCGATCTGTAATCTTCTCGGGGAGAGCTATACAAATTTTTTTTGTATTTTTTAAATTTGTACTTTGTTCTATTTTCAACCATTCTCGTGAGAATCGTAGTGAATGGTTACTAAAACCGCCTTGTATATGTTTTCGTTTAATAAAGTAAATTCATGCATATAATAACGAAGGGATTTAAAGCTGTTTGCGTTGATAAATTACTTAAGTTCAGTCGGTTAAATTTGTGGTAAATCTGTTATCTGAAATGCAGCAGATTGGAAACTTTTAAAAACACGGCGAACATCACGTTATATTATATTATATAATAAGATTATTAATCTATCCTAATTATGTTACATACGTTCGTAATGTATCAATTAGTCATGTTATATGTATGCGACTATCATATTTTGTCGCGGGAGATCTTTCGGACATATTCCTCGCGCGTACGTTCCATATTCCTCTCACTTCCTACGTATTAATATTTTAACGTCACTATCGTACACGACGTCGCGACGTTTTGAAACCGAGTTCAAACTGTAACATTCGTGCAGGTGCAGCGTGATGCAATTAATTATCCAATTCTATGATCCCTATCCTACGGAGCGCGAAGACTCCCCCTCCCCCTCACAAATAAATTTAAAAGACGATCGTCGTATGTACATATAATATATATGTATATTCTATGATCACAGCGATTACGTTTCAGATACTACGGTTGAGAGATCAGGACGTTCGATCAATTCAGTGGCGTACCACTAACGAGGTACTTTTTCCTCTCTTTCTCTCTCTCTCAATTCTCTCCGTCTTTCTCTTGATCCGCCGACTGCGAAACGAGCCAGAAATTAGACGAGATATTCAAGAAGCGTATAACTTTTTCCTTGCACTGCTGAAAAACTCCGTCGAAAAATCCTTCCTTGAACGATATTACTTTCAGAATTTCGATGTACCTGCTGAACGATGCATAAGCGGTGCATAGCCCGACAACCGCTAGCGAGACGATGTCGTGGTGATGTAACACATTTTTCGGGAAAATATCAACGAGATATTCTTCAATGGAAGAAGTCACCAAACGTGAAGGCATGGTTTCGTAGATATAAAGCGCAATCGAGCGAACTTCGAGTCTGGGAGAGAAAGAAAATTGGCTATTATATATTTTAATCGATATTTTGTTTTGAATATTTTGCTACCGTCAGGTTTATTATCACTCCAGTCGTATAATTTTGAATAAGTGGTTATTATTCATGTAAGAAAACCTGAATGAAAATTAATGAATAAATATAATGTATTTTTAAAAATTAGAATTATGTAAATGCATAATAATGTAAATGCAGAGCGATGACTTTTGAGTAAATTGATACAGGTTTAATGTATTGAAAAGTATATTAGAATTTTAAATGCAGAAAAGTGGGAAGAGGACAAATAATGGTACTCGAGGCAAGTGCAGTAAAATTCATTTGCATATTATAGAGTAGGTATGACAGCACGAAATGTGTAGAGTATAAAAATATGAAAAATGTTTTTGGCACTTGCATAGTTTTGCATTTAACAACCTCAATTTCGTATGATGTTACTTTCCTAAGGAACATAATATACAACTTCATAGAATTAAAACATCCAGAGATGCAATTCTTATTATAACGTCGACGTAAGACAGTAATTTAACAAGTTTTTTTTTCTCAATTTATAGTTATTATATCATACAAACGCTGTTACAAGGCCCATAATTATTTAATCCACGTTTAACTTATTAATTAATATTATAGGCGATCGATAAGCATATGTAATAATACACATTTATTTATTAATGGTTAAATTATTAATAAACTTTCCTTGCGCGGACGATATTTTCGTCGGACGAAAGAACATGTAGAACTTTATAAAACGCAATTAAAGAACATACAATGACGGATAGTTAACTTATCTCGTTTATTCAATCGTGAAATTAATTGCATTTTAAACATAGCACATAATTATACTCGTTAATTAATTTAAAAGCAGAATATGTATTAAATGAGTACAATCAGAAGAACAATTGAAGAACAAATAACAATGAAGTGGGTTTTGAGAGTCTAACGCGGTTAGTTATACGTAAAGTTATGTAACATTTAATTAATTAATAGTTTAATACAAATGTAATTATTTAATTAATAACTAAATATATATTATAATATATGTATATGTGTGTATATATATATATATATTTTTTTAACATATATTATAAATCATACGTTTCGATTTTAAACCATCTTTAGCGATGCAATGCTAGATAAGTAATCTCAATCTTAATATTCTCCAAGCATAAGGTGAATATTTAAAAAAAATTGATAGTATATGCTACATAGTATATAAATATAAAGATAGTATAATTTTTAAAAGAATGTACCAGAAAAGTTCTTCTAATATTCATAGTCTGCAAAATTTTCGGACTAGAAATAAAAATTAGAACTAATCGGCAAAAAAAACTTTCTAACGTCTTTCCCGAGGCTTTAGTTTGTTAATCTCGCTTTCTAGACTTTGTTTGATTAGTGATGACTTCACTTCTCTTTAAGATTATATAATTTATCTATTATCGCGTTACCGAAGAATGTTAGTAAAGTAGAGCCGAAGTAGAGCCGAAATAGAGCCGAAACGTACAATTAAAAATGAAATTAATTGATTATTATATAATGTTAATTCACATATAATTAATTAACCACGTTCAAAGCCACTCTCAAAACTTACTTTTCATATTGTTACTTATGAATTTTAATATCAAGAGTTTTCAGTTGACTAATTATTTAATTAAAGAAGTATTAAAACATGCATATGAATCTTTTTTATCTTTCATCTTTCTAATAATAAATAATATAAAGCGTTTGTCATTTTTAATTAATTTGCGATATTTAATTGTCTCATTCAATCGTAAATCAATAATGGATCAATAAGACTCAAAAACGTTTAAAAACTTGATGTTCTAATCACTATTTATTCTGCGGTTTGAACTCAAACTTTAGACTACCAATCTCTTCTTATCAGCAAAGTACCTTATCGTTACGAGGTTTTAGTTACACTTTCCGCGGTTTGTTTCCCCGCTTCTCCTCCCCCCGAAAACCCGAGCATGCATCTATCACAGTCCAAGTGCAGCCGAAATAAACAGACCTACGTTCCTGCGGGATCCTGCCCACTTTTCACTACGATAAAGGGCACCGAAGTTAAGACGAGCCCTCTTTCCTCATGATATCTCGATAGAAAACACAAAACAATCCCACGATCCGCGCCGCGTAACGCGCGCGCCCATGCGTGCCGACCTGTGAGAAGAATCGCAATTAAGAGCGTTGAAATAACCTGCTTGCCTGCCGGACAGAATGGAGATCGCCAGGCGCGAAAGGAAGCGAGCTGCGGTAAGCGACGACGGTGAAGAAGCTCTGCATCCGGTCGCGCCAGTGGCGACCGCGGGCCTCGTCGCCTATATATGCGTATACACGCGTGTATATGTATATATATCTCTCTCTCTTGGCACGAACAGAAACAAACGTCCCGAGATATCGATTAACCGAAATAGGTTTATTCACCGCGCGACACGCCCCGGTAAAGCCAAGAGTAGACAGCCTATAAGTAATGAAGTATAGAGAGAGAGAATATTTATTTCCTCCCGCGCACACAGAGGGAATATATACTTCAAAAGTCGCGGGGAGAACTTTTACGACTTGCGATGTACTTTTCCTTGGGGAAGATTCGGTTAAGATGCCGCAACTTTTACATTCGCGACATTAAATTTCGCGACAAGCGAGCCTTAAATTACGTTACACTAAACTCTGAAGCCGACCGAGGAATGAAATTGTCATCCGCTTGCATTCTCGCCAAGTTAAATCCTGATATATCTAGCGCCGGGGCGCGAAGAAGTTATTATTCGGAAAAAAGTGTCTATCGAGCTGCAGGGAATCCTCGTTACGATGACGAGATTACATTTTGGCGTTTCCGCCGTCGGCTCCCCGATAGCCGCTTTATATCGCACGCAGGCACCTATCATAAATCATAATTTCTCATCCGATCAGACTGCAGTGGTGCTTTATAACCGCATAGAGCGAAAGCCTTCGACCATGAAGAGTCGCACGATCTCAGTCAACCGTGACTTATAGGTTCCCCGTATATATAAGTCTCAAAGCAAACATCTATTCAACGAAAATCTAATATCTAATTTATACGTAGTAACACGTTTCACCTGTAAAGCTGTCATATATCTTCTGTCAAATTGATCGAAGAATATGTCTCAATAAATTCCTTGGCCAAACTCCACTTTTTAACAAGGTTCACACACTTTTCCTCGACAGAAACGCGTGCCTTCTTCGATACATAAACATATCTTCTTACACGCTATTAAAAATTAAAATTGCAAAATAAATATTCTTCCTTGCCAGTTTGATTCGGTTCAGTTTCCTCATTATCGTCTTCGCAGTTGATTCGCGAAACCTTCAATTACCGCAACGTGATTGCATAGCGCTGCGACTAATTACGCAAATCGACGATTTAGAGGCAGGAAGGGGAACCTCACGAGGGCCTCTGTTTCACTCGATACGAAATAAGACACGGTTCTTTGATAATATCGAACGACGTCGAACGGAGACTGCTCATTAAAATTCCACGGAGATACAGCTCGATGTACACTATCTTCTCTCCGGTTCGCTGCATGTTCCGATGATAGATGGAACAAACGAGCTTGCTATTACATTTTGACGGACGTTGATCTCGGTAGAGACATTTCTAACCATAAGATAAAATTTCTTTTATCTTTTAATAGAAATGTTTGTATTGCGTTATTGCCTTTCATTGCTAATTCTGTTAATAATGCCGTTATTAATATATTCATAGTTTCAAATGTAATAATTTACACATAATAGGTGTAACAAATTATGAATTATAGAGGCTGTCTGTGCGAAAGTTTATTAAACGACGAAATACTAAGTGGTGCAAACAGACTAGAAATAATATCTGATTCTCTTTGCGTCACGGTTATATTGTTTATAAAGGGAAAAAGGTTTCTACCGCAGAGAATTCACAAAAGGGTGTCACTTTAAGCTTCAGTCTTTAATCAAGGCTGTTATATTTCGTGCATGCTCTGCGGCAGTGTGGCGACGATAGTGCGAGATGATTATAAGTTAACGAGGAGAACACTCTCGAGGTTTGTTCTGGAAACAATTACAACCGATATGTCGATTTTGATATATCTGTAGACCGCGAAGGCGCGGTGGTGGTCAATTACCGTTTACCAGCCAATCATTGTATCGGTTACCCCTATCTCTATCCGTCTGTCAGTTCTCCGCATCACAATATGCTATTCTCTAATTTGAAATAACGAGATGGTTTCCCCCAGTTACTTGTTCTCCGACATGCACATATTTCTGGTTCACTAGACTTTAAGAACATTTTCCTCTCTTCGAGAAAAAGAAGAAAACAGAAGGAAAAATCAATCATATTGTGTAGAAATGAACTTTTAAAAGCACGCATCCAGATATAAATGTAAATTATATTTTAATAATACTTTTATTATATATTATTTTATAATTATTAATGATTATTAATTTTAACAGATTTGATTTATGATTTTTTATTTTTTCATGCACGCTATATTTGCATATGAACTAAATAAAATTATATTATATATATACAAAGTAATAATTTTTTAAAAAATAAGATAAAAATTTTACAAATTAGATTATTTCATAATTATTAATATTTATTAATTTTAACAAGTTTAATTTATGACTTCTTATTTTTTCACGAACGCTATATTTGCATATGGATAAAACAAAATTATCAAAGTAATAATTTTGAAAAAAAATATAATCAAAATTTTATTAATTTTACTAATTAGATTATTTCATAATTATTAATAATTATTCATTATAACAGGTTTGATTTATGACTTATTTTTTCATGAACACTATTTATATTTACATAAGCATTAAACAAAATTATCAAAGTAATAATTTTGAGAAAAATATAAGATTAACATCTTAATAATTAGATGTAACGAATTCATAAAAATATTGGAATAAAAATTTGATATTGGCAGGATCGGTAGTCGGGACACGTACAAACCATATTCTAGGAAAGACAATTAAGATATTCTTTGAGATGCCAGCGTACTCGACTAAAAAGTATCAGACCTGATACCAGAAAACCAAGAGATATCCGGGAAAGGGGTTCGCCCTTTTTACCCTTTATATCGGCACAATCTGGCTGGAAACTCCGGCGCGAATTCCCAGCATAATGTACGTGTCCCGCTGTTGTACTCTTTTTCGCTGCGAATTATCACGGCTTATTCTCGGGCCGTTTCGTACTTTAATTCGAGGTCAGAGCCTTGACGCTCCCGATAATTTCCCACGAGCTCGCCTTGCGTCTTTCCAATGGAATACCATCCGAAAAAGAGAAGAAATTCACACATTATGCGACGAGATGGACGACAGTGAACCGGAAGCGCGGCGGAGCGCACGTCGTGTCTTTTAGAGAACTTATACGCTTTCACTCTCCCGCTCGCTCGCTCACGAGCGTGGAGTCGACACCCTGATTCTCTTTGTGCCGCGTAAACGAATGTTCTCATTTCGTGCGATGCGCCGCGACTGAATGAAATCGCCGACAAGGGGGAAATCGGCGCGGCACGAAACGGCAAAAAGGAGCAGGCCTGGCGCTGCTCTTTCACTCTCCGCCTCGCGAGAGACCTCTTTTCTGCCCCGGTTAAAGGCGGCTTTGCACGCTTGAACACGGACGATCACGCCGGATCGGAATTATCCAAAGTGAATGCGCCGATCGCGCGACTTTTTACTTCAACTTCCGCCGTGGAAGTGAACTGATGCAGCGATCTTTCGCGCAGCCCCTGAATGCACTCTTACGATTTAATTTGGCTTTTGGCTTTTTCGGAACGAAATATTTTCTATATTTCCATGCAAACGATTACATGAATTAGGGACTGAAATCGGCATATTCTCGGTGATTATATATTTCCGGTGTACCATAGATACATTAGATAATCAAATATTTTATAATTTATGATATAAAATATTCAGATATATCGATTATTGTGTTTCACATGAATTATTATATGGATATAATAATTTATGCATATATACGGAATCTATTAAAATTTGACCGCATCAAAATCACGATGAAATCGAATTTTCAGGCCAAAACGAACGCTCGAAGAAACAATCTCAAGCCGATTTCTTCTACTAGATTTTTGCCGAATCATTACGCATTACGATTTACCTTTTTCGATTTAGATGATTCATGATAAATCGTCGAGAGCGTAAATTTGCGTTAAGACTGAAACTTAAGGCAGACACAAAAGCTGGGAAGAAACGAGCGCGGATTGAATTAGATGTCGTCGCAATGCTGGAAATTGCATTTTCGAGTGCAAGAAGGAGAAGGAGGAGGAGATGGTGAAGGAAGCGAAGGATCGTCGTTTCCCTATAGAATAGGAGAGGCAGAAAGAAGGGGAGAGATTCTGCATCCACCCTGCCGCCCCTTCGCCCCCTAGTCATTATGCTGCCTTTTCATTGCGGGTGACAGAATCCACCCGATCGGGACAAGAAAGCACGAAATGCAGAATTTGTTATGCCTGCGAATTTAACGACGTTAATATTTGGCTGGCGATGGCGAGAGATAAACGGAACAACACGGGAGTGTTTCGAGCTAACGACGGTCTCGAGAATGAATGTTTCTACTACGAGATACAATTGTTACGAACAAATTCATGTTGATACAATCGAGTACGAGGGTTTCTCCTTTTGCAGCATGAGAACTTTTTCAATGTTAAATTGATCCTTTTTCCAATCAGGCCTTCAACGAATGACAGAAACATTGTAAAAAAAATTATAAAGTATAAAATGCGGTCACAAAAATGATTTAATTCCTGCATAGATACTCGAAATACATGTTTTGTTTTTTCATTTTTTTTTCATTTTTAATTTTTGAATTAACGGTCTGCCAGCCAAGTCTCTTCCCTTCGTCTCTAAAATTAATAAATTAAAGCAGATAAGACGAGCTGATCGAGCAATGAATAGGGCTTAAGAAGTACGCCGGTTTCATCTCTCGTCTAAAAAGCAGAAAGAAGGACGACGGAGTGATTTTATCGAAAATTCCGTGAGCCGGATCCACGCTTGAAATTCTAATAGCCAAGCGCTAGGAAGGAAGTGAGATCTACATAGAACTGCCAGTAATACGGTGGAAAGGTAAATATGTACGATTCGCGCAAGCGAAAGCCAACAGCAACGATGTTTCAACGCGGATAAAAAAACGCGCTCAATAATTGATCGGCGGCGCGGTGATTAATCTCGGAATTTACGCGGACGCCGGTGACGTTGTGTGTTTGACCGGGCGACACTTCTCGCGTTGAAATAAGAACAGGAGCGCGTTTTAATCCTAGCTCGTGCTGAAATAAACAAACCAGGAGAGTCTAAGCCGGTACATACCGGACGTATATGTATGTATATACACCGAATTCCACCGTCCACTTCCTCTCGTCCTTCCGCCAATTTGCAGTCGACCTTTCCCTCCACAAAAATTTCCTTCGACTCCGTATTTTCTCCGGTAAACTTTCCGTCTAGTTTATCTATCGGGTATTTTTCGCGACTGACAGTCGCATAAGAAATCACGTCAAATATCGAAATAATTGATATTTAAATAAAATAAAATAAGAGATAATGTTTTACGATATTAATTTTTATGCGTTTTGAAAATTAATTCCTGAAAGTCTCTGTCACGTGCATGTAAATGACATCTCCAATAATTTATAATTCAAAAACAGCTGATGGCTCGACATTTTTTTATCCAAAACGAATTTGCGCGTGCAAATGCGTGGAAAACACTTGGAACGCCGCGTGGTGTACAATACACTCTTATTAGAATACACCAGTTGTGCATAAAGCTGCATTGCGCGTAGCGCGATGCAGACTGAACGGAAAAAGGTTGCGAAGCCGATAATCGCGTAATTCATACGGCAGATTTGCTGCTGCTTTTCTCTCTCTTTCTCTTTTCTTCTTCCTTGCTTTCTTCTTTAGTTGAGATGTTTATTTCTCTCTAGGCCGATTACACGCGTTTTCCGTTCTGCGTCAATTAAGAGTCCGTTGAAAGCTTTGGCGCATTAAGATAAATTTTACTTAAGCAATCGGTCGGAGCGTTGTTACATACACGCAGCGCGGAGTTACGCTTACTCTGCGTGTCCGTGGAAGCTTGTGTTTGCTGCCGTGACAATTATTTATCGTCTTTCCGGCTGTTAAAGCCGGCTTTGTATGCATTCGTGGCAGTATAAAATAGTTATAACACTGCGATATTTTTAAAGATTTATGTTCTATCAGCACTTTCAGAAAGATTTACCGGTATTTGCTTTTTGTATCAAAAGAGAAATCGAGAACGAAAAAGATTTAAGATTTTGATAACAAAACTGAAGGTAAAAAAAAGATTTTTTAATAGAGAGCATAAACTTAATTAATTTTGGATATATTGTGTGGTTAGAAAATCATATGAGACATCATCAACTTTCTAGTTTTTCCTGTCTAATTTTGCCGCGTATCTATTTCTGACTCGTGTTCAATGAAAAATTATATTCACGGAGTTGAATAATAATTTTTTAAACCACCAAATACACGCGAACAATTACTTTTGATATTGTAAATATAATAAATTATCTGTTATGATCAAAAGTATATTTTATAATCAAATAAAGAGTCACAGATAGAATTTAACTCCGAATAAATTCCCATTTGAATGAAACATTTATCCCGCAGGTAGAGATGAGGTTCATTTTTTTTTTCACTTATCCAAACCCTTTGCCTAAATGAAATTTTTATTCGGATAATGCCAGAACCCGCGATGTGGACTCAATTATAAACTTTATTTTCGTATCTCTCGTCGCTCGTTTGTTTTCGAACTCTCGTTCGCCGACCGCGGCTGGCCAGCGTCGTTTTAATCCGTTCTCCACAATCGCGCCCAATCATTGAATCCCTTTGGACGAATCGGAGCGTCGACCGTCGGTCTGTGCTACAAAATTAAACGACGCCAGTCGAGTCGCGTTTAGACCTCGACCCGGCCGACTCACCTATATTTTATTGACGTTGCATTTGGACGGCGGGATTGCGTAAATTCGGGGCAGGCTAGGTGACCGCTCGAAACCCAATTTACACGGTTCACTCTGGACGATCATCCCGGATGAATCATCCCAAGTGCGTATGCGTATTGCACGAATGAGTTTTCGCTTAGGTGCGTCATCCACTAGCAAACGCAATCCGTTTCGCGAAAATTAATCGCTTTTTGAAAAATACAAGCGCGAGAAAGCGTAGGGGACTCGTTCGCGTTTGCCCGACCACTGATTACAACGCATTAGGTTTTTACAACGGCACGATTAAATCGTTCACTTAGACTACGAAAGCAATTTAATCAATTTTATGGCAACCATGAAATTGTATCCGAGAAAATAAACTCTAACAGTGGTAATCATAAAACAAACTCTACAACTGTTATGAGGGCGTACACATGTAGATCGTTAAATTAACTAGCAGTTCTTTTTGTTGCAAAGACATTTGCTATGCAATATGTGTTAATTTAATCTTAAAATGTCTTATTTTATTCAAAATAAAATTTAATTTATTGAGATATTGTGAAGTCGTTATTAAAAAACATTCATTCAATCAAATGAAAATCTATAGAATTACAACAACATTGTGTTTTATTCATCATATATTTTGTATCCCGCTTTGCAATAAAACTGATCAAGAAAAGTTAATATTTATACGCTCAAATTATCAATCATAATTTATAATCTGTACCATTTTCAAAACTAACGCGGGATCATGTATCAATGCAATGATAAATGATCGACACGTGTCCCTTTCAGACAAACACGAGTAGAGAGTCGAGGTATTGAAAAGCATCGTTGATTCAATTTAGCAAAAAAAAAAAAAAACGTGAGCTATGCCGTTTTCAATATAAATTCAATTGTAAATCACTTGACATGGCCTATACCAATTTTTTCATTTTTGTTGCAATATATATATATCAATTTTTCATGATAAGCCGTCATATGGGAAAATTGTTGAAAAATACATATTTACATATATATTTAGTTGTATATATGTCAAAACGAATACATGATTTTTCAAATTGATGAGAGAGAGGGGGGGAGGGAGGGAGGGGGAGGGAGAGAGAAAGCGCAAGCGAGCGAGAAATGCTCGCCTGACAGAGCTAAATTGCAATTAGGAGACAAACTAGTATCCGTGTCTTATTGAATTATGTCAAATTATAATTTGTATTATAATTTACATCACTGCCGCAATCGCATAATTAATTCAAATTGTCAGCTGACACGAATACAAATCGCGTGAATTCACTTTTAACGTAGTTGCGATGGGACAAAGGGAGAAATGCTCGCCATGTAATGCGTAACGTGGACCGATCCCGTGTGTTACGATACCATGGTGCGGTACAAACGTGGAATACCACGCGGTAAAGCGATTATCGATCGTATCGAAGCCAAACCCGTCCGATTACCTTGATTCTTCCAGCAGCGGTATCGGAGAGCTTAGCGGCTTGCGTGATCGCCGACATTATCGGCATAATTATTATTGCTCTCTCGTTGCTCCACTAGCGCGCCTAATCGATCCGCGTTGGCACAGGGGTGCATCTTTACGATGTTCAATAAGAAGCAATTAGAACCTCACTATCGTCCGCTAAAAATGAGAAATTATACCGAGTTAGCGGATAATTCGACTCTCGGCAAACTTAGTGCAAGCGTTGTACGTTGGTCGTATCGACGTGGGTTAGTATAGTTGATACATGAAACCCTTCCTCGACTCGCGTGATAATCAGCGGTAGTGAGGAGCAAAAAGGACCGCGTAATATGCAATTAAAGTTAATTAACCAAGACGATCGACGCAACCGAACGTAAAATCGTGGAATACGAGCGAGTGACGGAATCGGAAGTGGACGTGCCGTCGCGCGATAAATGCTGGATAACTGCACGGTTATTAGCCACCACGCAGTTATCGATACCAAAGTTACGGGTTTCTAACTGGATTCGTTTTTACGCTTATGCCTTTTGCCATTAATTGGCTGCTCGTTCTTTCTCTTTTTTTTTAAGAAATGATGGCGAGTATCGTAGAACTAGAGATTTTTCATAATTATACCTGTTTGTGCAGCTTAATGCGCAATAAGTTGAAGTTACAACAATGTACTGATAACATAATATTATATATTGCATTTGTTTTTACAGTAATATTTTAATTCTAAAAATAAAGCATGAAGATAAACTGGCGTTCTCTATTTCTATTTGTATTTATAAATACAGAAAAATAATTTGCTTTTTTAATTAAAATATTCCTCGATAGGTAAATTTATTTATTATAATTCTCCATATAAAATACAAGATCATAAATTTACTTGTAATAAATTTATTTTTACGAGTATCTGGGAGTTATTATTTTTAAACATCCGTTTAGGATCAAATATTTATTGAAGTATTTATTATAAAGTCAGTCATTGACTCGCAATATTTCTTTATGTAAATAGGTACGCATAAATCTTACCCAGACGATTTTTGCGGAGAGAAAATATGATGTAAACGTAATTTTATAGCCCACGGCACATCACCCTACTTTGCTTTACCCTATCGAGCGAGAAAAACATCCGCAAAGCAGCGGCATGCGGAAACACATGCTTATCGCCTCTCCAAAGAAGCGCAGCTTCCGAATCAAAATCATTTTTATCTTTCTGTTACAGGTGACGGACAATATTTTCGGGTTAGGCCGAACAACAGCTCCGTGCTGGAAGGTGGCGAAGTGATAATTTCTTGCGAAGTGGGGAACCGAGTTGGTACCGTCCAATGGGTCAAAGACGGATTTGCTTATGTCATACAACCGAGTGAGTACAATAAATTTAAATATAAATTATTATATAGTCAGCAACTATATTCTTTTCTCAAACATCATCTTCCGGAAAAGCTTTAGATTTATTGCTCCGTAAAAGAAATATTTTCTCAACGAAAATATCAAGTCATATCAGCAATAATTATTTAATTATGAAATATTCAAAACGAAATTTCAGAATTATTAAAAGTTAAAAAAATGTTCCCTATATTTTATTATTGATTACTTTTCAGAAAACCAGATTTCAAGATTCAGCGGAGTCTAATTTAAAATTTATTGAACAACATTGAAGAAGGCTCTTATTTGCATTACTTTCTGATTTCCTCTTCAGCCTTAATTGAACGCCAATTATCCATCAGAGAAAACTGATTAGACCAGTTTTTGCCTGATATTAACGCTCTCCAGTCTGAATCTTGAATAACGTGAAATATGAAAGTATTGAAAAATTATGATAAGGAAGACTAATTATATTTTCTTCAGGAAAACATGATTTAAGACAAGATTTTCAAAATGGTATAAACCGTAGACGTGAATATTGCAATGCCATATATAGCACATTTTTAATTTAAAGTTATATTTATTTCGATATTTTCCTTTGTAATATAAAATTGATCTGTCTTTACCATTTGCACTGGGTTATAATAAGTCCACTTAAAAAGAGAATGATCCGAAAAGTCGTTCGATATAAATGTACCGATAATAACAAAGATAAAATGCATACAGAGCAAACTGTGCATGTTAAATTCGATAAAGACAGGTAATCCTGTGTTTGCACAATTAACGCCTCGGGAAAACCCGGTTGTCTAAATCCACCAATTAAAACCGCGCACAAAAGCTGCTTATATTTTCAATAGGAAATTGGGTTTCCGCTTTACGTGGGATTGTTTTACACGGGAATTTTCGGAAATACATTAATACACTATAATCAAGAACCACGAGTGTTACTCCTGTTTTTACTTTACTCCGTGGATTTACGTCGCTGTATACATTACGATTACATGTAGCCCACAAACACGTACCCTATGTAAAGTACCTATATAAAGTAGTTTTGCAGTCTATTCCTTTCGCATCAAATCCTTTAAACTCGGTGTTTGAAATTTTATTGGAAAAAAATCTTAATTTTCTCTCAATTTTCTTACAGAATTTTACAGATAAAAGAAAAATAAAATAAATATTATACATAAATGCAAAAATTTTTATTTCAATATGCTGTCAATTTAAAAGCATGAAGCTTTTAATTTAATTTTCAGAAATCGTTTCATCAAAATTTTCCGTTTATGAAAAAGGTATTTTAATGAATTTTCAATTTATAATCCATTAACTTGAAAATTAACAACTGTTGAACATTTATTAACAGTTTTCAGAATGTTTAAAATTCGATGATTTCTGTGCACGGTAAAAAAGTCTAACATGGATAAAATGGACAAAGAATATTTTAAAATTCATTCCTCTTGCATCTTTCACGTATCTATTTATATTTATAAATATACGACTTTTACGATCTTTCTTAAGGAATATAACAACGTTGTGGATTTATTATTTAAGCGTGACTGTAAAGAGAAGCCTCATCCAAGAACAGGACCATTGATGGTTAGCGGTTAATTACTCAGTGGTCTCATCGGCTTCCGCCTATCGTAATCACATCGTTTTGCCGAGAGTGTTCGCATACCAGCCAAATAAGCGCGTGATAAACAGAGTTAAAGTTAAAGCCGAGATATTAGCAGCTTATCCGCTCACGAATTACGATGTTAGCCATGAAGCGAAAAATGTTCATTAATTAACTAATTTACATCGACTGATCATTGGCTAAGAACGCGTATTAGTGTAACGCATAACGAATTGATTGTTACAGATGGCGAAATTGTGGGCCATCCCAGGCTGAAATTGATCGGCGACCAGAACGCCGGTATTTTCAATCTAAGAATCACCGACGCGTCTCTGACCGACGACGGCGAGTACGAGTGTCAAGTCGGACGATATCTGCGCATCAAACCAATCCGCGCCAGTGCTCACCTGATCGTCACCTGTGAGTCGAAATATGATGATGTATGAAAAATTAACTCAGGCTTGTCCAATTCGAAAAAGAAAAAAAGACAGAAAGGTTCTTTAATTTTATTCGTTATCAGTCACGTCATAATAACTTTTCTTAATAATACACTGAGAGAAAAAGTTACTTTTGGCTTCATCCACAATTTATAATATGTCTAACGATAATTATGATTAACATAGTAATATAGTTAAGTTAATCATATTTATTATTAGAAATATAAAATTGTGGTTGAGGCCAAAAGTAATTATATTTTTTTCTCAGTGTATAATTAGAACTGCTACGAGACACGGATACAATAAATACATGTTTAAATGACAATTTCTAATTTCAATTCTTATTTTTCTCTGTTTTCTTACTCTGTCTCATTCAACAAGACGTGAGAATTTGGACAAGTTTGAAGTAACTCTTTCACCTATTACGTTTATTACAAGAATTTGATAGTTTAATATACTCTATAAACGCATTTTCATTTAGATATTTTTTTATACAAATAATTTCATTTAAGTTGAAATAAAATAAAATTTTAGCTTGTATGCGGAAGAATTAAACTGCTTCCCTTTAATTTTAATCTTTTCATCTATTACTGGAATATATGCAAGAAATATAATTTCACGTTAAATTTTTACGATTTAAGATCTTATGAAATATTTAATATACCTGTTCATTCATATCAATGAATAAATGAATTTTTCTTTTCAAACATAAGACGCTCGCTAAACGAAACTGGCGAAACACATATCTATTAATAGATCTCAACGGAATCGCTAAAGTTCGAAAGATACACAAAGTCAATTGCTGTGCGAACACTGTATGTTAATTAAAATTTTCTGAGAGTGACCCACGATATTCCCCGGCAATCCGGAGAAATTCCAGCGGCAAGAGAAGATACGAAAAATACTTGCTCTTGCTTGAGAATAATCGTGACCGAAGTCGTTCCGACGATAGCCCCGCATGGGCGTAATACTTAAAATGCAAAGCGTGCCGTAACTCGAATTACAAACTCACGATCTCGAAACCGTACTTAAAGTTAATTTACACGGTCGTATAGGTATTACATCGCATAACACCCCGTCGCAGTCGCGAGAGGTCGACTTTCGGGGTTCTGCGAGGGCGGTTGATCACACACCGACGATGACATCCGTTGGCTCTAGCGTTTCTCCGTACCATCGACAACTCCCTTTCCTCGCCCGCTTCCTCTCTCCCTCGTCGGTAAATTATGCAGAAGTTATTAAGCGCGACAATATGCACTCGCCCGACAGACTTCCGCGTAAACTAGTTTCGCGAAGCGCGCGGAACGAAAGCTAGTTTCGCACGCGCGCGACCTTTCTGGCGCGGCGCGCTGCGACCGGGACAATGCGCTCTCGATTTTTGAGGGACGATGCTTTAGTACCGTGGGTCCGCGACCTTTTCTCGGGACCATCCATCGACCGCCGGCTATTCTTCCTACCCCTCCACACGTGCGTCACATTCGTAGTGGTGCATCGTGGGCGCACGCCTCGCTTGGTACGACCGGAATGCAATAGTGCGTTTGCGAGTGCATCGTAAAGCTAATTTCGCGACTGCTCCCGGCGCATCAGCGGTTCCGATGACAAACGTTCGTTCGAAAATGAATTTTTCTTTCGCTCTTTGCGAAACGAGAACGCTCGCGAGTTCGATTGGCGTTGATCCATTTACCCGGGATTCTCCTCGGGCTGCAATAAAATTACGTTTCTCTTTCTGCTTGCTTTAGAGAATTACGAGCGCAATCGACTACTACCGGCGTCCACTGTGAAATTTGTTTTTTTTATCATTGTAATTATTTTAGAGAATAAAAACGCGCGATCTCTCGTCGGTGTTATTCATATGTATAAAGTCACCATGTATAAACTGTGTAACTAATCTAACTGTAACTAATCACAATTCTCTGGATCTCAGATGCACATATAAATTATAGATTATTTTACCATAATAAGGAGTTCTCCGAGTCAACATGACTTCTACTGAATGCTCAATGATTTGATGAAAAGGTAGAGCTTTTCGAGATGTGACCTGCTTTTCCATACACAGCGTATTATGGGACAAAGCGTACTAATCCTATTGTGTTCTGCTTTTTTCTTATTAATGTCTCTCTCAGAAATCTCTTCTATGACTTCCTATTTACATTTACAAATTATTTTTCATAGATTGTAATAAAAAACACAGTAAAGAGTGTCTTTCACACACATAATAGCAAAATTTCGATCAAACACAAGTAGTATCGTGTAGCACTCTAATGGTAGTAATCAAAGTAATCAGTATTAACGATTAATATCGATCAAACAACGCAAAAACTTGAACATTTTACCTTAACATTTTTTTACTCGACAGAATATCTGCGACATAGGATATCGTTTTTATGCGCGTTCACGCGTAGGAAACGAGCACCGTTAAAATGTTATTAGCCTTTATGTGCAAATTCTTCGTTCTCGAGGATAAGTCTGGTTTTACATCTGCGCCGGGCTTTTAATAAAACGACCATCGCGAGCGCGGACATTACTAAGTCGTCATATCCGTCAAATCAATCTTCCTCGTTGCACACGTCCGCGTTCATTACGCTCGCATATACCGGTGATGCTGAAAATACGCGGCGGACACCGTCGACGATAATCCACGCCGCGGGTCAAATGGATCATCGGTGAAAATCGCGCGCGCGCACAAATCTCGAGCGATCGTTAACGAGCGACATCAAGCCGGTAAATTCTCACGCCCGGATGCGCCTATTTTGTAAACGCGCGTGCGTGTGTGTTTTTCACGAAGAGGACCGTGTGCTCCTCCCGCATATCCGACGTACAAACGCGCGCACAAACACAGGATCAATCTGCGCCGTTAATTACGCGCGTAACGGTATTTTCCCGATCCCGCACCGGTAAACGGATATAATTGTATTTCGCTTTACTCTATCGATACCCGTGTCGTCCTCATATTTCCTCTACCTTAATAATTCAAATGGATTTCTCGTTTGTTTCCCGGCTGGTCGTTGCCGCTATTATCGCCAAATAGCGAAGTTATCTTGTCACAGGCAGACTTACAGACATTGAGTGTAACAGGTTCGTAAAAATAATTGTCAGAGAAGAGGTCTTTAACCTTCCGTCGTTTGTGCAGAGAGAATGAAATGCATTTATCGGATAAAATTACGAGTCGACAGCACATCGATATCGTGGCAGATATATCTGATCGATTTTTACAATGCTCGCGAAAATTTAAGTGAATCGCGCCAATTAGCGAAGTCGAAATAAGATATTTTGAATGTTAAGAAAATAAATTAAAATGTATGATTGACTTGGTACCACCAATTATTCATCATATATTAAGAATTAATTAATAAAATGTATAATGATAGATCTGATTTAATACTTTTTTTTTATTAAAATATATTTTTAATATATGTGATAAGATCTAAAAGTTTCTCGCTCAAGGATATAGAAAAGATAACAAAATAAAGCAATCATTTTTATTTTTTTATATAATTATCCTTTATTTCAATATTCAATATTAGAATAACAAATTAATTTTTCTATACTGTCATAAAATATTTTTTTTAGTTTTTAAAATGATTTTTAACTTTGTGGAAAGAGATTATTTCTTTATTATTATGTTTTTTCGTTTATAAATCGACTGTTAATTTTGAAAATAAGAAATAATATCTCTTGAGACTATATCTATCGGAGCTATAGGGTAGATGATAAAGAAGTAATATCTATAGTGTTAAAGGATAAAAGATTAGTTTAAGGATAAAAGAATTTTTTTTTCAGTAGTAAAAAAAATTAATTTATTGTCCCAAAAATATATTGAAGTAAAGAATCATTATGTTGAAAAATAAAAATGATTGTTTTATTTTGTCATCCTTTTTATATTTTTGGAATAAAAAAATCTTTTGGATCTTGCTGTGCTAATATGCTGAAAAGATATATTAAAGAAAAAATGATGATTAAACGATATTCTGGCTTAATCTATTCTTGAATCTTGCTGATACTATCTAAAGTTTCGTTTTATTAATCGTTGCGAAACCACAACATGTTTTTCTACTTCGAAACGACAATATGCAAACGACGAGAAAATAAATGCTGTTCGTATGCATGCTATAACCATTTGGAACTCGTTCTTCTCGATTGCGGCGCACGTGGAAGTGTTTCCGTGTACATGATTATTTCGCGAAAGAGACTATTGGGACACGCGTAATGTGGCCGTCGGCATTGCACCTGTTCTTAAATGAAACAATACTGAAAACAGGTCTGCATATTTTCTCAAGATAGGCGCAAATTCTTCGTTTACATTTTAACAACGTAACTAAAACAGTTTTTCTATGAAATAATAACGATTTTTCCCGATATTTTTTTTTATAATTTGAAACCATCACCTGTGCAACCGTAAGAATAGCAAATTTTGCGAAAAAACAAGGGAATGAAAATAAATTGATGTAATGTCATACATCACATGAGAAAGAACTTCGAGATTATTGTTAATTTACTGCTGTTGTCAAACAAGCATATAAATTTTTATCTCCTTCATAGATATAATCTCTTGTTCCAACTGATATATAAAATGATATATAATTTTTTATCCTTATTTCCATTAGATTTATAAAAATCAGATTTATTGATATATTTGCGAACGATATTTTAAATTCAATATGAAGATATAAATTTCTCAAAGTGCATTTGTGCATATAAAGCATATAAATATACATATGACTCTAAGAAGCTAAATATCACTACGCGATAAATGAAACTCTTTTTTTATTGAATCATCCCATAAATAAAGACAGTATAAAAGAGAGCTTGATTTATTCTCTAGCTCAAAACCGAAAGATTTTTATTGCCAAAGAATTGAAAATTTAAGATTAAGGTGAAAAAAAATTGAAAATAACGTTAAAAAATATATTTTATATAAAAATAAAAATTTTTTGTTTCGTTTCAAAATATATCTTTAAATTGTACTACTTATGGGATGATAAAATATATTTCCTAACAGAACGAAAACGTGTGTGGTCGTCGTTCACATTTACCTCTATCGCTAGGACAGTTTCGGATTGCCGAATACGCGGGAAAGAGGCGTTCGGCTTGGAAAAAAGCTCACGTATCTCTCCAGGCATCGTACGAATTCGCGGCGTGATACGCAAAGAATGAAGAAGGGGGGACGTAAGGCAAGACAAATAAAAATGTCTAAGCACGAGAGGACATTTCTTACGATCCAACGAGCAAATGAAGGAGTTGCGGAAAACTAGGGTGGACGAAAGTGGTATATACGTATATACTGGAATAAGACGCCGTTGCTTTATTAAAAATAGCGGACCAAAGACTCCCGATGAGACGTTTAATCTTCCGGCCGACATTAAAAAAGCACTGTAAGCACCGGCAACGGTTAACTTTCAGTGGCAGTCATTTAATACGGCGAAAAGTTTCTTGCGATTTCATCTCAGCTTTCGATGTATTTTTTGGTGAAATAATTTCTCTGCATTCCCATTTTGACTGCGCTGCGCGCTTTCTTTAAAGTGAGGACTTACAAAATTGTCATTTGAAAACATTCTTGTTTTCTACTCTTCGCGTATTTTCCTTTTTATTTATTATGTTAGCTTTCACATTTATAATTACGCGTACATTTTTTAGAATGCTAATTACATGTTTTTAACTATGTTTTTTAGTAATCTCATAATTTTGTTCTTTAATTATTTTTCATCATTTTATTTTGTTTATTCTCTATTTTGATTGTATTGTTTTTATGTTATTTTATCAAGGGAAGATTGCTTTACATTAAAAAAAATTTACCTGTTAAATTACATCATTTACGTTAAACGAGACAAAACTATTTAGCAAGATGACAAAATGCGTTTCCGATTATACAGATTTCAGATTATACATGCATTCGATTCAACGATTCATTACAGACTGGCTGGCATTTCTACAATACAATTTACGTATCGGTTAGTTAATTCGTGTTGCCGGGTAACAATTATATAAACGTCATTCAATGCGCACTACAATCGCTTGTAACAATACCGTTGTAAACATCGGATAATTTCAGGTAATCCAAGTCGTGTTTACCGACATTTACATATTCTGTCTTGTAAAATGAGTGCCATAACATGACGAAACACTTGTTTCGTAAATTGAGTTTTTGCTACACTGAACTAGGTTGCTGAACTGAGATTATAAACTTTTGACATAAATACAGATATCAATACATTTGTATTTATTATATGCATATATATTAATGTAAAAAGAAATTTTACGAAGCACACTATGTTTTTCTTTTCTTAATTTAAAAAAAAAAACCGCTAAGGTATCATTTACAAAGCGATCAATATCTATCTGCCCTCCCCCCCTCTCCCATACATTATTTATTCAAGAAGCTTAGAGATGACAGTGTGTCTCCTTTCGCGATTTTCTTTCGTGTTCTCGGACATGTTTTTTCCGAGGGTGTCGCGTGCGTCACGACCGCAGAAAGACAGAAAGAAATCGAATTTCGTAAATTATTCGTTCGTGGACACGCGACGTGGAGCTGTCTCAGTCTGTCGCTTTTTCCCCAGTGCAACTTTGCGCGCACTGGACCATTCTGTCGCTCTCTTTTCTCATTCGAGACACGTATAAGTCGAGGGAAGATATTCTGGACTAGCCCCCTGAATCGTTCACGGCCAAAGAGCCACGTGTGCGCTCTTTGGTGCGATGTACGAGTATGTATACATATGCATGCATCGGCGAGCAATGTGGCACGCGTTTTGTATGTATACGGCCAGAGCTGAAAAAGCTCTCTGCATTCGTGGAAAGTGTATAAAATTTTGAAGGGAGAAAAGGTTTGTTTGCTAGAAAGGCCACTCGTGATTGTCGTTTACTTCCACCGGTCATTCTTTCTGGTTATATGTGGATGGTTATGTATGCATGCACATACATACAGTTTCAGAGTACTTTAAAAAAATCTTTGAACTAGAAAGATATAAAAAATATACTCTATATATATATATATATATATATATACATATATTATAAAGAAAAAGAAAAATATTTTTGGCTTTATACCGTAGTCGTCACACCTCTCTGCACGTAAAACTTGATTATTCTTTTAACAGGATTACTACTCACGTCCAACAATGGTTGCGAAACGAGTGAATTCGAAAAGTGCGAGTCAAACATTTTTCGCAGACGAAAAGGCTCGGACGCGCCGCTTCACGCGCTGCTTCACGCACTGCTTCACGCATCGCTTCTGTCCATGTTTTTGTTCGGTGAAAAAGCATGATATATAAAAAATATTTCTTCGTGCCTTCGAGGATTACATCATCGCGCCCTCTCTCGAAACGCGCGGTTCCCGAAACGCGCGCTCCCGTTATCATCATTGCTTACGTCCCATTTCGCCATGCCCGACTTGCTCGTTTTCGACAGATCGCACATCCTGATCAATACCCCGTGCCACAGTTTTCAATCTGCTATTTACAAAAGGCTAGGGGAGTATCTATCGAAATCGCTCGCCTGCACGCCTGGCATCAGCAGCATCCGCGTTCTCTCTCTCTCTTTCTCACATTTTTTGTCTTCCTAAAACCACCCTCGACTGCCCTCTCTATTTCTCGCCACCTTATCCGCCTCATCTTTCTCGAACATGCAGTTAAGCGACTGATGCTGTTCAGGCGCTCAGTTTTCCACCAACGGTAAAACGGTGTCACACAGCTCTACGAGTGGCATTTATTTCGCTTTGCGCAAAGGAAAAGCTTCGCACGCCGCCGCTCTACCTACACCCTACACAGCCAGGGCCATCCGCTTCTCTCCATTACCCTTCCACCCTTCCCCGGTGTATATACATTATTCTCGCCGTCGGTCGCCTCCTATCGTCGTCCTTTTCTGTCTTGCGTGCCCCACGGACGGCTTAACGGTAAAAATGAGACTTATAAGACGACCCGGCAAAGAAAAATACTTTCTTACCGGACCGAGGCGCCACGAATAAATCCTCAGTCACAAATACGAAGATAAGAATGGCACGTAAACGAAATGTAGCAATGGAACATAACCAGCGAGCTATATAAAATGGATATATGAGAATCCGATCCAATATGGATGTCAGTTCATGCCATTTATATTATCATTTTTTTATGCGAGAGCAAGTATCTTTCAAAACCATCCAGCGTGCACAATAGATAGTAGAAAAAATAAACCAATAGGAAATATAAATATAAATCCATATAAAAATAACAATTTAACAATCACTGTAAATAATAAATCAATTTGCTTTAAATGTGTAATATATTTCGTGAGAAATAAACCGCAAAATCAATTAGTATCTAATGCATAATAATTAATACATTTACCGTAATTGGCATAATATTCGAGTACAACTATTCACGAAAGATATCGTACTGAGAATTCTCTAACATTTTACTTCTTATCAATTCTAATTATAAGTTTCTAAAATAGAACAGTTTATTGCACTCCTTATCATTTATCGAATCGCTCCGTGAATTCAATGGAGTCTTCGATTCGACTTAATCGGAGAATTCGATAGTGCCAGAACTGTTACCGAACATCGCATTTGTGACAAGTACGATCGAAGAAGTTACGAACAGCAGCGGATGCTCTCTCTCATGAAGCGAGAGGAAGCGAAAGATAGAGAGATCGAAAGAGAAAGGCGGCAAGGGAGTTCTCTCCCATTCGTTGATAATTAACTTTGCAAAACGTCGGCATTACACACGAAGGGCACACAGCCGTTAATGCCAATGACGCCTGACAGGAGACGTGGCCTGGCATAACGCGATTGTGTGTACACACACACGACGTGTGCTCCTCACGTGTGTCGCGGCGGCGGATGCCTCCATGCGCGCAAATGCAATTCCGCGCTTATCATCGCCGGCGGATATAATTGAAGTAGCGCGAAAGAGATAATTTGACAAACGAGCGAGTACGCGAGCGCGATAAAATTAAGCGTGGTAACGACGCCGGTATGTGATGCAACGGTTGTAGATGAAGAAGGCTAATGTCGCGCGACGCGCGATGAATAATCTGCCCGTGTGTACCCCGTCGGGACTCCCGCGATTAATTGGTCGTAAGACCGATACACGCGCGCATATGTATGGATTTATCAAAGAAAACTCGGATGACCACACGTGTTACGCGTGAAAAGCGTACTCCCGGGCTGTAATCTGCGCGTCGATTCTGTGCGCGCATTAACGTAATAATCTTCGCGATTTTCGCGAAACGGTTTTTCACGTTTCAGGCTGAAAATGATTTTTTTTTCTTAGCGAGAATTTAACAGTTGGTTATTTACGTTGCAACCTGTTGAATTTGAAAATGAGTTTTTGTAATTGGTAGCAAAACTTCAATCATCTATTTACATCTCTAACGATTAATTTATCGCTATACTTAATTTAATCTAACGCTTTAAATTTCAACCGTTAAGCGAAAAAATTAAATCTCTCTCTCTCTCTCTCTCTCTCTCTCTCTCTCTGTTATTGAGATAAAAGGGAAAAACATCAATGATAAATTCGTCTGCATATTGTAGTTGTCCATATTTATTGCATATGATGTCGCGATTGTTATCGTCATTATTAATATCATCGTGCCATTTTTTCTTGTTTACGACTCCTGACGTACTGATCCTATTTCTCGCGATGAAATATGGATGATGTATACGCGTAAATTTAAATGGGTTTTAAGAAACAACGCGAGAGACCTCCTTCGCGGCGCGCAAAGCAACTGGAACCTGAACCTGAAATAACGATAGCTTAAGCGCGACGGGGTGCTCGTCTTAATGCAAGAATTACTACCGGCGATATTACCTAACGTTAATGATGCAACTTGGGTCTTACATACTGTGAAGAGAATGTAATTCGCAATATCGGCGAGTGGTAGATGAATAGTGGTGTAACTATCAGGATTTTTATTTTAAAGGATTCAGAACACGACCTCTAATCGCGAGCGTAATGATTTTAATTAATTTTCATCGTCTCTTTTTCACTTCGTTATTATAAATCTAAGTATTCACAACTATTAACTCTTTTCATCTTTCTATTATCAAAAGAAATATTGCGAAATTTGTTTTGACGTAAGTATTTTAAAGAGATGTCGTCGTTCCATGTTTGTTTAAAATTACTCTGAGCACAATATTTATAGAAAGAATGAGAGATAGAAATTGAATGTATTAATAAAGATAAAGAGAGAAATGTATTCCGATGGAAGGATTCCGATGAAAGACTTGTAGAAATTTTCTGTTACGCTGCTGACAAGAAAAATATGCCGAATCGTGAGTTGCCGGTGGCATCAATGAACCCCGACGACACCGGTGGCAGTTGATGTAACGCGGTCCATTTACATCGGCTTGCATTTTCGCAAACGATGAGACGCGCACGCGGTGCGGCGTCGTCACCGCCGGTGGTGGAGATAATTGAAAAACGTCGAATGATTGAAATTCGAGGGAGCGAGACGATAGTCGGAAGGCAAGCAGGTACATTAAATGGGCGGCATGAATAAACGTGAAGCATATGCAGAAGGTAGAAGCAGGATTTTAAACTTGAAAATTTTACAGAAATCCCATCAATTCAGAGGAAATCAATAGAGACTGAATGATGATTATTCGATACTGAATTATTCTTTTGCAATAAAGTATGCATGACTTTTATATTCGCATTTTAAAAAGCTTAATTTGCATATCTTATATAAAATTGATATCTAAATTTATCTAATAAATAAATTTGTCTATCCAAATTTAATGAAGCTTAATGAAATCATTCCAATAATCTCTCTGATGGGAAATATATGCGTACATATGCACATCATCAATATGTTTAAATAATTATTTAATAAGAATATAATTATATCTAAATTTCTATCTAATACTATTTGATTAGTATCGAATATTTATGTTATGTTGCGAATACGTCATTTAATCGTTATAATTATCGTTAAGAAAATAATATATCCTGGATATCCTATTTTTATTTAGAAAATATGTTAAAGACATTAATTGTTATTGACCGCCAAAGACTTCCAAGACGCCCGGCAAATAGTGCAGAATAACGGATAACCAGAAATTTGCCAAACGACGCAACTTGTTGCCACCGCTGACAATTCAATTGTTGTTTACAAGAGAAGCAAGCTCGAGCTTAAACTTAAGACGCGCCAGACGGATCCGATATAAAGCGCCGTAATTAATTCCGAAGTTCTCCAGATTTAATGCGTCTAAAGCGCGACGGGACGTATCGGGTGATCCACAACAGTGGATACGACGGTCGTTACGGAAATGATCTCTCTCTCCCCCCCCCTCTCTTTCTCTTTCTCTCTCGCCTTCTCTCGGATGTAATGAAACCGGCGGTGTGGTTCCAGGACGAATTCCCTGGTGACGTCTAGCAACGCCTGCTACATGCGATGCACCGGTGCATTGCGTCTATCTGGATCACCGATCACGCGCCAGCCGATGTTGCGAGGAGACGAGGCGTGTTGTATTATCGCGTTACGAACTTTAATACAAAAGTATCTAAAAAAAAACATGCTATTTTTCCTCACTATTCTCTGCGAGTTTTGCATCAGCAAAATTTAAATCGAGATCTGATTATAGTTTTACTCAATTTAAAAAATTAAGGAATTAGTGCATATAGATATATATTATGGTATGCTTCTCATCCAATTTTAAATGGATTTTAATCAACTAAACAAAAGTGTAATTTAATAATTAAATAGATAAGATGATTAATGTTGGCTATTCAGAAATTATCATTTTTACTAAGAAAAAAAAATCATAAATAATGCATATTATATAGAAAATGCTTTAATATTACATGGGTTTTCTCAGAGACATGTATGTGTGTATATGATCTGTATGCATTTTCTCTCCCGTTTCATGGCGCAACAAAAGAGCCCGGCATGTGAAAGAAAACTTTGACGCGGAACTAAAGCCGCATTTGTGAGTTATACTGCGTTACTCTAATGCCCAGTGCTATCACTGTCACCTCGCGAGACGTCATACATTTCTCGCCAAAGTCTGTACACTCATAACCATCACCTAAAACATTGGTTTTCGATCAATGAGTCCTATTAATTCCAGCGTGGAGGCTGTCATTACATTATCTTTAATTTCTGCTTAAAATTTTCTTCTAATATTATAAGATACTCTATGTATAATATTATTTATCAATGTAGAGAGATAAGAGAAAATAATATTTGTATTAATACAATTATAATCGATAATCATACGAGCATATGTGAAATATTTAAATTAATAAAACTAAAAATTTTTATATGCCCCTAATATTTCCATTGCAAGTGAACTAGTGAATAAAAGTCTCATTTGTATTTTTAAATTTTAATATTTTTATGTAATTTAATTTTTAGTATTTAACATGATTAACGCAACTTTTTTTTATATGTAGTATATGTTAGTAAGGCTTGTTATAGTTTACTTTTTTTTTTAAACAAAGAAGCAAATATTGGATTATTTATAGTTATGAATATGACAGCGATTTCAAATGGCTAAGCTAAAGATTAAGCTAAAGACTTTTCTTTTGAAACAGGCAAGTTCGCTTTATCAAAGTAACCTATGTGGTACAAAACCAGCCGCATTAATTGCACTTAGGTAATTAAGTCTCTGATTAATTTCTCGGTGAACAAAGGTCGAATGCGCATTAGGTATACATCTGCAGAATAAAGCTCTACCATTGATATCTTTCTATGAAATTTTTCATACACTCTCCAAGTTCTTTCAGCCACAAGCTTCTACGGCCAAACAATTTTTCCTTGGCGAAAATGTCGGAAGAGATCATTATTTATCGCACACGAACACTTTCCTGATTTTCAAGATTATACATCTTTGTAAGTTTCGAATTAAAGTTCTACCAAAGTTATAAGTTCCTTTGAAATTAACTGAAGAATATGATTTTGATCATCTATTTTCTTTGAAGCTTAGTTTCCCAGAAGACCCTTATTTTCAGTCGTTAATTACTTGAAAATCGTAGATCTCTCTAATATATTTTCATTGAGAATATATTTTCATTGAGAAAAATTTATCAGCTAAAGAATATCTATATTGAAAAAAATAATCTGATAGTGATCACTTTATAACTGCAAATATTATAGAAATATAACTGGAAACTAAAGTTTTCCTCTATTTTCTTCATATTTGATTTTTCTAACTTATGTAAAGTTTCTATTACGTAGTTTTAAATCATAATGTTATACGAATTTCACTACGTTTCCACAAATATATGATTATTTGAAAATCGTAAATATTTTGTTAGAAATTGAAATACATTTCTGTAAATCAATTTTAACATAATGTAGGTATAATATTTGAATATCGAAAAAGGTATTTACATTACAAAAATAAACTTTCAAACTTGTGGAATTTTATATATAACACAATATCTGATATAATAAAGGAAGCACAACTATATTACTCATATATATCGTGTATGATTTTAATATCTCTCTGGATGTTTACCCGTATTTTAATCCAGTACCAGCATCAAAACAAAATCAAAATGCTGACGAGTGTAGCGCAGGATAGCCGGGTCTAATTGAAAGAACCTGGCAACGCGAATCAGAACGGAGATTTAAGCGGAGTATGTGGCGGTCATATAAACCAGCAGACAACACAGTGGGGAACGGCAATAAGTGGAGCCGGTGAGAATTATGGTCCGACAAAGACAGGAGAGCAAAAAGCGAGGCGGAAAAGCCGCGATATTCGCCGATGTCTCTCGCGAACCTTACTACCTCCTTTCATTCGCGCTCGATGTGTCCTTTGTTGCTTTCCTTGCCCACCCGTCGCCCAGCAATCCCTTCACCAGTAAAATTCCTCGTAAAAACTCACCGTATATCGCAGAGCTTTCTGGCAGACCAGAAGAAGAATAGAACAATACGGGATGTGCGCAAACGAATGTTAAAAGTGCAGGGATTCAAGCTGGCTTTTCTCACACAGTGAGCTGCCAGCTGTTATCGTGTCAAAGTTTCAAGTATACCGCTATAACTCCAAACGAATCACAAGAGATCTTAAATTAATAACCCTTGAACTATTGAATTAAATAAGAAGTATGTATCCCAGTTTCCCAGAGTTTTCTAAAACGTCGACATTTTTACAGACGTTATTAGATACGATAAATTGTTTCATAAATTTCACACTTTTTTCTTATATCTTTTTTGAATATTCAATAATTTTTCTTGGCAAATTATTTATAATCCTAGAGGCTATCGACATTTTTAATTTTTACGTTAAATTTTTAATTCTTTATTTTCTATTAAAACTAATTAAGTAACACTAAACTACATGTTTTATATTATTTTTTATAATTTTATATAGTTAACAAATTTTATTATTAATCACGGCAAGACTAAAAACATATTTTCTTTTCTACACGTTAAAATATTAATTTTATGTAGAATTTTCCAACATTTACTTTAACTTGATTTAACTAAAATCTAATGCAAACTGCTAGTTAACCTCAAGTTAGATATTAATCCAGAAATTGCTAACTGTAATTAAGCCAACCTAATCCAGTCAGTGTCGGCGTAATCGGTCCTTAAAGCTTAATGTCGCACACGCATCTTCGTGTTACCCGCATCGATCTCAAGGAGTTGTTTTTGCCGGTTAATAGCTCGTTCTCTGTAATTGAGAAGTCTACCATTACAAGTGGTCTATCTATCGACTATTCGACTTCGTCGATGGATCGCCTCCAATTCTCAGACTGCGAAAATCTCAATCAAGGAAAGTATCCATTACAACGATCCAGTGCCTCTCAAATTACTTTACTCGCGATAATCATTCAAGTACATCATCGCATTAACGATAATTCACAATTTGCACTAGATAAAAAATAAACAAGGATTTTTTTTAAAGGAAAGTATTGAGGAACGGAAATAATTGAGGAAATATTAATGAGATTTCTCTCTTTCTCTTTCTCGTTCTATCACATAATATATATCTATATTATATGAGAGAGAGAGAGAGAGAGAGAGAGAGAGAGAGAGAGAGAGAGAGAGAGAGAGAGAGCTATGTAATATCTGTATCAGTGCTTGTAATCGTTGCATGAATAAATCAAGGGGAAACGTAAAATCACGATTGAATTTCGTCGGAGTCCGTATGTTAGGTCTTCGATCCGACATGGCGAACAAATTTGCAACACGACGGCGGATAAGCGATTGTCGGCGTGATACTGTCTTTCCTCTCCACCCATAAACAGAATCGTGCGATTGTTCACATGGGCAGGTGAAGAAGAATAACGGTTGCTCGACGAAACAATAGCCCAGTATTCCCATCTCACATACACAAATACACAAATATTACACGTATATTTTTATTATATTTTTATAACTTCATCATAAAGTTTAATGGATAGACTCTCTCATGTGGATTATAATCCATTTGTGTTTTGGATTAAAGTTTTTAAGATTATAAATTTTTTATCGCAAAGGATTGATTTGGATTTTGTTTTGGTATCGAGAGATTTTGGTATTAAATTTTGACTGGCTAATAGAATTTCAAACAACTTTATTTATAAATGGCGTATATATAATATTCAAGAAAATATCTTTGTCTGTTTCTAAAAAAAGATGAAGAAATTGGCTTAAGTTCTCTGAGAAACTAGCTCTTGAATACACTTCATTTTCTCGCTGCTGAGTTGATGGAAATTTTTGTCAGTTACTTTTCTCGCTGGATAGCAATAACGTAATTGTAGTGAAAAAGTCATCACGTTATTTATCTGGTAATGTTAACTTAACTGCAAGCACTTAACCTCGTTGCATTCTTAAATTTCGTTTGTACTACGCGTACAACTGACGCGTGACCCTAAAAGTCCGGGTTAATTTGCAGGGAATGTGGGTCGCACAAGTGCTCACCGTACTTGAAGCTCCCGGTTGCTTCTGATCTACTAAGAACGTTTCCTTTTTTTTCTTCTAATTCAAATTGGAAGACCGGCTGGCTTGATAATTCGATTAGACGTCGGCGAGACAAAATCTAAATTAATGCAATCTTAAATTAATGGCGTAATTGAAAAGCAGAGAGGCAGAACAAGTTCAACTTTTTCAATTACACCGAACAAATATTTCAACTCTCACATTTGTAGAATTATTATTAATCAGTGTTTTAATTTGTTGTAATTTTAGTTGATCGAGATAAATTAACGAATAACGTTTCTGCAAACGTGATCTTTGTTGCAGTTAGAAATATCATTTTTGCTGTTTGGCCGGTATTGAGCTTCTACTTTTGAATTAATAAACACAATCAAAGGAAGTGCAGCGTATCTGCTATGCATCATGCGCAGCGAATGTACGCTGGATCGTTTCAACTAGGTTGGTTTGGCTGTTACACTCTGTGGTCTAGTAAAGCTGCACCACATTGAAATATCAAATTTAATACGCTCGCGTCATGTTGCATCAAATTACAAGCGTTAATGAATATTTTAATAGAAGCTGCGTAATTTTTTGATGCAGAAGTTGGAATATTTAAAACTGGATAAATAAATATTATGCTAGAACGCTTGACCACTTTAATTATAATAATTGATGGATTTGGCTTAACGTTATGTCATATAGGATAAATCATAAATAAGCATGTAAAAACTTTCATAAACCGTTAATGAGATTCAATATGTCTTTCCTGCAACTTTTTTATCAAATTATATTTTTTAATTAAATTTTATATGAAAAGAGAGTTCCAAATTGAATGTTCCAAATATAAAAGAAAATTAAAACTATTTTTTTTTTAAACATATCGTTTTTTCTCTTTCAAATATTAAAAGTTCATGATATATTAAAAGGTGTGACTAGAGAATGACTTCGGGAAAATGACAGGCTCAAGCGTTCTAGTGTGAATTTAGATATCGCCGTAAAAACATAAGAATTAAAAGTTAGAAATCATTACATAAACATTCGGTTAAGTGTGCAATAAGAAACTCATATAACTTTGGCTCGTGTGATTTGTTATGCCGTCGCTTTAAGCCCTGCAATTACGTCACTTCGCGAAAGTGCCAATGTACGACATAATGTTGTATCAACTTCTCCTCCTTGTAATCCCCTTGTTTGCAATTCATAATAATTGCTCGAAGCGTATATAGATTACACTTTAATGTATATGGTTACACATTCATGTAGGTGACCAAAAGCGGGCAAAATTAAGAATATACTCGTGTTTCCACAATTACGCGGTTTCAGCGTTTAATGTAGAATAGGTCTGTCGAAATGCCAGGTTGCGTGCAAAACGGGGGAAAACAGTGAATAGACGTTAAGGTTCTATCTACAGATCGTTATGCGAGCATGTGTTGTATCCATGTGTTGTGGTCGATTAGTTGTATCATTACGGTGAGTGTGAACGTTTGCGGAAGAAGATAAGGGGGGCTCCCTTCGATGAACTTGGACAGACTTGTTGTAGAATAATTTGATCTTTACGCTTAATTGGTATGATAAAGTTAATTTAGAGATAAATATCCATTAGTTAATCAACATTAATTAATCATCAGAGAGCAGAGGAAGAGGCGGAGAGACATAGTGTGTTAAAAATGGTAAAAAAATATAATTTTTCGATAATAAAAACGTAATAAAAATTGAACTTTTTCAATATAATTAAAAAAACAAACTGGACGCGTGAATTGTCAATTTAAAAATTAATTACTAAGTTTTCGCTTCATGGTAAAAGAATTATAATTTTTCGCAATAACTCGTGAATTGTTCCCATAGAGACAGACTTATACAGAGTCGTTTATATTACTAATCAATGCACCACTAGTATGTCGATCGATATAATTTTCCTAGACGACTATCGGAGCGAACAATCGCGAATTAATGAACCGTCCGCGGAATCGACGATCGGCAGAGAGTGTGCGAGTGCCTTCCGCCAATATTTTTTCTCTCTGCTTTTCTTCTTTTTTTGACGCATCGGTACCAGTCAGATAGCGGGAAAGGATGGGTGGTGATCCGGTCGCTACCACACACGGGTCGGCCGGCGGGTGACGCTCGGCGATACGTGACGCGCGTTTTAAAAACGCGCGACGAACGCTTTGTCAGTGCTGCCTACGGGTCGTGCTGTAGCAGTAGCATGGATGACAAACCGACACGGGGGATATCCGGCCGCTGGCAAGCGTTTATTTATGATGCGTCGCCGGCCGCCGCAACGGGTTCGCGCGCTGCGCGCGAAATGCCGGGTTCAATCGGCATCGCGTGCGCGGAATCGACGATCGCGAGGAATCCTCTCGCCAGGGAGGCGAGTTATCGGTGCGTGTGCGCATCTCTCGCGGCCCCTCGTCCCTGTACGCGACACGTAGGTACGTACGCGACCCAGTTTACATAAGCAACACGGCAATTTTCGGAAATTCCGCTGCCGCGACGAGCTCGACAACGCGCGACGAGGTGCGCTCTTCGACCGGCCAGCACGCCCCCGCCGATGAATCGTTCCGAATGCAGCGCATCCGGGGACGAACGGATCATTGCGATCCACCGCCACCTGTAATAAAGCTCTCGTCGCTGAATTCGTAACGTCACGTCCACTAGATGGTCGAGATAATTGAAGTGCGGGAATGCAACAGCGAGTGAGAAAGGTAGTATTGTGATTTGATAAAAAAAAAGTGAATCGATTTTTCAAATATCTAAATATCTATTAGCACATCGATATTTTAAAAATACACAATTAATTTAGTCAAGAAAATAAAGTTTTCAAGTGTACTGACGTACGAGATTTTTCCTAAGCGAGAAAAATAAAATATTTTTTATCAAATGCTGTTTTAAGAAAAAAATATTAAACTATTCAAGAAACGAGCTGAGAAATTGTTGGAGAGGAATAGAGGAAGAGAGACATGAGTTATCTTTCGAAAATTTTTATACAATTAACCATGAAGAATAGTTTTTGAACCTGGCGACTGTCCAACAAATTACATCGTGAATTATTAGCCAATTAGCGCAAACTGTAAGATATTCTTTAATGCGAAAGCACGTTCCAGTTTTGTACCTCGTGGCTTCGCGAGAATCGAACCATACGAAAGGGACATTATTCTTCGAAAGTCTTATTCGATGGAGCGACAGATTAAACCGAATCGGGCCCCGGTTCGATTCGCGTGTATCGCAATCGGGAGAGCTCGGCGTTTCTAATTACACGCGCTAATTCCGCGGAATGAAAAGGGGCCGGGGTGAGAACCGCCGGCGCAGAGAGGAACCTCGATGACCTCCCCCGACCTCTCACCCGGCGAGAGGAGAGAACGAAGGTAAATCGAACTCTGCGACGCGAACTCCAATTACGCGGCCTTGATTCAGCTGGGCAGGTCGACCAGCCGTAAGCTTCACGCGGAGCCGGAGTCGCGAATCGTAAAATCCACAACGGACAGAGCAATGCGAATCGACTGTAGACTGTGTCGTCGATGTGGACGTCAATATTTACTAGGAATCTCCCTGGTCACTCGATCGCGATGAACGGGAAACCGATATGCGAACTGAAGAGAAGATGTATTGGGAAGAGAATGCGAGAGAAACAGCCGTAGCGTGAGGGAAAATGAAACGACTACATACGGATAGAATATGTCTGTATATTTATCGCTGGCTAAATCTCTTCATTATACATTCGAAAAGAACTTTAAATCAAATATGTCGGAAGAAAAATAATATAAGAAATCTATGTGGCGGGGAAAAATAAAAAAATATTGTCTACCTTTTTCATTAAAAAAATTTCTATCCTTTTTGAAAGTAATCGCATAGATAGATATTAAACCGGATTAATTGCTCTTGATTTGTTTAGAAAGTATTTTATTAAAATATTATAAATTTATAGCGTGATAACGAATGACATGTAATGTATGGCAATAAAAATTTGCGGTAATAAAATATTTTAATGTGTATATAGATCTTTTTATGACATATTCATAAATTAATAAATTATAAATACGTCTTTAGAAATTAATAACGTATACTCAAGTAAAAATAAACGAAGCAACTAATTGGTTGTAAAGTTTTCGTCGAGATAATATAATTAAGTAAGAAATATAGCAAACCAATAAGGAAGAACCTTATCATTGCGATAAAAGTTAGGAAACCTTGCTTCGCATTCCGCAGAGTCTTTAGAAAATCCGGTTATCCATATCTGTAATCATAACATACCATGTTTAGAAGAACCTTATATCCGGAGATCGCGATGCGTAAGAAGTACTTTTCCCTCCCTTTTTTATCCTATTTTTTTACGAGCGTTCTGCACGTACGCGGAATATCCGTGAGCCGCGCAGCGCGCACAGCAGTCGGCTACGCCGAATCTTTCCAATTCCGAGTCTGAAATTTGTTTCGCGTCTCTACGTAACGCAACGTACTCGTCGCAGCTGTCGAATAAGTTGCATCTATCCGACGTGCACGCGACTCCCCGCACACGTGGGGCGCGCACCTGCATCCCGCACACGCACACAACGTGCGCCGGCATTACGAAACGATAGTACGTGCCGCAGACATCACGTATATATACGATTTTCCATCCAGCCGGCTTCGCCTTAATGGAGGCGTCGTATCTCGGCCGCGCCTTATGTCGACTGCGCTATGAATCTCATTTTGCGCCCGGCTCCGGAGCTCGAGTTTCCGTGCACGCGAACTCGCGGATTAAAGCACGGACAGGATGACGGTGAGTCGCAAATCTCGGCCCGTCCCGATGAAAGACGGGGGCGATTTTCATACGCGGAAAATTCGATGCCGATCGAATCGCGAGGGGGAGATTCACCGCCGTCACAAAATCCATCCCGCGAAACAAATTGCCTGTTACCATTCGGTATTTTCCATTTTCGTCACGCCACGGCGTTTCCTTAAATCGAAAATCGAATGACCTCGCGGTGACTTTATGAAGCTTCTCTGCGAAACTTTATTTTTTTGCGTTTCGCAAAGTTCGAAGGACACATTAACTTTTTTAATCTGCAAAAAGATCCGTGGTGTTTTACCGCCTGTCCTCGCCAACCCCGGTAATCTCCCATTTAATTATGTAACCGTTATATAACTATAATGATTCTCTAAACAACGAAGCGAGAGAGAGAGAGAGAGAGAGAAAGCGGGGCTTTACTCTTTGGGTTAATTAATTAACACTACACGGTGTTACAGCGTTACAACGCGTACGCGTACACGTACGCTGCATATACTCGTCGTATCATTCTCGTACAGTAAGTTCGTTAAGCATAATGTAGGCCAGGCATCGACGACGACCGCTGACGACCTAAAACCCATATGCAACGTGTGCACGCGCTCGGTGCACGTATCAGGTGCATTATTCAGCGCGTGCATAAACCTCGATGAGTTCGCGATTCCACATGCGTTGACGTTGCATCAGCACGCGCGCGCACTCGGAGAATTGATCTTGCCCGTGTAATAACACACGAGGCTCGTTGCGGTGCCGCGCCGGAAATCGCATTCCGCATGTCTGTCAAATAGCATCCCTTCATAATTGAAAAAGCCGCTACACACCCACGTGATCCTCCCGTCCCTTTTGCGCGAATTATTTCGAAACTCGCGTAACTATCTCGCGTAACTGTCGGCCGGTATTTCTGGCTGTGCCGGATAATTTAACCCTAAATATAGTTATCCGATTTCGAATTCGATTCGAAGAGCAAGAATTAGCTGATCCCGTGAGCTTGCATAATGCGTGTTTTCAAATTAATTTAAATTTAAATTAACCGAAAATATATAAATACGATAACATGTTTTTGTATTGAAATTAACTTAATTAGTAAAATTTACTTAACATCGGCGAAATATTTAATATCTGAAACAGATGTTACAGATTGTGAATTCATACCGTTGATGTTGCGAGCCCTTTATATATTTATTAATTTTTTTGATGCAATAAAGATTTTGCGTGGCAAATGAAAACAACGGTAATGAGAATACGGAAAATTATTTGCAAACAGGAGGAAAAAAGATAAATAATGCGCGACAGGTTGCGTGCTGTGCCAAGTTTATATGCCGGCAAGTAAAGCTTGATTATCGCCGGCAAACTTCTAGAAGCGGAAAAAAATTCCAAGTTTGAGCGACGAGAGCAGTTTCGCGGTTCGCTGACCGCAAAATTGCATACCGCGCGATCGATACCGTTTCATTTTCACTGGTTAAAGAGCAACCGCGCATCCATTTTTTCTAATTACTTTGTTTGTTCAACATGTTTATGAGCGTCAACGTAATTATCTCCCTTGCTAATACGTAACGATGTTTACCATTACGCTGTTTTTCATCATCGCGGCCCGATAAAGCCAAACTAGCAATTGCCCGTTTATTTGGGCGCCTCTCTCTCTCTCTCTCTCTCTCTCTCTTTCCCGCAATTTCCTAATTGCAATAATTAAATATGTCATTAAGGGAATGTCAAGTTGAAATGCTGTTGATGCAAAGTCGGTTCAAATTAAATGAAGATAAAGCGCTTGCTGTACATTTGCATACTTTTGAAGCTTGTCAAGACTTTAATTGCTAACTATTTAAACGAGAAGGTTATTGATACTTCATTTTACGGATAGAAAGAAACATATATTTGCAATTTAATCTCTGTTATCTCTATAATCAAGAAAATATTCTTTTAATACTCGGTATATATCCAGTATATCCTTTTCTCAGAATTCGTCGTGAGGAAGATTAAGAAGTTATATAAAAGAAAAGTTATGTGTATTTGTCCCCCAAGCGTGATAGACATTATTAGAGACACGGACAATGAAAATTTGTTGTCGTCCTGGAATAAATGAGATTTTTCTCGGCTACCTGCCGTCGCTGTAAAAGTCATTACATTGTAACGACATGTTTGTTGTGAAAATAAAGAATGTCTGGTATCCTCGTGAAATGGAGAGAAAGAAAAAGGCGGCTGCAGAAATACTTTTATCTAGCTTGATTCCGCAGAATACCCGTCGGATATTTTTCACCTTGCTAATAGTGTCATATTTCGCATTTGATTGACCATTATCAATATCCGCCGCATAATTCAGCCGCAGGCAATTTCGACAAACATGGAATCGATTTCGCGGCATATGGAGTTTGAAATTATTAATTGCGGATTTGACGCGAAACATGCCGAAAATAGATATGTTATAATTTAATTTCTTAAAATAATTTCTGTTTAGGAGAGAGAATGTTGCGAAATACATAACATGATATCAATATTATCAACATTTCTTCTAATAAACATTATAGTTATAGACAATTATAATTTATATATATATAAATGCAATATCTACATATATTTAACTTTTTCATCAAGATTTCCAATAATCCCATTTTTTTTACAAGTGCAGGTGCGGTTTGGAAGCGTTGTATGCTTTAGTAAACTACGCACATAGAGTGACGCATCATTCTGCTTCTAATGGATGTACGTGTGATGTTTGAAAATGAGCCATTTAATTAATAATCGCGCAAAATGCAACACAATCGTTATGTCATTTCGAACAACCACCGCATACCACAACGGTCTTTTAAAGCCGGCCGGAAAATCATCGTCATCCGATCGATCGCCGTTACATGTAATTCAACGTCGACTGCATCGGGCGGAAAGGCGCGCCGAAACGCGTCCGATTAATATCGATGTGTCGGGCCATCGCATAATGCGCTCGCATTTGCAGAATGATCGACGAGAAACGCGCGTATAACGTTGGACCGGTACGTGGTGGACGTTCGTTCATTCTTGCTGCAGGAAGCCGAATTTACATTGACGTCGAAATAGAACCAATGAGTATGCCGTCGCCGCACGCGATAAACGCAATAAATTTCGCGTCCGGTTAGCGGAACACGAGCGCGTTCCGACGGTTAATACTGTAATTTTCGTCTCTCGCCCAAGAGTCCGACGTCTCGACGATTTCCGCGCGAGGGCACATGTCAACGTCGCCCTCGAGAGCTCGCGACGCGCGAGGAAATGGAAATGGAAAATAAAACGAGCGATATCGAACTCTGCAATTTTCGAACCCGTTTAGCCTAAGAGACGCGTTAAAATATTTGAATTTTTTACAATTCTTAGCGCGATGCGCTAAGTGAAAAACTACAGGATAAACGGAAAAATAATTCTTTCTCGCGATGCAATATATTTAAAAAAACATTTGGTTCTGTAACATAAAAATATTGACATAAAAATGTTATGTAAAACAGTTTCTGTTTTCTTTGTGCCATTTGCATAGCCAATTACATGATATTTGCAAGGTTTTAAAACGTTGCGAAAATATGAAATATAACCCGATCTTGAAAATATTCCTGCACTCGGTCAGGATAATTTTTGCGGCTTCACTTTCGCGCGACTTCTCGAAATGAAAAAAAAATAGATGAAAAAGCGTGGTTACTTTCTTCCACGAGTACATCATGTAGCAATGATACTTTGTCAGACAAGTGCCGCGAGAGAGGAAAAGGAAAGGACTTGTGCGTCGATGGCGGGCATAAAGAAATCGTCTGCACCACCGAAGCGACCGCGAGTCCCTCTTTTTCCGACTTTTCCAGTCTTACACGGTATTTAATTTGAACGCAGACGAGTCGACGACGGCAAACATGGAAACTGAAGAAGCACTCGGGCACGGTCATTGACGACTGCACGAGGCGCGCGGTAGCAAACCGGCCGTACCTCTCTTTCATTTCTCTATTTCTCTGTCCCGACTAGCGCGATGCTCCGCATTCAGAAGTCATGATTGCACTCGTCAAAGAGCAAACAGTACTGACGAATCCTCGACTTTAGCGAACACCTAGCACAAAGCTCAAATTCCGAAATGCTCTATGGCGATGACCTCACTTGTGCAGCAGTATTCAACAAGGGACTCTTGGCTCTTGTCAAACCACCTAACTTTCGGAAAATTCATAGAACATGATCGGCAAAACCGCGTCGCTGACTCAATTCTTTCATTTCAGCGTTTCTTGTTAAATTTATCATAATTTTTATAATATATATATAAACGGACGAATAAGAAAAATCGTAGGATTGATAAAATATTCTGGTTATAATAGAAATTCTATAATAGAAATTCTGGTTATTACAGTAGAACTTAATACTTTATAACTTATAATTCCTTTATAACCAGAATTCCTATTATAGTAACCAGAATATTTGATCAATCCTACAAGATTTTTCTTATTCGTCCGTTTTTAACCAGAATTTTTTTCAGTGTATAGTTAATAAATAATAGTTTCCTTCTTCATATATTATTCTATATTCTATGTGTATATCTTCTATATTATTTCATTTTACTGAAAATCACCGTGAGATATGTAGCATCGGTTGTTATTGCTTTACTCTAACTTTTTTATTTCATTCATTGGTTCTTAGACTAAAAATATAAAAGAAAACACGAGAATAATTGTCTTCTGCAAAAAGCAAAGTTCTAATTCGTAGAGATCTCGATATGTTTGTTAAAAACTGACATATCTTTGCAAAATCTTCGTCAGGATGTTGACTTAATAACTAAATTGAGATTAAAATGCGATATTGGAACTTTGGCTATGTCGGTTACGTCTATTTTCATTAAGCTAATCCACTCTATGCACAATGCGTCTTACTTCCTAAAATAATATCGGTGAGATCATGCTGTGACTGAGATTGCATCCATTATTATAGATGGATAAGCAATCGTTAATTCCGAGTGTAAATGCTGATTTTACGTTTTCCATAATCAATCGCAATGTCAGCGTATTATTATCAGCGTCATAATATTCATGGCACGGATAACTAATTAGTCGGGCAAAGACAAAGTCAAAGAGTTCTGGAATAAAACTTTCTCTCTCTCCATCACGAGAATAAATTACGTGGGAAAGACGCTCTTAGAGCAATGCAAAGAAATTCTGAAGAAATGTGCGGATGCAAAATTAGCTCCGCTTCTGCTGCATACGAAAAAACGAGGACATAATTAATTTATGAAACGCGAATTAAACAGGAAAAATATGCAATTGCTTAATGCTACTTCTTAGAATTAGCGGGATGGAAATGAAGATCTCTAATGAACGAAAGGAAAATACAAAGTAAAAAAAATTAACTCTCCCAACGTTAATTTTACACATCCCTTGCAAATTGTAGTTGTATGTTTTTATAGGTTTTGTTATTCCAACTATTATCAATAAAATAATTCTGTTTCCAAGCTTCTCCAAATAGGGGGTGAAATAATAAATAATTATAAAAATTTAATGAGTAAAATTGATCAGTTTCGTGCGATAGTAATTGGGGGAAAAAATATCAATTGGAGGCAAATAAGCATGTGCTTGACTGACGCGAGGAACATGCAAGTATGCCGGGATCGATTTCACGACCTAATTTCTACGAAACCCAAAAGGATCGGCTGCGGAATTAAGGCCGTGGCGTTCCTACATCGCGCAATTTCCTCTCCGGCGCCTTTCCACCGCCAATTTCTGCGAATTCTCTACACTATACCTCCTAAAAGCTGAAAGGATCTCTAATTTTCTGTTGCATGAATGGCCTTTATTTCTGGTTACCTTCTGTGAGACGGTAGATTCTCGCAAGGTGTTAAAGGATTATGCAAGAGTAAACGAAAGACACCGGGCATAAACAATGCGAATATTCGTTGTTTTAATTGTCCTTTTCATAAATCATGATTTATGGCCGTAAAGCACGGAATGCATCTCGAAAAAGCAGAAAACGTTTCCACGTTTTATGTCTTGCGTCATATCAACGATATTTATTTTCCACGGCAGACGAAATCCACGTATCATCTCTGGACATTATAGTACGAAAACGATAAATCATCGGCGTTTTAATTATTTCATTTCACGGTGGACGCGGATAAATCACTTCGGGCGCGAGTTCGCGCGCACGTTGTTGTTTAATTTTCCGCGGTCTTATAATTACTCGCTCACTACCTTTCCGGCCGAACTTTTTTTTTCTCTCCTTCTTCCCCACCGTTTGCCTTATTGTCTTCCGCGCCCAACAACGAAGCCGCACGCTGAGAAAATGTCCCTTTAAATAATGTAAAGTGTTTCTGAATAATGCATGCCCCGAGTAGACCCACGGAATCGCGCGCGCGCGCGCGCTCCGCGCTAAGGAAGGAGGTAGATACGGCGAATGGTGTAAGTACCGCATTAACAAGCTACATTATACGCCGCCGTAAGTACGTCCTAGTCAGATGTTACGCTCGCGGAACAGAAAGCCCATGTCGGAGCTCTCTCGTAGTTTTAATCAGGATTAGAGAGGCGGGCAAACGATTACTCGATTCATCGACTCGACGGGTTCTACACTACCGCGCTCGTTAATCAGTGCCGCTGCTCACCGCTCGGATTTTAGAGTTGTGTGCCTATTACCCTGCGATCTAAAGATTACGTATTGCCAATATAACATCTAACATCTCAAAGTTGCATGAAATAATAATATGCATGTATCAATCAAATAAAAGATAAAGTTAATTCATGTGTATAATGTTACAATTATTATGAATCAACGATCTGAATAAAATTGAGAAGATACCTCTCTTAGTTTAAAAATTCATTCTTGTAGCATATTTTGTTCCGTTGAATTTTTTAAAAAATTTTCAAGTTAATCTCTAAATGATCATTTGATTCTTAAATGATTATTTGATTCTTAATAAAGATGGTTATTTATAACAATGAAAAAATACATTTACTCTTCATTTTTAGATTTTATAATATAATAACAGAAACATTGTTTACTAAATAGTAAACTAAAATAATCTCTAGCCTAGGAACACAATTTCTTCTTCATGGTTTTCTTTATAGTTTATTCAATTTTCAAACTTCGCTTGAAAACACCTTGCTACACGCATTAATAAGGCAACGCAGACATATCTAAGTCTATTACGATTTATGTAATAGCAGTCGTTGGAAAAGCTGGGTCGATTGCTGGCAGACGGTGGAGTCAAGAAGCTTGCGTTGCAAGAGACCTGCCTACGTAGTGTTATAGTATTTTAAGGATTCATAGAACTTCTCCCTGCATAGAATTTGACTGCACCAGTTTTACATTTCTTTTTTTGCGCAATACTGAAATTTTTACATTACTTGGAAGAAGCACGATATAGAATATAAATAGGAGAATTAATCAGAAAAATTGTAATTATTATAAGAATCACTTAATTAAAATAAGTGTAAATTTAATTTTACGAAATTAATTAATTTCACGAAGCTAATTGAAAAAAGTAAAACAATTTTCTCAATTCCTTACGGTCGTAATACTATTATTTAACGATAATTCGGTGGTATATTGTTATGTAACTCATTGATGAACGTAATTTATCTTACAATATGCATCTTCTAATATGTGTTTCTATACTATATTTTTAATAATTATCTTTCTTGTGTTCTCTTATATTCTCATGGATGAGAGAGAATCAACTTAAATATCATGACAACAATCATTGAAACAAGCTGGTTACGTTTAACAAATGAGAGCAAATTGTAATGAGACGCCTGTTAGAGAAAACTACGGTTTCATTTAAATATTTATAGAAGTACGGTGGAGGTTTCCTGTGCGGGAAGCTCCTGTCTCTTCGCGGTTCCGACTTACCTTCAAGTTTCGTTTTCGCCGCGGAACGAAGAGTAAACGCTAAAAGTGGCCGTAGGAAAAATTCACTAGAAAATTCAGTTCGCTCTCTATGCTCGTTGCGTGTTTGCGGGTGTGTTTTCGTTGTGTCAAACCGCGAGAGGACGTCGACTTCGCGAGCGTACATAGCGCAAATGCACACGTTTCCATATTTTTTTTTCTAAATTCTCGGGAAACATAATTTGTGTTTTATGCGCGTTCAATGTTACCGGAATGAAAACTATAAAAAAGAAAGAGAGATCTCCCTCTTTTTTTTAAACGTCCTACTTTTTTGCTGCCTCTCTTTAAAAGCTGCGAACGGCCCTAGGTTTTTCTGTCTGCTATTGTACGGGCGCGAAAAATACGGTCACCCAATTTCCGGGGCAGTCGTGCGGTTTGCCCACCCTGAAAGACACCACCGGTGCTGCCAGGCCGAACTCTTCGTAATTCAGCCGGGCCTTCGAACAAAGAATGGTCGTACGTACATACACGACAAGTCCCGCTGCTGCCGCTGGAGCCGCGTCGTCGTGAACATTGTACGAACATTGTACACTGTTCCCGACGACGATACGAGCCAGCTGGCGCGTCGCGCTCGTATTTCATCGAAGCGGGGCGGCCGCCGCCTTCTATCGACCGTTTAGTAAAGTGCCCTCGTGCGACCGTCCCGCGCTATCGCGATACGGTACGTGCCCCCTTTTGCCAAGGAACGTGGGACGTAGGCGACAAGGGGGTGAAAGGGGGGGCTTCTTCGACCAGAAGGAACGGGAAAAGCTCCTATCCTATCCGCGCCCGGTCTCCAAAGCTGCGTTTATCATTCGACTGCTCGCTCGCTGCCGATGCGGCTGTTCGCGGCCGACGATATGGCCCGGGCGAAATGGGAGTATATCGAGCAATAAATAGAACAATCGTTAGCGGAGAAATACGAGTGCGTTTCACGAAATACTTAGGTCCGATGCTGGATTAAGTCATTTCGAGAGTCTAGGTGCAACTTAATTTAAAGATTTCGCCACATACGTGTAAAATGCAATCGTGTTTTTTGTATGAATAAATTTTCGATAATAATGAAATAAGAAATAAATATTATAAGCGTATAATGTACATCGAATTTGTATTTCATTTGATCTAATTGTAATCATTTTTATCATTGTTATTTTATTCATGTTATATTATATGTAATTTTACATTGTGCAGTTTTGTCATTACTGTTAATATTAAATTGCCTTTAACCATTATTTTTATACTTTATTAATACATTAATTTTTACATTTTTAAGAAAATTTATTTAGAAAATTGTAATATTAAACTTTGCCATTAATTTGATAATATTCGTTAATATATTTCGTTAATTAAATAAATATAATTTATTAAATATTATGTATTATATATTATACAAAATATAATTCAACCATAATAAAACATTAAATATTACGTATACGTATTAAATATTACACATGTGGTATTTTTAATTTTTTAATCAAATATTACGCCACAAATCTCAAAATTTCTCATTCGGACTAAAAATGGAATTAACATTAATTGTATTATTTTCAATATTAAATCACCTTCGATTAACATGATATTATTTTATGTAAGAAAAACTGAATTAATTGAATTATAACAATATGTTTAATTATAAATTAATAGATAAGTTTAAAGTTTCAGAAGAATTTCGACAATGTCCAAAATATACAATTTGTGATTAGAAATGACGTGAGAAACGAATGATATCCAGCATAATCAATATCTATGAATGCAATTGTTTCATATTTAAATATCTCTTTATAAATTTTTATGTCAATATGTTATTATTTGTTGCCAATACATTATCGCAATTATTTTTTACGTATGTATTATTTCTGTGTCAAGTATATTTTAATATAAGATTGATATAAATTCTCTTTCTTTCTCTATTTAAAAAAATGTATAATAAAAATATTTCTGTTTTACAATGACATATACATTAGATCTTATGTCATTTTGTTTTTAAAATACAAAATTAAGTCAAAATTATGGGCTATGATAAAATTGGCAGATTGGAAAAATAAGTATAAATAATTATAAATGCATTTTCCGTAAAACAAAATGTTTAGAATATATACTATAAGAAAAAAGTATTATTTTTCTTTCCATTATGCTTGTATATTAAAAATTTATATCATTAAATGTTTTTCTTGTGTCGGTTTATAATATAATATTTAGCTCTGAAAAAAATATAGCAAACTTAAACATACTTCTCAAATATATTCTTTAATCGTTCGTTTACTAAATAAGAAAATTTATAAAATACGTTTAAAAAATGTAAGAATTCAAAATAAAATTTCAATAATTTGATCTAAAAATTTGATACTAAAAAATTGGCCAAATAATATTATTAATATATTGGTATGTTTTCAATTACTAAAAATTTTATCACATAAAAAGCTTTTGGCAGAAAGTTTGAAGAATAATAATATATTTATTAACATTTAGAAACAACTTTTCTTTCATAAAAACTTTACTTTTACCAAGTTCATACTCTATCTTATCTCATAAAATGTTTCTGTTACGTATTTTATTAATTCATGCAAGTTTCTTTGTTCTATAAAATTTCAGTGAGTAATGTATCTCGTTTAGTATTTTATAACATAATAATCGATGTAATAAGTTCTATTTTTGAAATTTTGAATTTTACGTGCACAGTGCTCATGAGTACATTTTTGTGTGTATAATAAATTGTTTTTTATACATTCCAGAGTTATTATTCATTTCAATTTATTTTAGCCCATCTGTTTTAAAGATTTATGGATCTATAAGTTCTTATATATTTTATTTCAATCAAAAATATTCCTATATAAAATATATCATTTCTAAATGTAATTTTCATATTTTTTATACTTTTTTTATAAATCCATTACCCCATATAAAAAATAATTTAACTCACCAATACAACGCGCAACAGCGGAGTAGACGTTGCAAAACATTGAACTGTAATATACAAAAATATATTTAATTATTGCAGTGCTTAAAATACTTAATATTTTGGAAAAAGTGTTTATTTCACGCCTTGAATCTTTTGTCTTTTTGAATGAATATCTAATAAAATAATTAATTAGCTAATTAAAAAAAAGATTGTTCTGATAGAAGATAAAACTTCTTAAACAAATTCTAAACGGAAATAAATAATGAATATCGCAAATATATAATACAAAATTTAAAAAAAAATAAATTTTATTATTACGTGGTGCTCCGCTGTCGCCTCCTAGGCCTCCTTCTCCTCCTCCTCCTTCGTTGCATTCACTCACGAACATATAATCAAATTATAATCGCACGCAAACTAATTATCAGACTTTACGATCGCGATACTTTGCACGGCACTCCCGAAGCATTAAAACTGAATAAAACGCGAAAAACCACTCGCGATTTACTTATACACTTGTTTCTTCTGCTTTCTTGCTACTGCACTTGTATTTTTTTTCATCCTAAATGGAAGAAATATTTTTTAAATACGAATTTTTATAAAATTGTATAAATAAAATTTTTATATAAATAATTTTAATAATTACAAATCTTAAATATGAAATATTTTATCAATATATATTATAAATATTTTACTAAATCCTTTAAAAAAATCTCAAAATCGAAGCTATTGTATAAACACTATATTAAAACATAATGTCATAAATAAGCTTTCTATTAACCTTACAAATAACTTAAATGGTTCATCTCATTATTATTGCATAGTTATCCCGTAAATTATAATTCCCATCTATTACATCAATTTCAGAACAAATCGCGCGAAATAGTTGTCTCGTTAAATAATTTCCTGTCTCGACATGTTTCAAGTCGTTGCAAGAATTAATCACGCGAACTAGCAATTGCTAAAGCCTCGTAAGAAACAGTAATTAGCACTTTTTCGTACTCCACTAGATCACATTTTGAGAGATAATGCGAAGATACGCACGAATAGTTATTTGCTCGGTCGAGCATCGATGGGCGAATGATGACGCGCCGTACCAAAGACGCACGCTAACCGACTTCTTGCTATAACGAAATATTTAACATATTGAAATAATACGAATATTTTTCGTTTCCTATATTTTAAATGATATTCGTTTCAATACTCACAACAGTTCAATTTCGATAAATGGGTTATTGTTGCAATTTCGAAAAGTAAAATTTATCTTGTCTGTCTTTTCATATAATCAGAAAAGTACTTTTGTACATTAAAAAAATGATTTATATTAATAAAATAATTTTCTTCTTTTAAATATTAACGTTTCTAGTGAAATAAAATTGCGTGCGTGGTTTTAACCTTCCAGACAGGAAGATGAAATTAAAACACCGCAGCAAAAGTCGCGATTCATTTTCTTGATTTATTAAAATCGTGTAATTTTATCCTTCTTAAGTATAAAAAGTAAAAATTTTTAGGAAAGATAAAGTAATCTTTTTTTATCAAACAAAACGCAGATAAATTTTATTTGTTATACATTTAAATTTATTATTAAAAGGCTAATAATTTTTTCTACTCTAATAAATTAATTATTCCAAATCAAATTTTTATTTAAAACAGGATTAAGAAATTTGCATGCATAGTTAAAATTTGCTATTAATAATTAACTTGCCAATACAAAGTTAATATTTTAAAATAATAATTTAACTCATATAGATATTTTTTTCGTTTTTCCGTTATAATCTTGTGATGACAGACTAAAAAGATTAATGTTACAAAGTTTTGTGTGTTCCTTATATAATTCTTACTTCAAGAGAAATTTTAAGAGATACACACATCTTTCACGACGCGACATTCACGGGTCGACGCATTTCGCTTCGTCGTCCGATTGCTTGCCGATCGATGCAGTGGTCTTTCGCCGCGGAACTTTTTCGGACACGAGGTACCGTTTTCAGTTACGAAACCAATTTTGATAGCGCGGTTTTACAAGCCATGAAAGCCGTTTCGTACCGAGCTCAGCCGGTGCTATTTCACCTATTCTCGATAGCCGTCGTGTTCGCCGACTGTTAGCCACGCTATAAAAGAACCGGAAGCGTATATCGCGCAAGATTCTTCTTACGTCTCCTGGGATCACAGCGACGACAACGATTTGTGCACATAAATTTTCCGAATAACGATCCGAAAACGCTGCCCGAGCTGTCCGTAATCTGCTCCGTCATTTCTCTTTCATCTCGCTCTTCTTTTCGATATATCAGCGTACACGTGCATTGCACAGGCTGCAAGATTGCATCGTGAACATAATCGAAGAAAAGATGATTAATTATCTGCGAGATGTCGCACACCCGATTAAAGATTCTGCGAGTCGGCGAAAATCTGAAGCCAATTTTTGTTCAGCAAAAACTCGAATAATTAACTTTTCAATTTTTAACGTTAAAACGTTAAAACGTTGTCGTCTTTGTAATTATGTGCATAAAAATTTATTTTAAAAGAAAATTTACTTGAAATTTAGTTTTATCGTTGACTTATCATCGAGGCACATTCGAGACTGAATTGATCCAAATTTTGATTCTAAATCATGTTTATGATTTAGACATAAATATTTTAATACTCTTTCTTCTTTTTTTTGCCTTCGGATGTTGCAGAATATCCGAAATGAATAATTAACATCGTTTTGCTATTTCCCGTTCATGATATTTCAAAGTCGCATATATCGGATATGAAACTCCCGTTGAAAAAGAAATAGAAATTTTAAACTTGCAGAGTTTGTTGCTTTCTTGTTAAAACGTTGATGGGAATGGGCAAATTTAATAATAGACGAAGCATTATTAAAATTTACTCGCGAGCTGTACGTGTTTCCAGAAAGTTTTCCTACTCCTCGTCCTCTTTTGGTCGTCTCCACAGGGATAGGTGGATCCAAGGAATCTCACGATAGCAGTGCATCCTTGCTGCACAGAGGAACGTTCAACTTTCCCGATTTTTCATGAAACTCGTGGTACTTGCGTGACTCGCCGGGATACTACTAGCCGAGCAAGATGTAAGGTACATCCGGGGAAAAAGTAAAGACACACCGCGGAAAAACGGGCGATACACGCCGGGCGACACAATGTTGGTGCGTTATGCGCTGGAGAACATTTCAGAGCTCTCTTTTGCGCGCAAAACGGAATACCCGTGTCGTAACCCGAATGTCTGTTTGCCGAATTTCTCCTCACCGTTATCGACGTATTTCTCCATAGTGATTAAAATGCGCCCTCGGCCGGCCGGGACTTCCGATTTTCAAGCGTTTTATTCCACAGAGACATTCTATTCGCGGAAATAAGAACATCGACAATTCAGACTGAGACGATATTGTGACGAACTAAAATCCTGAACGATATTCTTATAACTTTCGAAAAGGAAACTGCAAGCTCGTAAGTAGGTTAAAGATGTCGTTCCTTCTTGAATTCGTCAAAGCAGCATCCAGAAAAGTTTCAACGCTCCAGCATAATCGTGTCTTAAAAATGAAACTTTTCGAAAAACCCAAGTTGTCGCGTTATTCCAAGACAGAATTTTTAACTTTCGAAAAACGTAAGAAACAGAGCGCCGTCAATATTACAGCGCATATCATGAAAATGTCACTTTAATGTCGGATCGTAGAAGCGGTTATTGCAAGTCTCGTAACACCATAATTCGAAACGACCTTTCCCTTAGAACCAATAAAGTACGCTCCATTGCAGCATGGCCGACGATAAATCAGACGCAATGAATAAGATAAGTCGAACGCGGGACAAAATAATTAATTACATTTGCAACGAAACATAAATCACGATTATTACATAAATTATTATGCATGTAATATATTCACGTAATAACAAAAAAAAGTACGCATAAATCATGTGCTTATTTTGGAATATATCTTCCCCATTGCGTTCGAACTCTAGACATTTGTGACAATAATACAGGCGATAGGTGAACGAGTTTCATTCGTCGTGAGCGAAATTTTTTTCTCCATAAAATGGAATTATTCGCTCCTCTTCTCGCGACACCGAGTTGATTTTCCTTTTCAATATACGTCTCGCACATTGTTCGGAAAATAAAGTGGACCAGTCGGACAATCCATGCGCATAACGGGAGGGTTAAGCACGGTGTGAATCAACGTCGATGCCGGCCGTCCTCAAAGCTCCCGCATTTTTGTGGAACGCATATCCGCGACAGCGTCACGCGCGCGCATTTTTGCGAATGCCGGTGTGCACGGTGAAGCAAGGTGGGGCAGAGCATGGCACGGTCGATGCATGCCGCATGAAATCCCGCAGTGATGCAACGTCGGCTCATTCAATTATCACAAATCTCGGAACCCACCCGCCATGTGCCCTTCTATCTCTCTTTCACTTTTTCTTTCTTTCTACGCGTTGTCAGTCGTCCTTGTGACGCGTATACACAGGGATAAAGGATACAACGCCATGAAGGATACAACGAACCAACGCGCGAATTTACAATCGACTCTCAACTCTGGGGTCGACCAATCCTACCCTTCCTTCCCTCTATTTGTCTGCCTCTCGTCCTCTTTCTCTTCGCCATATCCGTTCATCCTCTCGCCATCCTTGTTCACCAGCGTGACTGCGATCCATCCATCGACCCAGTTCCGGGCATATTGGCGGTGTCCTTCCAGCCCACCGCTCCGGAAAATGTAAAATGGATGTTTTGAGATCGCGCGGATCGGACTCCACCGACAGTCCAAAAAACCGGATTCAATCCCTTTGCGTCCGGCGAGAGGACAGCGGATGTCGTATAATGTGACAGTATCTTCAAAGGGAGATAAGTCCATTTCCAGACTACGACGAATTTCCCTCTATGTAACTATTCGGCCTTTCGCGTCGCAAACTTGAGATAGTTTTAAAAAATGACTGCGTAAAGCACGTAAATATCGTTATCTCGGATTTTACAGACACGAGATGGAATAAAGTGTGAGAAACCAGAAATTGAATCAAATGCAATGTTGAAATATTTGTCGATAAAACTCACCTTTTAAATATGATTGTTTAATAATCATTCAGCAAATCAACAATCATATCAATAACCAAATAAAAATTGAAAATTTTAATTTAAAAATCTCATAAGTCTAATTAGATCATAAAATCTAATTTTGTTTGCTCGTCTGTTAGATGCAATGACGTTTTTCATGCTTTTACAATCAGCAGTAATGAAATATTCATAACGCACTTTTAATTTTCTTTAATTTTGTAACAAGCTTTGTAACGGGATGAAAACCGAATTTTATTAAATACATGAAATCCAGCTTGCTACCTCGTAAAAAAGAGATATAAGGGAGAAAACAGTGGATTGAATTACTGACTCGCCTCTCTCGATATCATAGAAATCTTACTCGAAAACCGATCTGATTCTATTGATATTGCAAGTAACCACGTATCTTTAACAAAATTCTATAGTAGGTTCGTGATTGAGATGCATTATTTAAAACACTATCCCTTATTAACTAAAAATAGATATTTATTAAAAATTATTAATTTCATAATTTGATTAAATATATATTTCTTTTTTCTCACTAAAAAATTTTAAATAAAAATTTTATAACATTTTAACTATTGATTATTCGATACTGAAATTATCAATGTCTTTTTTTAAGTTTTATTTTCTATATATTATTCATAAAAATTCCACAATTTTTTATAAGTTTATAGGTAGTTTGTTTGGCAAGCGTAACATATCATATTTAATATTTAGAGTCTTCAGACAACTCTAAAAGTACCTAAATCGAAATCTATTTATTTTTATGACCGAAAAATTTTTCTTTTTAATATAGTCTTTTATAATATAATCTAAAAAGAGAAATGAAATTGATATTGTAAAATTATAGTCTAAAAATAAGTCACTTTGCAGTTCTAAATAATTCACGCTCCTTTAATTACACTCGTTACGAGGCAATTCACGGATTGGTGGCTCTGGTCGTTCCTATCGTTTGTTCACGTCAAATACCACTTTCTCCACCTTCCCTGTTTTCCCAACTTACGAAGATCCAAAGAAAGAGCGGGCCGCCGTATCATTAAATTAAATAGCAGCGTCCCGCGGGAATTTCATGACGAGTCAAACCGGAACTTGCGCTTTCCTTTAGAAATAAAGGTAAAAAAAAAGAAAGAAAACGTCGAAAGGACTCGCCGTTCTTCAATGTGGCCACTGGGGGCCGATAAACCCGCCGCCACCCGTTCGATTTCGCGTAAAAGGGATGGAGAGCTTTATCGGTCTATCAGGTTACCCGCATCCACGCGACTTAGAATCCAATTGCCGTTAAGTGCGGGTGCGATTTATCGCGAAACAAACGGGCGATGCTTCTTTAGGCGCACGCTAACACCATGCGGATACCAGGGTAAGTAAAGACAAGGAATGTCGTTACAAAAAAGTCTTTGCCGAAAGTTCTCTAAATTGACTTCACGTAATAAAGACGTCGGTTACCTTTTTGTTTTTCTCTCTCATCGAAATACATAAAACATAAGAAAAATAAAGAAAAAGAAATATAGAGAGCAAATAGAAAGATAAAAAAGTGTATGAAATACGATTATAGGGTACATAAAAAATGCATCCTACATTAAAATTTTTTGTAGGATATTTTGTTAAATTACGAGAAAAGTTTAAGAGTAAAGTAAATTTCAATTTTTACTCTCCGGTTAAAAAAAGAACGCATTTTCTTTTTGGTTTAATTTACGAACGAGATACGTTATGGCATATTTGAGTTTACAGACAGCTGTATATTTTGATAAAAGTAGGAAAGGAACGGCGTACCGACGCGCGTCGGGTTCATGTACTCATGTGCGATATAAAAATGTATGATGCGCATATTGTACCGCGGCATATTGTACCAGTCTCCATTTCCACGACTTGTATGAAAACAAGCGAAGTAGATAATGGTCATGGCATAAGATTTTCTTTCACAAAACTTTAGACTCTTTCAGATTCCGCCTTTTGAACGCTACTTGCTCTTGCGGTATGTGTGCAATCCGCGAATATAGCTAACGTTCGCATTGTTCCCATTTTCCGTTTAAACTTCCCGAAGATTTCCATATTTTTGTATAGATACGTTAAATTTCTGTACCTAATACACACGTGTATAAAATTCACGTTGTATTATAAAAATTCGCGCGAATTACAATAAAACGAGGTTGCCGTCATACTTATTTCATTAATTTAATTAAATTGATGAAAACCTGAGATTATTATAACAACGTTATTAGAGGGCAATCACTATTAGCGGTAATGGAATTAAAAAATTCACTATTTTCATTCTCTAATTAAATGACACAAATCTGTTGTTATCTACTTCATCAAAGGCACATTGAGTAACAACCGAAAGACAGATTCCATCTGTATTGGACAGCCCTGATGTACACAACGCGTCATCGACTATCGATTACTCAAGAGAAATAAGCGTACATACATTGCAGTGACGTGAGTACAGATCCTATTAATTCGAACTAATGGCTGTAAAACGAAGCACGGCGTATAAATCGTAGCGCGACATTTCCGCATAAGATCGTAGCGAGTTTATAGCATCGGCGATATATATATGTTCCTTTCAGTAGAGAGATTCGCAATTGTATATCTTTACTATATATTAATTAAATGTTTCTCACAATCAGTGCGAATTGCATTATGTTCGTGAAAATTTTTACACGTCAATATGTATGAAACTGACAAACCCGTTGTACTACAAAACGAGAGAGATGTAAAAAATAAATATATTGTATAATCCACGAAAAAGAGAATTAAATTTTATATTTTTACTTCTGATAAGGCAGAATTTTATTCAGACATATTTACCAATATTCAATTACACGACGGGAATAAAAAACATGCGTATTTTCCTCAATATCTGCTGGACTGGTAATGATTTTTTAATCACTTTGCGTCTATCAAAAATGATTAGCTCCGAGAAAGTACCGTGTTCGCGCTTGCATACGCCCATGAGTGCGGAAACGTACGCGATTCGCATATCTACGATTCGAAATGTATACAGCAAAGGCGGACGTTGGCCTGTCGAGATTAGGAAGTTTTGGAGTAATCTCTGGACGAGCGCACGGTTCGAAGGATCGACCGACCGGTCGGGTAGGGCGATTACGGGCGCAAACGCGCGCAATCGGAAGCTGTAACGATCATTAGCCTATAAATCCCGGTCGAATCCACTTACGAGGAAGGGCGCGTTCGTGCATAAAGGCGAGGATAAATTCCTCGACTCGAGTCGAGATACTCACTCGAGGGATTTCGTGAAATATTTGCTACTATATAAGCCGTCCCTGCGTTTTCTCGTCCCCTTGCCTCTCCACCCCCTATATTCCGGTCCCGTGTAATTAGAACAATCCTTCGACTTTCGCGCCTCCTCCTGAAAACGCGTCGCCCTCCCGAAGAAGATAAGAACCGAGACGGATGCAGCGGACGAGGTAGCGCGGATGAGAAAAACGGTGAATGAAAGACGGGACAGAAACAGACGGCGACTAACTAAACGGCTAAATAAGCATTTAGCGCATAATTGACACCATTTTCCGTACTTCCCGTTTTGTAACTGCAATGTTATCAAAGGACGGTGTCTCCATTTGTCTCTTCTTCCGTTTGGCATCTTTATTCAACGTTGCGCATTGTTCCCGATTGCTATTTTATACAACATATTTCAAGCGATTCAAACGAGGTTGAAATGGATGTCGGAAAGCGTACAGTCGCTTTTGAATGATTTTATTAAGGCCTTTAATATTCTGTTTAGTGGCATTCAATTGTGACATTAAAGCATGCACGCGCACGCGATAAAGATGAGAGGTTTTACATTCGTTCAGCATTAATACTAGCGCGCTTTGAACGACATGTCGTTTCGCAAAATCTATACGTGTTATTTTTTTTATTTAAAATTTGTTCAAATGTTTGATAAAACTTGGCTTACGTTACCCGATTTTGCAACACTGTAATTCTATAACCTCGATTTTATAACAGAAATATCCAAAATCACTGCAGGATAAAAAGAAAGTTGACAATGCTATTTTTTCGGTTGCGGCCATAACTCAATATTATATTGTTATATGGTGTAAATTTAATACAACGCATTGTTGGCAATATTGTCGACAAAATATGTTGCGAACGCAGCTGGCTACAATATCGTATCGGGTTTTATGCAAGAGTTCAAGTTCTGCTTTACGCGTTAAAGTTTTACAACTCGATTTACGTTCCTGTGCTATGTATGTATTTCGATCGTAATTCGTAAATGGGACGTAATTACATTTTAACATGCAGTGCCTGTCTGTTTGGAGCGCTTAGATGCCAAAACCGGATCTATAAGAGATCATTTATGACATCGGCCGAGAATCTCTGGAATTCTGGTCCAATCTTCGTAATGGCGATCTTTTCGAATGGCTCGCGATTCGCGCTGAAGGTGAGATAAACGGTTGCAAATTATCGGCGCCAATAATAGTCATGCGGCATTTATCAATAAATGTCAGTTATTTCTCTTAATATCGCGATATTAACGCATGTTGATATTTACAAGGTTTTTATTATAAATTACGATCTCAACGAAATATTACCATTTACACCGCAATTATGCCTCTTTATGTCTCGTCCGGATGGAAACTATGTAGTCGTGCCCCTGCACGCCTATCAACAACAGTGTTTAAAGTACCGCCAAAAAGCAAATAGCGGCCGCCTTCCCGGCCGCGCGGGCTACGGGCCCGCCGCGCGCATCACGCGGCCGCCGAGCACGCTACGCGCCCGCCGCGCACGTCTCGTCTCCTTCATTGTGTTCTGTTCGCTCTTGTCAACAACACGTGTTACGTTTTATTAACCTTTTCGTTTTCGTTTTCTTTAGGTTATTTCAACATATTAGGATTGTTATGCCAAAGCATAAAAAGGAAAACAGACACTCTTCTTCGAGAAGAGTATCTCGATTTTATTCTTCAAGGGAAAGTTAATACGAACGCGCGCAGAAAGATAGACATCGGAGGGAGAGATCCAGAGACTTCAGCTCATCGGACGACAGCTATTCAGCGAGAGAATCATCGACGCGAGATCCCCGATCTAAGGAGAGATGCCGCGAGATTCTACAAGGTATCCAGCAACTTCTTGCGTATCGCAACAGTTCTAACCTAGACGAGTGTCAGGTTAGTTCGCCCGCAGAAGTTAGATCGGCTCAGGACGTTGCCTCAGCATCATCTCTGGCATCCGTTACGCCACAGAGCAACGAGAGTACGAAGAACACACGGCCGCACAAGCGAGCCGAGGCGTTGTACCAGGTATGTCCTCTTGTCGACCCAATTTTTTCTCGGATAATTGGCAAAGAGAGGACATAACCGATGTGTTTCTTCACTCTATCTTTTTCCTGCATAGCCGCACCGGAGATCGTTACCATCTCAGAGGAAAACCTCACATCAGCAGGTAATATATCCTTCGCTGACCCACCCGCCACTATCTTCCCGGAATCTCAGGATCCGGAAGTCGTCCTCGAGACACACACTTTGGTCAACGAGCTTTTTGGAAAAGCTTAGACCCCTCCCGCATCAGCGCTGTGGAATCTTGTCGTTTTGAATTCAATTCAGACGGAATCGCGAAGCGATATCAATGCAGTAATTCGCACTAACCTTCTGGCGAAACATGAGGCAAAAGGGGAGCTCGCAGCCTTGGCCCCGCCCAAGTTAAACAAAAAACTCATCGCAGCATTGACTCCTTCAGTCATAAAAAGAGACGAATACCAATCGTCTTCACAGGCACAGGTGGGTGCTTGTCTCAACGCATTCGGTTCGGGCATATCTCGAATGCTAAATTCAAAACTTTCGCAAGATTTCAAAGACGAAATAAAATCGGCTTTAGTATTATTTTCAGAAGGCATCCATCTTCTTGCGGACCACCATTATTGCCTCTTGTTGGCGAGAAGAGCTTTCGCTAAGCCTTCTCTAAACATTTTGGGTAGGAATGCCGCAGAGTCAGCACCTATCGTCGAGTTCTTTTTTGGACAGAACTTTGCCGAAACGTTCAAGGCAGCGCAGGTTTGCGTAGAAACCGGGCGCGATGTCTCCAAATCAGTTCCTCAGGTGGGAAAGAAGACGTTGCAGCCGGTTCGTCAAGGAGTTAGGCAACGGACCCAGACTCGAACATCCGGGCCTTCGGGAAACAGGAAGGCCCCGGTCCATCCATCGTCGGTTCATCGATCAGGGGCCCACCACTATCACAGCCGACACCATCGCTCCCAGTCCCGAACCAGAGCTCGATATCACTGGTAAATGAAGTAAGTTCGGCTGGCTGTCTTGGAAAATTTTTTGATGCTTGGTCGGATATTTCCCGTAACCCTGTGGTTTTGGAAGCTATAGAGGGCTACCGTATCCCTTTTGTCAGCTCACCACCATCAAGGAACGTTTGTTCTGAACCTAACCTGTCACTTGCTGCCACTCTTGCCTGCGATTCAGAGGTAGACCGTTTACATCAAATAGGGGCCATCGTTGCTGTCAAGCCCAGCAAGGATCAATTTCTTTTACCTTTCTTTCTATGGATAAATCGTCGGGAGGAAAAGATTTATTTTAAATCTGCGAGATTTGAATTCGTACATCGAGCCCACACACTTCGAATTAGAAGAATGGCGTACTGTGATTCGCCTTATGTTACCGAGCTGTTACATGGCAACCCTCGATCTGCAGGACGCTTACCTCCTGATTCCAATTTTCGAGGGGCATAGAAAATTCCTTCGATTTCAATGGTGCAGGAAAACCTTTGAATTTACAGCCTTACTTTTTGGCCTCTCTACAGCCCCCTACATTTTCACGAAGATTCTGCGACCGGTAGTCACCTTCCTTCGCAGTAAAGGATATAAATCCGTCATCTATTTAGATGATTTTCTTCTTCTAGGCTCATTCGTCGAGGAATGTCGAGCAAATACCACTGCCTCAGTTAATCTACGGCACTCTTTGGGCTTCGTGGTGAACCACGCTAAGTCACAGATGGAATCTTGGACCAAGTGCAAGTATTTAGACTTCATTTTTGACGCTAAAGAACAATCCATTGCAATCCCCCCTCTTCATCGGGAGAGTTTATTAATTCTGACAAGAACTTTAGCCCAGAAAACGCAATGTTCTATCGGGGAGTTCGCCAGTTTTAATGGTTCTCTCATCTCTGTGTGTCTTGCAGTGCAGTACGGGCTCCTATATACAAAAGGGTTCGAGAGAGAAAAGTTTCTTTCTCTTATCGGAAGTAACGAAGAATACTCTTCAAGAAGGAACATCTCCCCACATCTTCAAAAGGTTTTCAAATGGTGGACCAATATTTTTACTAATTCGAAACAGTCAAATAAGATTCGTTCAGGCGAATTTGCTCGGGAAATCTTTATAGATGCGTCCTTGAACGGATGGGGAGCCTCCTGTGGAGAGCTGCGCACTCATGGCTGGTGGTCGGACAGTGAGAAAATCATACACATAAATTCAGTAGAACTTAAAGCAGCCTTTAACGGCCTGCGTTGTTTTGCAACAGATCTGCAGGACCGAGACGTCTTACTTCATATTGACAACACCACCGCTTTAACCTACATTAACAAATTCGGTTCCATTCAGTTTCCCCACCTCTCCGAGATTTTTAGACAAATTTGGCTCTGGTGCGAGGCCCGTAACATTTTCTTATTTGCCGCCTATATATCATCTTTAGAAAACTCAGTGGCAGACGCAGAGTCTAGAATTGCAGACCCAGTTACGGAATGGTCTTTATCTGAGCGAGCTTTTCGTCGGATGACAAGGTTTTTTGGCCCTTTTGACATAAACCTATTTGCGTCGTCAAATTAGAATAAATGCACTTTATATGTCTCCTGATTCCCTGATCCAGGATCAGCGGCCGTAGACGCGTTTACTCTTTCGTGGAAAAAACTGAAATTTTATGCTTTTCCACCTTTCATCCTACTACCACGCGTTCTTAGAAAAATAATTGACGACGAAGCAACAGGAACTCTAATAGTTCCTCGGTGGCCTTCACAGCCATGGTTTCCGTTGCACGGTCGTCTCTTGATTTCCGAACCAATGATTCTTTCTCCCAATCATTCTATTTTATCGTCACCTTTTCAGGAGCCGCTACCCAGCATGAAGGACCTTTTCCCTGGGGGTCAGGAAGTTATCAGGGAGGCGTTCAGGGCCCGGTCAGTTCCAAATATAGCAATACCAGCTTTAATATCTTCCTTATCGGAATTGACTATCAAGCAATACCATTATTCGTTTCGTTCCTGGTGGAACCACTGCCATCGTCATCGCCTATCGCTTTACTCGCCCTCAGTAGCTCAACTCTTACAATTTTTAGCGCAAGAGTCGCCGAATATCTCTGCTTACTCGACTCTAAATACAATGAGATCGGCTGCCTCTCTTATTTCTCAAGATGAGATCGGGAATCATCCCATGGTCAAGCGATTTTGCAAGGGCGTTTCCGCACTCAAACCGCCCCGTCCGCGGTAGGATTTTGTCTGGGACCCCGCTCCCGTAATAGCCAAACTGTCTTCTATCTATCCGTATGAAGGAGTTTCCTTAAAATTGATCATCAAAAAAAAAAAAAAAAAAGATACTCTTCGCTCTCGCAACTGGTCATAAAGCTCAAACATTCGCTCTATTCAGAATTTCACAAATTTCTTTAAACGACAATTTAAGCATTCGCATGCCGGATCAAATTAAAACCTCGGCCCCGGGCAAGTTTCACCCCTTTTTTAATTTTTCTCGCTTCGTTAACCAGGAGAACCTCTGTATAGTTCGTCTCATGGAACATTATATAGAAAATACCAAAGATTTGCGTCCTTTGTGCGATTTTCTATTTATTCTTTGTCTAAGCCTTATAAGGCTGTTTCGTCACAGACAATTAGTCGCTGGATTCGCCAGGGCCTAGAGGATTGCGGAATAGACTTCCACATTTTCGGCGCATGGCACTCGACACGCTTCGACATCGCAAGCATCTTCAAGGGGAGGGAATCTAAACATCCTCCTTGATTTTATTAAACGGTCGGCAGGTTGGACGGGCGAGTCCCAGGTCTTTGCCAACTTCTATAATAGGCTGATCATGAATCCCGAGGAATTTAGCAACGCTATTTTATTAGCATAGCACGTTAAGTGATAGCGCAACACGGAATCAAAATGCTTGATTTTGCGTTCTTTTAATAAGGATAAATAATACGGCATAGTAAGAGATAGTGCAACACAGAGTGGAAATATTTGGTGTTGCGTTTTGTTATTAAAGAATGATAGTATACACATTATTCACTCAGCGCATATTATTTATATAAGTACAAAACTATTTTCGAGCTAAGGCTTCGAACCAAAGTTTAGAACATAAGATTATACTATTTTGATATGTAATATCATTATAAGTTTATATTAGATTATCTTTTTTAGTATACTTTCGAGTATCTTATACCTTAGGGTATCTTAGGCAGTATGCTTACAGAATATCTTACATAATTACACTTTATAGCGTATTTGTAATGTATCTTTTCAAGTATACTTTAGAGTATCTTTATAATATGTCTTTTTAAGCATATTTTACAGGATTATTTCAATATATCTCTTTAAGTATATTTTATATATTCAATATAGCTTGTATAGTATCTCCATAAGTATGTATCATACTCTTCATTATATAATTTTTTATAGGAACAGCCTTGAGCAGACGTTTATATTAATAATATAAGTATAAGACTATAGCTTTGAGCATAGGATTATATTTTTTCATGTGATATACAAGTAGCTTTTTCGGTTTAATAATGGAATAAATTTTTCGCTCACAGTCTCATATACAAAGGTTCGGTTTTGACAAATCGCGGGGCTCTAAACAACTACATAGTTTCCATCCGGACGAGACATAAAGAGGCATAATTATTAGATTGAACGAACTTACCTGTGAAGTTCGATCTCAATTATGCCCTTTGTCTCGTCCGGATGGACTCCCACCCAAGATTCATTCCCCACCCCGAGAAATAGCGATTTGCAAAAAGGCTTGGAACTTATGAGGAGACGAGACGTGCGCGGCGGGCGCGTAGCGTGCTCGGCGGCCGCGTGATGCGCGCGGCGGGCCCGTAGCCCGCGCGGCCGGGAAGGCGGCCGCTATTTGCTTTTTGGCGGTACTTTAAACACTGTTGTTGATAGGCGTGCAGGGGCACGACTACATAGTTTCCATCCGGACGAGACAAAGGGCATAATTGAGATCGAACTTCACAGGTAAGTTCGTTCAATCTAATAATTTTCCAAGACCGGTTTATATCGAAGATAACGCGGTAGGGAGTTGAATATTTTCGCGTTTACGCCAATATTCTAATTTGAATTTAATTGGATCTTCCTTATTAAGGTAATAGCATTTTATTCCGCGTATCAACAGTAATTGCTATTCCAAGACTTTAATATTCTGTGCTAAATCATGCAAGATTACGCAGTATCGAAAATTAATAATTCAAAGTGAAATTTGTAAAGGATTTTATGAAAAGATATTCTATAATTAAGTAAATATGATAAACAATATTTTCAAATTTTTCTTAGAAAAAAAGAATATAAAAGCACAAAGGCAATAGAAAGTGTAAAGATGTAAGAATATAATAAAATACAAAGATATTGTATAAAGATTAAAGTAACTTTTTTCGTAATTGTCTTTTGAAGGTAGAATGAAAAGAGACTTGAAAAGACAGAATTTATCGCGTATATATACTCGATCGCTAAGTTAAGAATAAATGATCTTTTATTGAGAATCATCAATAGATCATCAATCTTTATAATTAATAGTTAAATTATTGGCCTCCAAGAGCACTCTAAGAAAGCGCCAAGATTCACGTGTCGAAAACGTATGAGACCCAATACCCAGCGCGTTTAAATGTTGAAAGCGGTATCGAGAGCGATATTTCTCTCGCGTAGAACAATACGATACAGAGAGAAGGAGAGAGGCAACTACCGCGACAATGTTCGCAGTTACCGCCGTCAGGAAACGCACGCGTAACGACCATTACCCACTACGTTTACTCTGCGGATGCATCCACCACGCGCGCTTTATATCGGCGCCGATGCCAGGCATAGTGCAACACTCACCGGTCCGAAGACGAACGCGACCCTTTCGAATGCGCCCAGGGGGATATCGAAGTGGGAAAATTTATCTCGGATCGGTAATGGATCCCGATCGAAGCGCATAGCGCCGACCGATGCGCTATGTCGGGTCTCGCGGTGACGAAGTAGCTTCCGGGATAGCGTAGTAGTTGCTTCTCCTCGTCGCGTGCATCCCCCGGAGGATTTCCGAGCGGCTGCCAATATAAACTCGAGAAGACAGACGGAGTAGCGCGCGGCTGGATAACCAGCATCAGCGCCCTTTTCCCTTCTCCTCGTTGTCGACGTTGCCGTTGTCGTTCGGCCGCGTAAAGTGTCTCTTACGCGAACCGTGCCGTAAAAATGGAACCGCTCGCGCGTAAATGTGTTTGGCCTTCGATCGAGGGGGTCTCTTCCTTTATACAAACGACCGCGTTGTTCGAACGAATTCTTCGGGAGGAGAGCAAGCAGCGTTTCTGTCATCTCGCAGGAAATGCGAAATTTTTCATGCCCGAGGGAATTTGACTAGAATAATACACCGAATATCTCTATTTCATTGATTTTTTTTTTAGCAATTAAATTCCTGTCAGTTGTTGTCTTCTTTGAATGTGCAGTCAATTTCCTGGGATTACATTTTTGTCAATTTTTGACGATTTAATTACTATTAGTTTTCATTCATGTAACTTTTATAATCAATCGTCAAATACTGCGCATTTCAGTACATTCAATAATTTTATACATTTAAAAAATATTTATGTTGCATGTAATTTTGCAAAAGCCGTTTTGTGTTCGGATTTTTCGAAAAATGCGACAAAGTGCACGGCACCGAATCAAATATTATTAACGGAAAAATAAAGTTCTATTGGAATAGCGGTAGTTTCATAATGCAGATTTTATTTATCCGAGGTATTTTACACGAAGTACACGTTGTATTCAGCCGTGTCAATAGCGAATTGATACATTGTCGCCCGATTGAATACGAATGCCTGAATGGATGCACAAGTAGCCCTCGATAACACACTTCAATGACGGCTTTTCACTTTGTAATAGGATCGCAATAAAAGGAAAAAAATTATATTGTCAACTATGAAAATAGAGGTCAATAGAATAATCATTAAATTCAAATCAGTGTATCAATTGCGTAACTGTCAACCATTTTCTCACACTTTTTCATTTTTCATCGTTTCAAGCCTCACTCTATCAAATCTCATCGAACAGTACTGTGCAACTATAATTTAGACAACTATGCAACCACAATTTAGACAAACTTGTTAAATTTTTATTTTCTATTTTCTCTTTTCAAAAATTTTTTAGGAGGAAAAATATTATGCGATATATCCTAGATATTAAAACGGTTGTTTGTTTTACGAAATTAATGAAACAAATATCTATTTACATAACCTATGTCGGTTTGCAATCACAGATAAAATGAAAATCCGAGAAGTCAATTAGCTGAGAAATCTTTTTTTATACCGTCTATCTTATCTCGCAAAATGTATGTATGCACTTTCCACGGTAGTCATGTTCTACGTGCGAGTTATTGCGCTTAAGTGGAAGGAATTCGATCAAGTTAAATGCGATTACGCATTTACGTATAGAGCTACATCCCGTATATAATTATTGCGCCGACGAGCACGGTTTTCTGTATGCGCTTAATAGAATTCGGCAATAAATCGCGCACGTACGCCATTCTGACATTAAATTAACTCGTGGATGTGGAGAGAGATTGGCGCGCGAAAACCGAGTGCTATAAAACAAGAGCGAACGTGGATCGTCCGAAATCAGCAGATTGCGTCGTTTATCACCCACTGTCTGAAAATCTATGTATACGATATGCGCAATTTATTCGGAACAACCATTTAACGGTACGCAGCGCATGCAGTTTCGATTTTAAATACCATCTACAGCATACTTAACCGGACGCAACCACGCATAACGACGTAATTACTTCGACCCCGTCAGGACACAAAAAGACAAATGCAAAAAATTTCAATACCGAGCTAAATAATTTAAAATGTTTGTTCGAAATATACGTACAGGATATGTGTATGAGACATCGTACAACTACTACATAATACTTTAACTTTTTGTAGTTTGAAGATTAATTAAAAGTCGAAAATATACTGATACGGAATTATAGTTGCAAGTGATCGAGATTGGCTAATGATATCGCATATATGTATACTTTTATAAGTTATTACAACATGAACTAATGTGAATTTATTTAAGTAGAGTATTCCAATATTAATTAATTTCAATGGAAAAGCTATGAGAAATTGTTGCGTTATACTTATAATGTATAATTAAAAATCTCGGAATATTTTATTTTCTTATAATAATTCATATAATATTTAAGTTTGGAAGAAAACGCAGACTTCAAATTTTATTTTTAAAATGTTTGAAATGACAAAAGAGAGGGAAAATAAAATAATACATCTAAATATTAACAAGTTTTTCCTATTAATTATGATATAGTTAATTATAATAATAATTTATTTGTATTTTACATATAGATATATACTATATAAGAAATATATCAGCTAAGAAATTTATATTATAAATTTTTTTTAATTTAAACTTTTGAATTGCTTAGTAAAAATAAAGAAAAAGAGAAATCTTTTTAAATTAAATTTTTTAATAACTTTAAAATTTAATCAATTCTATATAATTCCAACTATATTTAATACCAATCAAATTATATCTAATATCAAAGTTGCTGAAATAATATTAATTTAATATATTCTTTACGACATTCTCAATTGAGGTTGAAAATTTTATTCAAAATGCTTTCCAAAAAATAAATGTACAGATAATATTAGACTAAATTTAAAGGCAAAACTTTTTTGCAAATATTACATTATCACTGCCAATTATTTTTTTAACAACCCTATGTAACTATGTAGAAATTTAAAATAATTTGTACATGTTACAATTATTATATATACATATATATATATATATGTATATATATATATATATATATATATATATATATATATTGTATAATAAGATTGGATAATATATATATTCCAGGGTTAAATATTTATGTCAATGTATCCTAGCTTTTCCAATGGAAAAATTCCATTGGAAAAAGAGCAATGGATCTAAATGATATTACATTTATAATATTTTCATCATTTTAATTTTTTTAAATGAATATAAGTATAGGAATTTGTAATGAACTCAAACATTAAACAGTTTAAAAGAATAAATATTACAGACCATTTAAATATGCATATCATATTTTACTGCTGCTTCTATTACAATTGCAAATTCGAATTTTATATATGCTAATAATACGCATCAAGTGAAAAAGCGTTAAATTTATCCATTATTTTTTGATACTTCTTATTTTATATATTATGTATACATGATCTAATTTTTATTACAAATTCATTACACTTTAACAATTCAAATAAGAAATAATTTAATACTCACTGGTACACAATGTGTAAGTAGCAATAGGAACGCAGCACGAAACTGTCAACTTGTAGAACATCTCGACCTATAAAATACAAATATATTTAAATTATAACAACTTTTAAAATATAATGAATATTTTAAAAATATGATTACTTCGAGGATTGATATTTTTTAATTTTTTAACCCTTTCGTGCCTGGTGGGACATATATGTCCCAGCACTTTAAAAATTCATATCTTTTACAAAAGTAAAAATAACGATATGTTCCTAGGCGCATTTAAAAGATAAAGAATAGGGCTTTTCAGGGAAAAATCAACACTTTTGTAAGTTTTGTCCTTTTGTCTATATGTCTCCTCAAATGTTGGTAAAATGAGATAGAAGTTAAAAATATGTATAACTTTCATAAAAATTAAGATATCGAGCTGTTTCTCATTTTAAAAATTTACATAAGAGCCAAATAAAAAAAAATGAAATCTCATTTCAAAATGGCAGGTTCAAGCGAGACAAACAAATTTTATCATTTGGTTCACCATATTAGATCCGTCATTTTGAATTTTAACATTTAAATAATTTTCATTCAAATGTGAACAAACTTTACATTTTGATTTGGCCCAATCTTGAATCCGCTATTTTGAATTTTGAAATTTAAACTGAATTTTTGTCATCAACAACCTCCAAAACTTTTAATAGTATGCGAGTTCGAAGAAACTATTCTTAGAAAAAACTCAGACATGAAAGGGTTAAACATGATATTAAAAAAAAAGAATTATATTGAATTATGGTATTTCTTACACATGTGTGTGTATATACATATATGTATTTATAAAATTTGTTATAAATATATATGTAACGAAAAACAGTAATATTATATTTTTATACTAAAGCACAATTAAATCGCATATCTCTTCGTTACTTCTTAATATTCGAAAGATATTCTCTCATGAGAACACGGTTAATTACCGCGCGCACGCTAATCACCGGGATACATGATGACGATGCGGCGCATTACATGGCGTTCTCGCGGCGTTAATCGCACATGATGTTAATGCACTTTACTATGCATGGAAGATGGAAGAACAACGCGAAAAGACGATCATACGAAGGTACTAGTCGCTTAACTCCTGCGACGTCTCGTCAATTAGCGAAGTGAGGGAATTCAGTGCGTGGGAAGCCTAGGGACTTGGCGAATCCTCGAATTCACGTTGATAGATAGCCGTGCGCTGTCGCGTACGACGTAGACACACTCGCGAGTCATTACTTGCCAGAATCAATAGCACATGGATCGATAATTGCTAAGCGTTTGCGGAGAACGATCGCGTATGGCGCTTTCCGACATCTCTCACGTTCGCGTTACGAGGGGTAATGCGACATCATAGGCAGCGACCGCCTGCCGACCTCGACGTTCGGCCGCATGTAGATCCCCCTTGTTTACACAACAGCACGTCAACCAGTTTCGTGTTCCCATGAAATATTTAATATAGAATAAATATACCGTATATTTTATTTCCTTTTATTTCGGACTGATAGATAATCGACGCACATATCGGCGCGATTTTTCGTAGTTTCAGTCACTCGATTCAAAATTACTTGTACATTACAGCCTCAATACGAAAGTTGAACGTAAAGTTGAAAATAAAGCACAATGCGGAATATATAATACTAAATCGACACCAAATATTTCTCATAAACAATACGATCAAGCTTTAAATAAGAGTCGTTTATAAATATACATATAGTGTAAGCATTTTATAATTGTTATTTTTCATTGTTTTGAATTGTACCTCAAATGAGTTTATCGCGTGAGATACTCGCGCCTGTAAATAACTCACTGATGTTTACGAGAACCGTGGAAGTTAATTAATTGTTATTTCTATAATCGTTAAGAATCCTCGCGTTTCAAGAAATATGTAGGCATGACAATGACATACATGGAGCATCACGCGCCTTATGTCTATTTCTATCAATGCAAATTAACTTTAATTTCGATTCAACTGATTACTTTTAATCCTTTTCTAATTCTTAAAATTCGGTAGAAATGAGCACTCGAATTTTTCTGCGCAAACAATAAAATGAACGCACATACAATGTGCGACGACGTACCACGCGTTTTCACAATGTAAACAATCGTAATTAAACCGAGCACCGTGTGTGCCCGATATCGCGATATGAGCATAAAGCATTTAAGGTATTATAAAATAAATGTACAATAATATCGAATATTCCATTCCTTGCGTTTCGAAATAATTACGAATAAACGGACCATCATTGTGTTATATATGACGTTTGTTCGAAGAGTAGCATTTACGTCACTTTGAACTAAAAGGTATTTACATAAATTACTCGAATTGTAAAAAGTCAGTTACAGATCGATATGATTTACGGACTGTGCAAATTTTATGCATAGCACTGTCCAACTTGGATTGCCCGGGACAGATTGCAACTTTATTTTTATTTTAAATATATTTTAATTTCACTTTTATATTTATATTAGATTTTTTACATTATTTATTTATTATTGGTTTCAATTCTAACCCATCTGTAGAATACACTATTAAATTATTGTCCAATGGCATATGAAACTGTATATGAAACGTTATATGTAGAACAATCTATAGTTTTCAAAGGATAGCGAAAATAAATCTTCCCATGAAACAAAATTCGACTGATAGATAAGAGGATTATTCCTTAATTAACTTTTAATAAAGAGTCTTAATTTAAGATTCAGTTACTTTAATATCGAATATTGAAAGATTATAAAAAATAAACGGTTCAGTTTGTTTTTATTAAGAAGTAAATCGATTGCAAATTAGAGTATTAGCATACCTGCGCGATCGTTAGCTCGGAGAGGAAGCTGTTTTAAATCAATATAATAAGACTAAAATAGAACGACGCATGAATCGTATGTTTAAGATATAGGAAAATAATTTTTTTTATTAGAATTAAAAATTTAGTATATTATATAAATAATAAAGATTCTTCCTGTCAAGATATGAGATTCTCTGCACAAAAATACTATTTGTAAAAATAGTATTTTCAACATATCATAATTTTTGCGTTATTATGATAAATTTTTACATTTTTAAAGTAGATATTTTTCCATCTTATAAATATTATTTAATTTTTACGTATCATGTAAAAATAATTTCGAGAGAATTAAAAAATACATTTTCTCTTTTTCCAGCCCCTCCGCAGAAAGTGGAGATCAGCAATCACCCGAAGAAACAGATAATCGAGGTGAAGGAGCACGAATCGCGGCGGTTAGAGTGCGTCGTTAGCGCAGCCAAGCCAGCCGCCTCGATCATTTGGTATCGCGGAAACGTGCAGATCAAGGGCGGCGACACCACTATCGCCGCAATCTCCATCCAGGGTGGTAAGTAGCTACGCTATCCTGTTATGCACGTTGATATTCGATTACGATAATCCCGCGCGCGAATGAATATATCATGGTTATTACGCGACGAGGATTAAATGACCATCGCATTATACGTATTCGCAGATAAGCGCAATTCTGATCTAATAACGCGGTATCATCTAATTAAATTTTGCCACCAAATATAAATACGCGCGAAAGCGAGTTTTTAAATTGTCGCTACATGCCATATTGATTTTTGATTATTTAAGATAAACTATTGCCAAACATGCTGCATATTTTTTTTTATTAATTTTTTATTTGCGGAAATATCACGGAAAGATTCCTTGAATTCTTTCGTTATAAATCATTTTTATTGATGTTATAAAATGAGCGATAAAAGTTATCGACAAGTTCAATGTCATTGTATTTTTTAATATTAGTATATTAATCAATTGCATTTTCAATAAATGTATCGATAACAAGTACATCTAGGGAATTGTCTTAATCATTTTTTAAAATAAAATCTACTTTATTGATCCAAAACTGTTTTATTCCGTTACATATTTTCTATTTATATTTTATCACAGATAAATGAATAATAAATGTATGAATTGTATAAAAAAGTCTTTTATATAGTTATTCAAAGATTCAGAAAAAGACGCCGTAAAAGGCGTCGTAAAAGGCTTTTAAAGGATTTTCGAATCGGGTATCTAAAAATTGATCTTTTTGTTGCGGTTTTTCCGTCCTTTTATAACATACGAATCAAATTCGTCGTAATTACAATCTAGACGAAATACCGTGAAAGTATATAACACTAAAGTCAGATCCGGACTAAGGAAGCGAGCGTGAACAAGAATGAATAACTTTAGCGAATGAATAGCTAGTAGCGCCGATTGCTGAGGCAAGCTGGTTCATTCGTGCTCGTTCGCGCACGTTTGCTCGATTCTGGGGATCCGGCTTAGCATCCGGCGCGCGATATTCAGAGAACGAATAAGTAATCTCGAGTTTCGTCGAAAGCTCACCGCGACGCCGCGCGTAGAAGTGGGAAAAAGATTGGGACGGCGTCGAGACGCCTCTCCCTCTTAGCGCCGCTTCCAGTTGCCAAGAGCATCTTCGATCGATCCCGTGACACACAACTCTGGCCGCGTTCCAGCTACCGAAATTGACATTCCTGTCTCTCGCTCGCGCCACACCGCTTGCGTTTTTACATTCGGCCGGAGACAGCCCGACGAGACATCAAACGATTGCATCGGCCGGCCCGCCGTTTTACCACCATCCGGCGCGCGCGGGACTAAAATATATCCCGATAAGAATATCGATAAATAGAGTGCGGGCGAAATGAAAAGAGACGCGACGCGATGCGATACGATGCACTGGGTGCTCGTGAAATGAATATGGCAAAATTTTTGCAAATGCGAGTCCGCAGCGGCCTCGAAGGTAGATAAGAAAAGTTTCTGCGAAACGTGATGCATAAAGACGTTTCATTAACTATTTCGATGAGCAGGAATGAACGAATGAATATCCAATGAATGCAGAAACTGCCATTTCTTGTCGGTGATGAAATATTAATCAGTATCTGTAGTAGAAGGAAGAAAGAGAGAGAAAAAAAGAGAGTAAAAGAAGAGATGACTTAATTTTACAAAATGTAGAGCCGTCACATAGCCACCAAATAGTTTTAATTAAAAAAAAAAAAAGAAAGAAATAAAAGAAACTAACACAAAAGCGTCGTATAAAAATATTAGAATATCACTGCAGCGTTTGCATAAACTCTAGTTGCCGTTTTATTGTTTAATTAAACGTATGATTGGTTCAATACATTGTAGAAATTTAGCTGTGTGCTTCACAAATGCCGCGTATAACCAACACAACTCTCGTACACACAACCTTCATGGAAAAGGAAAGCACGCACTTTTACGAACATCGCGTAACACGATTTATTATTGGAAAATACACATAAACAGACTGTGTGATAAATTTACAAGTATTTAAAACAAATTTGCTCTTTATACATTTAGCGGATTATTCGATGGAAGGTAAAATGAGTATTTTAATATTATTTTACTTTAATATTATTCCTTTCGGTGTAACATGAACAGTTCAATTTGTAATAAGTTTTAAAAACAGAAAGTAGGTAACGATTAAATTCTCTGGTGCAACGTAATAAAAATCGCGTCGCCCATGAACTTGTCTTTGTAGTGAATTAGATTACTCTTATGAGAGATGTACGACACGAACATTTTTTTTTTACTCGCACGATTAAAATTACCCTCTCGCGAAAAATTGTCTTACACTTTATCTAATATCTTATCCGACGTTGGCGTGACGTTGCTCAATGCAATTCGCAAGTAATTGAGGCGAGAAATGTCTGAATCGGCTTAACGCTCGCCATATACATCTTAGATGTGCACTATCTAACAATGGCGAGGCTGCGAACAGCGTGAAACGCAAATCTAGTGCAGAAATAAATCGCGATCGTCGTCGCTTCCTTTATTACAGTGCTCGCATCTCGCTCGTCATTCTAGCAGCAATCTTTCTCCGACCGTTACGTATCCAGTCACCCCTTCACCGTCGAGAGCATTTGTGTCCCCGGCGTGTTTCCGAAAACTGTGTAGATTGCAACACGCGGAATAAAGAGTCATGCGTAGCGCTTTCGCGTAAAAGCTTGTCCGAAGCTTTTAACTGAGATTTAAAAAGAGGTGCATCGCGAGCATATACGTATCTTTCTCGTAACGTTGCATATACTCGCGATTTTTAATGTAAGTTTCAATATCTTCATGCACGCCCATGAATAATTCAACTTTCTTCGCAAAATTAATTCGACAATTTTCACAAATAATCGAGCGATTCACAAATAATAAAGCGCCTTTGGATTTCGATTAAAAATCAATATTGCGCGTTTGACATTAATTTTGCTACATAAAAATATAAGCGTTAGACGTTTATGATACAGTTGAATATATTTTAATTTTTTTTAACGAATTTTTTAAATTACAGATTTTAAAAACGCTGCATATGTAATGTAAACAGAAAGCAATTTCTTGCTTTCAAAAAATTTCAGAAAATAATTAATGAAATATCGATGTAACATTATTTACTGCATTTTCTCAAAATTGCTAGACAATTGTATAAACAATTGTACAACGCACAATAATGATTAAAAATAAGTAGTTAATGTCGCTGCTAATAAAATGGCAACTGGAATTTAAATTTGTTATTCCGCATTCCTGAAATTCTCAAATAATATGCAAGACCAAACACGATAATCTAAGGAAAGTAGATAATTTCGCGGCGGAATGAAGTAGAAGCCGGTGGCAGGTGGTATTTATTTCGCGATTTGCGCGGACAATGTTGCAGATAAGGATGCGGCCAAGCCCGGGGGGATGAAGGAATTGCTCAAATACGACACTCACGGTTCCATCACCATCACGCCTACCCCAGACGATAATGGGATGGATTACACCTGCGAGGCTAACCACCCGGCGATACCCATAGACAGGCCTATGCGGGCCACCATTACACTTTCCGTTTTCTGTAAGTATGATATATGCTATAAAAACGTGCTCGCGTGATCGCGTATGCCGTGGCGTACGTCAGCACACGCGACGTATTGCCGTGAAAAAAGAGCATAGCGAGAGTCATATGAAATTAGAATCCGTAGCGTTGAACGAAATTACCGAAAACGAGTCAACATTAATTCCACGTCCGCTTCAAGCGCTCTCCTTAATTTTGCGACGCTTTATTTATGCAGGAAACCTGACAGCCTCATTTGTACGTGAATAGAGAGAATTCTGTCTACGTATTATAAGATAGAATAACAAGAGTCAAAACTAGACAGTAACTTTATTAATTTAGAGATATATGGCGCGATGTATATCGCAATATCAAAATTATTTAGCGCTGCTTCCACAAATTATTGCTGAAATTAATATAACAGATCAGGTTGTATTTATTATGTAATATAATTCTCGGGATGAATTGCAATTTGCCTAATATACAGAATTAGAACGCGCGATGCAGATTCACGTATTCGTGGAGCACTTCTCAAATTTCGCATGCACATCGTCTCTTTGAGCTATTCGAGCCAAGACTGACTTTCGATCTCAATTATCCAGATTATACGTTTTCAAATATACGCCTTTATATAACAGCGCAATACCGGCGTCTGCTTTACAGATCCACCTGGTTTCCCGTACATAGAGGGCTATACCGAGGGCGAGACCGTGCAACGCGGTCAAAATGTGGAGCTCGCCTGTCGATCACGCGGCGGAAATCCGCAGGCGGAAATTGTCTGGTACAGGAACAACGAGAAGATCACGGCGGCCCATCGCAGAGGCCCCGGTGTCAGTGAAAATGTGTACTCGTTCATAGCCCGGGCGGAAGACGACAAGGCTCGCTACAAATGCGAAGTCTCCAACATCATGAGCGTGCAGCCGCTGAAAGCGCACGTCGATCTCACCGTGCTTTGTAAGTACGAGCGCCGGCGATAATTACGCGCGATTAGGTAGCGGTAAAACGTTGCAAATTACATTCCGAGAAACGCTCTGAGAAACCCTCTCTGTCCCTTCATCCTTTCCCTGTATATTATACCGTACAATCCTTCGTACGTTATTATTGTCTCTTATATTAATCAGGATCGAATAATAGGCTTTAATTTTTAACGCATTTAGCAATGCGTATATTTTAATCCCGCCTGCTATGTAATTATATATTATGATCGTTTTTATATTAATACGAATTGAATCACGAAAATACCTCAATTTAATTTATCCACAGCGGTGTTCGATAAATTCAAATTTTATTTTGTTTATCGTACTGAATTAATAATTTTAAAGGATGACTAATTTAATTGATATAAATTTAAATAGATTCAAAAAATGAAATGAAAAGAATGGGAAAATGTGGGGATTTTATTGCTTTTAAGACGTCACTTTATCCTGTGCTTGAATTTTGCAAGATGCGTATTTCTTGCAAGTGATACTTGAGACGTATTTAAGGTGTTAGAATATTAACGTTGCTTGGTGCCTGTCTGTGGCACTCACCATTACTTTACCGCAAGGCATAGTATTGCACAACGTAAGGTTGCACAGCGTATGGACGATCTCTTGCCGACGGAACAGCCGCATAAATAATTCCGCTTCTCTATTTTCGCCGAGGCTACGTTCGCGTACCCAAATTGAAATTTTGCTAACTTTATGTTCTCGTGATATATGCGTGATAAAGCTAGAAAATGCCGTGTGGCTGGCTTATCGTATATACTTACGATTAAGGTAAACGGTTGTCGACTGTACTGTTGCAGTTATTGACAGCCTGTCGGTAAACTTTATTTCATATTTTTACGGCCAGCGTTAAAAATGAAAATTGACGACGGCAAGCGACATCGGCTTCTCGAAGCTCGATGGCTTTCGATATATATACTCCTAAAAATTTACTTAGCAGAATTACAAATCCCAAATTCAAAAATTAATGTTATCTTTTCTAGCATCTCTTATTTCTATCGTAACACATGTTTTTCCACTAAGCACTTGTTATTCTGAATTTATTCTTGTTCTAAATTAATGAAGCATACATACTGAGAGAAAAATATAATTACTTTTGGCCTCCACCACAATTTTATAATATTTCTAACGATAATTATGGTTAACATAATGATGCATGTAGTTAAATTAATCATATTTCGTGTTAGAAATATTGTAAAATTATGGTGGAAGCCAAAAGTAAGGTCACTACACCAATCGCTGAACAGTCACCGGTAAAGGACCAGTAAATTAAACGGTAAATGACCGTTTAATAAAAATATTGAAAAATAAAACTTTGATGTAATAAATAACAAATTAATTGATATTTTTAGATTTAATTTTTATTTGGATTTGATTGAAATATTATTTTTCGTTTGAAGATGTAATTACATTAAATAAAAAAAGAAAATATATACCGGTCACATTTATTAGTATTTTTTGCGGTTTTCCACTTTCTTAATCAAAAGTTTACTTTTTAAATCTTTTTTAGAGATAACACGTAACACTTTTATAGAACAAATAGTATTGAGTGTTTTGTTATCTTTTCTGTTTTATACACGTATTATAATTCACAATATACATCGTGAATTTCTTATTTGTTCATTGACTGCTGCAGTGACCCTAACAATATTTTTCTCTCCGTGTATATGTATGTATATATATATATATATATATATATATATATATATATATATATATATATATATATCCATTCTTTATCTACTATTTCCACCGTTGGTTTTTACGAAACGCCGTTCAGGCGAACTAATTCGAGCTTCTTCATGCGCTTACTTTTACGATTCTACAGTCGCGCCCGCCGGAGTGAACATCAACGGTCCGACCGAGGCGAAGGCGGACGACCAGGTGCTCATTACTTGCACGACGGAGAACTCGAATCCGCCCGCGGACATAAAGTGGACGGTGGACGGGCATAATTTCGAGAGCAACGCCTCGAAGACGGAGCTGGCGCCGAACGGTGGCTGGATCACCAGCTCGAACGTGACGTTCAGCATTAATCGCAAGAGCCGCAGTATCGTCGTCATCTGCCACGCTTCCAACGCCAAGCTCACGGAAAACGTAGTCGGCACGCACACCATCAACGTGATATGTGAGCAAATCCTCTTCTCTATCATACAATTTCATTAGGCACTTGGTACAAGCGCGTCGCGCGGCTGCATTGCAGCAGTTGTAACGAGACTCCACGCTTCTCGCCCGCGGCGAAAATCTAATTTTCGTCCCGCGTCAAAGGATCGTACCGGATGTGCCGGAACTACTATGAGATATCTTGTAGAAGGACCTCTCGATTGCCAATTGACGATATTAAATTTTTCAGCGGCCGCGCGCTTCGGATAAATCTTCGTTAAGATAAAATCGAGATAGGATTAACTTAATTAAAACGAAAAATGAAATTCAGTTGATTATTTACGCTCATCGGACTTCATTTATGAATACAATTAATCCTCTTTATGGATATTCTCGTTAAAGAAGAACCCACATTTAATATATTTTCAATTGAAACGTAAATAACATGAAAATAATACAAAATAACATTATTTGACCTTATTTATTTTTTTAACTTCCGATCAAAAATACCATGTATGATATATAATTCCGATACGTTTGATAAAACGAGTAGAGCTATCTAAGATGGATTAAAAATCAAATTGTTTCCAAGACGAAATATTACGCGCGCATACTCCTCAAGTACGCCGTCGAGATAGATATCGCGTTTCGGTTTTCTTCAATGATTAATTTGTACCGTTGTTTAGGGAATTGGGTAATGATAACATTGTTGTCCGTTCTCGTTGACATCTTCGCGGCAAGCGGTGACAAATTAATCGACCGCGCCGCCGTTATCCGGGGTCCCAAAACATGCATTCGCACACCATCTCGCGAATCCGATGGTCAGAATTCATTTAACATATTCGACATTACGTCATGCTGCGCATATGATACACTCTCGCAATAATACAACCGTAATCGACCGACATTAATTTCCGCCATAAATAAATAATCCTTGTATAATCAACTGCGTTTTCAGCTTGTAATTACATGCATTAAAATTATTCGCTGTCTGAATATACTAAACAATTAGTGGCCTCCAATCAATACCGCTCGGCAATCCGAGACTATAACGAATGCCACTCGTGTTCAATAATGTAACTGGATTGAACAAATAATCCTTACAAATTATCATAAGCCTTTTACCGAATGCTCAATGAACAATGAGGTAAAGTCGACAAGGAAAGTGCAGACGAATGATAAACGCGCGAACTATAGCGTAATGAAAATTCGTGCTTTTTTTTATTACATATTTTTGGCTTAAAAAAGTTTCTACTTTATAAATCTATTTCTTCCGCTCATTCGCACTCTGCCTTTTGATGGAAATATGTTTTTACATCGTGCGAGAATGAAATAGATCAAATGTCAGAGATTTATAATACGTGAAAAAGTTAAAAAATAATTAACCGATTGTAATCGCACGAACTTATTCAATCTTGCAGATCCACCTTCGAAACTAACCGTCACCGGATACGAAGAAGGCACGACGATAGTCGCCGGAACAGTGCTGAAACTCATGTGCACCGCTACAGCGGGTAATCCATTGGCCACGTTAACATGGTACAAGAACGACCGCAAGGTACGTGAACTCGTATAAGGGATCGTTGTAAATCTAGTAGTGGCGGATTATCACACAGACTCTAAGCGTAAAAAGTCTTTCCTCATTTTTCTTCTTTTAAAAGTTTTACTAATTAAAAAGACAGTCATGGAAACAATCTTTATTAACTTAATAGATTATTTAGTCTCAGAATTTTATTTTTTCTCAGGGTTGATTAAATATTTGAAGACGAATCTATGTATAAGACTCTTCATTACTTTCAACTTTTTGTAGTGAAACTTAAACTCTTAAACAGAAAATTCAAAAACAAAATTCGCTTTTATAAAATTATAATAATTATTAAAGTAACAGCATTAACTCTCCTTGTTATCACTTTCTATAGAATAGAAATTAAGAAATTACGGACAAAACTGGTAAAAATCTATAATTCATAAGAATCCAATTAAAATCCATTTTTAATGTAATTTTACATTTTTTAAATCTTACAATTTATTTCCTGCACTTTTGAAGCGTTTTCATATTTTAGTTTCTGCATCAATTTCAATATTTTCAGATTCGTCATTGCATAAACCATTATATTGTCTTATGTCGCAGGTACCCGGCACAGTGAGACAGCGAAATCACGCTGTCTCGAGCGAGCTAGCGATACTCGTCAACGCGTCTGACAACAATGCCCACGTGCGATGCGAGGCGACGAATTCCGCCACCGAGATCCCCCTGCTCAAAGTTCTCGTGCTAAAAGTCTATTGTAAGATATGACTCATCCCGTATATTCATTATCAAAATCCTTTTGTGTGTTTTTATCGAGGCTTTACTTAGATCGAGGGAGAAACATTAAGTTTCTCGAATAAGAAAAGCTAGCGCATAGAGATGATTGAACGACGCTGTAATTACTCTCTTTTTCTTCACATCGCGAGCCGCGAATCTCGGCGCAGCGACGGCAATATTTTAAACGGCGAACCGTCGACCTTTTTTATTCCCTTCAGTTCCGCCCGAGAGAGTGAAGATTAACCGCGAGCCCCAGGATTTTCACGCCGGCCAGGAGGGACGTCTAATCTGCGAATCGAGCAGTAGCAATCCCGCCGCTGAAATGTCGTGGTGGAAGAACGGAATACCGGTGCCTGGCACCAGGAACAGCACCAAGCCCGGATTACACGGTGGCTACCTCTCGTCCGTAGAGCTCGCGCTAGACTTAACCGAGGACATGAACGGCGAAGTGTACACCTGCGAGGCCAAGAACACTGAATTGGGGAGATCTAGCCACGACGCCACGACGCTGGACGTGCTATGTGAGTATAGACCTAAGTAGATCGCTCTTAACAACATAATCTGTACACCTGCGAACATCAGCACGCATGCACGATCGTGCCAGACGCGAGTGCATTCAACCCGGAAATCTCCGCGGAGCGCGGTTGCACGGTAGTATCTCTTTCTATCTACAATATATCCTGCGAATATATCGAATCGCTCTGGTATAAATTTATTTGCATTTTATCCGCGATATCTCATATGTACATACAATAACAACGGTATACAATAACAAATGTCGGGGCACAAATGAGTTGAAAAGAATGCATCGACGATATTATGAAGGTAGAAAAATTAATCCGCTATTTATTTTTAAACAAGCTTGTTATAAAAATATGTATTCAAAATACATTAACCCGCGCATGTTACTAAAAAATTTTTTATTGAACAATTAAATAATATACCTATAAGAGAAATATTTGAATTTAACATACTCTCTCTTTTACATCTTTTTTATACTTTTTAAAATTGTAATCTCGTTGCTCGAATATGCAACAACGAATTGTTGAAGTTTTTACTTTTAATTGCATGGTTATGTCCAGGAAATGAAAGAAATGAAACTATGAAACAAACGTTTAAAATTGTGTATAAAAATTGTGAAGAAAATGAAGCAATTTTATTAAACATCAAGTTTAAAAAAAAAATGTATTTATGTACGTCTCTTTTCCGCGATAATATTTATTTGAAAATTATATCAAACGTATATCGATTCGAAGTAATGCTATTTTTAATATTTTGCTCGATTAGATATGATGGAAATAAATGCCTTGTTTTTGTTCCATAGACAAGCCTATATTCTCACCCTTGGACCCTTACGAATTAACTGGCTTGGAGGGAGAGCCCTTTGTAATTTCCGTATCGGCGAGAGGCAATCCCAACACAACGGAATACACGTGGACGAGGGATGGCCTGCCGTTGGGTAGCAGCGGTAAGAGAATAACCGCGCACGGTTCCACGCTAAATATCACGAGATTGGATCGTCATGACGCCGGCACGTACATATGCGAGGCGCTGAACAAGGAGGGAACCACCTTTTACCAGCTAAATCTGACCGTGCAGTGTAAGTGAACAATATCACCGTGTTAATGCGCAAATAAACTCCATTACGATATTATCGCGATTAATTTCATTATAAAAGAAGTATAAGAAGTATACATCTTAGAAAATTACCGATTAATTAATTTTAATGTGTCTACACAGGTGATCGATTATCTTTTGCAATTTCCTCTAGCTCTAATTTTTTGCCCAATTTCTTATAATTACTTTAATCTTTCTTTAATCTTCTGTAATATCTTTCTCTCTTTTTCTTCTATAATGATTTTCTTATATACGCCCGATAACTTGAAAAAGCCTTTAATACACAAGATTGTTCTCGCTAACATGTGAATCACAACTTATCGTTTTACTCGCGATATTCCACAGATCCGGCTAAAATCAAGCGTACTTCTTCGTCGGGGATAGTTTATCCACCGGGTATTGAAGCGAAGCTATTTTGTGAGGTCGACGGCAGCCCGATCGGCGACGAGTATGTCACATGGCAGAAAATAGGATCGAATCCTGAATTGCCGGGACGTTACTCGACGTCTTTCGTTAATCGGACATCATATCTTCACATAGAATATCCCAGCCAAGAAGACGTCGGGGAATACCGATGCAAGGTCAACAACGGCATCGGCAACGTAACATCGGATCCCATTCTATTTATTACGAATTGTACGTAAAGCATTTTAAAGAATTTTATTTCGATTATTTACAAGAATTATACGGTCGACTTTTTTATTTTATAAGAATGAAGTTTTAATCACGATTGAACGAACGTGATAAAAATTGGACAAATTTGATTTAATTATTTTAGTAATTTAAACATCATTATTTCACATATATCATCTGATTATAATTGTCATACATCATCTAATAATAATAGATAAAAAGTAGTTATTATTATATTTTTAGAAAAAAATTAACGCAAGCAGTGCATTTAATAAAAATGTAAGTGAACTTGCAACAAAAAATTGAGAGAATTTATGTGTGATTAATAATATTGGCTTTTAGTCTCAATATTTATACACTAAACAATTAACAATAGTTTAACGAAAAGTGCTCCAATTATTGAACTAATAATTAAATATTACAATATTACTGCATAATTATGTTTCACTCAATATAATAATCACCAATAGTCAATAATAGAAGTGCCATTGACTCTATAATATTGCTGCAAAAATATCGACGTTTAATTGCATTTTAATAGAAAAACCAATTAGATAGATAGACGCGTGCTATACGCGTAACCTCGCGGAATATATTTGTGCGCGCGATTCACGTATCGAAATGTGCGTAATAAAAAATTTACTGGTACTTTTATGCGCAGTTAAGCCGGAAATGACGAACACCCCGCTGACGCGAAAGGCAGCGGCGAACAAAGGAGTAAACGTCCAATTGTTCTGCAAAGCGCGAGGATCTCCATTGCCGCGTTTCACTTGGATCTTCAATGGGAAAACTTTATTGCCGAATACAACCGAGGATAAATACAGTATCACTCACAGCGATGTAAGTCGCTTTATAAGATGTACTTATCTCTTAAATAACGACTTCCTTTACCAGTATATCTCCTTTAGAGCGTAGAGGCACAGTATTGTATTACGTACTGTAAATCTTGTTCTTCGTTTAACTTCGAACGAATTTCACTTTGATAGAATTTCCATGTCGGACATAGTTAAGGAGATATTTACTGTTGCAAATTCGAAAGTTGTAAAGAGGTCATAACACCCAATTAAAATTTTGCCAAGGGAAACAATAACTATTATATCATTACAAAGATTATGTACTCGAAGGCGCGTTAAGTATTCGAAATATCTTTCTGATTTTAATAGCCTAATAATATTTGCATCCTTTACGATAAAGTAATAAAGCCTCTCTACGTTTTCTAGCTGTCCGAGCTCTATTCGGAAACAATATTGACCATCTACCACGTGAGACCGCAAGACTACGGAAAATACGAATGTCGTGCCCAAAACAAAATGGGACAGTCGTCAGACGACATACATTTGGATGTTACGTCACCGCCGGATCATCCGAGCGATTTGGAAGTTTACAACTATACGCATGACTCGGTCACGTTGATTTGGAAACGCGGTTTCGACGGCGGCTTGCCGACGTCCCATCAGATACGATGGCGAGTGGCGTCGGATTACGAAGTTCCCTATTATTACCTAGACGTCCCGCCCGGCGAGTACAAGGCAACTATATCCGGTCTGTCACTGGGGACTTATTACGTGTTTAGCGTAAAGGCCATCAACGAGAAGGGAGACAGCGGTTTCTTGCCGGATCTCGTCAAAATCCAGACACTTCGTAAGTTGTAGATAAACACCGTAGATCGCTTTCTCATTCGAGAACAGTGGCTTTCCAATACAGTACGACGAAGCATAGTCAATCAGAAATTCATACTCATGATCATTTTCATGGAGATTATAATTATTCTTTTTTTTCACAAATGAAGTATCCGCATTAGATAGTATATCGTTATTCACGCTATATGGTGGAAAATAACAGCTTGCTAAATCATTATGCAGATCATCGAGACATAATTAAACGCGATTGGCCTGCATCCACATAATTAATTGTACTCAGTAATTAGGTTGATAGTATATTATGTTACGTACATTTAGTGTGTCTCGTGAATGTTCGCATGGCATTTATATCGTGGGTTAGTTGTAATAAAGTACACTGGACATAGCATAGCATTTACAAGTATCATACGTATTATGCAGTGATTTTCAGCATGATTCATTCCAATGGTCGTATCATTACGGTGACGCTTAGCTTTGAAATTTTGTCGATATACTATTTTTGCCCGGCGCCCAGCTAACACTGCGATAGAGAAATTACAGGCTTGACAAAGGAATTATGATTGAAATCGTATGAACTGTCGTAACTGCCGCGCATTGTTATGATTATTTTACACCAGTACAGAAACACGACTCAACAGTTATTTGCTTGCCTTTTTTTTTAAGGGAAAACGATAGATAAGCTGAACAAGTATCTAGTTGCTACTCGATTTACTGGCTGTAAATCATATCAGTGGCGTTACAGCATTCGCGATAGCCGAAGATTTCGGAGTTGAACGTACGACTAACAATGTAGATTCACTCGTTGCATGAATAACACAAACCGGTGATGGGGCATTGGCTTGGGTTACAGGCGAGGCGCCACCAACCGAGTTGACATCAAGCGAGAATAGTTCCTCCTACATCATCATCATTATCATCACTGTTTCTGCCTCTGCTTGCCTACTCATTGCCGCAACCATAGTCTTTGCTACAATAAAGTCGAAAAAGAAGGTCCAGCGTGCTGGTAAATATAATATCTATCATGTGTTCTTTCTCTCCTTTATTTTCTTAGGCCCGCATAAAGAGGAAAACCTGCCGGACCCTGTCCTCTCGGAAAAAGGCGACTTTCCGATGAATTATATCTATACGTTAGCAGCGACTTCCGTCATCATTTTTATCGTTAATGTCTTCATCATGTTGTGGTACATAATACGAAAACGAAATAAAACTCGTAAGTTTGTGACCCATAATACCTTATAGCGCATATGCGCTTCAATTTAGAAGATTAGTCCAACGTTTGTCTACAGCCGCGGCAGAAAATGAGTCCAGCTTACTTTCCTAATCAATTATGAAAGGGATTTTAAAGTAAAATGAAAACAGGACACACAATACCTGTGTGATCCTGTTTAATCAAAATGTCCAAGGCATTTAAAGTTTAATTATCAATTAAGTAAAGCTAATTAATAATACCGATAAATGGCTTTAATATGGATTGATGAAATTTATTAAAGATAATGAATTCATTATTATAATTTCATTCAGTTCATTGTTATGTATTTTTTATATTGTTCATGTATCAAGAAAATTTCCGATTTGCATGTACAATTAGTTAAAGAAACAAAATTAAATCATTTCAATTAGATTTGTCTTCTGTATGAGGCCGTAGCTTTTATTATTCACGTCTCGCTTTGTTATTCATATATTCGCGATTATATATTTATTTATTGTATTTATTATCTTTGTATAGGCATTAATAAGTCGCAGACCGCGGATATGTATGCACCGTCCACCGTCAACGGCGACACCATGACTGGCGAATTAAGTTCGATGTCGGACGAGAAGAGCGACGTCAACTTCGACGCTAATGATTACGTGGTCAGTGCCATCAGTCAGTATGTTCTTAGTAACAAGTAATTCCGGAGGGTAGGTTTGAGTTCTAGCAACACTTTTTCTGTTCCGCTTCCCCTATTAGTTTCGCTACTTTTGCTCTTGCTCCTCGTTTCTTTCTTTTAACCATCATTTGGTTTCTGCGTTTTTTTTTCACAGTTCCATTTACTTTCTAACGCGGAAGATGTTGTGATAGGTAATAGAATAATAAGCAGAATGCCCTAACGATACTGTCCCCCTTTGCTGCTAATTTTAACTTCATTTTTCAACCGTTTGCACTTGAAATAATATGTATTGCACTATTAAGCATGATGTTATTTCAATTATTTAAATGCTACGCGACGTTCTATTTACGTACTCAGTCAAATCTATAGAAACCTTCTGATTACGAAGCTAACTTTAATAATTTAAAGTTAAGTTTTTTGCAGCTTTGGCACACTATAACATAGCATGTACTTTAATTTTCGTACAAAACCCTATATTTTCGCAATATACCGTCACGTATTTATATCATAATGATCTCATATCATTTGACTGCAGAGTTCGGCTAAAGATAATTACCCGCAGGTAAATCTAATGTAATCTCTTAAAAATAGCGCTATAATAAGAACAATATTAGTGTTACATGCTCGCAACATCATAGTCCAATAAGACTTTAAGATTCCATAAATTCTCTATAAGACCACTCTAATGTGGCTTTTCTAATCAGTAAACACTTGCTTGCTTTCTCGCAGTAGTGTTAGATCTTGCATACAATGGAAGTAAGAGCAGTAATGAGAGAGATAACAAAATGTAAAGTACTGATGTTGAAATTCAATTGCGAAGAGAAAGAAATTTTTATATGTTGGTTTTCATTCTTCGCATTAATCCCTTTTATTTTATACCAATAAAAGATTCATATTATGACTCACCGGAACGATGTGGAACTAAATATCAGCGCAGGATGTTGATCTGTAAATAAAAATAGGAATAGTGTATTAATAAATTTTATTTCTTTATAGGCACGCAGAATACAAAATGTATCTGTCTATATAAAAAATTATTGTTTTTTTAAATAATCAAACTAAAGACACTTGACAATTTTTAAAACAATAATTCAGAGAAAGATTATATTTCGTGCAAAGTGAGTTAAGTAAAAAATAATTTTTTTTTAATCTGATAAAAATTATATTTTCGTTTCTATTTGGTTACTGTTCGGTTTTCATTATTTTGTTATTTAATAAAAAAAGTTATTTTATTATTTTTTATTGTTTTATTATTTTATATTCTGTTAAAGATAAAGGATTAACGAATATAGCACGCACGAAATATCAAATTTATTACTATTGATCGAACGAGAATGCAATATGAGAACGCATAACGTGTATGGCTTATGCTTTTCTGATTCGCGGTGAATTCGCTTTTTCGAGATAATGTCGGGTTAATTAACAACAATCGAACAAATTTACTTACCAGTCTTTACGGCGCCGCCGCCGCCGCCGCCGTTTCTCCGTCATCGTTTCATCGCGCGGGACGGTCACTGAGGTGGATAACAGCCGATCGAAAGCACTAAACGACTAATTACGTTCGCGAATGCTAATTAACGCGACACGACAATCGCCCACTTTGTACTCCCGGCACTCCCGGTATTTATCGCACTCGCGACAACGAAAAACCAACGTAATACGGGACGATCAATCGTTCCTTTGTGCGGTCACAACTTTCGACGTTCATTACGCGCGACGTAATGACGGCCGCTAGTTGAAGCGAACGACGAATGAGAGACGCGGACAACTTCACGCAGATCTGCGTCACGGCGTGTCGCGAAGCGAAATATTACTTAAAGAGTTAAAGATTCTTAAACATCACAGTTGACGCAAGTATCTGTTCAATTACTATGCGCGATGAGCATATTCGAGTGAATAACTAACGTCGAAAGATCGCACGGTTTTTTTTAACAAATAGACTGTACCCGTGAAAAACGCGGGACGAGAATTCGACGAGAAAGTAATGTTTCAGTAACGCGACATCGAATGATGCTATTAACTTGCCGCGAATGTACATGTTAATCTAATACGACACGATTTTTACTCGTCGTTTCGGCATTTCCGACGTTTATTATACTTATGGGACGAGCAAATAGCGCGATACGCGCAGCGGGTGACGCTTTGACGCCATTACGTGCACGGTGCACCGCGACGTTAGGAAGGATTCGAAACTCGCGCCGGCAACTTCACGCAGATCCGCATACCGCGAATCGAAATATTACTTCTGTCCATTTCTACCAATGTAGATTAACTTTAAGGATGTTCTGGCGCTAACATTGTTACATTGAAAATACCGTAGAACTTTTATAGATTGTTTCCATTTGTTATCTGAACACGTGGTTAAAACCTGAAGTCAATTCTTTAAATGGTTCACGAGTTATTGCACTTCTAATTTTACATGTGTTTTTATGGAAAAAACAGCATTGTTCTCTTTATATGAATCAAATAATCAAGAAGCAACATTGCCAATATCCTGAAACTTTATTTGTAAGTAAATCAAACATTGAGCAACGTTTCTAAAAAAAAGTTTAAAGCAATTCACTATCTCATTACCGAGTTATTGATTAAAAAAAAGAATGTTTCGAAAAAAGGTTATAGTGTACATGTCAACTATTATTCAAATATTTGCCGAAACGTGAGGAATATCATATTAAATGACATTGTTTAAGACATTTACATGAGAACGTTTAATGCATATTTTAATCCTTAAAAGCATAGAATTTTATCAATTTCATATTGAAGTAACTTTTGGCTAGGATTATATAGTCAGAATATCCTTAATCTTGGTTTAACTTACTTTTCACCTTTTTCTAATTCTTAGGACTAAAAAAAAAGATAGAAAGTAAGTTAAACCGAGATTAAAGTTAATCCGCATTGATAGAAATGGACATTAAGAATTAAAAGTTTTTAAACGCCACAGTTAATACAAAAATCCGTTCAATTACTGGCGCGATGAGCTTCGAGTGCATAACTAACGTCGAAATGATGGGTTGGTTTTTTTTTTTTTTTTTGGACAAATAGACTGTGGCCGTGAAAAACGCGGGACGAGAATTCGACGAAAAAGCAATGTTTCAGTAACGCGACATCGAATGATGCTATTAATCTGACGCGAATGTATATGTTAATGTAGTATACGACACGATGTTTACTCGTCGTTTGTTTCAGCATTTCCGACATTTATTATACTTACGGGACGAGTAAATAGCGCGACACGCGCAGCGGGCGACGCTCCGACGCCATTACGTGCACGGTGCACCGCGACGTTAGGAGGAATTCAAAACGCGCGCCGGCAACTTCACGTAGATCGGCGTACCGCGAATTGAAATATTACTTAAAGAACTAAAAGTTTTTAAACGCCATAGTTGATGCAAGTATTTATTAAATTATTGGCGCGATGAACTTTGAGTGAATAACTAATGTCGAAATCACACACATTATTTTTTTAATACAGACTGTTTATGTATAAACTGCCTGCGGGACGAGAACTCGGCTGAAGAGAAACATTTTAGTAACGCAACATCGAACGATTAATTTCGCACGAGCGTACATATTAATACAACACGATGATCACCTATCGTTTCGGGGATTCCGTTTATTGCACCCACGATGCATCCGGGATGAGTAAATATCGCGATATGGTAAATATCGCAATAAATCGACGCTGAGACCCGTCATGTATGTATGTACATTAGAAAAGATTCGGAGCGTCGGCAACTTCACGCCGCTCCGCGAATCGCGAACTTTTATCGAAAAAGATTAATGAAAGAATTAATATTAAATTACTAAGTAATAAATAATGTAGGAATTGATTCGATTATATGAATTTCATGCGATGAACTTGGAAGGGGTAAACAATATCGAAACGATGCATTTTTTAATGAATAGATTATTTTGTATCACGTAGCTGTTGATACGCGAGATAAAGGAAAGCGCAATATTGAGAAATATGGGGAAAACGCGGTTAATCTCGATTGCGTGTCGATTGAACACGCTACGGCGATTATACGACGTCGTTCGGTGCCGCCGACATTCACGCACGGAAGATAGGCTTCCGCTCGACTGGAGAAAACGCGCGAAAAATGTACGAGCAAAATTCTTAGCGGGAATCTACGCCGCACGACTGCAAACTGAATGTAAAATAGCGGATCGCGCTATTCAAACAAAACGAAATGAGCCGATATCACGGCGGGCTCCGTGATATAAAATTTCTATGGTTGTTAATTACGCGTTTGGACTTAACAGAACGATTGAAATGATTCTCGATTAAGTGTCGTTAATTATAGGCGATTATAGATTTTATGATTATGTTATTAATTTAGTGTTAATAATATAATACTATATACACAATAAATTGCTAGCTAATTATAGATTGATTATATTATTAATTAGATTAGTAAAAGTAATTATTAGATCGTATGGTACTTTAAATATTGTTATTATTATTACCTTCGCGTAAAATTAGTATGAAGATTTGACATGAAAACGAGGCTGACTGTAAATATTAACAAATGCTAAATTGTATATTTATCATTATTACGATTAAAATGTTATCGCATTAATGATATTTTGATACTATCAAGATATCACAAACAACTCTCATTCCACTATTCGTACTTCCACTGGGAATAAGTTCTTAAGTACAAGAAAACACTTGTTGAAACTTGTATTAATATATTAATTACAAAGGATGGCGTGAAACGCAAGGAATTTACGAATGAAAGAAATTAAACTACGAAAGTGATATTACTTTTTAAATCTATATTTAATATCTGATTACAGGAACAGTGCATAACAAAATAATTCTCTTATCTATTTAAAGTTATACATATATATTGAAATTGCACTATTATAAATGGAAAATATTGCGATTTATTGGAGCAAAATTTTGAGACAAATAGATTTAACTTCTAAAGTCCGTTTCATGCCTGTTGTTTGCAAAATGCAACCGTATATCGGACCACAAATCACAAATCAATTTGTCGTTCAATTTGTTGTATAACAGGACGAGGGGCGCAAAACCGCAGCTAGCACGTATTTAATAGATCAAACTATGCAGGATTTTGGGAAAGGCGGTTTAGAGATGCAGGTTCATCAGGGCACCCTCGGTCGTCGCAGCAATCACATGCAAACGTCCATGAACATGGACTCGCCACCGCAGCGAACCACCGCCAGTGGGACTCTCTCGGGTACATGTAAGTATCCAAGTATAATTAAATACATATAAATAAACCGTGACTTCTCAACTACATTTTTTTACACTCTTTAATTTAACTTTAATTTAATTAGGCTCCTCAGTTTATTACTAAAATTCCAGATGTACCAAAAATTACTCTCTTGTATTTTTAAAAAATTTCTTGATGATAAGAAATAAAATATTTAAAAATATTATGCCAAACACAAATTTTTTTTACGGATCGCAGTGACATAAATCGTATCAATAGTGTGGAATCAGTTGATTCCTCGTTTCTTCGGCTATATCTAACATCTATGTAACTGCTGACACCTCCTAATGTTACAGTGTCAAAGTCGAGTTACATTGGCAACCCGAGCCCGGCGCCGCCCAACGACGTGAGCTTCTATAGCGTGGAGATGGACAACGGCCGAGGGTATATGAGCTACGACGGCAATCCGAGTCCGGCGCCGCCCGCCATCGATCCGACCGGGCCCTACTATCCTTCGTCCATGGGCTCGACGGGCCACATAATGGCTGGGCACATAACGGGAGCCAGCACCGGTACCCTGACGCGCACCAGGACGCTGCCGCGTCCCGTGCCGCCGCCCGATGTCACCGTGATGACCGCGGGCACCAAGTCGCCGATACCGCCGTCGGTGCCGCCGCCACCTGCCACGTTCGCTCGTGCCGGTGCCAACAACGGCGGGCCCCATTCGCACCCGCACTCGCATCCAGCACCGCCGCCGCCGTCCTGCCAGAGCCATCCGCTGTCGACGTTCGCGGCGACGCCGACCTACTCCGACATCGATGGTCATCTTGTCTGAGGTTCGCCGATCTTCGGGCCCAGCTCGACGCGTGGCAAGTATCGCGCCGTCGCCCAGAACGACGACGAGGACTGCCTGCCAGCCAGCACGGTTACGGAGAGGAGCACGCGTCTCTGAACGACGCAGAGCGTCGTGATGGTGGATCCTCTTCTGACTCGTCCGCATCGTTCGCATCATCACCGATCATCTTCCTGAACGACGGCGAAGAGGAGCGCGGCTCACGAACAAGGACGTCGTGGCTGAGGGCCCTGGCACTCATCATCAAGCGCCTGAACAATCTCCCGCAAGACTCTATTTGGTGCGCGAGAACGAAAGTACGACGAAGTGTAAATAGAGAAAGAGAGAGAGAAAGAACGTCGATGTGGTACGAAAGAGTGATGCACCAAGTTCATGCTGTAAACAGCCTTTCCCTTCCACGCGGTTACTCCCTGAACGACAGGAGACACGCGTGGGGCTCTCCTACGCGATTGAATTCTAATCTTAGGGATACATGTATGTATAATTGAACGCACGACAAAGAGCGATCTTGGAGAAGGAGAGAAAGAGGGAACGATCGCGCCAGCACGCGCGAGAGTTCTCCGAGAAGCTCGAGGATGGTTTTCTACCATTCCTCCTCTGCTGTTCTGCCTTCCCCTCCCCCTCATATTTATCGTTTTTTCTGACTCTTCGTCCTTGTCCGCTCGCCTTAGCGTTATTTAGCGTATTTCGCTAAACAGCGACGTAATCACAACGCATCGAACGATCGAGCTCCAAATCGACGCACCGATCGTTGAGGAAAGTATATTTTTTCTGTAAATACACGCATGATCCAAGAGGTAGACGAGAGAACAACCCCGCGATAATTTCGTTCTTCGGTTGCTTCGTGCACGTCGGCACGTACGCTCTTCGTCATAGCGATTATGTTTAGATATCACTATGCTGGTATCAATAATTGTCGGGAAATCCGCGAAAGATCTTTACGGGATATCAATACGGGAAGTGATCTTCCTCGCTCTGACTGTAACTGACGCCGAAATGCAAATTTCAAATTTCCAAGTAATGCAATCATAAATTTCATGATCAACAGTGACATTGTTGTCACTATAAATATCACATTATCCCTTTTGGCACTAGAATAGCCAATATCATATTATGATTTAAAACTTGGAAGAAAAAAATAATGTACATCAGATTACTTGTTTTTTTATTTCTTGTTATAATAAGAAGAAAAGATACTTATTATTACGTGTTATCAAGAAATTGATCATGTTAATATATCTTCAAATATTAAGAAGATAAGTTATATCTATAATATATCTCAAATAGTATCTATATAAAATATATTATTTTATGTATAATATATTTCATATATATTAATTTTCCATAAAACTAATCTTTATTTCAAAAATTGACTCACAAGGTGGTTCTCGCAAGCCTTTTTTAATGCACAAATCTATCCATCTGTCTTCCAATTTGACATTGGTTATCCTAGTTCCGAAGATACCGATTTGATTGGTATCAGGTTTTTATGATGACGACTATTGCACAAAATCACTAATATTAATTTCTAAAATATTGATAACACTTAATTAATGACCGCACAATACTGCCCCTTTAAAGCTCGCAAGAGTGGGCATATCCGTCATGACCGTCCATTATTTACTTTCACCTCAATAAGTCGGTTCGATGATTCGAGACTGAGGGAGGCAAGACAATCGTTATTACAAAAGAGGTGTACATGGAAAATCGTAGAATCCGATAACAGCGACGTTAAAACTTTCTTTCCTTATCCACCCTCCATTCGTGTCGTTTACGATTCTCTATTTAAGTTAACGGCATCTCCTTCTACACGATATCTATGGGTGCTAGCCGAGTTGAGCACTAAATGTGACGGTTTGATCTCTAATCTCGACACTCTCATTTGATGAAATACTTAAAGTTATAGAATATAATCACCTTTAGCACTAAATGACAAGAATACTCAGCGAGTACATTATTTCGTTACGTATACGTATTTACAAGAACAGAGGTGTATGATTCTTGCGAGAATAAATAGAAGAGCCTGGAGTCAATTGCAATTTTAAGAGGAATCACGATCTTAATAATCTGCCATCTAGAGAAAAAAAATAAAGTTGAATTCTTTGCAACAATGCGAAAATAAATTTTAGCTACGAAACTTTTCTATCCTTTGATAAGGTATTTTGAAATTTTATTAAAAATATAATTGATACAATTTTTTTACAATGTCATACAGAGAGATTCTGAAATATCTTCAAGTATAAAAAAAATATCCGTATTCTACCTGTAATAATTTATGTATATATATAACATTCTGAATATTTTTGTTGTTAACAAATCTTTATTGTATTATAAATTTAGTATTACATTCTATATTAATATGTCATATTTACTTGAGTCGCTCAATTGACGAATTGCATTTCTGCAAGCATGAAAATTTCCAGATTTTACTCTCTTGTTGCGACTCAAATTGTTTCCCTTTCGTCTTCCAGTCTTCAATTGACTTCGGATTACTCTACGCATCGCAAGAAAGAGATTACGCGACAACTTAAGCTACATATTTGTTGAAAAGTACGCGGGAGGACTTTACCATTCCGTTGTTTCTGAAACGCGAAACGACCCGTTCAAGTACGTTATTAGCATAATCGTGCAATTTGCATATCATAAGTCACATTCGCGCTTTAATTACTTGCGTTAGAGTTACTTATGTCGCTTACGTTACTTATATCGCTATTTACGCAACTGCGCTGCGATTGTCCCTTGCGTAATTTCAACGAAATGGAAAATGAATCTGAGCACTGTCGTACGTAGAAAACGGAGTTTTCACTGCCGATCCTGAAGTCAATACTGTAGGTAGTCCGTACTGACCGTTTAATATACTTTTACCTTTTATGCGATAAATGTACACGTATACAATGTACGTTAAACGACTGTTCGCCGCATTGCGATTTCACGATTGTCAATCGCAAGCAATCAGTCGTTTGTTACAAAAAGAAAACCTGCGTATGTTTACGTTTTACTGGTAATTCCGATTTTCTTGGTGATCCGAGTTTTTCGTTCGCCACGGACACATCAAGTCGCCGAATGCATCTTTACTTTAGGGATGCATTTAGGAATTGCATTTAGAGATGCATTTATGAAACAAAAAATGAATAACGACGATGCAGACCCACTCGACCGAGTCTGAACTGAATCGAGATCGCAATTCGACCATCGCGAATCTCGCTAATCACGCCAGGATTTTACCGCAAACGTTTCCGCTGTGCGAAAAAAGAAAACGAAGACCCGCGAGGTGTAACATAATCAGTGAGAGAGATTTTTCCCAGAGGAGGACGAAAGAACGGGGAGCCATACCAGTGAATGTCTCGGCGTAGTGATATCTTGAACAAAGACAATAGTACATAAGTTTAATTGCTACGTAATGGGTTTCAGTTAAGAGTAAATATCCTCTGCCGACGGCGCAGCGATGTTTCAAGAGGACCGCGCGACGAAGATTCGGCGTAAGAGCCGGCTGTCACGCGACTCGCGGACGGTCGAAGGAAAAAAAAAAAAAACTGCGCGGATACTCGTATTAGCTCGACTAAATGTTCATACATATACATATATTTTTGCATTTATTTCCAATTACTAATTATGATTAAACCGTGTAAATAGTGCGATAACATCTCAATGTTTCACGCGGTCGGAAGAGTGGAAAAAATTACAAAAAAAAAAGAGAAATAACCGAGAAAAAAGTAATTCAAATGGATCATATGAGGGTCTCACTATTACCTAGGCTATAAACGAAGTATTGCTAGAGGGTAATAATGCTGTATATCCGGAAGAAAAAAAAAAGAGAAATTAATCCTGTTGATTGTGAACGAGACAACGTCTTTCCGTTCTTCGTCGAAAGCCTAAGTAGTCAGCGTATATATATTTTTGAAAATGACCACGACGACGACGATAATGATGATGACGATGACGACGATGATAACGACGACGACGACGACGGTGATGAAACTCGATGCGTTTGGCCTATCGTAAGGGAGATATATTGCAAGGTAGAGCCATGTAACGCACGCTGTGCCCGCGCGTTTCGGCGGTAAAGGGCTGTGACAATGGGGGTGCAAGGGGATCCCAACGACGTCGCGTTCCCTCGAATCGACCGCGTGAGGTTGCTCCTCTCGGCGGGTGATATGATAACGATTCCCGCGCTGTACGATAATTTATAATGATCGTTGTAATTTCGCCGCTTAATAAAATTGCTCGTTTCAGCGCGGGATCATCCCTCATCCGCTCGCCGGCGGCGAAGATTTCTCCTTGAGCTGAGGATCGCGTTAAGAGAGGGGAAGAGAGAAAGAGAGAGAGAGAGAGAGAGAGATCTTCCGGGATCCACGCTTCATCCCGCGTTGAGTGGAATTGTAGGAGACAATTATACTTTACCTGGCCGGCGGCCGCGTGCGTTACATCGCTCGTTGAAGAGATTGTTTGAAAGTTTTATGGATAACGTTTTTCCGTAGCGTATGCATATATATTGTTGTTTCTCATTACAGCGATATTATTTGTTAACACGGTAGATATATTACGAAGCTTAAGGCAAAAAAGAGGGAGAAGAGAGGAGAAATAGAAAAAAAGGAAAGGGAGAAAGAGACGTGTATTGTTAAACCGCCGTTGTGTATGGAGCCGCACAGTTCGGCTTAGACTGATGATAAGAAATTCACGTATGCTCAATTAGAGATGAACATGTTCGCGCATAATTAAGAGTTCTATTTACATATACATGTTTTATATTTGTAATTAAAAAAAAAACAAATCATCTATACTTAATATTACCTGAAGATTATTATTAGATTTATGTAATCTCCAAAGTATTTGCTCATCAAAGTGCTAGGCATGTTAGACGGACCGCTATTCGTCCAAAATGGTACCTTGGAGATGGACATACCATCTAACACGTACGACATTTGATATTTTACATAATAATAACGACAGCTCGTAATTCCGTTGATTACTCTAAGACATAGTCAATCCTAATTATACAATCATTAAGGATATGGAAAAAAAAAAGAATCAATTAATCGTTTTACATGTATATAAACATTATAATGTACATAGCACTTAGATAGACACAAAAAGGGAGAAAGGAAATAATGAAAATACTTAAATACGAATTATATCAAACTACGAAAAAGGGAAAAAGGAAAAAACGAAAATCGAGAGCTTTTGTATACTAGGTGTATATTGGTATATATTCACTTTGTATCGTTCTTTTTACCGCGAGATAATTATCGATAAATAGGGATTAGCGGCAGCGTCATTGTTTCTAAAAAGACGAAGTGCGACGAAGGAAAAAAAAATGTTCAACGACGCGCGAGCGTCGCGGATCGGGAGACCGACGACACGGTAAATAAAAAAAAAAAAAAAAAAAGTGGAGAGCATCAGAACGGGCAAAAAGCAAGGGTGAGCGACGCCGCGAAATTTATATCCGTTCCAAAATTGATATCGCCAGTGTTCCATCGCCTTCGCGTTCACGCCACGTTTTTTCACATACGCGGGGTACTTTTACAAGGAATCTTTCTTATTGCTCGGGCTAACTTCTTCTACTTTTTCACACGCGTAGGGAGATAATTTTTACCCCCCTTTTGTGCCGAGCGTCACGCGCCAATGATACACGAAAGTACGTCGTACTCCTCCCCCCCCCCCGCGTTTTCAAGTTTGTACATAACTATTATCGCGCCGCGACTGGTCTAAATGTTGCTTCCGTTTTATGTGCCAACCGATCGACGTTGTTCTTCGACGTATGTAACATATGTTACGGAATATTAATGCGAAGGGGAAAAAAAAGGTGTGAGACGAGGAATCGGCGCCGGTCGACGGAGATTTTTCAGCGCGCGCCCGGCGCCGGTTCCTCCGAGCTACAACAGAGATAACGTCGGGAAAGGAAAAAAGAAGAATGAAGACGAACAAAAAGAGGCGGAAAAAAACGTAAAAAAAGAAGGGAAAAGAAAAAGCTCTCTGATCGACGTAACGGTGTAACATAATTGAATGCCCACGATTAACTGATTAATGTACATATACATAGTATTTTTACATTCTAATTCTAAATTACATTTCCAATTCTAAATGGTATACACAACACTACACTCACTGTGAGCTTCGCTCCGTCATCTGCGTATCGTCGCGCGCGACGGCGACGGCGACGTCCCGCTCTGTCGTCGTTCACCGACCCCCCCGCGTCGGGGTGGGAGGGGGGGGGTGAGATGTATCCCGTACAAAAGTGCATTTACAAAAAAAAAAGTGATTATTGCTCAGCAGCATCCTCTTCTCCGTTGGCTCCTCCATGTCCGCGTGCACTCAACATTCTCGCGCTGTCACACGACATTCAATAAACGCATATATGCCTTGTGCCTTTTCGCCGCATCCAAATGTTGCTTAAACCGTAATACGTAGGGCAGAACGAAGGGATAGGGAAGATACCTTGTGCGCGATGCATTTTACTTATTGTTTGCGAGACGATTGTCGGCGCGATTTGTCCGCGAGCTGTGCTTGTTGCCGAAAATTGTGACGAGATACCGGTCTTTGAACGATTTTTCGAGACACGAAATAATTCAGGAGCAACACGTGTATTCATTTGTCTCATTTAATAACTCCATCGCGAGATCATTGTAGCATCGTTGTAGCATGATTTGCTAATTGCAAGATTTGCGTTGAAACGACTGCCAATATTTTAATATTCGATATTAGGGAAGGAGGTATAAATGCTGATTTATAAAATATACATACGCAGAGGCAGAGCGGAGCTCAACACGCTAGTCCTTAATTTAAAACCAAAGTAAAAGCAACATTGTGTAGCGTTTAAGAATCTCTATTACGTATACACACCTGTGTGTCTATACAGACATAATTATAATTAACGATTCCAATCACTGTAATTAGGTAAATGAACTAACCGATAAGCAGATAGGTAAAAATAAGCCACTCATTATGTGTATATCATCTTGTTTTTCATTCATAATTTTTCACTACACAATTAACAACATTTTACCTAGGAGAGCCTTTCGTCAGCTAGGATTATTCTGTATCTGTATTCTGTATATTGTTTTCTATTGCAACTATTAAAACTGATTGTCAACTTATAAATCGGTCTATGTTTTCTTCATCGACAGTTTTCTTTCCCTTTCTCACGTAAAGAGAATTATTTGTCTAATGAAATTAATTGCGTAAATTTGCAGATTAAATTTCTTCTTCTTTGGTACAGTTCAATTTCTTTTAATTCAAATAAAGACATAATTGACCACCGAAATACGTCAACTTTATATTCGTTATTATATATATATGTATTTATAATCACATTTCCGCTGAGAAACGCAACTGATGTCAGTTTTGAGAAATAATACGATTTAACAAATAAATATTAAGAATCAATTTAATGTTTGTTAAATCGTATTTACAATCATAATTTAATACAGAAAGTTAGACAAAGTTTATTTTGAGACAGCTTAAGATTTTTTGATAATTTAAATTTATTATCATTGATTTCTATGATTATATGTATGTTAATAATTTTTATAATTTATCATCATTCTGAAAGTTACTTGGAGAAAGAATGATTATTTACATGGAAAATTACGTGACACTATTTTTAAAAAATTATATTTATAATGTACTAAATTCATATACAATTTAATATATGTTTTTGTGAGTTATGTGATATTCTGCAACGAATGAATTTAACGAAGAAGAGAAAAAAAGTTTGCGAGACATCGGACACAGCAGGGCAACTATGTATGTGAGTAATTTATTACTTTTTATTTCAAAACTGTCAAAAATCCAATCAATTTCTGGTTCAATTCAATTTTTACCAACAAGATACATATAGATATAATTACACTAATATAATAATTATAATCTAAATAATAAAAAAAAAGAAAATGTGATTTTGTTGATGACGAAAATTACGGAAATTTGCGAGACATTCTTTGATGCATTTTGATGTAGAATTTCTTAAAAATCTTTTCTCTAGAAAAATTCTTTACACAAACATAGATGTTTAATTCTAAAGTAATAATAATAAATAAACTATTAAGTTTTCCAAATGATTCATCTTAATCATCGAGCAATGTCCAAAGAAGCGGGAGAAAGAAGAACCTTGTGATCATATATCAATGTATATTTTTCCTTTTGTATAGCACAGAAGATAACAATTACTATTGTATTACATTACATTTGTTGTCATTCTGGACATAGAGGATGATAATGACGATGATCATGACAGTCTATAAAAGACAGATAATGATGATGATAATGTCGAACAATTATGATAAAAACAAAGTACTTAGATTTTAATAGAAATATGTCTCTTAAACATTTAGTTGCGCTGTTCGAATCCAACCTTCCTTTTTCATAATTTGACAAATGAAACTATCAAAATTTATTGAAACTATATTATTATTAGTTTTCTGTTCAGTCTTGATACATTTCAATTACTTGATTTGCGTGTATAATTGTACACGTATGATTTCAATTCTTTTTAAAAAGTTGTTATTGTAATCAATGTCACTTAATAGCAATACTAAAATTTTTTATTTATTGACTAAAATGATTAAATACATTCATTATCGATAAATTTAAATCACATAGAGAAATCCGATGTTATAAATTCAATTCTATTGTTAATTCTGAATCGTAAAAATTGTAAAAAAAACATCATTGTATCACAATTTTGCAGTCGATTATAAATTTTGAACGGATTCGAACAAGTTCGCATGTCGCAACGAGATTACATAATTTGCGTTATCTACAAAGGAAACAAATCAGTAATAGTGATGACATGATTCCTTGATTGCGCCTTTGAAAAAAACGCGCATTTTTTTCTATTCTTTATATATATATATATATATATATATATATATATATATATATATGTGTGTATCTCTTAACTATTAAAACGCTAGTTTTACAGCCCAAAACGCTCTTTCGTCCGCGATAAACGCGTTTGCAAAACTCACTAGAATTCTGTACATTAATGAAATCGCCCGCTACTCGTGATCATCAATGTAAACTCAATCAATATTGACAGGTACCATGCTGATATATCTCAGTATACAGGAAATAGCTTAAAATAAATACGGTTCGTCTATGTTCTAACACGCTCAGTGATCGCGGCAGAGTATATCAATTAAGAATACGATAATTTTCTTGCAAACTATTTGCAAATCTGTCCAAGTATTCCTCTCGTGCGTGATATCTCGCGACGAGTACGCAATTTACAAATTGTACACGAATTCCATGTAAGTACAATCAATTTATTGAATTTTTCATCTTTGTATCGTTTGAAATGCAATCCCACATGCGAGATTTGCGAATGCTATTGGAAGATCTCAAACAGAACTTCGATGCTATTATAGTATTCTTTAGAAAAGCGCAGAAGAGAGAGTCTAATATATATTTACATTGTGATGAGATTTAAAGCTAGCGCTGAGAATCGCTTGGCGCACGAGTAAAAAAGTACATACATAAGAACTTTAAAGGTATACACTATCAGTCAATGACTTGAGCAATCTTTTCCCTGTTCATCTTTCATATATTAAAGTGTCACTTAGAATTCTAATAGCGTTACTATACAGCAGTAATTATGCAATAATTATTACATTAAGAAACATCAAATTTCGGATCAAGAATTTCGCAGATTTTTATTGACTGTTTCTTATTTTATCTTGCCTTTTTTCTGACAAAAATAAATTGAGCATAATACTAATTTTAAATTCACTTTTTTTTTTAATAGCATTCTATTGTTCAAGCTATTAACCAATAGCGTATGTGCAACACAGATAAACATTTAATAAGCCTGTGTCTGAAAGTCTTAATTACATCGGCAATAAGCTGCTTGGTAAACACAAAAAAAAAACGGTAAATAAATCAATAACCGGATATATAATGCTTAATAACGTAAAAAAAAATCACAGTTTCATTTAAGTCTAGATTCGTATGTATATATGTATATATATATATAAGCGTTATTAAATAATTATATTATTTACAATCTCGAGGAAGGCCTATCGAGCCACACGAGACACGCTCTAATTACTAAATATCAATTAATAATTATAATGTACTCTCTCGGTCAACCTCGTTCGAGAACAATGATCAATCTATTACGAGAAAGATCTGGAGAAAGAGAAAGAGAGAGAGAAAGAAAAAGAATATAGTTAATAATATAACATTTATAAAATAACGTTCGTCTCGTGTTCGCACTCGTAAGTACAATTATTTTGATCCGGTACTTTGACATGGGTGAGGTTTCTCGCGCTTTGTCGTACTAAGGTAAAAGACAAGCAACGATAAGGCGTATTTGAAATACGTTCTTCAACGTGATTTCGGTAGCAATTGCACGCTAGCAATAATAGTAAATTTCAATACGAGCCAATAGTTATTGCTTTTCACTTAACGTGGTTCCAACTCGAAACCTGTCGCTAAGATACTTAATTACCGTAGATATTTAATTCTTTTATCCATTATCGAAAATTGAGGAAATGTCAAAAAACGATTCAATAGAATCCTAACAATATTTTAATATAGAACAGAAATTGTTATTAGATTTATATTCTCTGTGAGAATCAAGACGAATAATTATTCGCAACCTTCGTACATTCGCCGAATCAACTACTGGCTTGTATGACAATTAATCACGATTCGATTTTTACTCCGATTTTCGATCCTATTTCGCTCATAGCCGCTGATTTCGCGGCTAATGTCTTTTACTTTATTACTCTATTAGCTCAACTGCCGCTAACAAACACACGCAATCCCATGGAATGCGAAGGGAAAGGGTCGCTTTGATTGAATACACATAATATGCATATAATGGCGTTCGCGAGAACATCTCGCATGTATATAAAAGTTTATCTCTCTCTTCTAATATCTCGCTATCACTTAAACGGTAAAGTCTTTCCTACGAGGACAGTCATCCGATGATAATACTCCTACTCACACAACAACACCACGAGAATTCGAAATCTACAGTATCATGAGAAATTCAAATTTCAGATTTTAATTCAACATTTACAGTATATATCCTTTTTTTTTAATATGTAAACGCGTTCGTACATAGCTTCGTTGAGATGTTTAGAAATTAATTTCCGATTCTAGTAAACACAGACAGACGGAGAACGTTAATCTTTAACATCGGTAATTTGTGATACGTGTGAAATGAATTACATTGTCAGAAGAGTTTATCTTTAATGCAGTTATTAAATATATCATTAATATATCATTAATATATGCAATTGGAAACGAGTACAATTAATGGGAAATGCCAATAAAGATTGTGGACTGACGGCTTGTCAGCATTAAATCTGAGTCAATTTTACAGAATATAGTATCCTGACAGTCTCAAAATTGTCCGACGCTCATCTAAATACTCAGTACACATCCGCTTTTACATTTTTCAGTGTTAACAAAACGACTGTCTCCCTTAAAACTTTAACTCGCTCGCTTCTAATGCGACTGGTATACTATGCCTTATACACGTATATACATCATATATTCGACAAAATTAACAAGACATGATTTCGTATGACTCATTGTCTCCCATTAACGTTTCTATTTTTTTATGGCTAACTTACGCCTTTACGTACATACCAATGATCTATGTACATTGATTATCTATCAAGTATACAAAGTATTATTAGTCGTTTTTTGTAGAGCTACGTTTGTGTATTTATACGAGTGTATATATATATATATATATACATATATATATATATATATATATATATATATATATGCGCGTTTGTATAAAATTAACACCAAAAGGATCCGTTTTTTTAAATACGCTATTTCATACAGCAGTTTCTGTTGGTCAAAATCATAAAAATACTCAAAGGAATACTGCCAAATAACATACGGAAAAATTTTCGATAGTTCGCTTGAGAGTATTGATCGGATCTTTCTCATGTTAATTACTAATTAAGCTATCTATTAGTCGAACGGACACGAAAAACGAAAACTTTGTGCGATGAGTGATACGTGAGAACACAGCGGCCTTGAAAGCAGATGTTCATTAAGAGTTTTACTGAACATTTCCTTGCCATTTTCGATCTATATATCTATATATTTATATATATATATGTATAAATTTTTATATCTATAGCATACAGATATATATCAAGAGTTGCCCTCTTGGAGGATGATAGTTTCGAATAGATCCTAGGTATTAAAAGCCATTATCGGTCCTAACTCTGAACAGTGTTTTACTATCGAGAGCCATTGCTCGGAGAATAAAACTCTTGAATGTACATCCAGTTAGCTCGGACGAATCTCTCTGTTAGATTATTTTGACTTAGAGATAGTGAGTATGCACAACGCGCGATGAGATCTCCGTCTTTTTATTAATAATTTTTTTTTTGTTGATGATTTCTCTCCCTTATTTCGAGAAGCACATCGATTATTATTATTGTAATCATTACGCGCTACTCTCTACTATTAATTACTATACTACTATTGTTACTGTCGCTGCTGCTGCTAAATGCTACTAAAATTACACATTTGTTAGCGTCCTGTGTTGTTCTTTCTCTCTCTATTAATATTATATTATCAGTTATTACCACTAGTATCGTCAATAATCAACGTAATCTCGTTAGCGATATATTGTTAATCTTATTATTGTTATCGTTATTTAAAGTTCACTATTTATTGTTGCGGTTACTTTTGTTCTTGCTGTTGCTATTATTGCGAGCATGTTCTTCTCAGCGTGTTGCAAGCTGCATGTTAATTCCCTTGGTCCTGGTCCCAGTTCCTGCTACTTGTCCGCCTGTGTTCGCAATGACGATCGAAAGGATGACTCAGTCCTTACATATAGCGAGGGTTCAATCAATTAACATATTATTATCGGATTATCGTCGGACGAGACTAAACATGAACTTAAATTCTACAAACGTACGTAACGTAAAATTGGAAGACTTTACAATGCCAGGAGTATTATTAGTAATTTCAGAGATCATACCGTACTTCGTATAATTAGGGATACGCCACCTAAGAATCCTAAAATCATAGAGCTACATACATTCTTCTATCGCAGATGGACATTGATTTTACATTAATAACGGTTGATAACATAATCTGAAAGACGAAAGCTATTTAAGACGTTACAAGGATTAACGTGTGTTCGGTAACACGATAAATTGTGTGATTTATCAAATCGTGATCATTTGTTCAGTTCACTCAACGAATGCAAATTTCTAGCATGAGTTCTTCGTGATTTAAGTAATAGATTTCAATTATCGTGCTAAATTAACGACAGTAAAAAACTACGAAGAGGAAATTAATATCTCTACGATCCATCTATTCATCGTACATTTTAGCGCAACACAGCGTTTTTACCTGAGATACGAATGAATCGTTATATGAAAAAAGAAGACATTAGAATATACAAATGTATAACCATCTTTTTCTTTATATCAAGGGTTTTAAAGGATTGAGTAGAAAACACTGATCTTCTTCTATCTCCATTTTCTCAGACATTTTCTTAAGTCCCAATGACAAAATCAATTGTGCCTTGAAAAAACAGTGATGCCTATTCTTTGGCAATGTGTAGAATAGTTTCTTTCAGATAGCTCTAAGCTTATAGCTTGTATACGCGATTATGTGAGACAAGGCAGTGATTATAGCACGTGATAGAGTTTCTAGTTTCCCATTCTAAATTGCACTCGACAATCTGGTTTAGTTAACTGAATTCATTTAATACTTTAATAGTATCCTCTTTTGAAGATTATAGTTCTACCCGTGATATCATATGTATAAATGCAGAACGATCATGCGAAACAGATTGAATCCAATCAGACAAACTCGTGATAAACTTGCAAAACGTCACATATCGAAGTCTGCCTTAAAGAGATATTCTTGAGATTCGTGATGTTACTTTATGTACTATCTAGTACATATAATAGTGAAAGGTAGAGGAAAAAATATCTAGAGATTGCGGAATATATATTTATATATGTATATATATAAATTTATAAATATATAAAAATATGTATACCAAAAAAATTTTTTTACAAAGCCAATAAGATTTTGCAAGAGATGGATTCAACTCGTTTTGCGTTATCGTTCCTCAAGTAGGAAACGAAAATCTAATTAAGAGTTGATATTATACGTCGAGCCCTTAAACTTTTGCAGACATTAATCTCCACGTCGTATTAACGCTCAGTACTCGCCTAGAATGACTCGTGTTCATCAATGATAATCAATGTCCGTACAGAATGAGCTAGGAACCTACAGCGGCTATCTTACATATCTGAGAAATATCTCTAGTTTTCGCGGATGCTTCGGTTACAAGCACGAATGCCATTCCGTTGCAAATAGAATCCTGAATCCTTTCATCGGACGCCGCCGGTTATGATGAGATCTAGTCGTAATGTATACAACACGCACTGCCGTCCTTAAAGGACAGTCTATCGAAAGTCTATCGAATGTACAAAGCGCCTCTCCTTTCGTTTCTCTCCCCCTGGCAATCTCAGAAATGGCCTCCTGCAAAATCTCGGTGCGGAATCTCTCGCACCGCGCAGATCCAGTATAGATTCCAGGCTTCGGGACGTAGCGCCCCACGTTTTTCTTTTCTATTACGTATCGCAGTGTATATACGCTTTTATTCTCTCTCTTTCTCTTTTTCAGCGCTAAATCAACGCGGCTTTGTCTGAAATCACATTCACACGATGCTCTGTATATTGAACACATATTGCGTATTGCGTATGTATATATATATATATGTGTATGTGTGTACGTATTTACATTTATCTATTATGCATTTGGTGGAGAGTGCATCTTTTAGCGGGTGCATTTTTTACCCTAATACGAGAATCATTGACAATCATTCCGCTAATCTACCTCGACTCCGCCGTTTTATTACTGACCTCTTCGTCGGCAACAGCAGCAGCAGCTTGGGTGGTGCTCGCCGGAAGCGGCTGTTGCTGCGCCTGCATGGGAGGAGCGGTTCCGCTCGCCGCTGTGCTCGCCGCACCGTGCGACGGGGCCGCCTGTTTGCCGTACTTAACGGTATCCTGCTGCGGCGCGTTCTGCGACTGCAGTTCCGGTCTTCGGAGGTAAGCGGCCGCCTCTTTTTTCGGCGGTACCACTGGCTTATTCGGTGGTACCGGGGGCGGCACGCCGCGCGAGACCGGCGGCTTTTTCGCGGGCAGAGCACCACCGCTACCACCAGCACTACCGGCGGCAACGGATGCTTGGACAGCGGGGCTGGCGGCAGGACTTGAAGACTGGCCGACGTGAAAGCCGAGCTTCCCCGCAGCGGCGACGGCGGCTTGCGACGACGTGATAAGCTTAGCCGCGGCAGCGGCCGCGGTACTAACGGGTGCAGGTACAACCGGCTGTCGCTTGTCTACGGCCTGAGGAATGAACATACAACCATGACCGATTTCAGAGAATCGAGCTGCGGAGACGGTCGCTTTCGTTGCGGACACGCTCCGCCGCCGGACAAGAACGAGCACACCGTTAAAAAACGTTATTCTCTGCAAGGGGGTGGCGGAGGAAAAAGAACCATACCAAAGAACTAATCCAAAGCAGAGAGAGAGAGAGAGAGAAACAAAGACAGACAGACTCGGTGAAAGTAAGGACGATAGCTACGAAAAAATTTAAGATCGTAGAGGAGGAGAGAGAAACACCGTTATTTAAGCAGCAAACGATCACAACTCAGGCCGAGGCTCTCGAGATGCTGAAATTAAATTCTGCATATATTATCGAATTGTGCTGTTAATAGATAATTGCTAAGATACAGGAACACCTTTTTCTGCCATACTCACAAATCGTCAGAGAATAAGACATTTCAGAGACGTGGTTTAAGTTATACAATCAAAGAATATATTAGTAAAACTTAATATGCGTGACAGAGCTTCAGAGAAAATATACGAGATATAGCCAGACTACGTTTTTGATAAGTATTTCAATCTGCAAATTGTGCCGGGAACAAGTTCGATTTGGCCAAATATTCATCTACTTGTTGTTAAGATATGCTGCAAACCAAACTAAATAGTAGAGTACGTCAAAGTTCATAAGACCGTAAGATCGTACAATTTAGTAGTAGCGATTACGCTATTGCGATTAGGAAGTCAAGCTGGGGCAGTTTGTAAATAAAGCTCAGAAATGAGTTGCATACAATTTTTTTTTTTAATTGTAGGAATCGGTCGATGTACACATATGAAATAATAATAATCTTATATACACAAAATAAAAGTATCATAATAAAATATAACTTTAGGTATCGGATGTGCTAACTTATAAGATCGGTATACAGTGGAAGTGTATAATATTACGAGTGTATAACAACTGTTAACTTTTTAAATAAATTGTGAACGTGTATGTAAAAGTATATACATGTATAATATAAAACAAACTTGCTTAAAATAACTTTGCGGATATTTATAGCGATTTTATTTGTAAAATTTTGTGAGTCAACGGTTCTTAAACTTTAGTGCACCATCTGATATGAGCGATAGAAGTAGTGAGAATGTATTCTGATCAATGCGACAGAAATTTTGTGTATCAAATTACGTAGAAGTCAAAAATGATATTATTTGGAACAAGCGAAACTCACTTTTCTAATTTAATTTAATTTATTTTATTTAATATGTACTATCTCTAATATTATTCTATATGAATATTTCTGCATTGTTATACGATTTAACAGTACAGAAAGATTCATTTTTTATTTTTTTTTTAGTTTTTAGCCAAATGCTATTTGTAAAGGAACATAACAAATTGGTTACTAAAATGTGTACGTATTTTTATCAGAAAAATTAATAAATACATTTAACATTTTTTTTAAATTAAAAAAAATACATATTAATTGTAATAACTATATAGTTGCAATAAATACATGATCAAAGTGCGAATTATTTATGACCTATAAAAATAAAGAAATAAGATAATAAGACTAGAGAAAAGCTGATAAAATGCTCGTGTAAAATCAGTAATAACAAATGCCATTATTCTTACTAAAATAAAGCTATGAAATGATGTAATATGTATGTAATGCATATATATATAATTCACTAAATAATTTTTTTATAAACATGATTCTCCCACATATTTAATTGCAATGCTACAAATTAAAAAATAAATCTTGAATTGAAAAAAAAAAGTGATTGAAAGTGCAACATACATATTTTAACTATTTACATTTCAAAGATATAAATGTTTCAAAACTCGTTCATTAATCAAGTAAGAAGTAATATTTTTATCAATGGTACACTGTGCACATAGATAATTATTTTCATAAAATTTTATGTATCTTGAATTATAAAGAGCCTACTTATGTTATTAATTAACCTTTCTAATAAATTTTTATATAAAAAAAGTTTTATATATATAAAAAAAAACAGAAATATTTTATCCGTCTTTATAAGTTATGATGCGTAAATTCAATGATTTTTTTTCTCTTCAAAATCTATTGTTAAATAACATCTCTATGATACACATATTTATCTATCGATATATTATATCGAATTAAAGCTAATTCTTATTTTCTGCACAAAACACAATACTGACTAAATTAGCTGATTTCTACTTTCAACTAAATTTCCCTATTGTTATGATGATAAATTGTTTATAAATTATCATCTTCTTTCATCTTCCTTTTTTTTCAAGAAAATACGAGCAAAGTGCAAGTATTTCTTAACGACAAATATAAAAATATCTATTGTGTATAAATAGGCTCTATATAATCTTTAGATTAACGTCGAGTGTGTAGGGAAATGTGGATAGGTTACCTGCGTATCTGAAGGAGCTGTAGCCTCTCCACCCACAGATGTTAAATTAGGCGTATATGCGACTCCGCGAAGTGCCTGTCCAGGTGTTACAGACCTAGCAATCCCAGTCGCTAAAGAAAAAAAAATTATGTTCATCAGTTAAAACCGTTATGAAATTCAATTTGAACTGACTAAATTATACATATAAATATAAATAAAATTATATATATAAAATATGTAATTTATATTTTATCAAAGATTTAAATATAAGAATTCAGAATACACATTTTGATATATTTATATTACTATTTAAAATATAACTTATTAAATTTTATATGTATATATTGTTATACGTTAAGATATCTAGAAAAATCTTACTTGGACCACTGACAGGAACACTAGACACTGTCGCAGTAGGTTGAACAACTTTACTGCTAACCATAGGTGTTCCTGTACCCAAGACTGCCCCTTTCACTGCAAAAAAAATAAAAAATTACAAGAGATATTTTTTTATAATATCAAATGGTAATCTTATAAGGTATCTTGTAAACGAGCGCTTTCATTATTCATACCATTTAACAAGATCTTCTTTGATATGCGTAATTTCTATTTTTATAACTTTATAATAACGTACTTGTTTGTGGAGCACTAGCCGGCCTGAGTGTCGGCATAGCGACCAAGTTCGCTGGTTTTGCGGGTGGCGGTGGTGGAGTTACACCAACTCCCCTGGCAGGACCACGAGCCTGCGATTCCTTCCATGTGTCCATTTCGACTCGTAATTTTTCTAATTCTGCTTCGAAATCCTTGGCTCGCTTTTCCTCTTTCACAAGAGCTTGCCGATACTGCTGCCTCTCCATATCAAATTGCGCTAATTGCTTCTCTAATTCCGCTTCCATCTGCAATGACTTTTTACTCTCTTCCTCGAGGCCCTCAGCCATCGAGTCTATTCTCACTTTCTCTTCGCTGAGTATTTGAGCCAAATCCTCAGATCGTTTCCTCTCCTCAATGTACTTCATAATAATCTTTTTCCGTTCTGCTAAAAGAAGCAGTACTATCTGCTTTTGTCGATTCTTTTCTTCCTCGAGATGATCGGTGGCTTTCTTTAATTCCATTTCTAATCTCTTTTTTTCTTGTTTCTCTAATTCTAATTCTTTCTTTAATCTTGTTCGCTCTTTCTCAAGACCATAGGTGATATCATCACCTTGAGCGGTATCATGTTCGTGTTTTCGCTTCTCTTCCTCCAATTCTTTAATTACCTAAATATATTCATAATAAGACAATAATTATAAAATGAAGCAATGTTACTTACTAATAATATAACATTGCAATATTATTAGTTTGTTCTATATCGCATTGTATTCCTACAATACATAACAATACGATAAAAATAAGATACATACCGCTCTGTGTCTGATTTCAGCATCTCTAAGGACTTTAGTCATCCTACATTGCGCCTTTCTCTGTTGCGTCACTAGTGCTTCTAGACTTGCAACTTGTTGATCAATTTGATTTCCTTCAACACCAATAACACCACCTACTATCGCAACATCGCGAGCTAATGCCGCGTGTGGATCTGCAGTACTACTAAGATACCGGGAACTTAGAAGATGTTTCATTTTTTCTGACTGAAAGAAAAAACGATAATTATATAACAAGCCAAACAACTATTATGCAATGCATAGTCTGGAAGTTAAAAGATAATTAAAAAGCTTGAAAGATTAACACATTATATACATACATGTTATTGGGAGAAATATTCTTAAAATTTAATAATTTTGTATATAAATTCTTTATTTTTTATATCATTTAAAAAATATTAAGGTAAGATAAATTTTGAAACAAAAGAATATTAAATCTCACTGTGTATGTTTTACTGTGTATGTTATTGGGTGCTTTCCAACAGCCTGTGTAACACAGTAAATCATTTCATCTCTCTTTAACGTTTAGCAAACAACAAGGATGAAATGAGACACTGTGTTGTCTGTGTATGTTGCTGGAAAGCAATCTAATAATTTCAAACATGTTACTCTGTCCAAGCTGAAAAATTTGCTACAGTTATACAAGTATATAAGAAGCTCTTAAAAATAATCTTTTAAGAACAATTATATTATTCTGATTACTTTTAATGCCGCTATCACTATGTCTCTCGCTTGGAGCTCGCCTTCTAGGTATCCCAGTAACTTCAGCAAATCGGTTTTGCTCAGCTCCATCTTTGGATTACGCTACAAATATGCACAAAGCGACGGTTAAACATTTCCAAACTCATGTTAAATACAACTATTGCAACTTATCATGTGCTCGCAGCTCATTCGACTCCAAGAGGCGGCGCGCTAGAAAGACTGTACCTTTAGAGTATTGGAGGAGCTCTTGTCCAGTGGTTCGATATTATTAGCCTGCTGCTGAACGTGCAGCTGGGACTGCGACGACTGAGCGCCAGAGGCGAGGGTCTGCGTCTTCGCGGGCGAGATGGAGGCCGCGCTGGTCAGGACGGTAGCGCCCGGCGACGGCGCCGACGTCGACGGCGGTCCGTTTGCCGTGGTCGTTGTCATCGTCGTCGTGGCCGACGTGACACCGGGCGAGGTAACGTTGACGGCGCCCTGATTCTGCGATGCCATTGTCGCGCTCTATCGCAGAGGGTGGGCTATCTACCTACCGTCGACGACGACGAGCGGCGGTCGTTGTCGTTGTATCCCGGCTCCGGCGTGGCTCGGTAAGGGCGATCCCGTGAAACTCGCTCACTCGCTCGCTCGCACGCACGCACGGGCTCTCGTCTGAGCGCGCCCCAAGCTGCTCCTACGTCGACTTCCTCAGCCCTCGATCCGGAGATTCGCCACGGCCGTCACGGGACGCGCGAGCACCCCCGCCGGACACCCAGCGGCCCAGGACGCTCGCCACATCGCCGACACGGGACCGACGGCCGCGCGTTCCTCTTCTTCCCGTCGCCGTCGTCGTCGTCGTCGTTCTTCTCCTTGTCCGTCCTCTTCTTGTCGTCGTCGTCGTCGTTTCCTCGTCACCGGAGTATCCGGGTCGTTTACTCGTCGGATCGGCGCCTCCCGCCGACGAGAACGTATTAATGTGGCGGCATCCGGCACGACGAGCCGATCTACGCTCTCGCTACGCTACGCTCGGCCCCTTGACAAATCAAGCGCACAAAGCGCAGCCAGCTCTACAGCACGGCCAAGCGAAACTCGATGATCGTCCCCTCGTGAAAGGCGCCCCGATCTACCTATCGATTCCGCGCCGAGTAGGGATATCGACTATTGCGATATCGATACTGGTCGATACCCAACGGCTGTTTCAAAATTCATTCCGTCCTAGTAACGTCCTAGTAATTTTGCAGGATGCCAACTGAAGCTGCTGTCGCTTTGACAGTAAATTAGTCAAACTGCGACAGCAGTTTCAGTTGGCATACTGCAGAGTTACTAGGAAAATTCGATTAACCGGAGCTTGTGGTGAAAGTGGCCCAGAAACTTCAACTCGAGTGAAGTCGAGTGAAGTTTCTGAACGCAGCCCAACATTGGGAATTCCCAATACTGCCAACTTTACCAGTTGAAGGATAGAGGGCCATAGAGGGCTGCTCACGTCGAGGACATCTTTCGCTTTTACAACATCGATGATTGTGTGAGGGTGGACTTGGACCGTCGGGATCGTCGCATGCATATGGTGCCGTGCGTGTTTGTTATTGCTGGTGTTATGCGGACGGTGCTGTGGGTGCTGGTCTCAGTGTAGTCTCCCCTCCCCCTTCCCCCGCGGTGTGAAGCGCAGGATGGGTAACCAAGTGGCACGCGTTGGGAATGCGTCGCACAAGAAGGTGGAATCCGCGACCACGGCGGGCGCCGGTAACGGGAGTCACGGCACGAATGTCGCCGCTACCACCGCCGCCGTCGTCTCCAAGAGCGAGCCGGACCATCCTAACACTCACACGCAATTCTTCCCGATCGAAAGCTTGGCCAAGGTACAAGGGCTCAAATGATCTTTTAAAGTTGCCCTTGAGTCTTCACAGGCAGAACGTACAGCTCGATTCCTTGGAACATTTTTAAAAAGAAACTGGTTGATGTACAGCGGCGAATATTTTTACAGCTGTTCGGAAAAACAGTCTACTTGCCGTCTGGCTTTTTAGGATTTATTTTCCTCATTTTCCTTTGTCTGCCACTTTTAGAAATCATTTCACGCAATTATTTTGAATGCTTTTCATCATGAATATTTCTCTAGATATTCAAAAATCTTAAATCATTATTTTTTCTGCCAATTGAACTTCACTCTTGAAATCTGAGATTATTAAAGGTAATGTAAATATAGGAATCAACTTAATCAGATAACTTATTTTTTTATAAACATGCTTGATAATATTAAAAACAAAGTGTGACGAATTTTAGAGATTATTTATGGAAAAAAATGGTATCTAAGATGTAGAATATGAAACTTGAAGAATCGAGAGATTGTTCTTCAAGTTTCATTTTTATCTTAAGATCCCAAAACTTCCTACAGTTCCTAGATTTCGTTATATTAGTCTTTCTGTACATAGGTTAGTAGCTATATATCTCGTACGTGACTAGCTGTTATCAAGTACTATACTAGCATTACCTGACTAGTTTTATTTATATGATAATGAAAACATGCGTATGTAACCTTCTTTATTAAACAAAAGTATAGAAATTCATCTTGCAAAACGTATTCTTTCTCTAAGAATGTTTAATGGCTCTTTTTGCATAAACATAAATTTAGAAGCAGTTTATGCCCCTTGAAAAAAATTCCAATATATTTAGTGGTAATATTAATACTGACATATAGATATATCTTTTGCAGATATTGTCGCATCTCACTTACCAAGAGGAGCACGTTAATGGCATTACTAAGTCTGTGTTCGAAAAGTACTTATTTCCCACTCATCCTGAACTGAGTGAGAAACTCTTCACTTACTTACACCACAATGCCAATGCCACGACTGCATACATAAGTACAACAGCTTTCAAGCAGCAAGCCGAGAAGTTTTTATCAGTAATGAACGACCAAGCTATATTGGAAAATTATATAAAGATGTATTCCAACATAAAGAATGGCGGTAATGTTACACCTGAAACGCTGCGAGCGTTATTGATGTGTTGCTACCAGTTAGTGATGGAAAATAACAGCACCAGTTTGTGCCTTCACTCGCAACAGATAATAAATGCAGTTGTTGTTTCATGTGTTAGTTGATTTATTCATGTAATACGACAAATATGTAATTGGAATTTAATTTTATTATGCGAATGACTGAATTATGAGTTATATTACAATATAGCTCATAATTCATTCACTACTGAATATGTAAGCATGATATTTAAATTGACGTTTTGAATGAATAATTCATACAATTATGTGATATGCAATTATTAGATCTTGTGATAATTTGCAGTTTCATGGCAAGACTAGCTTGTCTACGGGTTACGTGAGCAATTGGATCGGACAGCATTGCCCACGTCTGGTATACGGCCTACAACGATACGTAGTACACGTGTTGACAACTGCTTATCGCAATGGTAAAGCGCTTTTGTCGAAAGAGCAACCGCAGCCCCTCGTGGATATACTTACACCTGTACTGGAAAAGTCAGATCGAGAGTTTCCTCAAGCAAACTTGCTGCCGATAAGTTATGTCTGGTTGTTGTCGTGTGCACTACCGCAGTGTTATCTCCAGGTATGTTGTCACAGAGTAGACAATACGAATAATCTGTCGAATACGATACTATTACGTCCTGCCTGTAAAGTATTTTATATAAAGAGATTAATTATTATTGATTGTCGATAAGCCTAGTATTGTACACATAACTGGATCTGCGTATCTATGTGCGTGGTGTGTATGTGTAGACCAACGATTCACCGAAGGACATAACTCACGCTTTGATAGCCAGAAGAACAGGCAATATTTGTCCAAGGCATTGGACGTTACTGTACAATAGCGGAGAGCACGGGACCGGGGCTAATCGCTTCCTTCATCATGTATTAGGTTACAGAGGTCCCACTCTGCTAATTATAAGAGCCGCTAGCGTAGAGAGGGACGAGGAATGTCCGACGTATTGCGTGTGCTCGGCCGTCGAGTGGCGAGAGAGTCATCTCTATTGGGGCGACGAAGACTCGATGGGCATTCAACTGATTCCGTCCTACAAAATCATGGAAAAAGGTCCGAAAATATTATACCTGAACACGAATATCAGGGGCTATCCGCACGGCTTACGGCTTGGTAGCGATCCGCGTTCGCCGCTTATCAGTATCGACGAATCATTCCACTCTGTGTCTATCGCCGGTGCGCCTTATCGCATCGCCAGCTTGGAAGTTTGGGGTTGCGGCGATACGAAGCTAAGGTAAGGTTCTATAAACTGTAAAATGAAACCACTTGTTGGCATAATGTAATGAGAAATGTTCTTTTGCAGAGAAAAGCAATTGGAGATTAAAAAGTGGCAGGTGAAAGAAGCGGAGAAGCAGAGGGTCGTCAAGTTAAGCGCGAGTGATTGGCTAGACCATCCCGATCGTTACTTGCTAGAACTGGCTGGTAGAGCATCTTACAACGAATCTAACAAATAGAGCCGCGAGAGGATAATGCGCGAGCTCGAACAGCTGCTCATGTTTACTGTTTTACTTTGTACATATGTATATAGCGTCAAAGATATCACCGGATTTTCTGTACTTATGTGATGTACGAAGAACGTACGCATGAAATGTGATTATGTGACTAACGTGAAATACAGGGACTTATGCTTGATGTACTTAAGCACAAGTGCCAGTTTGTAATCGTCTATTTATTTTTCTTTTTTTCGATATTTCCTCGTGAAATTGTTATTTCTGATATTTTATAAGTGTAACTTTAGTAGATTTATTTTTAAAAAGATTATTTCTTAAGGTATTTAAAAAAAATTTTTTTTAATTTACAATTTTGTTTTTAAAAAAATCGTTTTACCTGATTTTTCCAAATTCAAATTTTACTATAAAATCAACATGCGGAGTTATTTTCTAATTATTTACATAAAAAGGAAAAAAAACATGCATATATACAAGTCGAAAATAAATATATTTTTGTACAAAATTCTCGTACATACTTGTATCTCAATATGTCGCATATATTTGTCTTAATTGTACTTGGTGCGATCGTAATGCTATTTTATAAGATATTAAATTAATTGGTTTACAAGTCTCTTTAATCGTTAAACTGTGCGATCAGTCTTGGAGATCTTTATCGCGATTGTCAATTCTACGAATGAGACTTTTCCAGTTGAAATCTTCCTCGCCGTCGTGCAAATTTATCACGTTCTTCTCATCGATGACGTCAAACAGATTTTTGAACGGCGTGTATCTCAGCAAAGTGACTTTATCAGCAATTATGATCAACTTATGTCTCGCGCGAGTGATGGCTACCGTCAAACGTCGCTGATCGTCCAATATCTCGAATTCCTTCTTCGTATCGCACTCGACACTCTTCGTACACGAGTATAGTATAACGTCCTTGTCACGTCCCTGGTATTGGTCCACGGTATTCACTTCCACTTCCTTATCAATAATCTTTCTTAATAAATTTACATGAGCGTTATAAGGTGCGATAATTCCTATATTTCTAGCGCATACACCAGCTTCAGTGAGTACCTGGACGAGACGCAAAGTAATAGCGGCTTCCCAGATGTTGGAGTACATATGATCCGTCACAACGTCTCTATTCCCAGACTCCATGTTCAAGTTGTAAGTGCTACCGGTATTGAGTACCATTACCGAATCATCCAAGTTCCTGGAGAGCGTGTTTCTTACCCATCTTTCGCAGGACGAGAGAACTTGCTCCACATTCGTACCGGTCAATGTCGCGTTCTCCACCTGCTTGTTACCCAACATCAACTTGCCGCGATATGTCGCATCGTTGGCCAACCTCATAATCCTCTCATTCATTCTGTACTGTTTCCACAGATTGACGGTGTTGTCGTCGTTGTCCAGTCTGACGAATAGAGATTCATCCGCGCCGAGTTTCACGGCGGTTTTGCTCTTGATAACGGGCGGCAGCTGATCCGGATCTCCGACAAGGACGAACTTGCGCGCGCTGTACAGCGGTCGCAGCACCGTGGGCTGCATGATCTGCGCGCTCTCGTCCACCACGCATACGTCGAAGCTGCGTCTCCTAAGCAGCGCGTGATACGCGCCGTAGCAGGTCACGCCGACGATCCGCTTGCTGTTATAGAGCGCCTCCAGCTCCTCCGGCGAATCGCAACTCGCGATCGCGTATTCCACGCTCTTGCACGTCAATAGGGGATGAATCTGCTTTGTCGAGCCCAGACGCAGGAAGTCGATGTTCCGTTCCAGCAGCTTGAGGAGAACGTTGTCCACCGCGCTGTGCGTATGCGCGGTGATCAGCACGCTGGAACCCAACTCCTGCAGCAACTCTATCAGAGCCACCAGCGTCTGCGTTTTCCCCGTGCCCGGCATGCCTTTTATTAAAACGTACTCGTGAGCGGCCACTGCCTTTAGCACGGCTCTCTGTTGATTCTCATTTAGATCGCTTATTATCTTGGCGCTAGCCGACACTACCGAACGTGGCAATTTTTCCATAAACGTAGCCGGTTTTTTGTCGATGATGATGCGTCGAAGCTTGACGCTCGTTTCATCATTGCTCAACAGACCGGCCACGTTTGCGTAATTGAACGTGGACAGACCCGTAGAGGGATACTTATCGATATGAAACGTAGAATGTGCATACAATCGCGTAATATCTTTGTCCAATAGGACCGTGACAATGTCATGCGAAACATGCGTTATATATCCGGAGGCTATATTAACTCGTGCATCCGTACTAACAATAATATAATCATCCTCGACAAACGCACCGCCGAATACGCCGTTCTCAATAGTCTCCCCCTTAATGTTGACGCGTGTAAACTTATGCTGATATCTGTCATCTCGCTCCACCACCTTCCCAATAGTGTTCAAGTTGCAGATACACGTCCCTTTTGCCTCCCTCTTCTCGGGACTTGTCGTCCATATGCTGCTTAAACTGCTATTACTGTTCGCGTAACTTTCTTCCAATTGCAATAATGCGATCCACTTCATAATGTAATCCAAGTGATTTTTCTCAAAGTCGTGCCGCAACTCTTTAATTAGCGCCGTTAATGGATGCGACGGTGACAAATTCGTGTTCGGGTCCCTCGCCAAATATGCACAGCACAGAGTCTGATAAGAACATTTGTTGCATGCACTGTGATGGTTTATCGGCTCAGGCAATTCCATTGCCTTCAAGTCCAATTCCGAGTTCATGTTCCATCGATCATCAGGTTGCTTAGAAAAATAATGCGCCAAGGTATTGCGCAGCAATATCAAGTCCCTCTTTTCGTGGTGTCCGCTTTTAATTTCCTGCATAGCGTTTTCTTTTAGATATAACAGAAGTCCGGTATCGATATCCTGATCCCTGAAGCCCATCATCATGAGATAGAGAATAACCTGACCCTTGTGCTCGAAGGAGTAGGAAGCCCTTCCAGTTTTCAACTCAAGAGGCATGATCTTTCTCCTCGAATTGATATTCACCTCCGCCGTCACATCTATCCGTCCCTTGATGCCTAATTTCGGTATGTAAACATTTTCCTCAATGTCCTGTATGCTACAAATGCTCCCTTGAAAGTTGTCCTTTAGACTGTTTATGTGCTGCTGCTTGTTACCCTTAATGTAATGCTGAATGAACTCGAAAATTCTCGGGGCATATTCCATCATGCGTTTCCGGCAGTCCACGAGCGACAATTCTGACGCGTAGAGATAATCTAACGTATCTTTCGATCGTAGAATGTCGTCCAACAGCTTGATCACGTCAGACAGCGTGCTGATATTTTCTCGTAATACCTTTTGCAGCCACTGATGAACCAGAGATCCTACGGTCATCACGGAATAATCGGCGTTCAAATTTGGTAATGACTCTATCTTCCTGAACTTCTCAGTCAATACTGCCCTCCTATTGCAAAATAAACCACCTGTTATTGTCGTGCCCGATATTAGCAAGTCAGGGTGTACCACGAGGAAACCGTTATTGTTATCCACCACCCATTGCCGCAAATCCTTCTTCGCCTCTATTGTGACAATATCGTTAATCTTTATTTGCGTATCTTTCCAAAATCCTGAACACGCAACGGTGTCGATAATTTCAGACTCCAAGTGCTGCACCGTTAAAACGACAACTCTCGATTCATGCTTCACATCAATTATCTTACATCTCTGCAAGGTAGTGAAATCAATCTGCGCATGCCACTCCTGATCGAAAAAACCGTCGTCGAACACGTCTCCATTCATCACAGAAAAGTCTTCGGAAGATTCTACTCTCTTTAAATTATACGACTTAGTTTTTTCATACTTAGATGTTTCCACAGATAGAGACGATTTCAAAGCAGCAGTATTTAACTCTTGCGTTTCTTTAAGAACATGACTGTTACTATGAACATCTGAAACGTTTACATTTCTAATACTAGCAGAATTTCCTAAAATATTTACATTCTGCTCGCTTTTCGTCGTAGCATCTCCTTCCTTCTTATCTTTCTGGAATACTGCATCCTTACATGTGCCATTATTTTCTTTAAAATTAATACAGGGATTATCTAAATCCTTCAATACGGATAATAATACTGAATCCTCGTGCGACTCGAAATTTCTTGTCTCAGCAGCGCAATGTCCTTTTAATGGCTCTTTATTTACATTACATTTCTTCTTAATATTCACACAGGATTCTTCGTCAAATGTATTATCTCTTTCCTTCCTTTTTCTTTCAATCAAAGATTGAGATGAAAAGTTTATATCTGATATTTTATAGTTTATGTCTATCTTATCTGATGTCTTATCGCTGTTTACCTCAACTTTTGGTATTTTCATAAAGAATGACGATATTTTTGTCTGAGATTTATTGACAGCATTAGCCGTAGAAATCTGTAAATAAACAGAGAGGATTCAAGACTGGTTTATCACAAATTAATGTTCTAGCCTACCCTCCATGCAGATACAACTGTTAATATATCGTTATCTTTTTTTATGACTGTGCTAAATTGTTTCTTGAATTTATTTAGAATTCAGAAGAGGAAGGAAATTATGTTAAACATTAATACTTTATAATATGAGAAAAAGACTAGGAATACAAGAGTACAGAAGGACAGAAAAATAATAACAAACATCAAAGTAACATGCGGACATACAGCCGCAGAGAAATAATACATTTTCTTTACCTTCTTTTGTGACAATTGACGTTTCTTCATGTTTGCGTGTAATGTGGTCGAAGTGACTTACATATATCTCTCATATGCGTCAATCTAAGTGTCAATTTACTGCTCTATACTTGCTCTAAGCGATCGTTCTTAAAACACGCGAAAGCTTATGACGCAGAATTATCGTTCCCGCGCAAACATTCCGCGTGGACGTCGCCATTTTAACAGTGTGCTACGTAAACAACATAAGCATGTGTCTGCTTGATCAGCTGTGAATTGAACTTCTGAACGTAACGCGAGTTTTTGACGCTAGATGGTGCGCAATTGATCTTAACGTCAATAATTGAAATTTTGACCCTTTTTTACCATACGTGCTTTTACCAATGTGCCTTACTTAATTACCATGCACTGTATCTCAGAACTATGTATAAACTTTGTACTTAACTAGCCAGATGGCTCTGTCAAGGCCTTCTTTTTATACCAATACAAAAATAATAATTGAAATTCATAATCCCGCAGAGATGACTGATTCGCACAGTTAATAGAATACCACAATACTACAATGTATAATTTATGATAAAGAATAAGTTGTTGATAGATATTGTAGATATGGAAATCGCAGAAATATTACCGGAAAAAATTAAAGATTTTTAGCGCTATAATGCATCAGTGTCTCTATTAACACTGTTTCTTTCAATAAAAAATTCACAAAATTGGAAATCGAATACGATCCTTACAATGAAACAATGAAAGTACGATAAAAAATGTTTTGAAAACGTGCAGAATATTTCTATAATTAATTTTATTTTTTGTTATTATAATTTATTGTTCACTTATCACAGATTGAAGGATGAAACGCAAGTTGTCATGTTAATTGACAAGGAGCTAGGGAATTGTATTTATTGTTTAGCACGTATGTACATTTTCCTAAAATTATGTCCTATTATAAATTTGAAACAAATATCTTTAAACATAAAAGAATACTATGAGTGTACATGTGTATTTGCAGAAAATTCTGATGTTTTATTATATAAATTTTCTAAATTATAGAGTGCACAAAGATGGACTGATGAGACCAGATACTATTTCAACCGTGCATATTTTATGGAGGAAAATATATTTATTTTCTCGTTAATATTTCTATTTTGGAACTGGCGCAATTTTTTTATATATCTATCACCATGCTTTTCACGATACCGTACAAACCTTTCCCAAACTCAGGATGTAATTCTGATTCAGATCTATAACCAATTTTATATTATTTTAATGTTTAATGACCCAGTCACGGACATATATAGATTTCTCAGCATTCACACGTTTATCACTATATAACGTACATATTATGAAATAACTTCATTACTTCATTATTATTTGATATTTTATATATTTTATAATTCACTTGAGGTTACATATTCTATTATGCACATATTAAAAATATAAGGAATGGAAACACTTAGTGGTAACAATAAAAGTTTATGATTTCTGTATTAAGATTTGTGTGTAATGATATCACGGGCATACTAAGAAGTCAGAGAATTTTTAAAAGCAAAAGCGTACTACATTCCATTGATATTAATGTTGAACTTCTTAAATTATATATCTCGTCAATTTTAATTGAGATTTCGTTGACAATATTTTATGTGTTAAAATTTTTTCTGTAAAGTGATTATAATGTATCTGTGTTGTGATGAAAGTTATTTTCAAAATACGTGTAGTTCGCGACAATTAATTTAATTTTAATGGATGGAAAAAATTTTTTAAATTAAAAAATTAAAAAAAAAATAATTTAATTAATCAATTTCTCTTTATTTTAGGAAACAAAAATTTAAGTTCATTTTCATTTATTCCTGTTGCTGCGTTTGTCTCTCCGTCTGTCTCTCTCTCTCTCTCTCTCTCTCTCTCTCTCTCTCTCTCTCTCTCTCTCTCTCTTTCTTTCTGGTCTTTTGAGATTTATGAATCACGAAGTATGTCAAGTATGTACATACATACCACCTACAACAGACGCAACGGTGCAAGCTTACAATGGAAAAAACTCGCAATGATTCAGCACATAAATTGACAAATAAACATAAATGCAAACTGCAATGTGAAAATATAAGCATCTAATATTTTTTTGTAGTACTGGATGTAGAAATACTCTCTAAACACGGTGAAATTTTAGTATATCAACTCAAAAAGACGACGATAAAATTGAAATCTAGAAAAGTTTTAGTTATACAAAAAAAATAAAGTGAAAGAATATGTAACAAAGCAAGATAACACATTCCGTGTTTTCATGCTTGATTAATTGCATTCGTTTTTAACTCTTCTACAGTTACGCTTTTAATATTTTTCTTGGAAATTAAGAAATTAACGCGTTATAAGAAAAATTTTATTTCTTCCATAATATAATAAAATGTATTTTGGATTGTAGAATGCACAGAACACAATCTTAGAAATGTTGTAAAAAATCTTAGTCAACTATATCCACACATAGTTTACAACACGTAATGCAATTAAAATTAATTGTATAATGTGTATTTATTGAAATCTTGCGGATACAAAGTATTTTCATCCTTCTTCTGTAGTTGTTACGATATTTTCTACGATCTCGCTTTCAGTTTTTAGCTGATATTACTGAAATGTTGATATCCACAAGCCTGCAAATAGACATAAAATACATAAAATACATGTGTTCTAGGAAGGAATCTGTCAAAAGCTAGAATGTATAATTTTCAAAGATAGAATTTATACTTTAAACAAACTATAAAATAATATTATAAACTCAAAATAGTAGATTAAAATAGTACAATTGTTTTTTTGCAACCTTTTACAATTGTTTTTATTTTTTTATATGTTATACATATATTATAACTTACTATAATTTTATAACAAAATTATAATATACATATATTTAGCTGATGATTGTCAATTAAATTACTTAAATCTGTAACATTCAAAGCTACCAACAGCATCAGCGTTAATAAACAGTACCTAATTAAATACTTGTAGAATTATAATATACTTTGATTATTAATATAAAGATATAAAAATGTATTAAACTGAAATATATGTGGAATATTCTATTAATGTAAAATTAGAAATGTTTGCGCCAGCGTTTTCAAGAAATTTATGTAACGTTGATTACATAACATGAATCTAGAGTATAATTGAGCGTAATTTAATTACATCTATTTAGAATTTATGTTCCAATGATAATTCCAATGATAATTTTAACAGAACTACATATAGTAATTCAAAGAAATGATTACCTGAGTTTCTCGGTCATGGCAAGACAGTGCGACATATTCCGCTGGAATCCTCTCTTTGACCTTCCGGACATTCAGTTACATTTCTTATGGGAAGATCTATAGTTGTGCCGTAGTATACTTGTGAAGAGGTATTATAATCTCCTGTTTTATTATCTAGCTCGGGCTCTGTTAATATTTTATCCTCATCCTCCTGTTCGGTATCTTGACCGATTGTTGACGGTATCGAGAATAACATCATCGTCGCAAGTATTAGCAAAATACCCACGAAGATCTTCATTTCTAAACAGTGCAATAATTTTTGCACTTTGTTTGAAAGTGCACAAATCAAAGTAAAAAGAAACCTCGTACCACTAATTTCGTATCTTTACCCCTTTATCAATTCTCTCTTCTTGACGTCTTTGACAACTTACGCGATACTTCGAATTCTTCTCACTTTTAATGCTTCTTCATTTTACTTATCTCAGCGAGTATTTCTGCGTCACTGTCGCATGTTATCTATTTATACTTAGATATTACTTTCAATAATGCACTTTGCTTCATTAGATCAAAAATTTTAATGTGCAAATTAAGTGCAAATTTTAATGTGCATTTAATGTGCAAATTTTAATGTGCAAATTAAGACAGCTATCTCCGTCAAGTAAAGATGGTTACACAAATATTACATGTGGATGTTCCACTTCGAAATATTTTGATGGGATACTTGCTGGTAGTACGAATATGTTGTATACATCTAAAAATATTACGTTTTATATAATAACAAAATATGTTAAATATGAGGAAGACAAGATGGATAATCCAAAATATAATTTGTAAATATAATTTGTTATATGCAGATGTATTTCCGTAAAGACATAACTACGCTTAGGAGTAAATTCTTGAAATCATTTTAAGATAAAAATCTTATAATCAAAATACTCAGGCTATAATAGTTTTTTAATTAGAAGCATTTATAATTAACGAATGAGGAGTGAATATGTATGCATGCGTGTGTGTATTATTTAGTTGATGAAAAAGTTGTAATTTATGTGATGTTTTATCGCAAAACGAAGATTCTTCGGAAATTTCCACGATGTGTTCAATGTCAGCAAACGCCTTTAAACTTAGATTATAATATTTGATTTTGACGTGTACCTTGTTGCATCCAATGTAATCAGGCATGTGTAAGCCTAGATCAGAATATTTGGCTTTGTCATATACATTCTTTGACTAGGTTTTACTATCCCAAGTGAACCCACAGCAAGTACTACTCCGTAAGCTGATACTGATGTCGATTGACGAAAATCATATATGAATCATTTGTTATATTTCTATCCATGTTCCAAAACTGCTGACATTATAAATTTAAAGTTGGCAGGGACGAGAATCTAGAAATGAGAAGAAATATAAAATATAATAAACATTTTAATGTTTTAATTTGACTAAAACCGTTTATTTACAAAATATACGTAAAAATCGATATAAATATAGATATATACAATTACATAAATACTTTAAAATTTTTTTCGTTTACTATATTACAATTCATTATATTACATTTATTGTATTACACTTTTCTCCCAAACCTTTAAATCACTTTTACAAATTTTTAATATTAATAATAAATACTCGCATGTCATTGTGTTTATATGAATGAATAAATACAGAATTCATATAAATTATTATGTATATTATATATCAATAATAATCAGATATAGTTGATATCAGGTTTAATAAATTTTTCACATGTACATATGTATATAATATGTATACTATTATATATGTAACAGAATAAAAAAAAAGAACTGTAGCTCGTGCGCGAATATAAGTCTTGCAGTGCTTTATAGATATATCTTCTTAACTATATTTCTAAAAATATTACAATATTATATTAAAATCTTGCTCAATAATTTTTAGTAATATTTTTGTGATAATTTCTTCTAAATATTATTATCTTTTATATTTATCGACACTTGCCGTTTGTAGATAGATTATATTAATCTGATATGAGATCCATATAACAATACACTTTTCACGTGAAGGTTCAAACTCAATAAGATAATCTAACAGTGATCCAATAACAAAATCTGTGATTATCGTTACATGTAGATTTTTACTATCTAGTAACTACTTGTTCGATATTATATATCAATAATAATTAAAAAATTTTGATTAATTAAAAATAAAATTTCTACTCATTAAATAATTAATTTCTGGGTTTCTTTCTATAGTCAAAGTCGCTTTTCCTTCGAGAACTTTTCGCTCAAAATCCACTTTCAATTGTAAACGGGTATCGATTACACGTGCAAGTTCTAACAAGATTAGAAAGATAAATTAATGTATAAGTAACAAATGATAATATAGTAGATGTAATGCGTAAGCAACATGACAAATAATGATATATAGTAATAATAATCATTATTGTAATTGCGTGTGAAGGAATATTTGTAACATGCAAGTGAGTTTCAAATTTCTGTGTAAAGTCCTTCTTACATTTTAAATTTTGACGCGCCCACTGGAGGGTTAAGGGGATGCATAAAATAATCTTAGTCATTAATCAGAGTCATAACGGAAGAATCTATTTTTCAAAATGGTTAATTACTAGTAGGATAAGTTAAAATTATGTGCGATGGGAAAGTAGATCCGTCTTTGAAAGTTGTTCTAAGTAAATTACACATATATTCGTTATTCTTCTTTTTTTTTATTAAAAATTGTGTATATAAGTGTTATACAAATTATTTTCATGTAGCTCGTTATTACAATATAATATCTGGCTCGGCAAAGCTGTACCCATCTTCAAATGAATTTAAAATATCCATTTTAGAAGAGTTACGTTACAGTTCGAAACAATTCGCGATAATGGATATTTAACGGAAATTTAAACTGTGCGCAAGGAAACAGCTCGTATCGCTTATACTTTTACTCATATATTATTTTGGTAACAATATTTGTCTATTAAAATACAGAACCTTTAAAATGGCTGTGACTTCTAAACTGTATATAAACGATTGTGTGAATAACAGTTCGAATTTTAAGATGTTTAATTATTTTTTACATTTTCTCGACACTATTCATTTTTACATTTTTTTCTATTTTAAATTTAAATTGAAAGGTAATGCTACAGAGGATATAACCGAAATGCTGCATACATTGTGGAGCTATTTAGATATGATAAGTAAAATTACTAGCGAAAAAAAACAGCAAGAATTTTTAAATATCGCTGTATGAAATATGTCGTTATTTCTTAACACGGTTCATTCATAAGTAATTCATCAAACTGAAAACCGAATACGATCTGTACAGCAATAAGTATATATGACAAAGTAATATATTTTATAAGAAGTGAAAGAATATATAATGAAGCAGGATAACTCATCTCGTGTTTTTATGCTTTACTAATTGCATTCCTTTTTAACTCTTCAACGCTTTTAGTATTTCTTACGAATTAAGAAATTAACGCGTTATAAGAAAGCATAATTTAATTTCTTCCAATATAATAATATAATAAAATGTATTCTGGGTTGTAGAATGCACAGAATGCGAGATTAGAAATGTTGTCAAAAATCTTAGTCAACTATATCCACACATAATTTACAACACGTAATGCAATTAAAATTAATTGTATAATGTGTATTTATTGAAATCTTGCGGATACAAAGTATTTTCATCCTTCTGTAGTGGTTACGATATTTTTTACTCGCTTTCAGTTTTTAGCTGATATAACTGAAATGTTGATATCCACAAGCCTGCAAATAGACATAAAATACACATGTGCTCTAGGAATGAATCTGTCAAAAGCTAGAATGTATAATTTTCAGAGATATAGAATTTACACTTTAAACAAGCTCCAAAATAATATTAACTGAATACACAGCTTGTTAAAATAGTAGGTACAATTGTTTTTTTACAACTTTTTACAGGTGTTTTTATTTTTTTATATGTTATACATGTATTATAACTTACTATAATTTTATGACAAAATTATAATATACACATATTTAACTGATTATTGTCAATTAAATTACTTAAATCTGTAATATTCAAAGTTACCAATCATCAGCGTTAATAAATAATACTTAATTGAATGCTTGTAGAACTATAATATACTTTGATTATTAATATAAATATATAAAAATGTATTAAACTAAAATATATGTGGAATATTCTATTAATGTAAAATTAGAAATGTTTGCGCCAGCGTTTTCAAGAAATTTATGTAACGTTGATTAACATGAATCTAGAGTATAATTGCGCGTGATTTAATTACATCTATTTAGAATTTATGTTCCGAAGATAATTCATTTTAACAGAACTACACATAGTAATTCAAAGAAATGATTACCTGAGTTTCTCGGTCATGGCAAGACAGTGCGACATATTCCGCTGGAATCCTTTCTTTGGCCTTCCGGACATTCAGTTACAGTTATTCTTGTGGGAACATCTATAATTGTTTTTACTTCTTTTTCGATACCATAATCTATAGTTTTATTATCTAGCTCGGACCCTGTTAACATTTTTTGCTTATCCTCCTGTTCGGTATCTTGACCGATTGTTGACGGTACCAAGAATAACATTATCGTCGCAAGTATTAGTAAAATACCCATGGAGATCTTCATTTCTAAACAGTGCAATAATTTTTATACTTGGTTTGAAAATGCACGAATCAAAGTAAGAAGAAACCTCGTACCTCTAATTTTGTATCTTTACTCCTTAGTCAATTCTCTCTTCTTGACGTCTTTGACGCTGTTCGTAACTTATGCGATACTTCGAATTCTTCTCACTTTTGATGCTCCTTCATTTTACTTATCTCAGCGAGTATTTCTGCGTCACTGTCACATGTTATCAATTTATGCTTAGATATTACTTTCAATGATGCACTTTGCTTCATTATATTAAAAATTTTAATGTGCAAATTAAGTGACAGCTATCTCCGTCAAGTAAAGATGGTGACACAAATATTACATGCAATGTGGATGTTCCACTTCGAAATATTTTGATGGGATACTTGCTGGTAATATGAATATATTGTATGCATTTAAAAATATTACGTTTTATATAATAACAAAGTATGTTAAATATGAGGAAGACAAGATGGATAAAAATATAATTTGTTATATGCAGATATATTTCCGTAAAGACATAACTACGCTTAAGGGGATCCTGGAGCGACGCTCGATCTTGATCGAGGTCGATAATGTAGGTGGAATTCTAAAATATAATATTATAAATTATCAAATTGACTTTTTAGAATACAAAATCCTTTTGCAGAATTATAGTACACGCAAAAATGAACCACACGAGTATCGACTTCATATAAAGAATGAAAAAAAAATTAAAAATATTCGCTCTTCTTTACCTAACCTAACCCATACATCATATAATTTTTGTAAACCCAAATCTTTTTAATTATGTGTCGAAATGAAATTTACAAAATTCTATGTTGTTTGTTAATGTAATCTATGTGTTTGCACGGTGGTATTTCGCAAATACGGATTGCAGAGATTTTATGTCAAGCACACATTGTCATGACTTAATAGTTATTAAAAAATTTTTGTTGTTTTCAGCATCAATACTACGGAGCAGACACATATTAATGCCTATACTTTCATTCTGTAAAAGGATTTTCCAATCCATGAAAGCAATACAAAGATATGTATTTACAAAAATTGTTAGTACCGCGGAAAGCTACAGGATTCCCTTAAGAGTAAATTCTTGAAATCATTTTAAGACAAAAATCTTATAATCAAAATACTCAGGCTATAATAGTTTTTTAATTAGAAGCATTTATAATTAACAAACGAGGAGTGAATATGTATGCATGCGTGTGTGTATTATTCAGTTGATGAATAAGTAGTAATTTAAGTGGTTTTATCGCACAAAGAAGACGTCTTCGGAAATTTCTACGATGCGTTCAATGTCAGCAAACGTCTTTAAACTTAGATCAGAATATTTGATTTTGACGTGTACCTCGATGCGTCCAATGTAAACAGACATGTGTAAGCCTAGATCAGAATATTTAGCTTTGTCATATGATTCCTTGACTAGGTTTCACTATCCCAAGTGAACTCACAGCAAGAACTATTCCGTAAGCTGATACTGATCTCAATTGACGAAAATCATACATGATTTATTTGTTATGCTTCTGTACATGTTCCAAAACTGCTGACATTATAACTTTAAAGTTGGCAGGGACGAAAATCTAGAAATGAGAAAAAATATAATAAACATTTTGTTTTAATTTGATTAAAATCGTTTATTTAAAAAATATACGTATAAATCAATATAAATATAGATATATGTGTACAGGGTGATGCAGATACATATTGGGCAGTACGACGGGTTGCGCGGCAGACTTTGCTGGGGCAAGCGCGGCTCAATAGGTAACGGCACATACATATATCGTCAGAAAATAAAAAATAAATAGTAATAAATATTTAATAATATATATCATAAATACTATGTGCTGTTTGGGAAGTTTTGACGGTATATGTATATGCCGTTACCTACTGAACCGCGCTTGCCCCTGCAAAGTCTGCCGCGCAACCCGTCGTACTGCCCAATATGTATCTGCATCACCCTGTACAATTGCAAAAATACATTCAAATTTTTTTCGTTTATTGTATTACAATTTATTATATTACATTTATTGTAGAATGCACAGAATGCGAGATTAGAAATGTCAAAAATCTTAGTCAACTATATCCACAAATAATTTACAACGTGTAATGCAATTAAAATTAATTGTATAATGTGTATTTATTGAAATCTTGCGGATACAAAGTATTTTCATCCTTTTATAGTTGTTACAATATTTTTTACGATCTCACTTTCAGTTTTTATCTGATATTACTGAAATGTTGATATCCACGACCTGCAAATAAACATAAAATATACATGTGCTCTAGGAAGGAATCTGTCAAAAGCTAAAATGTATAATTTTCAGAGATATAAAATTAATACTTTAAACAAACTCCAAAATAATATTATTAACTCAATACACAGTTTGTTAAAGTAGTATAGGTACAATTGTTTTTTTTACAACTTTTTACAATTGTTTTTATTTTTTTATATGTTATACATATATTATAATTTACTATAATTTTATAACAAAATTGTAATATACATATATTTAGCTGATGATTGTCAATTAAATTACTTAAATTTGTAATATTCAAAACTACCAATCATCAGCATTAATAAACAGTACTTAATTAAATACTTGTATAAAGAACTATAATATACTTTGGTTATTAATATAAAGATATAAAAATGTATTAAACTGAAATATATGTGGAATATTCTATTAATGTAAAATTAGAAATGTTTGCGCCAGCGTTTTCAAGAAATTTATGTAACGTTACATAACCTGAATTTAGAGTATAATTGCGCGTGATTTAATTACGTCTATTTAGAATTTATATTCCGAAGATAATTCATTTTAACAGAACTAAATATAGTAATTCAAAGAAATGATTACCTGAGTTTCTCGGTCATGGCAAGGGAGTGCGACATATTCCGCTGGAATCCTTTCTTTGGCCTTCCGGACATTCAGTTACAGTTCTTGTGGGAACGTCTATAAATATTCTTTCCCCTGCTTCCATACTATAATCTATAGTTTTATTATTTAGCTCGGACTCTTTTAATGTTTTATTCTTATCCTCCTGTTCGGTATCTTTATTATTTAGCTCGGACTCTTTTAAAATTTTATCCTTATCCTCCTGTTCGGTATCTTGACCGATTGTTGACGGTACCAAAAATAACATCAACGTCGCAAGTATTAGTAAAATACCCACGAAAATCTTCATTTCTAAACAATGCGATAATTCTTACACTTGGTGTTTAAAAATATACAAATCAAAGTAAGAATTAAAATGTTCGTACCTTTAATTTCGTGTTTTTACCTCTTTGTCGATTCTCTCTTCTTGACTTCTATTGACTCCGTAACGTATGCGACACTTCGAATTCTTCTCACTTTTAATGCTCCTTCATTTTACTTATCTCAGCGAGTATTTCTGCGTCACTGTCGCATGTTATCTATTTATACTTAGATATTACTTTCAATGATGCACTTTGCTTCATTAGATTAAAAATTTTAATGTGCAAATTAAATGATAGCTATTGCAAATAAAAGTTACTGATATTAACGTCAATGAACATAATATTTAGAACTTCATCAGAGATAATTAATCGAATCGATTTACATTTGACGTCGATACGTTAAAAAATATAGTCGAATACTGGTTAGGTGATTAATATATAGTAATAATTAAAAATAATTGTAATTATAGTAATAAATTATAGTAATTATATTTATTATAGTAATAGTAATATTATTTATTTTATAATATTATAGTAATAAATAGTATTATAGTAATAAAAGTAATATTTATTTTATAATATTATAGTAATAAATTATAGTAACAGGTTAAGTGACTTGATATTTTTGTTATCTTTGACTATCATAATTATGTTAATTAAGGGGGAACAACAAGGTGATGGCAATAAAAGATGGTAATATTTATAATTTTTTTTTACTCACTCATACATTGCAGAAATGTCGGAGTTAGTGAATTGATAAGTACTTTGATACATACTTTGAACTTAGTTTACGAATTTTTTTTGTTTAGATATATGTATTTTAAAGTACAATTATAGAAATAACTGCAACACGTACGCTGCACGCCTTACTGGTTGTCATCATAACTCGTTTAATAATGATCTGAAAATTAAAAAGGAAACATTGTTTTAAATCTATATTAGTATGGTTTTAGTTAAGCGAAGGGATTTTTTTATATTAATATTTATTATTTTTTTGTCCCCTGAAAAGACGAATTTTTTTTTACTAATTTTTTAAACTTTTTTTTTAAACTCTGCCATTTTAATAATAATTCGTTTTTTCAAAAAATCGGATACGTTTAACTGAAACCATACTAATATAGATTTATATAATTAGATTATATTATCAATTCAGATAAGCAAATCGGGGGGCGACGAGTGGTTCCGTGCTAGATCGCTTGACTAGTGTCGGAGGTCCCGGATTCAAGTCTCGCTGGATTCATATTGCTCTCCGCATATAGAGATTTAGACTTTATGTGGGCTTTTCTGTCAGTTGATGGAAAAGACTTCCTCACTCTGTGGTCTACGAAGGTTTAAGAGATTCATTCTCTTCTTGATTAACATATGGAAAAAAGAATTAAAAATAATAATGTGACTATATTGCATTCTGGATGCAGCCTTCATGCAACCTGGAAGTATACAAAGAATTAATAGTGTTTAAATACGAATGCCAATATAGTTCAACAAATAACAATGAAACTTGTAATGAAAATTTCACGATCTTTCCTTTTTCTATTTCCTTTTTCTGGATCCAGAAGAAGTTAAAATAACATTACAAAAATATCGTTGAAAACAACTTTAAAGACTTCCATACAGTTGACTGTGAGCCAGAACCAAGCGGAATAAACGCAGGAATCTGTACAAAAAAAAAGAAAATAATACTGAGTAAATATGTACATTTATTTTTATTTATACTAGGACAATATAAAAATTTTTGAAATTTTTGGAAATAAAACTTATTCTCTGCTCTAGAGCTCTATAAGTGTTAAATGCTCCATAAATATTAATTATAATTATAAAAATACCTGTTACCATAACCTTACATTTATTAGTACGGGTCAAAGATTTAAACAATAGTAAATTTATTTAATTTTTTAATTACACATCTCAGTGAGAAATGATAATCGAAAAGATATCGAATTAACGTCGAATTGATAACAATGAAAGCCTGATTTCAAATAAAAATCGGATATTGTCATTCGCAAGTGTCTGAACATATTCGCGACCAACAAAATGATAATAAATCGTAAAATTAATGTTACATTATGAGCTAATCGTTCAAATATGTTAATAATCGCGCGTCAAATTTCCAGTAAGACTAATCATTCTTCATAGTTCTTTTGGCTGCGTTCTGATATTCACTGCCAGTGCTGCAAAAGTATAGTTTGTGTCACGCACATTATAGATTTTCAGTACTGGCAGTGAATTTCGGAGGCGCAGCCTTTTATCGATGACCAAAGTCACGTGATCTTCGTACGCGCCGTCGCCTGCGTGCAGCAGAGTGCTTAACCTCGCAGCGTGTCTGCTTTCACGAGGAAGAGAATCGGTAATTTGGAATTTCGTTTGCTGATCGCGCCTCGCATCGGCCAGATTTACTTCTCGAGTGTCCTTTAATAAATACCAAGCTGTTCGCTTTTATCGAGAAAAGTTCGTCGCCGCATATGTTAAATCAAGTTTGCCTGGCGAAGGGTTAGCAGGGGGGGGGGGGGACATTTGACATGCGGTCTTTGTGGCTCTAAATTGTTAGATCGCATCTGCCACGTTGCGATCGATATTATTAAGCATCGTTTCTTGAATATTATTCGCTTGAATTATTTTTACATTTGTGTGTGTTCATTTATTTTGTGTAGTTGCAGTCTCAACGGTGCAGCGCTTTGCGATATAATTAGACAGTGTACATTCGCCTCTTGTTACATTTTACATCATTGTTACAGAGCGTTTGCAATCATGAGTCGTTTCTTCGCAACTGGCTCGGATTCCGAGTCCGATAGTGCGTCTGAGGAGGAGCAGATAGCAAGGGCGCCTGCGACGGCTTTCACTGTAAGTGTCATGGTCGGAGTAAACGTTTTCAGCATGCTATTATTAGCAAATTTCCCCTGCCATGTCGTGGTGGTTGTTAAAGTAACACGAAGTATCTCTTTGCAGTTCAGCGATGACGAGGAGGAAACGAAGCGTGTTGTACGCTCCACAAAGGAGAAGAGATATGAAGAGATTGCGAATCTTATAAAACTTATTAGAAATTATAAGAAGATTAAGGACATGAGCAGCATGTTGACCAGTAAGTAACTTTACTTCATAAATCTATGTTTTATGCAATTGAGAATTGTAATTGATGAAGATTAAAAATATTAGTTAATTTTCTTTATAAATCATTGATACGATTAAGAGCCTCTATTGTAACTATTTGTTCTCATTATTCTAGGCTTTGAGGACTTGATGCGAGCTTATCAGAAGGCTTTACCTGTGATCACGAAAGAGGAACTTGGACAAACACCGCGCTTTTACGTTAGATGTTTGGTAGAGATGGAAGATTTCATCAACGAGGTGTGGGAAGATCGTGATGGACGAAAGAATATGTCCAAGAATAATTCCAAGTCGCTTTCAACATTGCGTCAAAAACTGCGAAAATATAACAAGGATTTTGAGGAGGACATTGGCAAATTTAGGGAGAATCCCGATCAGGACGACGACGAGGAAGAAGAGAAAGGTTTCATCACTACGAAAAATATTTATTATAAACGTTTGTTCAATTCTTTTCAAGATAAAAGAAAATAAATTCTTTCTTTTTTCAGCCGAGGAGGTTTTAGAATCTGAAGAAGAAGAGGACAGCGCCGTAGCTTTCAAGAAGGCGGGATCAGAAGCAAGTGAACCCGATGTGTCCAAATTCAAGGTTTTCTATAATATCGAGACTTACAAGCACCAGAGATTGATCCAAATAATTCTTTATAAACCTATTGCCTTGCGTTGTTACATTGCAGAAGACTGTGACTGATGGCGAAGAGGGCAGTGAAAGCGAATCTGACTGGGGCAGTGATTCAGACAGTGAGAGCACAAGTAGCGATGACGAAGGCCAATATCAAAATATTCGTGAACGTTTCATTAAGAAGTACGTTCTTTCAATCTATAATAACATTTTCTATTTAATGACAAAAATATAATAAATTTAACGATACATGACATCGTGACTTTTACGTAGAGCTTCAACCCAAGAAGATGATGAAGATAAAGCGAAGAGAAAGGAGCAACGTAAGGAACGCAAGGAAAAGGAGAGAAAGAAGAAACGCGACGAAGACGATGGTGAAGGAGAATGGGAAACTGTTAAGGGTGGCGTGGCCATTCCCTCCGAGAAGCCGAAAATGTTCGCCAAGGATGCAGAGATTAATATCGGCGCAGTGCTGAAGAAGCTTTCCGAGATAATTGCAGCTCGTGGTAAAAAGCGTACAGACAGACGTGAGCAAATAGAGCTTTTGCACGAACTGCAATTGATAGCCGATGCTCATAATCTCGGCCCGGCTGTAACCGTGAAAATTAAGTTTTCTATCGTGTCTTCCATATTCGATTATAATCCAAAGGTTTCTGATGCTATGAAGCCGGAGTATTGGTCAAAGTACGTATTTTTGTATAAAAACATGTATATACATGTGTATTTTTATTTTTGATAAATCTTTTAAAACATATATTTAAAATAAGCAAATATTAAATAAATATTTTTGTTACAGAATATTGGAGCGTATTACCGAGATGCTGGATATGTTATTGAGTAACTTGGACATGGTAATAGCAGAAACAATAGTGGAAGAAATGGAGGAGTTTGAAACGACGCCATACAAAATACACGGTTGCGTATTGACACTGGTAGAACGTCTCGATGAGGAATTCACAAAGTTGCTGAAAGAATGTGATCCACACAGTAATGAATACGTAGAAAGGTAACATCTTTTGAGAGAAATTATGTGATAGACTTACGACCATTATTTTTTTAAATATCCACTTATCACAGATTGAAAGATGAGAAGCAAGTTGCTGCTATAATTGATAAGGTACAAGAATATCTGGAAAGGCAAGGCACTGTATCCGAGCTCTGCCGCGTGTACCTTCGTAAAATCGAGCACTTATATTACAAATTTGATTCGAATGTTTTGAAACAAAAGGAGGTAAATCTTGCAAAGTATTTACGTTACATATAAAATTCTCTTGGTTTGTTGAATTCTTAAAATTGCGCGTGAAAATTTAGGGTGAATTGGGATCAGACGTAATCACATCCGTGCAAGTTATGGAGAAACTATGCAAATATGTTTATGCCCATGATAACACTGATCGATTAAGAACTCGTGCCATTCTTTCGCACATTTATCACCACGCTCTTCACGATAACTGGTTCCAAGCTCGCGACTTGATTCTGATGTCGCATCTCCAGGAAACCATTCAACATTCTGATCCAGCCACACAGGTTTGAATGTGTATCTACGTTTATCTTTATTTTATCATTAAAGTATGTACAAATAATTTATTTTATTGTTTTTCTCTTAGATTTTATACAATCGTACGATAGCTCATCTAGGATTATGTGCATTCCGTCATGCGAATATTAAAGATGCTCACAATTGTTTGGTCGATTTGATGGTGACTGGCAAAGTGAAGGAACTTCTGGCGCAAGGTTTACTTCCGCAACGACAACACGAGCGTAGCAAGGAGCAGGAGAAGATTGAAAAGCAAAGGCAAATGCCTTTCCACATGCACATTAATCTAGAGCTTTTGGAATGTGTATATCTTGTTTCAGCAATGCTCATCGAAATTCCATATATGGCTGGTATATTATCTGTGTTTGATATTTTTTATATAAAATACGTTAAATGTATTTTTACGATTGTACAGACAATTTCGGAATTTATTGCGGAATTTATACGCGACAAATTATTTAATTCTAGCGCATGAGTTTGACGCGAGACGAAGAATGATCTCGAAAACATTTTACCAACAACTGAGATCCAGCGAACGCCAGTCGTTAGTCGGACCTCCAGAATCTATGAGAGAGCACGTCGTTGCTGCCGCCAAAGCGATGCGTAACGGAAATTGGTCCGCTTGCAACAATTACATTATAAATGAAAAGATGAACGCAAAGGTATTAGCGAGATTTTTATTAGCAATTTCTTTTCTTCAAATTGAAAATGTGGGGTAATAATTACTTTTTTCGAAATAGGTGTGGGATCTCTTCCATCAAGCGGACAAAGTACGAGCTATGTTGACGCGATTAATCAAGGAAGAAGCATTGAGGACTTACCTGTTTACGTACTCGCATGTGTACGATTCGATCTCAATGCCAAAACTCGCGGACATGTTCCAACTGAAGCGACCCATAGTACATTCGATTATTAGTAAAATGATCATTAACGAGGAGCTTATGGTATTGTGCAGAAATATCTTTATGTTGTATAATAATTTACCTAATGTTCTGTATAACTTAGGTACTTATTCTTTTCACAAATTCAGGCGTCTTTGGACGATCCAACTGGAACTGTAGTTATGCACCGAAGCGAGCCGAGCCGCCTCCAATCATTGGCTTTGCAGTTGACCGATAAAGTCAACAACTTTGTAGATTCGAACGAACGTATCTTTGAAATGAAACAAGGTATATATAGACGAATGAAGTATTTCCGATAATCCTTACTTTGATATATCATTAAGATCTTGACTTGAATGCTATCAAAATTTAAAAAAATTAAATAGATCAATGTTTTCAAAAAAAAATTAAATGCATTATATTCATTCCATGGCAATCGATTCGCTTTGAATAAATTATTGCTTTTGTTTCCATATTTTATATCTTTTTTATATAAGCCTGAACTTAAATCTGACTTAACCTGTCTTGATTCGATTCAACCTCAACTCTGATTATTACATATTTATATATTATTACATATTTATATATTAATCAAACATATTAAATTTAATTATATTTTATTACAATAATGAAAAGTACAAATAATACTACACAAGAGTATTTAGAGTATAATATGATAATTTAAAATGAGAAAGGGGAGAAAAAAGTGGAAAGAATTAAAATATTCGGTTATATAGCTATTTGAATGTTTTATGATTGTTATTTTTTCGTGGGCTAAAGTACGTTTTAAAATATTTATTCAAAATAATTTAGAATACTTTGCTGTAATGATAAATGTGTCAATAATTTTTAGATGCTTATTTAAATACGGCTTTATTATGAAATCATATATGTCTTTATTTATTTTTATGTGTGTATATATATATATATATATATATCATACGTTTATTATATAATGCACCATAAAAATTATGCATTGTCTTCTAATTTATAATAAATTTTTGCAGGTAACTTCTTCTCAAGAGGAAATCAAGGCAATTTCCGCGATCGTCAGAATTACAATCGCCAAGGGCAGGATTGGGGCCGCCAGAGACGCGATCGCGATCGTGATCGTGATCGTAATCGAGAGGAAAATCGAAATTATTAAGTAAATTGGTACCATCAATATCCAATATCAAAATGATGTGAAATGAGAACCCGTTGAACATCATTGTGACCGTTTAAGCATCAATAAATAATACCGATAACATCATATAAAATAATTTGTATTTTATTAATATTATTTGCACTTTTTTCCGCAATTGCTATGAAAAGGTATTATATATAATTTATGTAAAACAAAAATTACAGATATGTGTATAATCTCTTGTCTACTTATTTTAAAAAGATAACATTTTTACATTCCTGATGGATGCCAGAGAGCCTTCATATCTTTTGTATCCTTTGGATGAGTTTGTTACCCGTTAGAATAGTATCGGATGTGAGGACGAGGCGTATTCCTATAGATTTCTCTATGAGTCGACAGGCTGCTATTTCTGCGCAGGTAATACCTCCTATCACGCAGATCACAACCATTTTCGGTGATAATGCGCCCCGATGACCATTTACAACACAATTTGATAAATTCGTCAGTTCTTCGAAGCTACGAGGATCCTTCTCCTGATTCGATACGATGTTTAATATTTGTGCCTATAATACATTAAAAACGATATTACGTTAATATCGCAAGATTGTGCATCGCTTGATTTATAATATAGGAAGAATGAAATACAAACTATTGCGGGTATATAAGCGTTGTTGAACACGTAGCTAGGACAAGTGCGACCGTTCTGATCGAATCGTTTGGAATAACTGGGTAACATCTTCAATTTTTGCGCGTTGCTGCTCCATTCGCTGCTCCAGTTTGGTAGTTTATGTAAAATATATTCGTTCCTGTATTTCAGCAAGCCAGTTGTATGCAGCTTGTAAAACAGCGGAATATGCTGATAACCATGAGCATGGAGATGCAGCTTCTGAATAGTTTGAAGTTCACTCTGTGTGATACCGTCAGTAGTGATAGACAATAGGCATAGGAGACGCAAACATCGTAACGCATGATCGTCTATAAAACAAAATATTTCACACTTTAATCGTAATTAAATTTATATTTCAATCCCAATTAAATTCTGATAGCAATTAAGTATAATTCAATTAATTCTTTCATTAAGAATGCACCTATATTTCTTTCAATATAGCTCAAACATTCCTTTCGGTTCTTGCAGTCGAGCATAAATTTCTCAATTGTCTGCAAGACTTGAAATTCAGAGCCTAATGTATCCGCAATGGTCTGGCACGCGGATATATGAAATGCCAATTGCTGGGTCATGTCTCTGGTCCTTTGCAATCTCGTCGATACGTATCTTTCCATCTCGGTCAACTTCATCGTTTGTATCGCCTCCTGTTCAGCTGATGTCAGTCAATTATTAAAAATATCAACAAAGCGAAAGTGTGATAATGATAAAAATCAATACATTTAAGTGACTTAGCTTTCCCATGTAAAATTGGGAAAACGTCGCTGCAGGGCGTATCTCTCACTTCTCCGTAGATTTGATCTTTCTTCGGATCCAATCTGGTTTGCGACTTTTCCAACGTCGCCGTACCGACGTTTACCTCCACAACTTCGTTCAATAAACCCGCATACGTTACGGGCGTGAGAAGAGTTGTAGCAAGATCGAAACTCCTGTCCATCACAATCAGGGCGCCGATCTCGTTTTCCAAACTGGACGTGCCCAGACTCTGTTCCATGGATCCCATCAGTTTGTTAATTTGCTGGCTGTGTTTGCCGAGAAAAAGCGAGAGCTTCGGCGAGCCGAGTATCAGCTGCAACGACCACAGATTGCGTGCTAGTGCTCGCAGAGGACTGGTGTCTTTATGATAGTAGAGATCAACGAATATTGGATTTTCCAAGGATAAAACGTTTCCGTCTAATCTTATGAATTCTGCAGATAACGTCCGCAACGTAACCAGCTCAGACAAGCCTGAACAAACGATTCGATATTATAAAGATAAACAAAAGAGGTAATAATTTACGTAATTTGCTGACCTTCTTCTTCGACTAGATTGTTTAACACAGGCGGAACGAACGGCATGACCAACAAATGATGACACACTCCAACGTGAGGTCTGCCAATGAGGGATATTTCAGACTGTATTTGATCTAGAACCCTCTTACACGCGATCAAGCTGTTAGATACTAAGAATACACGTTGACTATTCGACGGTTTCAGTCCCTCCTCCATTTTATAAATCTTGTCCACTCCATATCGCCTAAATCAAATAATATATTATTTATGGATCGACAATAAAAACAAAATGTAGGTGTATCTTAAGAGAATACGAGGATATTTACTTCAATACAGTCACGCCTACAAAGCTATCCAGTATTTTCATCAATTTTTGTTCAATTATCAGATCTTTCGTCCCTGGAATAGTATCCAGTATCTTCACAAGCTTCTGCTGACTAATTTGCTGCAGCACAGACAGTTTGTCATCCAAGGTGATGTCCATTTTGTATTAACAATAATCATACATAGCACAGTGCTTTAAGAAAAGTAATCTCTAAAGTTTATCTTCATAATTATCTTGACAGATGTTTTTCATACCTAAAAATAAAACATTTAGATTTTTATTTACTTATATGTAGATGTGATTCTGTTAAATATATTATCTCAAACACAGCAACATTTCAGCAACACTACAACAATATTTTGTGTTTGCTGGGAATATTATAAGAATATTATAAATCATGTATAGGAAAGCTCTTCTCATTCTTTTTTTCCCGCAAGAAGGTAAGAAGGAAGACTCTTATACGAATAAGAAAACTACAAATGTAAAGTGTAATTTAATTATTTTTTATTATCTTCGGATTTGATCATTCTTGCAGATACATTTCCCGTACTAAAAACAAGATACTAAAAATGATTCCAAGCGTATGTGAGTGTCAGTTTGATAAATATATTAGTGTAGGCTAAATCATATGTAAGAAAGCTGCTTTTATTGTTTCTTCTCCGCAAAAAGATAAGACTTTTAGTCATATAAGTCACCTATAAATATAAAATGTATTTAATTACCTCCAGACTTGATCATTTTCACAGATAAATTCCTTCTTACAAACAAGAAATTTAGAATGGTTTCAAGCGTGAGTGAATGTCATTTTGTTAAATATATTACTGCAGGCTAAATCATATACAAGAAAGTTGCTTTTATTTTTTCCTCTCTGCAAGGAGATAATAGATTTATACAAACAAGTAAATTCTAAATATAAAGTGCAATTTAATTTTATTTGCGTATCAAAGCCAATCCGTGAAATGCAATTTAGTTTTATTTGCATATTAAAGCCAATCCGTGTTGCACTTGAGCATTCAATTTAGGCATTTGTTTAGCAGCTGTCGTTCATCTGACAGAGAAAAGATGCAACAGTGCAGAAACAACAATGAGCGGCACTCCAACGAAAACTTTTCATTTCTATTCGCCATCGGTTGCGCTGAATTCTCCTTTAATGAGAATTAATCGCCCAGTAAACACAAAGTAACAGTATATAAATGTTAATATAAATGTTAAAATTTCCTACTCAACAATACAAATGTCACATACAAGCCATGTTACATTGTAATTATATTGTTGAGTGAGAAATTATAACATCGACGTTACATTACTGTTAATTTCTGTTTACCGGGCGAGAATTAAGAAAGTGTCCCTCTTCAAAAGGACTTGGAGCCAAAAATTGTCCCTCTTCAAGAGGACTCGGACGCGACGCGCGTCTCGCCCGCGACTCGCACGATCGCCGAGAGCCAGCGATAAGCTAAGCGACGCTAAGAGAAAGATTGCTGAAATGCAATTAAGAAAATTACCGCGTCAGTGGCGTTCGCGTTATCGTCGAGGAGGCTCCGCAGCATGTGGGCGCGATAAGCCGTCGAATTGCGCGTCGAGCAACATACGGCGGCAACGCGAGACGCGACGACGTGTCGGCCGTGGCGCACACGCACGCACGTCGCCCGCGTGTGCGCCGCCACTTCGCCCGCGAGGGGGGGGGGGGGGGGGCGGAGCGATCCCTGCGCCCACCGCCGCCGCCGCAGCGACCCTTTTCATCTTCCGCCGCCGAGACGAGCGCACCGCACACACCACAGGCCACCGAGCGAGAGAGCGCACCACGCGAGAGCGTACTCGACGCCACGAGCGGAGTCGAGGTTATTTAAAAATGGCGGACGCGTCGTCTTCCGACACTACCTCGGACTGCTGCAACGAGTGTTTCTCTGACATTACGTCGGAAAAGTCGGAGTATGTCGTGGTGGGGCGCAAGCCGTGCCCGTCGCACCGTCGCAGCAAGCGGAACCTCCTGCAGAAGCTCTTCATACGGGAGGTAGGCCGCCCGGAATCCGCGGGGCACCTGCGGCCCGTCGCGAGTGACAGGCCGAGAGGCACCGCGCCTCGGCCCGTCACGGGCGACTCCTCGTCCCGGCGGTCCCGGCGAAAACCCGGGATTATTTTTCCTTTGATCCTCTTTCCTTCGCGCGAGGTGCCGTTTGCATTAAACCGCGACAGAGGCACCTTCTCCACGGACGCGCGAGCTTCGAGTTTTCTTTTTTTTTTTTTTTTTTCTTTTCCTTTTGACATCTCGAGAGAATCCTCGGCTTGTCGGCCACCCGGAAAGTCCACGTTTCACGCTTCAAAGAGTTCTGTTGGATTAGCGTTGATTAGGTAGACAGGGTGCTGTATGTGGGGGCGTGTTGTAACAGTGACCGCATGGTCTTCTGCTTGCAGATGAGAGGATGCCTGTCGGCGCACAATTACGCCTCGGAGGAGAGACTGTTCACGGCTGTACCCAAGTGGCGGCACTTCCATCTCCTGCACATAATTCCCAAGTCGGCGCTCGAGGCAGGGTATGCATCCCCCGATAGCAACGATTCAATCCACAGACTTCAACTCATTTTTCATCAAGTATAACTGTAGTCCGGTTTGGAAATAAATTGTAAATTATTGCCGCAAAAATTAAGAGAATTGAGCTGGCAAGAAATGGGCTGTAAATGACGAGTCTTTAATGTTAACCCACCAAACGCGCAAACGTAAATCCGATATGATCCTGTTCTAGTCTAGATAAATGGCAGGGTTGTAAAGATATTTTTCTATTTTGCAAGGCATATTGTTATGGGATTAACGCAATGTGGCCAGTTCCTGCTCACGTATACATACACGTTGGACGTCAGCAGCAACACGTCTCTGTACAAATATCTGTTGCACTGGTGGGCCTTCACCCCCAACTGTGCAGCTCGCAAGGTCGCCGAAGTTACGCTGTTCGGCAATTATACAATTTATAGGGAATTAAACATAGTTATATCGCAATGGCCGATGGAGCGAAATAAGCTTGTAATTCACGGCCTCTGGTACGTATTTTCGAATTGTGTCTCCTTAAGAAGATCCAAAGTAAGATATATAAGTCAGTATTATTTGTCTGTTACAGTACAAATTTCTTAAATTTACAATCGACTGATAGAGCGTATTTAACTATAACGACCGTACCGTCTCTCGAGAACTGCAACGATTGCTTGAAAGTTGCTGCGTCGTACGAGGAAGAGGGTGAAGGTAATGAATTCATAGTACTTTTAGGAGGAATGTATTTATTTATATACACTGAAAAAAATTCTGATTAAAAACGAACGAGTTAGAAAAATCTTGTAGAATTGATCAAATATTCTGGTTATTATATATAATATATAATATATTATAATATATTATATAATAATATATTATAATATAATATATTATAATAGGAATTATTATATTATAATTATTATAAGTTTTTTATTAAGTATTGAGTTCTATTATAATAACCAGAATATTTGATCAATTCTACAAGATTTTTTGATTTGTCCGTTTTTAACCAGAACTTTTTTTCAGTGTAATGTTATACAATATTTATGCTCAGTAGCGTGATTACAATAGGATTAATTGAAATTGTGCACCTTGTGTCATATATAGAATTAGCCGCGAATTGGGATGGCTGTGTACGATGTAACTGTTTGCAACATGGCCTTACGGTTCACACGAGTTACGAAGTAATCTCGCCGTACCCGAAGTTTCGCGCCACGGTGTGCCTGAATTATTGGAATCACGTGGTAGTCAACACGGGAAACTTCCTACATGTTCTCAGGGTAGATTTAAATATATCTAAATCGAAGAATCAGAGGACGTGCGATAAACAGGATAGCGTCATGCACGATCCTGTAGTTCCGGACACGATCCCGCTGGATATGAGCGACGTCGAGGAGACGGATTACTCGACGCGAACGGAGCGATACGAGAGCTCGGACGAGAAAGTGAGCACGCCGGAATGCGTCGATCGATCTCCCAAATGCGAGTCCAGCTTAGAGCACGACTTTCTAGACGAGCCAATTAAGTTAGACGATAGGCTAGGACGCGATTTGCCATTAAATACCTCAAGCAGTAATCAAAGCGACTATGTCTGTGATATAGATAGTAAGTCTGCAGGCGTTTTAAATGTTAAGTTGTGCGAATGCTTGGACATGGCTGAATGCAAGTGCCGGAATAACAGCAGCAGCAGCCCCGTGTCGCGGCCGGTTGGCGTCGAGCAGACAGCCATCTCGGTGCGGGACAAGATCCTGCAGGATTTCTGCGAGGACACGTCGCAGGAGCTCAATATCGGCAGCGATCTGATCACGCTGGTGAAACATCCGTCGTGCTCGCCGCGCTCGACGCCGCAGAGATTGCCCGCTGATCTCAGAGCGATGACGTGGTCCTCGCCGATACTCACCCCGCCGTCGGACATCCTGCGCACTCGCAACTCGGAATCTAGTCACAGAATCCAGGTCCAGCGTAGTAATAGCAGTAGCAGCCAGCAACGTCCGAGCTCGCCGCAACCCGGTGCTTCGCAACAGGACAACTCCGTGGCTTCCATAAATTCGCCCTTGCAGTCCGTGTCGATCAGTCCCTCGTCCTCCTCGTATTCGTCTCGCTTAATGTCGCCGCCCATCGCCCGATCGTTTCGCTATCCGAGCCCGCGCAAGAGATCGAATCTGCACTCACCTCCGCCGGTCCCGGCTCAGTCAACGAGGACAACGAGAGCGACGCACAAGCTCATCCTCGAGGCGGAGAAGGCGTACGAGTTCACCGACGAGGTGCAGGAAACGACCTGCGAGAAACTCAGTTCGTTCAGGAAGCGTCGACTCGCCGACAAGAAGTATGAGTTTTGCGACGAGACGGAGGACGCGGAGAACATAGTTCCTTTCAAGCACATACGCGATCAGTTCAGGCATCGCGGTACCTGCTCCATACATCAGATTCCCTCCTCGCCAGCGATGTCGCCGGTTCTGCCAAACGGGCGACGACACTGGGTGGACTCTGATCAGAGCGAACCGGACGAATTGAATCTTGCTCAAGATATTAGCGTAGCCAGCGACTTGACGAACATTGAATCAGGTATAATCTTGCGATTATTATCAAAACAGAATGAGAGTTCGAATAAAGTAACACAAATTTTGTACGTTTTCCAGCTGAGAAAAGTGTACTACGACCGTTGAATCAGAATCAGCTGTCTAACGGGAGCGTGCACCGAGACCGCGTCGGCAAGTGTTGCCCAAATTTCTCGCCGTTGGTTCCTAGAAATAATTTGCAATACCCTTTGATAAAGTGCACTGCGCGTTTTAAACGGAGCTACATAGAGCTCGATGACGAAATGATATCAGTTATCACAGATGTGGAAGGTATATATTACAATTTACATGATTTTACTTTTAAAGAATTTTTAATTGTTGTTTATTGTTGTTTTAATTGTAATTAGTATTATATTGAGACAATATTTGCAGATGAAGAGACAGGAGGATATGTAAGTTATCAATGTGTACTTCCGATGCACGTGCATGGCTCTGGATATGTTCAAATGCAAATGATCAGCAATAGTAAAGCGGAAAAACTGGTATTTACTTCCTTGAAACGTTTAAACCTTCGCAATATGCAATTTTCCGCGAGGCTCTTTAGATAATTAAAATAATCGAAATGAAAAAATAATTGTGAATAAAACGTTAGCGTATCTCTAATATAAAAAATACTTTCAGATAGTGCCATGTGTTTCTATAACGCAATTGAGTTTCGATATCGAGACTTTTTCTCATCACATAGCAGACTGGATCTGCTCGAGATTCAAGAAAAAGTATTGGCACTGCAGTGACTATGATATCGAAATAATCGATGTGTGCGCGCTTAGCGGTGACATTATATGTTTGCACATAATGAAAATCCAAGCAAGTGAGTTATGTAGCCAAACGCAATGGTAAGCACACATCATCCTATAAATTACATTCTAGTCGTTGATTCGTTTGCACGATCGCACGTTACGTTTTAAAGTCGTAAGTCGCATAAACGATACAGTCTTAATAAATTAATACGATGCATCTAGTTCTCAAGAACGGAAACAATATGAGGTCGGATGTAAATTCACATGGAACATCGACACAAGCCAATATAGGATAACAGACGTGTTACCTTTGGAAGAAGTAAAACCGGAATCCTGGAAGCCGACCATCACAAATATACCGAATTTTCGTAGCCAGTTATGGAATCCGACTCGTCGTTTGGCTACGCAGTTGCGGGAAAAGATCCAACAACCGTACGCACATACAGTACGTTTCCTTCACAACGAGATGAGCCTAGCAGGTCGGTATCTTCCGAGAAGTTTATTGAATTTTTAAAGACAATCGCATATATCAAGTCCGTTGCAGGCGAATCTATAACCAAGCTCACCGATCTGGACAATCTGGTGCAGTTCTATGTAACGCCGATGGAGTGTTACGTAGAACGTACGGACGCCTTAACAGAGTGAGGAAAAACGCTGGAGTCATCGCACTTAATTGCAAACAATAATTTATTTATTGATACAAACTCTGCCATTTTTGCCAACTCGCCGAGTCGCGGCGCATAATGTATAGAAATGTACTCATTGTTAACAGTACTGTTAGCAGCAAAGAGTATCTTCCCTTTCGAGCATAAATAATGGATACACTGAGGAATTTGTAAGCCATATAGGACTCTCGCTACATCGTTCTTTTTTTTTCCATGATACTAAGCGGAATCGATTCAGTGCGGTGCGACTTGTTCATAACTTAGAAATATAGACTGAAGGTACTAATTAACGATACAACGAAGCTCTCGCAAGCGTTTTGCTCCGATTTGTAAAATTTACCAGTGTTGTATACTATACATTGACGCTATCTACGCTATCATGGTAACTACTGTACTTTGGTAACTAGTAGATATAGGTGACTAAACTGATTGTCAATAAATGTATTGTAATGTGGTTCAAAGTAAGAGAGAAAGAGAAGGGAATGGTGATAACTGCCTCGATATATACTTTGGTCCCCAAAATCAATTGATGATCTAAACTCCTAAAGAAAGAAAATTTTTCCTTGTACACGATATACGACCGAAACTTGTCCTGCGTACGTGTAGGACCAAATGCGTTATACTTAATTTTTCACATTATCACAAGATTATTGTATCATAAAGGCGAATTCTCCAGATAGAATTTTGATATTAGCATATTATATTGTACATTAAATGCAGCTTTCGTCATCATTAAATGCGTCCGTTTGCAATTCGCAAATACTGCATAATACTTTTTCGACATTTCGAAACGACGATTCAATGTCAAAAGCAATATCGAAGCTGATGATAGATCGTTTTTTTAGATTGTAATAAACTTTGTGTCATTATTTAATAGACATTTTTTTAAACTGATATATTATTCTCGTATTAACGAATATTTATTCTATATCCTTTTAAATGGCGAAAAGACTAGCGGTTCAAACGGGTATCTTAACGGGCGGCCCTACGTTTACGTCAGATCCGATTCCGTCCAACTTGAGGCCGGTGAGAATCTCCTCCCATGCGTTCATGCATTGCTGATAGTGTCTGATATGTCGGTCTGCCATCGTAATCAACATGTTTTTCAGATCCTGCTGTTTCTCCACATTCCATCTCTGAAAGTCGCTTCGCAGATTCTCGTTTGCGCATTCCACACGATCCTGCAATATTTCCGCTTGTTTGGCTAATCGCGGGATAGTCTGGCCGAGTCTCTCCAATTTCTCGTCGCGAGATTCCGCTTTCCATAAAGATCCGCCCCAGCCTTGCGCGGGAATCGTGTAGCTCGTATTTCCTACCAACTGTATGAATGTAATGAAATATAATTATAAATTTGTCTTCTTTTTTTAGCAATATGAAAATGTAGATAATGTTGTGATTAATCTCCTTATATTTAAAAATCTAAAATTTTAACATTTATATTACGAAGAATTATAAGCTCATTAATATATTTGGAGATATTTTTGAACTAATTTAAATCTGAAGATTAAAAAAGTGAAAGATATAAACGAAATTAGTACCTGATCCTTTTCTACTCTTCTTTTCGCCAATACGTCGACCGTTATCTCATATTCAATTTGCATCGAATCACGTCGGGACAATGCATTCTTGACTGCTTCAATATATGAAACGTATTCGCGTTCATCGTTAGGAACGTTTTCCAGAAGTTTCTGATGAGCCATTGCATTCGCTTCTACCGCTTTAGCGATCGCCAATAAAATGGGCGCGAGTTCCGGTTCTGAGGTTGCCCACAGGGTAAAAATGGGATGCAGTTGATGAAGCTCCACTAAATAATCTATTGCGTTACAACATACATGTTACAACATACATGTGAGAAACATCCGAGAATAATATTCTTATTACGATATATATTTGTGAGTAATTTTTGTGCGCACCTTGCCTTTCTTTATGTATGCGATGATTGATCTTATCTATAGACGACAACTTTTCACCCAACGCTATACAATAGTCCCGAATCTGTTCGAACTCCAAGTGACGCTGTTTCATCGTATAAGTAGTCGCTATATTTTGCAAAGAGTCGGTCACTTTTCCGAGCACATTCCCGCGATTTTTACGATGAACAAGAAACTCCTGCAATTAATTTAGTAGACGATTTAAAATTAATACATAATCGCTGTAGCAACGTCATACTTACTGAAGGTTTCGTTGTGAGAAAAATATGGAGATTCTTATCGCAACTGAGAATAGGATGATTCACCACTCTGTTCAAGAATATATGTAAAAACTTCATACGCGCTATGATAAATTCCTTGGAATAACGATCCAGTTGGGCCAGCAGTGTATGCTTGCCTGGCATCGGCTGTAACGAAAAATCCAGGATGTTAAACAATCCTTCAGCCTTTTCTCTATATTCACTTTAAACATGCATCTTATTTATTTCAATTCGCATATTTCATACATCGAAAACTTACCGGTATAATATGTGTCGGATAGACATCCACTAATTTCTGGCGCAGCCAAATAAAGTCGTTGTACCGCCTGCGAACTACATACTCTCCTTCCTCGAACTCCGGCCGTGTAGTCTGTGTGCATTATTTGATACGATTCAAACATACGTCGATTCCATAATCATACTTTGATAACAAAGCCGTACGTACTCTAGTCGTTATGCGGAATGTGATGTATGTCTCCAGAGTCTCCAGATGTTTCTGCGGATTGTCCACTTTTACTTGCAGATCTCGCGAGTCCGTCTGGAAGTCCGATATCTCCTGATCCGGCAGAGTGGAGAAACTGTCGATGGAAGGAGACGCAACCTGTAAGATTGCAGAGATTCCTTCATATTCATCACTTGACAATCAATCATATGGAGCTGTTTGGGGTCAAACTTATGAGAAGAAACAGAAGCGATGCTCAAGCTCAATCTGAGTCTGTCGCTTATGGTACGTCTTATAAATCAATGTTATTTAATGCAATTCTAATTTGATTTCTCCCAGGACGATGCCCGTAGGGGACCTGTCAGAGTCCCAGGTTATGTCAAGCTCGTACCACGGATCCCTCGATGGAGGTGCTGCAATTGGACAGGTAGTCAACGTCGCGGCTCTCCTGCTTGACGATTCCGCCCACCGCCATGGAGCTGACCTCAAGGATCGCCGAATCCTCGGCGCCCTTCTCGCCTCCTGGGTTCTCCACCTCCGACGTTTCCGACGAGGTCATCATTTTCCTGACAACTGTCGGACAACGCACCGATAACACCAGCCGCCTTCGCGAGACCACTGCTGACCTAGCGCAGGCGCCGCTCAAGCAACGTATTGTCGCAAAGGAGTGCACAAAGGGGGCCCTTTTACCTGTTTCATTGTTATTATAGGCAAAAGTTTAGTTTTAATGCAATTTTAAATGCATTACTAGTACTATTATTTTACTGTTGCTTTTTTTATATTACTTCAGCAATGCGAATTTCTTTTTTCATCGCACTAATATTAAATCGTCGACGATCTTTTGATTTGTGCATTTTTCTGAAAGCACGTAAGATTTTAGACTAAAATTTATTTTAATTTTTAAGACGATTAATTTTAAACATTACTTTTAGACTAATCAATTTTAGGTTGATTGATTTTAGATCAATCTATTTTAGGCCAATTAATTGATTTTAAGCGTTAATTTTAAACTAATATTAATTTTAGAACAATTTATTTTAGACTAATTTCAGGCTGATTAATCTTAAACCAATTTTTAAAATTGATTTTTAAAATTTTTAAATTGATTAATTTCTAGCCAACTCTCGTTTAATGAGAGCTAAACATAGGACTCATTTTCGCGTGTTTGCCGCAAAGAAGTTAATTTAAAATTAATCAGCCCGAAATTAATTAGTCTGAAATAAATTGCTCTAAAATTAATATTAGTTAAAAATTAACGCTTAAAATCGATTGCTTTAAAATTAAGCCGCGAAAATCAAGCTGAACGTGATCGAATCGTTTTTCCAGCCTCTTCACATTCGAAGTTCGAACCAAGTCGATTCAAGGCCCTAACTCGATACGCTCCTGCGAGCGAGACGACGCGCGCACGCGACGCGACATCGATCATCGATTCAAAATGCTGCGCCAACTTCGCGTCGGGCGTGTATGAGGATCCGCGTGACCCACATCCCCCCCCCCCTTCCCCGTTCCTTGCGACATGCACGGCAATTTGTTCGCGTCGAGGAAATGAATCCCCGTTTTTTGCGGACGAGTGAATCCTCCGCCGAAACGAGCGACGTTCTCGACGAGCTGGTTCCGTTCTCCGGAAATCCTCCGAGATGAGAAATCGCGACAAAGGACGCGGACGCGAAAATCGATGGCGATTTGCAATTGTTATCGCAACGGCGGGATCGTCTTCCCTCTTTTTTTTTTTTTTTTTCAGCAGAGGAGGGAGGAGGGAGTCTTCTCGCGTTTACGGAGGTTATCGCGCGCAAGAAGACGGCGTCTCCGGGAATCGCCGACGGATTCTCTTTACGCGGGATTCGCAGGGTACGCAGATGGAGATGAGGAGCGGCGTGGCCAACCCCAACTATGAGATCTCGCTGTCCTTTCGCTGCAAGAGGTCCGAGTTCGCCGCGATGGCGAACAAGCGTCGATCGGACATGACGTGCTACATCGTTAGGAACCGGCCGCTGTTGTGTAAGCGATTACTCCTTCTTTTTTTTTTTCTTAATATTGACAGACTTCGGCGCGTATCTCGCAATCCGTGTTCCGCTTCCGCGATAGTTTCTTCTCTTTGTCGTGCGACACAGGCGATGGGGATGCCCGACCCACTCGTTGAAGTCGCCGATCGCCTCCACGCTTTCCCGATTCTTTGTCAATTCTCGCTCTCGTTGATTTATCCTCGTTTCTACTTTTACGGTAGATTAACTCTCATTTCATTTATCTCATTCTTCACTTTTTCTAGTTCTGAGAATTAACAAGTTGAACTGAAATTAAAGATAATTTCTATTGATTAATATGTAATTAATGATAATTTGTATTGATAGAAAATAGAAATGGACATAGATAATGTCCATAACGGATTCTATTGCAGATTAATTTTAATTTTTATTATTTTTTTCTCTTTTTCTAGTTTTGAGAGTTAGAAAAGAAAGTGAAATTAACCTGAGATTAAAGTTTATTTATTTATTTTTTAGATTATAATAAATTTGCAGTTCTGCTCTGATTAAGTCGTGCCTAATTGCACTTTCGTCCAGAAAAAAAAGGATTAATTTTATAAACATGATTATTTAATCAATCGTGTTTGATTAACTTTCGTATGTTTTGTTTAATGAAATAGTACTTATTGCTTGATAAATTAGTCTTCAATTAATGTCCATTTTCACCAATGTAGTGTAACTTTAATCCTGTTTAACTCACTTTCATAGTTTTTTCTAATTTTAAGAAATCGAAGAAAATAAAAAAATGCTTTAAAATTGAGATTGAAGTTAATTCACATTAGTAGAAATGAACATAAAATATTAATGATTAATTCAATAAGCAGAATACAAGATATTAAATTATACAATATATTATCTCTGATCCAATCTTTTTTTATATAATTAAGAGAGGATTATTATTTACTGAATATTTAATAACTTATTGAATGAAAAATTATCAATTCGAATTGACGAAAGTACACAGTACAGGTATCGTTTTTATAAATTAATCTGTAATTAAGTTAATCAGAGTCCACGGGCTCACGCGCGGAGACATGGAAGAGATAAGAAGTTGATAACAGTGGGCGCCTAATTACGTCATTGACGTAACGTCTGCGTGAGTGCGACACAGATGGCGCCGGAAAGCTGCATTATGACACGCGTCCTCGCCATCGACGTAATCGACGGCGACCGAAAAAGGGTTCGTGCATTATCGGCTGGCCGATCGCGTGCCACCCCTCAACTGCGGTTTTGGAGCGGAAACGCTCGGTCCCAGTTCGCATTTTTCCCCCTTCGAAATTGCGACAAGCTACGCGCCTATGTCACGGCGCTAATTTCAAAATCGTTGCGAAACGCATGCGGCAGTTCCTTCGACAGATTTAAATTTAGCTTCTCCGCAATCTTTGTGATTCGAAGACCTCAGTTTGTGACAAAAAGAAAAATCATTTTTCAAATCGGAGGATAAAAATAGGGAAACTACTTCTTGCGCCGAGATATCTTTCTGCGAAATAACTCAAAAACGATATTGACATCATTTCGATCTTGTATCTAATCCTTTGAACTTCGGTGGCTCTTTAAAGAGCTAGGACATTTACTTTATTAAACTTTTGAATTTTCTAAAAAATATATTTAATAATATATATAATAATTATTCATAATTGAAATAAATTTTTTTTCTCTTTTGGAGAAAAAGTCGATCCTCAAAGGGTTAAAATCGTTTTAACCCGATCAATGATCGCATAGCTTTTTGAAATCGTTTGCTTTGCGGATTTGTATCTCATCCCAACATCACAAGAGATATCAGAAAACCTAACGACAGTATTAAAATCAAAATCATTTTACCATTCCTCATTATTAAATCAATTTAAATTCTTATTAAAAGATGTACGGAAGCGAAATTTGCATTCGCCAATTGATGAGGCCAATGATGAAAAAGGTTAAAAGTGTCAAAATATTAAAAATTAAATTTTTTGAACAAAAAGTAATAAATCGTACTATGGTGAAGCGCCAAGAAAATTTATTTTTATAAAAAATATTAATTGTTAATATCCTTAAGTGCCGAACAACAAGGGAACCCTAAAATTCGATCGTGCTGAAAATTTTCATTATTGACACTTTTACTTTCACCCTTTTCCACAATTAGCCCTCGATTGACTGAAAGGTAAAAGGGATCGCGCGGGCGGGCCGCGGAACACCGGGGAAAGAGACACGAGGGGAGGAAGCGGGATTTCGCGGCTCCTTCCGCGCACACGAGGAGTGAGGGGGATCCCCGGGGCGCCGCGCGCGTCGCGCACGGCCCTGCGCGTGACGCGGTTAGTGATGCCGTAGCCAAGGCGACCGTAGCAGCAGACAAGCAACACCACTCCGGCCAGCCGTCCACAACAAAGTATAGGGGATTCGTCGGAGTGTGTCGCCCCGCTCTTTTCGCGCTCCGTACCGGCGCCGTGCGTGCGTGCGTGCGAGCGAGCGAGCGAGCGAGCGCCCTACGAGCCGACCGCGGCGCGCGGTTTCCTGGGTGACGGGCCCGCTGTCGCCTTCGAGACCGAGAGAGCAACGAGGGCGAGAGAGATAGAGAGACAGAGAGAAAAGGAGCGCGCGCGCGCGCGCGTCTGGAAGACGGAGAGAGAGGGAGATAGAGAGCGCGTCCGCTCGACGACGACGACGACGACGACGACGGCAGCAACGACGGAGGGACACGTCGTTCGGCCGCGCGAGTGCGCCCGGGCGCCGCTGCGTTCGAGCACACGCCATTCATGAAGACAGGTGAGTGCGAGAGAAAGAGAGAGAGAGAGAGAGAGAGAGACAGGCGGACTCCCGCTCCTCGCGGAGGCGTCACGTCGACGTCGGGCCGACGGGGACGCCGCCGTCGTCGCGGATCGTTCCGCTCGCGGCCGGTCGCGCGGCACGACGTGCAGGGCCTCGGGGAGCCTGTCTCCCTGTCAAAGCTCCGAATGTTTAGCGTAAGCGTGGAGTATAAAGTGAACCGCCTGGTCGCCGATTCGCGTTGAATCGCGCTTGTGACGAGGCAAGTAGCGGGAAATGTTTTCAGGTAGGTCGATCCGTTCGTCGGGATCGATTCCGCCCGATTCATTCGAGCGGGAACTCGAGCCAGGGCTCGAGAGCGGAGCCCCGCGTTTTTTTTGGGGATTCTTCTTAGGTCACGCAGTTTTGCGATTTCGACTCTTTGCACGTTGTAACGATCCGCCGAGGGATGCTGATTGTATCCGGATGTTATATCGGAGCAGGGCGCTATACCTTTGTGATACTCTACCGCGGAGAGATCTGCCTTGTAGATTCCCCCAATTTGTAACGCATTGGCGAGCCTATTGTACCGTTGTTCCTATGGGGCACCTAGCAGGAAGAAGCTACAAAGATTTCCAATTAAAATGGGTTTATCAATTACATGAATGCGATCTCCCACCCCCTGCAGCTCTAAGCTGATGAACATATTAATTTCAGACCTTGTCTCTGCCTCAATTCACTTCCAAATCAGCTTGTCTGAACGTACTTATTTATTGGAAGTACGTTTAACTCTTTCATGATTTACATCTCGGCACAATGTTCCTTCGCCAACCGTTTATTGTTTGATTTTTCTGCTATCTATCCCTTATCACTGCCGTTTTACTTTTCACCATCTGCACAAGTTCTCAGCTTGCGGGTTTATCTGACTCCAGGTGCATGTCGCTTCCACAGGACATTGGGACCGAACGGGTATCACTATAAAAAGAAGAAATGTAACTCCTACGTGTAACGAGCCTAAGTAATGGTTTCTCATGTACAAATTGCACAGGGGAGGGCGAAACATACACGTGAGACACGTAAATACGTCGTATGGATAGGAAGGACTTAGAAAGAACAGGAGTCTCTCCCCATCAGCCATGCATAACAGAGGCCAGGTGCACTTGTGACATTACGTGTGTAGGTAACAGGCACAGGCCTATCATATCAGCCCGTCAATAACATTTGCAGCAAATGCTAAGGTATCTAAATATAACGCTAAGTATTTCCGGAAAAAAATAATACCTTGAAGCTTTTACTTAAGAGAATATGAAAGAATTGTTGTATTTATGTTTACTTTTAAAATTTGAGCTTATACAGAGAATACAGAGAACATTTTTATATGATACAAAATTGTATTTGAACAGTGAATATTTACTCCAATGTTATTATTCATATAGTAACATACGTTTGACTGTTGGGATCATTAGGACAAGAATGTTGATGTAACATCAGTCTCTCTCTGCTTATCAAGTTCTATATTAATTAGCTAGTATATGTGTATCAAAACAGGAAACATCAGGTCCTATTACACAATTTTCTCCTGATCAATACTATCGTGCAACAACATGACGATTTTCTTTTCGAAGCCTACACCTCCGGCTCTGTGTCTTACAGTCCCTCGCACGATGTATTATATTTTTAACGTTAGAGAACGATAAAGTAATCATGTGTCTCATATATATTTTATTACATAGCTTGCAGAGAAACGAAGCGCGCGTAGAGAGACGGGGAGAAGCATGGCCACCACCTTTTCTCCCCGCGAAGCGTATTAACACGGTAGTGTGCGTCGCTTATTAGTCCCGGTCCATCCTTGGCGGAAAGAGCGAGGGTTGCGACGCTGGACTCAGGATAATGCTCTCTAATTGCTTTCGTGATCCCGGCCGCCTTCATTGATACGTTCCAACCCTCTTAAAGCGAGCCGTGTATCCAGTCACGCGTGGGTAGCGGTACCGTGCTTCTGGGACACCCCTCGAGCGCGCGCGCACGCACGCCACCCCTTCCCGTCCCCCCCCCCTCCCGCCCGCCGGGCCGATTTCTTCCCCCTTGATACATTGTGTTTGGTACCTGCCGCCCCAACAGGTACACGGCGCCAATACACCATGATACACGCGCGTAATAATGGCAGTGACGTGTACCGTTCGTATCGCGAGCCCGCCGGGGCTTCCCTTTGATCTGCGGATTATTGAATGCGCCACACCTGCGAGGAAAGTACGTTATTGCGATCTTTATACTGTGATATAGGTTAGGACGGCAGCCGGAACGCTGGCGGGACTTTATCCTTGTTTGTCGCGTTCTTCCAGCAACGCGCGAGGAACGCTTATTATCGGCTCGTTCCGGAAAGCGTTCGCCGAGTCGAGATCGGCTAGAATCTTTTCATCCCCAGGGGGAAACCTTATTTCGCAGAATTGTAGCGCGCTGTAGGACGCTCTCTCTCCTCCACTTTATTTCTTGATGGTAGTTCTGTTTATCGACAGGTTTATATGGTCGTGCTAAGGCTTCGATGTGAAGACGATTTGTTAACAATGTTGTAGCTATTGTGCAGAAAATAATTTCGAGTTCCATTCAGTTTTTGAGAAAACATTGAAATAAAAAGTTTAGTATTATAATTAATATTGAAAATTGCTATTTTGACTTACAGGCAATTTTGAAATCTTCTCTATACTCCATGCAATAGATTTTATGTAATGTGAGAATAAACTTCATAATAGGATATAATAATTTATATTAAAAGTGAATACTAAAAAAACATGCTTTATTTAAAAATATGTATAAAATATTTATATTTGATTAAACTTTATATATCTTGTCTTTATAGTTACCAGGTAATATTCTGATTTCGATGAATCGACATTGAAATTGAAATTGTAGAGGCACGCTGTTCTTAAAGATCTCTCCGCTGGGTCTGGTGGAAGATGTTATTGATATTTAGTGAGATGGTGTATGTGCGTATCTCTGTTATAGATTCGTCTCTCCAGCAGCGGAGAGGTAGTAGCGGTGGTGGCGACGACTCAGTGGGTGCAGAGAGAGGCGAAGGAGTGATTGCCATGACTACGACAGGAGCCCAGTATGCCCTCGCAGCAGCATCCACCGGGGCTAATAACAGTGGGGGTAGCTCCACGGCGGTAGGGGTGGAATCTAAGCAAAATGTGGTTGTCGTGACTACTACTTCCAGTTCCAGTGGCGGTGGTAGCGGAGCACAGACTCAGTCTGCCAGAGGCCAGCAGCTCATCACTGTCGTGACAAATCCTGATCCTTCCAGTCCAAACAATTTGCAGCCTATTCAGGTTAGTAGTATTATTCTACATTATTTCTGCATTATGCCTCTTGCCGATGTGATTTATAAAGATCATTTTCGTTATTCTCAAAAATTATAAATTTCAAAACTTTGTAAAATGCAGTCTATATGTCAGATTACTTCTTCTCCCTCTTTACTACTTTCTATTACTGTAAAATGAATAAAAATATGTGTAAAGAATATATATTTATAAAATTATTCAATATACATCTATATAGATATTATAGCATCTGTTTGCAGTGCATTTTTATAGCTGCTGTATATCAAATCTGATAACACATTTGAACCATCTGCTCCTAGCGACTGATAAGAGTGATATACACAAATGTTGAAATAAAATCCAAGTCGATTCTATTCCCAGTGCGTATAATTATTCATACGTACATACAAGAGGCATATCTAATTTTTTTAAATTTATGTTGAATAAAAACTAGTTGTGGGCCATGAGGACACGCATACTATAAATAATAATTTAGTTATTGGTTCAGGATCCGCTTGAAACAGCTGCAGATTCGTCCAACGGCTCAACAGGTACGCCAGCGCATGTTACAGCACAGGTAGTGGTCAATACTACTCATTCGGGCCAGCACACGCTAGTGGATTCTGACGCTGCTTCTACGTCAACCGGTACCATCGTCAGTGGTTCCCCGCACTACATAACAGTCACAGGTAATAGCCAAATATGAATTTCCCATTTGATATTGAAACAATGAGAATTGATCCTTATTCCTACTACAATGCGCACAAATCTACGAACCACCAAATTGCAAAAACTACACGCTAAATTGTAGATATATCCGATTGTACGCAAGCATACAAATAGAAATTAATATCATGTACAAAACTTAATTGCCTATAAATTTACTATTTGCGGTGAGTATGTGAGGATCAGTTTGAAAAATTATAGTATTTGAGTAGAGATTTGGCCCTTTCCATGCTGCTGAAAAACATGCACCTCTGTACTTCTACTCTGACCACACTAGGCACCAGTGATTCATCATCCTACGCGTCCCTCACAACGGCTGTAGGTGAGGGCAGAATATGCAAACAGCATGCCTTATTTGTCCTGTTTATCTCATTATTCATTTTAATTTTGTAGAAATTACAAAATCGAATAGATTCTTACACACTGGTATTTAACATTTAGTTTATTTCATCTGTATCTATCGCCACTCTGCATTGTTATCAATAAGCGTGACAAAATGATTATAATTTAAAGTTCTTAATTTACAGACTACCTTCTATCTAAGCGCAATGCCAAAGATACTTGGTTTTTAGTTATTAAGGAAATTTTCATGATACCATAACAATAAAACTTATTGCGCTTATACAAGCTTTATGTGTCGATACAAATTACCTATTCAAATACACTCAGCTACGTTTCTTTTTTGTTTCAGTGTCTGGCGAACCAGAGGCGGTGGGGTCCGAGTCGGTCTCTCATCCAACTTACGTTCAATATGTCGAGGGGGATGGTTCCACGTATATACCGACAAATGGCCAGATGTAAGTATCGCAATTCCACGCTTAGTTATTCATAACTTATGGAACGGTCTATAACAATCACGCAATACTTTACACAGGACATATCCCGTTTATGCTGTCGGCGAGACGGGGGCGATGTACACACCAGCTTCGGGTCAGTACTATACTCCAGCAACAACGCCAGTAACGTATGCACAGGTAATTTGAACGACCAAATACCGTGCAAAAATTATCGCAATAAAATTACGACGGTATTAATGATGTATTGTTTCTGTTGCGTCAGGTCACAGGACAAGGTACGAATTCGACCACCGGACAACTGTTATCACAGGGCAACGGCACGTACTTGATTCAACAGAGCGTAGTGGATGGAGACCCGACTCACGCGCTCATATCCGCGGCTGCCGCGCGTGCCAGCCCGCAAACGGAAACTGCGGTAAATTGCATGTCCTATGACTTTCTCAGGCTGCTCTTTCACTTTTTAGATGCTGGATTAGTTTCGATTATATTGAATGATTAACGTACATATTTGTGATAATACAACGTACATATTTATGCCTTATCGCTGCAGGCATGGGGATCTGTGCTCTGCATGATTATATGGGCCATCAACAATTATTCTTATTACAAGATCTTATTACAACAGTTGTAACGGATATTTGTTTATAGCAAAAGTTTGCAAGAATGTATGCTATAAACAGGGTGTTTAGTAAATTGTAGTGCAACCAGTGAAGAGATACTTTCTCTCAAAGAGCAAAAGAATAACTTATATTAATTGCGTAGTAGTTCTCAACACTTTGTATATAAATGAATGCTCTAATATTCATTGTAGTTTTTGAAATAACTTGTATTACGGATTCCAGTATAAAGTTCGCAAACAGATATGCGGACGTTAGTATGCAAGGAGAAGTATCCTTGTCCATCTCTTAATTCGGGGGGTTAACGAGGCATCGGTATGTTTCGGGTTGTTTGATAGGAGGCTGTGGTTAGCGGTGGTGGCGGGGCGTACTTGATCAGCGGTAATTCTGGAGGTACCACTGTCACCGTGGAAGAGACAGCGGCAAACGTGACGCATGCCACTAGAGTCTCCCAGGCCACCGTAAGCCAAAAAAAGAAACTGATTCCCCACTTTTCATAGCTTGTTTGGCGTACTAATCTGTAATTTTTACTTTTTAATTTTTTTCGGCATGTCATAATTAAATTGCTTTGTATTGCTTAGTTATGCATCTAATTTTTAAAAGTTTTCTTTTATGGAATCTTTAGTGAGAAAAACAACAAATGGTTATATGATTGATAGATTTTTAAGAAAATTGGAAGTTTCTTTTTATTTACTCCTAATATAAATTTATTTTAGAAGCAATTGTAATTTTAATGAGATACTTTTCTGTAGAATTGTATTGTTATTTTTTTTATCTAAAATCTTTAGTAATATTATTTTACTGTTTTTATTTATATATTTTTTAAAATAAAAAATAGTGTTTATGAAGGACGTGAATATTAATCTTTCATGCGTTGATTTAAATAGGTACATTGGTTGTTGGAGAATTATGAAACTGCCGACGGCGTGTCTCTTCCGAGATCAACTCTCTACAATCATTACCTACGCCATTGTTCCGAAAACAAATTGGATCCTGTAAACGCAGCCAGTTTCGGCAAGTTAATACGCTCTGTATTCTTGGGATTGAGAACTAGGCGTTTAGGGACTAGGTAAAAGGCTTTATAATAATTAAAAAACATTGTATGTGTTTATCAGCTTAATATCTTTTATTGTTTTCTTTATTATAGGGGAAATTCGAAATATCATTATTATGGAATTCGCGTGAAGCCAAGCTCACCTCTATCTGTGCTGAACGAAGACGGTACCTCGAGACAACAGCAGAGCGCAAATTCTCAAGCCAAACGATTCAAATTTGTCAATCAAAAGCAGGACTCGTCTTACGAGAATAACACGCACGCGAACACAAATATCTCCACCAATTCTTCGCCGCCACAGTATCACCAATTTCTTGGCGAAGCGAGCGGTGCCATTCCTGATTTCCCGGAGATCTTCATCAGTCACGATTCGTCCCTGCCCGAGGATTGCACTCTCGAAGATATCGATACGTTCCGCAGCATATACAGAGAACATTGCGAAGCGTTTTTGGACGCAGTGCTGAATTTCGAGTTTGCCACGGTGGAGAGCCTCTGGAGAGAATTCTGGCGCAGCCAGGACAATAATAACGGTGATGAATGCGAAGAGGAAAAATATTTGTCAAAGTATGACATATTATTTATTTAAAAAATTAAGCTGTATCTACTTTTTGCATTAAAAAGTATAATTATTTTTTTAATGTCTCATTTCCAAATCATTATTCAAATGCATCTCACTTACGTGTAAATCATTTTATTTTTCGAAGCTCTTGATGTGCACAAGGAATATCTCTTACTACTTTTCTACTATCTACTTTTCAGAACCAAATTATATCAGATGTGTCAGTGTACGGGAGTACAAGACTTTATCAAAAAGGTGGACTATACATTCTATCAGAATCTAGTCGATGTTTTAATGCCTAATGTATTGCGACCGATACCAAGTACGTTATTATAAGATTCGTTGTTGGTGTGTTCTATCTAGATTTACGTATTAAATGCTTCTTTTTCTTTCGGAAAGGTTCGTTGACACAATCTATTCGAAATTTTGCAAAGGGATTGGAATCTTGGTTACAGTCAGCAATGGCCGATTGTCCTGAAGAAATGACGCAAATTAAGGTATTGTCCTGTAATTAAAATTTATAAGTCTAATGATATAATTAACAAGAACAAGAATCGTAGATATAAAAAATATACTTTTAAAAATTATACACAAATCATGCAATATAATTATTGTTAATTACAGTTAACTGCAGTATCAGCTTTTGCTCAAACTTTAAGGCGCTATACATCATTAAATCATCTTGCACAGGCCGCGCGAGCCGTGCTTCAAAATTCTAGTCAAATTAATCAAATGTTAGCTGACTTAAATCGCGTTGACTTTCACAACGTGCAAGAACAAGTAAGTTGAACAAGTATTTTAGTACTTTTAGAAAATTTTCTTTCTCTACTGTTTAATATTAATATGTATACACGCAATGTCTTTATGAAGATGTAATATACATGTGCAAATATCTTTTCAGGCATCTTGGGTATGTCAATGTGATTATGGGATGGTACAACGTTTGGAAGCGGATTTTAAAGTAACGTTGCAACAACAAAATTCACTAGAGGATTGGGCGGCCTGGTTGAAAGGAGTCGTGACTCAAGCGCTTAAGCCACATGAAGAGAAGCCAACATTTGCTAAAGCTGCACGTCAATTCCTGCTTAAGTGGTCGTTTTATAGGTACATTTTGTTCTTTGTTATGCTTCAGCAAATATTTTCTCAATTAAACTTATATATTATGTCTTTCATAGTTCGATGGTTATCCGGGATCTCACTTTGAGGAGCGCTGCGAGTTTCGGATCTTTTCATCTCATCAGATTACTTTATGACGAGTACATGTTTTATTTAATAGAGCACCAAGTCGCTATCGCAACTGGGACTACGCCAATAGCTGTAATGGGAGACGTTAGTATACCTCAGCGCATATACCAATTATTACATTATTCATATCATATAATTAAATATCGGTTCTTGGATCATCCTAATTTAAGTTCTTAAAGAAAAATTTGTCCATAACATATTTCTTAAAAGAACATCATAATTTTACAAATCAATTTTATTCATATTGATTACGAGATATTAAATAATTATTTCTATTTCAGAAAAGTCAAAATTGCTCTTTAATTAATAGCTTTGGGGCAACGTCCAATGGAGGTGAGGTACAATACTTGATTGTTCTTATCAGAATCCTATTCTTTTACAATCATGTAAAGCTTTATTTGATACAAGTGCAAATTAAATTTCAGATGCGTCTAATGCAAGCCAACCAAAACGTATGAAGCTAAGCTAACTGTGTGCCTACGCCCTTTAGTTTATGAGTAAACCGGTAGCACACGAAAATGTGAAGATACTAGCACGAAAGCATGCAGGCCTATTACAAGAGAAAAAAACACTAGTCTCGTAAATTATTATTTTATATAACGTTAAATTACAATTATGACATATAAGAAGAGGATTTTTGCATAACGCCTACGATGTATACAATTCAAGTAAGTCTGTGTGATATAAGATATAGAGAGGTATTGTATTGTACTATGCGAAGCCTTGTCTCATACACAGGTATGGCGCAGGTTTAAAGTATCGCTGGCACGATTTTAGTACGTTAGTATATATCGAATCTAGTCGAAACATCTTTGGAAAGAAATAAGAGTATACGGGACCATGAATTTGTCATGCCCTCACTAAAACATGTATGAAAAGCCCACCCAATTGTTTTTCTGCATTTATTGAGAAAATAATATTTTATAAATTTAGATTATATATATATATATATATATATATATATATAAAATCTAAATATAACAGGTATTAATAACACATAATTAATTATATATATATATATATATATATATAATTATGTGTTATTAATACCTGTTAAGATAATTTATATTTAACTTATCAATTTCAGATTTTATTTGTTTTTATATTTAAAACAGAACATATAAAACTATTAATAATAATAACAATTCCAAAAGTGCACCAAGGCGTACATATTCGTTTTTATAGTAATAAAGACATTCAAATTATTTAATATCAAGTTTGAAGGAAACTATATTGAGTGGGCTTGAAATGATCATCACTTTGCGCAAAGGAAAACGCGAGAGAATAAAATTCTACCTTCGGTAAGATAGAATTCATCTACGTTTCGCTCGCGAATTTCAGTTTGCGCAAATAATACATTGCGCAAACCAATTACAAAAATCCGCCCTACCGACGGTAATATGTCAAAAGTATTCCTATCGGAATATTAAATTGCTGTAACGGTATATAAACTTTTGAAGTTTACACACATACATATATCCGACATTCATATTTTTTAACGTAATTTATTGATTGAACACATCGAGCTCTGTGCGGAGATTTCGTTTGAGAGCAGTCTCTATTGCAGTCGGTTGCTATTCTCTCAGTATAATTAAACAAATAGTACAAAATTTTATTGGAAAAAGAGGAGAGAAAAGTAGAGAGCGAGATGCGAGTACCGAGATTGTTTTAATTTACTGATAGAATATACAGTGTACGTCTTATACGTTGGATGTATATACATATATAAAATGTAGCGGACAAAAATACGTACGATTGTTGAAGTTAAAAAGAGGAAACTGCAAAATATATAATAAGCGCGATACGAGCGTCTTCAGCCATTTCAAAAGTCGGTTGAGGATGCCTACAGTAAAAATATGTGTCGGTATATGTTTTGTATTCATAGGCACTCCAATAGCGTCTTTTATATTGTAAAAATATTAGGGTGTAAGTCTCCAATATCGCTAGAGTTTCATACGTTGAGTTTCGTTTGTTTATATATATTATTTAAGGTAATTTAATATATATTCACGCAGTCGCGCATGTTGCGCAGTTGCGTTACACGAATTATTATTTATTTCAAGATGAAATTGAATCGGTCTTACGTTTCAAACGATAAGTATTTATAATGAATCGTTTTATATACATCCGTGACAAGTTGCTTCTTAAACATCGAAGACGTTTTAATAAAAGAAAATAATCGACAGATACTAATTGAATATGTTATAGCACTGGACAGTAATAATTCGACACGTCGATTTTTTCCACAACAATATTCCACATAATATTTTAAATATAACCGTTGCTTTATATATTATACATCTTAAGTAAATTATACATTATGTGAAAAGCTTAAAATCTTTGGGCAAAAAATCTATTTGATGTTTATCAATGTCGAAAATGTTTTTTTAAATATTTCTTACAACGCATGTACATATATATATATATATATATATATATATATATATATATATACACAATATATGTATATATATGTAAATGCGCAGTTTCAACGAAACCAAAGTGCACCATTGCGTAGTTTAACTCGTTTCTGTAACTTTTGCATGATAAAATTCCTTAGACTAATTCTATGTTTTCGTATGTTACTTTCCAAATTCGCTAAGAAACATACGAAAAAACTTACAGATAGCAACGAGAGCGCTTATCGACATTTTTATAATCTTGGTAGCTTCTGATGTAATAATTTTGATATGAAATACTGCGCGCTACATTGTTTCAAACGTGGGATTAATGCTCTCTTTTAATTAGCATCACGTTTTTTTCCACATTACTGCAGAATATTAAATGTATCCAAATCTCTACGTAACATTATTTTTACATTCGGGTTACAGTTTATATACATGAAGCAGCACAAATGATAACGATGATAACATTCGTGAATGACTTGACAGAATTGTTGATTCAGAATGAGTATCATTTTATGCACGATGATAAAGCGAATCGATTTCCATTAATTTGCGTTGTATTAATTAAATTGGATTTCATTGAATTTTCGATAAGGTTACACAATATCTAAGAAATATTGTGAAGAGAAAAAAAAGGGAAAAAGAAACTTGGTGCCTTTTATTTTATAAAGACGAAGGGACATGAGCATCTTTTCACACTGCATTCTAATAGCGAACGATAAGCGTAAAAATCTTACCAGTAATAGTATAAAAGAAGATGCCTGTTAATTAATTAATCGCAATCGCCTTCTATGTTTGTAACGAAAGCGTGCTTTACCATCGACATCTCTCGACTTCGGAATGCGGTCGGCTTGTCAGAGAAATATTTACGGCGAATACACAGTTTTAAGATGCGCCACGTGTCATTTGCATTATAAATTACTCTGTTGAGAAATCGACGATCTCTTTCAATGCACACGCGAATGATTTTCGCCATTTACGTTCCTCAGCGTCCAAATAATTTAATCTTTTTTGCATTTCGTTCCTCATTTGCGTGCGAGGACATTTGCGAGCGTAGGAAGCATATCATTTTCGCTTTTTCGTCGCATCCTTGACTGAAACTTTGCGTCCACGTCCCGCGAACGTTTCCTCTTCCAAGCTACGTAACGTTTTATCGCGGCCGCGATGATCGCGATATGAGAAGGGTACTAAAAAAAGAAAAAAATCGAGAACCAGTTTCATTATGTGGTTACGAAACAAATCGCGGAGTAGCGTTGCCGCCGATAAAAATACATAGAATACGTGCGTTTATAATTTATTATTCGCGTAGGATTATCGCGTGCTAGTCAAAGAGAGAACACTTGGTAGTGGTCTAAGTGATGAGAGAGAGATTGGGGACGTGAGAGAGTAGTGAAAGAGAGAGAGAGAGAGAGAAAGGGTGAAAGCACATCGCGCAGTACATCGAGCAGGATCTAAGACGTTTCCGTAACTGTAATGAGCTTATACGTGTAAAGATATAGAGAATGAAACTTATCGTCGATACGTATGTGTACCTAGGATGTAAGGATACGGCTTTACGGGGCGATTCGCGGCGATTTCTCCCGCCGTCAACGAAGGAAAGGTCCGAATGCGGGAGCGACCCGGCCGCTGCGAAGGAGAGAACCGGAGGTAAAGGATCCTGGCTCTTCCCAGAGAAAAGGGAATCCTGTTTCCCGCGAAAAACGAGGCGCATCTTTCGGCAGCCGCCGCGTCGTGCCCGCTTTGAGTTAAGGGGATCGCTCTAATCGTAAGTTTTACAATCCCGCCGCAGTAGACGCGGGGGATGAACGGTAGTCCGATAGTAACTGTACGCAAGATCAAACACACATCGTGGTTTCCTATGTTGCGAGATAAGTAAACACACGGCCTTAAATATATTTCCGACTGTACGAGAAGAAGGGAAAAAAATAGAGGTGGACTAGGGAATGAGATGAGTGGATTTTAGGGGTGGAACTTAGGGGGGTGGGATTCGAGAAAGCCAGAGAAAAGAAATTGCGACGCATTTTTCCTTGTGACGTATAGAAGATATTTTGATACCTCCAGATTTGCACAAATCAAGTGTCATTCGTTATCGCTTGAATAAGATTATTTTTACTGAACGCCGCTCAAAAAAAAAAAAAGAGGAAAAGCGAAGAAAGAAAGAGGGAGAGACAACAGCGAACTTAGGGTGTGAATCGAGACACAAATCTTCGAGAGTCTGTGTGAATGTGCGGATCACGAGAAATGAATAATAAATCTATGTTTAAAACTTGTAATCGCACGATCTCGAACCTGGCACGTCCCACGTTGCCCTTCGCGCGAGTTTGCGTTATTTTTTTTTTCTTTTGTTCCGTCATTCACTGACGTTTACTTTCGTATTTGCCACTGTAATTTACAGCCCGTATTTTATTGTCTGTTTTATCTGTTCTCTTCGTGCGTTCCGTCACCGCACTTTAAACTTTTGGTTCCTCTAATCGGCAGGCGAAATTTCATGCTTGAGAAAAAAAAAGGAATATGTCGTATTATCTTATCAGGTCGTTTAAATGCAGTCATTTTCATCGCGTTAACAACGAAACGTTTTACACATTTACATATTTCTTTCACGAAGAATGCACGGCACTCTCGTTTTCATCAACCAATAATTGGCGAATAATCGGCGAGTTAACAAAGCGTTAGCTCATCCAAAAAAAAGTAATTTTATTATATGTGAAATATTTTAAATCTTAGAGGATTTTACTCTTATTTTGACCTCAAGAGAGAAATAGTATAAATAAGAGTATTTAAGATTAAAAAAAGTATTTTTCACTTTATTGAACGAGGCATATGTTTGCTGTAAAACAGTGAGCTTAGAATATGAGATTATAGGATAAATCACTTTGATTATAAAATACTTTTTTTGGGTGCTCTGACACAACGCGTGCCATGCGTCGGATTTATAAATGCGTAATATCGTGTTATGATTGCCATTCATTATCACCGGATTGCATTAGCACGGATTACATAACACGATATTACGTATGAATACTTGCTAATAACACGTTCAGCTTCGATGATAACTTTTTTTTCGGTATTTTCAGTTGATCTCCGGTTAACTTAATCGTTGATTAATTCACTGGCAAAAATAATTGGACTAAGATTACATAATTTGTTGACATTAATCTATTTCTTTTCTTTTTTATACGTTAAACAAAAAATTAAAAATGTGTTTTGATAAATCTCAATATTATTTAATAATTTAATTTTAATCAGCGATTAATTCAGGCGAAATCGCTTAAAACAGAATTTTTAATCATAAATTTGCCGTCCCTAATCTTATATTTGCTTCCATATATTAAACAAAAAATTAAGAATAATATCCAGTTTAAATGTATGATGTATATATTATTTATTTTATAAATTAAATTTTAATATAATGTAATTATTTAACAAGTTAATTCTTAATCGGTGATTAAATTAAGTAACAGAATCGCTTAAGGCCAAATTTCGAATTATAGAGTTTATTGTCCCTAATCTAATTCTTTTTTTAATTTATTACAGAAAATTAAGAATAATGTTTAATTAAATAATAGACATTATTTAATAAATTAAGCATCAATATAATATTTGTTTTGATATTAACTCTCAATTCATGATTAATTCAAGCGACAGAATCGCTTAAAATACAATTTCTAATTATGTATTATATAATTATGTAAATTGATGTCCCTAATCTAATTTTTTCCCCGATATATTTGAATAATACAAAAATTAATTCTACCGTTACTGAAATAACACTGGTATTGAATTAATTGCCGACTGAGTTAATTGGAATTCATCAAAGTCATCGTTTATTCGAGCGTTAATCGTGCGTCTTTCTCGGGCTCTTTGTTTCTGTTTCTAAACTCACTCTTCACGACGGACTTCTCCCACTACATGTCGCGAGAGAGATTGACTCAACGCTGCGTGATTTAATCCACTATGTCATTTATTCCGTAAATACACGTTTTCTCGCAACGTCATTCTTCGCGTCATTCTATTCTTCAGGCAACATTTAATCTGTTTATTTTTTTGCGGCTGATTTGTATTCTTCTGTTTTTGCTTTTTCTGTTTTCCAACATCTAATAAAATTCTTAATGCGGAAAAATCAATGTAAAGTGCGGCGACAAGATAAAAATCTCATGTATGTTTACTTAAGCATTTAATTTTGCAGATTTTACAGATAGGAAAAATTTCTTATTTTTATTAGTAGACACGCAGACTGCATCTATATAATTTAATATAAATATTCGTAACAACGTACAAATTTATTAACGTTTTATATTCGATCAAATTCAAATGGCGAAGTATTTCGAAGGAAAAAAGAAAACGAAAAGAAAAGGCAACCATAGAAATCACGGAAGATTAAAAAGAAGGAATTTCCGTTTTCCTTCCACATGCACCTTTGCGCTTTCCCGCTATTCCCCCTCTCCCTACCCCTCCTCGCGTCCTTTCGCTCCTTTACACGCATCTTTGGAGTGCGCGTACGTGTTTTGATACGTTATCAAAAGCAACAAAAAAATAATTGTGTCCTTCACATTTATTTTTAGACGCAAGGCTCTGCACGTGCCGCAATTTGAAATTATGCAATGTTCCCATAATTTTCAAAATTATGAAGATAAGATAAAGTATGTGTGTATGGAGAGAGATTTTGAACGTAACAAATAGAAAGACGCAATACACGCGCGGTTATTAATGGCTGTGTTCAGCAAAAAAAGCTGCTTTGCAACTGTTGTAAAATTCGCGAATTTCATTGGTATATACTCTTAAATTTTAAGGCTCCTGGGGTACCGACCGCGGCCATCTTGAAACGTGACGTCAGAAGCGAGAAATTTTACGGTGACTTTCGTTGCAAACTACTGTAAAATAAAGCAATATTTCAATAAAAACACACTATAGATCGTTTTAACACACTTGTGAAATGTGCAGGAAACTAAGATTACCAAGGAATACACAACGTAGAAGATACAGTGTCTATCTCTTTTCAGAGTTGTCAAATCATGCGTGTGTTAGTGTGTTTGGTTATGTATGTGATTACGCTCTGTATCATGTTCATTTACATATAATGTTTTTAACAATAGTGTCCTGTACATTTTACAAGTGTGCTACAGCGACCTACAGTGTGTTTTCATCGAAATATCGTTTTATTTGACAGTACGTTGCAATGTAATTTTCGTGTAATTTCTCGCTTCTGACGTCACATTCAAGGTGGCCGCGGTACCCAGGAGCCTTAAATCTTTATACGCCCTATACGCTAATCAGATTCACGATTTTTACAATAGTTGCACAACAGCTTTTTCTGTTGAACGCATCAGTGCACACAGAAAAAAATGAATTCTTGACTCGTGCATATTTTTGCATGCAACGCTATTGCTTTCAATGGAGCATAAAATGTTCTCTTTAGTTAGAAATGTTCACTTACATCAATAATATATAAGTTTATGCAAAGTATATTTTATCCTCAAGACGATAGTCTTGTTTTTAAATTCGTTATATTTATGGTTACAATAAAATCTAATTACAATTAAAAAACTATTTATTCTTGGATTAAGAATTACATTATATCAAATGTATCCTATTTTTGAATTAAAATAAATTTTGCTTTCAATTAAGAATATTTTTACTTTATGTTAAAAATAATTTATTCTGAATTTGAAGTTATTTATACTTGGCGCTACTTTAAGAATAAAATATTCTTACATCAAGGGATATTTGCATTTCTTTAAGGATTTATTTTTTTCTGTGTGCCTTATTTATGAAGTTGACCGCGCTCAGAACAGCCAAAAAAAGTATTTTAAATTTAGTGCTTTTTCCTATAATCTCATATTCTAAGCTTATATTGTTTTACAGCAAACATATTCCTCTTTCAATAAAGTGAAAAATACTTTTTTCTTTCTTAAATTCTCTTGTTTATACTTTTTTTTTTTAATTTCAGAGGAATACTTTTGAGGTCAATGTAAGAGTAAAATCCTTTAAGATTTAGAGGATTCCACGTATATCAAAATTATTTTTTTGGATGAATTTATCTTTTTCCTTCTACTGCCTCCCACATTGGAAATTAAAAGATAAAGGCCCGTACTCAACGCACTTATAAAGATGATAACGCGCTTTTTTTTGTCATTCTATCCTTGTTTCACGTGTACTGAACGATAAAAATAGAATGACAAAAAAAGTGCGCCAACATCTTTGTAAGCGCGTTCTGAATACGGATCAAACTCTGAACGCGGCCTACTTTATGTGTAAAGGTATTAATAACCGCTTATTTCCTCCATTAGGAAGAAAAAGACTTTGAACTAGTGCAATTAGTATGGCTGGGCATTAATGACGCCATCTTGTCGCGTGTAACACAATTATGGCACCGCCAATCAGATTCGCCATTTTACACTTTCCATCCGCGGGGTATCTTTCGCCGAAATGTGTGCTATCTCCCGCCGTTCTCTCGCACGGAAGGGAAAAGCCACGCGAGAAACAGAAGATTAAACGGTGTACGCGTCATCAGGAACGAAAGTCTCTACAAAGATTTCTTCACGAAAATGCCCCGAGTCTTCTAATCTCCAATGCAGATCGATGCAGATTAACTTTAATCTCGATTTAACTAATTACTTTTTATTTTTTTCTAAATCTTTGAAAAAGATTAGAGCTAATTTACATTGGTAGAAATGGACGCGACTTTTTTTTCATTTACTTCTGAAGAGAGCAGCGAATATACAGAAAAATATATATACTACGAATAAATATACTTGTTCTAAGTATTTGATAAGTTTATACATATATCTGCAAATCTATCATACAAGTCATTATAAGCGTTACATTTATTTAAAACATATTCTGGACTTGTGACGAGTATACCTTAAACTGTTATTAAGAAAATATTCTTTGGTGAAGAAAATTATTACCTAAACAAACTAGAATAAAATAAGCAGTTGCTTTTCTCGTCTGTAGAATGATATTTTTCTGTATGAATGTCTGAGGAAAATATTTCCACATGACGATAATAATTAATTCAAAATTGTCTAGTCAGAAATGATTGATCGAATCGACGTCAATTCAATGTCAAAGCAGCAGCGAGTAGTCAATGTCTGTTTTTGTTATCTTTGATCTCGTCATAATCGCATTCATGTTAATAATAAATATTCTTGTAGGATTTTTAAGTCTTTCATAATCAATTCTACAACAAATACATATGTACGTTCTATTTCCCAGTTTTGCATTGAATTGATGTGCAATTAATTAAAAGACAATATAAAAAATGTCAGGAATATTCACAACTGCTCGATTTTAACTCTTACGTGCACTGTGGAGTCAGAAAGACCCCAGATAATTTAACGTTTTTTCATATCTAAAATTACGTAAAAAAACCAATTCCGTTGTATAGAAGGATGCTTCAAAGATATTTTGTAATATTTTCAAGTAAAAAATTGAAATAACTTCATTGCGGAAAGCATTTTAGTAATGGGGGGCTGAAACGACCCCAGTGTGACCGTTGTGTAATTTTGCTGAAATGTGCACGTTAATTATGTACATTAAGAACAATTGTAATGAACTTGAGACACGACCAAAAGTATCAACCGGTGACATTGCATTGATGGATTGATAATGATTCGATTATTTCTAGCTGAGAATGGAAATCGCGACGAAAACGAAGATATTTTTTTCTCAAGGTCGATGCGTTTATCAGAGAAGATATTTTTTTTATGTTGGAGAATGTTATCTGCCGGACGAGACAGATTTTATTTTTAATATTCGAAGAGTTCAATTTAGCGTTGATTATTTTACACTCTTATAAAACTATTCAATTGTATTTTTAGTATAAATATATTGAAAAGAATTGCAAATGTAAGATATCTTAAAAGATCTTCGGATTTTATTACGGCACCGTTAATTTATTTGTTAACGATTTTTTTTTTAGTCGTGGACATTTGAGAAATTGAAGACGATAAATAAAATACGTTGGAAACACTTATTTCTCGTGCGTCCATTATTTTTTGAAAAACAGAAGACGAAGAATAATAAAAAAATGATTGAATCTTTTAATTAATCACCGATTGAATAAAATGTTTTAGCGGAGGAAATGTGAAATTGGTTCTTACTTTAGTTAGGAAAATTACGAATTTCCGAGAAAGAAATTTTTTATGTTACATACAAAAAATGATTTTTTAGATCTATCAAATTTTTTGAAATCAAAGAAACTTAATAATTGAAATAATTCGAACTAATGGATACAAATTTATTTTTATTTGTTAGTTTACTATAAATTTATTGAATTTATTTAACTTTCAAAAAACTATATTTTTACTTTATATAAAATATTTGTATAAATCTATGAGCTTAATGATTATTCCAATAATAAGTTGATTGAAGCAAACAGTATTCTTATTAAAATCAGATGTTTTTAAAGTAATATTTCTCTCAAATAATAGCTATTTTTTTCGTGAACATGATTTAATGGAACGAAACAGTCAAATTTTTATTCACTGAAATAATGTTTTATAATGTATAAAATAATGTTTCTTTAGAAACAAATATAAGTCAAACAAACACATATACTAATAATAAATATAAAAATGAATATCGTTCTCTGTATAATTATATATAATTATAAATAAAATATTCATACCGATATTTTTTTCTTAGATAATTTTTTTCACAGTTTGATTTTTACAATAGCTACGATATGTAAAACTTTTCTATAATTTGCATTCTTAAGAATAATTCAGGATACTTTGAGATATCACGATTTCGCTTAATGTTAAAAATTAACATATAATAAATAAATAAATATTCAGTCAGTAAAAAAAATATATTGTATATGTGTTTGTATATTAATATTCCATTTTTTTCCCACAACTTCTCGAACTTGTACTACAATTTCAGCTTGCAATCTCTCGACTCAATTAAACGGCGGCCAATCCAGGAATAAAAACATGAAGAAGCAGATGCGAGAAGCAGAGTTTCTCACGTACTCGTCGTCGAATTTCCGAGACGATAACCGTCGCGCAAAGAGCCGTTCGTGAAATTCCAGTCGGAGGATCCCGATGCGCGCCGCTGCGCAACGGCAGCGGTTTCAGCAGCATATCGCTCGAACTCGCGGCGGACGTCGCAATCTCGAGTAGCTCTCGGAACGCATACTTGTATTTTGCACTCTTGCCGCGCCAGCGCGGCGGGAGAAGGGGAAAGGGTGAGCGAGAGCGGGGTGGTGGGGAATGGAGCGGGACGGGAGGAGAGGCTACGTGCGTCGTGCTTCTACTCCGTTGTATCACGTATACAATGCCGAGACTCCGCTATTACGCGATCGCAGAAAGTTGGCAGAAAGCCCAGGCAGAATGCCTGGCCGAGTCGGGCCCGCTCGCCGCCGTGCCACTCTCTTTCACCTCCTCTCCACGCCACGCGTCTCCCACCCGGCGTCGTCGTCGTTGCCCACCACTATCTCGGCAGCACGATTCGATGTTGACTCATCCGCTCGTCCGTGTCTCGACTTTATGCTCCAAAGACCACGCGCGATAGTCCAATCGTCGCGCCAGGACGGTGCAGCTGGATAACACACGCACGCGACGTACGCACCGAGATGGCACCGGCCCTCAGCAAACTCGCCACCAGACGCACGCTGGCCGGCGCGGTCGCGGTCAGCACGCTCATCTGGATCCTGAGGAACCGCAGCAGGAGGCGGACGCAGAGGATCAGGTAATTATCGCGGCGTTTGCCGTCCTTTAGCGCGCGCGCGCGCGCGCGCACGTCCCCCCTGGATCGTTTCGCGATCTCTAAGTGACTGCGTGCTTGCAGGAAACAGTGGCCCAACGGCGACATTCAGTATGTCATCAAGGAGGTAAGAACGTAGACTCGGCATCCTTACGCCGAGATAGAGGGCGAGATTCTATCGATTGTGTACCTCCGCAGGAGAAACCGAAGAGCCCCAGGGCACAGGTCAATGTCGTCTTCTTCCGCAGACTCTGTCAGCTGCTCAAGATCGGCATCCCCGGTATATTGTCGCCGGAATTCGGCTTTGTACTCCTGGTGGCGACCTCCCTGGTCGGCAGGACTCTGTGTGACTTGTGGCTGATCAAGAAGGGCACGCTGATAGAAACGTACGTGCTGGTGTTCCTTGTTTTAGTGACTTTTAAAAAGTTTGACCTCGCGCTGAAGTAGAATTTTTTATGCTACCAGGTCGATTGTCAACATGGATGGGCCATTGTTCAAGCAGCATTTGAAACAACTGTTTGCTATGGTGCCGATGGTAAATGAAGTTCTATTAATACGACTTAAAAGGTTGCTCGCATGGCATGGCAACAGAAATCTTTCCACTTAAGCATAAACTTAGCTTAGCGATTGAAAAACAGCTGATAATGTGTTAATGTTCCATGTGATTGTATTAATTTAGATAGCGATCGTGAACAACATACTGAAGTATGGTATAGGTGAAATAAAGTTAAGGTTGCGTACAAATATTACGCGTAATTTGCTGGATCACTATCTGAAGTAAGTAACTGATATTTCTTTATTAATTTGGACTCTATTCCGACCTATTTGTGTCATTTTAAGTCGTATTAGATCAACTTCTTATTTATGAAACAATAATCTTGTAATATAAATTTATTATCGATATTATATTTATGCATAAGCATGAATATTTATGTTTTATACATAACTTTGCAAAGTATTTGATCTTTCGCTGATATTGGTAATACTTTTGCTTAAATAATTTATGATTAAAGTAACTTAGGAATTGAAATGAGGTTTTTTGAGATTTACATTTGAAAAAAACGCGATAAGAAATGTTGTTAAAGAACATCTTGAATATTTAAGATTCAATTCTTGTTTTCCGTAGGGGCTTTACTTATTACAAAATGAGTAATTTGGATAGTCGAATTGCGAATCCAGATCAGCTGTTAACTACAGATGTTGATAAATTCTGTGAAAGCTGTACAGATCTTTACAGCAATATAGCAAAGCCTATACTGGACATTGGTATTTATGTATATAGGTTGACAACCACTCTTGGCGGGCAGGTGCATAAACGTTTTCTATTGTTTAGTGATAATTAATCATATTATCACTTATTTAGCATTTTAAACTGCTAAGTATTATCATTACAAGTAATGTTTCTTTTTTCTAGACGCCACTCTTGATACTCTCGTATCTGGTAGTAGCTGGTACCTTTTTGACTCATCTTCGCAAACCCATCGGAACAATGACAGTCAAAGAACAACGACTGGAAGGAGAATATCGTCATATCAACTCAAGATTGATTGTTAACTCGGAGGAGATAGCCTTTTATGGAGGAAATAACAGAGAGAAACTGACGCTGTTAACTAGTTTCCACAAACTCGTGAGTGTTTTCGAATATTATTTATTTATATTATTGTTATATATATATATATATATATATATATATATATATTAATAATATCATTTATTTTTGGGTTTTTCTTTATTACAGGTAACTCATCTTCGTAAATTCTTGGAATTTAAGGTTTTGATGGGCGTCGTAGATAATTATGTTGCAAAATGTAAGTTGCAATTTGCATTGTGATAATTATCGTGTAAACACGTTGCGCTTTATCTAACTGCTTTTTAATGCTAAGTCATTATTTCTTGCTAGATTTCGCGACCGTGATCGGTTTCTACGCGGTAAGCATACCCTTCTTCCAGAAGAACCATCCCGTACTCTCTGGCACGCCCGACCACAGATTCAAATCGTACTACACGTACGGTCGGATGCTGGTGAAACTGGCCGAGGCGATCGGCCGATTGGTGCTAGCCGGCAGGGAATTGACGCGCCTGGCGGGATTCACGGCGCGGGTCACCGAGATCAAGAACGTCCTCGACGAACTGAACGCCGGAAAATATGAGAGAACGATGGTTTCGGATTATAAGGAAAACGCGATCGGTTATCCTGGTAACGGCAAGATCGTGCCACGCGACAATATCATACGGTTCGATAATGTTCCCCTGATGACGCCGAACGGAGACGTGCTCATCAAGGAACTGTCCTTCGAAGTGAAATCGGGGATGAATGTGCTGGTTTGTGGCCCGAACGGTTGCGGCAAGAGTTCCATGTTTAGGATTCTGGGCGAAGTATGTGCTCTTATCTATTACGTTCTCACTTATCGCTCCATTCTTTATGATTTCATCAGTATTGATTAAATTGTATCGTAGTTTACTCTTCTTAATATCTTATCTATTATTATTAAGATATTAAGTTAGTTTTAATATGTAAAGAATGATAAATTTAAAGTTTTATTATCTACGCAAATAGTGCGTTAGTGATTTTAACAAGTCTATATCTGTCAATTCTACAAATCGTAATGTTTGTTAGTTGTGGCCTATCTGGTCTGGAACCATTACGAAACCACCACGCGGCAAGCTCTTTTACATTCCGCAACGTCCTTACATGACACTGGGTACATTGAGGGACCAGATCATATATCCTCACACGAAAGAGGAAATGAAGAGACGCGGTAACGCTAACGACAATGACCTCAGGAAGTACCTGGAGCTGGTACAATTGATCCACTTATTAGAAAGGGAAAATCTCGTCAACAGTGATAGTCAGGGTTGGGACGCGGTGGCTGATTGGATGGACGTCTTATCAGGCGGCGAGAAACAACGTATAGCAGTGAGTATTTTTTCCTATTCTTTTTTTGCGTCATTCAAGGCAGACACGTGTCATTAAAATAACTTAATGTCTGGTATTTATTATCTGGCTTTGTAATTGGTTTAATTATAGATTTATCGATTTCTTTAAACAATGCATCATCCACATCATTTACTATCTTTTACTATGTCAGTTTTATCTGATATTAGGACGTTAGAAAAGTATTTTTCAATCACTTTTATTCTTTATAAAGATGGCTCGGCTCTTTTATCATAAACCGCAATTTGCGATCTTGGACGAGTGCACGAGTGCAGTCAGTGTCGACGTCGAGGATTCTATGTATAGATACTGCAGGCAAGAGAACATTACGCTGTTCACGGTCTCGCATCGTCGCTCCCTTTGGAAGCATCACGAGGTATCTCTATCAATCTGTTTCTTTCCCGTTGATTAATTTTGCAACAGATTTATATTTATATTTATCATGATTATGTTATTTTACCATTGCTTAACTTTCTATTTACTGTTTCTAGTACTATTTACACATGGATGGCCGAGGAGGTTACGAATTCAAGCCGATCGAACAAGACACGATAGAATTCGGATCGTGAATTCTTATGTCCCTTGCATACGCGGAAACGCGCTTGCATGCGAGGGACATCTAATTTAGCTCTTTTTCTCGTTTTATTCAACAATTATTAAAAATTCCAGCGATTTGCTACATTAAATTTCATCCATTATTCAGCAATTTTAATAATAGATGAAATGTAAATTATCACGATAAAGACCGTTGTTATTGAGTATTAATATAATTCACAGGATGCCTTTACACAGAATATACGTGTATTGTATAGGAGAATGTCCGTGTATGTACTATAAAAATAGGCGCGTGAAATAAAGACAAACGGCGTGATCACGGTGACTTTCGGCTGTCACTGATTTTTTCATGCAGGTACGTAGTCAAACCTGTCATGCACGATATATTTTTTGATCGATATTTTTCTATGAGATAATATATTCGTAACAATATATTTTCGAGCTTGAAACGTGATGTTATCATAAACATATGATATATGATACTTTTAAATCCTCAAATCTTTTGAGGTATAACTGTAAATATATATACAATTTTATAGTGTTTAGAGTTTTCCAGTGTAAATTTAATTAATTAACTACCAGTGATTACTTTCTATTTAGCGAATACTTGCCAAACTAAACAATGTAAATTTTATGTATAAGATCGAATTGAAATCGCGAAAACTTACTAATGGTTGTATTATATTGAAAAAAGTGTGTATATATATATATATATATATATATATATATATATATATATATATATATATGAGACAGGATTTACTGTAAAGTATGTTTTGTAAGAATGTAATTATGAATATTGTTATGTGCGGATCGCATATATCATTTGATAGATATACGTGCGAGTAAATCGGAAAAATTATAAGATTGCTGGAAGCAATAGGAAAGCGCTATAAAGAAAAAAGACTTATTTCAAATCTAGAGCAAATTAAAATCAGCAAAGCATACAAAGTTCTTTAAAGTATATATATCCTTTATAAAACTATAATTGTGATTCTCTTTCATATATGTTGGAAGCAACCGCTGATCCTTTTCTCCCTTTGAAATTATATAAATAACACTACGCCACTCCCATTGATATTTAGGAGAAATTCTTTTTGTTCCGCTTAATAATATACGAATAAAATTGAAATAACCTATTCTTTTAATCTATTAAATATATATATTTAGATAATCTGCAACAACTTTATCGTATTCCGAGATACTTTCTCTATTACAACGAATTGTTTACTATAATAAAGAAAATATATGCAATGGATTCGGACTTAATAAAATATATTAAGTCCGAAATTCGAAATTAAATAAAAACTAGAAAATATTTTCTTAGCACAAATGTCTATAAAACTAGATACAAAAATATTTTGTGAAAAATAAAGAGATTTTTCTAATCAAATATGTGTAAGTAAATAATATTACAGATCCTTTATTACTTTTACAAGAGAAATTTAAAAGTTAGTAACTTTGAATTCAATTTTTATTAATATTTATAAATAAACAGATGAAATTGTACTAAAAATTGATTAAAATATTTTTTTAGGTTCCTTTTGAACGCCATTTATGTCAGATAAGGATATTATTTGAGAACAATATAGTCAATTTTTTTATTAAGCAGAAAATCGTCGAATGATTTAGATATTTTTATGGATGTATCTTGATACATAGTGTAACACTTTTTTCTCTCTATTAAATTCTTTTTAATATTTGTCCAAATTATCGGGATTTAAAAAATTTTTATTATTACGAAAGATTTCTAATTTCTGTTATAACATAAGATTCGCGATTTTTTTGGTTTTTTAACTTATAACATAGACATCTATCACAAATTACTTTTGGATGCAATATCAGGATTTCTTCTTTTTATTCTCTTTTTCTCTTTATTTTTATTTCCAAAGAAATTTCCATAAAAACAAGAAATACATCCATCTGTCCATCAAGTATCGCAAAAGCGACAATTATATAAGAAAAATATACTGTAGACTATCCTGTATAAAATTTTTGAATTAATTTTGAGGAAAATAACTATTTTGCACAATTGTTTTGGAAAAATATCCAAGACGCGGTCGTTTCTGTTTTAATTAGCAAATCAATATTTAAGCAACTGTAAGTTAAATCAACAATAATAATTGCTGAAAAGCAATTAAACTCGATTAGTTAAACTGCAAGATCGGTATTAAAGCGAAATTTTTAATTACATAATTCGTTCGCTCTGATTTAATCTTTTTTGTTATATATTAAACAAAAAATTAACAATTCTATCCGTGTTAACGAAACGTTACGATTAATATTATTAACTAAATTTATAAGTTAATTGGAGTTTGGTCGAAACCGGCGGATATTCGATCAATTCAAATAACCGCGCGCCCGCGCTCGGCACACCTCGGTCTGCGTCGGGCAACTCCGGCGGCGCGGCCGGCGCTCGGCTCGACTCGGCTCGCGTCGCGTCGCTTCGACCGCGCATTCGTTCGTGGAACGGGGTACGGCGACCGCCGGGTCTGGGAATCTAGCAGAAGCTCCGGGAGCTCTGGTTTTCGGTGCGTTGCTAGTCGCAGGTTTCGTGCGCTCGAGGGTGGTTCGTTCGTCTGGTGCGTGGCGTGCATGCGTGCGTGCGTGCCGTGAATACGCGGAGTGCGCGAGCGCGTAAGGGAGCCAAGCGAGAGACAGACACACATTCGAGAGAGAGAGAGAGAGAGAGAGAGAGAGAGCGAGAGACAGTGACGAGACGATCCCGGGGAGGGTAAGAGAAACGCCAGACGGAGAGAAAGGAAGAGAGGAAGAAAGGAACCTGAAGTCCGCCGCTGCTGAAGGAGAAAGAGGAGCAGGAGGCGCGCGCGCGCGCGAGCGGTGGGGGAAAGAGACTCGGCGCTCGGCGTTTGTACGTGGCGCGTGTGTGTATGTGTGTGACTGAGTGTGTATGTGTGAGTGTGTGTCGCACAGTGCCGTCGAGGAAGGAAGAGTAGGAGGAGGAACGCGAAGCGGTGACCAGTGTTCTCTCCCTCGAGGGCTGGCCGAGGCCTCGCGAATACTTTATCGCGCGCCGCGTTGGCTATCGATCGGCGCTCGTTTTACCGCCGTGCTTCGATCTCTCACGGTTGCACACGCCGTGCTGCGGACGCCGCGCGGATTCCGCTTTCCTCTCGCGCCGCTCCCCCCACTCCGGCGCGTTTCGTCCGTCGCTCGTTGTTCGCCGCCACCTCCTCGCCGCGTGCGGCGGCTCCTCGGGGTGCCGGCTGCCTTCGCTCGTCCGACGCTCCGTGCGGGAAGGGAGAGGAGAAAAGAGAGAGAAAGAGAGTATAGGTGCAGGTGCATGCATATAGACGGCGGTAACGACGACATACGCGCCGCGGCGAGCACGTAGAAGAGCGCGAGGCACGACGGGGTGGAAGGCGAAGGAGAAGAAGCCGTGAGGAGGCGAGGAAGGAGAGGAGGAAGGAGGAGACACGCGCGCGCGCGCGCGCGAGCGAGCACGCAGCGGAGAGTCGCGTAGTCGCGGGCCGAACGTCCTCCGTCCTCGTGCGCGCGGTCGAGGTGCGAGAGAGAAAGGAGACCGACGGAGCGCTTCCTCGTCGCGCGAGTGTGCAGGAGGCCGCCTCAACGAGCGCCCGGCTTAACCGTGGCAGGATGGACGACACCGCGGGCCCGCCGCGAACGTCGGACGTAGCGGCGATGGGAGGCGAGAGCGACGACGCCTCGAAGATGCGGACGATCGACGATGACGACGCTACGACGAGTGCCGCCCCTACCACCGCCGGCCCCGCCGACGCCGCCGTCGACGGCGTCGAGGGTCCCCGCGACCGGAGCTCGCGAGGGGCCACTACAGTTACTACCTCCTGCCCGACGATGACGACGTCGTCGCAGCCGTCGTTGACGCTGCCGCAGCAGCAGCAGCAGCAGCCATCACCGCCGCCGCCGCAGCCGCAGCCGCAGCCGCATCCGCAGCTGCCGCCGGCACCGCAGCCAGGGTGTGGCTGCGTGGCCGCGGCCGACAGGGACGAGATCACCGTGTGCATCACGCCGACCACCGGCGGCCAGTTCGAGCTCGCGGTCGACCGCAACGACACCGTCGAGAGCCTCAAGAAGATCATCTCCAAGAAGCTGAAGGTCGCCAAGGAGCGCATCTGCCTGCTGCATCGCGAGAGGTGAGTGGCGATCCCCTCCTCCCCGCCTATACCCTTCTCTCCCGCCCCCGCCTTCCCCTCGCCGGGGGGGGAATTCGTCGGTGATTTCGGCGGTCTCTTTCGAGAACGTGGAGCCGTGTGGTGGGGAGAGGGAGAGAAAGGGGAGTACTCGCGTCGCGATGAAGAATGGCCATCGCCGGGCCTCGAGATCCGGAACTCGCCGAAACTGCGGATCTCCAGTCTCGCCGCTGCCCCGGTTTCTTTGGATCGCACACTCGCGCGATTCGTTTGAAATTAAACGAACGGAAAAAAAAAACGGACAGAGGCGCGTGAATGTACGCTGAGGGACAAACAACACAGTTATTCTTGGAGCCAACCATAATTTTATAATATTTCTAACACGAAATATGATTGGCTTAACTATATGCATCATTATGTCAACCATAATTATCAATAGAAATATTATAAAATTGTGTTTGGGTCCAAGAATAACTATATTGAGATAAGAATGTAGTTACTTTTGGACTCAACCATAATTTTCTAATATTTCTAACAATAAATTGATTAACTTAACTATATGGATCATTATGTTAACCGTAATTATCTTTAGAAATATTGTAAAATTGTGATTGAGTCGAAAAATAACTATATTTTTCTCTCAGTGTAGTAATTATAACTAATAGAAACGTTTAATTGACTCTTCAGTCGTCGTGCTATTTTTCATAACAAGCCGGCGCGTGAGATAATGAGATAATATCTCGAAATAATATAAATGGTGAATTAATTTTTTCAGTCTTTTAAAAATAATAGATACTAGATGTATCGTTTAATCACTTCAACGTTACAGCGAAGAAGCGGGACTTGCTTTAATTACAATCAATCTTTTGGAGAGAGAGGGAGAGAAATAATATTTATTGAAACTTTTAAACAACTTTGAAGTTTATACGAGAAAGCGTGTTTTAAACTAAACGTCAGACTTGTAAAGATCCTGCACGACGACTGGAGGATTAAAGATCGCAGCCCTTTTTTACTTTACATAACTAGCTTCGCCGTTTCTCGCGCGTACCTTATTAACATGTCGCGATAAGCTCGGGCACTCCGAGGGAAGGGAAAAAAAAAAAAGGAGACAAAAGTTCGCGTCCGAGGTTTGAAGAGAAAGTACGGAGTCGCGGAGAATAGATCAGAGATCTCGATCGCACCTGCGGCTTTAACTGCGTCTTTTTACGCTCCCCGCTCTTAAATTGAGACACAATTGCGTACCGACAACAATCACGCCCCGGCCGAAGGAGAAGCTCGCCGGAAAAACGGTAGGAAACAAAACGCGGCGTAGAATTCAGTTTCGCTGCGCGCCGTGGAAGAAGTTAATGTTAAAATTGCACAGAACGACGGAGGCAAAAGTCGCACGATTTACAATACGCGTGCGTTTGCTTCATTTGCGTAATGCTCTCGCGCACTTTCTTTTCGCGGCGTGTCGCGCTCCTTATCCTGCTTCTTGTCTCCCTCTTCCTCTTGCAATCGGGCGAACGAACGTCTCTCGATCTCGCGGCGGTCGCTCCTTATCACGTACTCCGCGCGTGGAAACGAAACGAAACGAAACGAGACGGGACGAGACCAGATCAGACCAGACGCGTGCTCGGTGAACCGAGGCGAAAAGACACACCAGGCCGGGCGTGAAGGAACGCTAAGGCGCGAGAGACTATCGTCGGTCAGCTGAAACGTCCGGCGAGGTCGGCGACGTGCAAGACGCTCGTTCGGTCGTCCGGAGGGGACGTCTCGAGGGTGGAGACGAAGGAGAGCCGTCGCGACGCCCGGAAGGCCCGGGGACGCGGTGCGTGTCTCGCTGTCGCTTCTATTTTTCCCACGAGCGCGACGTGCGTTCGAATCGGACCTCGCCCCATGCTCCGGCTCCGTAAAGAAAGAAAAGAAAAAGCGTGCACGAGAGAGAGAGAGAGAGAGAGAGAGAGAGAAAGAGAGAGACGGAGCGAGAGGGGAGCGAGAGGGAGGGAAGGCAGAATAGAGACCCGGGTAGAGAACGAACGAATGAACGTGTGCAGACTCGTCCTTCGTGCCGGTGCACTTTTGGACGCTGAGAAGAGGAGGAGGAAGAGGAAGAAAAGAGAGAGAAGGAGCGGGACGAAGTGCATATACGCCCGGTGTGTACGGTATACCGGGTGTCTCAGAAGCGCCTGCGATGCTACGGAAAGAGATAAAGGAAACAAAGAGCGTCGTCTTATTTTGCATCGCACTTTTAGGATTATTTGCACGTGAAAAGCAAACTGCTCCATGCGATTGATAAGAAAGAATTAAAAGAAAGGACAACTTTGTTATCTTAATTCCTCGATAGACACTTTATCCTTGGGTATTATTATTAGATATATCCTGATAAAATAAAAAAAAATTCTTTTCGGGGAATTTCTACGAGATACGAAAATGAGAATCTTATCGTTTTCTTCGTTTATCGTTTTAGATAAAAATATTCCTACGAGCTTGTGCAAATTTGTCGTAAATTTGTCGAGTGCATTCAAATTGAAAAATTTTTTGAAACTTGATCGTCAAATATAGGACCGACAAGTGAATTAATTTAATTGCGATTATTCGTTCCTTGTTACATCGCTCGAAACGCTAAATGCTGAATCGTTGAATTTGAGATGCCTCTCGGTCTTGATTATAAAGTCGCGTTGATTGCACGCTTTTAGAAGATTATTCGAAATTAGACACGCGAATTCCTCGAAACTTTTTCGCAATAGCGCAACGTCGTCATTCTGTTTATCTTATCACGGTCGCGGGGTTTCTCAAGTTTCCCAACGCAGATATGTATCTGATTCTTCTCGATCTTTTGTTACTCCAGATTTTATAATATTCAACGCTGTAAATTGTCGCGTATAAATATTCACGCAATACGTAACGATACACTTGCCACGATAATCTGGACGCACAATGTACAAAAACTCAGATATAAAATGTAGATTATTTTGTAGATGCAAAGATTTATTTCATATATTCCAAAATTTCGTACATATACGTATGCCACTCGTACGCATTCTGTCAACGCGCTTGATGCGTTTTACTTCAAAATAGCGATGCTAATTTAAAACCTAGAAGAGTGATGAAGTTTCGCCAACTTAAATAAGATTCCGCGGAATTTCCGCGACGAAGGGAAAGGTCCTCCCCGGTTTCGCTTGAGTACCGATAACCCCGCGGCAGCGTCGCTGCCCCCGAAGTATCGACCTATCCTCCTGAAACCGCCTGTATACGTGCTCTCGTAGGCGTCCGTGGGGGCCGCAGCGCGGATCCATCCACCTCCACTACCACCTCCTGCCTGCCGCCGCTGCTTCGTGCGAGTACGCGAGAGAAATATGGTGGAGTGGAAGGTTGGCATACCGCGGTGAGCAGTCGAGAAAGAAACGGTGGGGGAGACGGGAGAAGGTGGCGGAGGTGGCGTGTAGTAGTATAGTAGGTAGAGAATATCTCGGGAAATCGCGCTCCCGTAAAGTGGAACAGTGACAGCCATCTGCGGCAGCGAGAGAGAAAGAGGGAGATCGAAATACATGAGAGAGGTAGCGAGAGAAGGCAAGACGGAGAAAGGAATCTATTTTATTATTCGGGGTAAGACCCGCCAGAATGGGTATGACTAAACAGAAATCGTAGAGAGGAGAAAATGCAATCGTAACAGCGAACGATAACAGCAAACGCGGGGATATAGCACGATATAAAGTAATGAGATAGACAAAACGGCGGATATTTTTATAAAAGTTGTACGGAAAAGGCAAAGTAGGAGGTCAAGAATGATGAAAAATAAGAGATTTACTGTTTCAATCAGTTCTTCCGCTCTTTTAATTGCTTCGCGAATTCTCTCATAAGCTTCAGATGAAGTTTGAGATGAATTTTTGCTATATTTAAAAATTAATCCGCGCGTGTACGTTTTTTCACGCAGCGCAACTTTTTGTTAACGTTAACGGTATAAACGCGTGTTATAAATTTATCCGCAATCGATGTTCCAACCGTTATAGGCCGATCATTTAGTAAACCATGTTAAAAAAACATTATATTCAAGGATCATGCAGTGGGATGCACAAAGTAATCGAGGGAGAATTGGAGAAGGAAAATACAGAGAAAAGAATCATTAATTAATTATATAATATTAATATACAATATCATTTTTATTTTATTTTATGTAACTACGTAATTTTTTATTACATTAATTATATAAAATTTCCTGCGCAACATATTGTCACATAGAGCAGCTTCTTTCTTTCTTGCCTGCTTGCTTTGAATCCTCAGCATTTTTTCTTCTGCCTCGTTTTCTTACGGTGCCTCTCGGGTCCGCCACGCGTAATTCCCTCGAGATCCTCGTCGTCCGTCGTTGATCCCTCCCTCTCTGTCTCTCTCTGTCTTTCGTCTCCTCTCCTTTCTTCACGTCTCTTCGCCGCATGTTCCTTGGCCCGGCTCTCCCGAGCCCACTACTATTCGCCGCCGCTCGTTTCTTTGTGCCTGCCGGGGCAGTTTCAGGCGCAGGTAGCACACCGGATCTTTTTCCTCATCCGAACAACAACGACGCACGTGTGCGTGCGTGCGTGCATGCATGCATGCACGTCCTCACGACACGGACAGCTGTGCGTGTGTCGGTTCGGCAGCATCATAGCAGGAGCATGACACGTCCGCCATCCGAGAAAATTCCTTCGATAAACGTGACGCCGTTAAAGAAAGACTTTTCGGGACTTGGAACATACACGGCGCTTCGTTAAACCGAGTGGAGAACGCGCTGGACGCGCGTCGAATAGAATTAATAGAGCGATTTTGGCGACGCGAATGATTGTGCGTTTTTTTTTTTTTTTTTATTGATCTTTATTGGAGTTACGCAAGGTGCGAGTCGGTTATCAATTGAATGGAAATGCGAGAGAGGCACAATAACTCCTCCCTTTGATATTTTTACTTTATATTTTTACCAACTGATGTAAAATCGCGAGCTTTAGGAAAAAATTGTGTTTGTACATCTTCCTAGTGCCTTATTTTGCAGCCTTTGTGTTGCATCATCATTATGCAAGAATGGTAAAATTAGAAGGTTACTGGAAAGAACGGAAATATCAGAGGGATATTAATTCTACGATACGTCCTGCATGTCTGATACTTCCATTGGCTAAATGAAGATCGCGCAAAACGAATGCGAGAGTTATTTATAGATATTGCATCCCTCGTTTCATAAATTTCCCGTTTTTTTTCTTTCGTTTGACGACGATAAAAAGAAACCGCCGAGAAATACGCAGCCGACGCGGCAACGTTTGAGAAAACGAATTTAAATTTCTATTAATTCTCAACTCTTTGCAATTCATAGCTAGTTTAACATACGCGGTCACGTGACAGTTCATCCGTCTCCGAACTGTAAACATATTTTCGCGTCGTGTGTACAGAAATATCTAAAGGGACGAATAAAAAAAAAAAGAAACCCGGGGGGGAGACGTCTACGCAAACATGTTTCCGATAAAAGTAACATTCGTAACGTCTCGCTTTAAAGGTTAAAGTTTTAAGACCGCTTCTTCCGGCCTTTTATGCTCTTTGAGACGCGTGCGTAATGCGATTCGCGCGGATCGAGTGCAGTTGGGCCCGGCCTCGGGCCTCGTCGCCCGGGACCCTTCGTCTCGTCGCCGTTTTTCCAGATCCGTTTCGCAGCCGTATCCACCTTCGGGCTCGACGTTAATAGTTAACGCGACACCTGCCACGATAGTCCGCGGCACACACCGGTAGCCTTCGCCGACATTGTCAACCATTCTGTGACATTCAGTTCTCGTGGCACGTTGCGTCACGTTATTCGTGACGCAAGTGTGTCTTGCGATAGTCTGTTACGTTACCGCTTGTCTTTGCCCTGCGAACTGTCCTCCTTACCTCGTGATCTCGCATATTAATTAACCGCCGCGCGTATCTACGCCCATCTTTTGCCTCTGCCTCCGCGAGAATACAAGGATCACAGCGAATTCGCCCGAGTTGTCGGTGAAAGCACGCGGATCGAGAGATAGATCGATTTTATGCCTGCTTCTCGTTCTTCATGGATAATAAGCTGGTTTTTTCTTGTGAAACAAAAACTTTTGCAAAATCCACATTGGATAAAGCGATCCACGCGATACGGCACTCTGCGTCACCATCAAGTGCGAATGTGTCATTGTGGGATTTCTGTTAGTCATCGCGTGTACGCGTAGAAGGAGCGGACTTTAAGCGCTCGCACTGGCCATTTACGGCAGAAGGACAACAATTAGCGATGATTTTTTTTTTGTTTAGCGATCAAGACGCTGTATCCATATTAAAGAGTGAATTCATCGGCCGCTGGGTGTCGTAAAAGGAAAAGATAGTTTCTTACATCTCAGAGACCTGCCGTTTATCATTTAACAATAATTATGATAGTTAATTAAATTACTGAAGCTCCAACACCGAAAAAAAAATTCTGGTTGAAAACGGACGGATCAGAAAATCTTACATTGATCAAATATTCTGGTTATTATAATAGGAATTCTGGTTATTATAAGTTATAAAGTATTGAGTTTTATTAGCCAGAATATCTGATCAATTCTACAAGATTTTCTGATTCGTTCGTTTTCAACCAGAATTTTTTTTCAGTGTATCAATATTAACATAATTTGCAATTAGAAAAACGTGTTAGAGTCAATTTAATAATAAAGGATGAAAGAAGAGACTCTTCTTTTCTCAAAGTTCTCTCAAAGATATTCAAGTGCTACGTTCATGCCACGTTGCGCCAGAATGGATAATTTTGCGACATTGAGAAAAAAAATTGCAGAATGCATTAAAACGCGCGTTTTTAACGTCAAGTTCTGCGAAATTCGAATGAGCGATCGACGTGTCGGAGAAATGAGCCTAAGTTAGCCTGCTGTTATTTTTCGCGATCGCAAACAACGAGCGAAAACATGTTTATCAGTCGCATCGCGGGCCCGGGACAATCCGTGGAAAGTTGCGAGGCGAGTGAACGCGCCGGGCGAGTGAATCAGTTGTGGCCGGTCGCCAATTCGAGAAAACAGGATGATCGATAGAGAGGAATTGCCTCCTCGGCGGTTTGTGGTGGATTTAAAAAGCCACGTACTCGGTTCGTGGCAGCGCCACGAATGATCGCCAGGCGAAACAAAACCAACTCGTCGGACTATTATCAAGCCGCTTATAAACTGCGAATTATCTGCCTTCCGTGGAGGAAACGTTATCTTTGCTTATCGCCGATATTAGGAATTGATGGTAGATTCGCGACAACTCGAGAGCACCGAAATTTCATTACTTTGGCCAACGAGAAATCAATATTATCCATTCATAATTGTATAATTATATAATAACTTCATATAAGAATATATTTAAGGAATACTAATTATACAATTGATTTTGTAAATAAAAAAATAGCACGGTTAATTGAAGTATTTAACAAATTCTCGTTTCCAAGAAATATAGAAAATTTATTACATCTGGAAATTTATGTGGCGTGACTGACTAAAAACTACATACATTTTACATGCTTGTCAAGTATTTTTCCTTTTTTTTATACGTTTTATTATAATGAGATCATATTTTTCAAGTTTTTTCACTAAATTTTTTCTTCCTTGCCTCACATGCACATTTGTATTATTTGTGTTGTTGCTCGTGATAATTCAGCTGACTGGAGTGTTGAGGAATTGCGCATGCTCTCGCGCGATAGTCATGCGAGCCGGGCACGGCGACGCGTGGCAGGATTATGCCGTAAGACTATGAAATTACGTCTGCGTGGTTTTTCAACACACTGTGTCTACGCGTTGCGCTTACACGAGCGTCTTTTCGCGTGGACTAGGAGGCCTGCGTAAGCCGACGCGATATTTTGTCATTACGCAAGTTACATCTCTGAGTCAGTTATGTACAAAATAAATAAAACGAGATAATATAATAACGAAAAAAGAAGCAAGAATAATCATTGCAAGAGTTGAGAATTGAGTACTGTTTTTCTAAAACAAAAAAAAGCATAAGTAATTGATTAAATTTTGACATGAAAAAGTGACAAGAGTCTCGAAACTCCATATCTACAATTGAGGATTAATGTTCATTTCTATCAATGTAGATTTAATCTCGGTTTAACTTATCTTGTATCCTTTTTCAATTCTTAGAATTAGAAAAAGATAAAAAGTAAGTTAAACTGAGATTAAAGTTAATCTGCGTTGATAAAAATGGATATAAGTGTTTGCTTTTATTTTCATATTTTTTCTTGTTTCTGTCTTTGTTGAGTTATTTTATAGTCTAACTAGTCAAATCTATAAAGGTACTCCGAAATGCGAATTTGTACAAAATTGATGTTTGGCATTTCATTATTCATAATTTGTTGATACATAATTGTTTTTTCTTGCAAAAAAATAAAAAATAAATCCATTATTAGCACTCTTAAGTCCATATTTTAAATTATATGAATTATAAAAACTAAAGTGTTCAGATAAGGTGTGGGAAGAAGCATGTAAAATAATTTCTGACAAATTATTTCTTAATATCTTAAATTTTTATATAAAAAATAATGGATAGAACGTAAAAGAAAATTTGGAACAACATTTCAATAATGACGGACAATCGAAATTTACATATAATTTTGAAAAAACCTTCACTGATCCAACGATCGATTAATTGCGCTTTAGAGCGCTCAGAACGGACCCTGGATGTTCTCTACCTGACGAGTACCCGGCTAATAGCCAAGATAATTGAGACCCACGTGATACTCGAAATACCTGCTCCTCTGTACCTGTAAATAGCTGTTTACAAATGGGTACATCGCACCTATTAATTGGGTGATAAACTACTTGCCAACGAATGAGTATAACATATTACGTGACTTAGCAAAGAGAGTAGCCGTATATTTGTCGACGGATATATATTGTCCCGTGAGTCATTAGACATTTACGGCGATGGCGGTCGAATTTCTTTGCATAAGCACCATTAGTTTTTCGCTTGCATAATTCATTACGTGGGTTCGCGAGGAAAGGAACGGAAAGAATCGGTAAGCCGTGCGTCGCGAGGCTGCCTTCGCGAAGCGCCAGGCACCTGCGGCACCTACTGATGTGGAATATTACGAGTACACCCTCACTCCGTGCGCGATCTGCGGCGTGCGAGAAATGTTAAACAACCGAAATCAAGCTGCGAACACTTGTCCGTCAAATATTTAACGTTAAAAAAATAATTTCAACGTGGCACGCCTCTCCTAAACGTGCGAGGCTGCCTCGCGTCGAAAAACGAGGTTGGAAAGGCGGTTCGGCTGTCGCGAGCGTTGTCAAAATCGATTTTGCATTGTCCGCACATGTTCGAGTGCAAGAACTTAATTTACGTAGCCCACACATAGGCGTGGGCTAGCATTGTTTACACACCATGTGCGGCGACGACGACGGCGGCGACGGCGAGACCGGTGCGCGATATTTCGCGCATGAGGAACGCGGAGAAGGTCGATTCTCCCCGCCTCTCTCGCGCTCTCTCAATGTCCCTGGTTGCGGTGATAAAAAAAAAAAAAAGAAAATATTTCGCAGCTGCTGCCGTCTCTTTCGCGGTCCGGCGCGCGCGCGCGCACGCCACCGCCCGAATCCGCAGAGCGAAACGCAAACGACGCGGAGTTAATTCGGTCCTTGTGGGAAACGAGCGATATATCGTTTCTGCGATTTCAAGGTGGTATCGGGCGTCCTACATCCACGCGAGCGGTCCAGAGAGCATTTTCTTCACGCGAACCTTGTCGGCAAGGCACGGGTTATCTTTATTTTTAGATATTGAAGTGTCCTTCTATCGATTGCACGGAAATATTTATAGCAACACGAATTAAAGCGTCAATATGAGAAAGCATTACGAATATTATGAGGACATTTGCGATAATGCAAATCGGCAAAAATGCACGCGCATCCGTAACATTTTAATTTATATAACAGATTGAAAAAGAAATACACTGAAAGAAATTCTGGGGCGAACGAATCAGAAAAATCTTGTAGGATCGATCAAATATTCTGGTTATTATAAGTTGAGTTCTATTATAATAACCAGACTTTCTATTATAATAACCAGAATATTTGATCAGTCCTACAAGATTTTCCGATTCCGTTTTTAACCAGAATTTTTTTCAGTGTAGAAAAATACAGCGTAATCATAAATTAATAGAAATTATTTGTGCTCATTAGATACTCTTATTTATCAAAGTCTTAAAAAAGAAAGCAATTTACGTGTTACTCCAATATTTCTTTAATCTTGAAGATTTCTCCGAGGAGGAGATTGGAGTAAACGTTTCTTTGGTTCGCGTTTAAGTCGCGAGAAATAATGATTTCCCTCGCATCACATCCATTCGTAGCCGCACGTGTTAATCTATCCTTGAAGAGATCATCTATCTGTTTGCGACGTTGCATGCGAGCTGCTGCATAGCCTTATCGATCGGCGAGAGGCGCGGCTTAATGCTTAATTCCTTTTTTTTTTTCTTTCTGTAAAGGAGCAACGAGGAATTCTCCCTCGAGAAATTCCGACGTTGAAATTAGCACTACTGATTTACAGAAAAACAATGACTCGAGTGCATTTATTAGAGATTTTTTATCATAATTAATTAAATAATCGTTTTATTACTCGCGAGATCGTTCTACGCAGTTGTCGCTTAGCATTCGTATCGTAAAATGTAAAATTGCATAAGTACTTTCGGCGATCGATTATTATACTGCCGCAAGAGCATCGCCGCGTTAAAACATCGTGGAGTTATTTATAAGCCGTAATAAGGCTTCTATTTTTAATCTGCACTTTCTACGTCTATTTTCTGCTTCTCTCTGCAAAGCGCGGGCATATAATCGGATTAGTTTAAGTACAGCAAGTGTGAAAAAATGTTATTAAAAAAAGCAGTCTCGCCGGACTGAAACTGCGTCCGGTATTTTTATAAGAAAAGTTAAGAAAGATTAAAAATATTCCGTTACATGAGGAAGCGGAAAATTACTTTTACTGTCGTAAACTTTAGGGTAATCTCTGATACAATTTATTTAAAGCGAGCAAAATGTATTTAAACGCAAATCTAATTTATCCGGAATGGACTTGCGTAAATTATTTAGCGCTAAGCGCTTGAAAATAACCCGCTAATGAAAGTAATATAAATTGACCTGGAATATACGTGGAACACAAATTCGAGACAGCGCTTGAGTAATTGCTTTACTCCGAATATAGCGAGTTCAAAGAAAGGACGTGCCGTTCAAAAATCGGTTATTTAACTTAAATAATATTTTCAATATCAATATCTCGTTAAAAATAAAATTATATTTCGTCATTTACTTTCAAATAGGTCTTATTTTGATAGAACTTTTAATGTGAATTTTAGCTTTCTAATGCCATGTCAAAATATTTAACACCGAATTATATTAATATTAATAATAAATATAACTATAATTTAATGCTGAAAATTGAAGCGACGGCATATCCGACCGAATTGTCGCCAAGGAGAGATCAACTTTGAATTCCTTGAAGGAGTCATTAGATAAAGCTCGTCGGGTATGTTTTATTTAAAGCATCCGCGTATCACAAGGAAGCCGAGATTTATCTGTGATATTACACTCCGATATGCTTGCGAAATGAGCGCGGCATAAAGCCGCCGAGCAAACGGGACAAAGCGTCTCGCGATTACAAACGTGTTTGTTCCGTTCGCACGAATATATTCCGCGCCTGACCTCTCTCCGAGGCGGCGGGCGTGAACGATAGCGACAGAGAGAAGCAGAACGATAATATTTATAGTATAAACGGGCGCTATAAGAGGAGGGTTCTCGGATGGCCCTATCGCGCCATCCACGCTTATTTATGCTCGTCTCAGTCTCGAAAGGCTCACTCCGCCAAATATTTTAAGCGCTCTCCGCCCCCACCTTTTCTCTCTCGATTCGATCAATTCAATCAGAAGGAACGTTGCACGTTCATTTGTTTGACGCTAATGTAAACGCGTGATCGCGTACAACGCAAATATCTAGACTCTATGAGTACTTGCTGAGAGCCGCAGGTTATTGACTTTCGTGGTGTTCCCAAGAATAGATTTTCCCGAGGCGCTCTCTGTCTGACAGAGAGAGATACACTTTTTTTCTCCGCGCATGAAAATCTCACGTGTCGCATTTTGCGAGTAAGAGCGTTTTTCGCGTCTCGACGGCGGCGGCGGTGGCGGCGGCGTGGCACGCATTTATAAACTCCATTCGCACGCCACTGACGCGCCGCAGCGACGCGACGCGATAATGCGAGAGAATTGGATTCGGTCCTATTAAGAAATAAAAAGTTGCCGCGATCTGGAAAAATGCGTGTCGCAGACTTGTCCGCGCGCATATCCCGATCGCAAGTAAACTCTTTGCACCGCGCCATGTTTATTAACTAAATGAATTTTGTTTAATTGATAAAATCGGAAAAATCAATTATACATTTCGGATGTCGTCGCGTCACAATATCCTGCTATATATTTTTTTGTTTTATTTGTTTTATACGTATAAAAGATGTTTAAACACTGAAAATAAATTCTGGTTAAAAACGGACGAAAATCTTGTAGGATTGATCAAATTTTCATTGTTATAATAGGAATTCTGGTTATTATAAGTTATAAAGTATGAGTTCTATTATATACAATCTCTCTCCCTCTCTTTCTCTCTCTCTCTCTATGATAACTGATAAAATATAAATAAAATAATTGTTACACTAAAAAAAAATCTGGTTGAAAACGGACGAACCAAAAAATCTTGTAGGATTGATCAAATATTCTGGTTATTATAATAGAACTCAATACTTTATATTACTTTATAACTTACAATAACCAGAATTCCTCATTAACCAGAATTTTGTTTTCCAGTGAAGAACGTGCCTGAAAGATTCGGGTTGTTCTATTCTTCCCGACGCTCTCTCGGATGTCTTTACGAAAGCCTTTAATCATTTGCGTTACGTAGGATTAAATAGAGCACGCCTGCGATGGATTATTTATTCATTCGTAATCTGCGCAGACAACGGTACCGTACTTTCTCCTGCTGTCGTATTACCTCATTATCGCGATTTAATAACCGCGATACCCTGAAAAGGGTATCTGGATTCTGTTTGTCAAATGTCCTAAGCATTCCCGAACGCGCCGTTCCTCCGCGCTCCGCGTTTTCGCGATTTACGCCAAGTGTGCGTGTGTGTCCGTTAGTTTAATTTATACAAAAAGCCGGGAGTATACCGCTACGAATAAAGGCGAGACGACGACGAGGCGGATGCTCGATGTTGCGCGAAACATTCGCGTTTACGTTCACCGGCACGCTCGTATCGGATCTCGCTCGTCCCCCCGAGTTTCGATTCTAAATATCGCGATGACGGGCGTTATCGCGGCGCAGGCGGCTGCCTTTTTATCGCCGAGCGTAAAGGTCAGCGACACGCATCGGATCGGATCGGGATCGGGATCTTGAACGAAAACCCGTTAAGCTCGCTCGGCCGCGCTCCGCGTAACAAGCACACCGCTCGCTCGCGTTCCTCGGCTTCCGTTCGCCGGGCGCGAATTTCGAGAGATACTCGGGGAAAGGGGAGGGGGGGAGGGGGAATTTTCACGTGCCTCGTAGCATCTACTCAGCGAAATTATACCGGTCTCGTTCGCCGCTTTATCGTTTCGCAAGCGAAACGTCGAGGCCTGAGGAGGAAGCACTTAATTCGGGCTCGGTTGACAAGCGAGTTTGGGAATTACGGCGTGGAGATAACGCGATGTTGACAAACTGTCGACTAAGAGAAACTCCATTTTCGAGCCACGTAAGATATCATTTTTGTAAAACCCGGCGGCCACATGTATACGGCGTTATCAATAAGAACGCCGCGATAAGAATATTTGCCTGAGAAAAACATCAGTGAGTTCTCACAAGTCAGTCATAGTATTTAAAAAAAGATCGACACAGATAGGTAACGACAATAAATTTATTCAGATATAATGTACACCTCAACGGAAATCTACAGATATAAATATATATTTAATATAATTAAATAATATTACATTAAAAATAATTAAATTTATAATTGTAGCAATATAATTTAATTAAAAAATAATTAGATTTACCATGCTAAATATAATGTTTAATTTTAATACGATATAATATTTAAAGTGTGCTAGCTATAATTACATTCAACTGGATTTTTTACAATTTTTAGCGCTATGTATAATTATCAATTTCTCGCGTAATTGTCTCGAGATATGCATGTGTCCGGTCGTCTCTTTTACCGACTAGATCGCGCGGTCTTTAAATCATCACGCGATCAATTGCACAATTAATGCGTGGATCAAGCCCCGTTAATCTTCCTTCGCGAGAAACTGCCGTGGAATTTAATTGCGTGAAATTTATTCGCGCGGCGCGAGCGCCACGCGCCGTTCGCATAAATGCCGACCTGGGAATATTCGGCGCTCGTCGTTTTCGCAATCGTTTTAAACGCGTAGTAATCGACACACATCGTTTCCGGTTCCGAGCGTGCGAGCGACGCGCACATTTTTAACATTTGCGTACCGCTGATGGACGGCGATATTGTCACAACTCTCACATACCAAGGAAGGAGCGAGCGGCCAATAATAAATGCAAATGTTGATATTCCGAAACTGCTGAGCATCATTTTCGACAGCGATCCGATAATTAATCTTTTTATTTCGGCGGTTTTTTTTTTGTTTTGTTAATTCCGAAGCAGTCGCGTGGATGACGTATGTCATTCAGTCTTTTCACATTTCGTCGAAGTGTCGATGGCATCGAGCGATCTCCGATGTAATTTCACGGCTGAATATCGGACGCAGAAATAGACATGCAAGAGATTTATTCGTAAACATTTTACAAATTTATTCTGTACGTTCTGTTTTAATGCGAGAGTGTCTAAGGCCAGTATTCATAGGCCGTTCTTATATTTAAGAGATCGTCTTAAGTAACGATTTAATATGTTGTGAACCAACTGACTATGAATACCGGCCTAAGAGTTAAATATCCTGTTTGTTATTTCTGACCATTTTTCAAATATTCAGACTTTTATTTTCCTGACATAACAACGTGATTAACGGAATGATCGATTATTTTTAATTATAGTATCAAATTCGTCCAATTTATTATCCACTATTAATCAGCGGGAGTTGAAACAACCGTCGGTCTCGAGCAACACCCATTTTGCGGATACACCCGAGCCGGTATCTCCCGAGCGATCTCGTGATCGATGCAAGATGCATATTCGCCAAGGCCGTGGAGTTTCGCCTTTTTACCTTCCCCTCCCCCGGCTCATGTTTGCCGATCGGCACGTCGATTCTACGTATCGCCGCGGCGTTTTGCAATTGGGAATCGTCGTGGCCGCTCGCCGTCGAAGGAAAACGACAGTGCCGAGTCTAACGACTCCCAACGTGGTCGGGCACTCAAGTGCAACCGAGGGTAGATAGAACGGGGAGTTACCCCGTAAAATTTCTCGGTCTCGAAACGCAGAAGCGTAACGAGAGCATCCGATTGTTCATTGGACGGACATCTCACTTTTGTTAATGACATTTCACTCAAAAAAAAAAAATAATTTTGATATACGTGAAATCTTTTAAATCTTAGAGGGTTTTACTCTTATTTTGACCTCAAGAGAAAAATACTATAAACAAGATTATTTAAAATAGAAAAAATTATTTTTTACTTTATTGAAAGAGGAATATGTTTGCTGTAAAACAGTGAGCTTAGAATATAAGGTTATAAAAAAAATCACTTTGAATGTAAAACACTTTTTTTTGGGTGTTGGATTTGTAGTAAAATTCAATATGGAATTTTTAAATATTTAAAAAAAAGTCTAAGGAAGGACTTGATCTATAAAAAAAACCCTTAAAAAAAGTGTTTTACGTTCAAAGTGATTTTTCCTACAATCTTATACTCTAAGCTTACTGTTTTACAGCAAAAATATTTCTCTTTCAATACAGTAAAAAAATACTTTTTCTCTCTTAAATACTCTTGTTTATACTATTTTTCTTTTGATTTCAGAGGAATCTTTTTGAGGTCGATATAAAAATAAAATCCTCTAAGATTTAAACGATTTCATGTACATTAAAATTATGTTTTTTGGGTGGATGCGACTGTGCGATGACTTTAGAAATGCCATATCGAGATGCGATATTTGGCGTTGAATTCGCGATGGAATGCTTCGCTCCAGGCCTCGTAATTATAGGCAGATGATGTTTCGACGATCGAAATATGACTTGACCTCGCATTAATTAGCCCGGCATTCATCGACAGCCCGTTGGCTTCAGAGCTTCGGCTCGCTTCGCCGCTTAAGTCACCGCCTCATACATCGCCGGTAAATACCCGGTGAATAAACGAGCGAGAAACTGCTCCGGACGTGGGGGCGCTGCGCGATAGGGAGGGGAGGAGGACGGGACACGGGTCCGAGGTACGCTCCAACTTTTTTCCCGGCCGGTGACCGAGGACCGGGAGGATACGAGCGCACGGATTCGGCCATTCGTCAAGGCCCGAGATAACGGCCGGGGCTTTTGGCACCCGAGGAATGGCCTAAGGGTGCAATAACCCGGGTGCACGCGCGGGACGTTCTGGCACGGGCATTCGGTCGCCTCGTCGTCGTCCTCGTCCCCCGCTTCGGTTTAAGTATATCCGAACGATGCGCTTCTACACGCCTTCGTCGATGACGTTAGAGACGTCGAGCGTGACTCGCCGCGAAATACGCGCTGCGCCTGGCCCCCCCCTTCGGCCCCGGTTCCATTTTTGGGATCGGCTTTTTTTACACGTGAAAAATAGAGCGATTACTTTTCGGCAAAATCGATAAAATAAAAGCGATGCGTTCGATTCTACGAAGATGGCCTCGAGATCTCGAAAGCGACTCTCAAGATTAATTAAGATATATTTTCTTGAAATGGAAGAATTTTGATTTGGAACGTATACTCGTTAATTAATTATTTTTACACTGAAAAAAAGTTCTGGTTAAAAACGGACGAGTCAGAAAATCTTGTAGGATTTATCAAATATTCTGGTTATTATAATAGAACGCATATTTTATAACTTATAATAACCAGAATTCGTATTATAATAATCAGAATATTTGATTAATCCTACAAGATTTTTCTGATTCGTTCGTTTTAAACTAGACTTTTTTTTCAAGAGTAGTTCAAGAATTATACGAACAGATGCAAATGGGACATTTTGTGCATCGAGTATTCCTAATTAAAATTCTTTAATTTAATATTTTTTATTTAATTTCTTATAGCAATAAATATAAACTTGTGTGATATATACCTAATAAAGTTATTATTATTAATTATATACAGGCTCGCGTGTCGATCGATTTTAATGGCGTCGCCCCGACTAGGATCGAGCGTAAATCGGAGTAACGTCGCCGTATTTATACGGCGGCAAGGTCTCGTTCCTTCGATCGAGGTCCAACGAGCGACGGTCGCCAATGGAGACGGCCGGCGATATCCGGCGACGTTACCGGGAATCGTGCGGTCTAATCTTCTAGGTCGGCGTTTTCTTATCGGAGGGGGTTTTTTTTACGTACCGTGAGTCCAGGCACGATCGCGATCGCGTTATCGCGGCACCGTCAATGTCACCCGAGGCCGTGGATTTGTATTTGCGACTCGCGTTATTGTCTTGTTGCGTGCGCACGGTATCGGCCGATACCGGAAGCTATCATACGTTATCGCGCTGTAATCCCGCGCTCGCTGGAACTCCAGATATTCACTGAAAACGCATGATAAACCAAAGCGAGTTGGAGGTGGGCGAATCGCGCTGGCGAGTCGATAATGAGATATTTTTAACTACGTCGGTTTTGCGTAGCTTTCTTTTTACCAGAACAAAAAAACGGGTGAAGGAAAAAGATGTGTAGGTCCGAACCGAACAAAAAAAAATGGGTTATTTATAATTGGCCTATTTACGTTAAATTAAACGTGATATATATAACAGGTAATTATTTTTGCTTTAATTACATCTTACAGCGTTAAAATTAAATAATTACATAATATCGGATACGCCAGAATGAAACGAGAAAGTTCTGTTTCAATCTGACGGCACGGTGGATAATATTGGAGATAAGAATTACAATGATTTTATAACACCGTCCCATTTTCTGCGTTTCGCATTCCGCAATAGTCAGCCGATTTTGCTTGCGCCTCCCCTCTCCCCTCGCTGGGAGAGAAAAAAAATGATAGCGCTCGGCGCTCCGTGCTTCCGCTCGTTGCTCTAGCCGCGCGGCTTTTTATCACGCGCGTTTACACGCACGCGTGTTTATTTCGGTCGATTTCCGCTCCGCGGTAGCGGTTGCATCAGCAGCCGCTCGCGATAGCGCGCGTGGCGGTGCGTGCGAACCGGGTCGCGGTGGACTTTGATTGTCAGAAATATACGACGCCAAGTCCGGGAAAACATTCCTCTTTCTTTCTTTTTCTTTTCTTTTTTTTTTTCCCCAAACATTGTCACCACCGGCATTTCCTGTTCCGAGTTGTATCGTTTTTTTTTTTTTGTGTGTCGATGCAACTTGCACGTGGAGTAGATAAAAACCGCGGAGTCTTGCGAGAGACCGCGAACTCTTAAACCAGTATATGAATTGCATTCCGAGAGGCTTCAAAACGGATGAATCGCGACGACGATGTCGCGATTTATTTAGAAAGCCGAGGGAAGCCGATATATAGACCGGGATGTTTATGCCGAGGCGCGGCGAGGCGATCGCGACCCAATTCTGTCGACTGTTGCATATAAGTATTTTTCATCGACTGCACGACGCTCCCGTCTCTCCTCCGCTCCGTGCGGCCCCCTTCGTATCGCTTTCTTCCGTCACGCCGCTTTTCGAAGTGCCAAACTACGACAGCTCTCGTTTAACACTCGCTCGAGTGGGATAATTCGAATCCATCGCCGGACTCCCTATCGGTGTATAACGCGGACTTCTCTTCTGAGAACAGTTTCACAGATTTGACCAGAAATTCTTTGGTGAAAGAACTGTAATGATTTTATAGAATGAATTCTTAGGTATCGCATTATATTGCACAAATCCAATATAATGAAACCAGTTTTGCTGATAGAATGACCAATTACTCAGATAAATTTTACGAAGCCTTTTAAATTTGCATGAGAGCAAAACATTTCTCGATTACTGGATTGACTTCGATTAATGCTGCTGTAATAAATATGACACCTTTATCAATAACTAGACAGCTTTATACTTTGTGTGGAATTAATAAATTGCGAGGAATCGAGAGTTAATATTTTTACATCGACTTTTCTAGAAACAAAATAATTTCTTTTAAAAAATTATATCTTGGTCTTAATGCATTATTAAATATCTACACTAAAAAAAAATTTCTGATTATGAACGGACGAATCAGAGAAATCTTGTAGGATTGATCAAATATTCCGGTTATTGTAAGTTATAAAGTATTGAGTTCTATTATAATAACTAGACTTTCTATTATAATAACCAGAATATTTAATCAATCCTATAAGATTTTCTGATTCCGTTTTTAACCAGAATTTTTTTTCAGTGTAGCATATGTTTAAAGATCCAATCTCTCTTTCTCTCTCTTTCTCTTTTTATGATAACTATGATAAAATATAATTGTTAAATATTCTCAGAGAATTGCGTCAGTTTTCTGAAGCTCCAGTCTCCACGATAATTCTGCGAGAAATATCAGCGCATTATTTAAATGTCAGAGTCCGATCGCTTTTTTTTCGATGCCGCGACGGCAATCGCCGCGACAAAGATGCTAACCATCCTCGATATTCTTGTTCCAGGCAGCTGCGCGAAGGAACACTCGCGGAAAACGGCCTACAGAACGACAGTCGGCTGACGCTGCTGCCGAGCGTGGAAACCGGATTGTTGGTAAGTTGAACTCTCGTGTCCTGGTACTCGGCACGTGGGTATTAATCAAGTCGACCCACGGCGTGCGGTAATGAGTAGTTATCGGCACGATTTTTATCATCGCGCCGCCGCGAAGACGGACCACCGATCCGCTCGCGCGCGGAAGATCCAATAAATTCGGTCTGCTCCCCTTTTCCTTTTAGTATTAAGGACAAACAATTTACATCTTGCTAGGAATTATATAAAATCTATTTAACGAAAATGTATAAGCAGCTGAGAAGCCAAATTATATCACTAAATGATATAACTAAAAATATCGCAAATACATGACATAACTTAGGGTCTAAGCAGAATGACTGACTTATCATTTCAAGACGTTTTATCATTTAAGTCTTTGTCTTAAAATAACGCACAATTCTGTCTCATGTCTAAAGTCTTGGCATTGTGCTTATCTATATTCACAAGTCTTTAGATATAAGACATAGTACGTGCGTTACTTTAAAATAAAGACTTAAATTATAAAACGGGTTTTGAAATGACAAGTCATCTATTCTGCTTAGGCCTTTACTTTCAGAGGCAGAAAAAAGAAAGTCATGAAAATTGCTTTATCACATGAAATTTTAATATTTATATATAACATTTATATTATATATTTATAGTAATTTATTTATAATACATAACATTTTTATATATATTTTTTATATATAACATTATACATATATATATCTTTTGTAGATTTCACTGTAGATCAAACCGTTAATTGTTATAAAATCGGAATTTATATTCAACCAGAACTTTTTTGTTTCTCAGAATGCGAAAAAAAATTGAATTATACCATTTTGGCTCTCAGCGGTTCACATACATATGTCGGAGTAGAGATATGATAAAAACCCTTCTTGTTTCTCGAGTTCTGCCGCGAATTAGATTTATCCGATAGCCTGAAACGGGTTCGGGGCTTCCATCTGCCGTCCCGGCTCCGACGAGCGGAGTTTCCAGCTGGTGTTTGCGCGACGACCGGCGGAATACGCCGCCGTCTGGTTTTTCCGTCGCGGCCGCGATCGCAACCCGGATTCTCGCGCACACCGGGTCCCCCGTCCTGGAACGGTTCCTCGCTCGTTCCGCCGGCGCGGAGGACGCCGGTGACTCGGGCAACAAGGAGAGCGTACACGGAGGCGCGGACAAACGCCGTTAACTCTCCGGCGTTCGCGTGTGTATTCGCCGGGTCACTTGGTTTCTCGGTCATATCGTCCCCGACACCTTTATCCTCCGATAGCAGGCGGATCCGGCCTTGCTATCGCGATCGACGTGCACCTTGTCCCTTGGCCCTTCGCGTGCCGAGACTGATCTTTCCGATCTTTAAACGAAACGAATATTTAAATATCTCGTTTGCATTTTTATGTTATTTACGCGGAATTTCAACGCTATCGTAGCCAATCCACGCTGCTTGATTGTCACGTTAAAATTCGAGAAGCGTGCTACGAATTATATTATTCGAGCTTATACAAAATTATTTAGTACTTTATATATAATTGTACGTCGTCGCTTACGATGACGTAATTGGATTTACAGTAATGCAATTAATGTAAATTAATTTAAATCAATTGAATTGAATTCCTTACAATTGATACCGTAATTGTACGGAACTCTTTTCCTGTAGTGCGGCACAAATTTCAGCGGCTCGGCTCGTTGCGCGCGCGCCTGGGACATCTGGCCGCGGAATGATCTGTTACAGAAATCGGAGCGCGTAAACATATGACGCCCCGGCCATATGACTTCGGGCGATGTAACGTTTCGTAAGGTTTAGCCCCGAAGTAGCGTAACGCAACGTAACGTAACTCTAACTCGGCCCCAGCCGGCCGCAACGCGACACACAGGTGCTGTTCCGCGCGCGGAACACCAGCCTTTCGGAAACAAGGTGTAGTAACGTCACGGAAACGACTCTCCCCTCCCGTCGCGCGTTTCCGCTTAGGAGCCGCGGAGGATATCGGATGGAGTCGGACAAAACAAAACGAAGCTAAACGTAACGCTCGTCGTAACTTCCTCAGCCTATCCGCGAGGTCCGAGAGAAAGAGATGCGCGCCCTTCATCGAGCGACGCGACGCCGACTCGACTGTCGATTATCTGGAAATCATCTGTTCGCTTCTACGAACAATAAGAATAACATTATTGCGTGCATACAAGATTGGTTCACGACAAGTCGGGTAATCGCAGGGAGCACGAATGAAAAAGATGCACACGCGAGACTTCAGTAAAGGCTGCGGTTGCTACGACTGCTTACCTAAAAAAGAAAAAAAAAACCAAGACAATCAGAGGGCAAGGTGGAGGGAAAAAAATAGATGTCGTAGAACAGAAGTGAAACGGAATAATTCTAGAAATAATTTGGAATAATTTGCAACTCTGCGTTTGTCGCGCTTCTGAGGCGACGCAGAGGCGTCGCGAATCTCCCTGCAGTCGTGATTCCCCGGACTCGGTCTCGCTTCGCTTCGCGAACGATCTCACAGTTACGGGCGTTTCTAAGCCTTTCCGGGGGTTAAAGGGTTGAAGGCATTTAGGGGAGGGGACCCGAACGAGGGCTTTCTCTCTTTCCTCCCGCGTCTGAAATTGACTCCGACCCGGGCTAGCAACAGCAAGCGCGCGCGCGCGCACACACGTTCCCCGGGTTCTTATCGCGCGACCGAGAGACTTGTTCGCATAGCTGTCAAGGGGTCCGCGGCCCGCTCGGCTCGGCTCGGCTCGGCTCTCTCGGTCACCCGCAGTCAATTTTAAAGTCGGCCTCTGCGTCGGCTCGGTCCCTACGTGCCAACCGAGCCTGTATGGCGTTGCGTGCGCGTCTCCCTTTCTCTCACTCCTGCGCGCCCTCGCCTTCGGCCGCCCTCCCCGTCTCTCTAGCCCGCGATCGGGCCTACACAGGGCGTCGCGGAAAAAAAGACACGTCTCGGTGCGCTCCGTAATTATTTCCTGTACGCTGCGCGACGGTTGTACTCGTGAATATTCGCCGGGAATTAGATTCCCGGCTTGATACTCCGTTTTTCGAATTATTCTCTTTATTATGTTTCCGGTTTACATTTTTTTTTTTTTTTTCAAAAATCGCGTATAAATCCGCGTAGCTAAATTCAATACTCTTAATTGTTACAGATATTTGTGAAAGTATATTTTACATTGTTTTTGGAGCGTAGAGAAGAGAAATAAATCTGGGTTTCTCCAAAATCTCACGTTGGATTCGATCTCGATGCTTTTTGTCGAGGAAAGTTTCGACGATCCTCCGTAAGCGGTTGCGAGCCACTGCTCCTCGGTACACCCTGTAGATATCACTCGTGGGTGGTTTTACGGGGCAGGGGAGCGAGGCGAGACCTACGGGCCGGGTTCACACAGCTCGGCTGCGAGAGCGAGCGCCTCGCGATCGAAGAGCAGCGTTCGTAGCGCGATTTATCTCGGCGCCTTCCTTTTTTCCTCGTCCGAGCGCTCGCCCGACGACCCGCCGGGAGAGAAAGAATGAGAGAGAGAGAGAGAGAGAGAGAGAGAGAGGGCCCGGTCGGCTTTTCGGACTTCGTCCGGCGACCAGCTCTCGCTTGGCTCGCGAAATCACCGTTAGATGCTGGCAAAATGGCAGAATCCATCTTCGCCGGAGTCCGATTAATTTCGGTGCTCCCGGACCGAGTCGCGATTCGACGTGGGTTTCTTTTTTTTTTTTTTCCCCCTCTCTTTTTTACGCACCCGTGGCATTTTGCAGTCGAGATTTTAGCGATCGATCCTCCGAATTACTCCTGTCGAATCGTCTATCGATATTCCGGTGAAAGTTCTCACGGCAGACCCGCGATTAGAGATGTAATTCTTTCGTATCTCCGTTATTCACGCACTACGTTTCTTGCTACGTTCGTCGCTTTTCATTTTGCAGTGCGCATGTCGTTTCCTGATACTTTTAGATACTTTTCTGTACGAATAAAAATTTATGAGCAATTGCAAGGGGAAAAAAAACCACACGTGGGAAGTCACATGTATATTTAACGTCTGTATTTCATTTTAAAAATTAATAAAGGCGCAATGTATCTATTAATTATTGTGAAAAGATATGGGTTTTTCTGAACTAAACTTTTTTCAAAATAGATTATCGCTTACATTTTTAAATGTGATTATTACTGATATATCGTTTTTTTTTTTTTTTTAATTATTGTTATCAAGTTTCTAGTGGCATTTTCGCGAATTTTGTTGCAATACGTAAATGATTAAATTGATCAAATTAATTGTCCTCTTTTTTTAAAGGTACACATATAGTGTAATAAAAAGTAGGAAAGAAATGATAAAAATTAACCGCCGGTAGTTCTGCTATTAAAGACGATAATCTCCTAAATGCTATCCTTTCTAAAACCTTGCAGGCTTCCGTCTTCGTCGTCTTGTCGTACATACTGCTCGACGAACTACTTTATCCAGTTTCTGGATTTCCGGCATTTTGGACTTAAACAGCAAACGAGATTATCGCATTAAGGCGTACACGATACACACCCACTTTACGGTAAATTGATTTCGCGGCCGAAGATGACGCGGCAGGCCAATCGGTGCGTCGGTTATTTCCGTCGGAAATATACCGGCCAACGGCCGCTATTAACCGTTGGGATAATTACACGGAGTTATAGACGGATTATCATCGCATTTGCTCTCGCGCCGACGCGACGCGGCTTTTCCTTTCATTTCTGGAATTTCATGCGAATCGAATTAAGGGACGCGCGTCGAGCCAGAGGATCGCGAATCGAACTATTTTTCGCTTCGCTCACGAAAGCGAGATTATCACCGCGCGAAAAACATTCGCGAAAGTGTAGAATTCCGATGTAGAATTCAGTTATCACGTACATGCGTTTTCTTTTTTTATGCAACAAAGAGAAAAATTCTGAAATTCGATAAAGCGACGTCCGAGAGCGTGAGAATCAGAATCGAGATTTGATTTTTACGGATCTATATTTCCTTGGCGCTTTTTACATTCAGTTTTACTCTGTTCGAACAGCGAAAAGCGAACAAGTTCATCGTCAGTTACGCGATCGACTACGTCAGCGTTCAATCTACTCTTGACCCGTATCGCTTTTATTATCGCTTTCACTCGTTTAGTTTAGTTGGTATCAGCTTTCGAGAAGTTCCGAGTGGCGAAACGCGTAAGAATCTTTTCGCGCAAGTGCTCGTGTATCGAGCAATCGAGCGCGATGGCTTAAAGATTTAACACTTTTTTTTTTAGAAAAGCTCGGAAATAATTATAAAATTGATTTTATAATTAAGCAAGTCAGCTTTGTGTATATACGCAAATGACTGTTTTTATTCTCGGGGAGTTTGAAGTGCGAGTCGCACAGCCGCTTCGCAATCCCATCGCGATTCACGAGTCCCGTCCGATCGATCGTTGCCGCACCGAGGAAGTTCGCTGTGGGAGACTCAGAGACGAGATTGGGTGCCGGGAGTGGGCCCGATTGGTTAATCGTTTTGCAAGAGCGTTTCACCGAGCGACGAGATCGGGCTTGGGACACACGCTCCGTTCACGAACGAGCGAAAGAGCGCCCGATTTCGCGGCGAAGGCGAAGACGACTTGCGCAGCCTAATTCACAAGGGCATACAAATATGTGTTTTTGAGAGATCTTAAAGCTGCGAGGAGATACCGATCGATCGGTTCGTCGAGCGAAATTTTTTTTAGGTTCTTTGATAATCTATCGTTTATTCAAATAAGACATTTATCGATAAAATTTGTATTTTATAATATACACTGAAAAGAAATTCCGGTTAAAAACGGACGGAGTCAGAAAGATCTTGTAGGATCGATCAAATATTCTGGTTATTACGAGTTATAAAGTATTGAGGTATCGGTTATAAAAACCAGAATATTTGATCAATCCTACAAGATTTTCTGACTCGGCTGTTTTTAACCAGAAATTTCTTTCAGTGTAATAAATAATATATTTTATTTTATTATATGTTTATATACATAAATTTTACATATTTATATGTAATATTTATTATATCTAGATTTATTTATATTCAGTAGTTATAAATTTAATTAAAAATTGTTGACGTAATGTTTTTATGTCGAGAGAGATTTTAATGAAGCATTGTGATTCCGATTTCCGGGGAAAAAATAAATTTTAAATAAATGCAGAAGGAAATGCCACGATTTACAGTAAAACGTTTGAGGGCGTGTCGATTTGAGGACGCCTCGCGTATAAACGAAACGAATACGTTATATTTCCTGTTTTGCTTTGGCACCGCGAACGGCTGATACCGCGGTATCTCGTCCTTTAGCCGTGAATAGAATTTAATGCGACACGTGGAGCAAGGCGCATCGGCGCTTGATGGCTCGGGGCAGCGCCGTTTTCGCTGCAGCCGTTGCGACATCGGGTGCGACGATCGCGCGCGTGCAGGCGGCGCGGTTCGATTTCTTATATTTAGCGTCGGCTAGATTAATAATTTATAGCGTCGCACACGACGGCATATGCGGCGAGTAAATTTAACGTCTACGACTCTCTTCCGCGCCGCTGTCCACCGATCGCGACCTACGGATATCGACGCGGAGGGGGCTGATTCCCGATACCAGGTCCCGAGATAGTTCTTTGTCACGCGCTCGCTGTGAGGAGCGATAGGACGCATTTTATTTGTCCAGATGCTTGAACGGACACTCGATCGCATTTAAAACTGCAGATCGCTAAGAACGTGATACGCAGGCACGCGTGAAGGTCGCATTCTTGCATGCGGCACTTTTACGTTGCATTTTTGCCTATCACGAGCGCGATCGTGATCGATTACGGGAGAAAAGTGGATTTCATTCTGTGCTAAAATTCTTCCTTGCCACTGTTACGTCAAACGTAAATGATTAAAAAAGTGAAGGAGAGACATTTAATACTGTTAATATTGCATGTCCTTTTTTGTCATTTATTCTTTTTGAAGTCTATCTAGGATTTAGAATTTTCATTCTTTCTAGTTTTGAGATTGCGTTAATGATAGGAGAATTTATCAAATAAAAAAGCTATGGAGAGACTCTCCGAATTTGATTAAAAATCTATATAGCTTTTCATGAATTTAATTTACTTTGATATGAGCAAACAGATAAGTCCTTCAAGTAAACTCTAATAAATTTATTTTATTTCAAGTAGACTTTATCAAAGAATTTTAATGTAATGTTTAATTATTCCAATCAATTATTCCAAGATATAAATTTTTTAAATTAAAATTATTATACAAAAGTAGTCTTTGAAATTTACCCTAATAAAGAGCTAAATTTTCATCATAATTAAAAAATAATATACCTAAAATTTTATGTATAATATTTATATGTACAAGCTTTATTCTATATCTTTGCTTTTTTTTATTAACTGGTTCTTTGCTGAAGCTGCGAAAGATAAGCCTCTTAAAAGAAACAACGGAGTTCGTGACACAATTAGGCGCGATTCCCGCGAAGTCGGGACTTTTCTTGGAACGAGTCCGCGAATCGAATTACCGAATCCGATGGTGACCGCGTCCGGCGAAAGGAAGTCCGTTAGGTGTGCGTGAGGGATGCCTAACTGTGCTCGTCGAGGGTCTGAGCCTCAGTTCCGCGAGGTTTCCTCTCTTCTGCAGGTCTTCTCGCGCCTTCTATCTCGCGTCACGGCCTCATCGATTCGCGGGGTCTCATCTTGCACCGATAGCATTCGGAAAAAACACGCCGACGCGATCAGCATTCCGCAACAAAAAAAAAAAAATAAAAATGTGGAACACGGCATTCTGGAAATGTTTGGATCAAACGTTGTTTCGCGAACGTTCTTGGAATACTGGGAATAAAAAAAATGAAGAAGATTAAGTTAATTACGGCTGAATAAAGCAATTAGAAAAATTAATTCCTATCTAAATGAAAATGACGCAAGAATATAATTAGGTGAAGATTAAACTTTATCTTATGCTAGAGTAAGGCTATCATCATAATATAATTTCATATCATATAATTTTTGCCTAATTAGGTATACTTCTCTTTATCGATAAGAGTGCAAAACTGTGTCGATATTATCGAACGCACAAAAATTCCGAGTTAATATTATTAATAATAGATGTGTTGATAATATAATCGACATTTTTGTTGTTGTTATGAACGAGTCGGTTATGTTTGAAAGGCGAAGCTGCGTGACAAATAATAAACACTGTTTGGCAATAAATCTCTTGAAACGACATTATACACTTTATGTTTCTCTTTCCTTGTGTTACAATGCTATAATAATTCTTATATATTTTACAAATGTTACAATAAATGTTACAATAATTCTTATGCAATACATGTAATTAAAATTTAAATGCAGATAATATATCTTTCGTGTTTAAAGTAAAGTTATATGAAAGATTAATTAATGACAGCATAATATATTACTTTGTATAATAATTCTTACAATCTACTGTTACTCGTACGTAATATCCAATTTATATATATATATATATATATATATATATATAATAAATATATTAATAATTATGTTAATAGAAAATGCGCTATAATCAGTACGTCACTGTTGCTGCTCGTATCGCACCGCGTCGCATTGTTTATCATCCGTAAGAAGCGAGCGAGCGGTTCTCGCGTTAATCATACGTCTCTCGATAGCGACATCAAATACGCAGTCGAACCGTTATCATTTCTGAAATAACGATCCTCTACCATTGTTTCAGGCGCAACGACCGGAGCAGAGCGTAATGCAGGCCTTGGAGAGTCTCAATGATTCACAGGTGAATGACTTCTTGTCCGGCAAGGCGCCGCTTAATCTGACGATGCGACTGGGCGACCACATGATGTTGATCCAGCTGCAGTTGTCTACGGTAACCCCGGCATCGCCGGCCGCCACTCAAGCAGGCTCCGCCAGCAGTAACGGCCACAATCATCACAGCAACAGCAGCAGCAGCAGCAGCAGCAATGTCGCCGGCTTGCCTAATAGTGGTAATGCCACGAGCATGTCCAATTTGCCTGGCAGTCACTCGTCGTTGCAGACTAGAAGATGCCTAACGGCCAGATCACCGGGAAGCATTGTCAAACCGCAGAACGCCGCCGGGGCACCAGTTGGCAAAACGTCACATCTAATTAGCAGCCTCGCCAGCGCCCTACATGCAACTGCCAGCTACAGCAGCAGCAGCAGCCTACCCACCGCCAGCATCACTACCACGACTACGAGCCCGGTATGTTCCAGCCGGGTCACAACATCATCCTCCTCGTCCGCCGCGGCGGTGCCAATTAGCCCGGCACATTCATCCTCGTCGTCGTCATCGTCGTCCAACGGCAACTCAGGCCAATCTACACGTGGCAATTCGCACGGCGCCTCACCTACGAGCAATTCTTCCAACGCGTGTCAGCCCTGCCCGCTCTATCACCACCACCATCATCATCATGGCCATCATCACGGTCATCATCATGGTCACCATCACCATCACCATCATCACCACCATCATCACCATTCGAGAAACAAACCCAGCTTGCCCAATCTTCCCTCCTCCACTTCCTCTTCCTCTACTTCTTCCTTCAGTTTGGGCTCGTCCTCGATTCAGGAGCAGTCTGCCTTAGAGCCGGTGTCCTATGACACGACGCCTAGGAAGAAGCTTTGCAGCGGCCATCACCATCACGGCCAGCCGTCGTCCGTTACCACCAGTGGCGTGGATGCCACGAGGAGTCAGCACGAGGAATCGAATCCGCAAAGCCCAACGTGCGCCTCATCGTTGATGCTGGAACAGTCGCCGCCCAAACCTGCCACCCTCGACACGCGGGCACTCGCCGAAGCGTCTCGGAACCTCACCCAGAAGTTGAAGCAGCTCTCCTCTGAGGTACTCACCTCGCGGGTCGACCTCGCAGAGGTATACATTGTTACCGAAGCCAGTTCCCCCCTGTGTATCATTATTTGTGATTCATATTCGTGATTGCACGTCGATTAAGGTCCTAAGAGGTGTGTCGTGATCGTATCCGATTTGGCCATAAATTGAATTGTCTCTCACGATCTGATCTTATTACAAATTGGATTGTCTGTCTTAGTAAGACAGAAATCTTGGCTGATATTGAATTTATGTCTCGACCGTGGATAAAAATTTAAAAAATGAATTTTTCTACTCATATACTCTCAGGTCCTTAAAGTTATCATATTTATGTATTATGTACTCAGCGTTATTTTATATCATTAATGACATTCAAATGTTTAATACAAAGTGAAGTATATATTCTCAATTAATATTATACTAATATCATATTGCACTTAAAAAGTTATTCTAAGTTTAATGTTACTTCAGCGTGTAAAATTTTTATTTTGTTTTAAAATTGTAGTATAATTTCATGTAGATAAACTTAACATCTTAAAATAATTTAATTACACTTCATATTCATAAGCTTGAAGAGAGCCTCATAAAAGATAAAATTTGAGTTTGAATTCTTTCATAACGTTCCGATAGTAACATAACATAGTTACACAAAAATGTTGTACATATATCAAATATTTTAAAAATTCTTAAATTTCTAAAGAAATAAAATTTAAAAACATAATAAAACAGGAAAAAAGAAAGGTAGGATACATAGAAATCAATCTTTACAATTTGTTTACTGTCTGACACGAAAATAATATATTTGTAAAACGTAAACTTTTATTGAAACATGTCATCAGAAAAGTATTTTTTGCAAATCATCCTACATATGTAGGAGAGAAATTAAGGACATACGGATATGGATACAGCGCAGGATCTTACGTGTCTTTTTAAATTTAGGAGAACGCGAGACGCAGGCAAGGCGCAATAATAGAGAGTATGCATCATCATGGCAAGGGCGTGTATTCCGGCACGTTCAGCGGCACGCTGAACCCAGCCCTGCAGGACAGACACGGTCGGCCGAAGCGAGACATTAGCACCATCATTCACATCCTGAATGACTTGCTCTGCGCGACACCGGCCGCATCCGCAGGCCACTACAGGCATCATCATCACAGGCATTCGCATACTCGCCAGCAATCCTCCTCAATGTCCGCATCTTCCACGGGCACCGCAGTCGCCGCCAGTGGATCCACTACGTCGGTCGGCTGTCATGATTCCACACCAGGCTACTCCAGCGGTGTGCATTTATGAATTTATCCTTTTTCAAATAATAAGAAAGAAAAAAGATTTTGCAACATATAATGCGCAATGAGCAATACAATTTAATTATAACGTCTTATCATAACGTCATTATTTTTTTTAAATGATCTATAACTTTTTAAGAGACATTATTGATCTTGATATTATTAATCTCCATTAATACTAATTAATACTAATATGTCGTCTGATGTTTGGAATGCAGAGGAATTGTCGAAGGAGAACGAGGCGACGAAGGGCAAGATGCGCCGGTTGCGTTTAGTCATGGAGCAACGTCGCGCTAAGAGAAAAGCCAGGCGACAGGCGCGTGCGGCGCCGTACACAACGCAGTGGGCCGCAATGACTCCCGCCGACCCGAACGAGCCGAACACGTCGACTGCGACCTCGAGCACCACCACCACCACTAACAGCGCGGAGCCGCAGAACGAGCCGGAGCTTCAGCCGTGCAGCCCCGAACCGGTCGTAGCTTAAATACCACACGTCACTAACAGTCAATTCACGGCACAGTAGTAGTATCCTCTATATTCGTATACATAGGGTATGATTGTCATTTGCGTTTCTACCTATCGCACTGATTTATTCCGAAGGAAGAGTGGCAGGGTCGAACGTGTCCTATCAGGCAGTTACATCCGTTCCGTACAACTCTCGTTCCGCGCAACCAAACGCTGCAAACGTTCTAAATACTTTGATTTCGCACCTGTTTTTGTTGATACCCCGTACACGATCATTACTGCGGATCCGCTGAGTTTCTCTTCGTATTATGCAAGTGTTTCGCTTTCTCCGATTCGCGTTACCTTATGCAAATAAACGTAATTCGCGAGGATTCGCTGACTGACGGATCGGAAGATGAACTCCAATCGATCGTCGTTTCCTTGCGTATATAACGCTCAGAATCACTTAGTGTAATGTTCCTTTTATATATATATATATATATATATATATATATATATATATATCCCTTGTTTTATCTTTGGAGTGTTCTGGTCTTATGGTCAGGAGTCTCTCCCTCTCTCGCCATCCTTCTTTAAATTCTTTTAGATCGGAATCCTTGCCATGATGCAGCATGCATCGCGTGCGTCACGCATTAATATACAGTTGTCCCATAAAAAAGTCACTTGCAATTCATCTTCATCCACGGACACATCGCTCCAATCGCGTTTGCTTGTTACTATCATCAATGCACAATGACAACGCATTGCGATAATTACATGAACGTTTCCCGTGACGCGGACATGTGAATCGCATCGGGGTATTTGGGCGTCTATGAAAATGATCGTGCGTTACGGCTATACATTAGGCAGTATATAGTGTTACCGCTGTAATAAAAATGTATATTACATACATATAGATATATATATATATAAATATATAAATATATCATTACCATTATGTGTATTTAACATAACGAAATACTGGGTATCTTACGGTATCTATCGTTTCCAAACGTTAATAAAACGGTGATCTCGCAGTGTTTGGCCGGACTCAGGACTTGATCGTAGTTGACAATAATTACGCTCGGCGAATGAATCAGTGTGACGGTTTTACGTATTTATACATCGACAACGCGCGGGAAGTCGATGAATCGTTCTGAAAGGAAGAGAGAAAGAGAGAGAGAGAAAGTGTGAAAGAGAGAGAAAAAAATACAGAGCAAGAGCTCTTATTAAGGCTCCTATTAAGGAACTTCCTGCTAGAAATAAAACTCGCCGATAAATACGCCACACGCGTTTCAAGAAATGGAGGAAAAGACGGGCAGAGAACCGTCATAGTTTCGTCCGTACGCGTTTGCTACGCTCTCTTGACTATTCTCTCGCTATCGGGCGCTCGAAGTCTCAGATGCGAATGAAACGTTGATCACGCGCATTGTATACATCGCAATGTGAGAGAAGCGACATCGTCTCGCGTGCACTCGGCGCGGAATCGTTATCGCTCTCAAAGTAAAAAGAAGAGGAGAAATACCACGTTCGCGCGTGACGGAATCTGTGCAAATTTATACTTCGCGTCCCTTGCGGGCCGATTGATCACCGCGATTTTTGTTTCTTTGTAAGTAGCAAGTGCACTTTCCAATGTCTTCTTCGAATTAAAATCGCACTGGCGCATACGCGGATACGTTGAGATATTTTTTATTTAAATTTTTAATCACAATTTTTATACGTCGATCTGCGTATTGTACACTTTACTCGCGCACGATTGCGTTTAGAAAATGTAAAGTAACAATGCAAGAATAAGATCTAGTTCAAAGTAAAATGAACAACGCGAGGACTTGACTGCGGTACCTCAACTGTTCTGCCAATCTCTCTCTGGTAGATTGGAAATTTGAAACTTAAAATCATTTTATTCAGTATCTTCCCTATTTGTATTCGTTATCTTCGATATCTATTCAATCAATATTTGTTCACTCACTGTTCCAGATTCCTACCTTTATTTAAGTTTACCTTCGATTCTGAATATATCTCAACTTAATCGCGTTTATCAATTAAAGAAAATAGCAAAAGAAAAGTGAAGAAGACGCGAGGGGAATGAAAGATTATTTTTTACGTTGTATGTAATTTATAGAACGATCCGAGAATAGGGGGAACCATGTGTCTAAACGAGGTGTTAAACGGTTCAGTCAAGTTGGAAATGGCATGTTCATATCAGTTCTTGTGTAAAGTATGACACACACATGATGAAATATACTGTTCTTCTTAATCATTGTACTTCTAAATCGTATTTTGACGCTTGGTTACCCTTTGTCAGGATCACATTATACATTACTCTTCGAAGAGATGAGAAGGGGGATAAGATCAATACGCTCGAAGAAGGCGTATAAGACGGTTCTATAGGATAAAAAGTTGCGTGATCGTACTGCATGGCGTGCTACGGCCCCACGAGTTTAAGTTTAAGTTAATTAGGTACTACAGATAATACAGTGTCACATACTACTAATAGAATACATTGCGTTTAGGTTTACTTTAGGAGAAGAAAATATTATTACTATTATTACATTATTATATATCATTAGTATACCGCTATTACAATTTTTGCAAAACTGGCTCAATATTGTAATATACGACTATCGGAACCTTTATCGAGTACCAAAATAAATAAGATTGCTTGCTAAAGCTAAGGGCAAGTTTATTTTGCGATTCTCGTTTGCGTATGTGAGATATCTGGTACGTTATATGCGTTTCTTGTTATCGCTTGCGTCTCACTCGTCTCTGTATTGTTTTTTATTTACATTTTTATTAGCGAGCACTGCGAAAGAGAAATCTTTCTCGTTATTCAAAATTTAAAGGAAAAAAAAAACATACGGAGGGCGTATTGAATTAGATTAAAATTCATCTACCATCAAATTGTTTATTTAAATTATGTCTTAAATTACAATTGTAGAAATCTATCGACGCTTAAGAATTACGCTGTAGCTTTACCGTAATAATAACATCTTTCGCAGTATACGCCGCAAATATTTAAACGACGATAGCTATTATTATAAAAAAAAAAGGAAAAAGAGAGGGAAAAGAAGGAAGAAGATAATATCATTTTGAAATCAGATTGGCACTATCGCAAATTGTACGTTTTTCATCGTGAACGTAAAATTCGCGATGCGTTACCCTGAAAGGACCGCTCTCGCCTCTGTGCGCAATGATCCATAAAAATCACTCTTGACTTCGAACTTTTCCTGTTATACTATTCCTACGATATTTCCTGTTGTCTTCTCATATTTCGCATTATAATATATATTATAATTATAGTTGCATAATTATAATATTATATATTATAATGTAATATAATTATTATATTATAATTAGGATTTGATTATGATGATTATATTATTAATATATATCATAGATAAAATATCATCGTAGGACAATATAACAAGAAAGGTCCTCTCGACTTCTCTAATCACCAGTGTAGAAATTATGTCAGCCGACGTAAAATCGATTGCTTACGCACTCTTCGATACGCTCCGGGGTACGTTTTACATTTTACGTATCAAAAACAACGCGCCACGAGTACAAGTTCTTTTCGTTGTGCTGAGTAAAAAGGCAAGATGTCTAATACTGATGGAAAAAAAATGTTTCCCAGAAATCACATAGTTTCTTCGATAATTCGAGGATTCTCACAAAATCGATCCTCATGTTAATAAGCTTGTATCTCGGCAAAAATGTCGGCTTCTTATACGCAAACTTTTGTTTGAAGATGCGTTTGTAATGGGAAGCTTAAAATTAATTGGTTCCACTGCTGTCGCATTCGATCACAAACGAATCACTTTATACAAAATGAGTACAATTATTCTACCTAGAAAATTTGGCTATATGTATATATTATATATATATATATATATATATATACACTGGCGATCAAAATTAACGCATAGGTAATTCCATGCCAAAATTTTGCATGATTTCAAATAAGCGTAACTCCGTCAAAAATGGTCGTATCCTAAAAATTTTTTTTTGTTTTGAAGCTTAAAGTCTCTACTTTAAAAAGCAGTTAAGATCTTTTGACTTTATCTTTCTCCCTTCGAGGCATCTCTTTATAAGTAAGGACGTGTTTTATTTTCAAAAATTTGCATAGTTTGACGCACTCCACGGGCTCGAATAAATTTTTTTCGCAAATGTTATTACAACTATCGAAAAATTTGGACTTTTCCGCGTAAATTAAAAAAAAATTGAATGTCGTACGATTTTTTTTCACGGAGTTATGACGTTTTGAAGTTACCCATATATTTTTGTGCATTACCGCCAGCATTAGCATTACCCGATGCGCACCACGAGGAGGTTGCTGGTCGGATTTGGCGCATCGTGTGTGTGTGTGTGTGTGTGTGTGTGTGTGCGCGCGTGTGCGTGTGCGTGCGTGTGTGTGTGTGTGTGTGCGTGTGAGATTGCATTTAAAAATGCGTGTTCCACCCTCGTCTTTGAATGACTTCTTGTAGACGGTTACGCATATTAATGCAGGCTCTAATTGTGGCTTGAGGAATTTCATGCCATATTTGTTGTAGCGCTGTCTCCAGTTGCCGAAGATTGGTTGGCGGTCTCTCCAAATTTTGTAATCTTCTACCCATTATATCCCACATATGTTCAATGGGATTTAAAAAAGACAACGCTCGCCCACACACTGCTAGAACAGTCCTCAATTTTTTTATGGACAACAATATTGAGCTGCTGCCACATCCACCGAACAGTCCAGATTTAAATCCCATTGAACATGTGTGGGATATAATGGGTAGAAGATTACAAAATTTGGAGAGACCGCCAACCAATCTTCGGCAACTGGAGACAGCGCTACAACAAATATGGCATGAAATTCCTCAAGCCACAATTAGAGCCTGCATTAATATGCGTAACCGTCTACAAGAAGTCATTCAAAGACGAGGGTGGAACACGCATTTTTAAATGCAATCTCACACGCACACACACACACACACACACGCACACGCACACGCACACGCACACGCGCGCACACACACACACACACACACACACACACACACACACACACACACACACACGATGCGCCAAATCCGACCAGCAACCTCCTCGTGGTGCGCATCGGGTAATGCTAATGCTGGCGGTAATGCACAAAAATGTATGGGTAACTTCAAAACATCATAACTCCGTGAAAAAAAATCGTACGACATTCAATTTTTTTTTAATTTACGCGGAAAAGTCCAAATTTTTCGATAGTTGTAATAACATTTGCGAAAAAAATTTATTCGAGCACGTGGAGTGAGTCAAACTATGCAAATTTTGGGAAATAAAACACGTCCTTACTTATGAAGAGATGGTTCAAAGGGAGAAAGATAAAGTCAAAATGTCTTAATTGCCTTTTAAAGTAGAGACTTTAAGCTTCAAAACAAAAAAAAAATTTTAAGATACGACCATTTTTGACGGAGTTACGCGTATTTGAAATCATGCGAAATTTTGACATGTGATTACCTATGCGTTAATTTTGATCGCCAGTATATATGTATATATATATATATATATATATATGTATATATATATATATATATATATATGTATATATATATATATATATATATATATATATATATATATATATATATATATATATATAAGACTGGATGTTTCCCTTTAGCGTGTCTTAATCATTACGCAAAACGTTCATCGAATGATGCAAATGCGATGGGGGAAAAGGGGATACATTTAAACACCGCGTCAGATTAACGCATTTTGAATATTAAATATCAATGCAAAGATACTTTCACTATTTCTATCGGTGTTCGTGTAATCTAGAACACCGAAAATATTCCATCATGATAAAATCCATATTAAATATTTAGACTTGCTAAATACACAATAGTACAATTCCAATTTACATTATTAATAACATTTAAAAAATGTAACCAAGACTTATAAAACTTAACTAACAAGAGATCTTTCAGAAAAAATTTATAAAAAAAAATGTTTAAACAAGTATAAAAATCGAGACACTTAAGAATTAAATTATCTAAATGTGCCCCCTTCTCTTCTACTGCACGAGTGAAATAGTACACGTTCGGACAGTTTGGAAGTTTTCGAACACGTGGAAACAGTATTCTTTTTGGATCTTTCCTGATATACTGCCCTACCAAATTTTCTGTTACCTTCCTCTGATATTTCGAAGTCTCAGTTGCGAGGACATTATAATGGTTCGCATTATAATAGTTATAATGTGAAGGCGTGGTACGGTATATATAACAGGAAAGGTTCTTTTTTTCCCCGCAATAATGTACGATATGTACGAACGTTTCTACGAGCTCCTATGATTGTTGTCGCATAAGCACGATCGCGATTTCTACGCTGAGATGAGAAGCTCGTTCTTTCGTGCTCATTATCCGCGTTATCTCCTCAAACATGGATAAAAAATGGACGGGATAAAGCACAGGCGAAAACGCCGAATTGTGAGGAAGGAAAAGCGTACACGATGTACGTCGCGCGTGTTCGTCGAGACACAAGATATCCCTGTAAAATTAATTAATTTTTAATAATCGATTACTTGACTAATTGCCGGAAAAGAAAGAAAACGTAAGACCGAATTATCTCGTCCAGGCAAACCTGTCTCGTTATGGCACGACGATGGTGCGATATAACGGAGAGCTTCATCTTTTTCGCCCTTTCGTACAAACTTGTCGCGGAAAAAAAATATTCATTTTGGCAGTTTAATTTCTTCAGCGCGTAGCGTAATGCACGCCTTGTTACGATCAATTGGTGAACATTTTCCTATGCTGACACCGCAGTTGGCAGAGTTCCCTGTTGGGCAAGTAAACAGAGTATCTCAAGAGAAACGCGCCACATAGCGAGCAAAGGAATTCCTCAAAGCGTGGGTCTCTCCGAGTTGCGTAGATTTGTCTAAATTGTTTACAACTGGACACAACAGAGCCATTTTACTATTATTATCATCATTAGTATCGATCTTTCCTCCCGAGATACGCTGTATACGCGCACACCGCGTGGGAAATCGACGTCCTAATATAAGCGTGATTATTGATCAATTTTTCTAATACAAATTGATCTTCTTTGTGATCGTCTTGCGGCACATGTGACAGGTCTTCAGCGGTGCGGCGCAGTGCTCGCACGCGCCGTGTCCGCAGAGAAAGGCAACATTACGACGACGTTCCATACAGATGCTACACATGTTCGCTTCCTCGAGATCTGCGACTCTAGTCTCCAAGTAACGTAGTCGTTCAAGATCTTTGTCCTTTTCCCTGTCGCCGATCTCCTCCCGTTTATCTTCCGACGATACGTCCTTCGATTTATCCTCCGGATTGGCTATAGAGACTTCACCTGTTGCCAGCTGACCGTCTAGAAAAATGTGCGAAGGTGATACAAAGGATTCGGACGATGTGCAGAATATCTCGCTAGTACAACAAACTTTTAATAGGTTCCTGATCAATTTAGACTATGGAAGATCGCGTACCTTGAATCGTTTGCGTCTTGATGGTATGGCCGCAACGTGCACAACCAACGAGCGAAACGCTACTGCTGGGATCAATTCGGTTCTCCTGCTTTATGTCACCTATAATCCCCGAGCAATCCCGACACTCCGCAGCGTCGCCGGAACCGGCTATGTTCTTCTTTGCCCCGCGCAATCCTTCCGACTGCGATATATTATCTATCCGATACGTAGGCGGCTCTACGTAACCGGGCGGTGGATTGTTCTCTATTCTGCAAGATAAATCGAATTATATTTTATATATATTCGGTTGATAAACTCTAAATCGTTAAAATTAATTAAGTGATTCTGATATTCAAGATCATTTTAACATCGCGTTTTAGATTTTGGACTTGCGGAATGTTTAAAAAATACTTGTATCCTGTCAACTTACTCTAATTGCGTGCTGTGACTTTGGTATTTATAAGATCGTAAAAGATCGGCGAGCAGAGCAGCCTGTGGATTGCCTTCCAGAAGATCGAGCGGCGTCTTGTCCTTGTTATTTTTAACTTGTTCAAGGAGTATGCAACTTCTGTCCACGCTTACCAGGAAACAAGCTAATGCTAATTCAGTCTTTGCGCCTTGCCTCGCCAGGTTCTGCCAGATCTGCCCGAAAGAAGATCGTTCATTAGAAAAGATTATACATGTAAGATTGGTCCACGTTAAAATGCAAGAACTTAGACAACGTACAGTATATATAAGCGGTGAATCCCGGCTAATTTCGGATGTAGGCACGGCAGTTTGTTGATTCGGGCTTTTGGCTATCGCGATATGCAGCACGGTATCACCGTCCTCGTCCGCACTGCCGATGTCCGCGTTATGGTGCACCAGCAGCTCGACAAGCGACCAGTGTCCCTGCGAAGTCGCCAAGTGCAACGGTGTTTGCCGACGATTATTGCGCAGATCGACCTTGGCGCGGCCGCCGCTCTGCGAGAGAAGGATGGCCGCGACTTCCCTGTGTCCGTTCAACGCTGCTAGATGCAACGCTGCGAATCCATCCTCCTTTTTCACGTCCACCAAGTGACGCGCGCGTGCAACCAGCCTCTCCGTTGCACTGTGAAGATTTACAGAATAAATCAGGTGAATTTTATGCATTGCTCAAGCATTGCGTAGACGTAAGTGTGCTGAGTCGCTATGCGACTATATTTAATCAAATCTCTTTTATACATACTGAGCATTGCCTTTGAGTGCGGCATGATGGAGGATGTTGAAGCCCCGTTTATTACGTAGCGTGAAATCAACTCTCTCGCAGGCGCACAACGCGTCGATCACATCCAACGCGTCCTTCCCGATCGCGTCGTGCAACGCTGTATCACCGTACGAGTCCTGGAGATTCACGTCGCAATGATATCGCAGTAGCACCCTCACGCATTGCACGTGCTGTTTGTTAACCGCCACGTGTAGAGCACTACATCTGCCGTTGTTGACGGCATTGATAGCCGCGCCTCGCGATAACAATAGGTCCATTATTTCTGGCTGATTGCTGTTTAAATCAAAAGAGAGAACATCGATGTAATTGACGCTGCGGAATATTTGATTTCCAGTAATTTTTAACGTACCCGAAGGCCGCATAATGCAACGGCGTATCTCCATCCTCGTCGACCGCACGTAAAGAGGCACCGGCGTCCAAAAGGAGAGTGCAGAGCTCGCGCTGACCTTGATGTGCGGCCACCTGCAGGCACGTTTTCCTGCCACCACCAGGAGCACATGCGTCCACCCTACCAGGATATTTCTTGAGGAATTCCCGTACCGCGTCTACACCGGCCTCGCCTCTAGCTGCGTCCCTCAACAATTTCTCCACTTCGCTATCGGTACCATCGACTACGTCATGAAAACAAATTAAAATGATGATCTTGTTTTACACGTAGCAACAAAGATAAAATCAATCTTTTTCTTATATTAATTTACATACAATATTTTTAATTTTAACGCTATCAAATTCACGTGTATAATAAAAACAAACATACTCGAACGATCCCTACTTCTGTTGGCATTATCATGCGCGCCAGCCGTGGTGTTCGTACCAGAAGATACCGGAACGACACTCAGAGGATTAAATGTCCATGTATGGCCGTGTATGTCTAACGCCACACGCAAGTCACCATCGGAATAGATTTTAATTACCTTCCCGGTTTTCCCCAAAGCCTACGACAAACATAAATCCGATATCTCACACATATGTTACTTCCTCATATAATCATACCAAATGACAAAAACAAGGATATAAATTGCCGACTAACGTTTTTCATGACGTCTATCCATTCACCATGGCCACGTTGATATTGTTTGACAGCAGCCAGGTCACTCTTCACGCGGACTATATCACCAAGAGAGAATGCATCCTTAGCGGTAACTTTCGTTAGAGCACCCGGATGGAAAGTCCACCTATTATGGCAGCCTTCGTACTGCACGCGAACATCTCCCTTATCCGTAATCCGATGCACCGTGCCAATCTAGATTTTAAATAAAAAAAATTAAATCCCATATTTCTTCATATTTCTCTATATTAATTCTAATTGAATATATTAATATATTCTCCAATAAGAACTCAATAAGAATGACTCAATAGAAGAAAATATTTTCCTGATAAATTTTCACACACACACACAAAATCAATTAAAATTTATCTTTTCCTCTTTTCGATAGACAAAAAATCCTAAATAATATTAATAAATGAATCAATCAAGATCCTAAAGTTAATGTTCAACAGATGTTAACTAATATTTAAGGCATTTTGAAGCTAATAAAGTTACTTTCGCGAAGTACCTTTCCTATGTAATCAGCCATACGCGGATTCCATCCACCGTGACCGTCCTGCATCTCTTTTAACGTTTCGACCTCCATTAGCACTTTCACTTTGTCACCAACGTTAAACGTTAAAGGGTGTGGACTAGTAGACGTAATGTTGACGACACCGGTCTTCGTCGGCGTCGTACTGTTTCCGTTATCCGGCACAGTCAAGACCGGTTGGCCAAGTAATGGGAGGTGCTCCTTGTAATAAATACCAGAATTAGCCTCCTCCACGTAACACAGATCCACGCAACCTTTGAAGCCTAATCGGTACACGTTAGTGCTACCCGTAGACCACGTAACAGTCGCGACTGATCGGCTGCTCTCGTTGTCCCATCCGCGTATGTCCATGACTCTGCCAGTTTTCCCTGAAACATTCGAGGAAAATTAGATCGGCAATTTATTACACAAATACATAATTTATATACATGATTTAAACAAAATGTGAATACCACGTCCACCATCCTGATTTCCCCATTCCCAATCCGGACCACGAATGACTTTCGCTCCTATGAAGATCCCCTTCAGAGGTATCTTCGTACATCCTTCTCGCGGTCCCAAACGAACTCTGTGCCCAATTAAAAATCGCAATTAAATATCAAGATAAATAGCAATTTCATTAAAATTGAATTAAAATTGCTCTTGAACGCTCACCCCACAGAATTCGCAGTTTGATATCTTTCAAAGGTATGAGTTAGCTCGTGTACGTCAGCCATATAACATTGTGTGCAGAGATCGTAATCGAAACACTCCGTACACTTCCACCTGATGCCGATTATCCCGTGCCTCTTGCAACCGTCGCAGATGATGTTGGTATGCTTGACGCCAGCGGCCGCATTATCGAACACCAAGAGATCGTAAGCACCCTGATAGCCAATCCTATAATTACTTCTTGCGCCATGGTCCCACTGAACGATCACCGTCTTGTCCGGCGTTCGATCAGTGGGATTTGGACTGGAAGTTGAGTTTCCCGTGGAGGGAGGCCTGCCAATCTCTACTATCGTCCCGGCGTGGCCCTCTCCACCGTCCTGGTCGTCCCATTTCCAGTCCTGCCCACGGACGACTCGCAAACCAACCTCTAGCATCTCCGAATGTATAAAATTTGGCTTTTTTCCCTTGAACAAAAATATTACACACATTCAGCATTACATTGCAACGCGTACATCATAATCAGTCTACATTTTACAAAAATAATAATAATAAACGTGAATAAAAAAAAAATTGGAAAACAGTTATATCCTACGTTTTACAAAATTGCAACATTTGCTTCCTTTTATATAATTAATACGGAGATTAATTAGAAGATACTCTATATGTTACATGTTTTGCAAAAAATAAAAACGATATAGTTAACAATCAAATTTCTTGCAAAGAAAATTAATAATTAATAGAACATCGTCTCTCGACTTAGCTAAAACCATTACTTCAAGTACAATTGGCAATTATCAATAATAAAATATTCGTCAAACTTTGCAATCACACGAAACGATAATACTCCAATGCAACGCGTTCCACGTATACGTGCTTAATCAGAAGCCGTCGCGTCCCGTCACGGTTCGCAAACCCGTGTGCCGTCGGAAACGTCATTCGGTACACGAATTTTTTTTCACAAGGCCCCCCGCTGCGTGTACGCTCCGCGGTATCACCGAATTATTCGGAGCTCTGAGCAACATATAAACGAAATCCTCAGGACCAGGATGAAACCGCCCGATTTCGGAGCACCGCTTCCGGATTCGAGATTCCGGAATCGGGATTTTGCGGCCGTTACCTGAAGGCAAGCCCGGGCTTGGTCCTTATGAATCATACGGGGCGGAGCGACGACGGCGACGACGGCGACGACGACGGCGGGGACGGCGCGGCCGACGTTCCGCGGGACCGTGCCTGGCGGGCACTGGGGTGACGCGCGCTGTAGCTGGCAACCGGCCGTGGGGTAGAGCCGCCGACATTACGCAGCATCGTCGCCGTGGGGGATTACGCGCGCTCCATCGCCGTGGAGTACGACAGGAGCGGCGACGGCGATGACAGCGGGCGGCGACGACGACGACGACGACGTCTCTCACGGGTTCTCACGTCCTCAATGCTGACGACGATAACCTCATAACCGGGCTCGCTGACGATAGCGCCTCCTTCGATCCGGGGCACGTCGGCCCGCCGATCTGACGCACGGAGAACTAATTAGATGTCTCTCTTCCGCTTCTCGCGCGCGCGCTCTTTCTCTCTCTCTCTCTTTCTCCTTCTTTCTCCCTCTCTTTTTGTTTCGTTCTCCGTCCTTCGTTCTTTTCCTTCCTCCATCGGTTCGAACTCTTTTTTTTTTTTCCTCATTGCATACCCCTTCCACCCCTTTTCTACGATCGCACGAACGTCAGTACGACGGAATTTTAATTGGATCTTTATGCGATTTCAACACCGCGCAAAATAATAGCATGTAGACAAATATATACGGGGTGTCCCGGATCTATCACACCACCTGTTAATGGCGCAGATTCTTCTTGAAATTATTTATGTCCATTTCTATCAGTGCGGATTAACTTTCCGATATAGATAACTAATACAGAATTTTTTCTTTCTCTAATTTTTAAAATTAGAAAAAGATAGAAAGTAATTTAACCCGAAAATAAAGTTAATTTTTTTTAAATATAAATGGATATAAAAAGACAAAAATCCTAATATCAAAATGTTGAAACTATAGTAGTTTTTAAATGAGAAAGTTTAAAGATGAGCAATCAGATTATTTAAAATTCGCGCGGATTTTTTTAAAATTCAAATCCGTTGCATTATATGCATGAAGCTGCTTTATGCCTTGTCTAGACTGGAGGATGATCCTACTAATGGCTCATTCGAATACGTAGTGCCTGCGTTCGTTTTCTCCTAATTTCTTCCACTGGAAACATAAACTATATTGAAAATTTATAATAATTATAGATTTTTAGTATAGTATATGCTCCCAGTGGGAGAGAAATTGGGAGAAAACGAACGTAGAGAATGTAGACGGGTAAAAATTATATCTAAGTCTAGTAATAAAAAAAGAGTAGTAGGATCATCCTCCAGACAGGGCATGAAGCAGCTTCATGCATATGCAACGGATCTGAATTTGGAACAATCCGCACGAATTTTAAATAATCCGATTGCTCATTTTTAAACTTTCTTATTTAAAAATGACTATAGTTTCAACATTTTGGTATTAAGATTCCTGGTCGTATCAGACTACCGCCTATGAAGGCCGATTACTGATACAATTGCAGTTAAATCTGAATAATTGATTAATCTGTGTCCAATCGCAACCTGGTCAAACGGGTGTTATCCCAAACAATTCATATCTTTGCGAAATATAGAAGTTAAGTGTTTATTACAGACATACTTATTACGACCAAAGAATGTATTATTAGTTTAATTAAAAGTGCTGTTTTAAATCTTGTTTATTTTTTATTTCTATATTAAAACTTATTTGTGTTTTATTGTACATACGTCACTTTTTGTTTATAAGCGGGAGTTGCAGGAAAATGGTGGACCAATTAAAAATGGCCTTCTCATGGTCAGTCTCTGATTAGAGAGTCTCTACTATAGCCGAGCAAAGGTCGAGTGTTATCATGAAAAGGCATCTTAAGGGTGAAGTCACACGGTACGGGAATCAGCGTGCGGGACAGAGGATGCGTGATTCGAACAGCCAATCAGCGCTCTTCCGCATTTTTCTATCTCACATGATTGGCTGTTCAAATCACGCATCCTCTGTCCCGCACGCTGATTTCCGTACCGTGTGATTTCACCCCGCATAAACATATGCATAAGAAAATTGATTGGTCCTTAAACGTGTGCATAAGGAAAATAGATCAATCCATTCTTTTATGCATATGCTATGCACTTATGCAAGTTCGTCTAGATTGACCCTAAAGGTGCAATTTCACATGCTGTTGAAACAAGCAATTAAAGCGACAGATTTGTCGCTCCTAATCCAGCGGCTACAGTTTTGTAGTTTGAACTCGTTCAACTACAAAGCATTACTGCTCACATGCACAGTGACAGTGCTGCTGTGCCATAGAAGCCATCATACTAAAAGTGCTAATACACGAAAAATGCAAAATCTATCTCTAAACTTAAGATTTTGTCGCGTCTATTCATTTTTTATGTACAAAAGTTGCCGCCGTAATATTCAACGACAAAAGTTGTCACGTGACCCTTTTTATCGCTCAAAAACGGTCGGTTTCAGCAGCACGTGAAAAAGCACCTTAAGGGCTATCGCACACAAAATTGCATAGCCGCATATGCATAGTACAAGACTGTCTGGACCAATGAACGTCAAGTATAAAGTCGCCATACTGATGTATGCTTAATGCTCATTAGTTCAAACAATTTTATGCTATATGCATATGCGGCTATGCGATTTTGTATGCAATTGCCCCAAGTATTGCCGCATCTCGTATCCAGGAGGTCCAGGAGCCATAGAATTTATTGCTTAAGTTTTTCATGTATCACAGTCTTAAAAGTTAAAATCAATACGTTCATTCACAAATTACCTTACATACAACACTCTTAAAGTTATTAAATTTACATACAACACTCTTAAAGTTATTAAATTTTGAATTTCAAACTCAGATTTAAAAATTAATTAGATAAGTTTAATTACAAGTACTTTGTATAAGTATCACTAATATTAGTTATGTTAAAAAATTATAAATATATAACAAATTATTACATATTAACTTTCTTAAATAAATAAATAAATAAATAAATAAAAAAAAAAATATATATATATATACATACACGCACGCACGCACGTACACACACATCAACTTCTATTTAAATTATTATATATTATAGATATATTATAAATAGGAAAATATATAATTATTATATATAAATATGTATATATAATAGGGTTAAATTTAAGAGTAATCACAATTACAATATCTGTATCAATTATTTAATTATATTAATAACTATTGTCAAATGTTATCTTATCACAATCTCTATAATGTATACAAAAATATTGTTTTACAGTATACATGCAAAGTATTGTACATTTCTGCATCTTATATAAGAGATAATATTTTATAATTCTCAATGCAAATATGCATATAATATACACAAAAAAAAATAAATTGCTATTCAATGATCATAATGAACATTATATGCAGTATATTTTTTCTAATACATGTTTTCTAACTTACGAAAATCTATTCATTTTCTGCTTTTATGTTTAGGGACATGTTTTAAATACATAAATTATATATATGTTACAATATATGTAACACACAATTATATAACAATACAAATATTTTAAATGTAGTCTAAAAAAACAGTATTATTATATGGAATGTCTTATAAATCTAGCACCATTTATGCGTGTAAATAACATCATTATCCCTGAGATCATTAATCGTGTGTTTTGTAACTGCATAAAAATCTACTTTGTATATTGAGAACAATGATGAATATATTGAGCAAATAATAAAAACTTTTATTTTAATTACTTTGGTGCTGGACTCATAGGAGACCCCGTATATCTTATCGATATTTTAATATTTACATGTTAATAGATACAACAAAATTTATAATGTTACATGTATACATAAATAAATATTATCTTCTTGCTTAGCAGCACTGTCAAAATAAAATATTTCTAATTCTTTTGTTTTTGTAAAAATTTACAAAATTTCTTTTATGATGTGTAAAACAATGTATTAACACTGGAAAATATCGAACGATTTTTTACTAAATTCTTATTACTCAAGGCTTTTATTCACTCAGTTATCATGTAGCCATCTTGAATTGGTGATATCAGAAGCGAGAAAAATATCAAGAAAATTCTTGCAACATACATTAAAATAAATACGTTTTTCAGGAAAATAGTGTCTGTAATCGATAAAATAGACTTGTAAAATATGCTAAAAACTCCTCTTTGGATAATTAATAAATAACCCATTAAAAATAAGTTATACAGCATAGAAAAATGGCTTAGGAACAACTGAATTGCTTTAAACATCTGAAGATACTTTAAGGTGAAAGGGAAAGAAATCACAATAAAGAGGACAAGAGGTGTAAGAAAGGAAAAGAAAAACCCAAATCATAAAGTCGATGTATGATAGTTCGGCTGTTGGCATGTCAAACACATAAAAAAAGTTATTTAACAGCTGTCGAATTGAAATAAATATTTACTTTCACATATCAAATTATAATAAAATAGGAGTCTTTAATATATTTTAACACTAAATGACAATTATTTTAAATAATTATATTATTGTGAGCGTATAATTGTAATATTGAGTGTGAAAAACACTATACTGAAACGAAAAATGACACTGTACGTTGCAAGAATAATTTAGTTTTTCGACATTATTCTCAACATCTTTTAATTGAAAAATTTGTCACATTTAATACTATATGTATTGTTAACGCGGATTTTATCATCGAGCCAGTAGCAATCGTCTCAATATAATCTCGAATAGTTTGTGACATAGTATCTATATTATTTTAATATTAACAATTCTGTTTTAAATCACTTATTAACTCATACTCATTTACTCATTCACTCGTAAGTTGAAATATCGATAATAATAAGATACTTAAAATAATAAGATACAGTTCATTGGAGTTTGATTGAAGCCACTTTGAATAGCAGTAGTCTGTTACGTTGACTAGTTTAATTTAGTATTAAAACTAAAATCATTTCTAATAGTTTTCATATTATATTATTTAAAATTGTTTTCCTTTGATATGTTATATCTAATCAAAGATATCATTACGTAAAAATAAAGGTGAAAACGATTATACTACATCTTTCCTCGGTGGTACCCTGATATATTTTTCGGATCGACAATTACGGACAGAACTGTTTGCCCCGCGTAATTTGCAATACTTGCGATAGCACCGGCTTGTAAAAGTTCTTGCATCACGGGCGTATGACTATTGTCTATCGCATGAAACAAAGATGTCCGTCCCGATTTCATATCCTTCAGGTCAACAGTCGCACCTGCTGATATAAGTGCCTTGACTCCTGGCAAATTACCGCGTATACTGCAATAATGCAACGCTGCAAAACCTTGAGAGATAATAAATAGACGACGTTAATCAAGATACTTCACAAGATCCCCAGGTAGCAAGCGTTATTTGTCATCATTTTGACGTTAAAATGTCAAAATCGTTATTTTAACGTCAAAATGACGTCAGCTTGCTAGTTGGGGACCAGTTCTACAAAACTTCATTTGCATATTGTAATAATCTTACCGTCTGAATCAATTTGATCGAGCAATTTCGAATTTGAGACCCGGCTAACAAGCATCGATAACAACGGTGATGACTGTTTGCTAGCTATAATCACTGCCGATTCATGTATGGGTTTCGGTATCACCGGTTGTGCTCCGGCATCGAGTAAGAGCTTCACTATTTCGCTGCACACGTCATATTTGATCGCCAATTCCAAACTCGTCTGCGAAGCATAAAACGTATTATTGTATCTCTTAAAATTAAATAAAAATTAAATGCGATATTAGATAAAGGAAATAAAATTACCGCTCCATCTTCAGTTAATATATCAACACTTTCTTTACAATGTTCAAGTATCATTAATTGTCTCCGAACGAGATAGACGTTATCGCTTAGAACGGCGTTATGTATGTTCAACATGCCGTCTTGATCGTATCGTTTAACACATTCAAAGTCTCTCTGTAAATGCTCCAGAAGGCTGTCACATCTTATCTTCGACACTGATAAAGTCTCTTTTATTTTAAGAGCATCTGAATCCTCTTTCCAAAATTGTTCCATAAAACTATCTAAATCAATACTTTCTCGATCGGTTTCGTGAAAGTCTTTGAATACAGGACTATCATTGGATATCAAATTATTAGAATACGTTTTATCGGCTAACGATCGATTTTCTTTGGGGGGAATATGATGAAGAGTAATCTGATTTAACTTGTGAATATCCTCCAGATCCTTGTTTATTAATATAAAAGATTTAGGGTCGAGCAGGCCGAACACTACTGTCTGCACTTGCGAGTCGTGTACAGCTTTGTGACCCTTCGGTGGACATTTCGGAACGTATCTCTCGATTCCGATACCGCAGTCGGCTAGAGCCTTCAACGCTAGATCACGCAGCTCATTGTCTTTCACACTATCCATCGCCTTTTTTATAATATTTAATGAATTCGACAAGTCTGTTTGAGGCAAATTTGTATTCTGTACATTTGACTGAACCGTTGCACTAGTATTTGTAATTTGTTGCAGTTCTGAAATATGCCTCGCGGGATCATCACTGACAATCGAACGATTATTTCGAGATTCTGCCTTCGAGCCTTTGCTTTGCGTATCGTCACACTTTGCGTCGTGCCTAACTGTACCGTGATCTGTAACATTCGCTGTATCTACATTTTCCGACGCCACTGGAGTATTATTTTCTTGTGTCACAACTGCATTCTGATTAAACGAAAGAGTTTCGTCGTTAGGTATAATTGTCATAACATTTTGTGTCTTCATTTCGGGCACTTGACCATTAGGAACTATGTCAGGCTTAGCTTGAAGTGTATTATTCTTATCGTACGAGACTTGGCCACCGTTGGAAATTTTCCTATTACAATTGTGCGAGTTGCTGCGATTTGAAGTCTTATCGACTTTATCGTATTTCTGCACAAGATTTGCCGCACTCTTCAGAGACGTAACTATCTTCCCATTTTCCGTTTTCTTTATAATAGCGATACATTTTCCCTTACTTACTTTACGACTCTTGTCAAACAGTGGCATAATCTTTCTATTGCTAGAATTTATCGCGAGTGTCCTTGGAAGATACGGTAATTCGATAATTTCTTCATGCACCGATGTTTCCGTAGAAATCTCCTTATTTTCAGCAGCAGTTTCTTGAACTCTTATATAACTACAATCTTTATCATCTGTTGCATGATTCGTTACATGCTTCTGATTACTATCAACAGTTCGATACACAGAATATATATAACTTATATCATCTGTACAAGGCGTCTTATTGGTAGTAATATTACTATTATTACACAGCCACTTTTCCGTCTTACCTTCCACGCCTTGATCGTTCGAAAGCATTTTATTCATTGGTGGAGTTTCAAATTGCCGTTGCTGCAACACGCTGGTATTATCAGCCCGAGAAATGCGTCTGCTGCAAGACATCACCTCCATTAAATTAGTCTTTGGAATCTTTCTGCTACCCGGCTTAAGTATTCGTGGAAGTGCTTTCACATGCGTGACTGGAGATAGAGGGAGCGTCAATGGCTTATCGATGGACTTGAAATTGGATTTGGTGATAGTAATCGTGTTCCCCTTAGACGGGTCGAGGGATTTCACCTCTACGTTGAACTCTCCCAGATCTCTCCCCTTCGGAGAGAGGATTCTCAGTTTCTGCAGAGTACACGGAACTCTCGTCTCCTCGTTCGACGACACTCTCGCGTTGTCGGGGTGTGCGAGACTCGGAGCAATGGGCTTGACGACATTTACACCCTTCATCAAGGCCTGTTTCATCGTGCTGGGGAAATGCCGCTGCAGCTGGAATTTCCGTACACACCTTTGCGACTGCTTCCGCTCCCTGTTCGTCATCGTGCATCTCTTCTTCGCCGGCGTGGGCTCCGCGGGACTGTCCATTTACATGAGCGATCCTCAAAAGGACAAACCTCTGGCTTCGCGCCACTTCTTTCGTCCCTACGGTGAAATCCCCTCGGGGATATAACCTGTGCCGGACAAATGGTGGTATTGTGCTTAGAATGGAGACTCTTTTCTGTCAGATATAATAAAATACGCATAAAATGCAACGAACTCGTTCGCGGGAATGACTTGCCAAGATCAAACTGTTTGCGCGTGCTGCAACAGAAGACGTAGGAATCACCGCTCCGACGGGACATCCCTGGGCCATCCCCTTAATTTACAACCTCACACGATCGCCGGACTGTTCGGTTGGAACACTTGGAACTTTAGTGCGCGTGCAACGTTTAAACGAGCATTTTCGTATTAGAAGTGTTGCGTCTAGATATCTGTACGTTAGAGGCTTACGGCATTTTCCATTGGAAAAAAAGAACTCGCTTGCACTGAGTGCTTGAGACGTATTTCATTGGTAGTTTTAGTGAGTATGTTCTGAGAAGAAACAAAAACTCGAAAACTGTGGGGGCACTGAGTGCCAGCGAGTTTTTTCCAATGTGGAAAACGCTATTAGTTTACACCGAAATTTTGTTTTTTTAATACAAGTCGTAAATTCATCAAGTAGTAAATTCTAGATAATCAGCCAATGATTGAATTAATTTCATAGGAAATAACTACTTGAGGCGGTACTACTAAACACATTTGATGTGTAAACTTGGACATGGACAATGCAGGGACATTTTGATACGTGTGAAGTATCGCATAGAAAGTATGTTCGTATTTACGAAGTTTATACGAGGATATTTGTATATGCGAATAAAAGATTATTAATACTTCGTTTCTATAAATTTTTAGAATGAATTCGATAAAAGTTTTATTTAATTAATTAATTAAAATATTAATTAAAAATTAATTTTTCTACACATGCGTGCATAATATTTCTAATTTTGTCCATTTTATACGCGTCTATTTTATCAATCGATCTGTGTAAACGAGACTAGAATTAATCCCAGAAATCTTGGAATATTAGCTAATTCTCAGAAATCTTGAAAAATTCTCAGAACTTTAATTAATTCTCAGAAATCTTGGAAAATTCTTAAAATTTCAGTAAACGTTGCAGATTATATTCTCCTAATACTTTGGCAGTTTTGAGTATTTAGATTTTTCAAGAATTTAGAAATAATTCACTAATAAGTACATCACTTTAAGAATTATGATTTTAAGAATTAAAGACATTTTTAATCTAAGGAGAATGCAACTGCCTAAGTTTTTTTTTCAATTTTCTATAATTAACAAAGTATCTGTAATAAAAATAAAGTATCTTAAAGTAGTAAATGAGATAGGCAGAGGGAATGATCGAAGACAAAACTGAATATTGCAGTTTCAAAAGCTTTATTTATTATAAATTTTTTGTTACAATTATTCAAAATGCACTGTTCATTATTTTTAGTAATTTACTGATTTACAAGTGATACACAAAAGAAACATCATGTCATAATTCATAAGAATCTATCTATTTCTATCATAATTATGTGATATCTACATCATTCACTAATTATTGAGAAGTTTTAATTTTTATTTCGGTTGAACGATGTTGTGAAATATTTATTAAGTTTTTTAAAAACCTTTTGTTATTAACAGAAATATTATGAAATTCTTATAAATCGTATACATATAATCATTTCTAGAAAAAAGGATATTTTTCGAATGCCAATTAGACGAAAAACAAATTAAGACAAAAAAGCATTTCTTCTTGTCAACATCGAAGATATTAATATAGTCAAATTTGAAGCATGTATCTTCATTTGTATTTTAAAAGAAATTTTTTTAATCAGCCTATTAAACATTTCAATTATCAGACACATGAACACATCGCTAATTCATTCGAAATAGCATCCTGTATTTTCTGTAATTTTTGTATACATTCCGCAATATGTTGCAATAACAGCATTTCATCGCTATTATTGCTCGTAATAATATCATAAATTTATAATTATGATGTACATGATGTTATACGCTTGTATTTTTGTATAAATATTAATCAGATAACAATTATATCATTACTATATCATTACTTAATATATTTTAAGAATCTTTGTACATATTCATAAGATTCTTTCACGTTTCGATCACATATCGCGTATTTACAAATCTGAATCGTATCCGAGTGTAAGGATTTCGAGTTATTATATTTATGTTACACAAAGTTACTATTATAAGACCATGGGCAGTCACATACATAAACTATTACACGCACTGGTATACTCAACGATTCATAAATTCGGTACTTCAATTAGCAATTGATTTCCCAAATAAAACTGTAGGAATCTGCAGTGTGTATTCACATTTTTTACGAGAAAAGATCTCTAAATACTCTATCTATCATTTGATCGCGAATCGCGTTAAAGGTTTGCTTTGTGTGCGATATGGTGGTCAACATTAATATTCCGTTTATTACGCTCATTTTTCTTTATTTAGCGCTTGAATAAATTCTTCTAGTTTTTCTTGAATCTGTCTAACTCGTTCTGAAAATAAAAATACTAATTAGCGACGTAATTTACCAACAATAAGATATTTAAATATTTACTATACAGTACTGATTACACTTTTTTATTACTTTATATTTGTTATATTTAAATTATATAATTTAGTAATAATAATAAAATTATTGTAATAAAAATATATTTCTAAATCAATTTCAGAAATTAGCATTTTTATAAATTATACGATTAATATAGAGAGCAATATAGAGAAATACTACAATACATACTAAGTTCCTCTGCTAATGTGACTCGTCTGCCTATAAGTAACTTTTCTTTAATTTCGTTATCTTGACTATAATCCTCAAGGACCTCCTTGATTTCTTTGTCCAATCTCCGAGCTTCTCTATTCATGATTTGTTGCCTAAGCGCATTCGCAGTGACTTTCAGCATTTGCTGAATTCGCCAGAAGAGCACTACATCGTTACATTCCATCTGAAAATATCCTGTCTATAAGGACGATTCTAGCAATCATGTAAATTGTATAAATTTTGTTTTATTATTTTCACGTACCTCGTTTTCGTGCCCAGTATGATACAGATAATATCCTTTTTTGCAATCATATGCTCTCGCCAAACTTTGTTGTAGGAAAAATCTCCTGTACACAGGATGCCACGTCTCTCGAATGAATTCATTATCGATTTCTAATCCGTTTCTCTGTAAGTTTTTCCTAACAGCTGTGAGTTCGTCGTGCGTTAAAGTAGGTGCGTGTTTCTGTAATCGAGACTACTATAATTATGAAATCACTGCTACAAAGTTTTATTTAACTGCAACTATCTGTGTATACTTATCTGTATATACTTACCTTATCGGCATAAAGAATTTTATCCAACTCGTTCTTGACCGCTGTACGTTTCTGCTGTTCTTCGGTTTGATTCTGCCAATACATCCACCGTTCCTTACGATTAGGTCCCAGCATATCGCGCAGAATTTGTTCTGTACTCTGCAATTTTTCCTTAACTGAGGTTTCTAAGAAACGTACTGCTTGGTCCCATTCACGTTTGTCGTTCACGCTTCTATCTTCCAAGATGTTAAGTTGGATAACGCGTAGCATTTCGGATGCCTGAAAAAAGAAAAATTTGATTTATTAAAATATTTTTAATTCATTAATATTACAACTTTTTATAAAAAAGAGAATAGAAAAGATAAAAATAAGCCGGAAAATTATATTTACCTTCTCTTCCCACGAATGACGTCTCATTGCTTCATTTACTACGGCGTTCTTGAGGTTGTCGAAAATATCATCGTGATCCGGACTAAGTCGAGCCTGTGACATAAAATTTTGAAATTCCTGCTGCAAACATTCCCACCCACTTTCGACGCTACGCGCAGGCAGTTGTTGCTCTGCCCAATGCCTGAGCTTAATATCGACAGTGGTATTAAATGTATCTATAACAAAAGAACATTATCGTTAGGAAACTTTTCATTTCTTCCTATTTAACGAAGAGAAAACAATCTATCAATATATACTATACTTGGATTTCCGCTTTGAGCAGCAGGCAGATAAATATTCTCGAAAACGTGCATACTGACTTTGTCCCAATTTCGAGCCATTAGCACTTCCTCCCAGTGCCTCGGTGATACCTGGGACAAATTAACTATCTCGTCCAAAATTTCGCCTCGTGCCTTTTCGAAAAGCTCGTCTCTGTCTAGCTCCCTTAACCTAAATATGTAGTGAAATAAGTTGACGAAACCAAAATTGCTTTTAATTATTTACCTCGGAAAATTATTTTTCCATTCCGTCTCCAAATTGAATCTTGTGGCTTTGAATGCATCCGCTTGTTGTTCCACCGTTTCGCGAACCATCTTCCAAAAGCATTCAGCTACCGCCAAACTCAAGTTTTTGGTGGTCACTTGACCGGACATTGCTAAACCATCTCTGAATAATCAGAAGTTCGTTAACAATCATATCATTTGTACTGTCGCGCGGTTTTAAGACGCTTTTGTTGAACTTACTTGAAGAGTTTAGAGTTTCTAAAGAACTTCTCCTCGTAGTCCTTGATCGTTTGTATACTGTCGTCCTGTCTGCCTCGACCGGTGACTACGGCGAAGTAGCCTAATGCCTTCATTGGAAACAGTTTACCTGACAATATTTTGCGCAACCTCTCAGGATTAGTCAAATTCTCTTCTGCCATGTCAACCTGCCATAAGAAAATGACAATTGTAACAATATTTGCATTCGTAAATTTTTTTTACAAAAAGAAAATGACATTTTGTACCTTTGTCAAAACAAAGATCGTCCTTTTGCCCGAAGGATCCATTTGAGATACAAGATCGGTGACATTGCTTCTTTCCGCATCGACGGAGCCATCTTGTATGCAAAGAATGATTGCGTTAGGATTACTCATATACTGTTGGCTCATTTGTTTAATTGCTTCACGAGTGTCTTCCGCCATATCAACGGTTACCGTCTGTCTCAGGAAGAAAAATTTTGTAAGCAGAATTTTCTTGAAAGTTTATAATATGAAAAGCATTATAGATACTTACGCTAATAATACCAGGTAGATCGACTAAAACTATACGTTGCAGACCCGGTCCCTTCACCGTCATAGAAATGACATCCTGACTGACGGTCTTTCCATTCTTAACACTATTCTTCATTCGCAATTCTATCTCCCGCCTGAGCTCGGCCAACTCCGATTCTTTCGTAAGATCGAACTCTCTGGAGCTATCTTTGAATTGTGCTACATGATAGGGGCCTTCGCTCAACGTAACTTTAACTGGTGCTCTCGTCATCATTTCACCTCCACCTCTATACAACCAAGAGACAATAATGAATATTAGTAATATTCTTTACGATCGAATATTATATAAAATAAAACAGAGAAATAAGTATACCTCGGAAATATCCTTGCTTGAGCAATCATTTCAAGCACAGATGTTTTACCGGAGCTTTGGTCGCCAACGACTACTACTCTAGGTAAATGATCAGCAGTGGAATAGGCACTATCGTAATCATTCAGTTCGTCTAAGACATCGCTGTACATATCAATTAATGATTTCTGTAAAGACAAGAAGAAAGAACGTAGAGTACAACTGAAACAAGTTACATAAATTAACAGAATATATATGCAAATTACTTTAATCTTTTTGTTGTTAAATTTCTGACTTCCTCGTAAAAGTATTTGCTTGCGCAATTCTTTGTTCTCTCTTTCTAGTCTCTCTATTTCGCGTTGATACTTTAGTTGCATCTGCATCAGTTCATCCTGCATGGCGTTCATCCTCTGTTGCGAAGATTCTTCAACAGAGAAAGAAAAAAAGAATTATGAGAATGTCGAATAATTTTTTATCGTGAAAAAATCGTAAATCAATGATATGTACGTACGAGCTTTCTTACGTTCCTCGTCAGTATTATCACTAGCTAATGGACGTGCAAAGGCAACCACATTTTTGGATAACTGCTCTTTTGTTTCTGCTTAAAAATAAGACAGTACGTATTTTTAATTTATAACAATTTGTAATTTGTTCTGCAAATGCAAGAAAGCTGGTATCAACGTGAAAAATTAATAGGACTATTTTATGTGCATAAGCAATTTTGTGTGAATATGAATACAAAATTAAATTTAAAAAAAGATGAATTATGTTGCTTCATACAAGCTAATGCAACAAAAGCAGTGGATAATGGCCCTGTCCCATTCAGTATTTAAAATGCATGTCCAGTGTTATTAAATTTCATGTAAATACAATTTATTTGCCAACAAAAATTTGCAACATTAATTAATTTTTAATTGTTAAATCATTTGACTGTAAAATGCTGAATGGACAGAATATAGGTGAAATAATTTCAAAGTCTTTACACACCTGAATAAGTTTGTTTTGCTACCATTGAGATAGTATCAAGTGCACCTGAACAGAACAGACCACGATAAATTAATGAAATGCATGTGAAATAATACTTCGCAGTAATAAATTACATACCATTAAATTGACGTAAAATTTACGTTTTATAAGAGAATATAAATAAATTTTCTTTTAAGAACGCAAAATTTGCAATTAAATTTTACAGATAATAGACAAACAATATCAACAAAAAATATCGACGCAAATTGCTTTATCATGCACATTTTTGCATACAAGCAATAAGCTTAGATATTACACGTAAAGAAATCACCACAATTAAAAAAACTGGAAAAAGGAGGTAATAAGGTAATTGCCAAGATAACCAAGGTAATAATGGTATCAATTTATATGCTGTAATGATTAGGATTATTAGCAGGTAAGAAAATGTCAGGCAAATGGAGAAATGCGTAATAACGAACGGACAAAATAGGACACTCGGTAAATAGTTATAGGTATATATTGTTAGGAATAATGCGACATACGAATAGATTAAGGAATTAAAGACTCCTCAATAGACTCACTCTGTATCGAGCTATTTTCTTCATAGCTATTTTGACGACTTTCTGCTGCCTTAATAGCGTCATCCAATCTCTGATCAAACCAGGTCCTATACTCCTGATATTTAGTTACCCCAAACTCCTTTATACGTGGATCTGTTTGCATTTGCCAGGTTTTTTTATCACAAATTGTTAACCCGCTTTGTTTTGCCTCACATTTTCGCAAATTCGAACGAGTTATATATTTGCTCTGCTTACCGATCTCGATCTTGTCAGCCATGTTGCTCTTAATCGTCATGAGTGACTCCCGAAAATCTTGCCATTGCTTTTCGTTGGGCATCAGATTTTCTAGCCATCCCAAATCTGGTAATCCCTCCTTCCACTGTTCGTATTTCTGTATGGATAGTGTTGTGATTACAATATAATTATATCAGTATATTTATACTTGTATATGCGATAATATAATTATAGCAGTATATTAATATTTAAAGGTCCATATTCAGAACGCATTTATAAAAATGTTGGTACGTTTTTTGTCATTCTATCTTTATCTTTCTGTAAACTTAAAACAAGGACAGAATGACAAAAAAAGCATGCCAACGTCTTTATAAATGCGTTCTGAATACATGCCAAAGTCTATAACTATCTGTCTTTTTGTCACTTGGTTATAACATGTACATTTTCTCATAATATATGAAAATTTATACAAAAGGAATATTATTATATATTTAAGAAGTACAATTACATTCCGTGAAGTGTAATTAATAGAAATGCGAGACTAATGTCAAAAGAGAATACAAAGCTCCGTTGCAGAAGAAATTTCAATTACATTCAGTTCAATCGAATCATTTTGCGTAATATTTACCTTCTGTAAGGTAACGCCACCACCGACTGCACCTCCTAAGAGAAGATACCGAATTTTTAATGCTCCCCTTAATATTCTTGTTATCACCATCGCATATCCACGATGTGGATTTGCGAAGTATCGTAGCTGCGGCGACGCTAGCAGAGGCCTACAGTGTCTATTAAATTTTCCGAACATCAGCCTCCGTGTGGTAACAATCGTTATTGGATGTCTGGAGGTTTTGGAGACTAGTAAAATGCCATGGCTAAAAGAAACGTTGACTCAATTAGAGAGGGAGAAGATAAATATATATCATAAATTTTTTCGGAGCAACAAAAAGTATGCAGCTTAAGGAGGAAAAGAACTTTCACGAAGAAGACAATAAAGTATAAATATAATTGAAATTAGTGACAATGACAAAAAGAGCGCGTTTCTTTTCACGTGAGTTCGAACGATAGAGAAGTGATACGAGCTAACCTATTGGAGCGAGCAGATGCCCCATTACAAGAAATATGAATTACATTCAGTTCAACCGAATCATTTTGCGCGACGTACGAATTTCGTTAATGAGGAACGACTCGTCGATTCGCCTAATTTCAATTACAATCACGTCTCTCTCACCCGAATTTCCCACATATGATTTGCTCCATTTTATCGGAGCGATCGTTGCCCGTCGTCGACCAATAACGGCGTTCACGGTAGGCGGCGGATATTTATGAAATTTCACGTTCATGCGTTACGAGGTGCGTGTGACGTAAGTCAGGAAATCAAAGGTGTAAAAGGAAAGCCTCCGGAAAGCCGACGACCCGGGCATTACATGCATCCCGATTCATCCACTTGTTCGGAAACATTGCGCATTGCGCACGGCATGATTGCTGCAAGATTGCTCCCGCGTCCCTAGCCGTTCCCTCAGGTATACCACGATACGGCGAGAAAAATTCCTAGTCTGTCCGGGCACGATTTCACACGGTAGACGGTCACTTCCGGAAAGTCGAAAGGCCGATTGGATGTCGCGTTATTTCCTAGCATTCATTTCCTGTATGACAATGAGCGATGAATTGCCGGTCATCATTTAAAAGGCTATTTTTATGTCTGGCGGCACTGCTTGAAAAAAAATGTCAAATTTAAAATGCCGTAGAAAAGTTGTAACAGTTGTTTTCGATAGAAATATATTATCCCAGATAGGAAACCTCTGTAATAAGTGCACAATTATTGTTTCTTTTTGTTCAGAGATTTCGAAATAATTATCATAAAGTGATTTTGCAAAACGTATATCTTTTGCTAAAAAAGAATTTTATGATTGTAAGTTCTAAATATTGAGAAAATTATGAAGTAATTACTTAAAAAAATAAATAATTTTTCTTACTATTACTTGAATCATAATTGTACATATAATTTTATGCTGTAACGATTTTTAAAATTACAAAATAAATTTCTAAAATGTATTCAGTAATAATTGTGCAATATACAATAATATAATTCGCTCTAATTATACAATTATATAAGAATTTATTTTAGGCGTCATTTTTTAAAAGATTGCTTATAATAATTAAATTTAGAATTAATAATTTCAAAAATTGGATTAAAATGATGCTAAAATTTTTCTGCGTGCTTTCCTATCTGGGATTTAAAACGCGATGCGAATTATCATCTTGAATGAAAATATATCAAAATCACATGCATTTAAATATATCTTTATCTTACTTAAATAGAAAGACGGAATTGTCGAATAATTTTATTTTTCTTTGCAATCCTTATATTACAAAACATACTTTTCCAGACGCATTGAAAATATGCTCTATTTACATTGGGTCGCCTAGTTTTGTGCTAAAGATTTCTTTTTTTTAATCTTTACATAATAATTAATTACTATTTCGCATAGGCTTTCGTATTACATATGTATATATATGTATAATTATATACATATTATATATTATATATAATTATACATATAACATTATATATCATATTATACATGTAAATCATATATATATTATAATATATTTATATATATATATGATTATGGCAGTACATTTACATTTAAAGTCTATAACCATTTGCTTTTTTTTCTGTCAGTTGCTTATAACATATACAACATTTTCTCATAATATATGAAAATCTACATACTTATATTCTATGTGCACGAGGCGAGTACGAAAGGAAAAAAAAAAAAAAAATGTTCGCGTTTCATGATTAATAAAGCATCCGTTTCGGACACGCGTAGCTTCACAATCGGCCGCGCATACAAGCTTGAGATCTAGTAAAAATTCGTAAAAATAATGTGCAAAAGATCAAGAAAGATTCGCGAACATTTAAGCTCCTCGAATGTGGTATTTTCGTCCCGGGACGATATATTTTACGCGAGAAGTTCTTTCTTTTCTTGCTTCATCCATTGCGATATGTAAGAATACGTACGAACATGTAAGAATATGCAAGAATACGAAGAAATACATGTTACGAATCACGAAAAAAGCTGGTAGAAGCGCTGAACTCGATTGGACCCGGTTTTACGTTGTCCTTTCCTAAATAAGCGACTGTGACTGGTTCCCCCCGTTTCTTCACCTCCTCACCCCCCCGTTTCACTCGTGGGAGACTCCCCTACGTACAACTAAACGTTACAAATGTCCTAGTATTGTCTAAGAGTGCTTTCTTCACTTTCCGCTACTTCTCATGTTCAGTCTATATCTTCCGGTATTTATAATAGCTCAAATTTATACATACATGTTTCTTAGATCGCAACGGGGGAGGATACTCTTTTAATCTCTAATCTCTAACGTCAAGCAACTATGTACATTTTATATCTTCTTCGTTCCTTCTTCATGCTTGAATCACTTCCACTCGCTAAGAAAACATGAAGAAAAGAAGAAAAAGAAGAGTAAAGATCGAACACAACAAATACTTTTCTGATCAGAGATCGCACTTGTCCACTGTTTTCATCTACTGAGACAGATCTGCCATGAATAATCATCATGGAAGATTAAAACATAATAAATTCTTATTAAAGAGAAAGAGATGGATTCTAATCTCCACTTTCTCGTCTTCACAGTTTACATCGCATCGCGTCTATCGCGCGCGTTTGATCGGATTTAATCGTGAAACACGTATCAAGAGGTACTGTTCCGATGCTTTTTGCTCTTTGCCTTGCCGGGCTCGAACTCGTCCTCGCTCCTACGTCGCTTCTCCTTCAGCTGCTTCTCCATAGCCAGCATCGTTATCATCCGCTTGTGGGAGTCGCCCACTATCCATCCGTGCTGCTCCTGCCGATCGTCCTCCTCCTCCTCAGGCGCCGGAATTGGTTCTGGCGCTTCTTCCTCGTCGCTCGAACTCGACCAATAATATAATTGAAGGGCTGCAGAACGTTTTCGGCGACCGATTGCGACTCCGACGCCTTCTTCGACCTTGTTCCACGACTTGGTGGTCTTTAGCTCCTCGTCATCGGAATCGTGCTTCCCACTGGATGATTTACGCTCCTTAGAGTCCTTGTTGCCCGCGGACGTCTTCTTGGATTTCTCTGCGATTGGCTCTTTGCTTTTCTTATTCGTCGGGATCTTTCCGTTCTCGGGTTTGGAAACTTTCTTCGATTTTGCTGGCGATTTCGAAAGTTTCTTTCGTTTTGGTGAACTTGACGAGTGATCGTTGTTTTCCGCGTTACTCTCCGCAGTGGAGAAAGCACGGTCTGATTTGTTATAATTGTCCTCTGAGCTGTCGAGAGAAGATTGACCAATGTACATTGCGTTCTCTTCAACATTCTCGGCGCCACTTTTTTTATGCTTCTCTTTCGTTTGATGTTTCTTTCTCTGAATCTGTCCGGAGACAACTGTTTCCATGGGATCGGTATTCGATGTAACATCATCGCTTTGCGCGAGAATCTCTTTTCTCTTGCCGACCTCTCGCAGAATTTCCTCTTCGATCGCTTTCTGCTCCTTGGCAATTATCTGCTCGTGTTTCTTCTCCAGATATCTCTCTTTCCTTTTCTCCTTTGATTCCCTCTTCTTACGCGACTTGTCGTGATCGTTACCTTTCCTGCTGTTGTCTCTCACATATAATTCCTCGTCTGAGCTGCTTATTTCCGCCAGCAAACCTTGTTTGCCTATCGCGCATTTCCTTTGTCTTCTGGTCGGCTGAAAATCCATGAGTATCCTCTCTTGCTCTTCTCGTAGTTTATCCAATTGTTGTTGTTTTCGTTTCTTCGATTCCTGGACCTTTCTGCTGAGGAATACGTGAAGAGGAAGATTGTGATCGGATTCTTTTTGCGGTTTCTCATTGCTGGACAGTTTCTCGGGCAAAGCCGGAACGTCATCGTCCGCTTCTTCCTTTTCATCTCGCATCTCTGTAGGGCTCAGACGTTTGTTCTCCATTTCCTCATTAACAATTCCATCGTTAGAAGCTTCGTCCATAGTACCGTTGACGATATTATTTTTTGCACGTACATTCTCAGCTTCTGAATCGAGATTCCCATGCCGATCCAGGAAATCTAAAGCCTCTTCCAAGGAAATCAGTTCATTCTCCGGCGCACAATCGTCTTTCGCGTTCGTAGAGGTGAGTTTCGCCTGCAAAGTTGCATATTCATCCAACGCTTGTGTTTCACTTCTGTTCTTCGCTTCCTCGACTTCTGTCTCTGCATCAGAGCTGTCATCTCTGTACAAATCGTCCAACTCAAACATTCTTTCGTATTGATTATCCGCATCATCATCGCTATTCCTCGCCTCGTCGGTCATCTTCCTCTCGTCTATCACCAACGAATGATCTGACATTTCCGACTCTGATTTTGCGGCATCGTGATCATTCTTCACAGCATCTTCCTGTTCCGCTTGATTCCAATTGCTCGTAATTTGATCTTCATTATCGAATTCAGATTCGTTAACCATGCGCTGATCATCTGTCTCGTCGATTTCAGCATCAAACAATTTCTTTAGATTTTTTCTCGATTTTAACGAATGTTGCTCGTTCGGCGTCACAAAATCAACGTCGTCACGCTCATATTCACTCTCGGATGACGTCGATAACTCCGCGAAGAGGTTCTGCTTGCCCTTCGAGCACGAGCGTTGACTCTTCGAAATACCAACGCCAACGTCTTCTGCCTTTGCGGCCGTCCTGAACTCGTCCGAGCTGTCGTTCTCATACCATGCGTTTCTTATTCGCTTCTTCGAGTTTTTACCTCGTTTTTTGATTTTACCAGATTGCTTGATGGTATGCTCTATGGACCGTTTCATACGTTGCTGCTTTCTTTCCACAAATTCGTCCATTGGTCCGGTAATCGGCTCGGCAACCCGCTGTTGCTGCTGCTGTTGCTGCTGTTGTTGCTGCTCCTCGCTTTGGAACGACTTCAGGGCGCCCTTCGTCTTTGGAGCAAATTTCTCCAGCTCCTGGAATTTGCGATGGATCATAGCGTCCAACTTTGTATCTGTATAATTCGTCTTGCCGTTCTCCAAGATGGAATCCAAATCCCCATCGTCATCATCCTTCATCTTCGACCAGGTCTCGAAACTCTTATCGACTTGGCTTCTGTAGGACATCACGCTACCAAGAGTGGGTGCCATTTGACTCTCCTCCTCATCAAATTCGTAAACATCCTTTATCCTCTCCGACTCTCCTTTTCGATCGAGAGATTCACGGCGTTTCTTTTTCTCTACTAGGCCGCCATAATGTTCGCTTCTACGGATCAGCGGAAATTCTGGCTGGTGCTGTTTCTTGCTCTTCTTCGACTTGCGTTGCTTTTGCACGTTCAATTCAACGAGTGCAGCCTTTGAGCGTTCCTGCTCCTTTCGATCGTTTATCTCCTTTTTACGCTCGAACAACTCTTTAATCGGGTTCCTCGTCTTCTTCGTCAGCGAATTTTTCGGTGTTACCGCCGAGTTCTTCGTTGGCTTCTTTGGGGAAGTCGGGGTGTCTTTGGCTGCCGCCGCTGCAGCTGCCGCCGCAACTGCCACCGCGATCACCGATTGATGATTCTTGCTGCTGTTCACAGTGTCCTCCGGCAACGTGGAGGTCGGAGCTCGGGCGCAGGCCAATTCCGCCAACAACTTCATCGGAGTGGAACCGCTGCGGAATGAAATTGGTTTATAACAACTTTATTAAATGAGATTGTTCATACATCGATAAACGATAGCGAGATTCATTATTAAACTCACGCGTGATCGTGTAGTTAATTGCATAGAAAATATGGTCGCGTAAATTATAATCATCTATTAAAAGCTACTGCATTCTTGATGGCTTGTTATACAAGTTTTAATTGCGTTAACGAAGGAAACAAGCGAGAAATTATTTTTCAGCAGTATTTTTCAGTCAACAATATATCGGTGAATAAAACATGAAGTTAAAGAATATTTTTGTAAAAGATTTAACAGAATAATTAGATTAAATAATTCGAGCGTTCGTTGTTATTGGGACAATCACCGCAGAGAGAGAATAAAGTTAAATATAGCAGGCAAACAAAGCAAATTTTATACCATCGTAGTTATGATAACATATCATACAATATTATTTAACTCTCATGTAGATTGTATGAAGCAAAAAATGCTGTTGTAATCAATGACAAGATATAAAAAATAAGTCTTACACATGAATAAATCTTTTCATAATAAATATAATTTCTTAATCTATTAATTTCTAATAATTTCTCTTTTTAGACGGAATCAATACAAATTATGGAATCTAAGTTAATTGACATGATTGTGAAAACATATTCCTTTGTTTCATTTCCGGAAGTTATAGGGAAAGTACATTTAGATATTCTCTTTCTTCAAACAAAAGTAATTTCTGGGAAAACACTGTTTGTTAGTAAATAAATTAGCAGGGTAATGAATGTGGGGTATGACAATGCTTCCTATATGCTATGTATGAAATGTCCATATACGCAAGGAATACGCTGTACGTCGATGTTGTGAGAGAGATCGTTCATGGAGTATATGGAGTGGAGTGACGAAAGCGGATCAATACGCAACGCGAACGAATGGACATCGTTCGACGATGGTCTCTCGACCATCCTTAGTGAAAATCGAGCATCAACACGCTCGAATAATTCCAGTTTGAGTGGAGAAGGCAGAGGATACAAACAACATTCCCCGGGATATTACGGATTGTATGCGCTTTACGTAACGTCGCTCGACACAGTTCGATTTGATCCCTGCTGGAAGACAATCATCCGACGCAACAGTCCGGTCACGAGGATTATTTTTTCAGGGAAAAAAAAATCGGCCGTACGCGCCAATCATACGCAACATCTAGTTTAGCGTAATCGAAGAATCGGGCGAAAACAAAACGTATGGCCGTGCAGGCAGATAAACGAGCGATCAACAGGTGTTGAACCGATGCGAAACTGAAAAATGCGCTTTGATACAGCGAGATATTTTTAATCACCTAGCTCGGCGTTTTATCATATATGCGTTCTATTAATTCCGAATGTCTGTCTTTTATATCAAAATGGGATTTTAGAGAAACATATTTCAAATATAGTGTTCATATATAGCATAAAAATAGAATAATAAGCTGAGTCTCTTGTGAACATGTTGGGAGAACAAATCAAGTCTCTACTTGGCAAAAAAATAAGATTCTGGTATCACTAAGTCTATAAATGACAGCTGGTCAAGAAAATTTTGCGAGTTTATTCATGAAGTACTTATAAATCTGAAGAATCTTCGTCTTCGTCTTCGAGTTCGAAAACTCATTAAACTTATCAAAGTTATTCACATTCAACTGAAAAGCTCATTATTATAATATACTTCTCATGCTGATAGAATATTAATTTGTTTTCCCAAAACTATTCACTATACGATTACAACGATAATATTTTAGTACAGATTTTACATAAATTTAAGTATCGAAATACTCACTTATGATCATGCTTGCCGTTGCTGTGCAACAAGTTGGATAGTGCTTTCTGTAGGCCTCCTAGAGTCGAGTTCATTTTGTTCTTGTGTCCCGCTGAGGACTCCTGCTCCCTATTCGATACGGCCGATGTAGATAGCTGTTCGTGTTCGTGAATACTAGAGGAGTATGAATTTCCAACGCTGTCTCGCTTGTCATCGTCAGGATGATCGTGGTCATTGATCTTCTGGCCGAATGTGCTGGCTATCAGATTCTCGCTCTCCCTCATGCGCTGCTGGATCTTATCTCGCAGTTTGTTGTTGTGTTCAAAAGCTACGTCCAAACTGTCCTCATAACCGAGATTGTCAACTCGCGATGCATCCGGGCTGGCCGATCTACTCGATCGTTCGCTGCCACGCGTTCGGTAACTTCTATCATGGCTGTTGTACATCTCTTCGCCGAGCAACTGGAATTTTCAAATAACATCGTGCAAGCAACTATTCTTCTATAATCCTATAATCTGCTTCAACATTCTTCTATAATCCTATTTTTAATTTTAAAAAGAAGACATGGCAGTATGTAATTTTTGATCAAATAAGATTTATATACATCAAATATATTTATCTTTAATCAATTTTATAGCAAAGCAGGTTTAAAACATATAATTCTATTTACCCAAAACTTGAAGTTAATCTTTTATCAAGTCTATTAATCAAGCCAATTGATAACAAAAGATTTTTCATTTAATTTTAAATATTTTATAAATAAATATATAGTCACAATTTTTAATAATTTTATAATTTATTGTCGATTTAATAATTTTATAATTTATTGTCGATCGCTGAAAGATTCATATTTATGTAATTATCATATATCACATAAATAGCTCGGATTAAATGGATAATAAGTAATAACACATTTGTTTTGTATACGGAATAATTGAATGTATTAATATATAATTAATGATTTATTAATTATATATTAATAAGTTATTCAAGCACAAAAGTTTCTAACGTATAATACTCACTTGATTCACTGACTCTAGAAGACTACCTAGACTGTTTTGGCTCTCCACGTCCTTCCATCGGTCTCTATTAACTCTGAATCCTTGCGGTTGATCGTCTCGTCTATGATATGACTCTGTGTGATCCAGCTTGATCTTTTTCGCTCCTCTCAGCTCGTTCTCGCTGGTGGCCTTCAATCTCGAACAACATTCCACGAAAAGCTCCTCGTCGAAGTTAAGGATCTTGCCTTGCCGCGGCTCCATCGTTGACTCTATCTCTCGCGGCACATCCAACGCATTGTCCTCGATCGCATCTGTGGGCGCGATCGTCACCACGTCCGATCTGTGACCCGATGACGGCGACCTAATAATGATCTTTTCTCCGGAAAATTCGTTAAGGTTGGTTTTCCTGGAATTATCCTCTTGCGTTACGCGTTCCTCTTCCTCCTCCTCTTCTTCGCCGTCTTCCTCTTCCTCTTCTTCATTAGAGCTGTTTTCCATCGAGCTGTCGGGAGTCTCGCGAGCATAGAACGGCGACATTCTTTGTCGCCCGAGATCGTTGTCGCTCTCCTCTTCCTCCTCTTCTTCTTCGTCGTTGTCATTGTCGTCGGACTTTCGATTTATCTGAGAATTTTCAATGAGATCGATCACTTGAGTCTTTACTATTGATTCTTCGGCTGCTAAACTGATGTGTGACGATATCGCAGATTCTTCGTCCTGTCGTCCAATTTCCTTCTCGGTCGGCTGATCATCCTCTTGATTGAATTCTAAGTTTCTTGCTGAATGTTTCCAGTCCTCGTTGACGATCCCTTTTTTGTTTTTCCTGGAACTCGTTGACCGATCTAAATATGCTAGTACATTATTTTGATCTTTACTCATGTGTTTTGAAACAACTGAATCGTCATAGACAAAGGACTCAAAAGCATTATCCTTGATCAAAGCTTTCGATCGATTCCTCGATTCACTCGTAGATCGTACCGTCTGATCGTTCTGCGTTTCGTTCTTCGTTTCCTGATCTCTCAAAGGAATTGATGAGTCGTTATCGGAATCTTTTTCTCTTGGAATCTTTTTGTTCGTTTTCGTCTTGCTTACTTTAATCCCGTTAGAATCCTGTTTCTTGCAATTATTCGAGTCCTTTCTGGACCTCCCGCGTCCACTCTGTTCTTGATCTATCAAACTGGCGTTTTTCCAAGCATCGTCATCCTTTTGCTTAACATTCTTCGAATTATCCGAACGATTCAGGGTTTTAGGTTCGTAAAACTCGTTCTCCTGCTCGTTAGAAATTCCGCGCGTCTCGTCGAGATCCTGATCGTCGGAAAGGTACGATAAAGTTTCGTTGTCGAAGGCTCTCCAGATCCTTTCGCCGGCTCTGGTTTTACTTTCTCTCCGTCTGTACTTGAACACATTGGATTGCGATGGCGATGAAGAACGTTCATTAACATCCTGCTTTTTACGATGGCTGGAACTATTCTTCGACTTTCCATGAGCGTCGTGATCGACTCGAAGACTCTCCCAGTTTTCGAAGGTCAAATTCTTGTCTTTTGCCCGTTCCTTATTCAATTCCTTTTCATGATGTCTCCTCGTTTCCTTGTCCTTATCGTTCAATTCATTGTTAATCTGATCGCTCGTTTCTTTGATCTTGTTATCTTCGTCCGAAAGAGTCGGCGACTCATCATCAAAGGTTCTCAGGATCTTCTCGTCCGCCCTGATCTTACTCTCTCTGTGTCTTCGCTTGGCCGGATTGATAGGCGACTCGACACAATCCTCGGACATTGATTCGACATCCTTCTCTCGTTTCTTCCGGTTCTTCGCTTTCCCGTGAACCTCATTACTGCACTTGTCGCTTCCTTTCTTTTTGGGTGATCGCTCGGCATCTTTCTTCATTTCGGAGCTAGGGTGACATTTCTTCTCCTTCTTGTGTCCATTCTCAGGGAACTTTGTCGATCCGCGTAGATAAGCTTTCGCTTCTGAAGCACTCCTGGACATGTCCGAGTCATCTTCTGACCGCGACACCCAGTCGTTCAGCACTTCCTTTACCTTGTCCACTTTCTCACCGCCGAATACTCGGCCGAACACGCTCTTCACAATCTTACTCTTGCTCGAAGCAACGGATTCGATCCTGTCATCCTCGTTCTCGCTGTCACTCGATAGTTCAGCGACTTTGACCTTTTTCCTTCTACTCTTGGATGTTTTCGGTCTTTTGCGATCAGTTTCTCGCTCCTTACTTGTCGACTTTCTAGATAATTTCTTGTTAGATGATTCCAGTTGAGTTGCCTTTTCGTCGCAAATACTATCATTCTCTAAATCATCTATCATCTTCTGAGATTCGTGGGAATTTGCGATAGAAAGAGATTTATCAGCGGCTAAATCTTCGTTCTCGCTATCTTCTGATCCTGACGAAACCTTTGTCTCGGGTATTCCTTCTTTTTCAGGAGATTCTTCTCCTGATTTTGTTTGTTTCTCTTCCAAGACGTCTGCTAGTTTCTGAACTTTGAAACTCTCATCGTTATCGAGTCCAACTGTTTTTAATTCAACGGATCTCAAATCATCGATCGATGCCTGTTCGATAATTTGTGGAGAGAGCTCGGCTGCAGACTCGGTTGTTAGATTAGTTAAAATATTCACACTCGTATCGTCATTACGTTTTTCTTCTAGTACACAACTTGCATTGTCAACACATACGTTTATTTCTGATGGTATCGATATTTCGACTTTTTCTGATAAAATATCGAAGGTTGTGTTCTTGCAATTCTTTACGGGATCGTCTGTTTTAATATCCGTAGGTTCTATTCTTTGCGCCAGTTGATCCTCAGAAATACTCGGTTCGATGCATCGAACCTCTTCAGTATTTAATAAATCTTTCTTCGTTTCCGATAAATTCGATTCCGGAGCATGCTCTTGAACGGCAGGCGAGGGCTCCGCGTTGGATATCAAAGAACCAATCGACGTAATTTCTTCGATAATCGTTTTGGAATATGATTCAATCGCGTCTGTCTTTTCTTTCATTTCTTCATGATTTGATTTCGTTGACTCGGAGGCACTCAAATTATCTGCTTGTACTGAAGAATTATTTGCAATTGATATAGGATTCTTCCTAGGCCTGCCCCTACTCCGTTTAGGAGGCTGGGCATTTGTATCAACATGTGGCGCCTTGCCGGTCTCGTCAAGACGCTCTTTGGTATGCGATTCTATTTTTTGATCCTTGATTTTTGATTCGTCAAAACTGTCCGTAGTAACAGCATCATTTCCGTTAACTTCGGGTTTTGTGTGAGCTGAAGTACCGGAATTCGAAACAATTCGATTCTTAACTCTCGGTCTACCACGTTTCCTTTTCCTAGTATCAGTCGTCGAGTCTGTTTTCGATTTTGCAATTTCCGCATCCTGAGGATTCTTATCTTCAGTATCAGCGCGTGTTTTTTCTTGTAATGCATTCCTGTTCGTTTCTTCTTCCACTTCGTCCTGACTGTTTTGCACGTCACGATTACTTTCCATCTCGTCGCTGTTAATCTCCATAGAGGTGTCCATAAAATACATATCAACTTCAATGTCAGATTCCTCGTAATGCTGAATGTTTTTACTTCTTCTTGGTCTTAGACTGAAACGATTCGATTCAGTTAAAGCTGGAGTCTCGTCCTTTTCCTCATTATCCACTTTGGAGACCTTTCTCAGCGTTCTTCTCGTGGTCCTGGATTCTGTTTGCTGTTCAGGATTTGCGTCGATATCACATGCCGATTTTGAACTTGTTTCTTCAATTGAAGATTTAACAATTAATTCCGACTGACTTTTTGTTTCAGCAATATCATATTTATTAGAAACATCTTCAAATTTTTCTACCGTTTCCATTGTTTCCTTCATCGAAGTATGGTCGCAAGATGGCGAGGAAATTTGCACGACGTCGTTAGTTGGTTTTGGCAACTCATCCGAGTCGAGTTTTGACTTTTCCAATTCAGGAGAGTCCAAGATCAAATGTTCCTCCGCCAGATTCTTCTTCTTCGACTTGTTCCGCTTCTTGTCAACGTTCTTGCCTCGTCCCGAATCCTCCTGCTTCTTTTGAATCAGCTTGATCGGCGTCGATGACAATATCGGCTCTTCCGGTGATACATGATCGGTCAGAACATACTCGTCATGACTCATGTTCTCGGTGATTTTGCAAATCTCTTCGTCTAACAGTTCATCTTCTAACGTTTGTTTTGTGGATCCAAGATCCACCAGAGATTTTGTCGATTCTGCGCTAGTTGTGTAAGGAATGTAGCTCCCGTCCGATTCTAAAGACTCTCGGACAGTTTCATAAGATCGAACATCTTCTGGAACGCTCTCCATCTCTTGATCATTCTCTTGATTACTCGTCCATTCGTTGTCGTACTCGTCAGCGTTCTCCAATGTGCTATTGTCAACAGGTTCGATTTTGTCCTTGGAGGATTTTGCCAATTGTAATAGATGCGACTGCGACAACGTGTGCTTCTTCAGAGAGCTCTTGCGGGTAAAGCTGGTAACACACACGTCGCAGAAAAATCTTGCTGCTTCCTTCGTTAGCTTCTTCCTTTTTTCCACAATCAGAATCTCGCCGGTCTTTGTGTGCGCTACCACGAAGTTGCCAGCCGTGCGTTTCTTCGGGGTGACCGGATTATCGGGAGAATCATGATTCTTCGATGCCGGTCGTTCTAAGGTGGCGTATGAATCTTTGTCTTCTGAATCATCCGCTGGCTTGTCTGCGTCTTCGTTTTGTACGTCTGAAGATTTTCCGGCAAGTTCAAATTCTCGCTCGATATTCTCCAACGCTTCTGTATTTTCTAATGAAGCTTGGATGTCCACCGGAATGTCGATGTCGTCCGCATCGGAGAGATCAAGATGTTCGTCGAGCAGCGATTTAGTTTTGCTCGGATTTTGCTCGTCGCTCTTCAGAGCTGTCGAATCTGTAAGAGAAATGTCGTTTCGCGCGTTGTCGTCAATTATCGTCTCATCTTTCTTCTTTTTCTTCGCGAATCGCTTCTTCCTGAAGTAGCTGGACTCGCTGGTACACGAACTCTCAGATAGATCGTCCGTGCTTTCGGCACTCTGATTTCGAATACTGGAATCCTCGCTCATAAGATCGTCGCTCGATAGCTGTGTCTTTTTCTTCAACATAGATCTCGTCTTGGTTCGAGATAAAGTGAACCCAATCGAACCTGAAGAACTCGATCTTTCGAGCCTCTTCGTGTTTGATTTATCTTCGACGATACGTTTCTCTATCTCCTTTTGTTCTTCAACTTTTTCCTCGACCAAATTAGACATCTCGCAGATCTCCGCGGGTTCCTCGTTCGCCCGAGACTCCTCGGGAACGCTTCCATCGTTCCAGCGACCATCCTCTGGCTGCGATTTCTTTTTCGGGCCCCGTTTCTTCCCGCTCTGCAACAGATCCTTCACTTCCGGTATTTTGAAGTTCTCCAAGCTAGCGGATAACTGTTTGTTAGAATCTGCGATGCTGGATTCGTCATTGAGTTTCGGAGCAACATCCGAGTTGTCTTTCGGTAGTTCTAAGTGTTCATCGGCCAATGATTTTTTCTTCGCGCCACGCTTTTTCGTTGTTTTTAAAGGCATCGAATTGACGAGACTTGAATCATTTGTACTACTTCGTGTCTCTTTTCTAGATGTTATTTCCACTGAATGCAAAGAATTTTCTAGAGGAACGTTGGAGTCTTCGCTAATGGTCCCAATTTTTGTCGATTGCGCATCAGTTAATTCCGAAGATTGTTCTATCGCAATGGATGAAGATGGTATCTTTTCTGTCTCGTCAATCGGTTTTACGGAAGTTTGGAGGATGTCTGTCGCAGCATTTATCGGAGAAGTTACAGATAAGGCAGGTTGCGATTTTCTCTTCGATGTACGCTTAGATGAAGGCTTGTTCGTATCAATTTGATCCTTTTTCTGAGTCTTATTTACAGATTTTCCACTTTCAATACTTTTTTCTGAAGATAACATTGAGAAAGCAGTATCTTTCTCGACCAATTCTGTCGACTGAACATTGGTAACAATATCTTTGTCAGAAATAATTTTGTCAAGGGATTCTTCAAGACTTACCGTTAATTTTGCATTTTCACAAGCCATTTCTGAAAGATCGGTGAATTTTTCTGGATTCGATTCGTCATTAGTTTTTGTGAGATCTTTTTCTAAATTCATTGGGTTCAAATCGTCCTTGACAATTTCGTTTTCATTATGTTGAAGCGACTTTGAGTTCTTAACTTCGACATCTGCATTTGAAATCTTCACGTTGCTATCTTTTTTTGAAAACTCATTCTCAACTTTGGATTTGATGATGTCACTCAGACGGAGTTCCTTTTGTATATTATCTTCTTCGGCGTAATCTTCAACAATTTCTAACGGCTTTTTTTTACTTTTCTTAGAGCAGTTTGTGTTCTCCAATACTCTTTTGCTGGATTTTCTTCTCGATTTTACAACACTTTGCTTTCTTTCAGGTTTTTCTAAATTTTCTTTTTGTGTCATAATTAACGAACGCGAAATTGAAGTATCAGTTAACGACTCAGGACTCTCATTTGGAATTTCTACTGGAATAACTGCTTCTTTATTCGTTATCAATTTATTTTCGCAAGAGTTAACATGCGATTCCTCTGTGGAACACATTGTGTCATTCACTTCTCCGTCTATATTATCGTCGTTCTTCATCTGAACATCTAAAACATCTATTTTAGTTTGATTCTCATTTTGCATTTCAGTCTTTGTTGCCAAGTGTTCTTCGAGATTGTATGAAGTGTCCAAAGAATCCGTTGAACGTTTGGAAATCGCATTCTCATTGATTTTATCGTCTTCCAACGCTCGAATTTTGGAATCGACAATTGTCGGCAGTTCCTTATCAGTAGGTGTAACTGTCACACTTTTATCGTTATTGTTTTTGAAGACGTAGTTTACCTCATCGGAATTTCCATTCTCCACATTATCAGCCAAGACAGGTCCCACCTCGTTGAGGATGTTGGTCAACTCATCCGCCGCAGTATCAAGTAAGGAACCTACTTCACCTTCCAGTAGAGCGTCCTTCTGTTTGGCTATCTTTGACACAATTTTCTCTAAGAAAGAGCCCTTGCCCTTGGGTTTCCTCCTGGACAGATCAAGAATGATGTCGTTGGCTGGCGAACACGCTTTAGCAGTTGGGACTTTCGACGATACATCGACAAAAGCATTCTCGACCTGCATTTCATCAGGACAAGCATGAGCGTTCTTCTCATCGTTTGCGTGAGGATTATCGGCCGTATTCGTCGCCGTAACGGCTCCGTTCTCCGCGGATTCTTCTTCGCTTTTGGCGAGGACCGACAGCTCGCTGAATGCTGAGTCCACCGCCATTACGTTACTCTCACCACCGTTCGATTGTTGCGCGCTTCCGTTTCGCGCTACCCTGTCCGGATTGTCCAGGCTAGTCTGAACTGTGAGCACCTGTACGTTCTGCTGCGCTTCTATGGGGATATTCATGCCTTCCGTGAGAATACCGATGACGTTGTTCAAAGATCTCTTTCTCGACGATTTCTCGCGACGCGTGCCCCACGTCTTCTTGGGTCTCCCTACCTTTACCTTGCTGTGAACGTTCACGGAAGTTTCCAAAGAGTTTTCCTTGCCGCTGTCGATAGACAGATTGCTCGTCTCCGACTGCAAATGGCTCAAATTGATGTTCACTGCCGTCGAATCTAAACGATCGGAATTTTTATCACTCTCATCTTCAGTTTCCTTTTCGTAGACCTTATCAACTTCCTTCTCTTCCTTTTCGTTTGATGCAATATCTTCGTTGTTACTCTGTTCTTCAATTGCGCACGTGTTAGTCTCTTCATCTTCGTTGACCGATTTATTACGACTGCGACGTTTTCCCAGCAAGCTGCTACCTTTCCGAAAGCTATCGCTCGTGATTTCCAAAGTAAGCTCGCTTTTGGCATCGCTCAATGATCCTCTCGTTTGTCTGACATCGGTTTTACCTTCCACATTGGAATTGTCAATCGCAATCTCCTTCGTTTTCGTTGTTCTGTCTTTTTTACCCTGTTGACTTTTTTCATTTTGCACCACATTGCTATTAATCACATTGCTAGACGAATCCTTCTCTAAACTTGTTTTCGCCGTCTTATCGTCGCTCTTCTTCTCGACGTTTTTCCTGGACGATTTTCTAATCGCTTCAATCTTCTCCTTCTTGACGCTTTTCGGTCCGTCCAATTCGTTATCGAGCTCTCGCGGACTTTTGTCACTTACTTGAAGTATTTTTGATCTTGGTGTCAGTTGCCTCAAGCTGCGTTTCGAATCATTAGACGCGAGTTCCAGTGTACTCAGGAGATCCTCCTTGCTAGCCGAACCCAGCAGTTTCTTCACCTCGAATGGTATGTCTGATAATTTTATGGAATCTTTATCTATTCTGGTTTTCGAATTGTTCCGAGTTTCCTTCGTTACTTCTTCCTTCTTCAATCTAGAATCTTTTTTGGCGAGTGTCTCTTTCTTTGACGTTTCTTCTTTGCTATTTTCACCGTTGTTAGTATTTATAACTGATAAACTTTTCCTATCTTTCACTTTATCATCTTTCAACGCTGCTATACTATTTTTGGAAACTCTGTTTTCTTCAATTGTATTAATCTTCTTTTGTTTCGCTGTTATGTTTTTCGTTTTGTCTTTCGGCTTTCTTCCTCTCGTCGATTTCTGCTTTTTGCTCTTTTCAGGAACAGCTTCGAGATCGGCATTAGTCTCGATATTATCTTCTTTCTCCTTCAAGACACTCTTTGTGGAAGTTCGTGATGTCTTTTGATCTTGAAGAGACCCCGATGACATCACTGGCGATAAGATAGGCAAATCGTTCGCCGATTTATCGGCATATTCCTCATTCGAGGAAACAATCTGCACCACTGGTTCCAAAGTGGGCATCTTGTCGCTATCCGATGACAGCCGGGTGACTCGTCGTGGTAACTGGATCGCGGCTTTCTTCAACTTCTGCGTCGCTCTCAGCTTAGGCTTGATTTCGATCAAATCGGCAGCCTTATGTCTCTCGTCGTCTGTTTTCGTTTCCGACGATTTCAAATTCTTGTTCGGATTGCGCGCAAACTTGCCGTCCTGCGTTCGTAATTGCGACTTTGCCTTAATAGAGGCATTTAAAGATGCCACTGGATCCACGGGACGCTTTCTCTTTAGTATGCCCTGCGTCAATTTATTTTTGCTCTTTACTCCAGAAATGGTTAACATTTTCTTGCTGTCGAGACTACCGTCGTCTTTATCAATCGCTCTCGGCGTCGTCTTTGTGTTCTTTGGTGTACTCTTTGGGGAGGATGTCTCCTCGCCTTCCCCCTTCGTCTCGGATGTAGCGCCATTCTTGAACTTTGCAAACTTGCTCATCGCTTTCGCCAGTTTGTTACCGCGTTTGCTTTGAAGTTGCGGGTTCTTCACGTTCCTCCTCTTACCGAGAACTTTAGGTCGTCCAACGACTCTCGGTCGAACAGTTCTATCATTCTGATCCAAAGTCTTGCTGGTCACCTTTGACGAACCTTCGTTCACCTCTTTGGCATTCTTCTTATCCTCGTTCTCGGTTTCGGTTCTTTTGTCGCCGTTGCTATCTAATTTCTTTTCAGTCTCGTGACACTTTCTCACGACGCTCTCAATCACTGCAACGATATTGTCGCTGCGGCAGCGATTCCGCTGAATCGACTTGGCATTCTTCAACAGTTTATTCCTCAGGGCGGCTTTGTTACGTGAGATTCGGGACGAGTTGTCGCCAATCATGCGAGGCCTCGTTCTGGTCTGCACCTGTTTTAACAAAGTCCAAAGATGCCACTACAGCTTTTATGCTGATGAATTTAGTTTCGTTACTACTAGGACAGAATTCTAAAATGTTTGCCTTTAAGAAGCTAATAATTTTTATCTTACTTTTTCACTTACAATATTTCATAGCGATAAGAGCAGAAGTAAAAAAAAAGATGTTAAGTAAGGAAACTAGGGGTTTTTATCGAAAGAAAAGTAAAACGAATGTATAAAAATCGCCCTGCCAGCGCAAATGTGTATGATCATGGGAATGTATACTTCGACTAGCGCGTATGTCAACTAATCGATGCCTCTGCTCGTGTGCGACGAGGCGCGCAAGGCAATAACGCTCTATCATTATTTCGACGAGTCTCGAGTTTTTCGTGATTCTCCCTCGATTATTTGGAATATTTGTGTTGACCAGGTTGACCGGCAATATGATTCACGTAATTTGTCTTAATAATAACAACAAAATTATGTCAAATCATATCTACAATATCTTCGATATCATTTATCATTTTTCGCTTATATCGATTTTTCTGCCCATAAAGAATTATAAGGAATTGAGAAAACGTAAGTCTTTGAGAAAACGTAAAAAAATCTGATGAGATTTTAATTGAAAGTAATTAATGACAGACATTCTAAGCAGTTTTTCGTCGAGCAATTTTAAGTTTAATATTACGATGTGTATATAATTTCGAAATAAGTTCAGAAGGATAATATCGTTCTGAAAGTAACTGTATTACCATGACATCTTTATATAGAAAGCTCATAATATACAATTAGATATTACCCTGTCAATTAAATCTGTTCTAATTAAATCAGACGATTATAATCGCTCTTTACGGTTCTAATATTGATCCAACTAAGATTTATATTATTGAGACAAAGATAGTCATTGTTTCGCGTTATTAAATTACTTACGTTACGAAGTCGACCCTGCGATCGCATCATGCTGTCCTGTAGAACCTTTCTCGTGGCTCTTTTAGCCGGCAAATTGGCTAGCATTTTCTGAATACTCTCGCCTGAGAACAAATTCGATCGATCGTGAAATTACATACTGCAACTTGTAAATTCTCGCTTAATATCTAAGATAATTAAATCTTAGTGAATCTCATAAGTCTATTTAAGTTCCTCTTCCAGGCAATGAAATTTGAGGTCCGCAGGCAAAAATTACATGCATAGTCATTTTTCATCGATACTTTTTAATTTGCAATTCATGTAATTACGTGGTAAAAAGGTACTGTCTCTTTTATCAGAAGATAATTCTAATCCGTAAAAAGCCCATCAGTTTCTTAATCTACTTCTTATTATGCCTTTCATCCGTTTCCCGTACTATATTTGTTTATTCATGAACCTGTTACACAAAGTATGCGAGATAAGAAGTTGATTTGTGAAACTGGAGTGTTTCTACGCAAGCCTATATCATATTGAAAGCAAATTTCATTCTTACGGTCACTAGGGCGGACTCTAGGGCCGGTCGGTGTCTGCTTCTCTTTCGACCGCTCCACATTGACAACTCGCGGCTGCGTCTGCGAGTTTTGTATGTTTCTCTTCATGCCACGCTGACGCCGTCGACGACTGCGGCTACCGAATGGCCGCCACTTACACTTCTTCTTACCGCTACCGGTGAGGCCGAGCAACCAGGCTTGATCGCCACCGCACTCCAGCATGTGGCGGTGCAGCTCACCGAGGCTCGGGCAACCCTTGGCGCACTTGGAGCACACCATTTCCGTGAGGGAAGCGTCGCGTGCTGCGTCGGTGGGTGCGTCTCGTCCTGGCAGATAAAGGTGTTTATATTGCTCGAGCTGATCGCCGACTAGCTCGAAGTGCGAGCACAGAACGCGCGGATGCGTGGAAGCCTTGTGATCCTCTATCTCTTTGAGCGTCACCTGCACAAAATGTCGACGATTCAGATCGTATCTCTGGCGTGGTATTTCGTTTCTTTTTATCTTTCGATCGATCTCAAATACACAGCGTTTCAATTTTTGTAAATTGATTAACGTAATATAACGAAGATACATCATACGTTTCCTTCACTCGGTTCCCTGATAATACAATGTAGACATAAATATATTATTTTTATGTCGCTAAGAAGGAGTTTCATTCTGAGTCAGTTTTATTATTATAGATAAATCATGCGTTTTGTCCTATATGCGGAGAAAGAATGAATAGGCTACCGTAGAGCAAAGTCGCGCGAATGAGTTGGTGATTTGGAAGGCTTGCTGAGAATGCTTACCATTCGTATGTATCACACAAATGTCAAAGATCAAATACGTTGTTTGATAAATTATCTAGACCGCATTCGCACGAATTAAAATGCACCATTTACAATACAGTAAAAACTAAAATTGTCTCAAAATCGTATATAAAAGTTTGCGTACTTTTTTATGGTTTTTTTTTAATTTTTTACAACCCGAGAAATTTGTTATTTCCTTGAACAATATTATAAAATCTTAGTTTAATTAAGAAATTTGGAATATCAAAATCGGATGATTAAATGTTTTGTTTATTTGCCTAAAATATCGAAATAGAAATTTTACATTTATCAAAACTTTTTATGATTAAAAGAATTGTCGGAAAACTGTTTTAGTAATAAAGGAATGATAATATATACTTCAAAATAACTTTGATAATGTTACATCGGTTTTAATTATTGCAAGCAATAAAACGCCGGAACAAAAGATGAATAAGCAACACTCGCGTTTGTCGAAAATAAAAGAGAGAACAATAATTTAAACTTAAATTATTATAACTATTAAAATCTGATATCTTTTTCATAATGTTTCTTATCCAATTTTTGTTTCTGACTATAATATATACTGTAAAAAAGAAATATATATGTATAGAAGCTATATACTTACGTGTCTGGAACCGCAAGCACCGCAGATGTAGATCCGCGTTCGCGACCATTCGCCACTCAGCTCAGCATAAACGACTTCCTGAGCATTGGCCATTTCGTTGTCGCTTTCCTCGCACTTTCTCAGTCTCATAAAGTCTGCGAATTCAATAGTGAATTCCGTGATCGAACTCGACGACGACGACGACGACGTCGAAGTCGTGGATAATTCGGTTGGCATCTCCTTCTTGGTCTCGCTTGGGAACGATTCACCAACATCACAGCGGACGACATCGAGAGTCGTAGCATTCGCATCGACCACGCAGCCGGCATCAACGTTATCCTGATTACTCGCTGCCGTTTCCACAACAGACTCGGTCTGTTCCTGATCGCGAAGAGATATCTCAGTGGTCTCGCTAGGTATCAATGGGATCTGCTGCAATCTGCTGATGGTGAGGCGTTCCTTAATCAGCTGCTGCTTCTTCCTAAGTGACAACTGCGTGGAGATGTCGAACTTGCTGAGGTCTTTGATCGAGCACGTCCACTGCTCCCTGCCGTCGTACTTGCGCGGAAAATTATACTTCTCGAAGGAGACTCGACGCGGTCGCGAGCCACTGCTCGTTTTACCGGCCTTCCGAGCGTATTCGCTCGAGTTTTCGTACTCCTCGCTGGCCGAATAGTCCTTGCTGTAAACTGGCGTGGCCGCGGTCAATGATATATCGATGGGAAATTGGATCTGATTGACGGTGTGCTCGTAGAACGACTGTTGCGGTTGTTGCTGCGGTGACTTTGATTCCGTCGTCGTCGCCACTGCCGTCGAGCTTGAGGTAGCAATCGGTGGCGTGCACGTCGACGACGACGGGCCGCTCATCGTCTGTAGTTTGCCGTCCAAATGGTGCAGCAGGTTCTCGCGAATGTTGCAGCTCACATTGCTGTAGAAGGAACTGTCGAATTCGGGACTGGCCGGATTATCGATGGACTCTCGCGTCGCGATGAGTTTCGTCCGGCTGCTGTCCGACCGCCGACTATCACCTGGATCCTCCATTTCCTTTTCTTCGGATTTTCTCTCTCGAACTGATATATTTACTTTTTCACGTAGATTTTGACTGCAAAATTCTTTGCAAGGAGGCGAGCCTTCTTTGATTTTCTCCGACTGGAAGAAAAAAGAATTTGTCAAATAATAATTTAAAAAATACTTAAGTCGAATTGAAAATAAAAGTGACAATATATGACTCGCGTTGATTTCTGAAAGTATTCTTCTTACTATTTGGATTTCTTTGTCCTTCAAGGAACATAATGCAATTTATTACCTAGTTACCTTGGGATGTTTTTGTTTTTGTTTCTCGTTTCCATCATAATTGTGAAATAACATTCTTTCACACAAAATTTTAAAATTGAATTGTAATTGAATTGTAAAATATAATGTATTTTAAAAAGTAAACAATATAAGTATCTCGACAATAAATAAAATAATTATAAAATTAGAAAAAAAAGTTAAAAAGTTTTTGAAAGAATTATTTAAAAATATATATACTCGATATAAATTACGTCAGAAATTAGTATTTAATAAAAAAGAATAGAATAGAAATGGAAGATAAACAAATTTTTCTAAATTTAGTAATATTCAACATCCAATAAATATCGAGAACAAAGCATTAAATTCTATATTCTATTCTAAGACATGTGAAACAGCATTCACATCGCTCATCGATTTTCCGCGACATTTACCTGGCTGATCCTCTCGGCATTCCCCCCATGCGTCTCGCCCATGTGTCCCGCCAGAGCTTCCCGGGTGGGATACCTCGTCGAACACTGAACGCACGCGTGGTACTTATCCCCGTGGCTACCGACCATGTGTTGGAACAGCGCCTCCAGGGTGTCGGGACACTTCTCGGAACAGTACTGGCAGTTTTGAGAGGGTTTTCGGAGGTTCCTCTCCGATCTCCTGCCACCCCCGAGCTGATGCGCTCTCTCCGTGTGCCGTTGCCGCAACGACATGGACAGGAACTTCCTGTCGCAGTAGAGACAGAGGAGTCTGACCGGTGGAGTGGTGCAAGACGACGATTTCAACTTTTGCGCCGACGGCGGACTCGAAGATGAGGATCCCGAAGAGAGTCGCGCGGTCACCGATTCACTCGTTTGACAGTTTTGAAGCACGGACGCGACTTTGTCCAAGGGTAGACTGCAGTGCAGGCCCGTCACGGGCAACTCCTGAACATTGATGCTCGAGTCTTTGGTCTCTTCCACCCTCGACTCGGTTGCGTCAGTCTTCTTCAACTTCTCGCAGTCTTCGGCCGTTTGGCTCTCGTGATCGTCAATTGTACGATAAATGTCGCTCAACAGATCGTTCAGCAGTTCACCGCAGATTTCTCGCATCTCGGCTTCTGCGTGCTCATCACGTGTTCGATTTCCTCTGCCGTCGTCGACGTTTGCCCTCTCCTCGACTTGATGCTCACTCAATCTGTCCATTATAATCGTACTCAGCGTTCGATTTTCTTTGTTTTCTCTCGAAACACTTCGATCATCTTCGGCTGATTCTTTCTCAACGTCCAAACGTTCTTCCTCCATCCTCGAGGGAGATGGCTTAGAATCTTGACTAATTCTGACCTCCGGATCCTGTGGACTCTCCTCTGCCGTTCTTTTTGTGTTCGAACAGTCTGCAGTCTCTGAAGATTCGGCGTCTTCGGCATTTTCGACCGTCGAGGCATCCTCTAACCGCGGCACAACGGCTGCCTCGCTATCACCCTCGCTCGAAGGCTCGGACTTGACCGCTGTACCAGTCGGGTCTCCCTCTTCCTCCTCTTCCTCATCCTCGTCAGCACCTTTCCTCTGCCTCTCCAGCTCCTTTGCCTTCTCCGCATTCTTGTCCTCCTCCTCGTTGTCCTTGATCACGCCGTTCAGCACCGTCATCACGGACTTCTCTAGATTCTCCAGATTTCTCTCGACGCTGTTCCGATCGTCCTCTTCCTTCCTCGGCGAGTCTGGGTTTCCGCTAGCGGCTCCATCCGGCACCTTCTTGCGCAGGTTGTTGATCACGTTGCTCAGCCGCGACCGCTTATCCTGGGCGGTCTGCGCCGATGATCTGTAGGCGTGACCGTAGCGTTCCTGCAGTTGCTGCTGTTGATGCTGCTGACGGTCGGCGTTGCTCCCTGCCGCGTTTGCGGGATGGTTGACGCCCAGATCCTCCAAGCTCTGCGTCGACGCTACCATTCTATCGGACGACGATGCCGTGCCGGAAACCGAAAGGATGCCGGACAACTTCGCCGTGTGATAACCCTCGACCGTATCGTCGTTTGGTGTCTCGCTACCAGCTACGTCCGCCGAAGCCGCCTCTAAAAGAGATTCTTCTTGTAATCATCGCTGTTTAACGCGATGCCTTCTTCTAAAACCATCGCGAAATTGGCCTTGAGTGTCCCTGCGTTTTCGAACGTTGGGAAATGATTTGGATCAGAGAAATGTTAAGTGTTTAAAGCTCTGTCTTCTCGACAGATATCGCGCAATTTATTTTTAGATCGCAAAGATAATTGTTTAAAAACGGACGGCACACGGGGCGATAAATCGTTGCCATTGAGAAACAAGCGAAGTACGACGGCTGTTTACTTATTTAGGGCTGTCGAAATTTCATGTAATCTCATCGCGGAAACCTCTGTTCACCGACGCTGCTTAATATTAATCTTAGTTCAACTGATTTCTCGGTCGGATTGCATCTCGATAAAGCTGCGGTTAACTCTTAATTATTAATTCTCTGTCTCTTTTGCAATTGTCAATGTAGAAATAAAAATTTAATTAATCCGAATTTATCTTGCTGCAATTTTCTCTTTTAAATAAAAAAAAAATTGTAAAGAGTGCGATACACTATGGTCAACGATAAGTAACATTAATAAAATCAAAGTTTATTATTGTAATCTAACTGTAATAAAAAATGTTGGCATTTTAACTCTTTGTGCTGTATAATTTTCAAAAAAATGTAAACATTAAATCCTCTGTTTTTAGTAGTTTCATAATGTCATTGGTCATTGCCTAATGTAATAATATTCTATGTCTTCTTTGTAATTGCCAATGTAGAAATAAAAATTTAATTAATCTGAATTTATCTTGCTGCAATTTTCTCTTTTAAATGAAAAAAAAATTTATAAAGAGTACGATACACTATGGTCAGCATTAAGTAGTATTAATAAAATCAAAGTTTATTATTGCAATCTAACTGTAATAAAAAATGTCAGTATACATTTTAATTCTTTGTGCTGAGTATAATTTTCAAAAATAAATAAATATTAAATCCTCTGTTTTTAGTTGTTTCATAATGTCATTGGTATTGTCTAATATAATAATCAAAATATTCTCTTACCTTTTATAAAAGTTTAAAAAAGTAGAACTTATAAATCAATAAAAAAAAATTTAATTCACGAATAAATCAACAACTTGCAAGTTTAAAATAAATTCTACAAATCACAGATCACGTCAATCAATTGAGTTCTTCGGACGGTTCTAGTCTCTATCGCACGAAAAAATATATCTACTGTTTAGAAAGGAAATTAAAAATAGCGAAAATAGAGGCAAACAGTTATTATCCATCGCGAGAAAAATCAGAAAGTGAGAAAGAGGTTCTCTTCGGCTATGTCTCTGCCGACACTTTTTTATCCGGAAGTCGGGGAGAAGGGAGGCTGCGGAGAATCGATAACCGTCCCTCTGCCACGTCGAAAGGGGTTACGGTTGTACGAGTAGCGTGCACTCCGAAAGGGAGAGAGAGAGAGAGAGAGAAAGAGAGAAACCAACGGGTATACATGTATATCACACACACACACACACACGTACACGCCTGCGTGTGTACGCGCGTAGACATACACCACAGCCCCTGACAACAGCCCCGAGGTGGTAAAAACCGGCCGGCTTAGTAATACCCGCGACAATCCCTTCGCCCATCCGGTTCGTTTTGCGAAAGGCGTTGACAACAATGGTAATTAATGGTTTGCCTATCGCGGGCTATTAACTATACCGATATACGACCATCCCCATTTTACGTGATATCGATTTATTTCTCCGTCCGTCTCTTCTGAGCTTTCCCCTTCGCGTTTTATACGGTTCTGCGCGACGCGTACTATATAGATCCGCTGGGACTTTATCATCGTTAGAATCGCGAAAGAGAGAACCGATCCCGTCAGGAATGTGCAATTCCAGGGAATTCTGAGAATCTTCGGGAAGCCGTTCAACGTAATGCCTCAAAGTCACTGCCAATAAGGGGGGAAAAAAAGAGTTACATTTTCATAATGAACAATATTATCTCTCCTAAGGGAAAGTAACATGATTATCTGCGAGCACTTTATCTCTTCATCTCTATTTTAATCTCTAAAGTGAGTAATTTTCGTCGTTGCTTCGCATACATATGCAGATAATTCATGAAGTAATAACATAAGTTATTTACTTAATATTAAGCAGAAACAGTGATCTGTAATTATAGCATTAGCCTTAATAATGAAAGAATTAACAAAAACTAGCGCAGAAACGTATTACATGTGATAATAAATATAAAAAGGGAACTAATTTATCAATGAATTATTCGTCACGTGTTTAAAGTTAAATATTTCCCGTTTCTCTTTATTTGCATTCTCGTCGCTATGAAAATTTCTCCATCTTCCCGTGGAGTACTTTCCGCGGAAAATTACATCAGACATAATTTCCGGGGAAATTTTCTTCATCCGGGAATAATTTCAGAAGTAATTTCCAGAAATAATCCCAAGAAAATTTTTCGCGAAATTTTTTTCCTTCCCGGGAAAATGCTGCCCTTGGAGGAATTCCGTGGAGAATATTTCTCTTCTTAGGAGACATTTTCCCTGGTAGCGGGCATTCCTAGTCTCGGATAAGGAGAGACGTGTCCCAACGATAAGTATCCAATGATCCGGAAAGAGACGCCGAGAGAGATGCTCGAGAAGAACTCGAACGCGAGAGCAACGTAACGTCCGCGATTCACGAGGCCGGGCATTCTCAAAATACGAGTATCCGAGTTTGGGCCGCACAGAATCGCAGACTCGCCCCGGACATGTTCGTCATCGGATTCTGCGTATCCTAATCGAGAGGTACAGCCGCCGCGGGCGGCTGTATCACTCGAGGCGCGCCGCGCGCGAGCAAGCTCGATAATTAGTTGGCCGCAGCCGCCAACGGCTCGCGGCGATTACGATCTCGACCAGCGTGACTACTTTCAAAATCCCGCGTGTGTTTTGTATACATAACCGCCGCGGGTCCGTGGATGTGACGGACACACCGCGTTGCGCAACGCGCGACGAGCGCACAAACGCCGCGCGACATCGAGGATATGCGTACGCGACGCACGCGACCTACCACGGCCGTCGCCGTTTACTTAATGCCACGCCGCAGGTGATTTGGTAATAATAAAGGATAATGAGGCTGAAATTAACGGGTCTTAGCGTACCAACAGCGTTTTGATTAGGGAAACAAGTTCTATCACTTGTAAAGGAGGAGAGAGAGAGAGAGAGAGAGAGAGAGAGAGAGAGAGAGAGAGAAGTCGAGCTGCAATCCTCAAGCACGATTACTCGATAGCGTGACTCGGCAAATGCGCGTTCGTGATAAAAAAGAAAAATAATCGTCCAACGTCGCAAGTTCCTATGGAATTCGTTCGCGCGACTCGCTTGTACTTCTTTTGTTTTTTAAATCAGATTTGACGTTTGAAGAACGTCGTGAGTCTGAATGCTCATGCTGCGCACAATTTGGACACAATTGATGTATTCATTCATCTCCGAGACTTCGCAGAAGAGGAGGATTAATTCTCAGACGTATATCCGTCTACTTCGCAAATGCAAATGTAAACGTCACAGCTACCTCGGAGCCTTGAAAACAATCGTTACGCCATCGTAATCCGGCAGTCGTATTCGCGTTTATGGCCGTGTGCATGGGGGTCGACGATTGCATTGCGAGTCTTATGCAAACTCGACGACTGACTTTCCTCGATCGATAATTAACATAAGGGTAAACGTGCAAGGTTTCGCTCCGTCTACTCCATTAATTTACCTCACGGCATTAAATATTCTCGCGATCAGGCCGGTCTAAGAGTACACAAAAGGAAAATCTACAGAAACCATATCGAAACATCGCACGCGATGAAATACGAGGCAGTGGAGATACGACACTCCTCGTATATGAAAGAATTCGTTATTTGTTGTTGACTCGGCGCGATATTCACTGATGACCAGCGTGTAACTCTCGCGTCTGTTTTTCTGTGGAAAGCAGGTTTCTGATGATTTAAATAATCATTCACTATTATTCATGTCACGACGAATTACATTTATCCTGTGTTTATGCATCAGCTGTTGCTGATGTACTACTCTCCAGTGAATTTGCGACGTTAGAGTCGCAATAAAAGGACTCACCTCTGCTGGGTGCCGGTGGAGCCCTTTTCGGGGTGTCGTCGGCAGAGGGTGTTCTTTCCCTCATGCTTGCCCGTTGAGTCCCTTAGCATCATCATTTAGTTCTGAAAGAAGTAACAGAACAAAACCCACATAAATAAATAATGTCGCAGAAAGACTTGGTATTGTTGGAATGATGAATGATTCTTTGAGTGAAAATAGTCTAGGTCGTTAATTAACAACAACTGAGTTAATAAATGACACTCTTACTTATTTTCTGAAAGTGAAGAAAGAAAAGAAGGAAAAATTGAACTCTAGGTATGTTTCGAGCCTTCAATTCTCTCTACTTAATATTATATTTTCTCTCGTCTGCATTTCCGGAGATTACGTAGAGGTGATATGTTCACTTTCTTATTCGGTTGCTCATTAACAAGCCACATAAATAGAACATGAGACGATTATGAATCAAATGTGATTGGCAAAATTCGCATTTTTATTCGCTTAAGAAATCATCCCCTCGAAGCGCTCGCTCAGAGACGCGGAAGTTTGACACTCGCATGAGCGTGAGGGCCAAGATTCGGCGAGGATCGAGTGGAAAAAGGGGGGGGGGGAACGAAAAATGAGAAGAAAGAAGAGGAGAAAGGATGGGAGAAAGGTGTTTGCCGAGAACCGAGCCGATATTGACTTCGGAGACAACGCATCGGCCAGAAGAAAATCTTTTCAAATAACAACAATAGAACGAAATAGAATAGAACCTTTTCTACATATTTCAGTGCAAATATTTTTTCCCTTAGAATATAATGTAACAAAAGGAGAAAGGAAAAATCACACGGTATCTTCTCAAAGTTATCAAACATTTTATCCGAAAAGAAAATAGACTAAATACCAAATATTCTTTGTAAAACGTCTAATATTCGTTAGATATTCATAAAGCAATAATTACTTCTATAAAGCCTTCTCTTCTTGCAACTTTTAAAAGTTAAAAGCCTCGTAGACTTTTAAAGCAGCTTCGAACATCGCGTTACGTAACTTAAGAGGGGAAAATCGAAAAATGTAAAAATGCGTTACTTAAGGGTCGCGATAAAAGGAATTTTAACGATGGCAAGCGCGTGATATTGTCTCGCGCTCATTCGCTCCGATAATTCCGGCAAAATAAGGAGATCGCAGAATGAAAAGAGATATGATATAAAGAGGCCTATCGGAGAGACGCGCGCGCGCGCGGGCGTGTGAACTTCTAGGATTAAGCGATAACATTTAAGTGGTTAAGATAGCAATACCGAAGAAGGGAAAAACGGTAGAACGGAAATGGTGACAGAGGAGAAGAAAGGGGAGGAGAAGAGAGAGATCGGCCGTGGGGAGAGCGCCCCGCTGTTCTGGGTGGAACTTAAAATATCGAGCGTCACGCACATCGACGCTGGCGCCGGAAACTCGGGAAACGCGGCGTCGCGACGCGGCGCGGCGCGGCCCACCACGTCGGCTTGACGCTCGTCGTCGTCGTCGTCAGGAGGACCTAGAAATAGAACTTGGACGCCACACTACGCGCGAAAGGCCGGGCGCCGCCTCTATCGAGCCCCATAGGAATCGGTTGGAATTTTCAACAGGTGAAAAAGTGGAAATTCCGGTACACACAAGAGCCGCCGCAGGTACGGCATGGAAATACCTAAACGATCCGCAGGCATTGATGACGTCAATTTCGAGTGCATAGGATCGGCGTAACGCGACAAGGACGACCGCGTGACGTGTCCTTGGCCGCGCGAGATCGCCGAAGGATATCGTGTGTGCGAGGATGGCAGGCAGCGATTCCTCTCGGATATCACTCGATTCTCGTTCCCGTATGCTCGAACGATATTTTCGGAATGCCGTCCCACGCTCTTAATGTCATCGTGCACAATAAAAATTGATACTTTTCAGGCATCGAGGAAAATCGACGTTTTCAGCGAAAGCAGTTGTGAAGGATTAATAATACTTCGAGCGAGGATAGAGATAGTAAGCGCGCGTCGATGCCTCCTAGCCCCCTATTGATATCTTTTAGATCTATAAATATTACTTTATTGTAGTTAAACGCGACGAGATTAGATCTAAGACGGCTGCAATTTGTTCTATAATTTTAACTAGAGAGTTTATTACGCGCGTGTATCCTCCTTACGTGTGCGAGTACAATTCCGTGAAAATCAATCCTTAATTATAACTGTTATGCACAATTAAATAACAACTAAATCCAATAAATTATATTAATGAGTTGCAATTTCAGTCATTTATTCACATTTCCTCCAATAATCTCTTCCGTGTTAACTTCCACAGAACGTTAAGAACTTTGGAAATTCGTCGCCAAAATATTTCTTATCTTATCGCGTCGTTAGTTTTGATTCAACATCCGCGAATATTCGATAAATTTATTTTTCCTAACTTTTTCGTCCTTCCTCGTGTTATGAGGAATGCGGAAACGCGACATTTCATGATGGAAACGTTCGCGGTACTGCGCGGCTTTTATCCTTTTCGTCTTTCCTTTCCTTTCACATTCGGAAAATCCGATGTCGGCCGACGGTTTTTGCCGCGGGTAAAAATAATAACGGCATGCGAGTTTCCACGGCAAACAATTCTTTTCGAATACCTATGGTATTCTATATTAAAATGTCTTATCTGTTTTATTCTTGGATTTTTAATTATTAAACATGTCCATGATTAAATGTCATTACGACGGCGATAAGCGGATGATGCGGATCTTTGATATAAAGAAAATCATATTAACATATCGATTTTGATTATCGTAAAAATACATTTTTGTATATTATTAAAACAGTGAGTGAGTATATCCGAGAGACATAAAAATATTTATTAATGATCGTGTAATCGAGCGGCGCAGCGCATGTAATATATTTTTCATATTTATAATGCAGACCGCATGTTTATGGCATCGATGATTAAAGCCGCCAAGATTATGCCATTCAACTTGTGCCTCTAACAAATATCTCCTTTTAACAACAAAGTAAAAAGCATATCGAGTTTACATTAAACCTGAAAAAGCGATCGAGGCGGGTTAGCCGTAGAGCCTTACCGATTATTATTCGAGGAAAAAGAAGCCGCTGAGAAAATATTGACAATCCTCCGAGATAAAATTATCTCTTAATTTAATTTTGTTGAATTATCAACGGGTTCGAACTTAATCGCTGATTATTTCGGGCCGGTAGCTACTATCTACGACGATAACAATGTTGTCGAATTGCATTCATGTAGTCTCGATTACGGCACTAAACACTAAAATGCAATTAATTCCTTCATACTGCGGCATGTTAAACTGCTGTTTTGAAAGGATATCGCCATACAAAATAACGGGAGATAAATCGTTAATCAGAAATTTAATATACATGCACTAATTCTCTATATTATGCACGAACATTAAACAATAATTTCGTCTAGCAATATGTATTAATACGAGATTAATTTATTATTAACATACGTACGATAATTTCACATAAATTAGCTACATTTGCACAATATCGCATTTTATCATCATTTCAATTGCGATAAGTGATTTCAGATGTGATTCCTATTCGAGCGGAGGGAGTTTTTCTCTAAAAATTCCTCTCTGTCATCATTTCTTTCTTCACGATCTCCTTCAAATCAAGAGTTGCAGAAAGCTCGGCGCGAATTGCCGGTCTCCCGGAATATTGGCAATTATTACCTAACGAGGGTTGAGAAGCTGATAAATTAATTTCCGATTTAAGCACGCTAATTATCCCCGTCTTTTATTTGCTGAGTCTGCTGAAAATCCATATTTCCTTTTTTTACGCGGCCCTACTTGTAGATGCGCGTCCCGGAGGACGTAATAAATCTCGGCAAAGCTGAAACCCTATTTAGGAAAGTTTGGAAGGGCCATAACTTTCTTGCGCCTTCCTTATGGGTTTTCCCGATTCTTCCTAACTATCGTTCTGTCTCTCTCTCTCTCTCTCTCTCTGTCTCTCTCCCGACGCTCCCTCTGGCTACGAGCATCGATCGACGTATTTCCATGGCAATGTAAACGTAATCCAAGCGTGCATAATTAATACTGCTTGCTCCATGTTGTGGAGCTCATACTTGTTGATATGTCCATTTACGTACGTTGCGTTCCTTAATCATCCGTCGCGAATCGCATAATTGTCATTATGCCAATATAAATATGCGAGTCGTTTCTCAAATCGGCTCACCAAATCCGAGCCACCTTGACCCAGCCATTATTCCCACAACACACAAGGAGTGAACACACCCTTTTTTCTAAAAATGTGTTAAATAGCGATGAGAAATATTACTCGTCCCGGATAATGTGGCATTAAGGAAGCCATTTTATACAAACTGACCACAGCACGACGAGGCGACAATAGCACCGCAAATTACGTCTACTTCTACGTAACGAGTAATTGCCGCATCTGTTATTCAAAAATCACCATTTACGTCTATAAACTCGTCGAGCAACATTGATATAATACATACATTCGAGAAGTAGTAGAATATTGTAGAGAATTTTGATATAAAATTATTACTACACTAAAAAAAAGTATTTTACTTTCAAAGTGATTTTTTTCCACAATCTCATATTCTAAGCTTACTGTTTTACTGCGAACATTTCTATTTTACTGCAAACATATTCCTCTTTCAATAAAAAATATTGTAAATAATTTTGTTTTTACTATTTTTCTCTTGATTTCAGAGGAAATCCTTTTGAGGTCAAAGAGTAAAATCCTCTAAGATTTAGAGGATTCCACGTATATTAAAATTATTTTTTTGGATGTAGAAATCTGGAAGTCTCATAGTAGAGAACAAAACATCTCGATTGAGAGATTGCAAATGTGGCTCTTAACATCAAAGATATTCTTCGAATACACTAAGAAAAAAATATAGGTACTTTTGGACCCAATCACAATTTTATAATACTTCTAACAATAAATATGATTAACTTAACTATATGCATCATTATATTAACCATAATTATCACTAGAAATACCATAAAATTGTAGTTTGCTCCAAAAGTAACTATATTTTTCTTTCAGTGTACATTTCTTTCGTACTCCATTCGCGTCCTTTGGTGCCTCCACCTTTGTTTCGCCTGCATTCCGATGGCCAGAAAAAGGCGTAAGGCAGAAACATTACGTAACCGGGTGTTTCTGGTCCTCGACCCGGCGCGGAACGGCGCTTTTCCGTCAAATCGGATCGGTGAAACGTGGCACTGCACGTCTAAGGCGAAATCGTCTCTGTTGGCTGCGCTAACAGCGAAACGGTCTCGCGGTCGCAAACATCGCCTCGGTCGCGCGCACGAGTCCAGTTGACCTACTTGCAACGGCGACGTCGACGTCGACGTCGTCGGCATCGCGCGCCTCTCCATCGTCGACGCCTAACAGAGAGATCCATCGCCAGCGACACGAGCTCGCTCGCTCGCTCGCTCGTTCTCGCACTTCAATCCCGAACATTATTCCGATGTATGACGTCACAGACCGCGCGTATCGCGCGCTTAGATCTTCGCGTAACACGCGAAACGCTTTCGAAAAGCTCGCGAAAATCGATATCGCGCGGTACTCGCGAATCGGGCATTTATGTAACGTTTCTAAATCAGCTACAAGCTTATCTAGGAGTGACCGGGGTTTTGCGAGAGGACTGAAACTTCATAACACACACGATGAAGCCTTCGTTGAGAGAAAAATATAGTTACTTTTGGAGCCAACCATAATCTTATAATATTTCTAACGATAATTATGGTTAACATAATAACGCATATAGTTAAGTTAATCAGATTTCGTGTTAGAAATATTATAAAATTGTGGTTGGGTTCAAAAGTAACTATATTTTTCTCTAGGTATTCTTATATTTTTTAATGTAATGCGTGTGGGAACTTTTTGCATGCAAACTAATTCATTTCATTAAATCATTTCATTATCCTGGTGTATCTAACTTCTAAACTTCCGTAGTTTCATATTTTATTTCTTGATAAATTGCTATCATAATTATAATACTTCTGTTCTATTCGATACAATGTAACTTCCAAATGCAGCTCTCTGATTCGGAATCGCGAAATCGCGACGTGAGAATCATATTTGAGTTAGCATAGGATTAAATTCAACAGTCACGTCGGCGTTACACAAAGAATATATCGCTTTTCGCGTGTAATTATATTTTGCCGTGTCGTACAAAATATTTTCTTCTACAGAATCACGAAAAAGTAGGTACCATTTATAAAAATGGTACTCTAGAGTTTACGCTAAAGCCTTTAATTCACTTCAAATCCTCTTCCTCCCGAGTTGCCCGGTTCATTTTTTAAAAATGAGAGGGGGAACTTGAGAAATGTTATTTACTCCGCAATTAAAGACTCGAACGCAGAGCAATAATCTGCCGCATCGAGAAGCGCTGGAAGAAAAAAGATTTCGGAGGGAATTCAATGCCGGCGCGGAACCTACATTTTTTTTCTTTCCTTTTCCAACGAGACGGCTTTGTGAAGCCATGCTCGGCCGGCAAGATTGGTTTACCGTCCCTCGTAGCGTCGTGTGTAACGTGTAAAACATGTTGACGAGTACGTGGACTCACGAAGGCGAGCGTGCATCGCGTGCGTCCTGATTCGCTTTTTAACCCTTTACGATATCGCGCCGAGGTAGAGCGATTTATGAGCGACACATGTCTCTCCCGGACGGTCCAGATAGCGCTCAATTATAACTCGCGAATTATAATTCCTCAGCCTAGGTCGCGCAAGCCTATGGTAACGAATAATGAATCGCGTCACGCGACACGGCGAGATAAAAATGTAGAGCGCCGAATATCGATTTATTTTCGAAAGGCGTCGCGGAAGATTGATAACTTGAGGACAGAAACGCGAGATGTCCGCGTCTGGTTGGACGATTTCGCGCGCTACGGCTTCGTCGCTACGGTTTCAGCGGCGGACAAACATTCCGAGGATTAGGAATTACGATAAGACGAGTAATGTAATTAACACGGGTCGCGGGGAGCGGATGTCACGTTAATCAAACGATTAAAAAGACAAAGGATCACCCAAAAATAAGTATTTTACGTTGACAGTGATTTTCCTATAATCTCATATTCTAAGCTCACTTTTTTGCCGCAAACATATTCCTCTTTCAATAAAGTGAAAAATACTTTTTCCTCGAATCTCTTAAATATTCATGTTTACACTATTCTTCTCTTGATTTCAGAGGAATCCTTTCGAGGACAACACAAGTGTAAAATCCTCCAAGATTTAAAGGATTCCATGTATATCAAAATTATTGTTTTGGATGATCCACGTCCGATCGAGTTGGCAGTTTCCCATTTATTCAATTAAGAAGATTTTCGCCTCGGGAAAAGAGGCTTCAAACTCACCGAGCTCCTGATAACCGAGTTATCGACTCGTCTTATAAAAATTCGATGAAACGAGATTACTCCGGCTCATTTCGTGCTCGCGAGGACGTTTCCGTCCCGGGAGAACAGCACACACAGGCCTGGCTCGATTGCGGCGCTGCTTCATCATTCACGTCTCGATCGGTTCGCGGCCGGCCGAGGTTTTTACCTTGGAAACGATCTAATTATCGCGGACAATGACGAGCGTCGCTCAAACTGATATCCAGTTACGAGTTTCGCGGAGCTAACGGCGTTATAATGGTTTCTCGCGGCTCGCATACTGATTATAATCGCGCGGCTTGGTGTCGATAAGCCGGCCGCCCGGGAGGTTCCCAATGCCGATTGGGAAAGCCCGAGGCGGCGGAAAAGCCGGCGGCGTTCAACGACGGAACGTACCACCATGTTAGCGTCGACTCGGGGGGGTCAGGCCTACTCGTCCTACTGCGCAGTAACGCCATCGAAAGGCTTTACTCCACTTTTGCCGACGAAAACTCGCCGCCCTTCATTAGCGCGCTCGCGGGACCGTCCACTCGCGGCACCGTTGAACGCCAAGAGAGGAAAACGCGAGGAAAACGTGCCGTATTAACGCGACACACCGCGTACCTCCGCGGAGGAAACCGCGCAGAGGGAGGGGGAGCCGTGTTTGTTTGGGCGAAATTGTGGTAAATGAGTCAGTAGGGTAAAACCGGAATCAATAGAGGGCCTAAAAGCTGTCCTACGCGTCGCCTTCGGTCATCCCGACGTTATCTCGAGAGATGATAACGTCGTTTTCTCTCTCTCTCTCTCTCTCTCTTTCTCTCTCGCGTCCGCGAGGAAGTTTCGTCGAGTTTTCTTTGTCGTTCTTCGTTTTCCCTGGCGAGATAAAGAGAGAGATTATGGATCGCGTCTACGACTCGGACGGCGTGCGCTCGCCCCGGTTCGCCGCGTATTTCTTCCGCGGGCAACTGTTACGCGACACACTTACGTGCCCCGCGACTCGGCGCGCCGAAAATTCCGCCCGTCGCCTCTAGGCGCGATTCCGCCGCGGCGGAGCGTTTCTGGCATTTCGTGGCTATATAGGCACGCCACGCGCGGTCCGGCGAGATTTCGAAGGGCAGAGGGAGAGAGAGAGAGAGAGAGGGAGAGAGAGACGATCGCGGCCACGATCGGCCAACGAGACGGGGGGCTTCTTTTTCCAAAATCGATACCTCCGCGCGGGTAAATCGCCCGCTGCTCGCGCGCTGAAACGCCGCGAACGCGGCGGGGAAACGGGACTCTTGCGGTCGCGCGTTTTTCCCTCCGTTCGCGACGGAGCGCGGCCGTCGGGCCGCGAGAGAGCCGACCACGCCGCCGTCGTCACGTACGCCCGAGGGAATCGATAGATAAAGAGCCGCGGCGCGCGATTTTCCCGGGTCTAGACCGGCCGATCTCGCGGACCGGCCGCGCTGTCTTTCCGCATTTCCAAAGGGCCGTGCATCGGCTCGCTCCGCGTGCGGCGCGGAGAAATTATTGCTTCACACTGCACACCGCGCGTATCTCGAAAAGGGGGGGAGAGAGAGAGAGAGAGAGAAACGGAATCCGAGCGCGCGGATCTCGAACCATAAATAATCCCGGAGGAGAGCGAGGAGAGAGAGAGAGAGAGAGAGAGAGAGAGAAAAAAAAGAAGCGGAAAAGCGCGGGCCGAGCGGAGCGATCCCCCGTTTGCGACCTCCGCTTCGGCGGCCGTCGGCTCCGAGTCGACGTGGTGCGTCCCTCAAACGGAGCCTCCACCGTGTATGCGATGAAATACTTACAGCATCTCGCGGGCGGGGACATCGTCGACGAGGCGCGTCGCAGCGGCGGCGACGGGCTCCGACGGCTCCGACGGCGGCGAGGCAGCACGGCGGTAACGGCAGCACGGCGACGGCAGTCACGGTCACAGTCGGCACAGCGGGCGGGCAGCGGGCTGCTCCGGCGTACGGCGGCGACGACGACGACGACGACAGCGGGGCACAGCAGCACTGGGGCAACGCACATGTCACTGTCACCGGCGACGGCCGCTTCGTTTTTTGTTTTTCTCCTCCTCGGCGGCGCGAGTCCAGGAGGCGCGGCTCGCCGAGCAGACGGGGCTCTCCTCTCTGGCTCGCTCTCTCGACACGACACGACACGACGCGGTGCGGCGCAGCGCGGCACGACCCGACGGCCGTCGACGAGAGAACCGACGCTGCTGGACGGAGGAGAGAACGCGCGAGAGCGCGAGGGGGAGAGAGAGAGAGAGAATGTGTGTGCGTGTATGTGTGTGTGTCTCTGTGTCTCTGTGTGTGGGAAGGGGGAGAGAGACGGAGAGGGAGAGAGGAGAACGACGGGGGAGAGACAGGGAGAGCACGATGGCAGGAGGGAGGAATAAAAGCGCACGTCCGCCGTACGACGGGTTTCCTACTTCCGGCCGTGCGTGTTCCTTCTCCCGACTGCGGGGTCCCTTCGCGCACTCCGCCTGCACCCGACGTAACGTCCGCGACCGCCGAGAACCCCGACGAACTCTTCTCCTCGGCGCAGCGCGATGCTTCGGCCGAGCTGTCGATGGGCGGCGCAGGGAGAGAGGGAGAGAGAGAGAGAGAAGGAGAGACTAGACAGAGATGGAGGAGAAGAGAGAGAGAGAGCGCGCGGCGGGTGTGAGCGCGCTTTGGCTCTCCCTCGTACGCCTGCGATCGCACGTAGGTCCCGACGAACCGACACGATGCAACCGAGATCCCTAACTGAGCAGCCGTCGCCCGTGGAGCCTTGCCCCGCGAGGCGCCAGGGCCGCCAATCGTCGTTGGCGCGCCGGCGAAAACTTCCCGCGCCGCAGGGATTCTCAACCTTCCGCTCCGCCGCGCGTCCATTTCTACCATGTAGATTAATCGCGGTTTAACTTACTTCCCGTACAGCACGAAACTTGCAGTTACATTATAGCAATGTTGCAACAAGATTGTAATCTTGCAGCTATATTGCTACGATGTTATTACAAGTTTTGTGATGTATGGATTTTTATCCTGTCATAGTTCTAAGAATTAGAAAAAGATAAAAAACAAGTTAAATCGAGATTAATTCTTAATCTTACACAAAAAACAATTTTTTTTATATACGTGGAATTTTTTTCAATCTTAGAGGATTTTGGCTTCAAAAAGAATTCTCTGAAATCAAGAGGAAAGTAAACATGATAATTTTCACTTTATTGAAAGAGGAACCCGACAAAAACAGTACGTGAAATCCACATTATTGCCACGCAAGATTCACGTGCAAACGTGTATTCCAGCTGGCAATAACGTGAATTTCACGTACTGTTTTTGTCGGAAATATGTTTGCTGTAAAACAGTAAACTTAGAACATGACATTATGGGAAAAATCACTTTGAATATAAAATACTTTTTTTAGGTATAATCTTAAAACATTGCTGTTTTCTCCCGATTATATAGATATTGTATATAAAATTCAATACTCAGGTAGAACAAAAAGTCACAAACATGTCAAAATAACATCAAAATGACACCAAAATGTCATTATTACATCATTTTATCGTTATTTTAGCGTTATTTTGATGTCAATATGATGTCATTATAATTTTTGTTCTACGGGGGTAGGAATTTGCAATAATAAAAATGTATGTATTCTACGGCTTGTCCAAATATGTTGTATATTTTGAACATAGTAAAAGATTTATAATAATAAAAATAGAGAGATATAGTTCTCGTTATTTCTTTTATATATACCTTCTTTCTTTGATTTTATATTGAAATATATTATAATGTATTACATTAAATATTTCTGTAACAATATGTATTTTTCCAGTTAAAATTTTATTGTTGCTTTTTAAACTGCGACGTATATTGTATATAAAAGGACAGTTATATTATATTTCGGATGTTATCGTCCAAGATTTAGCGAGTGTTGTAACTAGGCAATAAAATTATGCGTGTTTTCTACAGTTTTCTACAGTTGTGTTTGTCCAGATATTGTGAAATGAAAGATAACGGATAGTAACCTAATGCTAAAAAGAACTAAACTTTTTTTAAATTTCTGATAAAATCTACGGTTAAAAAAAACATGTATACATATATTAAAAAAAGTTTAGTTCTTTTTAACGTTAGATTACTATCCGTTATCTTTCATTTCACTATATATGTATAGTATACATATACACATATATGGAACATATTTATGATATGATTCATGGGAACTAGAAGTAGGCTAACAAAATGCTATTGTAGATGATTAACATAGGATGTTGCAATTCACAATCCTGCCTTCGATGTAATTACCCTGAAAAAAGAAACACTAAAATTAAATCTTCGACTAAACTCCAATTTGTTTATGTTCATTTTTATCTATGTAGATTAACTTTAATCTTGACTTGACTTACTTTTTATCTATTACTAGTTTTAACAATTAAAAACAAATAAAACATTATATTGATAGAAATAAACATTTATCGGTTAATAGATGACTTATCAGGTAATATTATATTATACACGGATAGAATTTATTAACATTTTGTCGTTTAACGTATAAAAAAGATTAGATTTTTAAATAACGAATTAGACAACTAAAAATTTTGCTTTAAGCGATTCTGCCGATTAAATCAATCCTCAAATAGCACAGATGATTGTTATGAGCTCAAAAAGAATGCACTTTGTAAAATTCTTTATCAATTAGTGCAATTTGTTCCAAAGGAGCTCAAAAGAAATTCTTTCAAAAAGGATTCCATGGAAGAGTATAAAAAGAATTCCTTCTTTATCTGAAAAAGACTTGTCAGAATTAGTAACATAAAATCGATTTCTTTTTAAACTCTTAAGAATGCTTTTAGAACAGAAATGGAACGGAAAAAGAATTCATTTTTTTTATAATTCGCGAATTTGAAAAGAATTTTTTTTTATTTTTCTCTGTGCTATTTGGGTCACCAACTAATGTATCCATTTACACAAACATAATTAATCTCACAAATAGAACAAGAACAATATGAAAAATAGGTTAAATCGAGAATTAAGGGGGGTTCTACAACAAGTCGCAAATGCCTTGTCGCCAGTTGCAAACCGCCGTGAAATAGCGATGCGATTCATCAATGCTATCGTTTCCGACAACAAGACATTTGCAACTTATTGTAAAACCCCCCTAAAATCAACCAGAGTTAAAATTAATAAAAATAAAAAAAATAAATGAAAATCCTCCGAAATTGCATCTCGATCGCGAGACGCGTCGCGATGAGAACCGCTGCGGTCGAAACTGTCCGCCCGATCTCTCGCACGCCGATAGGTCGCTCGGTCGCATGCCCGCGCGACGATCATTCGTCCGCTGGCGAGGCGCCAGCCAATCGTCCCGTGAAATGCTTCCGCTCGCGGAAACCACCCGGGCGCGAGTAGAGTTGTCAACGCGCGGTTCGATCGCGCGGATCGTCTTTCGGCCTCCAGCGTCCTACATCCGCGGGACCGATCGCGCGTCTCCGACCGATCGCGCGTCACACCTATGCGAGCGCAGTGCCGCGCCGTGCCGCCGCCGCCGCCACCGCCGCCGCCGCGTTCCGCCGTCCGCAAGCACGGCTGCGTGGAGCCGCTGTCGCCGTCGGCAGTCACCGTTCGCACGCGCGTCGTGACGCACCGTCGCCATTTCGCCGCTCGGCACGACGGCCACGACGAGGACAACGACGACGACGACGACGACGACGAGGAGGAGGACGCTGACGCGGACGCTGGCGCCGGGAGGACGCACGCGGCGATGAGGGAGAGCTGAGCACGCGGCACGCCGTCCGACACCCGCCGGGCACACGAGGTACGCGCGACGCCGCTTCCCCGCGAAGCGTCGCTCCGGCTCCGGAGCGTCGCCCGCCGGAGTCGGTGTCGGTGGATGACGCGGAGGAGTGTCTCTCTCTCTTTCTCTTTTCTTTTTTTTCTTTCTTTTTTCCTCTTCCTCTCTGCTTCTCTCCCCTTTGCCGCTCACGCTTGCCGTCGTTTGCAGTGATGGTCGCGGTAACCTCCTCGCGCGAACGGAGTGCGCTTGGCGAGCCTCGGGATCGCGCGGATGCTCATTTCCCCTGTCCGTGGAGACGCGCTTACGCTGGCGACGGCACGAGGTTAACCTCTGTAAACAAGGTATACACACACATTCTCTCTCTCTCTTTCTCTCTCCGGCTGATGCGCCCGCCGATCGCGGGGGAAATTCCTTTGGATTCCATATGGATTTAGAATCGGGATCCCGTTCGGGAGGATTAAAGTTAATCCTTCACCACGTTTTCGCCGTCTCGTCACCATAAATAATCTTGTAAGCGCGGTGTTTCTCGCGCGGAAAGGAATATTAGAAATCCCGCGTCGTTTTACGCTATGCTATTGTTTACGTCGTGATAAGGTTAATCTCATAAGCTTTACTTTTATATTAACGCACGTGTTGCTCCGCGAAAGAATGTCCCTACTCGCGTTATCTTACGCGGCACGTAATAAGTTCCGTTTTTACAGCCGTTTTTAATATAAGCGTGAATTTGCTATTTAAACTTATTGTACACAACTGCAACTGTAATTACCTACGTTTAATGAGAAATAAAATTGGCGCTTGTTACGCGAGATTATTTATTCCGCGTCTAAATACGACGAAGTAATTAAGTTACGTTCGATCTCGAGAAATTGGCTATCTCGCGTTTAAAGCGTATTAAAGTGTGAATATATATACGTCTACATATCTCTATTTTAAATATCTGTATTATGTATACATCTTTCTAAATTTATAAGTATCCACATTATACATACATCTTTTTAAAATTATAATACATATCTAAACTATTAACATGTATTTAAAATTTGTATATCTGTCTATTTTTTACACATTTTTACATAAATATATTTGTGTGTTTCAAGTTTCAGTGATTTTATCAAATTTTAATTGCCGTCTACCAGCGACGTAATTTTTTTCTCACGAGCCAAAAAAGTTGCAAAGGGTCAACGAGGGTGCAGAGTTCGCGTATTTCGATTCATAAATAAATGGCGATTTAATTCCGCGATTAACGACGCGAATTCAACGGTTCGATGATTCTCCTGCTTGCGGATGGAACGTCGTTCGCGCGATTCCACGTGTACGATACGCGGCTCGGGCACTTTCCGCGGAGACGTCATTAGCCGTAGGGATATTCTCGCATTCAGATTGCCGGTCTGTCGGTCCCGGGATCAACTGGAAGACACGCTTGTCTACGTGTCGCGTCGCCTCGCGCTAATGGTCGCGCGCTAATTAATCCAGGGACGGAAGCCTAACGGCGATCCGCGACAGCCAGGCAGCGCATCTTAATCGATCTATCGGGCCGATTTGATTTCGGCAGCACGTGTGCAAAAACGCACATCGGATGGGATCTGAATACAAAACAAATCTGCTGCAAAAATCACGATTGCAGAGCTTCACGTGGATAAAAGAACACCGAGACGATAATAAATAATTCATATTAAATGATGTAACATGAATTTGCTGCTAATACGATATCCATGCTCTTATTGAATTGTTATTATTGTGATAGATTAAGTAATTATCGAGTTTGAATTATCACGAAAATGCATTTCAATTGCGAGACCTGTTGACGCTATGATCTGCAAATAAGATCTCGTGAATATTAAAAAAACTCTTATCTGAGCGTTTGGGGAAGTTTCCTCTCCTAGATGAAATTCTAGGCTAACTGCTGCCGAGAGCGAGACGGAGAAAGAGAGAAAACGAGTTAATCTAGAGATAAACGCTAATCTTGAGCTATCCGCATTTTATACCAAGTGCGAGTTCAAGAGAGAGATCCAAATTAAATTTCTCTCTTACCTTCATTTAGTTTCAGTTTTTGTGCACATTAATACTTTCTACGCGAAACCTAATATTACCATTCTAATCTACAAAGGAGGGGAGGGGGTATCTATATATATATACCAAGCAAGTAGCATCGCGGTATTATTAGCACCTGCATGCATCTTTTTCGCTTTGTACACTGGGTGTAAGATGTAAGAGATGGAAACAGTAGAGGGAGCTCAAACGAAAGAAGAAAATTAGTATAAAAAAAAGTATATGTGCTATACGGTGTAAACAGATGCGATATAAACAGATCTAATCTAAAAATATAATCATTGCGCACAAGACGACTCGTAATTGCATAGGTAAGAAATATTATTCTTCTGAAGGTTACGGAGGCGAAGGAGATAACCAATGCAAACGTGGATCAAAAGCATACGTGATACAGACAAAACGGTCCTGTTACTTGTAAATGACTACGGCGACTACCAAAGTGTCTACTGAAGTGGCTACCGCAACAGTCGACGAACAAACGAATTCTATTGCACCGAGAAGAGACATTTGTTTTTTTTTTTTGTAGAGAAAGAATTCTTTATCTATTATTACTTATTGCTATATATAGAATGATTTGAAAGAAATTACAAATACTTTACTAGGCAATTCTGCACTGAAAAAATATTCTGGTTAAAAACGGACGAATCAGAAAATCCTGTAGGGTTGATCAAATATTCTGGTTATTATAATAGAACTCAATACTTTATAACTTATAATAACCAAAATATTCAATCAATCCTACAAGATTTTTCTGATTCGTCCGTTTTGACTAGAATTTTTTTCAGTGTGAGGGTAACTTTAAGTTAATGAAATTAATTGTTATTTCTATTTATTAAAATTAATTTTTAAAATCGCGTTAATGAAATTAATTTTTAGTAAAGTACGTGCAATATTGAATATTATTGAATTATGAGGATCTCGATTTCAACGCCACGAATCTTATCTGCATTGCAATCAGCGAGGACTATAATGTATTTGGTTGTACTACAGTGCAGTAATTTCTCAATGCTACATTCAGTCTAGCATTACAGCGTCAACAGTGGCAATAATGTCAACAATTCATTATGTTGATATGCAGCACACAATACGCATACACGGTGTGCTACGTGGCGATGCCTGGAGTATCACGATGTTTTCGCAGCTGTCGGCCACGCATTTTAGCTAGTAATCTATATGTATTTAGTTCGCTGATTAATAAACAGTTACGTGGATTCTGCTGTCCGTTAATTGCCAAGTCGGACGTCAAGGCGTGCATCATGGTAAATGTTTCAAATCCAATCTGCCGACATTTGCGTTTCCCGCTCGGAACTAGATTATGAAAATTATCTCAAGTGATTCGGTATTTCCTGCATGTGCATCGAAGAGATGTATTGTATATGTATGTATATATATATATCGCCAGCAGGGATGCTTCCGCGCCCAGCGTGGCAGAATGCCAGATGCACATACGGGATCGAATCCGTTTGCAAGCGAGCATCACGTTTCCGCGCCAACGGTACACGTGCTCGTCTTCCTCGTCGTCGTCTTCTTCTTCTTCTTTTTCTTCTTCTTCTTCTTCTTCGTTGTTGTCTCCCTCGTCGTCATTTTCGTCGTTGTCGTTGACGCCGTGCTGTTGTGTTGTCATTGCCGCCGTGCTTGCGAATAAAACAGGATCGTATCGCGCGTGCTCCGAAATGTCAGTGAACTCGAATCCAGCTGCTAAGTAACCAGCCCGCCGCGTCTCACTCCGCTTTGGCACCCCGCAAATCTCCTGTTCTTCTCGGCAAAAATTCTCATTAATGCGCCTAGGTCGAGAAAAAGAGCACGAAGAGCCCCAAGTGCGAAAGACAGATGAGTTAAATTGAAAAAAATCCATATCCGTGAAAAGAGCTGAACTTAATCCTGGGAATCAGTGATTGATTGACAGATTGCCCAAATATTTCTCTTAAGGGGATCCTGTAGCCGTCCGCGGTACTAAATTTTTGTAAAAGGATTTCTTCGTATTACTTTCATAGATTTGGAAATCCTTTTACAAAATGAAAGTATAGACATCAATATGTGTCTGCTCGGTAGTATTTATACTGAAAAAAAGATTTGTTTTCAGCATAAATACTGCCGACCAGACACATATTAATGTCTATACTTTTATTTTGTAAAAGGATTTCCAAATCTATGAAAGTAATACGAAGAAATCCTTTTACAAAAATTTAGTACCGCGGACGGCTATAGGATCCCCTTAAGATGTCTTCCAGATTAATGTAACATATTATCTCGCTTGCGAATTTATTATAATCAATCGCATGTATTTTAATATTTACTACGAATAGCACATTTATCGAAATGTATTGTTATTACGTAATATCGGAAATATTTTGCGACTCGAAAAAAAACTCCTTTTAGCGAAACTGAGCTTAATTGAGAACCCTCGAGTGGATTTTGAAATTTTCATATCATTATTATAATTAAATGTGAAATTTAATCTTTAATAGAAAGAAGATAGATTTTAATTCTTTTAAAATCGAGCTCCAATTTTCCCGCAGGAATTTCTATTAATTGACCTTAATCTTTTTTCTCTTCTTTTAGCAAAACACAACTGCATACAGGCAAAGAGTAAAAGAATTAAATAGCGCATAGTTAGGTTTTGCTAATTTCTATCTAGAGCTCCGACTAGCGAAGACATAACAATACTTCAGCGACTTGAGTTTTTCCGAGGTTAAACGGCAGTAGGACGATGTGAAAAAGAAACGAAAGTGAAAGCTAAACGATCTGTCGGACCAATGAGGCCAACGGGGCTGTTTCGTAAATTACATTAATAATACTGAATATCTGGATATCCTGACCCTGATACTCTTCCGTTTCTTTTTCTATTTAGTCCCACCTATTTTATACCAATATCTAATCTTTTTATATTTCTCCTTGTTATTTTAGTAGATATTTATACATTAATTAAAACGGTAAATAACATTCGCAAACAATAAATATATATTGCGACAATGTTTTCAGAAAGAAATTTTTTATCTAGATATCAAAAAGTAATTTAATTTCTTATCTATAATCTTTTATTAAAATAATATTTTATATTAATGTTTAATAAGAATTAATTATAATAAATTATGTGTTATAAATATCAGAGGAAGATGATAGCAAATGATATTTTACTTGTTTTAACGCAATTTAAAGGAAGCAAGTATTTTTTAAATAATAAATTTTAAAGTAAGGCGGACTCATGTCATCATTCCTGAAGAAATTCAAACAAGATGTACAGTAATTATTTTCCTTTTTCTCACCCTATAAACTTATTTAACGTTTGTGTTTTATCTTTAAATACAATCGTCGTCGCTTTTGATGTATATTTCGTTACGGGATGACACATTTCGAAAACTGTACTTTGTTTGCTATTGCGGCAAACCGTCAAGCGTGTAAACGCTATTTGATGTTTCTCTGATAAAATTGTAGAATACAAACATTTATAATTAAATGAGAACAATAATAAAGCGCATTCACGTAACTTTAATTCTATCTAATATTTTGATTTGCCTTATTGATAATTGATGACCTATATTCTTGCGTCTGTACGTTGGCGAATTTTTATTAGTCGTTGGCTAATTGTTCGATGATAAGACGTACTGAACTTACGTTAGAAATCAGAAGTCATGGATTATCGTATATTTTTAATCATAATTATCGGGAGTATATGTTTGACATATTTCGATGTACGTTTTAAAATCGTTTTACATGTTTGGATATTGGCGATAATGCGAGACAGTACATTGTGTTATTACATTATATTTATATCACGCGTCAATCAAGTACACGCGTGTATAATTCTATGATTAAACGCATGATATTTCGCTCAATCCAACAACCTTGATTGTTTTTATAATAGATAATATTACAATATATTTTTTCTACCAACAGTGATGAGCGGCTCGCGGCTTGGCAGAGGCCGAGGTGGCCGCCTGGCTTTGTACGGGGGCTGCGTAGTGGTGGTTGTCTTGACAATGATCGTGTACCGCAACACCATCTCGGAGATGACCAGGCTTCAAGAAATGCAAGTGCAATGCCTTCATCAGCAAGAATCTCTTGCTGCTCAACTACAAGGTAAGTTCAATACAACAGGACATAAATAACTAAATGTTGTCGGGGATTGAAGTCGAAATCGAATTGTAACATTACGATAGATACTTGATATTTTAAGCTACTTGTATTTAAGAAAGATTTGTTGCGGGAAATAAAAAATATCTTAATACGCAAATTTTACGATTGAATTGTACATTTATGACGAATCTCGCGAGTCACAGATTTGTATTTTATTTTTATAAATCGATCAGTTGCAGATCATAGGCAATTAAACTCTTTCTGATTTAGCTACTCATCCAGATTTATTGGTAACATAATAACATATGATCTTTCCAGTAATATTTGAGTACAAAGTACGGCTGGAAAAGTCCCTGGCCGAGGAAAAGAGCTCGAATGCCGCAGTGAAGCAAGAATTGCAGCAACGGGCGACGCGGGAGAAGTCTCTGCGCGATAAGAACAGCGTAGAGGCGATGCAGAAGTTTAATTCGCTTCAACAGACCTACAAGCTCCTACAGACGGAGCATCAGGACTTGCAGGAGGAGTGTAAGAAGCGCGAGAAGCAGACACTGGACGAGACCAGCAGGCTAGAAACAACGCTGCAGGACTTACGCGCTCGCATCCGGCAGGCTCAAGAGGACAAGGTCAAGGCTCTGGAGCACTTGAAGACCAAATATCTGGAAATAGATGACGAGAAGACCAGGTTGCAAGAAAAGTATGACGAAATGTTGAAAAATACGGACAATACCGGTAGTACCGTCGAGCATCTCAGGAAGGAGATTTTCCAGTTGAGACGCGAATTGGAGAGTGCCAAGGTACATCACTTGTTTCCTAAAAATAGTTAATTTAATATTAGTATGAATTATAATGAGCATAAATAGCTTACAAATATATATATATATATATATATATATATATAAGGCGGTTAATAATTATATTTTATACAAGGAATAATCAATAATTGCGTCTTATTGGAAAATAATTAAACACACGCTTGTTTGCCAAGTCAATACTGCTTTATATCTTTTAAGAATTGAAAATTTTACGAGAAGAATCGACAGTTTAATAAAGACGTGTAAAAGTGGTGATTGTTTTTATGCATTCCAGAGATTCTATGCTAGAAGTACGTCTCCTAGTTCAGTTTTGGTGACTCCACGAGCGTCGGTGTCGCAATTGCAGAAAGAGGATTCGCAACCAATTCCGGCGCCGCAACAGCAACAGCAACAGGTAAGTGCGCCGCAGCCACCATACGTGTCTCATGATCGTCGCGCAGGAGTCGTCGGAGGAGCGACTCCGTCGGTGGAAAAGACATTAAACGACGATGCCAACGAGCCGGCCAACGATATCAGGTTCGTTCAGCAGAATGGCAACATCGTTCCAGCTGGCCCGGGCGAAGTGAAAGAGATCGGCGAGCAGCGCGAACCCTCGGCTAACGACTTACAGCAAAAGCAGCAGAAAAACGTTGTCGAGCGTCCAAATGTTATAGTCGAAGAGAAGAATGGCCTTGAAGAAGAGCAGAGAAAACAGGTAATGTCACCGCCGCTGAATCGAGATGACGATGATCCGAGGAATGATAATGGTTCGGCGATGCCTGGTTCGCAAGCCGAGCAACCATTGGCGCAACCTGCCGTCGAGCAAGCGTCCACTGCCGCGTCTAGTCGATCGACCGGTGTTAAAGCCCATGCAGAGGATGACGAACTGCAAGCTTTGCAGGAAAGAGTAGATGGGATCCTCAATCGTGACGTGCCCCTTAGCGCAATTCGCTAAACATTGCATTTAATTTATTATTACGCGATCAAATTATTTTCAACTTGTCGAAAACAGTGGTGCAATTGGAGTCAAATTCTTTGAGTCTGTGAATTGCGTAAAAGATTTTTTAATTTTTTTGTTATGAAGTAATTCTATATGGAAATGATTTTTATTAATAAATTAGTGAAAAATCAATGAAAATTATTTTATTAATAACATAAACAACATTATCTAATTATTAATATTAATTACTAATGTATGATTAATTCATTATTCATTAACAAAAGATTTTTTACGTAAATTATATACGGATTGATAGGAAAGAGCTAATTAGTTGTTTAAATTAAAGTTACTTTATTTTCTAAGTCAAATAAATTGTTTGATATTTTTAATATATTTTAGGACTAATTACTTTTTGCTAACAATGTTCTGTATGCTTTTGGGGTAAATATTAGTGCTATCGCCATAGGATTAGAATAATAAAGTTTTTCTATTTTCATATTCATAACTTCTCGAAATAATTTTTTTTATTATAATTTTTCTCTATTGCTTTCTATTATACATAAAATTTGTATTAAGCTTGATAAATAAATGTATGTAGCCGATGCGCATAGTTTTATATGCATGCAATGAAGCAAAATTATTTATGAATCTCATTAGTCTTTTTCTTTAAATGTTTGTTACTTATGGTTAAAATAATTTTCCTTGTAAATTACTACATATCGCATTTATTGCAGTATACATAATTTATAAGAATTATTCTAACTATAAGTAATAAATAAACAAAAAATTATCTTGGCTTGGCATTTATTTAATTACTATTTCATAATTTCTGAAAAATATGTATTGCTAACGAATAAAGTCTGTAATTTTTTTTACTTTAAGTGACTTTAAGAAATTATTTTTGCAAACGACATTTATATTTAATATAACATTGTTATTATGTATTATTAACAGTTTATATATTATTTATTGCAGTAACAGATTGTTCTTAACATTTACTATTTAATATATATAAAATATATATTCGCTGACAGTTCATGTATTATTTCAATGTTCATGTATTAATATCAATGCGGAAGCTGTTAATATTAAACATTGATCAAATTCCGAATCATGTATGGAAATTCTCGTAAAATTCTCTAACAGTAAAAATTATTAATGATTTTAATGAATTACTATTTTTATTAAATGTTTTATTAAAGAATCTCTAAAAGATATTTAAAAAATGTAATTTTATAAACATCTTTTTGAATATTGTACTATTTGCACAGTTTTATAGATGTTTTTATCGTTACACAATCCAAATATTGGATAAATATTGGGTGTTTAAAGAATACTAGATCAATATTTACAGAGATTTTATTATATTAAATATATATTATTCAATTAAATAATATTTAGAAAGATTTTACTCATGTGTGTGTATATGCATATATATAATTTTTTCGACCGATCTTTTACCTTCTTTATCTCGCTTTTCTTATTGGACATGAAATTATTCATGTATGTGTGTAAAATGGTTCGCGCAAGCCATATTGAATGTGCCTGTAAATCTGTGTTCTACGATGCATCAATAAATTGTTATTACGTTTATCTGCTTGCATTTTTATTGGCAACCTTGTAAAGACCTAACTATTATCAGCTTCTGCATCGCGCTTTTACTGTATCGTCACCGCCAATTAATTTATGCTCGAGGCTATTGTCTTTAGTCGCGCTCAATAAATGCTTGTAAATTTGTTAAATTGTAAAAAAAGCTTGTCTCTGTTTATATAGATTTTCCCCTCTTTGGATTGCTAATTAATATAACTTCCAAGTGGAAATATCGCGATCACAGAATTGCTGCATCACGCACTGCATTTACAGCTTTCTTTATAATTTATCATTGTTAGACAAATTATTTATTTGATGTTAATAAACACCTTTTACACAACTATGCTGGAGGATTCCATGCCGCGAAATTGTTAATAATTTATCAATGTATAATGACAGGATGAATTACGTTAATAAATGGAATAGAACGAACTAATGGAATGGAAAGTTGTAAATATCGTAGTTCCGCAGCGTATTTCGAGAAGTGACAACTGTCGCTATAACCGGTTCTACCGTAATATTATATAATTGCAAGAATTGAATACAAGTAAAACGTCATAACATCAAGCAATTTCCGTTTGCGATTACCGAACAACTGCGTTGTACTGTCTGTAATTGTATGAAAAACTTTTTTCAGAATATAGCAAGTTCACGAAAAGCAGAGAACACCACAGTAGCGAACAATCTGATGGTATCACCATCTCTCATCGATAAGCCAGCCAGACTGTCGAAAGTCAAGGTGCCGGTTGGCGTATTGCCGATACCGGAAATCATCGAGCAGAACGACGACGCCGATAAGGAGAAGCGGCAGGAAGAGATTCGAAAGCGGGAGGATGCGGCGATTCACAACAATTTGCAGCCACCGCCGCCGAAACTCGTCCCGGCGAATGCGCCAGATGACAAGGAGGAAAAGGAACCGTTAGTCGAGGCTGGCAATCTAGACCCACCGTTCGTTGCAAATCCTCCCGTGCGACACGTTGGCGAACAGATCGAGAGGAGAGGGAAAGATGCTTGGTTGAGGGTGGGACCTGGGGTACAAGAGGTCGGCGAAGAGCTCAATCGAGTTCCTGGGTAAGCCTCAGCATTTTTATTGCCATTGAATAATGTATAAATAAGCAGCATGCTTATTATTAGTATGCATAAAATATTTAGATTATATAACGTCATTGTTTATATAAATAATTTTCTATTTATTTAAATTTGTCTAAGGTATATCCTGTTTTAATAAATTTATCGTATTGTATCCTTCGGTTTTAGATTAGATGATGGGCAAGCTAATGGTGGTGACGATCAGTACGACGGCGATTACGATAAGGAACAACAAAAGAATGATATTCATCTGGCGGAGGGCGAAGACGAGGGGGAAGGTAACTTGAGAACGATCGAATCGATCCGACCGCGCAATTGATGTCGCGATCACAAAATTATTCTCGCATTTGAATTTCAGATGAGGGCGACGATGTTTGAATATCCGCATAATTTGAAGCAAGGAAAGCGGGAATAAAATCAGCGCCGCCGTTCAAATGTTTTTTAACGTGACGCGCTGACCGGCTGGTACAAGAGGAAGTCGGTTGAAAAATAGTCAAACGACCTGACCTGATCTGACCTGACCTGACCGATATTCACGATCGTTCGGGTTTAATCAGCGAAGAATACTTATTGTGTATTATAATCTGTATGAATCATTTGATGTGACGTATCACGAGGGACTAGCAGGGATTCAATTCATCTTCGTCAATCTTTCATACGAAAGCTCTTGTACAAGGTTTTAACTAAATATTGATATATGATAGTATATACACGGTACAAATATCGTCGAGCGCATCTGGGCGTTGGACGAAAACTTAGACGATTCTGATAATTTCAGAAGATTCAGAATGAACTATTGTAACACATACTTTTGAAGAAACAAAAAGATAGACTGTATTTTTCTAGATTAAGATCTATCGTGCATAAGTCAAATGACTTAATCGCGTTTATTACTTGAGATACTCGTGACTTCGTTACAAATACGTTAAGTTGTACTTGGATTGCACTAGTAGAATTAACTTTAAAACGTAGCAATGCAAGAATACCTCGGAAATTATTCAGTATTCATATATTAATTGTAAGATTAATTTACATTGCAATAATAAAATATGTTATCATGAATTATAGAAGCTAATTGAAGTTTTTTTTATATTAATCACATAATACTTATATACGTATGAATTAAATATAAAAAACTTAATGTGATTTACATATGATAACATCAGCGTTTTTGTTAATTGTATAAATATGAAATGTATAAATGTAAAAAAAAGAAATTTAGATAATTTTATTCAATTCTCCATTTATATACAAATTTGACTGTCATTATTAATGACTTGGTATATCACGACACATTAGAATAGAATTTTTATATAGTATAAAGTTACTTCTATTGTTGCAATCTAAATTTTTTGCGATACATCACAGCAACAATGGCACATCGACAATCGATTTTATCAATTTCGTTAAAACAGCTTACATTAGTTAAATTATTTTTATCTTGTTTTTCCTTTTATCGATGTCTGTTGTCGCTAACGGTCATAAATTATGTACATCTATTTTAAGTGAAATTAAAAACAGATGTATTGTCGAATTAATATATAAATATCATATATACATGTATATGTGATATTTATCGCATCGATATGTACATATATATATATATATATATATATATATATATATATATATATATATATATATCGTATATGTGATGATATATTTATATATCGACAAATCGATATATTGTTAAGTTTACATTTGCTGCGGTCTAATAACGGATTGGAAAAGCGATCGATAGAAGAATATTTACATCTTATTTATTCTATTCTTGCCGAAAATCTGAAGAATTTTTACTTACTGATCAAATTAAGTGAAAACTTAATTGAGAAAGAATTATTATTAATTAAGTTTATGATGAATGTAGCATAATATTTTGTTATAGTTCTAGATTTTTAGTTATATATATGTCTGTATATACAAGGTGTTTAATATCAACAAATATTTTGATAAATATCTTCAATTAGTTGCGAGATATTTATTTGGATATTTATGGATGAATATCATATACGTATACAGAGAGACGATGAATGTACATAACGTTCTTTTCGTAATAAAAATGACTGAAAAACAGACTTTATTGATTTTTTCTAACTTTTTAGAGAATTTTTCTACAAATCAATAACTTCTTCTCAATCCTGCTGTTTTTAAAAATAAATTAAAATTCCCTTCGAGCAATATAATGTAATGAGTTATCAGCAGAATCGATAACTCAAGATTGAATTATTAATGTCTTAAACATAGTCTCGTACATTTCCGATGTCGATGGGACATGCGCATTTACTTTTTCATGAACCAAATCGAACTAGCTTTTGGCTAGAAACGAAAAGATATTTACTTCTTGATTAAATAAACGTTCCTTCCGTCTATTGACGATGTAATTACCGTTTATTGATGAAAACCGTTTCTTTTGAAAATACTTTGCGAAAAATGCATGAATAAAAATAATCTTGATTTTGGAAATTAATAAGTATATAAGTACACATAAAAACATAAAATTTAAATGTTTCTTAAATATTATTTAACAAATTTTTTTAAACAATTTGAATTATATAATATTAAATTATATAATATTAAGTAAATTATATAATATTAAGATTTTAGTAATTTCTAGATGATAAACAATTGAGAAAAAAACTTTCATGAATTGCAGAAGGAATCATGTGGAAATAACAAGATTACATTCTTCAGCTATTTTTAGAATTTTAATAATTTATTTTTGATTTAATCGCAAATGATATTAAAAATGGGAGAGGGCAGCGATAAATGGTCCCGATAAATCTCTCTTAATGTTTTTGTTTTAAATTGGAAAAATTGATCTTAGATTGATGAAAGAATAGCAATGACAGAAAATGCGTGAGTAGTACGTGTAATATCTTATGTAAGAAAAAATTTTGATTACTCGATGACTTTTTATCATTTGAAGAATATTTTAACGTACATATTTATCAAAGCATAACATAAATATCACGTTGAATGTTGTTTGTTGGCAATATTGATTCGTACAAGTATTACGTAAGCAATAGCATCTTATGACTCTATTGGTTCTCAGAATCCATCATATGTTAATGTATGTACAAGACGTTTTGCTTTTGCTTGCTTTGGGGAAATTATCATCTTTATAGTTGAAATAATTCTTATAAAAATACAGCCAAATTTATCAGAGATGCGCTACTTTAATGGAAGATTTCAGAAATAAAAATTCACAGAAATTTACAATATTATTATCTTCATTATTTTGATCTTTTATTAAATGCTATTTTATAAAAATTTTATTTCTCGTAGCCGAATAACGATAAATACCTACAAAAATTTTAATTAATAGTTTGTTTAATTTTAAATATATTCCGCGATTAATATTTTTAACGAGTATATGTCATAATTTCTTATTTAACTTCCTTGTTAAATTTTTTTCAATTTTCTTCTCTAGAAAACATATTTATTTCTAAAGTGACTTGTGACACTTTTTCTCTTATTTAATAAAGTTACAGAACAATGCCCTCAATTTACAAAGAAATGCAAATAAGCATTGTATTCTTCATTTCTTCCACTTATGTAACATTAAAAGCAATATGACAATACTTTCTCGCTGCATTTTTTATTGCCACATTTTTCTTACATCCGCACATTCGTAATATCTACAAAATTTGTTTATATGATGAAAGTACTCTCAACACATTGCTTTCACGTTTCTCGCCTGGAATATAAGCAAAACAGTTTACTTATTAAATAACCTTTTGCCCGAGTTATCATCGTAGACCTTGTTCTCGGTGAACCGTGCTTCAGACAGGCTTTTGCAGCGAAATCGAGAACGCAAACACACTTTAGATTTGTGCGTGCACGATCATCGTTTTAATCTATTTTAACTCGATAATTTCCCCTGGCTATCAAATGTTCTGCTCGCCTAGTTCGCCCGCGTTGCCCAATGAATTCAATGAATACCTAAGGAAAGTTTACTTTGACGTTTCAATTATTTAGTAACCATTTGATTGAAAAATTATCTGGTATTCGGGTTTGCTTTTATTGAGAATCACATCTTCCACGAAAATACTTTCTAATAATTACGAATTTACGAAAAAAAAGTTATAATAAATATTATCGAACATATAATAAATTTTACAATTTTTAACGTACAAAGTTGAGAAGACGAAAGCATTTATTTTTTTTAATTTTAATTATTTTGTAACGAAGAAAGATATTTAATATCAAACTAAAAAAAGAATTATTTGATATCAAATCATTTATTTTTACGTATTGTATTCGCAAAAAAATTTAATAAAGAATTATAATGTAGTTAATAAAATACATCGGAGACTTTTGATCAAGAGATTATTTCGACAAGATTCATCACGTGTAGCATTGTTATGTTTTGGAGACGTCGCTGATAGGTAGTCACGTCGCAGTACTTAGACGAGATGCTCACGTCAGCCTGTCTACGAATGTGTTAAGTGGTCGTGTCCAATTATCCTCTTATGAATCTCCTCATAAATTAGAAGTACTCACGTATTAGCGACCTTCGTGCAAGGTTGCATGACCGCGTTGAGTCACTCTTTCGTGTAAAGAAAATAGGCGAATTGAGAGAATTCGGCGGCAATTTATTCCGTAAAATTACGTATTCAAAATTCGGAGATTCACGAAAACAAGGTTGAACCGTATTCAAATGAAGAAATAGACGCGAAATATGACCAAATTAGAAAAACAATGTGAATATAATTGATGTAATCAACATTACGCATAAATGTAAGATGTAATTTATAATAAAATGTAATGTAATTACATTGCTTATTATAACTATAATATAAAAGGTATAATTTAACGATATTTCCTGAATAAAAAATTTGGAATTTATACAATTTTATCGAATAAATTTGCGTCGTTGCGTGATTCACCGATTTTCCGCAAGAATGATTTTGTGTGGAAGAATATATTTGTAATATGATTTTAACTGACCGCAAAGCTTTCGTTTTAACTGACAATGAGTCGCATCCAGCCTCACGGTAATATCATTTGCAAATCAGAGGACACTCGTCGATGTAAATGTGCGAGTTTTATGCGCGAGGTGTCTCGAAATAAAACCGGGAAACCACCGCGGATCATTTATGTATGCTTCAGCGATCGATGCTTCAAAAGCCTATACGGATAAATCCTCGTCCTCAAAATTCAGTACTTCTCGGAGGGCAAAGATATACAGGGTGTCGCAGATAAACTGTTGCGTTGCTCCCTTTTTATCGAATATATTGGAATCGAATTTAATGAAAGTCTTCATACATTTATTCATAAGCTCCACGAGTTAGTTTTACGAAGAGAAATGTAGTAAAGAGAAGTAGGGAATCAGATGTCGCGGTCTTCTTGAAACAACAATTGATAAATCTTGAGCTAATTTCCTGGCTATCGTCTGATTTATGAGAAATACGCGATAATTGCTTATAATACGGATAATATTGATAACTTCGTCCGTTTGCTCGTTGGCTCGTCTCTCTCCTTCTCTCTCTCTCTCTCTCTCTCTCTCTCTCTCTCTCTCTCTCTCTCTTGAGGACACTTTTCACTTGGCAACCTCCGACCTTGGCTTGATGTGCGTGAGTTTCGACCGTTCATCTGATGAATTCTCGCAAGACACACCTCGCTGTGAAGAAACAACAACTTAACGCACACAAGGCCACGCAAAAGCCAAACTTTCGAAGATATTTGTAATGCATGGGAGTCTGTGAAATTTCTATTTGAAAGCTAAAGAAAAAGTTACAATTTTTTTATTCTTTTTCTATCGTTTCTATCGATTATTAATTGTTCATTTGAAAATTTTTGGGAAAAAATTAGAATTTTTCTAACAGTAAGTAAATAGAAAAATGTGCTACCTAAAGATATTTATTAATATCATAGAAGAATTAGTAAATTCACTATCAATTAAATTTATTTATCAATTATTAACTGTACTATTCTAACTTTAAGTTGAAATTGCTTTTCAAGACTGATAATGATCGACGTGTAATTTGCAAGTGAAATATGTTTTTACGAGAAAAATGTTATTAGACACAAAAGTTTCAGCTTGATCGAATATTGGCATATTTTCTATCTTTACTTGAATTGTTATCATAAAACGATTAAATTTTATTATGATTTATCAACTGTATGTCAAAATTTTAAAAATAGATATGGACGTGGATGTTTCTATTTTTCAACAACTTGTAACACTGCGTGGATCACCTTGTATGTACATATATGTATTAATACAACGATAAAACTTGCTTATGGACGATTGCGGTCTGACGTAATATCGTCTAGGCCCCACTACTCGAACCGAAGATCGGATCGAGGTTTCAAAGTCCCTGACGGACAACCAGTGCGCGTCAGTGTGCTCCTTTCGTTACTGAAGGTAAGACGCGAGTAGATAATATTTGGAATAATTAAATATCAAGTATAAAAGGCATAAAAATTTTCAAAACACGATCTAAAAGTGTGAAATATTACGAAACAATTATTACGTCAAAGGTCAAAAATAGAAAACTAATAAATCATCGAGAGATAAAATAAATCATTAAAGAGATAAAATACTTAATGTAATAAAGAATTAAATTGAATACAAAAACTTTTTTAATATATTAATGCTGAAAAATCGTTCAATTTTTGTATATTTCTTTGTTAAAACTATAATTGTGATCATATATAACAGTGCTACTTCGAGTAAGATATTTCGGTTTGCTTTCGAAAAAATTGCACGTGAAGTTATTATATTATTCTACTAATTAGAGTGATATAAAACAATGTCGATTTAATATTCGTTTGATCAATTGGATTAATTATGGACACGTTACGATTCCAGACAGCAAGGATGAAGACGTTACTTTCGGCTGTTTTTGCGCTGCTGTGTGTACAGGCGGTATTTGCTGTAGATCCTAATGAGCACAATAAAGTGGTTTGCTACTGGAACAGTACGGCTTTTCAGAGGCAAGGTAAGACCGCTTTGCTAGTTATATTGATTACTTATATTTTTGCGACGCATATTGGAAGAATATTTACATAATCTTGTGCATTAAAGAAAAACCGTTTTCCTGGATAATTGTTTCTTGGGAATAAAAGTTATCAAGTGTGTGAAATCTTTTTATATAAGAAAAATTTGTTGTAACAACGTTTGCTAATTTTATTGTACAAGAATAGTAAAAATTAAAACGTAATTTACTGTTTTAGATAGCGTAATTAAAAATTACTTTTTATTATTGATTTACGAAAGTAAATTATTTGAGGAAAAGTAATTTCTGTCTTCTTTTTCAAATTTTAAGTGGCAATAGCAAACGTTAAATATAATTTTCATGAATTCGGATTCAATTAAAATTGTAGTTAATGTGTAAATATTATTGTTAAATATTGTCATTGTTATTTTATATATTTAACTTTTAAAAATTAAAATAATTAGGAAAAAACTATGTTGAAATCTTTCTTCGATCATTTCTGTATGTCGAATAATATTTTCTGTGTTATTAAGACATCTATAACCAGTAACATTGAAACGTCTCTGGCTTGTATTTATTAGAGAGTTTGTCAGCACTTGTGTTTGCGCTGCGAGACGTCAAAGTCAAACATATCGTGAACGGTAGTGTAAATCTAACATACACATTTCACGTTCAAATCATAATGAAAAGCCAATAATGTCACAAGTATGATTTAACTTCTCTAAATGTGATTCTTTATAATATTTTCTAGTCTTTAATTTTACAATTAAATCAATTGTTTATCGATGTATTTATATTTATGAAGCTTTTTAATTTTCAAAGGTCCAGCAAAATTTCAAATTGAGGATGTCAGTGCCGCTTTATCTCTTTGCACTCACCTGATCTACGGATATGCTCACATCAATTCCGATTTCGAGATTGTTCCCGCTTCGCCGAGTTTGGATACCGGAGCGGGCTATTCCTATTATAGACTCACCACACAACTGAAACGATCATTTCCCAATCTGAAGATCTATCTAAGCGTTGGAGGAAATTCTGATCCTTACGACGAGGAGCACAAGTATCTCGTATTGGTGAGTGCAATGTTAGTGCTATAATATTTAATATTCGCATGACAAATTTTTAACAACATTTTTTCTAACTATAAAAGCATTAAAGCAAAACTTTTTACGTATAATCGAAGCAATCAAAAGGTTCGTTATAATTGGCAATCGATTAAATGCAGAATTAAACAGAATGGTGGAAATTTTTGGATTCGATAGACCGAGACCCCGGAGGGCAGAACAAAGTTTATCAATTCCGTCAATCGGCTGCTGAATGACTACGATTTCGACGGAATCGATCTGGCGTGGCAATTCCCGCCAGTCAGGGTCAAGAAACAGCGCAGCACTATCGGATCCATCTGGCACGGTCTGAAGAAAAAACTCGGCTACGGCAAATTCAAGGACGAGAAGGAGCAGGAACATCGTGACGGCTTCACGCTCTTGGTCCGCGACCTCAAGTCACAACTTAGACCGAGATTCAAGGCTTTAACTGTCACGGTGTTGCCTCACGTTAACTCTACCAGTTAGTATCTTACACGGGCAAAATTAGTAATATAAATTAACAATAATTGTTTATAGTCATTATGCTACTATGATACTGCTGTGCTTATATCTAGGTAGAACAAAAATTATAATGACATCATATTGTCATCAAAATAACGCTAAAATAGCGATAAAATGACATAATAATGACATTTTGACAGCTTTGTGACTTCTTGTTCTACCTGGATAAGTACAAAATTTATGTTTTCAATATAATTATACGCTTTTCTTCCGATAGTTTACTACGACGCGAGATTGTTGGCGCCCAACATCGAAGCCGTGCATCTTTTCGCTTTCGATCAGAAAACACCGGAACGCAACCCGAAAGAAGCCGATTTCCCAGCACCAATTTATGCCAGTTACGGTCGCGTGGCAGAAGACAATCTCGACGTTGCAACGAGGTAAGCCTGCGTCCTTTCCGCGTTCCATTATTTTTTCGCAAATATTGTCGCAAAATATAGTTTAACATATATAACGAAATCAATTTATGGCAGTTACGGACATGAGGGAAATGACAATATTGACGCTGCAGCAAGGTAAACACACCTTTCTCCTGCAACGTACTTATCCTTTTAATGTATAAAACGCATATTCACTTCGCCTGATAAATTTACGCAATTTTATCTTTTAAATTCATGAATTTTTCTATGCAGAAATTTCATATTAAATCCATTTTCTCTTACGCATAATTTACTAATTGTAAATTATTATTTATAAATTACAATGCATAATTCATCTTTTTTATCGGATCAATTACTGCTTATAATAACTGCCTGGTCATTAACATTCATAAATAATCAGCAATCATAACATATATGTCCTAGAAACTAAACGATTACGTCTATATTTATGTAAATGTTTCTTTTTATATTGGATGGCTCGGTACACTCCCTTATCCGTTAAAAGCGGGAACTCTTTGCACAATGCACCGCTTTTACAGCCCGATAAGAATAACATCGGAATAATAAAAGACCAACCTCCGCAGATACTGGTTGGAGAACGGGACTCCTGGCAGCAAGATCGTCGTCGGTATCCCCACGTACGCTCGCACGTGGAAATTGACGGAGGACAGCCAGATTTCTGGCGTGCCGCCCATCGTGACCGACGGTCCAGGTGAACCTGGGGCCAACACCCAAGAGCCGGGACTGCTGTCCTACGGCGAGATGTGCTCCAGCCTGACCGAGGGATCGGGAATGCGACTGCGACGAGTCAGCGACCCGTCCAAGAAGTACGGCAGCTACGCTTATAGGGCTTACAACGGTCAAAGCAGCGCTCATCCCGACGGAATATGGGCGGGCTACGAGGATCCGGACACCGCCGGCAACAAGGCTACATTCGTCAAGTCCAAGGGTCTCGGCGGCGTGGCGATCGTGGATCTGTCTCTGGATGATTACAGGGGTATTTGCACCGGCGACAAGTACCCTATTGTCAGGGGGGCGAAGTACAAGCTGTAAAGACGTAGCGGAGATTCGATCTGGACGGTAATCAGAATCGAAAATCGGAAATCTATGCCCACATCCGATCGAAGGAAGCTCGGAGAAATTATTTCGGTTGCTGGCCGCGATTCGCGCACGGTTGTATTTATATGTATTGCCCGGCGCGCGAGCTGTCGAGACTTTTAACGAGAGAATTTTTAACGAGAGAATTTTAATGAGGACCGTAATACGCTTCGAATGTATTGTACGTGAAGATAATAAAAATATATCGTTGCTTTATTATTCAAGTATTTTGATCTTAATTCCCCATTATTTTCGAGAGATAAGCTCGTTCCGTAAAGGATAGATAGATAGATTAAAATTATTTTATAAGACTTCAGTTCGCACAGTTATTATCTGGGCGTTGTAAAATTAAAAAAAAATTTTTATCCTGTCGCCTGATTTCGATAATGGAAAATGTGCAGGATAGATCGCCGTTAATTTCTTTGATGTAACTCAGAGTCTCCGAGAGATAAGAAGTGACGAAGATGCTGATCCTGAAAAGGACAGAGGATAGAAAAATGAGAGAGCCTGGAAGCCGCGCAACAAGAAAAACATTAATGTATGATATATATATTTTTTATATAGATAATATATTTGTTTCGTGCAGTCTATTTTTTCGGCCAAACGATACATTTGCACGGGTGTATAACAAAGGTTCTCTTCTATAGACTCATTAACATATCCAACATCGAGGATTACGTCAAACCGGATACAGTTAATAATCCGCAGCCATTCTCACGACGGTTCGAGTCAAACCTCCTCTCCTATCTCGGCACAGTGAATCCAAAACGGGAAAAAAAAAGACACGCACACAGTGAGTCGCTGGTAAATCTGATCGCGATTTATTCGACTCGCGATTCGTACCGATCGCGCGCCTTGATCGTGCTTGAACGCCGTGTGATGGGATCACAATCCCATATCATAAACTTGTATTTCCTTTTTACAAAATACTGGGAGTGGTAGCTTTGCAATAGCTTCACGTCTCTACGCTATAGTTAATAATTGTAGAGTTACGTTAACGAAGGAAGGGCACTCGTAAGAATATATTATAATATATAACATATAACGAAACGATACTATAATTCCACCTGACATCTCTACGTCTACGATTATCTCGGCTCGATTCGCAAGTCTATTCGAGTTAAAACTGACGGAGTCCTCGCAAATGCTCCTTAAATGCATTGTCCTAAACGTGACGCAGGATCCGTTGTTTCTTCGCGATCGCTCGCGAATCAGAAATGCAAATTAGCAACACAAGTGAAAATTAAAATACAAGTGTGTTGAAAACACAGTTTTGCCGCCTTGATTGCAAATTTGTACAAGATCCGATCAAGATTTGCACCGTACTCACTTTTATCGCTATTAATCATACGATTTTAACGCGATTCTCTCACGCGAACCGACTCTTCTCCCTCGTGACGTTCGTTCGCGGACAGGAGGAGGGGCCGCTTTATCTATTTTATTTATTATGCATGTGGGGGTTTTGCCTACGACACGAGGAGGGGAAGTGCGTATCTCTCGAATCATCGCGTCACGAATTACATCAAAATCACACATCTTGTTAAGTACTTAATACTGGAACGTTCATTCAAATGCTTAGGTTCTTATAGGCTTTTAATGCTGTCGCGACGCAATATGGCACTTGGATTACGCGTGTACATCCGTTGTTTGTAGGTACTTACTGCTCATCTCTGGACGATCGCTGTTAACGAGACAACGCGAAGAGCTAAGCGAACGCAGGAGGTATATCACGGAGAAATCTCATTTATTCCCATAAATATAAACTGTTATTTGTACATCATTAATTTAATAACGCGATTATATCAACTGAAGTTGAGGATAAAGTGAATGGCTCATTATCAAGTTACAGAATTAATAATAATTAGCAAATATCGACTTGAAAGAGAAAACACGAGTTAAGTTAAAGTTTTAAATATCTTAAAACTGAAATGTACATATAACTGAGAGCGGCATAAATTCTACGCTTGAAGTTTCATTTTCTCGAAGCTGCTATATTCCATATCGTAGATGTGATATACTCCTTTCATCCACTCGCTCCCCCGATCGCAAATAAACGATCCGCAAAGCCGCCGGTGAATAATTCTCGCGCCCGACATGGTATACCGTCGGTGTTCCACGATATAAAAAATAATTCGGAGTGGTGCTGTCGCGCGAAACTTGGGAGGAGCTCGCGATTTAGCGTCCGCGATGATCCCAGGCAGTTTAGTGGAATGAAATTGGTTTTACTTTCTCTCTTCCCTCGCTAGCTTTTGGTTCGCTTTAGCGCGGATGCAGGTACGAACGATTAATTAACTCCGCGCGAGTGGTATACATATTTGCCACGGTAAAGTGGATTTCGACTTTTAAAACCAAGCGACAACGCGATATTTCTCGACACTACGACATACGATAATAATGGATAAGGCTCGTTGACTAAGCTTTTTCTTTTGGGTCGCGACACTGACCACTTTGTCCTATAAAAGTAAAAATGTCCGATCAAAGCAATAAAGGAGTATTGGATCTCGAGATGCCGAAGTAGCGGATCGGATACGCAGCTAGGAAGGAGACAATCTCTACCTCTAAACTGAGAAAAGGACTGGGAAGAACCAAAATGGAAACTGTTCTGTCTCTAAGTGCTTCGCGCGTTATCGAGGCCGCGATGGTTATCGAAAAATGACGCTTCGGAACGACCGTTGCGTAATAGTAATACCATTTTCTCGTTATTAATATTCATTTTTAATGGTTACTGAAAACGGCGCAACTGAAACGAAATTGCAAATTATTAGAAAAGGGAACAAAAATGAATCCCGTGTTTTCAAATCCCTTTCGATTAACGATATCTAATACAAATGTTATTACAAAAGTGACTTATTCTGCCCATGACATAAAAATAATCTAAACACGAATACAAACAAAACTTTCAGACAATTTTCATATACATAAATGGGTTAGAAGATGAAGAAAAATGCATGCGAGAGATTTTCCGTCGCGCTGCGACTTCTCGTTTGTCTCTCCCCGCGTTCTAACTGAAACAGAGAATTTAAATAAAATAAAACTCTTACCGAAAATGATTGTATAAGTACAAAAGCAGACTGGAAGCTTCGATCTTCGCGGTTCCATTCGGCCGCGAGTAACGCCCGAAAGCGGGATTCCAGATACAAGCGTATCAGAGTCCTACGGTGGTTTCTTAAGAAGTCTGTTACACGCTTTTTTTTTTGGTTTCTTTTCTTTTTCTTTCCCACTCTTTCTTTCTCTCTTACGCTAAGCTCTACATGACGGAACATCGTTTGACGTTGTACCTATTATCTTGGTCCACATTGTTAATGCTGAGTACCTTGAGGAGCCTCTCGGTATCCTTGAAGCCGTGCCTGCCGCGCTGCTGCTGCTTCATCAGCATCATCGTCGCCGTCGCCGTCTTTTTCTTCTTCTTCTTCTTCTTCTTGCGCTTGGTCTGCGGCAGCGTCAGCTCCAGCATCTGCTCGAGCCGCAGGCGAATAGGCCAACCGGCGCTACCGTCCTCGACGTCCCGATGACAGGTGTAGCTCGACGTGTTAGGCTCCTGGTGATCCCGGCGCTCCCACCACCACGGGTTCTTCTGCTGGTCCCGCTGCGGTTCCTGATAGCCGTCCTCGTCGGCCATCGGCCGCCTGGGCTGCACGAAGGAGTCGTGGACGCGAACCGGTCGGGCCAACGAGGACCTCTTCTTGGCCGGGGTCAAGTGCGCGGCCTGATGCCTCGCCAGGGACTTGCTCAGGCTATTTCGCGCGCCCCGAATTCTCCTGTGCTCGTCGGGGGACGTCGGGGACTCCTCGTCGAGGTACAGCTCCGCGCTGGAAGCGGGCAGACGGTAATTGCCGCGGATCCGATGACTGACGGCGACGGCCCCGCCGTCGTTCTTGCCGTTATTGTTGTTGCTGTAGTTATTGTTGTTGTTGCCACCGCCGCCGCTGGGATTGCTGGGGTTGTCCGCGTGACGACACTGCTCGGCGCACTGCAGACAATCGTAATACTTCTCGGCGACGTGACGACGCGCCGAGAAGCCGTCGCGCATATCGGCGCAACGGCGACGCTCGTTGCTCGCAATTGCGCTACCGCTGCGTACGACCTGGTGATGATAAGGCTGCTGTCACACCTCTTGCAAGTACTTTAGAGGACAGAGGATCTCCTTGTAGAGAACGTCGCCCTCCTTGCCCGTGTGATCGGCGGAACGCACATCCGCCGCGCATCTCACCATCGCCACCCCGTCCACTTCTTCGCCCACTTGGATCACGATCTATGTACGCGTAACGGAACGGTAGGATTGAATTTTGCGTTGGGGAATCGTAGATTTTTACATTAAGAATTTGGAAACAATGAGATACTTGATAAAAAAGATTTCCATTGAAATTACATATACCACGATTTTAAAAATACAAAAAAAGTTTACAGAAAATGTAACAAATCTGAAGAAGAATTTCTACAAAGATTGTAGATAAAGAAAGAGTATCTACAAATGTAGACTCAATCAATTTTTTATTATTTAAAATGATATGTTCTTTACTATTACTATATTGATATATTGATAGTTTTTGGCGATTCAAAAGCTCGAAGCCAAAATTTCATGTGGATTTTTGTATAATTTAATTTTTAGATTTAATTATCGAAATATTTAATAAAAAATTAATCAATTTTAAACTAAGAATATTGTTTAAATAGTAAAATTTACGACTTAAAAATATAATGTAAATGATAAAAATAAAAATGCAAATAAAATTGTTGACATGCTCAACTATCTTATTTAAAATGATTATCCTTATTCTTTTAAACACAAAATTTTAACAAATATCGATCCGAGTAAAGTATTATAAAAGCTAAAACGATCGAGTAATATTTTTATTTAAATACAGTCGACGTTCTTTATTCGCGGGAGTAAACTATCGCAAGCATGAAATTCACGAGTATGGAATATGTGGAATACGCTAAAAAAAATTAAATTAAAGAAAAAAATCAAGAGGAAACTATTATTCTTTATTTAAAATAATAAAATATGCAATATTACATAATGAATGATTAATATATAATTGTAATTAATTTCATTCAACAGTTGATTTAAAAAAGCTAATTATTTCGATCTGTTTTGCAGCTTCTTAAAATGATTCGTGTAATCATCCATTTCTCGTCCCCTCTATTTTTCTTTTAAAAATGAAATTTGTTTTCATAAATGGATTTATAAAAAAATCTTAAGAATGGAAGGAAAAAATCTTAAGTAGGAAAGCTTAATTTCTACGGCCAGTATCTTTAATGTGTGGTATTATTCTTTTCTGTCTCTTAATTTATTCTCTTTTATCTTTTACATAATTTTTCACGAAATACGACGACCAACTCAATGTGTAAAAGTGCAGTACACACCGACTGCAAAGGTCGAATAAATTCCGCTTTTCCGATTCATTAAACAAATGCTTGCCTTTGAAACAAAACACGCGGTTTGTAAAAAAGTGAGATATCGCTGTTTTATACGTATTGCTGTATGACAATATGAAATATGAATCTTGCATCTTTAAAACGGCATTGATTAAAGTGCGGATGTAAATCGCGCGAACGTGCGATTTACATCCGCAAATAAAGAAAAAGGTCATGTCGATTACGAAGAGCGAATAATGAACGTCGACTGTACTTCGCGGATTGTCTCGATCAGTTTTCAACATCATGAAAAAACATGTAAATACCTGATCTCGTAGAAGAGTAGTCTGATCAGCCAGCTGCAGATTGCGTGTGACCTGAAGAGTCCTCTGACCGGACTCGACTCGCATGACATACGCACTTGGGAAATAACCGGCACGACCACCGAGACACTTGCCTTTCCACCAGTCTTTCTCCGATTTGTCGATCACTGTGATCTTATAACCGGCTCTGTAATCACGAGACGCAAATACAAAAATTAACACTGCATTCCACGAAGATTTCACAAATCGCATGAACAAAACGTGAATGAACACTAACTCGCGCGTATGTAAATTTAGCTGCGATTTGCGATATACGAGTATGATGAAAGAGAAACAAATTGATTTCTCGCGTATCGAATAATTATCTCGATTACAAACAATCATGACGCATTACGAAAGCGAAATGCGCACATAATCATCCTTCTCGTATTTCAGTTTCCACACGGCACTCAATTAATGCCCGATGATCTGATAAGTGCACGCTTCAACATCGATAAATCGTCTATCCGTTTAATACGCGAGATTCGTCTAAAGTAATGACACATATTCGGTTTTATTCAGTATCTTCACAATATTGTTGCTTCACCATTCGTCACGTTTCACATTTCGCTCCACTACGCGTGCACAGAAATTCGAAACTGCGCCGAAAGCCGCGCGAGAAGAAGGTAATAGTTACTTTCCATTACACCAAAACTCAGATAATTCTCACTTGTGACATCATGACTTATTCAAAGTGACAAAGCTATCATTAACAATACAGGTATATAACTTCTCTTTTAAAGTGAATTAACAAGACTCATTAAAACAGTCTCGAGCTTATGCAGATTATAGATAAAAACTCAGTTGAATCTCATTTGTCAGAATAAAAAGAAACATTCAACAGATACATTTAACTGATTGTGAGTCATGATATCACACTGAGATTTATCTCAGATTCGGTGTAAATGAAAAGCAATAGCGTTTTCGATTGGTCCTGGATTAATCGTTCCGGGAGCGATTAATGACGTCATAAGTTCTGTCTTGAGTTACCAGATGAATAACTTTTGCTTTTATTTCATTATATCGTCGCTAAAGCATCGATGGAAACAAAAACTAAGAGCAAGAGTCAATCATGTACAATCTGTCATTTTTTTATTATCCTTTATAAGAAACTAATAGCGAATTCGATTAGTCGCACTAGCGCGCACTCAATGCCCATTAAAGCCATTGTACATAAATTGACATAAGGATGAATGTTTAATATAAATATAAAAACACGTTAAAAACCGAAATCTTTAATTCATTTTATCGTGTTATTGTGCAATTTTTTTTTAAATATTTATTAGGTATTTTATTATTTAAGATATTTCAATTTCACATTCAGTGTACAACGGCTTTAATGTGCACTGAGTGCGACCAATCGAATTCGCTATAATTCAAGTTCATAATACATTTTCGGTCGAACATACGTTCGTAGTAAACTGGATTTAATCGATCCCGCAGCGATTAACCTAGGGCCAGTCGAAAACGCTATAAATATCGCTACCCAGGTAGAACAAAAATTATATGAACATCAAAATAACGCTAATGTAATGATAAAATGACATAATAATGACATTTTGGAGTCATTTTGATATCATTTTGACATCTTTGTGATTTCTTGATCTACCTGCGCCGATATTCACTGCCAGTACCGCAAGTCTACAGTTTATGTCACGCACATTATAGATTTTCATTTCTGAAATTCACTGCTAATTCTAAAAATCTCTTTTTTCATTCAAATTTTCAATTCATCAAATCATCAAAATTCAAAAAATTTCTCGCGTCTCTAGAAAATCTCTACCCCACAGCCAATTGCTACGTCCGACAATGTCGTTGTCGGATGTATGTAATACCAGCTTTACTCATACAGCACCATTTCAGTCTACCATACAATGCTTGAATTTATGGATTATGGTTTGTTGTGAGAGCATGTATATTTTTTCGTAGATTATGACGATTAGCAATAATAGTAATTTCTGAAAATTATTTATAGTGACAGCGACACTTGGAAAGTGAAAAATGCGCTACAGCATCTCGCAAACTTAACCTATCTTTAATAAGAAATAACAAAAAAATATATATTTATTAATTTGCGTTATTTTTTAAATAAAATTATCGATTTCTCAATTATTCTGACAAAACCTCCTTTAAAGAATATTCGATTCACCGATATTTTTTGTAAATCATCGATTACTCGATATCGATGTATTCAAGCATCGATTAATTTAACATCGATATTTTTTTTATATACATCGCCCATCCCTACTTCAAACTGACTCGCCTCGCCGCGGCGTGGAATATTCGGGGCACAATCGCGACGCTCGCTACGGCAATCGACGAAATGTAAATAACAACCATGCGGCCGTGCTTTTATTGCCGTTGACGAGCGGTGCGCTACGGAGAATTCGGCTTTCCTAGAAATCTCGCGTTCGCGGGCACGACGCGCTCGCTCGCTCGCCGGCTCGGTGATGTGGGGGGGGGGCGGGAGTGGGGGTAAGAAGACAGTTCGACAGTTACGTCGCCCGCTCTCCGCCGATCGGATCGGAGCCGCCGCGGCGCGCCGCGTTTCCTCGCGTTTCCTCGCGGTCTGTTTGCGCGTGGAAACGCGTCTCGCGAATGCCGACGACGTCGGGAGTCGTTGGATCGAGCGAAGAAACGACAGTTTCGGAGTGCGAGTGCGTGGTGTCGAGCGTGAACGATCGTGTCTGTGCCGCCCGTCTTCATACTCCGGTCGTCGATTTCAATCCGTTGCGCTCGGCTCTGAGTATCGCGACTGTATCTGGAGCATCGACAACGTAAAAGGAGAACAGAGAAGAAGAAGAGCAATCGAGAAAAGTGACCGCAATTCGAATACGGTAACAGTCGACCTGCCAATGTTCGCTCGGCGTCGTCGTTTGAACTCCTCGTTGGCGTGTTTCGGCACTTTCAGCTTCGTAAATGTAAGTTGATTCGCGAGATTCTCGTAATTGTGAGTATCTGGACGCGAGATTTACCGCGTCTGACGAAAAATCCGCCGTTGAATACGGTTTGCCGCATCTATAGCGATAGTTTCGTCAAGTGAACTCCGTGCGACCATAGAAGTTATTGCATTAGTCGTGCATTAGCATGATAGTTCCGTTGAGTGAGATCCATGCGATCATCGTATCGTGTCGGTAATGCAGATAATTTTTCTATTAAATTCCGATTACGACCGTAAGATTACTCGTGCGATAAATTTATGACGCGTAGGTCAGGTGCGTCAATATATTGGAATATCTAGTATTTAAATTCGTAGTAATTAAACCGGCTATCCGCCCTGTAGCTGGCATTTACATATGCAGTTATTAGCGATGTTTGTATTTATAGTATAATTATTAATAATTTTATCATATTGTAATTGGCAGATAATTGGCAGCGATAATGTTTTACTCCGGCCGCTGCCTACATGTATTTTGTGAAGATTTTGTAATTAATATTACGATATTGTGATCGTTAAATTTTGAAATAATGTACATGAATTATTTTGAAGAAATGTTATATTTATACTATACATACGTAATAATTGATCGCAATAATTTTTTTACTTCAGCCGCGATTATTTTTTTATAGGAGTTTCATAACCAATATGACAATCGTTAAATTTAAAATTATGTGCATTTGATAAATATGCGGTATTCATGCATGTTTAATATTAATAATATTAATAAACAATAATTTGCGGTGATCGCGATCAATTTTGATTTTAGCCGTGATCACCACTTGTTACTATAGATATGAAATAGTTAATTGTTTATATACCTAGTTAGTAATTTAGTAATTCATTACAATTGAGAAAGGTAGTATTTATACGTATAATGATCGCGATAATTTTTTACTTTAGCCGCAATCATTGTCTATAAATATTCTACAGAGGTGTTAATATAATTGTTTTTACATTTTTCTTTAATTATGCATGAATTAAGTATTGTGTAGTACTTATTTAAAGAAATGTAATAGTTGATAGATATATGGTTTTTATGCATGTAGATTTACAATGATCGCGATCAATTTTGATTTTAGCCGTGATCACCACTTTTTACTATTATAGATATGAAATAGTTAATTGTTTATATATCTAATTAGTAATTTAGTAATTCATTACAATTGAGAAAGATAGTATTTATACGTATATTTCATAATTGCTTGCGTAGGTTAGCTGTAATTAATTAAAGCTTATATATTTAGTAGTTTACCGTATTTGCTACATTTATGAAATCGTCTGTATGAATTAATTGGCAGATTGTTTTTGATACATTTTTTAGATAGAAATATATACATATAATCATAATAATAATAATTAGCTAGTGAGATTGATGTGGTAGCTTCGATTATAGGATCTGTTTGATTTTCCTGTGGTATCAAATCACGATTTTAAATTAAAATCTAGAAAAAATATCGTCTAAAAACAATCATGTGGTATTGATATCATTTACAAAAATACCACCGTCTTATTCTCCATAGTCAATAGCGGATTTTTGACGATTTTTTTCAAATTTCATTTGATTCGGAGAGAAAAAAAATGAAAGTGCCGAATAAAACGGACGATTATCGCATTGTCTCTTTATTCGAATGCAATTTCCAAGAGTGCCGTAGAAAGTAACGGACGATAATTGTAGTGATTCAATCGATTTCTCTCTCTCTTCGCGTGATTTAATATCGCGTAATCGTATTATTTATTAATCCCGCGAATACATCGAAATGCGTCGAGTAAATGAATAGTGAAAGTGCGCGAGTGAATCAGCAGTATCGCTTGAAATGATAAATCAGTGTGTGCTATTATATAAATGTGTAATCGTTTGGGATGAAAGGATAATTAGCAGCAAGGAGTAGCAGAGGAGCAGAGGAGCGGAGAAGCAGTTGACAGTTGCATCGACCGGTGAGTCAATTTGTTATTTATGCATCCAAAGCCATCACTCGCAACAATTTTTATCACTGCACGGCGATAACTTTGAATATAATTACGATCATTTGCGTGCAAAAGAACATTTTCACGATACTTGCGCTTATGAAAGAAATTATAATTACTCACAAAGAAAATAATAGAATTATAATGACTTTTAAATTGACCTTTTTAAATTTAAATTGCGCAAATTACTTCCAAAATAAACTAAATGCTCCAGATAATTTGAATAAATCTAATAAATAATATAATTATAATAGCGTAATATTCGTGTGTGTATAAAAAGTAAAAATGAAAAATCAAAGTAAAAGTAAGAATATTTTTTACTTACGATTCCCTATGCATCTTTTTGAGCGCAAGTGTTCGTAATTAATTATTATTGTAAAGTAGGGTGGGAGAAATTGAGATTTCTTTCTATGCTACGTGAGACAAGTTCTTACTTGAGATCCAACTCGTCTGGATGTCGCGCCTCGAAGTTGTACAGAACGACGTAGAGATTGTTCGGCGGCAAAACGCGCTTGCCGGGTGGATTCAGGTGGTTCTGATTATTGGTGTGCGGTGACGGGCACGGCGACGTGCTCGCCGACGAGTACGACTTCTCGTTATCGTCCGGCAGCTCCATGCTGGACATCCGGATGGCGCTACGCACGTGTTTATGCATACCGTGGCTCTGACCCGGGCTGCAGGGCGCTGAAAATACATTCGCGCGCGAATCCGCGGCTTGTATATTATTCAAAAGCTAATTAGGTCGTCAGACGTGAAATGGTCATTTCGTTCAGTCTCAAAATTAAAGTGAAATCTCTTTTCGTCTTAGACGTTAGTGCCTTTTTAAAATGATTTTATATGATTTGCTTTTGACGCAAGCAACTAATTTTATCTCTTCAAAAGCGAAAAGGTCGCGTAGCAAAAACTCGCTTATATATATGTATGACTCAAATTTCGACGCAACTAAAATTTATTTTGTTCTTAATATCTCTCTTTCTACATGTATCAGATTATATTACGAACTGCACCAATTACAACGTATCGACTTGCAAATTACGAAATAAAATGTAAATTTTTTTAGTATTTTGCATTTTATTAATATCGTCTCGTAACTTAAAAATTTAAATCGGAGAATTAAAATACAAATTTACGAAAGCGTTCACACGCGATAATGGAGTGCGAAAAAAGCCATCTATTTTCGTAACTCGGAACCTTTTTGTAACTAAATTCTTAAAACAAGGGACACGCAAGTTTAACCTGCGGCGAGCTTTTAAACAGTGAAACGAGCCTTTAAACCCTTTTACGATCTTCCGTAACAACGGTCATTGCACACTTTATATGCATAACAGCCTAATGTTACACATTACATTGTTATGTCTGCGGTTACTCACACAGCCTGTTGATACTGCCGCTGTCAGAATGTCGGGGTGGTGTGGTTTCTCTTGGACCCGCAGCATAGTAATCCCGCGGACGATGCCGCACGTGCGCGGTGCCTTCCGGCGAATCCAGGCTGAGACTCTTCATCCGCAGGTTCAGCCTCTCGCGTCTACGTTGTGGACTATGCGGTGCTTGGTTTTCATAATTTTCGGTTAGAAACATGTTTGCCACAATAAGAAATCGTATTTTCCACGCTGACGTCGAAAATTAGACGTAATAAATTGCGACTGACAAAAGAAGTCTCTGAAAATATGAGAATCTAAACCGTTTTGACATATCGTCTTCTTCTAGTGAAAATTTGAATTTGTTTTATAAAACATAAAACGAAAAATTAAAAGCAATATCTTTCTTCAACAAGTCAATTAGGTTCAGTATCAATTACGTTTTAAATAATTAGAGATAAATAAACTATCGTATAATTAATCTTAGAATTGATCTTCAGAAATAAAAAATCTGAATATTCATTTAGTTTCAATTTTTTTTTCTTTTCATAGAATTTTCTTTAGAATTTTTAATCGAAACTCTAATATATGTTAAATATAAAAAGATTATGGGGAAAAGTAATGATAATAGTATTAATGAATCTCACAATAAACTGATAAATAATCCCACAAATAAAATTTGGTAAATCGCGTATTTATAAAAAAATAATAATCGATCGTCAGCGTCGAATATAGAAATATCGGCTGCACGAGCAAGCAGAACAATTCTTTACAAATGTACACTAATTACTTAACATAATCAATACACTGAAATGTATGCAAATAAAAAACTCACAAGCAGCACAATTATAACGGGACACGACTCGCGATGAAATATGGAAAATATCGAAATTGCGGAAAATAAGATTTTTATTTACAATATTTACATATGCTTTTGTCGGAAAAAAATTGCAGATAATATTCTTTGTGTGCGTGTAATATAATAATTCTCTGTAAAACAAGCCCATTGATCAGGTCTGTGAAGTTGGTATCCCAAAATGCAAATTTTTACAAAATTGATATGGCATTTGATTATCTATAGTTTGTCCACATTTGTCCATAAATAATCAATTTTTGTCCACTTTGTAAAAAATTAAAAATAAACATAAAAATTTCATCATCAGCACACCTAATTGTTTTTTTAATTATATGTATATGAATTGCGATTATTATCATTTGTACATATCTGCTCATAAATATTTGTTTTTATGGACCATTATGGATAAATAGTGAACAATCGAAATCTATATTTAATTTTAAAAAGTACATTCAGGACATTGTTCGCGATAAAATTTGGTCAACTCTCTTATTTTTAATGTTTTTGTGTGAACAAAAACGATTATTTATGGATAAATGTGAATAAATTGTGGATAATCAAATTCTATAACAATTTTATGAAAATTCGCGTTTCAATGCGCCAGACCTCTATTGCTTTTATTATTCTAAACAATGGAGTATTTTCAACCTTCTTCTTTTCCTAAACGCGTATTTCGATAGTACAGCGTTATATACAATGATAAATTATAATAAGGGAAACTGCAATATTTGCACAATATTTGCACAAAAATTCAACTGACGAGTCTTTTGTAACGATAAAAACGAGCATTTCTCGCAACTAACTCAAGGTATAAAGGCGTTTTGACGTCTCTCTAAGCTTACTATTAAATATTTACTTTTATCGCTCTACCGCCGATAAAAGCACGTTTCTAAAATTTTATAACGCGGAGTTACGCGTTTACCTGTCCTAAGATTATTTATGGTTTTAACTCAGTATGCTCCGAAAACAGAAATAAACAGAAGAGAGAGAGACGAATGATCTAACTGCCGCGTATTGGGGATTGAAATAAACGCGAAGCAAATCTCGTTCGCTGCGATAATAAAGAGCCCCATATACCTGATAAAATAGCCTCGTTCGCTATCAGTGTAAAAAGCGATAGCAGCCGTGTTACATCGATTTAAATCGACAGCAAAGCGTAAATTGTCTTCCGCAGATTGTATTTACATACATACGTAACGAACCACAAACTGCGATTGCTTTTCTGTTCGCTCAAGCAATAAATCCGCTTTTACAATTTAATATTTGTTAAAGTCAATATCTGCAAGTATATTATTTGAAATGTATCTCTGGATAGTTTTCTGCTGAAAGCAGGATTTTATTTCTTCTTTGATATATTTTTTCGAATTCGAATTTATCATTTCACAGATCATTTACGTTAAAAAAAATAACAAGAACAAAAAACACGAAAATAATCTTAATTAGATCAATTCTTAAAATAATAAATTAGCGAAAGTAAATAGAAATATAATAATTTTATAGATTTGAAATCTAAATTTTGATAATTTCAATCTGAAATTTGAATTTTAAAACCTGAATTTTTATATTTTTCCAGATAAACAAATTCTTTTATCTTCTGCTGTGAATTTACATTGTATATACATATATATTATTTTCGTTTATATTTCGAAACAATTTGTGCACCAAATTGGATCTTTTATTCCAGTTATATTTTAGCTTGAAACGAGACACTTTTCGGAACGGTGCTCTCTTTGTTGTTAGATCATTAAACAATCCTAAACGCGATGAATCGTCGCAAAATGATCGTCGCGATGTCGAATGGATAGAACGATAGAAGATAAATATAGACAAACACACTCTGTGATGTTGGGCTTTAGGTTCAAATTAAAAGCATATATTTGCGCTTATTTCGCCGATTTCCTGTGTGATTCTATGCAATCATGCGCATTTTCTCTATAATCTGGATATACCCCGTCGTACACTTCCTCCTTTTCTTCGTGCAGCTAGCTAATTACCTCGAGTTAATAAATTTCCAATGATCGTTGCATTCGCGATGCGCCCGATCGCGTGAGAAACCCGTTTTTCGATCGTTGTTGATATAACATATAGCGGCCTACATGTGTGTATAGTCGCCGATCGATATATATATATACATATATATACACATATATATACACTCGACTGAGAATCGACACCCACGTTTGCGCATCTGTCCGATATTCGCTGTCTCCGCGGCCGTCCATTAGCGACTATTAATCAACGAGCGCGAAATATGTGTCTCCTCGAGCGTCACGAAAGGACGCAGTCGAGTTATAATGAATTAACGTATAGGTGACATCATTCCACACAATACGAACGTATTTAATAGACATTTCGAAATATTGGACATTTCTAAATATCCCGCAACGTTCAAGCTTTTTAATATTTAATAATACTGCTATTATATAGTCGTGTAAAGACACAGGTGTAACATAAAATATTCATTATGCCCTCTACGTGTATGCAATGTTCATTCCCTCGTGTAATAAATAACGGCAGTTAATGAACGTTTAAAAGACCCGGGGGTTAACGGGGGGGGGGGGATATATTTAGATATCCAAGATTGTCCGTCCGTCAAATGTATGCTCCTTTCGTGCGGAGTGGTGGTAAGAAAGTCGACGGGGCGGAGGGGAGGGAACGGGTCGCACAAACGAATAAATAAAATCGATAGTGCTCGAGCTGCAAGAGGAAAACCGACGAGACCGGCGAGATGCCGCGGTCGCCTCGAGATGGATCCATCCCGAAAGGATCTCCGTCGTATCCACGGATGCACTCGGATGGGCTCGCGAATGGCGAATGCGCCAATTCCGACCGTTGGCGACGTGACGCGATGCAACGCACTGTCATCGTTTTTTATTGGCGCCGCGTTGTGCTTGCACATCCAGCTCGGGTGTCCTTAGCGACGCCGACGTCGAGGGCGGCGATTCCTGCGACATCAGCATCAGAGGCTGTCCGAAGGGTCGCGTGCCGGAAGTGGAGCCACCGCTGCCGCGTCCTGATCAATCAAATTTCAACAACGATCACTGCGATCATGTGGCATTCCGATCTCTTCCAGCGGACAGTCTGTTTCTGAGTCACTCTCCACTCACAGTTGATCTCTCAGTTGGATCTCTCACAGTCTCAAAGTTTGTTTAGAGGGTTACGGAAATCGTCAAACTCAACGCACAAGTTCTCGTTAATAGTTCGCGTTAGACTAGCGCTGGAAATCTCGATTATTATTGATGTTCTTCGGAGGGGGAGGGAGGAGTTAGGCGATATTCTGTTTTCATTAGTCGCTCCTTGTGTTATCCTTCATTATAATGGTTATCTTAGATTTTTTTTTATGTAGCAATGTTCTTTTTATGATATCATAGTTTTGTTTCACAAGTGTTTACTTTTGTAAAAAGAAAAATGTGCGATTACAAACGGAAAAAATGAAAAGGGGGACAGAAGCAGTAATTAAATGATCGAAAGAAAGTCTTAAACATAATAACTGCTGTAATTAACTTAACCGCTATTATGATTACTAATATTGTTGTTATTTATTAATATCTATTACATTAATATTTATAAATTGATTATTACGGTTACTAATACCGTCGTCATCATCATCATCATTAGCCGTTATTATTATTATAGTAGATATTTGGTCGGGCACATGACAGAAAGCTAATGAGGGGGTGATTTGGAACGGGAACTTGATAAGCTTCGATAAGCGCGAGATAAAAGTCAAGAGGGCGAGAAGCGATAAAATATTTCTCTCGTCGTCGAGGAGACACCCACGACGACAAAATCAGCCCAAAAAAACCTACTTGATTTATGTGTGATTCTTGGGACTTGATAAGTGCTTTTTCAACATTTCGAGCTCATTTGAAATGGAGATAAAGAGCATAATTCTTGTTACAAAAATAAAACTGTCTATTCGTTCGATAAGTCATTTACACATTTTATTAGAAATGTAAACATATCTTAAAGATCTAGAAATATTTTGTCAAAAACGCGTAAAAAAAAATGGTATAAAATATATGCACAGTTTATAGATCATTAAGAGTTACTGTAAAACTAATGATAATAAATAAAACAGATAAAAATATAAAAGATAGAACATGTGATAGGGCAGATGGCATTTATCGTCCTGGGTGTGACAAATGTGTCAAATACGTATAACGCCGTATTACTATAGATAATAATTTCGACGTAACGGGCTAAATAATATCAACAATGATGTCAGCGCCTTAGCATCTAAAAATCGGTCAAATTAATTTAAATGACAAGCAGAATACAGAATAGAAGAAGGGAAAAAGCAGCAGTAGAAAAAGAAATAGGTGTAAAAGAAGGAGAAGAAGAAGAAAGGAGTGTACATTAAAGAATCGATAGATTACGAATTTTACGAGTCATGTCCCTGAAGAAGACGAGCGGCTTTACATAAACACATAGAATGACTTTAGACCTTGGAACCGACAGTACTGGAGCATGGGCAACATTAAACACGCACACACATACACGTGCTTAGAAAGGAATAATACATAAATTCAATTACGTAACAGCAACTTAACTAATAGTCGAGAAAATAGGAATACAAGATAGAATTGTTACAAAGAAAGAAAATTGAAGATATCACGTATTACTCTCTTAAAAAAAGGTAGAAATTTTGAATGCATTCGATGATTTCTATAATTCTTCTTTTGTTAGTAGATTTTTATACAATTTTATACAATTTTTATATAATTTATTAAATTAAGTTTATATTCCTATCTTCTTTTTTGAGTATATTATAGTAATAATAACTATGACACTAAAGAATAAAAATAATAACTTAGAAAATACTTATTCCTTTCACAGTTTAATAAGGGAGACTATTCAGTTTACAGAATTAAAATAAAAATTAGAAAATAGTGTACAGTAGAATTATACAGAAAAAAAGGATTAAATATCGATACCAACTTACAATTAGATTAGACAAAGTAAGATACACATTCGAGAAGTATGCTGCTCCAGTACTACGTCGACAGAGAGATATGCCCCAATAACTCCGGCACGTTTCGGCTTTACAAGTATCGATTGTCAAAATTGAACTATAGCTTTGAATATCGAATTCTATGAATTTTTCCCAGTGACGGATTACAGTCCATTCAGAGTGCGAGAGTCTTGTTCAAGATATGCTACTAAAAATTCCAGCTCCACAAACTTGTTATTTGTTATCATGTAATAAAGAGCTTGAAAAAAAAAATAACATCGTACTTTTAATTAAGTTGATAAAGTTCAACGGTTTAATAATTATATAAAGAAAATAAAGTGCAGCAAAACGAAACTCTGGAATATAAGATATGAGCGTCTTGAGACCCCGGCGAATGTCGTGCACGCAATCCGCCACTGTACGTGGGAAAATTTTCGGGGTTCCGACGTACGTTCCAAGGTCGGCAGGAATTCTTGGTGGTGCGCCTTACCAGAGGTGGACGAGGAACAGGGATGGGAGGAGGCCCTCGCTGACGAAGGTGCTGCACCGGAAGGGGGGTGTTCTGCTGTGGGAGGCGTAGGTGGTGAGTTTGTCGAGTTTCCACGGATCTCGCCTGCCTGCTTCAGCACCTGGTATATGGCGTCCACGTCTGCCCACACGGGATAAAGAGACACAATGCAAAAGCGCACCAAACGGACTATTCATGGTTTTCGGATCGCGCGCTCAATTTTCTCACATTGATCTGTCTTCTTCTTCCCTTTTTTTTTTTCGTTTGGCGTTGATAAATGATAAGAGATGGCGCGCGATAAACGATACAGTGGCTTTGGCAACAGCACGAACGAACGAATAATCCTCGCGAGTTAAATCGTAGTGCAGAGAGATGCTCCATGGGAAATAACGAGAGGCCTTTTTTTCCAAATAATTCAACAACTTTAATAAAATCTTAATTTTATGTTAATTTATGTCATTATTTGGCATATTTCATGATAAAACCTCGAAAACGAATAAATGTCGTTTATTTAAATTTTTGTAAAAAAACATTTCAATCGCTAATAAGGAAAACTATTTTCTGTGTATCAAATTCAACTTTGTATATTGTAGATGGGCGAGCATTTTACTCTTTCACTACTTTTTAATATACAACAGTTACACAATCTCAGCGAATGAATGGAATTGTAGAGCAAGTTTCGAGAATATTGAAAAATTTTTTAGATTAAAAAGCTGAAATCTAATTCATATTCTATCAAATTACTCAATGAATAATTCTCCTATGCATAGGAAAGTGCATAATTCATTTTAATGACTTTTATTTCTCGAGTTCCACTGTTCTTTCTTTTCGAATCCATTCACTCGTCGCTGCACGTAGAACACGACAAAGAGAAATTGCGAAAAAAAATCCCGCGTTGGCTGTATCTCCGAATGAGTTTCTAACAATTTTCAACTACGCGTCATGCATGAAAGGGAAACCCGACGTTCTCCCGCGGAATAGGGGTGGAAAAAAAAACGAAAGATTCCCGATCCAATCGGCGAGAGATAACAGGCTTATCGAGAAATCGACCGGTTCCCTTCGTTCATCGACAAAGCATCCTCGACAATGAGAGAGCTGTCGCGTCGCTGATGGCAGGGAGAATGGTGGTGGGAGGGAAGAAACCGCGTCGTGGTACTTTCGGTGGTGTATTTGACTCGTACTCACTGTGCTCGGATGAAGCCGGCACTTCGTCGGCGGCCACTTGCGTCTTTTGTCGCCGTAGTAGCGGTATGCCGCCACCCTTCTTCGGCGCCAAGCTCGGGCACAGCGCCGGCTGCACCATGTTGATGCAGTCCGTATGCGCGTTCGCCTTGCAACCGCGACATCGGACGCCCTGGCGGCTGTGGCCGCGCAGCACCTGACCGCACGCGTCGCACGGCGTGATCTTGCGATACGTGTACTCGCGCCAAGTGTGCCCGCCCTCGGACTCGAGGCTCTTCCTGCGAAAGTAATCTCCCTTGTTCACCGCTCCCTCGATCTCGCAAAACTCGACGTGCGCGTGCTCGCTTGCGATCGTGCTATTATTACCGTTCATCATACGTGCTCTTGCGGGAAGAGTGCGTTAAATTAAATGGAAAATGTACATTTCTGTTGTCGGAGAATTAAATTCTAAAGTAACGTTAATACAACGATATCGCGGATGATGCATCTCGCTTCTTTTTACTGATTAATCAGATTTAAGGTCGGGAGACAAAGAATATCAGGAAACCTTGTTAACACACAAGAAATTCGATGCGGTCTGTTAGTACGTAAGAATAAGTAGTAAGAGTAAGAGCAAAAATCAACCCTTTCCGTTTGTTAAGTAGTAAAAATTTTGTGAACGGTGTTTAATGTGTGTCAAGTAACATCCATCTTGAAATGTCAGAAGTAGAATCGCAAATGTTCAATTGTTCACGAACAATCTGTCTGAAACTTACCTGGACATGGCGACGACGGTGGAAACTGCGTGGTACATGGTTGCCTGCTTTCCTCTTTATTAGTCGAGCATTCGCAAAACAGTATCTACGGTTATTCAAAGTCCCTTTCGTCTAACGTCTATGGTTCCCCTAATTGGGAAACTTACAAAGCACACGGAAGTAAAAGCATATATTAACTCGAACGTCTCGTCTTGAGAATTGACTTTGACAACAATCGTTCTGTAGATATGCGAAGGTGCAACAAGAAAAACTTTATTTGCTCTGCGCCGTTTGTTTTCCGAGATGACGGTGTTCCCATTGCAAGTGAAATGTTTGACGAATGAATTGTTTGCGAAATACAAATACAAGCTTTCCTTGCAGAACTTTCGCATTTAATTCAGTTAATACATCGATATTGAATAAGAGTACTACGGTGACTACATTCCTATTTTAACGTTCTAGAAAATTTGAGAGAAAACTTCTAAGTCCCTATTGAAACAACGGGTGGGAAAGTATAACGATGAATTTGAGTTGTCTATCTACATCACGATAAAGCGACGTCTAATCTCTGAAGAGCATTCGTTATTTCATTTGTTCATGCATGCGTTACGTAGGATTCGCAAAAAAACAGGTCTTTTTTTTAACATGTACACTACGTGAGAGCGAAGAGGAAAAGTTAGAGTACATGATTTTCAATAGTACATCTCTTCGAAGTGGAATGTCGAGTTTTTACGTTTTCATGTTTACCGCATGTTTTTATTTCCCTTTTTGATGTTATTTCGAATTTGCGTATCCCACGAATGCGCTATCTTCTACTTGAGCGTCGCGAAACAAAGTTCAGCAAAGAGAAACACGGATGAGACAATCAATGCCGGATTTACTCGAAAAGCAAAAGTGATCCTCTTTCATTTCCGGGACTTGTATCGAAGAGTACATATAGAGAGCAAATATAGTTCCCGGTGTCGCCCGGTGTAGAAAACCATCTCCGTCGCGTCGGAAACTTTGTCGGCGTTTTTCGCGGCATGCACGTGGTGGAAATTGGTATTTAGTAGAAAGGAAATAAGTAGCTCACTTGTCGGATAGCGGCGGTGTCGTGGGCGAACTGGTCTTTAGGCTCTTGAACGCCTTCAGCCATTTCAGCTTGGGACTTCCGGTCGAACCGTTCGACATCTTCCGACTGGTCACCCCATCCGGACCAGCCTCCCCGCCCCCGAAAAGTTCTTTCTGTGATTGATAATTTATAAGAAATTATATTATATATTAAATATATAATATTCTTATATAACATGTTTAATAATTTCATCAACAATGTCTAATATAATATATTTAATAATGACTTTTAATTTAATGATTTAATAATTTTCTTAATAATGTAACATATATTTAATACATGTATAATATTTCCGTGATTTCTTTTGTAGCAACTAATATATCTAGAAAGATTTATCCTGAAATGTATGTGCCTTGCTAATATTGAGACATTTTTTTTTATTTTTGAGAACATAAAATTTAAAATGCAGTTTTAAATAATTGAAATTTTTTAAATAAAAGACTTAGGATTTCAAAAAACTGAGATGTACAAACGTTAAACCTTAATCTTTTTTATTTAATTTTGTTGAACTAGATCTTAACGCACAGAATTTTATCTCGAGGTTTAATTATCAACAAAATAATTAATGTTAGAAATCAAATAACTATAAATAAAACATTACGCTGCGCGAAACTTCCAGTAAGGAAATATAGACTCGATATCGATTAACGAATCCATATCCAAAGGCGATTTAGGACATTCTGTACAAGTTTACGTTTCGCGAACAAGAGAAGAGTCCATTACCATTGTGCACACAGAATCATCCCTAAATAACGATCATGATTATACGCTTCTTTGTGTGTTTATGCAACCCTATGAATGAATAAGGAGCAAGCCCTACAGACACGTGGCTCAGAATGAGTTTGATCTATATCCACGTGGGGAGTATTATCTCAGTGACGTTATTATTATATTACATTATATTACATATGCCGTCTAATACATATGCGAATAATAATGATTGCGCACAAGATAGCGAGATTACGTCAATTTCACGTGCAATTTTGATGATTTGACAAATGTGCGCTTTAATTCAAAATCCCGGCATTTTCAGTCTGGATAAGTGAACCTGATAGTCGCCAATAATTGCTGCATATAAATCTCAACGTGAACAACAGCTACTCCCTACTGATTCCAAGTCTAAAAAATAATTTATAAATCACAAGTGCGTTTCGTTTAAACGGTAATTATATGCTGAAATTGTATTGCTACATTTTCGTAGATTCCACAGGATATAAGGATAAGGTTTTCTCGTTCTGCGATTAAGAATTTCATCTCTGGCGCAATACGCGCTTAGCAACACGTTAAAGCCTGAAAATGCGTCAATACACCGCCCTGGTTGAAATGTTTCTATGGAGATACCACAATTCGCCCGTCTTCCACTGTATATATTCATTGACAATATGTGCATGTCAACTTTCATTGATCCCCGTGGTCATTGAGAATATACTCGGCCATTGTTCACTGTCGCAACATTAGCCTCTTTGTGCTCGAGTCCACAATGAATAACTCCTTATCCGTCTAATAACACAACGTTCCCACGTTCGCATAATCGTTATGTAAACTTGATTAATACATTAATATATGTTTTTCAATTATTTTTAGTTAATATTACGATTATACGTGAAATGACGTACGTTTAATTTAAAATGTAACAAAGATCGATAAGTAACAATATTGCATCAGTTTGAAACAATATCACTGGATAGTCAAATGATAATATTCTTAATACTATTAAGAATCATAGATATCAGGAGCACTATCAGGCACTTTTCAACCAGGGCGGCCTATTCGTCGAGCGAGTCCACTGAATGATGCGGCATTCTCGGTCTAGCGTGCTGGGAACGATAATTCACCAGAAGAAAAAAAAATACTAACGACTCGCGTGCGTAACGTAGTCCACCCCATCGTTCAGGCTGGACGCGATCACGATTCGATACAATTACGACGAGCAGTGGTAAACGGCAGCGCGCGGCCAGACAGCAACGATCCTGCTCGCCTGACCTGGATAGACGGACTCTCTCGACGAGGCCAGAAATGGATTTTCAGACGCTCGTGCTCGCCGATGACCCAGTTGCGAAGGCGCATGTCGCGCGATTGCGCGCGCCAGTATTTATCCGGCGTTTAGGCTAAAGCGCACCAGTGAATGACCAATCGCCAGTGAATGGCCACAGACGAGCCTCCCACTTAGGAAACTTTCGAAAAGCAAATTGTTTGTATTTATTAACGTCACACGTATCAAGAAATCGCGCCTTCAGGCCGAGTTTTTTTTAGGCCGAGCACCGCGTTTACGCTTCATTAGTGTCTTATGCGTGTTATTTTTCGCTAAAATTACCTTACAGCCGCAGTTTTACATTTAATCCTCTTCAAAGTGTACAACAATGTTTCTTTCCTTTTTAAAATTAATTTATCCTTTTTTCGAATTACACCGTTATATGCATTTAATCTATTTCAGAAACAAAGCATTAACAAAATTGAATTTTCCGTGGAAAGATAAATCCAATTTGCCAACATATTTTAACGAACGTAGGTTTGCCCGTGATATTTATAACCGTATAAAGTAACCTAATTATTTTGCAAACGTGAGATATCGTGTTACTATCAGTTTTCAATTATTATCTTATTAATTAGTTACTTGGAGACTTGTAATTAATACCGGCGATTTCATTATCTTTAACAGTCCTTTTCTATCAATTCTGGATGGCGTAATTTTCACTTTAAGTTAATAACATGCGAACAATTGAGCAGCACTGATGCATCCATCCTGTACACTGCACATAGATGAGGCTCGATGTCACGCGCGGTTGGACAAATTGGATGAAATGGAGAGAGAAACGCGAGAGATAGATGCCTGATCAATTTTAGGTCCTGAACATAGAGGCATTTAATAGAACTATCTATCCTAGAATTTAATTTAAGACGCAAGTCTTGTTCCTCAACATATATTTTATTTCGCATGATATATATTTTATTGTTGTTCCACATTAGGATTGCTATTTGATTCCACAAGCAAATTTTATAATTTTATAAAAAATGATTTGAATATATATCTTATTTTCCACAACGCGTGCTATTGCGAGAGCTGACATATACATATTATAGCTGGCGAGATCACGTTTTGAAATGCGCATGTCGTATAATAAATACAAGCTTTTTGCATCGGTATGAACAAAATAATAGATGCGGTATGTCAGGATTAGAGACGAATAAAATAATGGATGTGCGACGGACATGTAGCAGTAACTAAGGAAGAACAAAGTACGTGCATACCTGTGCCTGCACCGCGGCTAGACGCAGTTGCGCCACACCGAGGTCGAGACGCTTCAGAGAAATATCTTCTTGCAGCTCGGCTACTTTCGTGTAAAGATTACTCTCGGCGCTCCTGCAATGGAAGTGATAAAATAACTCTTATCCTCGTGTTTTTCTTCTTAAAAGATTAAAAACTGACGTATTTCCATGCAAGCTACCGCGCCGACCGAAACGTGGGTGAAAAATAAAGCTATAAAGATAAAAAAACGTTCGAAAGTCAAGAAGCAATCTTGATTAATCTTTTCTCGTAGACGGTAATAAAAACTTACTTGAATAATACATACGATGAAAAATACAAATTCAAAAATAACGCAGACGATAATGAAATTTATACAGATTTTCTTCAAACGTTTCCTCAAAATTTATCACACGTTGTAACAAGTTATTATAGATACTTGACAGAAACCAAAAATTCTTATCCTAGGATATAAAATAAAATCCAATTAATAAAAGAAAAAAATTGTAAAAAGGTAAAATTAATTTTTTACATAAATTAATACGTACAATTTATCAATTAAAATTTTTACTGCCATTCGTAACCAGTGCTATTAAAATTTTTTAAAACTAAATAAAGAATATTTAATATAAAATTTTGAATGACATCAATAAATAGGTCATAACATAAAGTAAAAAGTGCACAATTTATATTATCCATGAAAATAAAATTTTATTTTATATACAATATTTTATCATTATATATTTACAATAATGCAAATTTTACCGTGACATCTATCGCAAGTCGTATAAAAATTACTGGTCGGACAACGTGTTAAAAAGAAATTATCTTTGGGTAGACTGTTACGCTCGTAACTCCGAGTTACGAGTAAATGCGCGGTTGCATAAAGAACAACCGTACGTACTTGCGTTGCATTCGCACGAGAGCATCCAGAGCGTCCTGCAGACGACCTATTTCCTGGCTGAGACTGTCGTAGTCCCGTTTAAGATCCTCCATGAGCGGGAGCGTGCTGGTGCCCGTTGGAACCAGTTCGTCCCTGAGCGTGGGTATTTGACTGATTCTCTCCATCGGTATCTGCTCGGGTGGTGCTGGCGCGACGTACAGGCGTCGCGGCGGCTTCCGCGGCGTCGCATTCACGGATAGATTTCGCGCCAAGGCCTTAAATAACGTTACGTTGCTTTTTTAGATTATTTGACATTACGCTTCATAACCGGCGAGCACGAAAATGAAGCGCAGCAAGGCAGGGTTGGATGAAATATATTCACGAGCGAAATAACTGCGAATAAATGAAAAGTGGAATGATATAATGCGCGATACATATGTAACGTAACGTGGCATGTTTTGCAAATTTATGTGGGTCATGCGTTTCAGCTTTAATATCTCTTTTCGTCGCAAACCCTCATATATCGAGGGTCACGAATTAAAAACCCTTAACTGCGCGACGACACGCGGGATGAACTTCGATAAAAGTATTCGTCACGTCACTGTCATCGTGCCAGCGTCGATAATCTCTCGAAATGCGATGTGGATAGGGGTATGCAGTTAAGTGACAAATCGTTATTTCCGACGAGGACCCGCGATCCAACCGACGGATTCAAGGAGGACAAATCAGTGAAATACCAGCGTGTTTGGTCAGCCGAACAAGTTAACTCACCGTACACACACACACGCGCGCGCGCAAATAGACGTACACAGGCAACGGCGATCTCGAGCGGCCAATATCCTGAACGCGTGCCCCCACAGCGAACATAACCGGCTTTAATCAGGCGGCCTGTTTTCATTCTGTCTCTCTTCTCCGAATACCGACGATTGTAATCCATCATCAGATACCTCGCCACCCCGAAATTGGATATATGCTCGGTACATCTATTTGCTTGCATTGATCAATACGTCCGGAATACGTATCGTTGTCGGGCATCGGATCTGCGCGCAATCGATCGGTTCCGATTGACGTATCGGGCCGCGAGATTGACACGGTGGATGCTCGCCGTCAACTCCGAGAGATTCGGCCTCGCGAGAGAGGAATATAAATTAGAGACGATGACATATTTCTTTCTCTAAAACCGCAGTTCTTGCAGATACCGCTTTCCACAAGAAATAGCGACGAATTTCACACATTGTTTCTTTCAGCAAGATAGAAATATTTTGTTTTTATTGTAATGGTATACTTGGGACACTGCATTGCGAAACGAAAAGGAAGAAAGAGAAATGGACGTGCCATTTCCATATCTCGCGGGATCAATGAGTCTCTTCGAAGAGCGAGTGTTAGGTACCTGTAGATCATTGGACGGTACAACCGCCTGCGCTTCCTTGGCCACGACCTGATAACGTTTGGCCTGTTCGCCGGATCGCTCCCCGGCCGACTCCGAGATCCCGGCGACGCATTTGCAGGCCAATCCGCAAAGTTCCTCGTAGACCTCCGCAATCTCGCCCAGCAGTCCCGGCAAACAATGGAACTGATAGCGCTCGGTAATAGCGTTCGTAGCGCGTAGCTGCAGGATATAGGCGTTGTGCGACTCCAAGTAAGCGCGCTTCAATTCCTGCTCGGCGCCGCCGCCGGCCTCGTTGGTTAGCAACGCGGCGTAGGCGCGCTTGTAATCCAATCTGGCACGCTGCAACTTCTCCTCCGTCTTGCTAACTACTTGCTCGTAAGCGTCGCGATGAGCGAATACCTGAGGAGGACAGTATACACGGTATAGATCGCGCGCAGAGAACGTGAGAGAACGGGTGAGACAATGTGACCCCGGGCTCCTGATCGAGTTGAAATGTCATTCGAAATGCGTAACGTTGAAATCGAATAATCGAATGGGTCGCTTGGGAAACGTCACCGTCCGCGTTCGCCAATTGCGGCAAGCTCTTGTCCCTTCCCCGTAACTCGATATCTAAGCAACGAGAGCCTTGTCGCGATCGAAGTGTCTTTTGATAGTCTGAAATAGCAATTGCAATTGCGCAAGACGACAATACTGCTGTTAACACATCGTCACGGCGAAGTGTTTACACAAATAGAGAGATACGTAAGGAGTAGAACGAGGCGTGTCGAGGTATAAATGAAATTACTTTGAAATATCACGGTACTTACGAATTTATTTACGAGTGAATTTACAGAGAAAAAGAAATTCGCGATGCGTATAGAGATAAGCTCACCTTCCTAGATTGTAGCTTTCTGTGGAAGCTCGCCTCCAAGGTGGGCCTCGACAATTGCTGCTGCAATACCGCGGCCAGATCGAGGTGAGAAGCTGCATCCGCCTCGACCTGCCGTAGTAAACTTTCCCAAACACGTCGCATACCGCCGACATCGATTCTCCCGTCGCCCGATCGACTGCGAAATTCGTCGACCAGACGTCGTACGTTTGCCGAGTGGCTCTCCATCGCGGCACCCAACTCCTGGGCGAACTCGGAGACTGTTCCCGCGAAACACACAAAAGAAAACGTGAATCATTTACGCTTTAATGTGTAGAGAACGGCGTTCCAAATAAATATGGCAAATCGTGAGACTTAGCTTCTTGATGTAAATATTTGGCCTTTGTTAAATCAATAGTAAGTATTATGCAAGGCATATGCAAAAATATAATGTTAAGAAACAAACTTTGAAACAGCATATTTTTTTATCGTGCATTTGAAAAAAGTTAAAGAAATTTAGTCACAATATATATATATATATATATATATAATAAATTTATTTTTATATATTACATTGAGTATTATATAGTAATTGTTATTAAAAATTCATAGTAATAAATTATTAAATATTATTAAATTGACATTATTAAATAATAGATAATTTTACGTGACGTTTGTATTAATATATAATATCTATTTTTCTATCTAACACTTGCAAATATGGTTATTTCTTAAAGTGATGAAATTTAAGATATCTCGCGAACCGATGGCCGAAAAATAAACAGTTTAAACGGAAATTAGAATTCCGATCCGAATCCTGTTTTGGGAATAGAAAGATCTGCCTTGGCAACTTGCCAATTCTGTGGAATCTTGCAATTTACGATAGCAAATTCAAGTGCAATGACGTGGTTGCAGTCCTTTACCGTCTACATCGATTCGATTTGCTCGTCAAAGGCATTGCCGCAGTCTTGACACATCCGAATCGATGTCCCGAGAGAGACTTGGCGGTCAAAAGTAAAATTACGTCCCTTTGTGTTTTTCCACCGTCGGTGGAAATCGGTTCTGGTAAACGTTATTTTGGACATATCTAGAGTGGCATTCGGCCGTGAAGAATTCAATATTCTCGCCGTCTTATCCAATACCTCGTACGGAGAACTTTGAAATATCCTTTTATGGGCGATCGAAATGACCTCTTCGCGTTCGAGAAACGGGTCGGGGAAGATCGTCAAAGAGCGTGTAGGATCCTCTCTCGGGTCGTTATCACTACCGTCATGATAGCGCCCAGCTCTTTGTGGGATCTCTGCTTCCTGGTGCGGCTTATTTCCTCGCTTCGATGAACCGCCTCTTTATCGGAATCTCGCGTTTCGAAAAAGCAAAATGAAACTTACTGTGGAGCCATGATCCGAGCGAAATAAGGAAACGAAGTTTTTTTTTATGCAAACTTTTTACTTAATTAAACTATGAATATTTAATAAGCACCTCTCTTCTTAATCTGCAATAAGAAGACACGCTTTAAATATTGATATTTATTTTAATATTATCCATATTTTACATTAATTATTAGTATTTATATATTCATACATTTATATATATTCACATTATGCTGATTATTATTTATTGGTGGTATAAATTATAAGATATTAATGGTTGCCGTTTGACTGAAATATTGAAATGATTAACTCAGATATCCGAAAATATTATTCATATTTAAACATTTTGAAATTTGTGTTCTTGCAAATGGAGTATCACATATAATATTATTAATTATTAAAATCCCTCGTAAGAAGAACATTCTCAAAAAATATTCTTCATTTTAAAAAACAGCAATGAAGTAATTCGTGATTGAATTTTATTTCTACTTTTGTCACTTAAATGTCGAGTATTCTTATATTCATGTATTAAAAATATTTTTAATTATTCAGATATATGTATATTAAGAATGTTTAGAATTATTTCGATTCTTAACAATATTAGCCATAACATTTTTAGAAATTTTCATATGTTTCACGTTCATACTTAATATTCGAATTTATTTGACATGCTCATCATATGACGTATGGTAAATGCGTAGAATCTCATACCGTTATGCCAAGAAATATCTCGACCATAGGAAGCGCACATTGTCGTTACTTGCAATATATCTTCGTCTATGTATCGTTATTATTTTGCTAAGGGAGGCGCGAATCTGTCAAGGAATATATCTTTTTTTTTCGTTGACACAGGAGTGCGTCAAATATTAAGACTTATATGTGCGTAGACCCCGACGGGAAACATTTTTCTTTATAGCGATGTTTATGATTGCTCGAAGTGACAATTTTATCACAAAATTCCCAAGATTAATATTGAATATGTTATTTGTTTCTTATTCGGAGTCAAACAGGTTCCAATAGTAAATTATAATTATATTTGTAAAATTATCATGAATATACGAAAAAATTCTGTTAATTATCTTCCTATATCAAATTATTGAGCTTAAAAATAACAATGACAGCTCAAAAAAAAATAAAATTGCCCGAAACACCCTTCTTGTGGTTTACATTTTGCCTCGTTACAATGATTGGAAGTTTAAAAATACATTGAAGCTTTTACGTCAAGTCTCGGGCAACGAAAATATGCGAGCAAAAAAAGCATGTTTCGTGCGCAAATACACATTCGGCCTAACAGAAACGAAACGAAGAGAGATATGGCATAACACAATGGTCGTTCAAATAATCGGCTTATCTATATTTCCGACGTTCGTGTATTAATTCGATCCGGTGCCGCAATTTCGAATTGGCGAAAGTTTGCGATAAATTCGTGACGAACGAGAACGCGGAAGATAGAAATCCATGCCAACCAGCCAGCGTGAGTTCACGGCAGCGAATATCGTTTTTCCTCGTCAAACAACTCAAACAAACGAAGGGAAGGCTCGACTGGGTGGCATTATTTCTCGAACTGGGCCAAGATAACTCGGGGATCCAATAAGGTGAGCTCTACAGCCTCCGAACTCCTGCTCTGCCATGGTTACCGTCAGGTAATCCGACCCGTTTTTGTGAGCATTTCTCATTTAGCCGAGTGGTTTCGTCGTAGAACATCGTTATTAAAACGTCTTTCGTTTGATGAAAGAAAAATCGATATGTTCGATATAGATCATTTGAAATAAACAGGAATTTGTAAAATAATACAAGAGACTGTTAGCTTTTAAAATCAATTGACAATAAAATGAATTTCTTAATAATAGTTATGCCCGAAAGAATAAATCACTATAGAGTTATGTAAAAGTAATGAATTGTTACATAAATAATTACGTAAGTCGAATAATAAGATAAAAGCGAATAGGTTTCTACAAGTAATTGAAATATAGTATCTATTTAATAATTTTCAGAAAATTAGCCATTGAAAAACGACAATAATTTCAATGTAGAAAGATTGTTGAAATTATTCCACATTTTTACAGAAAGACTTTATAATCCCTCTCTTCTAAGAACTTTCGGTTAATATCAACTTTAATTGCACTTACACAACGGAATCTTAACTTGTTATCAAGATGTTTGACGTTGAAACTTTAGAAATTGTGAGCAGAAGATGGTGTATAAATAAATTATCGCAGAGGGAAGAGAGGTCGTATTGCGTAATTTTCGAATAACGTCGCGCGCATCAAATGTATTACGCATTAATAAACGAACATAGACCTATTTATGCAGCTATGCAAATGTATATTCGCCCGTCAAGTTGCATCAAGTTGCATCACGCGTGCCGTACTGTAGCCGAGAACAAATCCGTTGGAATTATGATAAAACCAGGTTATATCGATCCCCTCATCAGGGATACCGTCGATAGTGATTTAAGCGGCATGAGCAAGGGAGACCTTACACGCGCGCAATATCGCCCCTCATTAGGACATTTGCATTAACCTAAGCTGCCCTCGTTTCGGAAATTACCGTTTTGGGAGAAAGCCGAGATCTCGTGTATAATACGCAATTTGTTCGCTGATCTCTCGCGTTAGCGGATTACATTAGCGCCCTGGAGATCGCTTAATCGTTTAATCATCGTTTCACCAAAGCCTGAAGGAACTTTATCCGATACATGCATAATATGGGAGTTTGAACATTTTTAGATCAAACCACGATACGGTCGGAGATACTTATCGACGATTTAGTTCGGAATTGAATGTTGCGATATTAAAACCAATAATATTCCATTGTTTTACATTGAGGCACATACAGTGTGTCCCAAAAGCACCTCGGACTGAAGTTTTAATTTCAGTACTAATAGCACGATCTATTTATAATTTTGTCGGTATGTTAAGAAAACCTTTTGCAGACTTTGTGCAAAATTACAGCAGATTATGTTCAGATGCAGCAGAGTACGAAGGTTTCGCGTAAACGGTGTTTGTGACATGCGTTATTCATTGTAAAATGTAAATGTGTTGCAATTAAATTTTGTTTTAAAGCCAGTATAAATGCGACGAAAACGTTAGAAATGTTACAAACAGCTTACGGTTATGCTTCCATATGTCGTACAGCTGTTTTTGAATGGTATAGCTGATTTCGAATCGGTGAAAAGTGATGCACGGAGTGGTCGCATCACCGTAAGCTGTTTGTAACATTTCTAACGTTTTCGTCGCATTTATAACTGGCTTTAAAACAAAATTTAATTGCAATGTTGTTCCATATTTACATTCATTTTACAATGAGTATATGTCACAAACACATTTGAGCGAAACATTCGTACTCTGCCGCATCTGAACATAATCTGTTGCAATTTTGCGCAGAGTATGCGGAAGGTTTTCTTAACATACTTAACAAAATTATAAATAGATCGTGCTGCTAGTATTAAAATTAATACTTCAGTCCGGGAATTTTTAGGATGCACTGTGTAAAAAGCACGCTGTTATTAGTACAACCCCGAAAGACTTTTAAAATCTATGTTCGATCTTAAAATGAATAAAATATTGCTAAAAAATATGACGAAAATATTTTATATATATCTTACATAGCATATTATATGTTCCTGCATTTTCACACATAAAACCTGTATTCACAAATCCATAAATGGATGTTTCTACTTTTTATTTTGAAATCAGCATCTCGTATTGCTGGGTTATCCGATATTGTGATGTGGAATACTATTCGTCATCTATATTCGCACAATATATTAATATATAATTGATAATATTATACAGCACGTGATGTAATATTGGTTTTCATCGAAATCAGCCTCATGGAATAGTTACGTTATACATATGCATCAATCCCGCGAGATTACTGAGGAAACATCATATTCGCGTAACATGTGAATGCATGTTTTGTTACAAATATTCATTCCAATTCGAATTCTGCAGACAATTGGAAGTCTCGCGCGAGCCCCTTTCAACCCTTAATTAAGCTTATTAAACTCCGTCCGATTATGCAATGTCTGCGCTCGTAAACGTGCAGTCGCGATATGAGGAAATTGAGCTCCGTCGTGTGAGCGGCGTCGTTTTCCTCCAGTGCGGTTTCGCATTTGTCACCCGTGCCCTCGTGACGATCAAAGTCATCGTCGTCGTTGTCGTCGGAACTCTCGAAGCTATTTCTCCACTACCAGCAATTTGACCCTTTGTTTCCCCGCGCTCGAACTTTCCGGTATTATAGCTTTGCGTCATGAAATGTAGCGCGTAGCGAAATAATTTAGCGAACGAAGAAAACATCCTTCTGTCCGGGGAAATGAGATATTTTCTCTTGGCGGAGAGACTTTCGAGCTCGTTGGAAAATATCCGAGTTGGCGCCACATTGTCCACGGCGTTCCACTTTCGTCATCTCGACAAAACGATTGTGCTCGAAATCGGGCGTGAAAAAAAATTGCGTCGCGCACACGCACATGCACGGTGCACACCGGCTTGCCCGAGGAATTTCGGTTAATTGAAGTCACCATAATAGCGGCTGCACCATTAGCGCGCCTATTTGCGGATTTGGTGAAGCATATCGCGCGACGAATAGCCTGCACGCTGAATTCGTCGTACGATTCGTCGTTAACTTGACGATAGTTAGAAATTATTAAAGATGTCACACACATATTTTCTATTACATTTGATATCTATTGTGTTTTAGAAGAACGCAAAGAAAATAATTTTTTTATGTATATTGTTATAAAAAGTATCAATAAGAGTCGATAAAAGAGTTAATAAGAGTATTATATGCAACATGATACGCAAAATTGCATGGTACGTTTTCTTATTAGTTAAAAATTTGTAATTTTTGAAATCTCAAATTTAGATATGCCATAATTTCCAAATCTATTTTTTAAATTAAGATTTAAAATATTTCTTCCAAGATTTGAAATGTTAACAATTTTAGAATTTAAAAACTTTGTATTTAAAAATTTTATTTTTAAATTTGTCTTTTAAAACTTAACATATTTAATTTTGTATTTTACACATTTTTGTAAAATAAAAGTGGACAAAGTATCAAGTATGCATATATATTATAGAGAATGTCTTTTCTGTTTAGAAAAGAAAAGAAAAGAAAGAAATGTGGATGTTTAAAAATAAAATATATGAATCTCGCAGAAAAGCATCTTAAAAAATATGTTTTTAGGAAGAAATATTCTTTAAATACTATTTTATTTATCTAGAAAAAGAGTATAGAATATATACTTTTTTAATTATTCATATAATTCTATCTCAGAAATCTTTTTTAATGAAAGGTAGATCTCCGCGAATAAGAATTATAACCTTATCCGTATTAAATTTTCATTCTTTATAATATGCTGCGTATAATTAATTGAAACAATTGCGAACTTTAATAATAGTTGACCACAAGCTGTGACTATCGATTTGAGAGAGACTAAAAAAGTTAAGACTCGCTGCTCGTTAAAAATTTAAGGTAATATAAGTACTACTTCAATTCCCGTGATACCATAGATCGGCGCAAATATGGCGCAGGTGCGCGGCGGTACTGAGTATTGATACGGAGTAATGCGAGTAATGTTGAGATCTGTACCCCCTCGACAATACGCGCCTTTTACTGTCACCACCGTTTTGTAAATTCACCGACGTAAATCGAGGTTATCGAAAGGTCGGGTTTAACAAAGAAGCAGTTTGGACAAGAAAAGTGGATGTAGCTCAGAAAAAAAATTGAAATCGCCCACATTCACGGTTCCGTACATCGGTTTTGCGTCAATATGAAAATACCTCAGCACTTTTCGCAACTATCTCGCGTTACAAGCATCGAGTCACGATAAACATCGCTGGGTATCATCCACCGCATTTGCATTTCTGCTCGCTGGCGACGAGCGACCTTGCATCGTTTTGCTCAAAGAGCTCTTTTATCTCCGGTAACGGCGAAACTAACGACAGCAAAAATTGTGCTCGACTTCGCCGGTGAACATCAATATCGGCGCGCGTAAAAAATTCAAAAATTGCTCCGCATAAATTGTAGTTGATAACACGCAATGATATAGGACTATAGGATGAGGCTGTACGAGCATTTTCCCATTACGATCACACAAGAGTATATATTCTATACTCTTTTTCTAAATAAATAAAATAGTATTTAAAGAATATTTCTTCCTAAAAATATATTTTTTAAGATATTTTTCTGTGAGATTCATATATTTTATTTTTAAACATCCACATTTCCTTTTTAATGAGTTTTCGAAAGTCAAATGAAGAAAAGAAAAAAAAAAGAATGAAATAGGACGATTGCGATGGCAAAAATGGGAACGGTTTTGAAATGCTGGGCGGATTTTATTTTACGTAATAGAATTTTCCAAAGAAATTGCCACTTTCACGTTTGATTGACACATATTGAAAGGTATTTACTCATATTCTCCTGAATCATTATGCATCTCAAAATCAGAATAAGACGGCTGATCCGAAGAGAATAGAAACAATTTCGGAAAGTTGCGCGAGTTGGAATTCCATTCGATAGGATTTACTTCGTAGAAATTGTTCTTTATATGCTTTGACCGATATATTCATCGATAGATATTCATATAAATTTTATTTGATTTGAAAAAGATTGATCTTAAAATTGAATGATTGAGAATAAAATTCAGAGAAGAAAAGACGATGTGTAGTGCAACTTAAATTTTATAACGCATTCATATCAATTTTTAAACTTTGTAAACAATGAACGATGAAGAAACAAAAGTTCTGTATACTTTCTAATATCTTTTTATTTCTATTTTCATATCTTTATTATATATCGTAAAGAGAAAAGAATGTCTTTTATAAAATGAAATTTTTAAATATCATTACTACATATGGTAGCTTCAGTAATGATTTTTTCGAAATCACGTTCATCATACATATATAAACATAAAGTTTTAACGATATATAAGAGAAGAAATTTCATCTTTTTTCTAAAAGAAATGTCGATCGAGTTCAGAATCAAAATATGCAATAATAAACGTTATAATAATTCGAACTAATTTGTCAGTAAGGAGGAATGTGCAAGACAGATCGATGTTGTTTAATGATTCAGCGTAAACTTTCTCGCTCGACAGCGCGCATTGGGAGGGTGGTATGGCATATAGGCGGGCGAGGGACACGGGCAAAGGCCTTTAAATACCCAGTTACCTGGATGAACCGTATCCAATAACAAAACGTACTGCCTTAGCGCGCGCTTCAGAAAAGGGGGATTGATTATGAAAGAAAAAGGTGAGATGACACGAATGCGATAGAAATGGAGGAGTCCGCGTTATACGGCGAAACAGCGTTTAGTCAGGGGTTGACCTGAATTCAGGTGGGGTGAATCAATATCCTGCTTGCCTGTGCCTGCCTACCTGCCTGCCTGGTTGGCTGGCTGGCTGGCTGGCCGCGTGCTCTGTTCACTTCACAGTTACCGTAGCAACCAGACTCCTTCCTTTATTAAAATATGACCCACGTCGTTTTCTGGATTTCTCCGTGTCGCGCGTACGCGGTTACACGACGATTAGGGAAGGATGGCCGGGATTATCTTTCAAAGCGCGGGATGTGAAATTCCGGTCGGCCAAACCGCATTACGATCAACCGGCCGGCGGTCGACTCGTCCGATGGTGTAGGCCAAGGTGTAATAGCCTTCGTGACTCCAAGGGTGTAACCTTGATACTCCTTGAGTCTCGCGGGTTCGATGAACCTGATCGTCCAGTGTCACGCGAGCTATAAACTTGCTCTAGAGCAACTCTCATAGTCGTCCCAATCAATCTTTTCAAAATTTCAGTCAATGAACTGTAAATTGATGATCGACAAAAAAATTGTGATTGGTATTGCGAAAAGATGAAATTTTCCTCTATTTATGCATATTATTATAGTTACTTTCTTTATGTCTTTGAGCGTAAGCTTAATTACAATTGCAACGTTGGAATATCTTATAATGAACGAAATATTCGTTTGTAGAGATAAGATTCTTAATAACGCTATCGTTTGAGACAAAAGGTAATTAAATACTATCGTAAATAAAAAAATTAATTCAATGCAAATATGATAGTTAATAAAATATTAAGTAATTAATTAATTATATTTATTATATTTTGGAATCGTTAAAAGTGATAACTGAATATCTATTAAGCATCTTGAAATTTATTCAAATTTTTTACATATTCAGCAAATGAAGAAGATTCAGAAATTCATCCTTTTATACAAGAACTGATAATTATCGATTGGAAAATTTCGCGCGACCCGCATTTACCTAGTCCCACTAATGTTACCACTAGTCTTATTGATTTTATTTTAATTGCAATCGCTGTCGGAGATAGGTCACTATTTCGGGTAAAGATGCATCCTTTAAACAATCGACTAAAAATAGAATTCGACAGCTGTCGCTATATTAGTAATGGCACCGGTCTTTGTTTACGTGGCGATTAATGTCGTTTCATCGAATCCGTCGCGTTTCCGTCGCGGATTGCCAGACCAGGCGGCAACGATATTTGGCCGCGCCGATGAACCGAATAAACATCCAGGTCAGCACACGTGATAGCCTCGAGAGATCGTTTAACGAGAGAGAACGAGAGCGAGAGAATGAGAGAGCGGGGAAGGGGGGGGGAAGGGGAGAGAGAGAGACACGCTGCTATACATACTCTAAAATCCGCTACGAGGCGAAGATCTATTTATACCGCGGTAACGAGCTCTTGTGTGCGGGATTGCGCTCCTGCGAAACGGAGCTCGCGGAATTTCCTCGAGAACGCGCAATGTTCATCGGAGATATTCGAATTTGTACGGTCGAACGACGCAACGGCATAATACTAAATGACTCATTCTACCGTGCATGTGTTTGAAACGAGACGGCCGCGAGATGCGGTTGGATCAACAGAATAATATACTTTACGTAGCCATTAGCGCAGCACAAGGCTGCCATTCATTCTTATGAGAACATCTTTATGGTGCCAAATACAAATTGGAGAAATGAGCAAGATACATGATACTTATTCATCTTTTATTCCTTTTTCCAAACAAACGTATAATAATTGGGAGAAATATTTTACTTGGGGTTTTTTATTATTTGATACTTTGAGTCTCGTTCAGTATCTTGATATTTGGAACTTCGCAAGTCTTTTATCATATACACACACACATATATATATATATATATATATATATATATATACATATAGAGTATTATAGGTCGACAATCTTTCTCCATGATTCAACGAAATAAAACATTTTATATTTTTGCTCGCGACTTATTTGCAACTTTAGTTTACGAGTGTATACATCAAACGAATAAATCTATGTTTAATAAGTTATTCAGGAATTTGTCGAATTTCGAACATACTTTCACAGTTCAAAAATACTCGCCTCAATCTGATATCGCCTTATCGAGCCAGCCTGATCGAGAAGGAGGGTTCATAAGTTTCGTGAAGTGACAGTTCGGAGATCGAGGTCGATAGGTCAGGTAGGATAGCAAGTGACAAAGACCGATAGCTCGAGTTCAGTGGAGTAATAGGCTCGCCAACCCTACTTAGCCTCCGCTACTTCCAATTGCTAATTAATCTTGATCCCTTCATCCGTAGTCATGAAACCACCGATTGTCAAGGAGGGACAAAAAGGTCAGATGTGACGAATTGTTTAGGTGACATATTCACAGAAAGATGTAGGTAACGAGAATAAGTGGCTCTAATTAATCCTGCGTCAGACTCAACGTGGGTTCCGGTGTCCTACAGTGATACATTAAGTAAAAGGTGTCCCTCACAAACTTCATCCCTCTCAACATTTTATACAGAGCTTCCCATTCCTCCCGCTAATGACGGATTCCTTAACTAAACTGGAGACAAGAATTCTCATAACAAAATGTCAAGAATTTAATAGCTTTTGTGTTGTGAGCGATTGAGAGTAAATTACTTTTCGCCAACTAGAGAACACAAATTGATAATGAAACTTTATATTCTTCGTTTAATTTCTCCGAGATAAACTTTAAATTAATAGGATTTTAATTCCCGAAGTTATTTAATGTCAAACATTAGAAAGTTATGACAAATCATTTCTCTCGACATTTTCGTTGAAATAAAAATCGATTAGTTTATCCAACATTGAACTTTTAATGATCATTCTTATAAAAATAGGAAAAGTTAACTTTTCTTCTTAGTTATTTACATTTTAAGGGTTACTCAATAATTTGTAGTATATTTTAATAATAGGAAGAAATATCTGACTTTTAGTACAATTCTCAGAACAAGTTAATATTTTTTAAAAGTCGAAATCATACATTATTTCTATAATGAGATGTATCATTATGTCATTTCCCTTATACAGTTTGCCGATTTAAACCTAACCCATCTTCGCTCGACAACTATTAAACTTCTGCCAAGTCGAGACACGTAATACTCTAACTCACGTTGAAGTTTGAAGCTGCCAACAAGAAGTTATACGATTATACAGGTTTATGTATTAAATGGGTAATGCAAATTATTGGCCAACCGATTTTTCAGTTTACAAATTTCCTAGCTATTATGCGCGGCGATAACTTAGCGATGCGAATATTAGCCTCCTTGAAAAGAACGTGAATAAAGAATCCGGAAAGATACGCTTGGGAAAACGTAAAAGAAGCACAGGCAATTCTTTGTGCGTCGTCCTCTAAAAATTAAATCTGTAGACATATTTCTTTTCTGCTTAGCTGGAAGCACTGGAGAAGTGATAAAATATGCTACTTCTTTAACTTTATTCCACTAGACTTCACGCATGTCTCGTTCGATAACGATAAATCTTTTATTTATGTTTTTTTATTAAAAGTGAAAATATGAAATTTTTATATCTGATATTTTAAAGTGTAATATTTCGAGCGCAGGAGTTAAGCAGAAAGTTTGTTGAGAGAAGTTTTGATCAAGAGCTTGATTAGTATTTCACTCAATGAGTATCTAATTGTAAGTTTCACTTTAAAAAGGACAGCATCGCGAGGTAGATGAGTTTAAACAAGTTTGACTTGTAAACGCGATTTCGCTGGGCCACGTGCAGAGTCGCGGAACTTACCCGTCTGGACGAGCTTGAGCGCGACGCCATTGTGCTGCTTGAGCGGCTCGTTGAGACTCGGCTGCGTGAGGTCCTTGAGGGGATGATTGGCGGCTTCTTCGGAGCCGGAGGCACGATTATTTTGCATAGTCCTGGCCTGCTGCTCCTCGTTTTGTCGTCCTTCTTTCTTACCGGCGTCACTGCCGTCAACACCGTTACGCACGATTTGCCTCCTGTTAGCCACCGTCTGACTAGTGTCTCGCTTTTTCTCCTTGCGCTTGCGGACGTCGTTCGCGACGACGATTCGCTGCTGCTGAGGCGACTGCGATTGCGATTGCTGCTGATTATACTGCTGATTTATCTGCTCGTAATCGACGTTCACCGCTGCGTCGTTGACAGTCAATGGCACGGACTGCCAAATCGGATTTTCATAGATACGCAGGAGCTCGTCCGCCGGATAGAAGACGTACATACCCAGAAATCGTCGCTCGCGTAGCCGTTATCGCTACTGTTGCTACCGCAGTACCGTTGGCCGCGGTCGTGGCCGCTGGCGTAGCCGACGCCGTCGCGGATTCCGCTATCGCACCCGTTGCTGTTGTTGCTGCTGCTGCTGCTGCTGCTGCCGCCGCACTTCTCGGATCCGCGCGAGCCAACATCGCTGTCCAGCAATACATCCTCGGTGATGCTGCGTGCGGGAACGGTATCGGCGCCGGTCGCCGTCAGGAGACGCATGATTTTCTTTCTTTCTGAGCGATTAATGCGTCGCCCCCGCGATGTATCGCCGGGTGCCGCGCGTGCGACGCGACGCCTACTTCGTTATCGCAGTCGTTGTTTTTTTTTTCCGAGACGCCGACGCGCCGTCGATGCACCGCAAACGGCCAGGAATGATCGATTTTCAATCGCGTTTCTCCGATCGGTCGAGTATATAATCCCTTATTCCATACGAAAAGCACGGATTCTAAAAAAAAAGATTACTGCTATACTTTTTTCTCCTTGTCTTTAAACTATTTATTTATTGTTTCAGAGCAGTATGTGTATATAAATTGCTGATTTAACATAAATAGAAATAATTTCTTTCGATTTGAAAAATGTACAACAATCAAGTGTTTTTCTTTAAGTATTTCTTTCTAAAACTCAATTAATTTATTACATATTATTTATTTAGCTATCATGGAAATAAAAGCGTTAATTCTTTTTATGATCGATTAAATCGATTATTCGTATTGGCCATTCTTACATTTATATTTTATTGGCGATTGTTCTTGACGAGATGATGTTCTTGATGAAATTCAAGGGATTCAGACCATATTGGTAGTATTCGAGACTTCTTGGGCTGAAACAGAAGGATTTGTAATGATGAGAGATTATAGTTCGATACCTAATCGCTTTTACGTGATTGTATTTCTTACTGAATCGCAGCTTTAATTGTCTTATCGAACAGAGTAACAGTACGACTTCTCGAGGTAAAGAAAAACTTAATTTTTCTTCAATTTCATGTAACATCATTAAGTAATAATTACTTTATACGTCTAATTTCATTTGTTTAATGGTATAAAACGTTCAAAAGTGATATGATGTAGTAGATATAGTATATTTCTCTTAAAGAAACTTTATTACAAGTGAAGGAAAATTGCTTGTCTTGGCCTTTTTAGTGAAATTTTCGAGTCTGCAGAAATTTATAATTCGAAAGAGATAAACAAACTTATTTCATCATTTTGACGAACGGCATAAAGTTTGGAGAAAAATATTTAGCACTCTTTCCTTATTATTTATTTTGAGATACTTCTCTTCTAATTGAAACACAATTTTAAACAATTTTGATAAATAAATTGCCGCTATCACGTGCTAGCTTTTTCTGAAAATTTCAAAGCGCAGACGTACGGATAATTCGAGGAGGATAAATAAACTTTTTCATTGTTTTGATGAGCGGAAGTAGGTCTTGAAAATATTTAACGCTCGCCTCTTTTACCCTCTTTATCTGTCTTTTTCTCCTCCACTCCATTTCAAGATATCTTCGCTCCAATCTGAGCGTACGCGTCTTGCACGTCTAGCATACAAATTGTATGACAATTCGCAAAAACTATGGCACGTATTTCGGAGTCCAAAATTCTAAAAACGGCAGTAACGGAGCAACTTCTGAAGGGTAATGCGACGCACGTATGCATCTGTAGAATCTATCTCATGCATGCATTCGCACGCGCGAACTAAAGTAGATGGTTAGGAGCTAAAAAGATACTTTGATGAATTCTTTCTCGCTCCGCTGGGACGATTGTGTCACGTATCCTCTCCAGATATTAATATATATTGCATGATTCGGATTATATCGCATGTTATATAAATACCACGCGGGAGTTTATGTGCACTTCTCGATGTGGGAACCGGCGCACGTGCCAACGCGAAAGAAACATATCAATCAATCGTGATAACACTCGGAAATCCACCCCGGCCGATAGTCACGTTCCGGGATAACTCGGTTAGGTTGTTCGTGGAAATATATACACAGTACGTTTAGACGTTACCAATAAAACGCATAAATGTGCGTATGTCACACGGATTTAGATCACATTTGCGACATATATGTATAATTTTGTGAACTATATAGATTACTATTTCTTTTAGATTATTATTTCTTTTTTCTTCATTTGAGTTTAATTTTATATATAATCTAATTATTCATACAGTGTATAATAAAAGTTGCTAAACTTAATAATAATTTAATAATTTATTCTGGTGGAATTCCTTTTTACTGTCTCTCATTTCATTACAAAAAATTATTAACCTCAGAATCCGAGTTTTGTTATACATATATTGTATATGCACACATATCTATTTTACACATACACATGTGCACGCGTGTACTGGATGCGTGTGTGTGTATGTCGTTATAGAAATTGTTTTTGGGGAAGTTAAACAAATTATATAAAGGGGTTTTACAAAGTGAATCAAATTCGCATCGATAACAATCCATTAACAGTATGCTAAAAACGATGTATACATATTAATTTTAATAATTAAATAAATATACATTTACAACATATGAAATTTTAAGAATATTTATTTTGAACTTTTGGAAATAAATACTTTTAGACAATTAGTGGTTAAAAGAAGGAATTTATGGCGTTAACTTTAACAAAAATACAATGTGATATTTTTCCACCAATTTCAATTTATTTAATTTCACTTTATTGCAACGGGATTTTTATTTGGACGTTGATTATGGGTATGTTCAAAATTGAAAATTAAACGACTATTAGAAAAAATGTCCATTTCAATTTTTGTTATAAAAAAATTGACTTTAAATTGAAAGTGTGTACGTGTGAGAAAATAAAGAACAGATGCGTGAGCGTTTTTGATTCAAATTTAGCTCACCGGCACGTGCTCTCATTTTTTCGAGCAAATATGTCCAAAGCTTGTGTGTATTTTAATCCAGTATCGATTATCGACGAGTGAGGCAGATCGAATTTTGTGCTTCCGAAGAGCGAATAAATTTTATATATATATATAAAATATACACTCACACATATATAGGATAGATAATTACAATTTCGTTATAATGGACGGCCGCGCTAATGACACTTTAAAATCACTCTTGGCGCGGTATAAATTAATACATATCTCCGTTCTTTTAAGGACCGAGCGCAGCGCGGTGACGATAATCATATTTTTGTGTCATAATGCACGGCCTGCGTTTAAGCGCTCGCAGACTAAATCATCTTTTTTCGGCCATTAAAAGCGAAAATCCCGTTATGCAATGGGATTATGTCATTCCCGCTGTAGCATATCCTCCTCAAATTGCCGAAATGTTGGAGTGCTCTCCGTTTTAGAAGAAGTTCGCAATAAATACAAAGCTCTTTTCGGAGATTCTTTAAAATCGAGACTCTTTAAAAATAATAATTCTTGCACAGCTTCTCAAAGAGTTCTTAACACACCACTTAGTTTCGTAAAGATTACATCATTTCTTTCAATGTGAACGAAATGAAGCCATTGGGCAGAATAATAGTCGATAAATCGATAAAAATAAAATTTTAACATTCTAAAGTGATTTTCGTATGCTATCTTTTCGTCGTTGTTCTTTTCTCACGTGACATTTTCTATTTTTAAAAGAATTTAAAAGATAAATATAATTAAAAAGTAATAAATTTTAAAGAATTAATTTAGCAGAAAAGATTTAAATTTTTTAATAGGATCGCATAAAAGGTTTTCATAAAATGTAGGACTCTTACGTTGGGTTTATTTTTGTTCTTCAAGGGCGAAAGATGAGATTTGTAAGCGAAATTCGTTACGGAAATTTTAGTCTCTATACATAATAAAATAGGATCCGATAATACAATAGATAAGAAGTTCCCACGTATGTGATGTGGATGAGATTGCTTAGACCTTCCATCTCCTCGTGTGAAACGGGTTGTGTGCAGATCTCGTTTACAAGAGTTTGTATACGCGGAAAATTGCATTCAGGCTGATGAATCGCGAGACTGCACCGATATTAAAATTCGCATGCGGCACACGCGCGTGGGAGCTCAATCCTTTTTTTTTCTCATAGTGACGGCGCATATTGTAAGCTTCTTGAAATGTAATTATGTCGCGAAGGTCGAAAAAAAGAGATGCGCTTTGGAGGTTGCTTCGCGAATGCTGCTGATTGAGAGAGTGGAAGACCGGAGCAACGCGAGAACTGTATAACGGAATACTGGCTGTACTTTAAACGACACTCGTTAGCAGCAATGTAAATATGTCTCCTGGAGATTCGTTGTGATTCTTCGGAACACAAATTTCGAGATTATTTGCGCCCGAGTGCTTTTCTAGATGTTATATTTATGATGTTAAACTTACGGAAAGAGCTCTTTGAGTGTTTGCAGACTGTCTCATTAACGATATGAAACTTTGTTCATGCGTATTATTCTCTTGCGTCTAACTAGCACGAAAATTCAAAAAACATTTGAAGAAAATTTAAAAGACTTAGGAAATTAAAATATAATTAATTGATATTATCATCGAATCTTTAACAATTGCGTGATTTATACATACATATATACATATATATTTTATTAAATATTATATATATATATATATATATATATATATAAAATATTTAATCTTGATATAGGTACTTTAATTATTAACGCTTTTGGTGAAAAGCTAATTGAAAATATTTTTTAATCACCTTTGTGATATGTGAATTATGTCATTTATATTAATAGTGAAGTAAATAATATAATAAATGAGCCGTTGGGTACATAATAGAAGTATGAGTTGGCAAAAGTAAATTTGAAATGTTTTACGGTAATGTATATTAATTATTACAGTCTTCATACATAATTGTTTTGGCGTGACATGCAGCTTTACAGTCTTCGCTTTAATACAAAAAGTGACTACGAAGTGGCTAGATCTCACGTTGAGTATTCTTGCGAGTCCTTTTATTTTCTCAAAATGAAGGAATTATCACTTACATTGTTGTTTTGCCATCGGCTTAAATTTAGCTCGGAATAGTGGGGGGGATAAAAGGGGTTTACACGCGAAAGCACCGAATACAAACCTCATCGATCGTCTCGAAATGTCGTCGTCAGAACGCGATCGAAGCAACAAGCTATTTCGCGAGTTTCCATTGCGTGACGAAACAGAGAGAACGAGAGAGAGAGAGAGAGAGAGAGAGAGAGAGAGAGAGAGGGATAGAGGGGAGAGGGAGGGGGGAGATACAGTTTGGAATCCACGAACTTGACGTAATTACTGGGTCGAGTGGAGTGTGAAACGATGTATACCCACTGAAAGCTTCAGTCCCAATGCTTCCTCTGGAATTGGAGTGTTGCCAGAGTAACGGTGTTTCAATAACCATCTTTTGCTGTTACATTCTAGGCTTTCAGAACGTCTTTCAATCCTCACCTTTCAAAATAGATGCGTCCCGTCGCGCGCGAGTATGGAGCATTAATTATTAAATATCATTCTCGTTTTATGTATACGCGAAATGCCCCAGATTTTTATCTCGCTAGTCCTCTTTGAATTCTCTACCAATTCTCTCGAAATCGATTTTTTCTTAAGAAAGATATTGAAAGGTCGACATTTTCCATGTTTAGCGATCTATAATGAGGAATTTGGAAAATTTAGTGAAGGAAACGCGTTTATTTGAACCAAAATGGACTGTCTCCCAATTATAATATAATTTTACTTTGTAAAGCTTAACTACTAAAATTATTGTTAAAAATGTAAAAAATGTCGAATAAGAAAAACTTAAAAATTGAAATTTTCGTGAAAGAAAAAGTGAATGAATGGTTAAATTCTAAAATAGGTGTACATATAGGTATTTAAAGCGATAAATGTTCTAATATCTTTGTAGAAGCCATTAACAATATCATTAGTGAAATATGCAATCATATATTCACCATGTTCACAGTCAGACGCAGTTATATATCCGTCTATTAATTAATCGTACTGAATTACTCAAAAGCACAGCAGTTCGAGAATGTGACAATTACAAAATACGACAATCCACCCCAAGTCTCGTGTACTGCATTTGCATTTTCTGCAGCACAATTAATGTTTTAAATTACATTTTACACCGTGCTTCACAATGATATTATGACATTTAAGTGTTATTCCTGTGACGTTGCGTTTTCCATCTAATTATAAATAAATGCTGCCACAAGCATTCTTAATTACTGCACCTGCTCTATTCTAAATAAGAGGCGCAGCATCTAAATAGAACCGCGTTGTAAAATGCAGAGAACTGGTCTTCTCCCTTTTACTGACTTTTTTTTTTTACCAGGCACGAAGAGCAGAAAGATCGTGGATGATAACTACGGCCGTGAACCCAATTAATTGAACATCATCTTTGGCTGGCACTTCGTTTCGCGTCTGACTCTATTCGGGATTTCCAATAATTCTGATATCTCGACGAAAAATCTGATTAGACATCCTGGATATTTCTTTAATGTACGAGTTTAATGTACAATGGTAGTGTATTTCTGTCCTGTGAATGATATAAAGTTAAACGAGAAATCAATAGAAAATTTGATTTGTATTAAAAATAGATTTGTAATTTTGACACATTTATGATGTTTGCACAAAGAGTCGATAAAACGTTAGATACACGAACAAAGATCGTAATCACAAAGAACTATTATTTTATCGCCGATCATTTGTCTTGTTTAGAAATGTTTTTTTCTATTCTAGAGTTTATATGATTTACAAATAAAAATCGCTTGGGTGAAACTAATTCTTTTTGAGAATCTCTCTTTGAAATTCCTCGACTCTAAATCATTAAAATCTCTCATATCAAATTTACAGGCGCACGGTTCTGATTATTCCTCGCGTGTACAAAGGTAGGCAAACGGCTTTTCGTGGGGCGGAAAGCGAGAAAGAGGGAGAGAGAAAGGGGGAGCACGCGATCGACAAAAATACCTCGGTAGCGTCCGAAATAAAACGTACGCCAGAAGGAGAGAGAGTGAAGAGACGGGCCAAAAGACGCGACGTGACTCCGAACGGCTCCCGGTTCGCGCTCGTTGCGTATAATGCGAATTTTTTTATTGCATCACGTCTCGGCGCCGCGAGACATCGCGTCGCCAGATCGGGACAATAACGGTGGAACGGCGGAATGCCGCATTGTGCGGCGGAATGTATACGTTATTTATCCCCGTCCACGATATCCACGCTTCAACGCGCGCCGTCGACGATGGCGAAAATACACATGGGGCGGGTCACACTCGCGCTCGAGTGCTCGGGCGGGTCAAATATCAAAAAATTCGATGCGAATAATCGCGCGGAGCGATATCGGCGTCGGGACGGACGCCAGACGCCAGGGCCGTTTTCCGTCATGTGGAAATGCACGGGCTTTTGCGGCCCGTGGCCGGCGGTCGTTCTTGTCAGTGACCGACGGCTAAGAAAAGCTTCTGGCTTCGCGCGACGTATATCGGGTGTGCGCGATATTTCCACGAGTGTTGTGACCGCTTCGCACTGCGAGATACTCTTGATAAACTGAAGGAAATGCTATGAAATGTAGAAAGCGGAGCACGACGGAGGCACAAATTTCCTTCTGGCGAAACAGCGAAATTTATACTGGCTTGGATATACATCTCTAAACAAACAGACAGTATTGTTACGGCGGAAAAATAATCGACTTGGAGTAGAGCCATTGTGCCTCGAACGGCACTGATAAGTCACACATTTTATGAGACGTTTGTTACATATACACGGCGCTCGTTTGTGTGTTTATAGAAATAAACTTTGCTGCTTTTCAGTAAAATCTCTCGTGACAAGCGAGAGTGATTTAAATAAGACCTTGATATAATTATCCATTGTAGTTTCTAAGCGCTCTACTGTCAACGCCGTTAGAACTATATTAAAAATTCAATTTACTCGTATAGGTTTTTATGGTACTGTCTATAATAATGACGCCCCACTTTCGGAGCTTGTTTATTATACATTAATAAGTGGCTACGTATTTCCTTGAGGGAGCTTAATAAATTTCTCGGACGTAAACTACCAAATTAAGTTGCTTCGGTTCTGATTTCGCCTGAAGAGGTAGCGCTGTTATACTTTCATGACGCGAAAGCCAGATAGGACTCGAAAGCTTCACGCTCAATTAGACTCTTCCGCGAATAGTGCACTTCAGAAATGTGTTAGCGAGGTACTCGCAAGCTGCGCGCACGGTTCAGCTCTCTTTTATTGCTATACTTGGGTCTAGGTGAGGCGCCGCTTCCAAAGGCGGTTTCCATTCACATTGTAGCGAAATTCCGAGAGTCTCTCCTCGCTTCGCCTTCGAAATATTCCCCTAGAATTATTCTCGTCACTGCTGTGGCGTAACGAAGATAGAGACTCGTTTCCGATATGCATGAAATTACCGTAACCGACCAGCGAAGCATGTCTTTCGGAAAGAACCGGGAATGTCGTTACCATTGTCGTCAAGAGTGTGTCGGACTGAATTACGTGCTTGACGGTGTACTTTTCGAGCTGCACCTCCAAAAGATTTCGAGTCACGAAGTTGCAGTCGGAACGTTCGTGTAGGGAGGGCATTGTAAATGGAAATGAGCCAACAAGCACTGTGGTTGGAGGAAAAGAAGTAGAAATATGCCCACATATCCACGTTCTTGACCCTAACATGTTGAATTTTACTGATAATGCTTACCAGAAAATCACATATTTATAAAGAAAGAATTTTATGCATAATCTCCCTGACTTACATGAGAATAAATCCATAGAAATTACCTGCTGAATAAAAAGTATCTCAGTCATTCTATCCTCGTTTGGACTATATATTCGAAAAGTTTTGACTATAAATACCCTGTCTGGTTTACCAATATTCAAATATTCCGTATATACTTGAAGTAGATTATCCAATTACACAAATCCTTTTAGGATTGAAAGATATTCAGCATGTATTTATTTTTATCGTATTACCACATAAAACTCTTTTTTTTTATTTCAATTTTATCACATAAAGTTTCAATAAATTTTTAGCATTGTGATGCAATTGATTTTCTGTCAATCTTCCGCAGTTATTAACTCAGATCGGATTTAATTGAATTCGCAGATTCGGACTCTTTGGATATTAGATCCGGGATTATCTGGGATAATATGGATATTCGGATTTATGTAATCGGATATTAAATCAACTAGATATTTACAATCTTAATTCCTCACTCATGATATTCCTACTTTTCAACGATAAATGATTCATGATATCACGACACGTTCTTTCGCACGTGAAATGTGAAATTCTCACTCTGAAATATGTAGGCATTAATGTACAGTTTATTGTTAGTATTAAGGGCGCGTTCTGAGCGTTTCCTTATGGAAGGGCGAAGAACGAAGGCGGATTACCTTTGCAATGGTAATCTATGCCACAATTTGCAATTACAAGCGGTGGGAATGCCAAGAATGTCAGCCGTTTCTATACAGCGCTCCAACATCATGTATCTCAGTCACATATCATGCATATCGACGTTAATTCTCTCGACGTTGTTGTTTACCGAACTAGTTTCGAATCATTAAGAAGCACGAACTCAAGATGTGTAGGCACGCCGCGAATACAGGGTTGCTACTATCAATCAGCTACTATTAAAGCACACAAAAGATTTCGAACAAAATCCGTAAGTCTGATTTTATTTCACGGTTTTCCATTGAAAACGATATGATTGAAATTTTATTTTTATTTTTAATAAAATGTATTTCAAATTCTTATACATGTATAAATACCCGAGTAATAATTAAAAAATTTTTTATTCAATAATAATAGGTAACAATTATAAATAGAGTATTTTTGCGTGATATACGATGAGTGCAAACCTTTTCCGATAGCACGAGGGAAAAACTACCGCAGCTGCCTTTCGAGATGGAAAATTTAAATTTATTGCATATAGGCATGAATAAAGTTCATCTCTTTTTTTCCCAAAATTTGGTTTCATCCTGGAATTTAGCATTCGTAACCCGCAGGTAAAGCCTCCCCCAGATCTTTCGGATCGCGCCCAGCGCGAGTTGGAGGGCGCCAATCCCATGCGACGAGGGAATCGTAAGCCGAGGGGATGGCAACGATCCGGCGTGAAAATAAAACGATACTCGTCGTGACGCACGTAACGATCCACGCGTATCTGGGGATCTTGATGGATCTGACGCAGCTGATCGCGATAAAGCTAGCGAATGCGAGGTGGCTCGAATAGTCGCTGGCAAGAATAAACTTGAAAAAAGCGCGAGCGTGCGCCCAATGCCAGGATGAGGCGCGCGTTGGAACCGAGTCAGGGAGGTATGAAAAGGTCAGCCCTCTCGCGCCGCGTCTCTCGCCGAAACGCGTACCTTGCACGTACGTAACGTCGCTCCAATTTGTATCGCATTTTCATGACGCTTCTCTCTCTCTCTCTCTCTCTCTCGCCGCGGTTGAATTACCAGCTATCCACCTAACTGTCCGAACACGCGGAACGAGATTACTTCTTCGTGCGCCGCGGCGAGAACGCGGCGAAACTCGCGCATAAATTGTACATATATTTTCCCGTTCGACCGTGCTTCTAACATAACGTATGCGCGACAAATCGCCTTTGCACATCAGTTACCGCCGTCTTGCAAATTGTGCGCTATACGTGACCTACATGATTAAGAGGACAGATATAATTTTAACTTGTCGAATTGTAATCAGTTTGTTACTACTAACGCTGTTCCGTCGGACTCACAATTAGATAAAAGGTCGAAATACAGACGTAATGTGTGCTACCGAATTTGGAACGCATATCAATTATTTTCGTCTGAAAATGACATCTGCATATTTTAAGAGAGAATGATTAAATTTTCATCGGTTTTGCAAGGGCCGTTGTATTGGCGAACAATTTGCGTCGGTAATTTTAATTAAAATTTTATGAAAACACACAGGTTTTGCAGGCTGATTGAAAAGTACTTGGTTATTAAAATGGTCCCTTCAGGGCCATTCTAATTAAACTGTGTTGGTTGGTCACGAATAATTAGTCGAGGATCTATCCCGACATCTCTATATTAGTGATTGTGGGCGAGAAAATACAAGAATGCGAAAACCCAATTTTATTGATTTTCTCTTTAGCTTTGATATTCGATTGCCTGCCAATATACTTAAACCCACGCAATGAGATTTAATCGAAAGCAACTACATAAGTACACTTAGAAATTTACTCCATTAGTCGATATTCTCGGCACTTGCAATAAAATCCGGGGACATTGAAGAATAATGGCGAAATGGCCTTCGTCTCGCATTGTTCGTATTACTTTGGATGGAATCGTCACGAAGCCATTTCGAACTGAGTCTAATTTAATAAATGAGAAAAAAAAGTAAAGTGCCATCCCTTCTACGATAGACAGAATTCTTGTATCAAATTCTTTTTTTTTTTGACGATTTTACATCAGGTTAATACTCTTTTAATCCGTTCACGAAATGATTTCTTGATGGCGAAATGTCGAATGGCAATTTAAGCTTCGCGCTGCTCATTTTTTTTTCTAGGCTTCGTTAGGTCGCTCTTCGAGAGATTCGCGTTATATAAAATGTAAGATGAGTTACTTAATTCGACTATCCTAAATTACTCATAAAACGTTTGTCGTCATAAAAAATTATTTATTTTAAACAAAAGTTGCATACTAAAGAAAATATAGTAAAGAGAGAAAATGTATAATGTAATCTGTTTTTTTTGCTATTTTGCTTTTTTATCGAAATATGAAGATTATCGCCATTTTTAAGAAGTGGAATTTCTGATATTTTTAACATAATATAGTTCTTCTAGTCATTCCACATATAAAAGTATTAAGTTATAAAAAAATCAATAGTCTGTAAAATATTTTATACTTTAGTCTGACATATTTTTTATACCTATAACACATAAAATATGAAATCTCTATTGATTTTTCGATAACTGCATATCTAAATGTGTTTATGCATTATTTATGAAATAATTAGATGAATTGATTAGTAAAGTAAATGCATAGCTGTTTTTAAAAAAAGATGTGTAATTGCATACTGTAAATTGCATAATTTTCTTTAAACGCGAGATAACAAAAACAGATTATTATATTATATATGCTCTTTAATGTATCTTTGAAATAATTTTTATGCAAAAAACAATTTACGAGTAATTTAAGATGATCAAGTTAAGCGACTCACCGTGTATCTATAGATAAATATACGATAATCCATTTGACTTTCGTTGCTTCGTTTAGTGTTGCTTTTGTCACTATCGGTTAGCCCCATAGTCCTATTAATCTTTGTTAGAGGAACATATGCCAAACTAGAAAGATGAAAATATGGATGGACTTTTGGGAAAAAAAATAATTTAGAGTGTATAAAGGCTTACATAATTTGTATCTATTTTGGCTGTGTTCCGAAATTCACTGCCAGTACCTAATGAAAATCTATACTGTGCGTGACATAAACTATAGATTTGCAGTACTGGCAGTGAATATCGGAACGCAGCCATTATTGAAATGTATACATGAAGTTTGACGAGATAATTGTAATACATCACGATTTTTACCAGCAACATACTGCATAAGGAAGCACTTTCGTAAGCATAATGTGCTTGAATGAGCTTACGAAAGTGATGATGGAGACGCTGCTTCTCTTACAAAATTATGCCTGGAAGGTTTTACGGCCTTTACGGGCGATAATGCGGGAATCTTGATTACGCGTAAAAATGGAGAAAAACATTTCCGCGGCGCACGAAACACAAGAAGGCTATTTCAGCGGGTGTAATGTCCGACGTTGGCCCCGGGAGGGGTTCGGAAATGGAGCGACATCCGATAGCGGGCCGTCGGCCGTGAGAACCACTTTAGCGTCGCGCTGCTCATTGAGGGTGGATAGGTAGGCAGCCAGACTTCGCCTTTCACACATCGGGCTAAGGAAAGGCGAAAGCTCTTATAAAGAACGGAATTGCTTTCTTGAGAAACATGCCCCGCTTCCGAGGCAAAGAACGTACGAGTGGAGCTTGAATTACTTTTAGCTGCAGATATATTCCTTAGAGGGATGATTTCTCCCGTGAGATATTCGTCTCCGTCTCAATGTTCATGATTCTGAACGGGATAGCGACACGGAGCACATTCTTTTCTTCTTCTTAAGAGATAAAGTGATATACGAAGTGATTTATTTAACGTAAAATACAGCTTACTGTGTATTTCTTTTCTTTTCGGTTCTTTTAAATTCCTGTAATGGGAAAAAGTCGAAATTTCCGTGGCGTGAAATAATTCCAGACGAAAACTAACAATGTACATCCCTGTTTTATTTTGATGCTTTCTTACTCTGCTATTCTGTCAAATGATTCACTTTTCGCGTAATAATAATAATAGAACTTTTGAAGTTTAACAAGCCGTCAGTAAATCTAAAATTCTCCATTAAGATTATGTCCGTCACGAGGAAGCAATGATATGCTTTGATCCATATTCCTTGCATTGAAGAGATAATTTCTTGCAACTTGATATTCTACTTCGGGCTTTATCTAGACAGGTTGATGAATTATTGAATTGTGCTATAACGGTAGACGCCACTTATGAGAGCTGGCTCGTCAATGATGCACTCGACAGGCATAAAAATGTTCGGACACGTGGCGCGAATCGTCGAGTGTAAGTGCATCAAGGGAAGATGAAGCGATAGTCCGCGTCGCGGTCGTGAGCAAGAACAGTCTATACATATATGTATATATACACAGTCGGCTATCGATGCTATGACCGAGGAACAGGATGATGCTATGTGGAGAAGTAAATCGATGTTCAGTAAAATTTTCTTATAACCTCCGTTTTCGCGAAAATTGGATCAAAATGTAGTATTCGTATCACGTTTCCTCTAGCGCTTGTACATAACTTTCGATAATGTACTGTACTATTAATGGACTCGATTCAACAGTGTCTCTTTCCTTTGTCTTTTCGTCGGATGGATAAAAATAATATTCTATTTCAGGAAATAAGAGAACACTGTTGATATTTTATTAGAATATCATCGATTCGTCAGTCAATTTTCAATTATTTTGTAAAATAGAAAAAACGTTAAGTTTTTTTTAGCCGTACTTTTACAGCCGCTATTGATAGACTTTGAACAATTCACATTGCATAATTAAAAATTGTCAAAGCATAAAGATGATAGAAAAATATCAAGTTTTCTAGATTTGAAATCAACGTTTTCCAAAACAGAATTTTACATGAGCAAATTCTTATATATCCTCGCATCTTAATTTATTTTTTGATACGGGCTTATCAGCTTTTCTATTTTAACTTCAATAATTATTTTTTTTTCTACATAAAGAGAAGAAGAATGAGAAAAGTTTGTGCAAGACACGATGTAACATATAAGCCGGAGGAAGACTTTATTTTGTTGTCCGGCGAGAATTCATCCAATGAATTCGTAATCTCTCATAGGATTTATTTATTCGATGCGCGTACTATGATATGAAAAAGGTGAAGGAATTAATAATCAATGGCACATAGGGATACTCTTTTTGTACATATATTATGAAAACTATGTCTTCTCTTGAATTAAACTCGAATCGTTTTATTTTTTCATAAAATGTGTTTCGTCGAAATGAAGGAAATTTTAACGTTTTCTATACTGTACTTTGTTATATCGATATACAATAACATCTCGACAGAAGCGCGCAGTTTGATATTTGTTACGTCGTATAACATGGCGTACATAATACGTTTGCCTCAGATGAGCTCTATTCTATTCATTTTGATGATTCGCCAGGGGATATTTTAATACATAAACTGTGAACGTCATTCGTGCGTCGCCCACTGAATTTATTTCAACCGTAATCATACTCCCTTCTGTAGTTACATAAATGTGAATAAATCATAGAACTAATTAACACATGTTTCGTACAAGTAAAAAAGCGCAAAAATTTTCGATTACATTAAAGATAATTGAATTATGAAAATGTCCCGCTTCAGGAAAGAAATTATTCCATTTACAGAATGATTATATACAAGTTCTTCCCTATAAATAATTTCATTTATGTACATTTCCAAGATGTGGAAAAGTAGAAATACGAATGATATATTTGATTGGATAATTAATTTACAGCTTTATTTGAACGCTGAATTAAATGTAGAGTGCATTAAATATACTTAATCACATATAATTACTTAAAATTGAAAGCTACATCGAGAATGATTTAAAATGGAATCATTTGCTCAACAGTTTGCATTCGTGCTTCGCGATGCGGGGGTTAATAAAAATCTTTGATATTTGCTTCGTGATTCTCTCTTTGGTACACTTTATTTATCTGTGTTTGAAGGCGATGGGAAAACCACGATGTGCCGGCGCTATATGTGCATTCTTGTGTTACGTACACGGTATCGATAAGTCTTCCCTCTCGTTCCACTTTGAAATATTAATTTATGTGATATTCGTTGCGCGAACAAAGTCTGAAGTTGAACTTATGATTCATGACGTCGGTATTAACAATATCGAGACGGTTTCTGCTTTGGTACTGGTTTCCTTGGCGACCGCATGAAATCACCGCAAGAAAATGGAGAAGATAGGGAAACATCATTACACACTTTTCAAACATTAAGGTACTCTGCCTTTCAAACCTTTGACTTTTCAGTAAATAGATACTTAAGTAAGGACCCTCGATAATAAAAATAAATAAGTAACAAACGAAAAAGCGAGTATTGAGAGACAATGCGGTGATATAACATTGTTTAATTAGTAATAAAATATAATTATACATTGAATAACTTTTTAGCTCTATTTTGAGTCATCTGTGCTGCGGTAACAAGTAAAATAAAATAGTTTCACGTTCTCTGACAAGCAACAAATGAATTCATATTTCATATTAAATATAAAAGTAGTATATTTTGCACGAAGAGATCCAAGTAAAATTTTTTTACTAATTTTTCTTTTATTAATGATCATAGCCTCAAAGATTGTAAAAATTTTAAATGCCTTGATAAACATCGAATAATCATATTTTAAGAGGAGATTATCGATTCTAGAATTTAGTTAATGGTAAAATAAAAAGTATTTTCATGGTAAAATCAAAAGTCACATGTAATATGAAAAAAAAACTCATCCAGTTATCAAATAATAATCTGAGATAATCTCTCAGTTACTGTGTGATGTAGAAATACTCATCTGTAGCTCGTCAGAACAGACTACTTAATTTTATTTTAGCAACCTCGTCGCTAAATACAATTCAAAATGAAGCCGAAACATTTTATAATTATGTATCTCATTACTAATTAATAAATAATAAGTAAAATTCTCTGGATCGTTATGAATCTCAATTAAATAGAGACAAGTGCCATTTTCCAGAATCTGAATCTTGGTAGCTTAGTAATAAAGAAAAAGTATACAAAAATTCACACAGAAATACTACAATTAGGCTACCAAGATCTAGTTCGATCGAAAATTCCCTCTATTTAACGAATTAATGAATGTTACATGGATAATTTTTGTATAGATGCGCATTGTGTTGCACTCTCAATATCTTCTTTTTGTTTCTTTTCTTATTTTCTATTTGCAGTCTACTTCTCTTTTCGTACTTTCCTTTTATTTCTCTTTAATCGCAAGTATATATTTTGCCAGGGCTATTTTAGGAACGATTTTATGGGCCTTAAAAAAGGTCAAACTCATATTTCTATTTTCCTCTATATTTGTAGTAAATTAAAGATAAACGAGATATTCTTAGAAAAAATAATTACAACTAGAATATTTTGAGTTTTATTTTATCGTTATTTATTTTATCGTTATACGCGGGCGCGTATTTCTTATAACACTAAAGAAAACTTACTCGCACTTATTTAATGTTGCCTTTAAAAAGGGACAAATAATGTGCTGAGAGATATTTCTACGGTATATTTTACTAATAATCTCTCCTCATCTACATAATTACAACTTACCCGATGCATAATCACGGTTTGCATTATTATCCAGCCGATTATCATCTGCTCAAAGCATTTGAAGGCGGGAGACAGAAGAAAGGTATACAAACGGACACGCGGAGGAAGAGACTCGCGCGACACGGAAGCGAGAGGGTACGAGAGAATGCGAAAGTTTCCAAAGTCCCGCGGAAAGCGGCGGTTCACAGCGGGGCACGCACTCGGAGCGAAGATCGATAGTGACGGGGGCGAGAAAAGCGGTGTAAGCGCGAAGAAAGAACGAGAGAGAGAGAGAGAGAAAGAGAGAAGTAGAAGCGGAAGGTCGAGCACGAGAGACACGCACGCATGCACGCACGCACGCACTAATGTTCGCCACCGGCGCACGCAAACAACCGGGGGACACGTCCTCGCGCCACGAAGGCCCGCGCAGCACTGACTCTTTCTACTGGGCGCTCTCGCCGCCGTGGCCCGCGACTCGATATTGCGAGAGATCGGGGCGAGAGAGGACGGCGCGCACACACGGTGGAGCGAAACTGATAATCAAAGCGCTCGGCTTTGGTGGATAGGCAGCTAATGAACCGGAAAATCAGAATAATACGAATGATACGCGTTATATCGTTTGTAAATAAGAGACAATGCAGCACGCTAAATATATCGTTTCTGAAAAGACCGACGTCGAGCGTATGAAAACATCCATTTGTCGCGGAGATCTTGGTCACGAAGGGAGCGAGATCTGCGCGAGAGGTGTGAAATTTATCTCGATGCAATTATATACACGAAATTCGGCGTTTGAAAATTTATGATAATTGTGTTTACGATTTCATTTTTGAATAAGTCGATTTTCATTTATGTCATTTTACATATGTGTAGATTAAATTACTCAGTACTCACATTATATTATGCACTTCGTATAATATAATATAATATTATTAACGTTTACTTTGTCGTTTCTCTCAAAAGCGAGCGCTTCAAACACAGCAGCGCGTACAAATACAACGAATCGATCTGAGGTACGGTTGATTTTACAAACGTCGCGAATCGCTGAGAGTTCCGTGTCGAGCCAAACGAACCTCAAACAATCGGTCGTAATCAAAAAATGGCAGCCCTGATTGACGGGCGACTGCCTGTCTCATCGTAATTACTAATCGCCTTCATTGGCAGCCAACATTCGAGGACAACGCGCCGAGATCAATTGATCGATTATCCGTAATCAGATAAGTTACACTCGAGCAGAATTTCGAAAGGTCAAACGAGCTGTATATTCGCTCATACAGCCACCCTCATACATCTGAGGAACACTTTACTCGCTCATTTGCTCGCCAAAGCCTTGCGGAAGCAAAGGCTTCGGATCTCAGGCTAAAGAAGACATCGATCGATTTGCGACGGAATTATACAATGTAAACTTGTTACTATAATCATTATTATTCATGAATGGCATCAGTTGCATCAGCGCAATTCCCCAATCATCATCATGATTAATTTTATGTGATGTATGTACATATGTAGAGAGATGGCTAATTCTAATTACTATTTAACGAGATGCTTAAGAGATTAGCAAAGCGCATTTATGAACAAACATTGGTATATCTAATTCGTTGTAATAACATTACGACACATTATATAAATATACATTACATTTTAGTAGACATGTGTGAATCAAGGATTTTATCGTATCGAATCGAGTCGAATTTTATTTTCTTTTTCAAATCTAAATCGAAGCGAATTGATTTGTTGAAATATAATTTTAATTTTTTTATTAATAACATGATTATTACTAAATTGAATTTAAACATGCAGATGATAAGATGATAAGATGATAAGATGATAAACTATTTTGAAGTCAAAAAATAATATAAATGCACCTATTAACATGAATTTATGTTGTTTTGTTTATTAAACGGAAAATATAATTTTATAAGATTGACAATATTCGAACTTTCTAGGTTCAACACTTTCGAATAATTCAGATTCAAATCATTGAAATTCAAATCTGAATCAAATCGAATCTCAGCCTGTTTGATGCGATTCGATTTATATTCGAATAATTTACACAATTTAGGTAATTATAATTACGAAACATATATCATAATTATTGCTATTTGAAATCCCTGAAAACATTTATGAACGTACAGTAATATAGTATGTTGTAATAATATTACGATATACTATATAATTATACATTATAGTAATTACAATAAGAGGAAGTATAACGTATCGTATATCGTCATATTAATGATTTATGTCAAGCTTATATATTCGATTTACTATTTTCTGAACCTATGAATTAACATATGACAATAATTTGACAATCTTTTATTAGCCTGTGCAGTGCTCTACATTTTACTTCTCAATTTATAGTACTTATGACTTGAATATACTTCTCTTTCGCGCAGACATACGTCAAACACGTGTTGCTACGCAATTCGTTACGTTCGCGCGTCTGCTCGTCGGTAGATGGTTCGCTGAGTGCCAAGGGCTTAATTTGTGCGGAACGGGAGATTAATCTAGCTTTAAAGCGATTTTGATATGCGCGACCGTTTCCGTCTGTCCCGCGGGGACAGATCGTCGAGTATGGCATTCTAACGACGTGCGGTTCAAGTGTGCTTGTATTAAGGACGAGTAGTCGCGTGCATGCGCGATAAAAAAATAAATAAATAAATCTCGCCGCTTTGACGTTTGACAATGAAATAGTAGCCTCGAGTGCACTCGACACACGCATTGCAACGCGGCGCGTGTAACTAATAACACCGCTGTTGCAACAGTATCTGCGGAAAAAATATACAGGCGCACTTGAAATTACTGTCTCGATTTACTTCGAAATTACTATGTATGGGAAAGAATCCGTAAAACAACAGTTTATAGGTGAAGATGATAGAAAAAAATTAATAATTTAGAATGAAAGCAGAGGGCTTATATTACTTGCAACTCTAGAAGTCTAGAGACTCTTAGTCCACGAATTAATTAATAATTAGTGGCATTTCATTATTCCTCCCTTTCTCCCTCAAGTAAAGAATTTTTTTAAACATTTTTTATAACAGTTGTGAATCATGTAATATATGTGGAAGTTGCCCCGGAAAGAAAAGATACAGTTTGTTATACAGCTTATTGTCGCGACCGTTGTAACAATCGCGAATTGCGCGTTGTTTGCTTTAATCAAAAATAAAATGCAGAACGCGCAGCTGGCGTGACGAAAATGAAGAGCCACGTTAGCGAATATCGATCCCACGTGTGCGGCACGTTTTGCGAAATTTACACACTGGGTAATATTAAGGTTTATATATGATATGAGGTTTGTTGGTCACGAAGGGCGTCGCGTTCAGGACAAGAGAACAAATTGTCAAGGTTGCAATCCCGACGGGATTAATGGATTAGGTCGGACGAATCGGGAAACGTACCCTCTCATGCAATATTGTGTCATCTGTAATATTAAACGAAATGTTGCACATCGTTATTACGATAATTCAGATGCTGATGCACCGACGGACTGCCAGACTGATTTTTATTTTGCGACGCTCAAGTCTCGCCGTGATATACTTACAAACGCGGTTAAATTCAGAGTTATGTCCTTTTTCTCTTATTCTTTTCGTCAGTTAATCTCCGCGCTTCAAAAATAATGTATTTGTGCCAAACGTAGGCGTACAACGCATTTATTTGTGGATACAGAAGAATAATATTTAATTACAAAAGCTCAACCAGTGATATTTCGTACGTTAAATAATTTGTTCTGACGTAAAATAATATTCATTTTTGGTATAGAGAAAAATATTCGATATGCGCTTAAGTTTGATTGGTTCACGCGTATACTGTTTCTTCGTTGAAAATTCTCGAAATTTTTGTGAATGTTCACGAATTAACGACCGTAATGTTTTACGAGAGCTCTCATCGCTTATTGCACCTGCCGTTTTATTCCCGCGTCGTTTCTTGCATGTGTAACATTCATTAACTATCCCTCGTTCACCTGGGGACAAAAAGATCATCGTGACACAGCTGAGTCGAACGCCGAATCCCCGACGGGGCTGGAAAACTAGCTCGCTCTCGCACGAGATATCGCTAGGTTACAACACGCGAATGTTCTATTTTCGAATCCATTTCATGTCCACGGAGACCAGGCGCATCCGAATGGACGAAAACCGTCCGTCACTTCGGCAATCTAATAAATATTGACGTGTACATCGCACGCGCGCTGTTCCTCACCATCTCCTGCGGGAATTCTCGAACCTCTTCACCTCCTCCTCTCGCTCCTTTTCCTTCCGAGTCTTCTCCTATAACTTGATAGATATATGGCCGCGACGCCGAGGTGTTACAGAGACCGACCCAATTTCCCCCGAATCCAGTATAACGACTTCGCTTTTGACCGGGTCTTCGTGCACTGCACTCCGGAGACAATCTCGTTAGTCGCCGTCCTCGACTACGAGACGGCAATGGAAAAACCAATCATCTGCTACAAAGCCTTGGGGGTTAATGGTGTGCCCAAGCGACAACTCGTGTTTTTTTTTTAAATTCATGACACGTCTTAGCATGTGACGGTCTTAACGAGATTACCGGCGCTACCTCTAGCGTGACCTCTATTACATCGTCTTTCACCTATGGATTCTTTGACTAATTTGGTATCGATTTTTCATTAACGGTAATGTCAAAGAGAGAGAGTAAATAGTTTCTGATCTAAAGGAGCTACTAAGGAAAGTGGAGCGTCATCGAATTTTCGTAAAGAAAAAAAAATAAGAAATTTCTATGAAAAAAATGAACGAGATTAAATCAGCACGAGACACGGTTACGAAATTAAAAGTTTTAATTTACTCATTAAATAATATTGTACCGGTTTCGACATTTCATAGCACCTCAAAAATTTTTAATTTAATGAAACTATGTTCATTAGAATTAAGAACAAGTTTTTAAAGACACTCTTAAAGACATTTTGTTTATAAAGATATATGTACTTTAGATATTTATTTTATAAAGTATAAAATTTATAAATTTATTTAGAGTCTTTTATATACATGGCTTTCCTTCCTAATAAATTCATGTAGAAAGGAGGGAAAAAAAGGGTGGGCAAACGACCCATAATCCTAAATGGTTCTACTGACGCTTCACATCGTGATAGACATCGACGGCTCTTTTCTCTGTGGGTCAATGCCTATCGACTATTTTTGCCTTATTGGAAGATAGTAAGGGTCTCGTTTCTCTCAAAGAGAGGTATTCATATATAATCCCCTTTAAATATTCAAAGAAAAATGCAAAAGTTGCCTATCATACGTCCTGTGGATCTTTTAATCATGTAACTTTTCTCGAGAAAGTTGTCACTTGTTTCAATAAAACAGTAGGTATTTTCAAAATCTGTTATTCTACTTCTGAAAACACACAACAGTTGTAGAAATAAATCCGATAACTTTCTTAAAAAAAGCTAAATATACAATGAGATGATAAATCTTCTATGATCAGGCAAAAGCCGTTTAATATTATATGTTGCAAATGAGATATACCGGTAACTCGTATGAATTTTATATGTAATGAAAATATTTTTTTAATATTCTTAAAGAGAATAATTTTAACAAGAATTTTACATTTAATATTTTCCATATTACTCCAATATCATATATTTTTTTCAATTACTTTAAATTGTCAAAAACGACGCAACGAAAAAGTTACTCGAATGCCTTTGCGACCGCGTAACGATTTGTCGCGTAACTGTTTATCTCGACTCTCTTAATCGTCGGCTAAATAGCTACAATGTACATAGAATTTGTTTCTGGGCGGGACGGAATCAGGTTGCAGCCAAGGATCTCTCAAAGTACATCGCGTCGTTATTTCGCGATGAGAATTCGTCGTCGTTGAGTATACTTTTGTAGAAAGAAAAAGACAGAGAGAGAGAGAGAGAGAGAGATATGCAGTAGGGTGAGATCCAATGACGAGTGTTCTCCCTATGCAGCGATCGAGCATGCAACGGGGACGCGACTGAGATGTCTCGCAGGGCCAACAACGCCGAGTGCGTGTCGCCTGGCTGCGAGCGCCAGATTTTTCCTGGACCCGCGAGTGAGGATCAAGCTTTCCGCATCGTCAATTTGATGCCAAGAAATCTATTTACGGCGACGTCACTACGTTTTTGGACGTCCAAGGCCAGTGGCTAACAACTATCTTATTTACCTTTTATTCGCCCTTAAAGCTCGATTTACTTCGTCGGTGCGCTTCATTTAATTTCTTATGATATAGGGCCATTATTCTGCGAATATATACGAGATATATGCAACCCAACATTTTAAATGTCAATTAATTCGATTGAATTTATTATGTATAAATTGATACAGATAAATGTTGCACGTAACATATATATTATATATTCGATACAGAAATATATATTTATTTTAGATAGAAAAATGTAATTTGGAATAGGAGGAACTTTTTATGGTAAATTTGTTTAAAAAAATTTAAATAATTTCTGACGCATTAATCTTTGTTACACGTATATTCGTTGTATTTGTCGTTACAACGTGATGAATGTTTCATTTGATGATGGCTATTAAAAACGTCGAAATTTTATTTGCTTGGACGATTGCCAACTCCCAGAACATTTTTCTTCTTGATGAATTTACTTACAACGCTATTATTCATAAATTTGTTCGAATGTGTTTCCATGATTACTTTGAGTACACGTAAATTTTAGAATCTTTTGATTTATCGATTTTATGATATTTATTATAAAATAACAAAATCGCGAAAAAATGTACATAGATGAGTGAAGAATAGAATTAGTTTTGCCGGATAATTAAAATTAAAGATTTTGCAATGATAAGTCTATAGTAGTATTCTGCGTCTTGTTAATGGCAACATTTTAACATTGATCAACATTTTAATTATTTTGAAATTTTACTTGGGATAACAATAACAATACATTGATACGAAAATTGATATTTGGCTTGGATTGTGTATAGATCGAACTATACATAAAATTTTACTTGTTATTTGTTTCAAATAACGCTTCGTTTCATGTAACGATCAAATGACAGTAATTCATGGAATTATTCTTCTTTTTGAGCAATTAAAGATTATTCATAAATATCGTTAATAAAACAGAAAATAGTGCAGCTGAGCGAATAACGAACTTTTCTTCTGTCCAATAATTACCTCTTTATTTCTTGCTGATCTTGCAAGACGCGTTTTCTTTCAGCACCGGGCTATATAGTGTCATAAGATTGGATGCAATTACCACGGATTTCGAGTGCTAATTTTATATTCGCACGTAACTTTAGAGGATAATACGCACATTTTCAATGACGCACTTCTATTTCTACACTGAGCATAGAAAGAAATGAAGAAACGACTTATCTAAAATTCTTTAGTCCTTCATATTAAATGACTACATAAATAATTATATTATTACTGTCGAATTTGTTGAAATAATTAAAATTGTAACTGCTGAATGAAAGGAATTATTCTAATGTCTTTATATGTATATTGATATTTTATATAACATTTCCCTTAAATATTTAGCAGCAGTCTCTAAGTAGTATCTTTATTTCTCGCGTTATTCTTACCTTCTGACTATCGAAGGGTCGATCGAGCAGGTTCGTTGGAGAAAGAAACGCAAGAAGCGTGCACAACGCTATTCCCGTGGAGAAAATCGATCATTGATTGTATTTGTTTCTATACAATTAAGCTTTGTCTATACGATCGATGCTTGATACACTGGCGTACAATGAAGCACCGTCGATATCGCGCCAGTTCCAAGGGGAAGTCACTCTTCAACACGATAAGTTGTAATTCGATCGACGCGACATCGACCGAAAACTTTTCATGATATGCACTATGCAAGGCAGGAATGTAGTCGTAAGCTCGCATGTCGCGCAAAGAATCGATGATGCTGTCACTTCTCATTTTCCAGCAGGAAAGATGATCTCTCTGGGCTCGTCATCGCTTTTGACGAAACTCTCGGTAATTCTTTTGCGACGTGAGCGGAGATATTATGAGGGTATTTTTGTGCGAAAAAATATTCTGTAAGTTCACCGGAGGATTCAGTAGTTGATACGAAGATACATGAACGCTCTGCAGAAAAGAATTAATAAATCAACAAGAACTAATGAGACTTCATTTTCCAGATTCTCAATCTTAAATTTATCAGAAATTAATTTCTTGTAAAGACGTTCAAATTTTTCTGCATGTTTCTATAATGGAAGGAAATAAAAGAATTGAAAATCTCGAAACAAATTATTTCCGTTTTATAAGTCTTTTCGATTAATTCCAACTCACCAAATTTTTCTGCAGGGCGTACAGTAATGGTGAATTGGGGTGAAGACTAATCGAGTATCGCTGTTGGATAAGATCGCGATAAGCGCGATCACCAACTACCTACCAATTGGTCCTCCGAATTGTTTGTTCAATGATTTGTACACGTGTTGCAAATTATAGATTTACTCCACTGCTCATTTCTTTTCTTCCTTTTTTTTTTCACTGATTTCTCTTACGTGCTTGCACTGCGAACATACACAACGCATGCATATGCAATACACGCGATTCACAATTAACTCTCTCCATTTCTTTGTTTAAATATATATATATATATATATGTATATGTATATATGTATATCGCTTACATTTGTCGCTACGTCCGATTTTCAAAGTATTTCCCGTGTTACATTCTCTCATTCTTTCTTTCTCTCTCACTCTCTCTCTCTCTCTCTCTTTCATTCTCATTCTCTCTTTCTCACGCGCGCTCTCTCTCTCTCTTTTTCTCTTGGGATCTGCGTCGTCAACAAATTGTGCACATATACACGTACAATTAACATATACGACGTAGCAGTCGTTGAGAACATCCATGATTGACTTTTGCTACAATTATACAGCTTACTTAAAGTACAACTGTTCTGTTATACAAATGGTTTCTCTCAATGTGACACCTGCGACGTGGCGACGTGATGCTTTCTTCTTTTCCACGTGTTTGTGTGTGTTTCTTGCTCTTGCACTATGCGTGTGTGATGTGTAGATTATTGTTTTATCATTAACGTAATTATTATTAATATTAGGCGTATATATATAGTACAGTTTACACACCGTACGGTACATACATACAGATGCCCGCGACAGCCGGAAAAATTTCTTGCCATTTTATTGATCAGCATTTGGGTTACATCGATAGGTCGGTCCTCTTTATCTGCGCTTTCTACACTTGCATTTTTTCTTCTTCTCTCGCCAAAAATGTGCACATTAAAAGAAGAAAATAGGAACATGAGATATCTTTCCAATTATTACAATTTGAGTTATCAAAATTGATATTTTGTAAGTGTATTTAGTATAATGAATATGTTTGCATTTTATTTATATTTTTAATTTTATATAAATTTTAGTTAATTTAGTTTTTAGTTAAATTTTGTTATAAATTAGAAATATACATTTTAAAATTTTATAGTCTTTTTTGAAAAAAGAGAGGATGTTAAAATTACAATTCTATCTCATATTCTTACTTTTCCTTCTACTTGTCTCACTTGAAATGGAGAAAGTATAGAAAAAGGAGAGAGACCTAATAAAAGAAGACAGAGATTGAAATCTCGTATAATTTCAACGAGTTCAGATTTTAATACTGTAGACAAAAATAGACGTAGGAACGATCTCTGCTTATCTGTAAGTGGAAACGCGATAATTGGCATAAAATCTTTCCGTATCTATAGCAAAAATCGAACTCGTCAAAATTGAACCCCTCTCAATGTCTCTGCCTGAAAGCCGCACTTTTCGAACACGCGTTTTTACACACACGTTGCCTCTCTTTCTCTCTCTCTCTCTCTCTCTTTCTCTCTCTCTCGTCCTTTCTTTCTCATTCTCAATTCCTCAGTTGCACGAGGACGCATTCGTTGTCGACAGTACGCTAATTCGCGACGGTTCGCGATCGATTAATTGCGCATTGATCAGTGCACTCGGTGCCGCGGGCCGCGTGATCTCCGGCATGCCTCTTGCGAAAAAATTCGCGTGGCTAAATTAACGCGTACACCTCATTACAGATTCAATGATACATAATGGATACTTTTTGTTTTTATTATCTCATTTATGTACAGAGGGCAGCTTACCTAGTACGTTTAACGCCGGATGACGACTGAAGTAGTATAAGCGGGACGCCGGCACTCCTCGATAATTGACGCCAAGATCGATGCTGCTGGTTCCTCTGAATGATTTACAGTATAGCTGAATTTGTATCCGGCCCCGTGATCTCGGCCTTCGTCGATCCCGATAATAATGTGCTCGCTAATGCTTCTTAAATAATTTCGCGGAGAGTACTATTAGGATCGATACAATAGAAGTGGCTGACTGGATAATTATTGAACGTTCACGATATCGCGTTGACAGTGTCTCTCGAGAAACTCAGGGATCTAAAGATTTTCGATCTATCGTGTAGATAATATTTTCTCCCTCTCGCAATCTTGTCGTTCCGACAATCGCTTAATAAATAATCGTGCAGACAATTAGTTACAGCAAGAACTGCAAAATTGAGTTTCTTTTGTGATATAGTTTGTCGCTTAATGTGTTTTTATATAATAACTATTTGTTTACGTTTTGAATAAAAGGTAAATGAACTTGTACAAATTGTAAAGAGAACGAGAGAAATGAGATAAAGTTATAATTATAAATATTGATAGTGTTAATCAAGATATTTTCACATTATCAAGATATCGTATTATAATCAATCTGAATAGAATGCACTTCAATCACAGTGAAAAAACGTAGTTTAACATCCGAGTCGCTGGATTTAAGTACTTGAATTTTTGTGAGCGAAAATAAATTGTGTATATAATAATCGTCATCACGTTTGTCGCCATTGTCATTAACGTCATCGAGACACTTTGTAACTAAATTACAAGAGTTACACGCCACGTGTCAATGAATTGATTACGCATGGATAATCGAATACTATTGATTGAAACAGAACGCTTCAGGTATACCAAAAAAGTTGGATATAACGATGTTTTGCTTTAGGGAATAAGACGTTTATTTTTAGAAATGGCACGTTACTTTAAAATTTTAAAAGCATATCGCTCATATATTTTTATTTTCATTGTTTGAACAATTCTTCAGTTTATAGTATCCGATTATATCGATCGTCAGACTTATTTATTTCGCCGTTTCAATTATAACGAATGTTAACGTAAATTAAATCGTGCTCACGCTTATCCTATCACTTCATTTAACCCTTTGACTCCTCTGGTCTTCATGGACATGCTTACGTTCGTCGTTGAACCTTTATTGCCGCCATAATGTCACTAATTTTTATGGAATATCGCTAAATATTGAATGACATATTGAAATATAAATACTCTCTTGAATAATATGTTTTTCTAAACAGCTTACAATTGCAACTTTGAAGCGACATTAAAACGTGAACTTTGCGCTTACGTTATCTGCGTTGCATTAAGTTAGACAGGAGGAGCTAAAGGGTTAATTCGACTCTGTTATGTCTCTGATTGATCGGCATTTTGAATTCGTGGAGTTTTGTCGAATGATTGACGTTTATTGTCAGATTTTCCTGGATGTGTCTTACTTAATGCATGGACTTGAGATATGGAATCACTCCCCTTTGCGTAAGTTTACAGTGCCAAACATCGAGTGAGCAACATCGTCCCTACTATAACGATCGCCGTCATTAATCAGTGTCAACCGCAAAACAAAATGCACCTTCATCCAATCTCTTCCCCTCGCGGTTTGTTATTTTCTCTCCCATTCACTAACAGAAATCAAAACATGTATCATTCCCTTTCAAATCTCAATGCCACAGACACGTGAAGCTAATTTTTATGTGTACTATGGATCGAAGTAATCAGTAAAAAAAATAATTACTTTGCGGGATATTATATGAAATCTATGATTCTTTGTCGATAGAAAAGTACTACAAAAAGTATGATTGAATTAGATATTTTTGTGAAACTTTCTTTTGTTGCTTCAAAGATTGTTCTTATTCAGACGATTAACACTAACTACGGCTCAATTGGATCTTTTTGCCTCTTTTGATTTCCCAGAAGGAAATGAAGATTTGATAAAATTATCAAATCCCAATTAAGTTTAATTAATTTTTTAGAGCGTGAATTTATATAATCATCACAATTGACATTTACTTCTAACAATGAAAACGCGACAATTGACGCATCTTCGCCTCTAATGTATCTGCAACATGGAAATTTGAACTTTTGGAAATTATGTCGAGTCCATCTCTGAACCGAAAGGAAAATTACGACCGTTCATTAGACGGTCGTTGGCTAACTCGGTCGCATCTCGATGATCACAATTATTATGTATATATATATATATTTATATATTTATAGCGTACATTATTCATATATATCATCTCGCGCCGAGAAAAGGTGAAAAGAAACGAAAGGCGAATTTTGAAATAAATAATGTAACAAGAGGGAACGACGAAGTAAATAGACTAGTTAACATACCAGCGTCGCACACGACACTTCCTTTTCTCTTTCCTTCTCTCTCCCGCCTTCTTTCTCCCCTTTTCTAACACACGTAACACACACGTGCACACATGCGCGCAGACACACGCACAAAATACGATCTCTCGTTTTTTTTCCCCTCCTCTTCTGCGTGTCGTCGCATTTTTTTTAGCAATTACAATTAGCGTTCGCTGGATTGGTCGGCTGATCGGTGAGTCGTTGGCCCTTGTTCTGGCCCATACCGCCCGCTCCCATCAGAGTCGGATCATTGTCCAGAGATTCGCTCATCTTGTCGCATATTATGTCCACCAGCTGCTCGAACACCGCCTGCCAAAACGAGAGAGAAAGAGAATCGATCATCCACGTGACCTCGCGACAGGCGGGATCGATATGCCTTGTGTTCGCGTTCTACTCCGAGACACAATAAAGCGAGATTGGAAACGTGTCAGATATCGTAAATGAGATCTAAGTTCCTACAATTTTTATATTAACTTCAGTTGCAATAGATACAAAATAATTGGAAAAATTAGTTTCTTTCTTGATAAACAGAAATTTGATTCTAAATGAAATTCACATTTTGAAGCAAAATTGTGCTACAAAACTACTTTTTGAAAAATGTATTATTTTTTATTATTATTATATTTAAGTTGCTAATTAAACCATTATTAGTTAGTGGTTATTTTAGTTAATGGTTATAATTATCTATATTATTTAATATAAATCGAGAAGCAACAAAAACTCAAAGCATCTCCTATATACATGTGTATATATATACATATATATATATATATATATACATATACACAATTTTATTTATCAATATTTTTAGAAATATGAAATGTTTATTTTTTTTATTTATCAAATAGTTGGTCAGCTTTCGAATTTATGCCACGTACCTTGACGTTGATGTTCTCTTTGGCCGATGTTTCGAAGAATCGTACTCCTAATTGCTCCGCCAACTGTTTACCCCTCTCGGTACTGATCACCCTCTCCTCTTCCATATCACACTTGTTGCCCACGAGAATTACTTGGGCGTTGTCCCACGAGTAGTTTTTTATTTGTGTGATCCAATCTTGGACTGAATTAAAAGATTCCTCGTTTGTGATGTCGTACATTAAAATGAAACCCATTGCGCCCCTATAGTAGGCCGTCGTGATCGTTCTGTATCTTTCTTGACCCGCCGTATCCTGTAAGAGTAACAATAATTAATAAACAGTATAATTTTACATTATAAATGATATAATATAATACACAGAACTTGTAACGTGATATTTCTAAAAATATTGTATAAGTTATTATTAAAATATCGGTTAAAAGGCAACTCGGTATATTCGTTATATAGACAAGTCACTATTTTAATACATGTATTTAAATAATTTGAAAATCCATATTAATATTATAACACGTAAGTTGCTTTTCGTCAAGAAATTATATTATACATGCATAATACATCGACTATATACTGACCCAGATTTGTAACTTGACCCTTTTGTCGTGTCTGAAGACGGTCTTCACCTTAAAGTCAATCCCTACGGTTGACACGAAAGCCGAAGTAAAGGAATCGTCCGCATAGCGAAAGAGGAAGGAAGTCTTTCCAACAGACGAGTTGCCGATTATCAGCAGCTTAAACATGTAATCGAAGTTTTGATCCGCGGCATCTCTGCCATCCTGACGCGCCATCTGCGAAGGAATTATTCATGTTAGCTTAATTTGTAAATCTAGGTAATTTATATATTTTAAAATTGATAAATTTAAAAATTCGTCAATTAAAAAAATTCGTCAATTAATAAATGTAGGATTTTTATTAATTCTTGGATTTAATATCTCTAAGAGAAAATTCGATCGTAAGATTAAAATTAAATATCAAAACTAAATTGTAATAAATTATTTTTTTACATAATACAGAATTATAAATTCAGATAATTTTTATATTTTTAGATTTATAAATTTCAAAATTTATGAATTAAAAAATTTATAAATAAAAGATTCTTATTTATTCTTAGATTTAATATATCTTAAAGAGAATTTGATTGCAAGATCAAAATTAAATATTAAAATTAAATTATGAATTATTTTTTCATGTAATACAGAATGATTAATAATCATAGATTAATAACCATATGATTAATAATCATAGAAATTTAGAAAGTAATATATTGTACTTATTCATATTTTATAATTCTTATTTATGGATAAGCAATTTGAAAGGAAAAAAAATATATATATAGATATGTATGTATATATATCTATTCTGCGAAAAGATTGTATATGCTTGTATGTGCTTCGCATGTGCATATTGTAAAGCTGCTCGTTGTTCAAACTGCTCATGGGACGAGATGGATAAGAGGAAGGTGTTCGATGCAATAGATGAGCTTATGAGTGACGCGAAATTCGTCACGGTTTATCGGATCGCTTGGTCACGTTCATGAAAACGTTGGATAAAAATATCGAAAAGTCCGAGGCACATAAAGCTACATAGGAGAAACTGAGCTTCACTCTGTATCTCACAGAGTCAGTTTTGGAATCAATTCAACGGCACCAATAAAAAGTATTGCAGCTTCAAAACTGTAACTTTTCAGAGGAATAGTTGTTTGTCAAACAGTTTTTCTTCCTGAAAATTTCTCTTTTGTCAGTTATAACAGAACTATGAAATAAATACCAAACTGTATGGATTCGAGTTACAATACTTTTTTAGATCGTATTTCTAACAAAGCAGGATTGAAAGCTGTATGTAACTGAAAATTCAAAAAAGTAGTTGCAACATGTACTTTTTTTTATATCATTGAATCATAAATCGATTATTGGAAGACTTTAAAAGTTAAAAACCTTTAGTATTCTAAAACTTTTCTAAAGACTTTTTTTTTTAAATACCTCAATTTATAATGTCTTTAACCCTTAATTTAAAAAAAACATAATAAAATTTTTTTTATGAAGATATAAAATTTTCTATACTAGCATTTTATAGCTTTTTCGTGTTTTTATACAATTATTCTCATAAATCTTTCAATTTAAATTATAAGCGGAAAATTCAATAAAATCAGTCGATTATGGATTTGATAAATCGTCAATACTGTCGCGCATGTTTCTTAATTGCATCTTAATTGAAGTCCATTGAATTGCCTCGCGCGTTTTCTCTACATTAATTAGTCCTCCCTTTGCTCGACGAAACAACACTCGTGTTAACGGATACTCTCGTATCCGATATTCCGATACCGGATTATTCCTTTGCGAGGTAATGTCGACGATGGACAGCATTCGGACCGTTCGCGTGCGTAGCTCGAAAACGGAATCCTTAACCGGCGAGTAAGACGCATTCCCGCACTTCCTCGACATCTCAAACGTCACATTAATGCGACACCTGATCGATCTCTTTGTGTCCCTTCATATTCTTCTTTACTGCAACTTTCCATCACATTCTTGAGATTAATCTCTGAGAATCTTCTGCCCTAGTTTCTATTAACTGCAATTTGTCAACTATTTCATCTTAGTCGTCTCTAATTTCATTCTACTGTCCGTAATTTATTTACCGTTTTATTAATTGCCTTTCACTTCATTAGCTAAAACTCATCAACTGCCTTGTTTTTCTCTAATCTTATTCAAGAAATTGTTTTATCAAGTTTCATTAACAGCTTATTTTAGTAGAAGTTAAATAATGTTCGTTTGACACTCCGCTTTGTTTTAATCTCTCTTCGGGTCAGCAGACGTTTATGCCGATGCAATTACTGTCGATTATTGTCGATCACTTCTTCGAGAATTCACTATTTCCTCTTCTTTGACTGCAACTTTGCATCACATTCTTGAGATTAATCTCTGAGTCTTGACCTAGTTTCTATTAACTGCAATTTGTCAACTATTTCGCAAAATGCAATGTATCGTTTCTCTGCTCACTCAACGGGTTTAATTAATTAATCGAAAAGAATCCGAGAGACTGAATGATAAAGAAATTACGCGCTAGATGCACTACGCCCACGTCCACGGCAAACGACATCGCGTTAATGCGAAATTAGTTTGGCTCTAATAGCAAGATTAGCCCAAACGAACAACGACGTGGCAACGTTCGCGGTTTTTTCTTCCGTTTCTTGTTCCACTATGTTACTTCCGCGGGCGCGACGTGTCGACAACGATAATCGAACTTACTGCGAGCGATAGTCTGCGGTTCGCACAGGTGCGTACGATCGCGTTCGTGTTGCCTTAGTTGTTTGTTCTTATCATCTGACTTTTCGGTATTGTGTTAATGAATAAGCGTCTTATCTACGTTCTTTTCAAGAATTTTAAGTAAAAACTTGGGCTATTTTATTATATACATTTTTAATCATTTTAAATATAATACTAACATTTTCTTAATTAAATTAGGAATTAAAATTTATTTATATTCAATTAATGTTTTGCTAGAATAAAGGTATATTTAGATAAGAATATTAATTTTTAATAGCTTTAAGTAAAAAATTATTAAATTTAATTTCTTGCTAAGAGAAATCCAATTCCATATTGGGTGAAAAAAATATTCGTGCATATTACGATATTGAATATTATTGAAATGTTACATTAATCGTAACAATTTATGCTTACGTCGAAAAATGTTAATATCTTACATAAAATTAATATAAAAGGTATGAATATGCACATATAAAATTATTTAAATTCTTTAATTCTATATGCAATATATTTCTACTTTATAATAATTCTTAGAGTTTTTTTTCAAAATTGTTCGCGCTAAATGATGTGTTACGAAAATAGTGTATAAGTATTTACAGAGAGTGGGAAAATTCATTTTAACAGAATGTCATATAATCTATTCAGCGTGACAGTAATTAACGAAGGTGCCACCTTTCGTCGCAGTTTGTTCTTCCTCGACGCGGAAATAATTCTCGCGATAAAATGCAAAAAAAAGAGAATGTCTTCTAGCTCATCGATTACCGTCAAAAGTAACGTGGCTATACTCGCGGTTGAAAATAAATCGGTGGATCGAGAGTTATAAATACCTGCCTGCACGAATGTAAAACTGAAGGCGAGCCGGGGAAACTTTTAGATCCGGTAGCAGGTTCCTATCGATCTCATGCTCGATTCCATATAAATTACTTTAGAAGTAAAAAAATGCAACTTGTCCCTACGACGAAGCTTACAGAGATTTCGCTTGACAAGGCGCAAAGTTTTGTTACGAAAGAAATTTCGCAGTGAAAGTTTTTCATTTGCCTTCGCCATTTTAATTTTTTAATTTAAACCGTTAAATATTTTAGAAAAAGTGTCATTAAAATTTAACTGTAATAAAAATTCTTTTCCTTGACCATACAACTCTGTTAAATCTACTGAGTTTTATACATAAAAGTTTTTCACCAAATTTAATTTTATTTGTCATTTGAAATTTTTGCTTACATATGACTGAAACATTATTGGCATCTCGACATTTTTCGATAAGAGGAACTCAAGGCCAGATCACAGATTAAACTCGCGGATTCTCTCAGCGCGATTCTTTCAGACCCGTCCGTAGTATTACTGCTCGGAGTTGTGCGGAGACGATCGAGACTACATGATCGCGACAATTACACAGGGAGCACTGCACGTAATTATTTCGCGAGGCGTAAAAGGGAGAGGATAAAATCTCATCCGGAAGATTGCGTCACGCACTCACACACATATACGCTCGCGCACACATATTACATGGCACGGTTAAAGGAAAAGTAGGACAAGGTTTTCCGTGTGCGATAACGATATCGGCGCCGTATGTCATGTCAACGTTAACAACGGTCGGTTCTTGTAGAAAAAAAAAAAATAATAAAAGGAGAAAAGCGCAGGTATGCGCACCACTTGCGAGCATTGTTGTACAGTGTTACGACGATTTCCGTGACGGATGGTGATAGGTAATTGAGCGTGTCTCGGTGGACAGATGATGATTGAGGCGACGCGCGTTCTACGGAGGTCAAGTAGATATACGGAAATCGATGGTACGACGACGACAGCGACGGCGACGACGGGACAAGTCCATTTCTTCCTGGCGAAAACTTTCGCTTGAAATTACAATTACAGTTTCACTATCAATTTCGCGAGAACACGGCGCGGTTGGTGGTGAACGTATCTCGCTGCTTAGGAACCAGTTATTCGTTATACTTCACCGTTATACTTCTACTACTTTGTTAAATTCTGGGAAAAGTCCAGAGTTTGCAGGGCGTTTCCGGTTGAAGACTCATTGAAATGCGTTAATATTACTTTGCAAAGATTATGAAGGTACTGCATTAAATCCCAGGGGAGTAATTTCATAATACACTAGCTATGATACATGAAACCAGTGAAACTTATAATAAAACGAGTAACATCGCAATAAAGCATCGTAATAAAACTCGAAATTGGAATTTACGTAAAGTCAAATTCGAGGCTGGAAAGAAAGGGAATTCTTTTGGAGTCTCCTCCGGGCGATTCTCTGGCCTTGCAGCAGCTCGATTTGAGGCGAGTAGGCTCGCCATTATCGCTTCTGACAGACGCGTGATCGTCCGATCCGCGGCCACGTTCGATTCCATTGATTTCCGACAACGACGGCGGAGCGAGCAGCGACGGAGCAAATATTTTCGGAAGCAAATCGATTGTCATACCCGGCTGCCCACCCACGCTCTCTCGTGCTCTCGCACCGCCCGTCCGTAGTTATACAGTTTCGATTTCAGTGCATCCGTAGAATGAACGGCGACGAAAGATGGAGCCTCGGTTTACGTCAGAGGCACGCGCGTTAGCGTAAAGAAACAGAGTCTTTGAACAGCCGCCCGGCGCGCCTACGTCGGGAACGAGTAATTAATTCCCTCAAGACATTCAGCTGACTATGTCGCAATGGCTCTCCCGTTCGATTATTAGAGTCGATCCCTTCAATGAATTAGCGATATAGTAACGTCCGGCAACTCTAAAAGAATCGACAGTGGAAGATAATCTAATTGAGATGTAAGATAAAAATTAAAATTATATAAAAAAATAAAATGTTTTGAGCAATGTGCGACGGCAAATCGTATTTTAATTGATTTTTGTTAATATATGTCAATTTACTTTAATTTATGAATTTCTTGCTCGTTGAAAAATAAGCTGATCATAATGTTACATATGTACCAAGAGTTTCAAAAGAGATCGAAAAGATTAAAGGATTAATTGTTCAGGGATGATTTAGGAAAATTACTCCGACAATTATCGCACCCGCTTATAGAGACTGATACTCAGCTGGGTGTCGGATGACAGCGAGCTAACTTATCGGCCTGTTCTTTCATCCTGTCTCTTCCTATTAACTTGAATGATTAATGAAACAGTCGCACGAAAATATTCACGACTTTGGGCCATTCTCTGCGAAATCTTTGCACTAAGAATAACGCGGGAAGAGATGACGCGAAATAAATAGATGGAATCGAAGGAATTGATCGGAAGAGGCCAGAGCGTGGTCGCCTACGTCACGACGACTCTACGGCGTCGCATGAAACGCAGAAAGTGAGTTCGAGTGAATGAAAGGCCAGGCGATCGTGCCCGCAGTTTTTACGGCTGATTAAAAACGGGAAGGAGAGAAACGGAAGAGACTTTATCGCCACGTATATTGGGTCAAACTTTCCACAAGTGGGGTAATACATGAAAAAAGCTTAGAAATATGTTTAAACAACATATACAGAAAAAAGAGAAGACAGATGTGAAATAGACAAATGGTAACGTCCCAATCTACATACTCGCTGCATTGGTATGAATTTTACGTAAAACCAAAAGAAGTAGAGAAAAGGGTGAAGAATACAAGATGAATATTCAGAAACGACAATATCGAAATAAGCGAGCGAGATGGGCAGAGGCCACGAGAGACCAAGAGAGCGAGAGAAAGGAAGAGCAGGAGCAAGAGAAAGAGAGAGATAGATAAAGAGAAATCAATAAGCGAGCTATCGACGTTACTTTCGCGAGGAAAGCCTCTCTCGCGGGTTTTTGCAGTCTCTAACGAATCGTGAATGAGCTGTCGTAGAAGTGCCTCAAGGTGTCACCTGGAAGAGTCACTCCCTGGAGATGGGGAAGGAAGCTGTCTCCCTTCGCGGACGACGGTTCGCTCCTCGCCCTGTGATGGTCGACGTGGGAGATCCCGCACGAATTCGCCGTCGGCTGTCGGCTGTCGACGTGAGATGCAACGGCGATCGGGATGCACCACGCGCTGCGCTGCGCTCGGCTGCCGATCGATTAATATTTAACGCACGCGGGGGAGGGCTTGTGAGGAGGGGGATGACCAAGCGGGGGTGATCAAGCGCAGACGGGGGATAATTCCCTCTCGTTGTGACGACGCGCTCGCTCGCTCGCGATATCTTGCACCACTGACCAGCACGGCACACGACCAGGAGGGGTTTTCGTAACAGCGATTATAAGGAGACTGGACTGCCCGATCTCGTTGAAGCGTCTCGCGCAACGCCACCGTAGACCACCCGTTGGCTATAGCTAAAATATCGACCATTTCGTACGACCCCCGCCCGTCGTTGGCCCGATCCGGGGGGGAAAGATCCGCGCCTGCGCCACCAGCAACCCCGACTGACATCAATATAATCGTGAATAGAAGCACACGCACGCCGGGGGAGAGAGAGAACACTTGTTGATCCGGGGGATGCCCCGCGGATATCTCGTCTCGAATGACTTTCCGCGACTTCCAATCCGGCTCGATCCTGCGCGAGATTCGCGAATCGATCGCGGCACCGATCATTACTACCAGTCGTTTCAGATATTTCCCTTCCAATTGAACAATGTTTGAGAATTTTATACATCAAGGATTAGGATTTTATAAAATTACATAAAAATACTTTTCCTGAATAAACAAACTTTTATTTTTTTATTATTTAATATTGTTAGCAAGTATTGATTCGAAAAGATATTTTTAACGTTTTTAAACTAAAGAAGATTAAGTTTTTAATCTATACTTTTATTTTTTTATTTATAATTAAAAATTTTATTATCAGAAAGGGAATAAATAACAGGTGATTGATATTCTTTGATTTTAAATTAAACACTTAAATGATTTTAAAATCTTTGTAAGTCTAATTAAATTCAATATCTGAAAATTGTCAGAAAATTTATTGTATATCTACTAAAAATTAGGTTGAATACTTTTTCTCTTTCTCTTTCTTTCTGAAAGAAAACGGAAAAGGAAAAGAAATTTTAAATTAGTTCAGATATTTAAATTAAAAGTAATTAAATTAAATATTAAGAAATTAATATCAAAAAGTAAAAGTTTTTCTTAAAATTTTCATGGAGAAAAAATTAATTCTAAATTAATTAAAAAATCTGTTATTAAAATTTAATGTGGATGACGATTTTCTTTTTCTCTTATACACAAATATTTAGTATGAAATTCATGATAAATCTCTCAGATATAAACGACTACATGTTCCATCTACAGTAAAGCTGAAGAACCATGAGCTCTGTTCTATTTCTGTCGGCTGCTAAGTCTTGTGATTATCAACATTGATTTAAATTAATACAACGCCTCAATCATTAGATGGCACAGCATCGCGGAATTCTCAATTAATTTATGTTCCTGCAGGAATGACTGATTTGTTTAAACTTATTAGCGAATCTATAAACTCAAGTTCAATACACCGTAGATATTCACATATGTATTTATTCATCATATACATCCATCTACATTATAAGAAGAATAAAAATAAAAACTGGATGCCTATATGAAGATAATAAAAGCTAAATATTATTATCTTATATTATTACTTATATTTCTTTCATTTAATTTGAACAATAGTGTCAACCGATTTAAACAAGTAAATATGTATAATTAAGCAACACATAAAATATTAAAAAATTATTACGAACAATTAATAATTTTTTATATATAATCTATATAATATAGATTACATAGGGTCTTTATCATATTTTACAAATTATTCAAAGAAATTAAATTATAACATATAAAGTCAAATATATACATTTTTATTTTATTTAAGATTTTCTATTAAGAGCGTGTATAAATCATTTAGTAAGTGATATTCGAGTTTGCTTCTAACAAACTCGAGTTTGCTAGAAATATGGCAGTAAAATGTGCGTTATTTTATGTTTTATCAAATATTCTATGTTTTAAAGATCTAGTATTAAAGATCATCAAATCATCACAGAGAAGAATAATATGCGTTCGTTAAATAATTAAAACTTAATTTTATTCATCCCCTGTATCATACATGTTCGTTTTCATTTTTATTAAATCTATAATTCTATAAATATATCCAATCACAATAAAAGAATACAATAATCTTCATAAGATATAGAAGTTTCCCTAAGCAACGAAGAAGTGAATTTCAAGTCAACAAAACAAGTCTATCAAGTATTCTGCTAATCTTTAGAAATTTATTTTTTATCAACTTCTCCTATTTCTTTTATTTAAGTATTTATATGACAAAAATGATATTTCGGAAACAAATTGTGACAGTTTAAAATTCAAAAATCAATTTTTTCGTTTCTAAAGAATCAGCAATAATATCGGTGGATATCATAAGTGCTTTATGGTAAAACACCGCGTCTCTTTTAAATAATATAAAATAATAAATAAGAATATATTATTTCTCCTAACATTCTTCAACATATTATTAATTCTTTAATCTTTTCTCGGAAACTAATCCTTTCTTGAAAAAAACCATTTGATTTACTGCTTGCGGTCTGGTTTTCCTTGCATTGAATAGATAAAAATCGAATTAAATAGTCGATTATCTCTCTCTCATGCAGGTTGCGCGTTGTTTCAGTTGCGAAAACACTTTTTTAAATATAATAAGTCTTTTCCGTAAATAGACTCTGAATGCAATAGTTAATAATGTCCGAATGTAATAGTCAAATTCATAAAGTTTCCAGCCGATTTTCTACAATTTTTCTACAATTTACTTTCGATATTTTCATCGTATACGATCGCTGGATTCGTGACTGCCCATTGTTCTTTGGTAGCATGCTGCTCTTTCCTTGGCCGATTCTTCAGATTCTGTACGCCGGCGTAATGCTCTTCGATTTCTTGCAAGGTCCTACCTTCGGTTTCGGGTAATATCATATACAGAAGGCCCAACCCGACGAAATTGATCAGGGAATTGAAGAAAAATGTGCCGGGCAGTGACATGCCGTTCACCATGTAGAGGAAGAGTTTGTTGGCAATCGACGCCATGATGTAGGCTACCATACCGGCCGCGCCGGTTGCACTGCTGCGTACCTGAGAACAAATTCGAATTCAGATTTGAGACCAAGAAAGGTCTAATGCTTATACTGTTCCAATAATAAATACAGCATCCGTTTGATTTTCACAAAGATCAATTGACTTATCACTCAAAATAATAGAAGATACATAGTTTGACAATTAAGTTCGTAAATGGCATTTAAATAAGTTCAAGGATTAAAATTTAAAAAACTAAAAGAAAAAGATGGTAAACATAATCTGCATGAAAGAGATAATCTATCGTAGAGATTATTTGATTGATGTTCATCTTTACTTAAAATGCAGGGGCAACAAAACCACAAATCACTTTAAATCAAACGATTTTTTCCGAGAAAATTTCCAGGAAAGAATTAAAGAATTAATGATGTGTTGAAGAATGTGTTAAAAATATACTTTTATTTATCATTTTATATTATTTAAGAGACGTGATTTCTTGCCATAAAGCACTTCTGCTATCACCGTAGAATGCACGCACCTTTGTGGGAAACACTTCACCCGCAAGAATCCAAGGCAGTGTCCTAATGCCGAAGCTCGCCATGAAAGCTGCGCCTATCATGAGAGTGGTTGGGATCCAGCTGTATCTGACTCCGTCCAAGTAATCCATTTCATTTAGATAACCATAGATAGCGGTGATGAAGAAGCATAAACCGCTACCGCCGACCGATGTGAAGGTCAACCTGCGTTTTCCCAGAAGATGGATCATCATCACGCAGAGTATAATGGCGATTACCTGAGCGACGCCCAGAAACACGGTGGCCATATAATTGTCGATTGGCGCATTCAATTTCGCGAATATCAAGACGGCGAAAGTCTGCAGAGTCGCACTGCCACCGAAGTTTACGATGAAGAAGCCCGCGGTGACCAAAAAGAAAGGCCGGTAGAAGGTCTGTTTGGTGTAGGCTCGCCAGAGCTTTTCCTTGTCGGCAGTGTTATCAGTCGGCTTTTGAATCGCCTCGCAGAGCGCCTTAAATTCATTTTGCACTTGTGGCGGGCGTACCCAGCCCCGCAACCAACAGAGAGCGTTTTCCGATTCCTTGAGACGACCCTTAACTAGAAAGAACCGAATTTCTATATCATTAAAAACATAAATCTAGCTTGAATTCTTAAAGTTTTTAATATGAGACTAGATATCTTCGCTAAAAAACTAAAAAAACCTTTTTGATCAAAGTAATAGATTCAAGTAATGATAATTTATTGAACCGTTAAAATATTTAATTATGTAATTGCTTACTACAACTCTTACACTGAGAGAAAAATATAGTTACTTTTGGACCCAATCACAATTTTATAATATTTCTAATAATAAATATGATTAACTTAACTATATGCATTATTACGTCAACCATAATTATTGTTAGAAATATTATAAAATTGTGGTTGGGTCCAAAAGTAACTATATTTTTCTTTCAGTGTACATTTGAGAGAAGAAATAAATAATAATTGGTTAATATTTATAAATAGATGAATAAAGAAATAATAAAATAATTTAATAGCTTAATTATTAACAAATTTATTAATAATTCGATTAATTACTCACCGGCAAGCCAGTGCGGGCTCTCGGGCACCAAGCACAGAGCGAAAAAACAAAGAATCGGATAAATGAGATTGATCAACGCCACCGTTCTCCAGTGAACCAAACTGCCGCTCAACATTTGCGTGAAGATACCCAGGAGCACCGCCATCGAGGAAGTCGCGGAGAGCATCCCGCGCAGATAGGGCTGCGTCACTTCGGCGACATAAGTTATAACTGGGCCCTCGAGGAGGCCGCCTGTCAGGCCCGTCATCGCGAGCGCCGCGAGTAACATCGCGGGATTGCTAGAGTAATAAAATATCAGCCAGGCAACCACGAACGGTATATTCGCCAGCATCATCGTCCGCTTTCTACCCAGATACTGCGACAGTGGTCCGCTCACCAAACAGCCGAACGGCACGAGAAATAAATTTAAACTACCTGGAAGAGAATTAACAGTAAACAATGACATATAATAATCCTCATTGATAAATAATTGTTATATAAAATCCAGTTAAACTGTAAACGCTCCAGTTAAACTATAATAAATTATTACAATTTCAATTTTAATACTGATAATTTAAATGTTAATATTGAGATAATATTGAAGTAGTACATGATATGGTAAACTAAAATTGTAACATTTGCATTAAATTTAATTTATACTGATTTAAATTACAATGAAAAAGGCGAAAAGAAATCTTTTTGACAGACAGAAAAAAAATTCTATTCGTATTTTAAAGCAAAAATTTTTTTTAAATAATTCTATATTATGTAATCTATATTGTACGAGAGGTTATTGAAAGGTAATGCCTCCTGTCTTGCAGCTGGCAAAGGAGAAGGGATAAAAATGTGCGTCGCTTGTTATGTAGCTTGTAGTCTGTACAATCAGTATGCCAAGTATCACAGATATTTGTATATACATATATGTGTTCGTTTTGTATTGCCATGAAAACAGAAATCTATTTAAAGTTGTAAAATAGTCAATTAACGATCTACATTATTAAATTCTGATTAATTATTTATTAGTTTTATTATATTATAATTAATTAATTCTAATAAATTCTAATATATTATTTTATATATAATATTAATAAGTATCTGCATTACTTTTTTAAAAAAGCTTTATTTTATTGCAAATACGTGGTAAACTGATTATGTTTTTTGATTGATATATTCATTGAAAGATCTAGTTTACATTAATATGTTTTTTATCTCGTTCTTGTTAATATAAGAAATGTTGTAATAGATGAACGGTAAATAAATATGTGCACTATTTATCATAAGAGATTATGTTTTACAGACAGTTAATTTTCTCGAAAACGGTACAATGGTGTTACCTTTGAAATTCTGACATACATCTTTAACGATTTGATTGAAGTAACGCGCTGTTATCAGGTTCTTGCTGTTATCAAGTTAGTTGCAGAACAGTGCAAACTTAAAATTGTTTTTTGCTTCGTAACAACAACTGCCGCACTGCAGTCAACAAACAAACGCCAATGTTACGCGTTTGAATTTTGAGATCAAACCTTACCCTCTATATAGCCCTGATTTAGCTCTCTGCGACTTTTTCGATGTGGATGAGGAAGTTGAACAATGTGTGGAAGAATGGTTCCGCAGTAAGGAGCCAAAATTTTTCGTCAATAAGAAATTGAAAAATGAATTATCATTTACAAAAATTGAATTAAACGGTGATTATGTCGAAAAGTAATTGCTGTAGTTTGTTTAAGATACCTTTTTACATATTTTGCAATTTGTTGTATTCATTTCTGTTCATTAGAAACGATTTTAGAACAGGCGTTTTTTAATAGCCCCTCGTATAATTATATCTCAACATCTTATATTTATAAATGGTTATTTACTGATCCATGTTAATTCCTCCATTGTCACTTTGATATCTGCATCTTCCTTCTGCAACGCCGGAATAAGAATCGTTGCGAATCCCAAGGATGTACCAAAAGTAATCAGGAGTAAGTTTTTAGCGCCGACTGCGCAACACTGCGGTACTGCTTGTCGAAGTTTGGAAATATACGCTTCCTCATCCGTGACTAATGTTTTGCCATTATTGCTAAAATGTGAAAAAAAATATTAATTCAACATATATTTTATATTAAGTAATCTTGAGTTCAATGTCTAATTTTTTTGAACATAAAGAACATAAAATAAATATATTAATTATAACTATTAAATTAATAAATTCAAAAATTTCTTTTTCTTCTATATATAATTATAATCTAATAATTCTATAAATTATTAATAATTATCACGTTTATTTTGTAATATTTTTTAATATTTTTATTATATGTATATCTTTTGCTTGAGCAGAATATGTTTTCTAAAGTTTTAAAGTAGTAGTTTTTAAATTCTTCTAAAAATACCAATTTTAGCATAAAATTATATTAATGGATCTTTATAACAGACGAAAAAGTATTATTTATCTAATTATTATAGGCAATTTTTATTGTTATTATTTTATACATAGAACAAATTATGAAATATAAAATGTAGGTATATTATATAACTATATACTTGAACGCTCTTAATTCTTCTTGTAAATGACTGACAATGAGTCCCGTGATTACCGTGCGAAATCAAGAAAATTATAATAATTGATTTATTTTTGCAAGAAGATTTATATCTGCAAAAAATATAGTGAACGTGCAATTTATGAAAGATTCTTTAACTTTGTAAATATTAATTCTAACGTATCATTTATTAATGCACATTCAATATATCCTAGTTTTGATAGAAATAGATAATTTTCCATCTAAAAATAACATTTTCTAGGACTGATGATAGTAGCTATTTGACGCTCTGGCCTTGGAATTTAACATAGTTGAAACATCTTTAAAAGTCTACGTGTTCTACATTGAACTTTCAATCAGTCGAATAAAAGGTCTTAAATGGACTGCAGACAAGGTGGAAGGAGTTTCACAGATCCACAATGCTGAATAAATTTATTTATAGGATAATTAAACACACTTATATAATTTAAAAAAACGGGGAAAAGCATATATAAAATTAACTAATTACAAATATTAATATTATTAAAATGTAATGTTTTCTTCAAGACATTGTTAATAAATTTAACAAAAAACATATATTGACGTATATTTAAAAATTATTTTATTATTTTTAATATGAGTATAAATAAGACAATCACGCATATTAATCGATATTAAAATGGAAGTAGGATATTTGTGTACAGGAAAGTATACATGAGTTCAATGAAACGTAATTTTTTCACCTTGTTAAAGGATAATCGTCGCTCCATTTATAAAACCTTTCACTTGACGTAATTACTTTGCTTTCGGCAACAATCTCTCCGGCAAAGTTCTATCAAGAGCCAATTGCCTACTTCTTTGAATTATGTATTAAAAGAAAAATCTGAATAGCTTTATGAGATGTTTCTGTACACTGAAAAAAAATTCTGGTTAAAACGGACGAATCAGAAAAATCTTGTAGGATTATAAAATATTCTGGTTATTATAATAAAATCCAATGCTTTATAACTTGTAATAAGCAGAAATAACCAGAATATTTTATCAATCCTACAAGATTTTCTGATTCGTCCATTTTTAACCAGAACTTTTTTTAGTGTATGAATTTTTTAACATTTAGAAGTATCTTAAATTTCGTGATGAATTAATTTTGAATCTGTCATCGTAGAAATAACTGACAAGCATAATTTTATGTTAATAATTTTATGTTCCATCTATTTTGTTCCATAAATTGTACATCATTTTTTGCAACATTTATCTATTACATAAATATTTTTTTATTATAATTAATAAAAGTTTCCGTAAATAAATTAAAAATGAAGAACTCGTCAATAATTCTTTTCCTAGAAGACATCATGAAGATTTTTCTCTTCTTTTTATTTCCCCTATTTCCTGCACAGTTTGAAATCTACATAAAATACAAATTCAGAATATAAAAAGATATTCAAGAATTGAAATAACAGTATATCGAAATATTTCTGAGACTATATATTCAAAGATAAGAAAGGAGTACGTTCACCGCAAGGATTCGATAAGATTAATTCCATGATCCCGTAAGAATGTTTGCGAGGAGAGAAAGAGAGAAAGAACCGGTTTATAATGATCCACATACTGCATTGCGCAAATGTACAAGACGTGCGCAATTACATAAGCGCGCCGAGGCACCTTTTGTGTTGTGAATCGGTTTAAAATCATCGCAATGAGCGTTACACGAAATCCCGCCGAACAATGCGAATGATTTGTATGAATGAGTTATTTATGCGAGGTCGCGGTTAGGCGAATGTAGATTATACATTTTTTAATGTTCTCTCGTATTTATGTGCTTTATTTATCTGGCATTTTTCTTTCATTTTCCGCCCGCGATAAATCTACACGAATAATGTGTTGCATTAGCTTTAAGCAAAGTATGCCGCTCTCTAAGTATGCCATTCTCTCATTCTGAATGAAACGAGCCCAGCAATGATGTAACATTGCCAATTATATAACGCAATTCCCTTTTCCACCTGCTCGGACATACAAATCCGTTGTTTTTTCCCACGTGTACTCTTGCATACCTTTCACATTTTTTATTATTTACGAAATTTATATAAAATACAAAGAGACATATACAGAGATTCATAAAATCTGAGATAAACAAAATTTGCAAACGTAATCTCTAATTTTTTAAAAATAATTAGATGGTCCTTTTCATTAACGATTCTTTATTTATATTGACATCAATTGTCCCCGCAACTTTAATTATTAATATATTTATACTTAATAATCTCGAATTTAAATTTTGTTTTTTTGGAAAATAAAAAAGGGTTTAAAGATCTGTTGTTTAAAATGTGAAATTCTTGATTGAATATTACATCTATCGAAGAACTTATTACCAATACACACTTAGCGATGTTTAACGATCAGACCTTAATGTGATTTTAATTATGCATCAAATATGCCAACCGAATGTCCTTCACTCGCGCGTAATGTGTCGACTTTAGTACCATTCTACTCCTATGGGACATTAATTACTCTGAAGCATTAATTATGGAAGGAATTTTATCGAGAGATTTTATCAAAAGATTAGCTATAAAGACTCGCCGCAAATATCGTTCGGCGAATGATTTCATCTTGCCATTAGTTTGTGATTTATTTTGTCGTAGCAAAAAGTATCAGGATGTAACAGGACGCAAGGTTATTCGAAGCTTCATTATTTGAATGCTCCGGATGTTCTGTTTTATTCGAATATTTCTTTGATTACTTTTAAAAAATAGAACGATAATTCATTTTGAAATATTCGTTAATGCCAAAATTACCTAAAAATTCATAGCCGAATGCTTGCGTCAATTTATTAATTGGTCAAATTAACCCTTTAGCTCCCAGTAGCAAATTTGCTACATTCACTTTAAAGTGAATTTAAGAGTAATAAAAGTACAAAACATATAAATTTTTTATATTAACCTGTTAGATATATGTCAATTGAACTCAGATGTATAGGTTTTTTCGTCCAGTTTTTACTGTTATTATTATTAAAAATCAAGTTTTTTTAAAATTCACTTTAAAGTAAATGTAGCAAATTTGCTACTGTGGAAGCTAAAGTTAATTTGATTTTATTGTATTTACAGAAATTCTATGGTATTATGCAACGTGTCACACCTTTTTTTCCACCGGAAAATCTATCGAGTGAGATTTTAACGATCCGTGAACAAGGTTTACGTGACTATTCATAAAATATGTATACATATATGTACGTAAAAAGCACGCGCGTTAAATATTTTGTTTCGCGTTTTTCTTGTTCTCATAGACATCATCTCATGACATTTCTATCTCCAGTTATATTACAGCCTGTCGTGTCAGTTCTCAAATGTCGTTAAGAAGTACGGTGAATATTGTAGCAGAGAGTAAAGAAGATGTTATCTTCGTTGATTAGTGCCGTCATTACGCATTATACGTCGTTACGTGTCGCATAATAGTCAAGCCAGTCCGCAAAAATGCAGTTTTCCGGGATGTTTGAATGTTCTGGGTCAAGATTTTTAACGACACGCTCTATTAGCATCGCTGTCTCGCCGTTTTGGAGACACAGTGATATTGCTAAAGCGATTATTATATTAATGAGATTTTGCGCTGTCATCTTGATTGAATGCTAAGCTAGCTTTGTCTCGCAGGGATCTTTGATTGACGCGCAGCATGTTAATTAATGGCAACGCGCGAAGATAGGATTAATACAATGAGATTGTCGGTCAATGACCTATTTACGAACGGCAGATTATAATCTTCTGTAAAGATGATATTTACTTAATAACGATTAGGTTAATTAATCTTGGGATTTGTAATTAATAATTTGGTATTGATGGTGCATCGTCTGAGTTAAATCTGTAGTTGAAAAAACAGTAAATTATAATGTCGTAATTTTCTGTTATAAATTGTTTTAAAAAGTCTATAATAATTTTAAGAATATTAACATGAAAAATATATATATTATATTATTGTTTAAATTAATTTTTCTTAAAAATTGTAATATCACAAAGTCATACCAAATAAAACAGAACTTATACTTACATATTGTGCAATTCTTTTATTATTATTTTAATATTAAATATGTTGTAGCCAAGTATGGTTTAAAATGATATAAAATATGGTTTTGTAAATATGATTGTAAAATCAAACATTTTAAGAAGAATATTAAAAAAATATGTTACATAATTTAAATTTAAATTTGAAAAATAAATGTATTGTTACTTAGAAAAGAAATGATAATGAGAGTTAAATTTATAATTAAATTATTAATTAAGATTTAAATTAAATAAACTTAATATTTTCATTATTTAAAAATATTTGGAGCTCTAGTAGAAACGTAAATGATGATGATAACGTTTCTTAAATATTTCTTAAATATGTACATACTTAATATTAAATACTTTGTGTTATACTATCTATCTCTTTATGCATAGAAAACAAACAAAACACTTTTCTTAAATTTAGTCACTATTGAGACTTGATAATCATATTTTAGTCTTAAGCGGCTTGTGTATAGACGCTCAGTCTGCTTTGTTGCAGTTGTATACACATGTAGCATGAGACATGACCATATCTCTTGATTCTATCTCTTAACAAGATGCTATTCATATCCAGATTTCAATTTGCATCTTTAATATCTAATTCGCGATCTAAGCAAACTACGTTTCACTTGTCGGTCATTGCGATTAGAAGTTCGAACTTGCGATTAGAAGTAAAAAACAATGAAAAATCGACTGATGAGATTTTCGGAAATTTAGAATTAAACTTATAATTCGAATAAGATAGAAAATGCTACTTAGTTGTCATGTATTTTATTAAGAATTTTATAAATTTTTTAATTAGAAAAATTCTAAAAAGTGATCAAATGCGTAACTCGAATTTCTAAAAGTATTCTTTGATTTTATTCTAATTGCACAAATTCTGGGATACATGTTTGACGATCGATTATATTTTTGTTTCTGTGCCGAATATGAAATATGTGTGTTATATAAGAATAACCGCGACACGCATAATAATTTAGACTTCGTGAAAGATGATAAAGCTCTTAGGGATGATGAGAAATACTTAGCAATTTAATAATATCTTACTTCCTGTAATTTTCCTAATCTCTTGCTGTTTCACCTGAGTTTGCAAAACTTATATATTCGCAGATGAGTATTATGTTTTTTTTTTCTGATATATCGTAAAAAACAAAGATAAAAAATAAACTAAGTTCACTACAAACGTACATTTACAGCCAGTCTAGAAACGTTATAAATTCTAATAAGTGATTATAAACTTTGATTATGAACTTAAAATGATTATAAACTAATTACTATATTAAACTTACAAAATATTCATGAATTGTTTGCTTTAAATTTACTTGTTCTTTCAATGTGTTATCCATAAACTTTTATTTTTATATTATTTCATTAATTAATCGTGATTAATTAATAAAAAAAGTTACTATTACATTTGATGGATAAAATTACTTAAATCTCATCTTTCATGAATTGGTGAAACTAGAGACAGTAGAATGAATAATAACAACTGTATTCAGAGTTAATGTTACATCATGATTATGTAACAACGAATTCCATTATAAATTGATGATTTAATTTGACAATAAATTTTTTTTTACGCAAATCTGTTCAGCAAAAGTAAAATGGTAAAAATTATTTGTCATATTATTTGCTTTATTACTACATCATATTTAATCGTTCAACAAAGTCTAAGAAACGATTATGCGGCTGGACACATTGATCTTGCGGAAACTCGTGAAATTATGTCATTGACGTGTTTTTTTCCTACGCTCGCTCCCCTCCTTCTTCTCCCTAGGGTCCCCCTGGAAACCAATTAGATGCGGCACCGATACCTTGGATTTTGTACTTTTAATTTTTTAGTTCCGTTACCTCAAGGTTGATGCGATCTCGCGTATATTCATGATCAGGAAATCATGTGCGCGGCTAGGCGCAAAGTCGTGAAAGTCGGTAAACCACATTTTGAGTAATGAACTCCCGAGCTCTCGGTTTGTTTTCATTTGCATATTATTAACGTTGAGTTCCTTCTACACATCCTGAATATCTGCATTAAAACTGAAATGCAAATGAAAAGGATCTATCGGCCGATTTAACTACAAACATCGTTATACGTAAAAGGATGCCTGACATATTAATTTTGATATATTAATTCTTCGTGTCGCGAAATGTATTGTTTAAGGAAAAAAGAACATTGTAGATTAAATTTTGACAGTTTTTTTCTTAAATCAAAAGAATCATAGTAGTATTTTAGCGAAAGAATCTTACGATTATTGGAATTTCCCAGAATCTTATACAACGTTTTTACATAATTGCTCGATATGGAAAAGCGCTCTTTAAACGTTATGTTGCACACAAATTATTACTTTATCGTTGAACAGAGTTCTACAAACCAAGGCCAGTAAAAAAAGATTGCAAGTGTTATTTATAGGAATCTTGTAAATTTGTATGAAGAATATTAAAATTCCCTATCTCTCCTTTGTGTATCCTTTTACAAATAAGTTTACTGTTTAGAAAATAAATATTTTTGGATATTTCCATTTTCTATTATAGATTCTTTTTTTAGAGAAAGATTTGAATCACTTCACATTAATCTTAAATATTTATAAATATTTTATCACCAGATATATATATGATTTTCTGTAATAACATTTTTTCCATTTAAAAAAGAGCTTTATAATGTTATATTGCGGTTAAAAAAAAAGATAATTGTTGCCCGCGGGATATTACGTGAATCGTCAAGAATTAAGTGCAAAATACGAAATTCAAAAAGTATTAACAAACCTCTTTCCGTTCTCCACGCGCTCGGAAGTTGCCATTTCGGTCGGATAGGTTCGTGGTTCAATTTTCCCGTCTTCGTGCACATCAATTCTCTTGAATATCGAAGGACGTAGCCACTACAACTAGGATGACCTTCTTTCGAAGGAAAACAATGTAGAATCAGATTCTTGCGCGATCGTGAGGATGCGAAGCCATAATTATGATCCTCCACCATTTATTCCCAGCGTACGATTGGTTGAAACTCGCTTACGAGCTAATATAGTACAAAAGCGAGAGAAAATTTATAAGTTATTGCAAGCAGATTTTACTTTTATAAAGAATTGCAAGAGCGAATGTCCATTTAAATCGATGTTTACATTCGATCTAGTTCCAGCATTCATATTTGCATAAAATGATGAGCGTACGATTTTGAAAAATAGAAGCGACAGGTATAAATATCTCGCACTATGCTAGAGGCAAATGTAAATGAAAAGAATCGATGGAAATTTATTCTGCGAATTTTTTATAATTTTCGAAATAAAAAGTTGACGCTAAGGACACCGATGATATAATGTACAAGATTGTCAGCACATATATAATTAATAATGATTTATCGGTTACTTCATTGTGTTCAATTTACTTTACTTAATTATTCACGATTCAAATAAATGATTTATTAAGAAAAGCTGATTTGCAGAATTTCCCGCAATAAATTTCATTTATGAATTCTTTAGAGAGAGAGAGAGGGAGAGAAAATGCAGTTTAGAAAGTATTTTTTCTTAATAAAAATATTAAAATATAATTGTTAAATGATAAATATTAAACGATTTTTTGTCAATTCTTTCGCTTTTTCTTAATAGTACATTTCTATTCTTCATTTTACATAAAGTAGAACTTATTTTAATAAAACTTTAATTAAAAGGCTTAATTAATTAAGATAAGAATTCACTGTTAAAACGAATGTGTGAATATCACACATTATTTGTGTGTGATGCGTGTTCCTCGTTTTAAGACATCTATGAGTGTGTGAATTTTTAAAAAATGTGTAAATATTCACATATTTTTGAAAAATTTACATACTCATAAATGTCTTAAAACACGCATCAGACGCAAAAAGTATGTGATATTCACACATTTGTTTTAACAATGTTAGTTTTGAAGAAAGATGACATTTTGAAGAAAGATGGTATCCAATTAAGTGAAATTCTGCCGAAGAGAAATTAATTGAAAACATCGCACAAAGTCCGCAAATGAAATTTATCGGCAACACTCTGTATAAGACACCAATGAATACAAGAATTTGTAAAAAAAATTAATGAATTAATGCATTAAGTATTCAATCTCAAAGGAATGAATTTCTCTCGACCTATTTCAATCCAAGTATTTATCGCTTGGTATTTTTTTCTCGATATCATTCTGCTCATCTGAAGATTGTAGGCAGAAATAACCAAAGATCTTTTCGTCGTTTCTTCTATAGAAAATCGATCAGTTTCGTCTTAATTAAAACGGAAGCCGCTCTTTTTTGATAAAGCAATTTCTTTGTCGGATTAAAAAATGTTCCGAAAAGTAAAATGATGTGTAATAAAACTAGTAAATAATGTTCTATTTTTGTTTTTAAATACTTAAGTATTTAACTTAAGTATTTACCAGTTTCATAGAGATCAAAAAAATTATGTATTTACTTTTGTTGCTAAATATATTTCTTGCTAAAAACGATATGATAACCGCAGAAATTGTCGTCACAAGTTAAAATTGTTAAAATTGTACACCTGCATGCATGCAATGTTTGCTATTACTCTTTATTATTTATAACTATATCAATACTTTGATATATCCAATTTATTTACTTTTTTCATTTTATTTTCTGTTTCCTCGGAAAGGAACTTTTTAGTTAAAAATTCTCATGAATTTTATCCTTGTAAAATATAAAAGAATTATTACTTTTAATTTCAAGACTTCGCTTTTCTTTTAGCTCAAGCATAAGTTTGATATAAATACACTGATATATTAAGAAATTAGCGTTATCAAGAAAATTATAAATAGGACTTTTCGCATAAAATCAATTTATAATTGTGTCATTTGCTTCTGCCACGAACACAATCGATTCGTGGCTTCATGAATTCTTAGCGAATTTGTAGTTTGTATTGAACTGTCTTTATAATGTCATTATAATATCATTCACAAATTTGTGCAAAAATTTTTCCAATCAAACTTTTGTCGCACTTTCTTCTTTTCTCACACACATTGGTTTATTAATCTAAATCTTTATACAGAGCATTTTCACAGCGGAACTATATAAATATTTCTCAATTTTTTCTTTCTTTTTTTAATATTAAAAAGAAACTCTCTTACATCATCTTGATCAGTCCTTGGTTCGTAAGGAAGAAAAGGGAATAATGTATACACACGAGAGTTTTGTTGCGCCGAAATTTAGTACTGGATTTTGCCGCGACAAGACCCGAAAGGAGAAATCGTAATAGAAAGCGTTAGAGAAATCGGGAAGAAGATTGCCGGATTATATTAGATCGGGACACCGCGACAGACTAAACGTCGCGCGACACGAAAGCCCTGAGTTAGCTGCACTTTCGATTTTGAGCTCCCTCCTTCGACACATGCCTTCCTCCTAACAGAGATTGTAGACGAATAAGTACGTACGCGTGACCTCTCTTCCTCCCTTCTCTTGCCTCGGTCATTTTATCGTGATTACACCCGCGATGTACGCAGCCGAGGACCGTTAATGCGATGGGGAACAGAGAGACGACGGGACCAAGCGATCGGCGATCGCTGGAATTAAGAATGTTAATTTTATCAAGTCTCTTTAAATTGTAAGAAGCGTTTGTACAAAAGAGGATTTTCTCGGTGTTTTTATACATAATTTCTATCAAAATTGAGATATTATGAAAGAGGGTTTAATTATAATATTAATATATATTTCTTTATTAAAATATGAATTTTCATGGAAAAATGATTAACATAAGTTAGATAAGGGCTAACGAATCACGCTGGATATACGTGCTATAAACAATATTATATTAAATTATAAACATATATACACAAACGTTTTGACCTGTAATGAGGTTCTTCTGTGTGCTGAAGAAAGTCGTCCAACTTATAAACTCATACAACTTATAATACATAAAAGATAATAATTGATATAACATGTAATAGTTACGCCGTTTATCTTTAAATGTTTAATTTAAGTGAGATAATTTATAAAAAATTCTTTACTTTTAATTGCTTCTAGATAAGAACATTTGAAAAAAATTATGTAAAAGTAACAAAGCGATATAATACTAGCGTTCTAATTTGTAGTAATTTATAAGCGAAGTATTTGCTAACTAATATAAATGTCTATTTCAGTAATATTATAATTATCAGAAGATCTCACATATTTCAACGTAGAAATTATAACATTTGCCTTTCCATCAATTAAAATGCACTATCTGTCCCCGATAGTGTCGATAAATATACAATTTATGTTGAATTATAGATATTTCTCTAATAACTATTAATAACAAGCTAATAATGTGCCAACTGGCACATTCGTAATTATGGAAAATGAATGGATTACACAACAATACTGATATACCGTTGCGAAATGATAATATGTTATGTATTGTACTGTTTTGCAAATTAATCGCGTCTGAAATCTATTCTAGGAAATATTTATGCATTATTTCTGACAATACCAATGAAAAAATCGATTACAGACAATATTCAAATTTCATTGGCTATTTTTATATCTCCATTACGTCATCTCTTTCGCTACTTCTCTTTTCTCTTTATATACAATACGATCTTGCATACAATCGTTGTTTGAAATTATTCAGTGATTGAATTTCAGTGATTGATTTTATATTTGTTAGAGATCGCACTTGTGCATATAAAACCGACATTCATTTTAATAAGATCACTTTTCAAGTGTGTTCCAATTTGTTGATTTTCATCATTGCGAGATCATTTTTCAGTATCTATAGCAATCAAAATGTGAACTGTTGAAATTGATTCTGTTAGGATATCTGTTTACAATATCGCGCAACACTGTTTTTTTTTTTAGTTTAGAGAATTCATGAGACATAAATAATTTTACAAATTTTAATTGACTGACGCGTTAAAATAATTTTTCCCGAACATTCGTTTTATTAAAATATAAAATCAAGTGTCCAAAATTTATTTATATATAAGAAATAAATGTCCAAATTATTAATTACCGTTTTTATCACATATATATGTATATACATGTATGTGTATAATCGTGAATACGATTTCTACTAGCTGTCATCGATTTCATAACTTTTCTCTTAATTCTTATTTGTAACAACACGGTTAACATCACTATTTTACATTATACGAGATAACGACATCATTAATTAATACAGGACAATATAAAAGTTTTCACATGTAATACATGTACATATCTCAAAGAGATTTATTGTTTTATGTTTGCAAATCGTAGCTATTGTGAATATTAATATAATGTATATATTATTACTTTAACTATACTAAATAATATAAATATTAATATTAGGTAAATAAAAAATGTGCCTGTATGAGTTTATGGAGAGATCTTTTTGTGATTAATAATATTTTTCGCATAAATTTATATATCTTTGTTGCTTAACAATTTGTGCGCTGATTACTATCGGTCTTGGAACACAGAGTCCCAAGCTGAAACTAAAATAGAGTAAAATAAAATATAAAATAATCATTTAATTGAGTTGATATTCAATTCGATAGTAATGATGTTAATAAGCACCTTGTATAAAGAATGTATTCCAAAAATTTATCTGGCTGGAGTATTATATCACTTATCAACTTACTTATATAATTGTATTTTAACTTCAGCTTGAGATTGCATTTCGGGACCGAAAAAAATCAATTTTAAAACGCAACAGCTAAGCGCAGTTTGCTAAGCAAAAAAATATATATAAATTTACGCGAAAAATATTGTTACGCACAAAAAGCCTTCAGTATATTAGTCTGTATATTAGTACATTTTCCATTTACTTGTAATATTAATATTATTTAGTTGTTTGTAAAAATTAAATTTAAAAATAAATTAAAAAATAAAACTGAGTTCTACTCTAGTATTTATCACATTTTTAGGTAATATTATATAGTTATGAAATAACTAATTAAATGAGATTAATTCCAGCAATTTCTTCAACATGCTTTTAATGTTTTTCATAATATACATACATTTCATGATCCCGACGTGTGATTTTATTTAAATATATGAATAATTCATTCAAACACAATTGACGAGACTTCAATCGCAGGCTTCTATTACAGTCGAACAAAGTAGGACAGCACTTGTCATCACGTTGAAAATATTTAGAAAATTCATATTGCGTCAACTCCATAATGATATTGAATAACGTATTACAGCATATTACAAAATATAATCATCATATCGTTCAATCAGCGGGTGCAACTCTAATTAGAAGAGAAAAAACTCGCTTTAAAGGAAAATCTGAAAGGAATATAAATTGCACAATTCTACGTATTACAGTGCGTTATAATATTTTTCCTTTCAGAGTGTTAGGGCCTGAGCAGAATGTGTGGCCTGACTTATCATTTCAAGACCCGTTTTATGATTTAAATTTTTGTTTTAATGTAACGCATAATACTATTCAAAATCTTATGAATACAGATACCGCAACGCTAAGATTTATATTTAGATAAGACATAAGACAGTATTGTACGTTACTTCAAAACAAAGACTTAAATGATAAGTCAGCCATTCTAATTAGGCCCTTACTTACACTTGCGTGATACCGAGAATTATAAAAAGAATGTCAAATCATTCGGCGTTGACAGATCATACCGGAAAAGATTTCACAATAGATATGATGAGACGTAAATGTAAAATGAAACGAGTCCGAATATACATTAAACATGACAATTTATTAAGAATATATATGCTATGCTATTCTGTACTGCATACAATCTCAACGTAATCGCGTTAAATTATTAAATCAATATAATATCGCTCATTTAATTAATCGCGAGCCAACTGTTTGAGAATACATTTTGTTACAATGCCCAATAAATTACTAGAAGATTGTGGCAATAATGTTTCAGTTACGGCTAATCCTCACAAAACATTCTAATCAGCATAAATTATTATAATCAAATACACTTTTTTCATTTTTTTTAATTATTGTAATCAATTGAACAAATTGATTGTATATTTTTACTTCTTTCCACGGTTGTATAATTTTTTTTATTAGATACATAAATTGTTTCCTTATTTTATTTTCGATTAGTTCGAATCATGTAATGTCTTGCGATGTAGAAAGTTACTTAAACAAAAATATGTAAATGTATATTTATTATTTTTCTCTCTTTTAGTGGCTCAATTTTTTATGACACAGACACGCTAATATTTTGTATCAGAAACTAAAATATTTATTATAAGAATAATATACATATATTCAATCTAAAATGATTCACTCACGAAAAATGGCATATGAATATAGTCAGATTTATTTTGAAAATAATATCATTTACAAATTATAATTTTTTAATATATCAATATACACGATAAGACATTGTAAAAAATATTTTACAAAAATCGAATTCGAGAGAAATATCTTTCTCTACGAGAAAAATATATATGTATTATTAGTATTATTACTAGACATGCCAATATAGTCCTGATTAATTTTTATTATGTACGACATTTGACTATTTAATAAATTGGTTTTCATTCCATATATCTTAAATAAAAATTTATTGCATCTTCAAAGTCCGCTCGTTAACAAAAAAAAAAATTAAAGTAACATACATATAACAAATGAAACAGCGTACACAGTACAATCTTTCCCTTTTATAAACTTATGCCCTTTTATGCAACATTATAAGTTCTTAAAGAAACTTCAGTGCAGCTGCCATGTATTAAGTAAAAAGCAAATAAGGAAACATCTTCCTTATTGTATAAATTGATTTAGATATAACACATTACTACAGTGACTGTGTAAATATAGTCATCATAAAGTAAAAGCATATCATTTTGTTCAAAGGGACAGTAAGAAATTGTTTTAAATACATAAATTGAAATTATCTGATACAATGATCATGGATAGACATCTAATCAGTAAAATCAATGAGATTGGCAAGATGTGTTCATGTGAATAAACGTACATAATCAACATATCCAAGACAATTTTTTTAATCATATGTCAATACTTATTTCAAAAAATGATTTTGGAAAATAATCAAAGTAAGAAAAAAATATAAGTAATTTATTCCTCAAATTATTAAAAATGAAATAAGGAATATATTGACATATTATTAAAAGAATTATTTTATATACTTAATTATATTCATAAAATAAATTAATTTTAAACCATATTAATATTTAACAATAACATCATAGCTACAATCCTTCTAAGTTTTTAAAGCAATCTGGGTATATTAATTTTCTTTAATTAAATAATAGTAGTGACAAATATAAAGATATTTGAAGTTAATCGTTACATGTCTTTAAATAAATAAATAAGACATATTGTAAAATATAAAATTCTAACTAAATAAAAAATGTTTATTTTTAAATTTGTTTTATATATTGTATAATAAGGAACAAAGTTATTTCTTTTTCTCATATTTATCTATGTTTTTATTTCGCTTATTTTTTCGATATCGAAGATGAAAATGACGGATACGATAAAGGCACTTTTAAAACCTGATGTATACACAACGTCAGTGCATTTTCATCTATACGACAAATTTACATATGTAAAAACTCATAATAGTTTTAGAAACATTACAATTCCAATTGTGAATATAATATTACATCATTCCATAATTTTAAAAATTCGAAAATTTTTAAATGAATTTTCATAGTTCCATAATTATTCATTTGTTAGATATAAATGTTCCAAATCACTTACAATTTTCTATATTTTATACATGCAATATTATTTTTGTATTTTTATCATAAAATTATAAATAATTTTGAATATTTATAACAAATGAATATTTATGGAATTATAAAAATTCATTTAAAAGTTTCTCCAATTTTTTAAATTATGACAATATAATGTTAACAACAATATATTGTTAAACTCTTCATGGATCACAACTGTCGCTGCATTAGAGAACAACATCGGTTTTGCAAATGCATGTATGTTATCACGATGTTACTTGTTATAAAAAGATTAAAAACATTTAAATAAAACATTAAGCGTTTTTATATTACATAACAAAAACAAATAAACGTTCCAAAATGAAGCACAGCCACTATGCATGTTATAAAGTATTAAATAAACGCATGCTAAAATTGTTTCAAGTTATTCGATGTTGTAATCGAATTCAGTATTCTAAATCGTCTTTAATTAAATAAAAAGATCTGAATAGAACGTACCGTTGTATATAATTGTTGTAACTATACAATCTTCATTTCTTCAAACTTTTCAGTTGGTGCGTAATGCCATTAATGTCTATGATTCGACATAAAAATCGAAGATGTGATTACTCATGTATATATTTCGTCGGATAAAAAATATATTCCCGTAAAGACGTGTATTATCATATAACATAAACTTACATCGAAAATATACATCACTCTTTAGAATATACACGCGATATATGTTGTATAAAAATCTATAGTTTCTAAGCTCTAGACAGACTAATAACATAAGACACTTCTTCAAATAATGACGCTAGATTAAAAGACAAAAAACGGCTATGTACACGCGCATACAAAGAACTTAGTCCAGCTTATCAGAGACCAATGGAAATCTGACTATTCTCAATTGCCGACCGTAATCGCAGACGACGCTGTCCCTCAACGCTAACATTTGCTTTACGAAAATGCAGCTGTCTTTATGACCCAATCTTACTTCTCTCACTGGCTCGCCCGTTCTTACGTCCCAGACTACTAATGATCCCTGAAATATTAATAGTCAAACTTAGATCGAGATTTATTTTCGTAATCGAAAAGCATTCAAAAATCAATTTCATATGTACCTGATTACTAGTTATGAGGAGATGATGCGTCAACATCACTAATTGTAAGCTATAAGCTGCTTTGTGTGCCGGCAAAGTATGTAATAAGTGTCCTTGAAAACGTTCCCAGACACACAGTTTTTCATCTGTTCCAATACTTATCACATAAGACACTGAACATGTGATAGCAGCTACAGCACCATCGTGAGCTTGAATACTATACATGCATGCTCCTGCAAGAATATTACATAAAAGCATTAGATTAAGAAACAAATAACAATTATAATAAATTACCAAATATATTTATTGAAATGAAGATGTTACCTGTCAAAAGATCCCACACACACAATAATCCATCTTGAGACCCACTACCGGATGTCATAGGACTTATTCTATCAATAAAGAGGCACGATATCGGACCGCTATGTCCATGAAGTGTGTACAGGGGCAGTTGATCTTCTAGCCTAATAATATATAAGTAAATAAGAAAAATAAATACATAAACAATTTTTAAAAAAACAAGCTGGACTATATTAGATTGTATATACCTGTATACTTTCAAAGTGTGATCCTGGCTGCCTGTTAATACACGTCCACCTTCGCTATCTAAAACAGTGATCGCTTGTTGATGCGCTCTATAAGAGCCAATTTTCAAGCAGCGCAGGTCTTCCTCTGTTTGCATGCTGTTATTTAGATCCATGGGTGAACCAGCGCTTCCCGTTCGTACATGTGCTAAAATATCAAAAATCAATTAAACGTAGATTTATTTTAATAAAAAATAACTTTTCTAATTATATACAGTATCACATAATATAACGTGAAAATAAATTTTGCCATTATCTTAAAGATTATTTACTTCTTCTGTAAGATGTAAAGCCCCAATCAATCTGCTGGCCTTCACTGTAACTCTCAAGTTGCAGAAAGTCGACCGCTCCGTTCAATTTAGCTGCTACTACTCTGCTGCCGATGAGTTTAACGGCAGAGATTCCCAGTCCTGATCCATCATCAAAGAGACACTGAGTTAAAAAAAAAAGAATTATTGAATTAATTAATTTATATTTGTTAAACAATATATTCACTCAGATTATTCGCATCTCACCTTGAATCTACCAGTCGTCCCTTCCCAGAATTCTAGACTGCCATTAGCGCATCCCACTACTATGAGATTTTCCTGATAGTCCATGCACCAAATCGCCGATATAAGGTGCGATGATTGTATTGTGCGATCAGTATTTATGGAGGATGTACTGCCAACTAAATTTGATCTTGCAGGAAAAACGTTCAATTGTTCCCTGATTTTAGATTTTTGTATCTCCTCGATCGATTTATTGTGTTCCTGTAATAAGATTTTATATCGCTCTCCAAAGTCGAAACCTTGTTCATAATTTTTTTGCGAAGGTGTATATTTTATGGTTGAGAATTTGATGTTGATCGCCGGTTTCAAATCGGGAAGGTCGTAAGCACTGCCTAAGCTTCGGCGTAGTAGCTTCTGGTTACTGTCGCTACCGACTTCATTGATTTGGTAATCGTAATCCAACATGTTTCCTATAGATCGTCTTTTGTGGTTGTTGTTATTGTTGCTGTTAACTCGTCGCATATTATACGCGGGAGATGATTTTCCTTGATACATCGCCGAGGCCGGTGAATAAAGTCCCATAGACTGTGCCGCTTCCATTTCTCCCCTGGAAGGTGGCGAACCGCTTTCGTAATCAGACATCAACTCGTCGGCATCCGGTGATATTTGACTCAACGTTTTCTGCGGACCGCTGAAGAATTGTCGTCTATCAATGTGCGCTAATTGCTCACCGGATATTGAATCCCATATCCTGATATGTCCGGCTAAACATGTGCTAGCGACAGTGTTACCGTCCGTCGCGACACATTCCACTTCCTGAGTATGGCCTTCCAAAACCAGAGGTACCGCCTCCAGTACTAATTGGGTAACGAAGTCGTGCGTCTTTTCTTGCTGGTGCCAGCTGGCTCGCCACTCCGCGTAATTTCTTGAGCAGATACAACGGTACAGCACGACCATCGTGTAAGCAACCACGATCACGCTAATAAGACACAATAGTGCGGCCAGAAATATCTCCATCGGACTCGACGGTACGAAAGGCGCATCTGTATTAAATACACGCCCTTCCGATCTCGACGGTACCTCCATATCTAAAAATAAAAGAAACCATAAAAAGATTGAAAATTCGATAACTAACTTTTAGTAATTTGCCATCGAAAAATTCAAACCTGAAAAATCTAAAGGATCGAGCGCGGCGGTAGCGAGACTCTGCCACTGGAAGTGCTGAACGTCATTCGGATTGCTAATTTGTTTTGCTAATTGTGGGCTCACAGCTTGCGATAACTTTATCGTTGGTAGTATAGTCACTCGACCGCCGGCAATCGATACGTTGTACATTGATAGAATCGAAGACCAATGATACAATGATAAGCTATTCCAAGGCGGGAAATCCATAGGTCTTAGTTTGTTTAATTCCTCTGTTGCATTATTCATTAAATCCTAAAAAGGTGTATATTTTATAAATAAACTATAAAAAAATTTGAGAATATTTTGAATAAATTAATCATTTTTTTCATACTATAAATAAGACTAAGTTAATATGCCAAAATAAAAAAAATGCTTTATCTATTGCGTTACAAAAAAAAAAAAATAATATGTTGGAAATGAAAAAGTTACCTGTTCATTCAAATTATCCGGGGCTAAAGTTGCGGGCGATACGGATATAGGTGTTGCCGTATTTAGGTTGACATAGTTATTTAATGACTGAGGCTTGTCTACCGTATATCCATCAATATCAGTTTCTGGCTTTAGCGTTTCGCTAAGGTGTATTATGTGCTCGATTATACCAGAGTCGTTAATGGTCATGCTGATCCACACGACCATCCCTACCATAAATGCACGCTGGAAGATTCGCGTCCGCGCCCAGAAATGCACCAATCTTAAACGCTTGGGGATCTTGGCTAAGGTGTGAGTATTTTGCGTATTCGGAGCAATAACGTTCGTCGGGCCGGTAGACAGACCGTTCAATCTCGGATGAGACTTGGAGCGGAATATATGAGGTTTTCTATTGGTAATAGTAGTGGTGAACTGTTGTCTGCGCGACATCTGAATGTGTGACAGGTGAATCTTGGAATTCTCATTGGATAGCTCCGTTCGTCTAATGTCGATCGCCAGGATCGTTGAAAAGAACACCATTTGCAGGAAGAAGTCATTCAATAATCCGACAATGGCAAATATGCAAAATTCCTGGATAGCAGGGACAAAAGTGAATAATCCGATAGTTAAAATCGTCACTTCCGTGAGTAGATTCTTCGTAATGGACCATCCTTCCTTGGATAAAGCCTGAGCGACGCGTATCTTCACATCCAATTGGGCGGGCGTGCTGACGACACTCTTAGTCAACACCTGAATGTTTTCGAGGCCAAAGATAATCACCAAGTACGGAAACACTTCCTTGGCACTCATGCTCAGTGTCAGACCGAAGAAAAAGCACACACCCACAGTCATTGACAGCGAACCCATCACTGTCACACTGGCACTAAATGCAATGCCAATTTTGGACTTTACCAGTTCTATTTTCCGCACTTGGAAGTACTCGTAGAAAAATAAGGCTAGGGAAGTCATCATCAGCGGGAAGAATTCACTGTAATTGAATTCACCGGGATAGAAAACATTCAATACTTCATCGCGCGCATCAACGTCCGTACTATTCTCAGTGTTTTGATGCAGATGATAATAGGTCCTCAACCGGTGCTGCAATCCTTTTATAAATCTATAAATAAATAACATAACATATACATTAATATAACAGTAATAAATGTAAAAAAAATTGAATTATATATGAACACTTACTCTTGATCGTATTTCTTCAAATAAATGGTTACGGCATATTGGAGGATTCTCTGACGAACTCGAGCAGGATACCGTTTTATTCCGGTCTCTTTCAAGCTCATTCCAAACATTACTTCTGCAAGACTTATTTTTCCCCTCTGAAAATTCTGTAATAAAGATAAAAACAAATTAGTAATTTTTTTCTCACACTAGAAGATAAGACTAATAGGTCGATTCAGTAACTCTTAACGACAGTTATCGTTATATCGTTATGCAATATTTTTACTATGTGAAAAAGCTGTACAACAACATTATAACGATAACAAATTGTCGTTAAGAGTTACAGAATCAGCTTATAAGTCAACGTATCAAAATGAAGAAAACTTTATCTATTGCATAAAAGTAGAAAATCATGTATCATTATCTATATTTCATATAAACTAACTACAGTTTCACGATTACGTATTTACCTGATACGAAAATATTGTATTAATGAGATTTGTGTCTTGAGCAAACAATTCTATACTTTGCTGCCAGAGATTTGCGGGCGATAAAACAAGACAGTTGTATTCTGGCAAAACTTCGGCCTTTTTGCCATTCTTTTTCTTCACTGCTTCAATGTGTAAACACACCTGGTCAAGTGTTTCCGATCTAGAAATCAACATTCTCATTGTAAAGATACCTTCTAAAATTACTAAAATTCAATTTCTTTTTGTTTCTTTAAAGAAAAATAAAATGTTTCACATATATCTTGAGCTATATAAAATCATCTTTGAATATATCTAAACATCTTAAAAAGAAATTGGACATGTAATCCTCTTTTGAACTCTTAGAAGTGGATATTTTAATTAACATCTTTGCCATCGCATACCATCAACGCAAACTGAACGAAACAAGTCACTCACGTTTCTGGATGTTGATAGTTTCGTATAATCTCCAAGAGATTAAACACTTCGTACAGTGGCCCCCTGAAGGCATCCATCAGCGTCAGGTCCTCGTTCCATGGCGTCACTCCGATTCTCAGCACCACTTGTTGTACGTACAGTACCGAGGTCTCTGTGCCATTTGCTGGCAGGACAGTGTCGTTGATCACGGTCTTTGGGGCATTGCCCAGCATGGGCAGGTTGACCAGTGGATAGCTGCAACGATCGGAACAATTTCTCAGTCTAGACTTCCTCTCTCACTCGAGACACCGACAAACGACGGCAGTGTCAGCCTTAAGACTCAACAAAGGAAGTAACTCACCAGCATAGCAGGAGAACCGATATCGCGAGCGAGAGTACGGCGATGGGATAGGAGGAGCAGAATAGGCCGTGGGCATAGTAGAGCCCGGCCACCCTGTCCGGTAGACTGCGAGACATTTCTACATTCACCTACGAGCGCGGTCCGTGCGACATCCCCCGACTGCAGGCCGCCGTGCCGCTCGTGATTGACCTGGCAACATCCAACACAGGCCACTTAGTATCGATACGGTAAGCGTGACACATGATATCGCGAAGGCGCCGCGGCGAAGAGAGAGATAGGTTAGAGGGAGCAAAAAGGCGCCGCATGTTTTTTGCCCGATTATCGCCGGAGAGTCATTACGCAATCCGCCCGTGGCTGGCGTGCGTACGTGCGTGCGTGTGTCGTGCGTCGCACGTCACGGAGATATTTAACTCGCGGCGCGATAACGGCCGCATCGTCGCCGTCTTCGCGGACTCTCTCTCGACTTACGTTACATTAGCATCCGCTTCAACCGTTTCGCTTCATCATCGACGTCTCCGCGTCGCGACGTGGCCCCGCTGCGTCCGGGAAGTGGCCGGGGGCTCGGATTCGCGACGTCCTCGCGACGACGATGGTGCGCAGTTCGGTCTTGGTCCCTCTTTTGGCCGCGCGCTTCGCCGCGCGCGCGGAACGCGGAAGGACGCAGAGGCGGATTTACGCGGTGCGTGTAAAAAAAAATCAGCGGCGACGAGATGGAAAAGAACCAACTACGACAACTACACCTGCCCACGGCACATACACGCGTGCACGCTCGCGTTGGAGGTTATGTCCGGCGCGAGCTTTTGCGGCGCATTAGCGGGCCGCGGAGGCGGCGGCGCGGGGGAGAGCGCCGTTACTTGGGATTTGGGAATCGATTCCGCGGCGCGCTTACGCGAATCGCTGCGCCCGCACGTGCCGCGGCACGTCGCGCGTCATCGCTCGCGTAATAACTCTCGGCCCGGCGCGAGCGGGAAACGGGACGAGAAAGAGAAAGAGAGAGAGAGAGAGCGCGGCGAGAATTGCCGGCGACGAAGTTGACGATCAGGTCGCTCCTCGTTTCTCTTACATTCCTCGCGCGCGACGAGCTGGCGCGTCTCCTCCGAGCGATCCGGGAGTGCACTGGCCGACGGCGAGAGCGTTAATAAGACTCGTGAGCGTCAAGACTTATTTTTGAACCGAGGAGCCCAACCCGGGCCGCGCCCCCGCCGCGCGGCCAATCGCCAGGTGCGCAGCCGAATACACACGTGGCCGAGGAAAGGGTTGGAACGTTGGAAGGGAAAGGAGAGAGAGGCTGTAGCGCTCGCAGACGAGCTCTGTCGCGCGACTGGCCGTGGCGTGGCCTCCCTCGAGTGTGTGCGGCGTGCACGCTCGCCGAATCCGCGCAGCGGTTAACTAATCCGTGATTCGATCGCATGTATAATCGAAGGCCTCCGCCGAGAAAAAAAGATTTACGCGTCTGCATAATGCAGCGGAGCGGACGCGAACGTTCGAGAATTCGGGAGAGACGGATGGACGAGAAAGGATTTCGTCTTGCACTGAGAAAAAAATAGTTGCAGTAATTAATATTACTATAATTGATAGTTATTGTTTTTGGATCCAGCCACATTTTTATAATTATTCGAACAATGTAAATTATGATTGGTTTAACATTTTGTTGAAGTTCTCTTAATAATTTGGTCCGTGCAACTTATAATAGTTATAATATGGTTGTTATTAACCAAAACGAGATTTTAATTTAGTAAGTTGTACTATAAAATAATGTAATAGTAAATTGGCATCACTATGAGCATGTGATTATTATTACTAATGTTATAGTAATAATTATGAAATATTTTTTAATATAATTTTAAATATATTTTAAAATATATTTTCGCAAACGCAAAAAATATATTTTAAATATAATTATAAGATAATTCTAAATATAAAAATAATATTCTTGACTATAATTATTTTACTATGCAATTTAGTCGCAAATGCTACATACTTTTCTCTTATTGTCAGTGTGGAGATCAGGCAATTTGAAAAGACTTTAAGCTCCTGTAAAATTTTTTAATTTTGCTAAAGTTTCAAATCTTGAAAGAAATTCGAAATTTACAAATTATTAATTTCATCAAGATTCATACAAACAAGTTATCATTTTTTCAAATTCCTGTGGGATTCTTTTTAGAATTCTCACGGGAGTTAAAAAAAATGATAACGCTTGTATGAGTCTTGACGAAATTAACAATTTGTAAATTTCGACGAATTTCTCGATGAAAATCGGGATTTATCGCTGGAGAACGGAGACATTAGGGGGATTCGAGTCGTGAAAGGCTTTTGTGATGGTTAATAACGATAATTGATGAGAGATAAATGATATTTGAATTACAACGAGATCTTTTGGATGTAGCTCCTAACGATCGCAAAGTCGGAGCGTGATTTCCTTCCTTTCCTTAGAATTGTTAAAGTCTATTCTTTTCTGTCGCTATCTATTCATGAGGCTTCATCGCATGCATAACTAAGGGCTCGAATGCTATGAGTAAAGCTTAATTTTTGCGAGTGGGGCAGCCTCGCAGATTTCAAGATTGCTAAAAAAAGCTCATAAGTTAAATATATCGACGTTTGATGTTTGGAACAAGGAAAAACATCTCGAATACCACAATGGAATATTTCATGCTGCAGACTCGCGGTACATAATTTGCATACAATATTGCGTGCATTTGCGCATTGTATCTTTCCTGAATCTTATTTCTCTTTTGAAATTTTGTCTTCGCGTCTATTTTAAAATGTTTGTAGATAAAAAAAAAGATTTCTGTCGGCAAATTTGTCAATGCCAGGGTGTGCTAATGGAGATCTCTTTTTTTTTTGCGTCTTCTTAGTCTTTTTTTTTTGCCGTATTTCAATTAATGATCTACGAGCGTGGCGGTCGCAAGAAGAAAGCGCGAGGTCACTTTAATACGTAGTTAACACCGCTCGTGTCGTTAATAATTCGGTTCGTTCCGTATATGTATGTATGTGTATCTTCTCGTTCGATTGACTTTAGCGAGCTCCGCTTCGCGCGGCCGCAGTCGACCGTCCCGTGCGCCTATTATCCCGCGATTGACATGTCTAATTGCATCAATTGCGTAATAAATGGAAATTAGGCTGCTGTAAATGGTCAGTATCGTTCAGGGGTCAATCGTCTGCAAACGTGCGGGCTCGCGTCGACGTACGTAAGACGCGCTCTGCGAACAAATCGTGGGAGTTTCGGAAAAAAAGTTCACATCACTCGTTAGTGTATCGCAATTGATATTTAACATACACTCGGTATTATTTTCAATTGATAAGGCGGTAACGTGATAGCGTTCCATTTTCTTTTTCTTCGTTCAACGTGGTACAAATTTTTCCGATTCTCTTCCTCTGTCTCTTTTTCATTGTTCAACTTTTGCCCTTTTCATTTTTAATAGCCACGTGCGAACAATGGACGAATACGTTTTGTGTAGATATGTAAAGAGCGTTTTTTTATGGTTTTATGGTCTCTTAAAAGATTTCGGAATATTAATACACTCATTTTCTCTCTCCCTTTTCCACCCCATTATTCCACCATTCTTCCATTAGTGCTCTTATCTTAAGTACGTTTAAAAAAAAGAATGTTATGCATAGTAGTAAATGCATAGCAAAGCGCTTTTGTTTATTTATTTATGAACTATCTATAGTACATACCTACAAAACTAGTTGAAATTAAAATCAGGTAACATACATAATACATGCCAACATGTTTTAATATTTTGTTTAAAACATGTCGTTTCTAAGTTTATCAAAATCTATTCGTACGTTGCCCATAAATGAAATGATATAATTGTATGTATGTAAATGATATAAACGTTCTGTTGACGTCTGAACGCAATTCTGGGAAACGTAGAAAATTTATGAAAATATGGAGAATTCTTGGAATTTGAGACAGTGTCATACTAACAATTGTCATACTAACTGTGTTCTCTTGATACTTTGTTGATTTTTAAAAGTTTAGATTTTCTTGAAATTTAAAATTCTGGAAATCACGATTCTTAAAATCCTATGGTTAATTCAGGATACGGTTAATTCAGTATAGGAACAAATATGAAGAAGTATACACAAATATTTTTTATCAATGCAAATTTTATCCAATCATTAAAAAATCAATTGAAAAAGTATCAGGAGGATATTATCAACAAGGAGGTGGCACTATCTAAAATTCCAGGAATTTTCCAAGATTTCTAAGAATTCTTCACTTTTCCAAGAATTTTTCATATTTCCAAGAATTTTCTACATTTCCGAGAATTCTATATTTTAAATTACGAAAATTAAAAGTTTGAAAAATCAACAAAATATGAGGAAAGTATAATCGAGAAGAAAGTTGCAATATTATAACCTACTCAAATCGCGACAATCTAAATTTTTGAAAATAGATAAAATATTAAAATATAATTAGCATTAGGATAAAATAAATCACAATTCCAAGAATTTTTGTCAAACAAATCTGACTTTTTCACACATTTACATTATGTATTTACATGTATACGTAAATATTATAATAAATAAAAATCAATTTTCTTCATTTACAATATTTACGAAAAATTAAATCGTTGATATACTGATTTATTACATAATTCCAGCTCTCTTTTTTGTCTTGTATTTTTATTAGGTCACTTCTTACGAAATGTTGTGAACTGATCAGATTTAGGTAGTAGACATTTTTATAAACTATAACATATCCAGATTATAGATGTGAAGTCGATGAATAATTATGATCGTTGATAGAAATAGCTATACTTGTTCGAAGAAATATCATATCTTATAAAAGATAATTTAGATGTTCTTTCAAATTTTTAAAACATCTTTCAAGACGTTGTTTTGCCAAAGTTTTCACATCTTTTTGAAAAAGACGTTTCTTAGACATGCGTGTTGCTTGTTTTACATCTATTCTCGAGTGTCTCGATGATAAATTTATTTGGTCTTCAAAGCTATATTCACAAGAAATATTCACAGGAAATACGCAGGAAGTATACATCGGTCTGTATAATTAGCATGATATAATATTCATAGACGCGGTAGGTAATGACGCGCTAAAGAAATAACAGACATTACAGGCAACGTTGTCATATAACGTTTGCATAATCGTTAATGAGGTAACGAAGAATACTATCGAGCGAGATTTACAAGGTCTTGACCATTGAGTTCTTATATATGCAGCGACTGTGATGTACAGAAATATCCGCAGATATTGACGTTTTCTGGTCAACAGCAGAGTATCTCTCAATACTTTCTTATCAGAATTATATAATAAATTTTTTTCTGAAATAAATGATATGTATATATTTAGCATTTGAAATGAATAAAAATAAATTTAAAAAAATAATTCAAATTCAATGATAATATTTTAGGTGAGGGAAAATGGTGATTAAGAAAATTCCGATAATTATTACATAATTTTAAAATACAGATATTATAAAATATGTGTAAAATATAGATGTAAATAAAAAATATGTTGCCGACAAAGAGTTCGTTTTCAATTAGTAGTCGTTGAATCGTTATTGAAGTAATTATTGAAGATAATAGCGATCGATACATGTATCGGTTTTCGACGATTACCATTGGGTGCACATGTTGCCATCGCTCGAGCGCGTTCCATGCAGAATGTTTCAGCAAATTTATGTAATGATAATAAAGCGTTATTCTTTATTAAATTTTAAAACGACCTTTCAAACTTGAAGTAGTGATTTAATTAGACATTTATTTAACATTGTAAATGAAATAACTTTAATTTTTAATTACAACGCCTCAACGATGAGATTGATTAATAATTAAATTTTGTTCTGAATTTAATTTGACGCGTATTTTACATTAACTGAGTTCTAATATGAAATATTTACTATAATATTTAATATTCTATAATTCAAAGCTATGAGAAAAATATCGTTCAAATTCAATTTAACATGAAAATTAATTCAAGAAATATTCAATTAAAAAAATTCCTTTTAAATAGTTCTTTTATTCTTTTTGGAAGAGTTAAATTATAAATTATATTTATTTCATGTAATATGTAAATTATATTCCAACTTGCGAAAATTAATTATATTCGTAAACTTTATGGTTGTCTATGATATTCTATATTATGCTAAATAATTGTTACACAAGGTTGTAACGTTACGTTTATCGCTGAAGTCCTTGTGGTGGAGCTCATCTCGGCGGTTTTCATTATAACGGTAAACCGGTAAAATTTTATGCTATGAGCGAAGCCTCGTCTTTAGATAACGGGGGCGATATCCGCGGCTCGAGGTACAGGTTCTTAGGCAATATAGGCAAAATGGGGCTTATAATAAAATCGCTTCGATAAATATTAATGATATCGGTAGCGTTGCACTGGTTACCGTTAGTTAGTTAGAGCTCGATGGCTTCTCTTATCCGTTCCGTGGATGAAATCGATATTCGAGGTCCTCAGTTAGCTTGGAACGTGGATTTAATCCTTCATTGCCAAGTTTCTCAAGAATCTAATAAATTCCGCACGTTTTTTTAGCGAAAAAAATATTGAAAAACTCGGACCAGCTCTTTCTTATTAAGCATGGCATATAGTTTGACAGATAAATTTGTCGCACGTGATATTTCTTTATGATAAATTTTCGATTTGATATAAAACACGTTTTATATTTGAATAAAAATAATATAGTATTTTTTTTCCATATAATTCTATATTTTCAGGTTTCGATAACGTTAATTAAATCGACGATTATACGAGCGTCGGTTAAAATAAAACAATTTTAGTGGAGAAATCTGCAGAAATAGAAAAATTTATTTATGTCTATTTCGTTATTGATTTTCTTTCAATCGATTTGATGTCCGCATCTAATTACTCTTGACATTCTGCCAAAAATATTTGGTTCTTGCCGTTGTTTTTCTCTCCTTAATATATAGAAAAATACGTTTTTTAGATGAAAATAACAAGTATATAATTCAATGAATATTAAATATTAAAAAGTAACAAGTAATAATGATTTTAATTGGAGAAAAACTTTGTTAGAGAAAAATATATTAAAAGTTCTGATATTAAATCTAATATCGGGAGTAAGGATGTACCAGCGACTAGTCTCAGGGATATTAATTTATTAATTTTAAATTGAGATCCCTCTGCGTTCCCTGAAAATTGCTTCCCCAGTGACACGGGCGCATCTGTCTTCCCCGATTTCCTTCGATGACTTTTGCCCGAAACCTTTTCTCTCCGCTTGTGTACATTCGACTCGCACGTCTTCCTAATCGAAATTGATGCAACGGCGTCTCCGAGAGATGATGGATGGCTTGCCGACGAACAGCGGGCGATTCGAGCAGCTGGACGTCCTTGCAAATTATTTTTCAGGCTTGAAGGAAGTTTCAGTTCGAGTTGAACGGATTCCCATACACCAAGAGAAAAGGGGAAGAGAGAGGGAGGGAGGGAGTTTTTAAATTTTCAGATACTTTCTGAAGTTCCGAGATCGAAAAGGGTAAAAGTATACAGGCAGACTGCGATATTCTCGGTATCCGTTAACAACATTTTCCAGTTTAAAAAGAGGCAGAAAAGCAGTTAAACCTCAGACTTTTTGCCGCAACTAACTATTCGCGGGAGGAAGGTTGCGAAAATACTTTTCCTCGCTGATAAATGCTGCGCGAACTTGGCTTAAAAAAATACCTCGGTGGCGAGCTTAATTTCCGGCTGGTGAATCGGCCCCGTGGAAGATCGATGCGGCGCGCGGGGTGCGACGGGGGGAGGGGGGGGGTGACGCGATATTACGAAACCGCCTTCAGAAGTTTGATAAGCTCCAGAGCTCGACGCTTGATGGAGTGGACTTATACGTCTTCGGCGTTTTGCACGGGGAAACGATCCGCCAAACGAAACAGCGCGTATGTCTCTATTCGCTTCTCGGGACAGAAACGGAAGCGAGAGGGATAAGAGTGAGAGTGTGGGTGGGACGGTGGGTTCGTTTATCGTGCGGCCTGAATGGCAATTTATCTTACCGGCAAGACGGACCGAAGGTACCAGTCCCTCGGATATAAATGACGCTGCTTCTCGCGGAGGATCTTCTTCGGAATTCTACCGGGTGCGACAGAAAGGACGAAAGAAGGAGGCAAATCTGCCGTCTCCATGTAAACGACGTCGGCGTTTGTAGAGTACATTTTCAATTTCTCGTATATTAAAGGGTCTCGCGAGCTCTCTCCTTGGCTTATGACGTCTAAAGTGTATTCTCAATTTCTTAAGACATCTTAAGGGCCCGCGCGCATCCCGGATCTTTAACATCGGAAACGGAGAAAATTACGTGCACAATTTTCACGACTTTTGCCCTCCGCGTCGGTAACTTTTACGCGATCCAATTGTAGGGAAAGCTAGAAATAAGATATTCATTTACTATGAAATTAAATCTTTCGAGTAATTTTCGCGCGATCTAATTATAGGAAAAATTAAGTTAAATATCAACAAAGTTAACTTTTGGGACGAGTGTTCGAAGAATTATTACCTCCCGTGCTTTTAAAAAGCAACTATGATAGAGCTTAAAAATTTATAATAAATTCCTAGCCCGATAATCCCGATAATTTGCCATTATTTTTTCAAAGTAATAATTATAATTATGATAATATTGAGATTAATAATTACAATTAATATAATAATTATAATAATAATTAAGATTAGATTTATAGAGGAAATATGTGCAAAGGTATCGAGGGATCGAAGAAACGTTGACATGTCGAGGGAAAAGCAGACGCCTGGGAGGAAATCACGGTATCCGCTGTGTGTTCGTATCGTTCCGCCGAGATGCCGTGGGCTTTCAAGAATAGCCGGCTGTTTCGTACTCCCACTTCATTCGCTCACATCCACCCCCGGGTTGCGCGATCATCCCGGGGCAATATGTCTTGTATACAGACGGCACAGTTGCCACGGCGCGGAGAGTTCGCGTTTCTCGAGTTTCCATCCATCCAGTCCGCGAGAAAAGACGCTTCGTCTTCCTTCGCGCCGGCTTGAACCTTATTATTGGTAAACAAGCTCGCTCCTCGTTCCCTTTCCGTCTCTATCTCCGCCCGCCGATCGTGTCGGTTCCCGCGCGTCGCGATTTTCCCTCCGCCATCCCTCCGCCGCATTCGGAAATATTGAGATTAAACTCGGAGTACCGATTAGACTGGATATTGCGAAATATCCTGCGCGCATCAAGCCATCCGTGCAATAAATAAATCCGCCGCGTAATTTATCTCCAATATATGTGAACGACTTAATTAATTATTAATTAATTTCTCAAAACGGAGTCGGCGATCAATCGACTCGTAACTGTGGATTAATATAAATTACAGATATAATCCCACTTCCGATTAAGTGTATTCATCTGCACGCGAATCTAATTAGAATTAAATTTGAAACCAAATTTTGCAGACATACGAGAAAGCTTGTTTACGTGAATAAAAGTATTAAATTTCCATTAACATTCAACGTATCACCGAAAAGCACCGAGACAGCGTTTCTGAAATTTTGCATTATTCTGTGCAATAAGAAATTAATTCTTATTCAGTGTTATCGATTTCATTAATATTGCTTTAGGCGCGAAATAATCTTTGCTTCTTCCGGCGGAGTACTTGAACGGACGCCAACGATGAACTTTTTCAATATAACTTGCTCGTTTGTGCTTAGACTTTGTCGTTTCGTAGTTAGCGAAACAGCCGACTGATCGTCGTTTTAAGTTTAACTTTGCGTCTACTCCGAAAAAAAAAAAAAAAAAAAATACTTTGTGTATCGCGCACATTGTGTACGAGAAAAATATTAAGTACATGCTCCTTGCGCCAGATTTGCATGTCCCGGTTTCAATTCCTCCCGGAACTACCGCCGTGATATTGTTTGAGATATTAATTTAGATTATAATTAATATGTCAAGTCCTTTCATTTTCTCGCGTCTGAAAATTCGTGAGATCTTGGAGCTATTATTTTCCCGAACAAATTTTCCCTGCAGACATTCTCGACAGCGCTATCCCATAGATGTTCACAGCACGCTTAAAAGCACACGCGTCGTCTACTTCGTCGTCCGTCGTAATTGATGAAACCCGAGTCGTCGCCGGTGCTGCCGGTGCAGAGAGACGGATTTTCATCTAGCGGGCAAAAGAAAAGCGATATCCCTCTGCACGCGCGAAAGACGACCAACGAGAAAAGTTTCTCTCGAGATGAGCATTTATTAAAACTATCTCCTTCCCCTCGCCTGTTGTATGCGCGCGGCAACCGAGTGGTGTTAACGCTATCTCTCGGCGCTTTGACGTCGAGTCAAATATTCGCTTTTGCAGCACGCAAGGATCTCGCGGCTTTGACAAACGTGGCGACGCATGATAATTAACTTTCGCATACTAGTTCGATATATATTTAGCAAACTTAGTCTTCCGACGGCAAAATATGGTTGCGATAATAAATCAAAATTTCAGTATAAAAATGGAAATGTTAAAAATAAAAAAATTGAAAAGCGCTATTTTTCTTAAAAATATTTCTAAAAATTAATAAGAATAATGGGCCAACTAAGAGCTGCCAGAATGTTGTATTAATGTAATTTTATTCACTACGGAAATGGAAAAATAAGAACGCTGAAAAAAAATTCTGGTTAAAAACGGACGAATCAGAAAATCTTGTAGGATTGATCAAATATTCTGGTTGTTATAAAAGAAATTCTGATTATTATTATTGTAGAACAAAATACTTTATAACTTATAATAACCAGAATTCCTATTATAATAACCAGAATATTTGATCAATCCTACAAGTTTTTTCTGATTCGTCCGTTTTTAACCAGAATTTTTTTCAGTGAAGTAATATTTCTAAAATCCCATTTTTTCAGAACTAAAAAAAAGTGGAAAAAATGTAGAAAACTTTCTGCATATAAGTCTTCCAAAATTATACGAATAATACTTTCTTTCGCCGAGTTTTCGGTCAACGTCAAACATTGTAATCCTTATTTAAAGCTTTACAATGCCATTAAAATAAAATAGTGCGAAGTGACGTTCGCCGGTCGTTTAAATGGGCCGCAATACCGCTAATTATTAATGATATTACAGCGAAGGCGGCGAATAATCTGGGCTCGCCCCGTTGTCTCCCGACGACGACGACGACGGTCGGAATAATTTGCTGCAAGACGTCGCGCGGTAAGGAGCAGCCGTGGCTGCTTATAATCCGCGAGACTGCTTATATTTCCATATAAATTAACGGAACGCCACACGGACGACGACTAACGGAATCCCGGGGTGGTCTTATACTCGTGATATCGCAGCCACGACGACGCGATACTGAAAAGGCCGCTTTCATCCTGCCCCGACGTTACCTATCTGCGCCCATCAGGCGCGACGTTTATGGATGCCCGCGGTGGAAAACGCCTTCGCTTCTTCGCGGTTCCTAACGAGATTCTCGATTATCCACGGTGCGCGCCCCGGGATTGTCCCCGCGCGCTAATTACCCCGACGTTAAGACGTCAACGCGGCAAGAAGAGACGACGAGTATCGTGCGGTGTATACGACGTGTATGTACTTGGCGCGTGGCAATATAATCCGCGTGCGAATTTCATATATTTCAGCGACGACTCGCGACGACCTGCTCGCCTCTTAATGAGAACATCGGAATTGCTCGCAGACTAATGAACGAAAAGGAGCGGCTTTAATTGAGACTCGGAATAGATTTTTCATAGGCGTGCATTTTTCAGCAGTCCAGATAGCACAGAGAATTCGAAAGGAATTCTTTTTGAATTCCCAAACTGTAAAATAAATCTGTGTTCATTCCAGTTTCTGTTCTAAAAACATTCTTAAGAATTCAACAAGCTTTTATATCACCAGTTCTAAACCCTTTCTCCGATACAAAAGGGTTTCTTTTTATATTCTTTTATAGAATCTGTTTTAAAAGGATTTTTTTCAAATTCATTCGGAACAGATTACGCTAATTCATAAAGCATTTAGAAAAGTAAATCCTTTTCAAGTTCATAATGACCATCTGTACTATTTGGCTTATTTTGAAGTAATTTATATTTGTCTACTTAAATGTTTATTTTATACCCGTGCAATTTTGAGTTTTTTTTCTGTTCAACTTACAATTAGTAAATTATTCTTTATTTATTCAGATTTCTTTGAAAATGTTAATTATAAGTATTTCATTTAATTATAGCGCTTGTTGCCGTTTTCAATTTGTTGTTGTATTCAATTTTGACTAATCAAAGGAAGTTATAATTACGTTATGATTATTTATGCGAGAAATTGCTGCAAGTTTCATTGAGAAAGCAATCTTATGAAAAAAAGGTTTCGATCGATTCGCGTGACTTATGTAACAGCGGGTTAAGATTTATAAATATTCATAACCGACAGCTAAGCGACGCTCGTTCCGTCGAGCTTTTCTTGTCACAGTCAATCTCGGCGAGGAAAATCGTTGGCATTTTCCTTTGAATATCTTTGAATAAATTCCGCGATCTTTTCCGATTCGCGCGATAGTACAATGTCAGCTATAGCGCGCATATAATTTTGCGACAAAAGAATGCAAATTATTCATTAACTCTCAGAGACGTGCGAGTATCGTCCTGAGTGGCGAAAATTTTTTTTGGGAAAAAAGTTTTTATTGCTTTAAATTAAAACGCTAGCTAGTTTTTTTTTAAATTGATACAACAATAAATTCTAAATAAAAAAACAAAAATCGTTGATACTTTAATGTTTCTTTGACTTTTTTATTTAATAAAAAAATACGCAACGTAGAATTTGGCAAATTTTTGCTGCTATCTGCAAGAGGAAATTCGCACTGAGAGAAAAATATAGTTACTTTTGGAGCCAATCATAATTTTCTAATATTTCTAACACGAAATATGATTGACTTAACTATATGCATTATTATTATGTTGACCATGTTGACGTTATTGTGTTAACCATAATTATCATTAGAAATTCTATAAAATTGTGGTTGGGTCCAAAAGTACGTACATTTTTCTTTCAGTGCGAAATTCTCTGCTATTAAATGACGCTGTGCAAGGAAATCTTTGCAACATATACCTCGCAATGAGCAACTACTTTCGCAAAAAGAAAGAAAGAGTAAGAAAAGAGAAAGAGATTTTTTTAACCGCGCGCTTCTGACGCTCAGCGAGCCATCGAAACGGCGAAAAGACCGCGCGCTTCGGTCTTACGGAAACGGTAAACGGGGGGTATTACGAGTGTCAGGTTCACGAACGAGCTGACGAAGTATCCCGATGGGTGGGCGAATGGAAAACTCTCCGTCCTCGGCGTAGAAGGAAATTGAATCGATTGTAATTAAAACTTGTATAACGAAGGCACGCGCGAGCGCGCGATGTTCATTCCACCTGTCGGGTCCTGGACGGCGGAAATTCCATTTTTCCGCCTACGTCGAGCTGAATCATCGTGCGAGGGACCAAAATCCATCGTGTGTTTTATAAATTAGCGCGGCTTTTGATTCTATACCGATATATACGAAAACGGATCCGAGATTCGGAACTGCGAATATTTCGGCAATGATCTCCTCTCCGTTCTTTTCAAAATGTGATATTCCAAAGTGAAACCCGAGTCGAGTGCGGAGCGAATATTCATTCTCACCGTTCTTATGGACTAAGTGAAATTAATTAAACTTATGGTTACGATATTAAATTATATCTTTACAAAATAAAACTGTTAGATTAAGACGTAATTGTACTGGCGAGAAATTCGCGATTTCTGCACTTTTATATAATTACAAAGCCATCCTTATAATCTTATAATCTGGTTAACTATCTAGGCCTCCTCGTGGTTTTATCTGCGTTGGCAATATACAAAGAACTCGAGGGGCGACCTAAGTGTCGTCGAGGGTGGAATATGTAAATTAATCTGCTTCGCGCGGTGGGAGCTTGCTCGCAATTTTCTTGATTTCACGTCTGCGGTCCCCGTCTTATTGTGGATTCAATTACACGGTCAGTAGGCGTTATCGGCACGAGCAAGGCATTTATCGCCGCGAGGAATATAATCGCCATTAATGAGAGTTATGAGTCAAGGAACGGTATCGATTAACGTTTAGTCCAGATGCTCCCTCCGGTTTCGCAATTATACATACATATACGTATACTTCATCTGTTTATTAATACTTACTGGAAAAATAAGACAAAAGAACGTCATGCATGCATTAATCGGCTAATTTACATATCTGCATGAATTAAATAACGAGAATATTCGTTGCGAATATTTTTGCAAAATAAATATGTACATTCCTACTAATTACAATATTAAAATTCAAATTATAATATTAGATATTCTCATTAAATATATATATTTATATGTATATGCAAAAAATGAAAAAAGGATAATTTAGCAGAAAAATTGTTATCTTATCAAGTGCGTCATTACAGCTATAAAAATGAAACAAGGATTTTATTAGATCTTCCAACAATCTGCTTGATTACTTTTGCCTGCTTTTATCGAAGGGGTGCCATTCGGCATAGAGAACAACGCGGCTGATCAAAATACGTCAGTTACTAGTTTTATTTAATAAATATAATATTACATTATAACATAAGGAATATCGTATGTAATCATCGCCATTCGCGCGTGCCGCGCTCGCGCGATTCCAAACGGCGGACCCGTTGCGAATCGTTCGAGCGGCAGCGTATGTGAACATGTAATATAACTTTATTCTTTGTGATATAGAACACTTCTTTCTCTCTAACGACGGCACAAAACATACAGTATGTTACAATATCGTTACAGGGACAGTCATTGTGGCGCCGAGCGACGAGAGTCGCTCGACAATTTCGGGCGTTTCGTCGACGTTCGCAGAAATCTCGGCGTAGAGATCCGACGGTGCTCTTAAACGGAGTAGAATTTCGCGACGTGGAAAATACTTGACGAGTCGAATCCATACCTCATAGGGACCGTCTACGGCGGGATTTTGCTGCTTGAGGTTCATTTTTGATTCGTTACATTTAAGCTTAAACGGAGCGGACGATATGTTATCGTGGGCAGTGTCATTAGTGCGCATAATAAAATAAAAATATTGAAACAAGTAATGTCAAACAGATAATATATCAAAATAAGATAATACCGCTTATTAATTCGTCTAATTAATGCCAATGGCTTTTGAAGTGTCCAAAAAAATTGAATTAAGAGATACATTTAGATTTATTATATCGAAATAAGGAGTTCTATCAAATCGATATATAAGCAGATAAATGGAATTAATTTTTGCAAACATTTTCGGCCAGAGATCGAACGCTATAATGTGTTACGGCGATGATTAAAAGTGACAACAGCCTGAAGGAGATAATTTACTATACTTTACGATCCCGATTTCATCGACGATTCTCTATTTACACAACATCGTTAAACCATCGTTTGCGCCGTGAACCGTGAAATTTATCGGAGCCAAGTCTATCGAAAAAATTTTAATAACCGAAGCTTAATTACCCGACATCAGGTTTTATAACGACAGACATTTCTATCGCCTCTTTCTTTTTCAACTTTGTAACGCAAAGTTATATGTTTTCGATCGATATTCAATTTTTACCAAATCGATGCGCGTTTCAAAATAATTCGCGTCAGGAAATGAAAGATTTACGACTGATTGTGAAATCAAACAGCAATGACAATTTGACATTGACAACGCTCGAAAATGGGTTAGTTTCAATGAAAATAGAATATTTAACGTGACACAATGCAATCGTGTACCGCTAAAAAAAGGCAATTAATGGCAATCTCTTAGCGATAGCATAGAGCACCAAAATATATCGATTATTTGTAAATAACTAAATCAATTTATTGTTTGAAAATGAATGAATTGGAAATTCATCTGATGTTTTGAATATTAAAATTGTGGGCAGAAATTTATACGCGCGTGATATAATTCTTAAGAAAACGTAGAAGTATAAAACCACCAGGAAGTTCACCGCATTTGCACCGTACTTGTAAATTATTTATAAATAATTATCCAAATATAATATATAATTATACAATACATATTGTATAAATATATATTATATTAATATGTAATATAATTATATAATTATTTATAAATAATTTTAAGTAAGAAAATTTACATAGATAATACATGCTTTGCGTGAATTAAAAAATGCTAGTTCATAATAATTGAGTCCGTACCTGGAGAAGCGACAAACACTTTGTTTGCCATTATTACGTAAGAGTAGCAACCACATTTTACAATATTTCTTTCACCCTCGGAAAAACTAATTTCCTCTCTTGTTTCTCGCGACGAAGGAATACGACGGTCCACTCGCTCGCGTAAGCTGCACGACCATTAATTAATCTAATATGTACAAATCGGACTGACAGTACAGCCGCAAAAAGGGACACTTCGAGATTCTCCATGGAAGTGGAAGATCGTCGGAAACGCAACGCGACGATATACATACCGCAAAATCTCTCTGCAATATTTATCACTTGCGAGTCTCAATGCTTACCGTTTGTAAATGTTCGTAATTGTAATAAAGTTACATAGAACTCCACGGAAGTATGGTATCTCGTTATCGATGACAGGTTTCCAGTGCGTGGCATAAACGTCTCGGAAATTGAGAAAGAACAAAAAAAAAAAAGAGAAAGAGTTACAACCAGTGACGATTGTTAATGTCTGTAATGGTGAAAACTGGTCAAATTAATTAATTATTTACAATTCAGTGTAAATTATATCTTGAGAAAATTCACTCCACTCGCATTATCTCTAAGAGATAACTTTCTTCGTCGTCTGGCACGCAAGTTTATTTTACACGCATTACATTTTACTACATTTTCGGATTAGGTACGCGATAGAGGATATCCTCGGGATCGCGTCCCCCTCGTCTACAAGAAGACACTTACTGTCAATATTCGCGGAGAGGGAGAGAGGGAGGGTCGATAGCAAAATATTTGACATACGAAAATAGATGTATAAGATTTTTTTCTTTACATCGTTTCGCTATCACAAAGGTTGTCTACGGTATCAGTAATCATCTAGGGCAAGTTACGATCTGATATGTAATATATACATATACGATACAATATATACATATATCTCTATACGCTTGATAAAAGAAATTTGTGTCAGTCATCTGTCAATCAGTTTGTCCACGGTGACCGCCGTACGAACAGATAAAAATCACTCTATGAAATTTTAATTCTTTTGTTCTCTGTATAGGCCTGACTCTATGGCCCCTTTTCTCTCGAAATCACTTTTCGTTTAAAAAACAGCTATCGTGAAGAAATGTAGAAAGTTATAAATATTATTATTATTACTTAAACAATGACAGTAAACATTTTAAAAATTAAATAAGAAAATTTGGTGGAACTTTTATACGGAAAAAATTAATAAGAAATTTAGACTTGCTAAAATTCTAAAATCTTAATAAATACTATTAAAGTTACTTCTACAACAAGGGTATTAAATTATGGAAGAATTGTTGAACGAATAAAATAGGTCGAGATAAACATGATCCCAAATATCTCGTTCCATCGAATATACATATATTAATTAGATATCTCAGACTCTGTTTAGAGTAAATTACTAATGTATTTATATATCTGCGTGTATACATCTTCTCTCGCCTCTCCCCTTCCCTCTCCCTCTCGATATCTCCCGTTTGATAATAAAACGCAAGGATATATCGTCGAGGAACAATATGTACAATGGTGCACGTACGCGTTGCACGTTCATCATGATTAGCAATAAATCGTGTTGCATCGATCGAAATATTTACACGCACACTCTCCCTGTCATTTCTAAAAAATTTTTCGGAAAATGTGATGCGACCAATGCGAAGCACCGCGCGTCTCGCGAAATTCACCTGAACTCTTGAAATAGAAAGTTCTTACACATTAATGATTTAATTACTTCAATAATAGGATCGGGAAATTTATAAATCTTTAATCTATTATGAAATCCTTTTTCTTCTTGTTTTCGAATGAAGATGAGATAATTAAAGAAATTAAACATAGGGAAAAGAAAATATAGATAGATGATGATATGATTCCTAGGCCAATAGAGTACATGGTCAGGATTAATATACAAAGAAATTAATCAAAATGCCTTCTTCACACGCCTATGAAATAAAAAGATTGTTGATTAAAAATTTTTGAAATCCTCCCAAACACAAAAGAATTTATTTTAATTAAACCGTATATACGAGTCAAAATTGTTTATTTTAATTGACTCAGAGTCAACGTTATTTGTCACATTTTTCGTCCCATGTCACCCCCGCGATAAATTATTGATTACCTTCGCTTCTGTATCGCTTCCGCAAAGTTTCGTTTTTTACCGACAACAATGTCGCGCGTTACACGAAGAGTCAAAGAGGTAGTATTCAATATGATTAACATACGGCAGTGTCATTTGGAAGGGGCAAGACGCCTGTGTACTCTTGGAATTTAGCTAACCGATCAACGCGAACGCGTCGAGATCGACGGGCCGATTGGCATATGGCTTAGGATCATTGTACGAAATTTACGTTGTACGTTTCGACTTGCATCGGTTGCAGGCCGATCTCCTGGAAGCCGTCCTTCAGGCGTGCGCCCGACTTCGTGCCGGTCAACGACGTCCTCGTGACATTGATCTTGTCGAGCTTGTAAAATGCAGTTCCCTGCGCGAGCCTCTCCGTGAGCGGGCAGTGCTTCAACGCCACGTCAATGCCTACGGAGCAGCTATAGCCCTGCCGATGCAGCACCATGAGCGCGCTGTTCACCGGGAAATGCGGCAGTTTCTGATCGTGGTTGGTGCGCAGATTGAGCAAGTGAAGGTCGCACGGAAAGCTCTGACTCAATAATCGCACTTCCGGTGCCATCGTGACCTCCTGTTCGCTGCCGTCCACCACGAAGATGTTCACCGGATAGTTGAGAGTATTGCTCAGATGATTGGCGAACAGTGACGGCCTCGAATACCTGTCCTTCTCGCCGCTAATGTCTTCCAACAACAGCCAGTGCTTGCTGACGGTCCGTCGATTGTCCAGCAAACCCTCGCCCATGCCTCGCGAATCGTCATAGAGGGTCCTACGATCCAGCATCACCTCCAGCCAGCCTGGTTGGTAGCTGGCCGCGCCCTGGCAATGGTTCACCAAAAGCGTCAGTCGGTGATTCGAGTCCTCAATGTAGGCCATGGTTGTAATTGGAAAGTAGTTGCCCTCGATGCCAATGCGCTCGATTTTGGTGCGCTTGATCATCTGGTGGCCGTTCAGATCGGTATAGAACTCGGGCGGGTCGCCGTTCGAGATGTCGGTCTGCAGGCGCATGAACATCTCTGTCTCGCGATTCTTCGGCGGCGTCTCGAAGTCCACGATGTTGCGCAGGTAGATGGCTTCGCCGAGGCCGCCGTCGTGATGGTAGATGGCCACGTGGTGCGTTAGTAGCTTGCCGTACTCGACGGTGAGACGAGAACTCAGGCTACCGCTGACGATGTAAATCTTCTGGTGCGGCGTGTACTCCTCGAGGACGTCCTTGTCGGTGTCCCGGAGATTTGGGTCAGGCATGAAGAGATAAGCACCACTGTGGAACTGCGCCGAGGGGTACGCGGCGAACTGCACGGCGCACTGCATGATCTTACCAGTGGATTTCTTCGTCACGCGCTTCAGAAAGCCCGTCTGCCCGTCAAACAGCAGCTTCATCCGCTGATTCTCGAGTTGCACGTCGCCCACCTGCATGGGTTTGATGGGAAAGACGTTGTCCTTGCCGCAACGGCTGCAATACACCGTCGAGATGGCCTCCGCCGGCACCTTGTCGACCTGTCGCAGGTGATACGTGGCAATCGAAAGCGGTTTCAGCTCCGCCACGAAGAGCAGCACGTACACGTCATGCGTGATGCTGGTGGCGTTCATCACCGGCGCGATTTGGTAGGGTATGGGGTTCTTTTGAGGGTCTAGGACTTTGATTTTATATGACGTGACTTTGAGACTGATCACTTCCTGCCTGGGCTGCGCCAGTGGATTGAACAGAACGATCTTCTTGGTCTCATGGCCGTTCACGCCTATTGGTATTTTCTTCGGCAACTTCTCATAACTGTCTCTGTCCGATTCGGCTAGTACATAGACGGAATTCGATTTGCCACTGACGGTGGCCGCGAGCGACTGAATGGCAAAGCTCTGCAGACTCGTCGTGTCCGAGATCGACTCGAAAAGTTTCAGCGCGTAATCCTTCATGACGAAGGACTTTGAGGTGCCGGTGATCGCGTCGTGATGCTGGAACAAGCCTAGATTACGCCTCGCCTTCACCAGCTTCTCGAAATACGTCTCGTAAAGTTTTATATCCTTGCCAGATTGCTTGGCGAGATTTAGTGTGATCGTGTAGAGGATCTCGGCGGATCTGAGATTCGCCTCGAGCTCGCGGTCCAGGATCTTCATGTATGGTCTGGTGGTGAAGTAGCCGCTCCAATAGGCTGGTCTACCCTCGCTGAAGATATCTGAGTACACGAAAAAGTCACCCGTCAACGACGGGAACTTGCTTACGCGTTTTTGTATCTCACGGAAGTAGTCTTTCGGCGTGCCAAACACCACCTCGGCATTGTACTCCTCCTTGCGGCTGTTTATGTAGTCCATCAGGATCTTGTAGTTGGTGTACTGTTGATCCCACTCGATCGCGTGGTCGTATCTGAAATACAAACAATAGAGGGAAACGTGATATTTCATTAATAAAAACACTTTTATTTTTTTACACATGTTATAAAAAACAACTAAATCATATTTAATGATAAAAGAATTATTATTTATATTTTCAGTTAAAGTATAAAATAGTAACACATTTGTCTATCAAATTATAATTATAACTAAATTATGAATATTTTACAAAACTTGAAAATAAAGGAGGCTACATGTCTCTCTTTCAAAACAATGTTATTAAAAAAATTAAAATTAAGAGAAAATTATAAACAAAGAAATGCAAACGTATACACAGAAAAATATTCTACAGACGAGAAAAGCAATTATTTATTTTATTTTATTTCGTTTAAATAATAGTTTTCTTCAACAAAGAATATTTTCTTAATAATAGTTTAAGATACACTTGTCACAAAAGTCCAGAATTTGCTTTAAGTATTATAAATGTGACTCTATGATGACTTTATGGTAGATTTGCGGATATATAAACTTACTTAATACTTAAACAAGTATATTTACTCGTAGGTAGTATATATTTTTCTGTGTAATAAATGTGTAATAATGTGGAAACAAGAATGTTTTTCGAGATAAAGTTATGCGAACCTAAAGTCGTCGCCGAGTGGCATCAGCACGACGTTGTGGGTGAACAAGGAGCCAGTTCTCGCGTATTGCTCCAGCAACAGCTCGGCCATCTGCTTGACATTGTTGGGCGTGATCTCGACGGCACGAACCGAGTACTCGGTGTACTCGCCACGTATCTTACGGAAGTCGAAGTTAAGGCAGACGTGCGGATGCGGGCCACACGAATGCTTGATGTTGTAGATGTCGAATGGCTGATTGTGGGTGAGCATGTCGGCGGCGCCGTCACGGTCCCACGGCTGCCGCCAGACGAAGTCGCCGTACTGCTTCTTGGCGAACCACTGCTTCCACGCATAATGTATCCTCTGGATCACCGTGCCAGACGCGCCCGAGGCCCTGAGGAAGTAGGGGATGGTGCCGCCGTGGCCAAACGGGTCGACGGACCAGCCCGACTCGGGTATCACGTCGAGATTCGTTTTCAGCCACTGGTGACCTGAAGTTTGGGAAAGGAAACTTCTCTTACAGCATCTATAAATTACAGCTTCTATGCGAGGTGCATTTGAAGACTAAGTCAATAATGGAAATCGATAATTTACTTGCGATTGCTTTAATCATAATTATTAGTTATAGCAATTTTCTTTGAATAAGCATCACCATAGAAATATTCTTCAAAAAATACCAAATATTTTCGGATGACTTCGAGAAGATGGTAATTTTTTTTGTATAATTATATTAAAATGCTTTAACTCTTTGAAATATTTGCAAGAAAGCATCTGGATAAAATATCGATCTCTCTTAATGCAAGGCGCACTATGCTTTATTGTTAGATAAAATAAACGATTGAAAGATATTAAATTTATTGATGTTGACTTCAAAGTTTCAAACGACACGTATAAAAAGACGTCAACAATTTTTAAACGCTAAATTAGATATTCTTTTCATTATTTTACTTTGAAATTATTTGTATTTGCAATTCATCATTTAAAGTAGAAATTTTAGTTTGCTAACGGGATTCGATATATCTCACGTACGGTTTTAGTTTATTTTCGTTTAATCTGCTAAAACTAATCTACAACTTAATTATGGATCGCGTATCGCAAAAGCCACGTCTGCCGGCCTTTTTTACGGCATGCATTAATTTGCATCGGGGAGAGCCTTTTAAAGTTCATTCTGCGCGATGCGATCAAATATTCATAATGCGGATTAATCCGCTGTTTCCGTGTCCTGAATATTCTAATTCTTCGAACTATGATGAACGCGCACTGAAAGCGAAAATTTACTGACTGTGTGTACATTGAAATATTCAATGAACGAACAACATGATAAAGTCAGTCAATGAAACGATATAGCTCTAAAATCACTGATTAAAAGATCAAAACGTTCAGATGACGTAAAATCCGCTATCATATTTAGCGAAAATGTGTTTTTATTATCAATAAGATTTGGTTCCGCAAGCTTCTCATATATTTTAAACAATGTGTTATTTATAAAACTTATAATTCATGTAGCCTGCGTTTAACAAATACTTTTAATTAATATAGTACGAATGCGTAAATACATTAACATAAAAACGGTATAAAATATAATAAAGCAGGATATTTCCAAAGCTAAAACGAAGGAGTAAACCGGAGCTGGTTGGATAAAGAGCCCTTTAAATAAAGAGAGTCAGGGTAAATGGGATTAAAGGAATACGCCATTAGTGGATGGGAAACATCGGGCTCGTCGAAAAAGTTAGTGGCACCACCGCGGTTAGGAAGAGGGTCGTCGATCATGCCCGAGCAGGGCCAGACGACGCGGAAACTTACGGCGCGGTTGGCGAACGCGAAACCGCGAAATTAATCCCCGCAGGAACGCGGGTAGGCTCGCCGGGGAAAGGCTGATAGAATTAGCTCCCGCGAAGTCGGTGGCAGTTAGACGATAGGAACAAAAGTACATCCTCCTACTCTCCTCCCGGTCGGTTGTGACAAAGCTGAGGTGTCGTGTACGTTATCAGCGTTAACGATCGTTCGACTGATGTTTTTAGCATAATCTCGTGAATGATTGTTACGGGTTGACAAGTACAATAAATGATATCTGCGAGACACGCGAAGAGTACGGTCTATAAATCAAACGGATTATGTTGCTTAAGCAAAACTCTTTCTCTATGATGTACATCGATATCTTATTACATTTTGCAGATGATATCGTATTTCACGTTGAAGGGAATTTGACTTGGGGTAAAATTGATTAATTGATGATTTGACTTGAATGAAATTGGATTCGAACGAGATTTTCTGAAAATTGGCAATTATTCAACGTCCGTATGTATAAAGATAGGAATCTGGGTATTTAGAAAAGTCCATTGTTCGCGATTTAATACCATTCGGGGAGTATGCGGATATTAATGTTCACTTTGTGACGTGAACATCTCGTGAATCTACCTAAAATCCAAATTCTCGGGGTCATTCGCAGCTCGCTCGCAACCCGGAAATTGCATCAATTATTCGAGAAAGCCAGAGCTCGGCCGCAAATTGCGCGTTCGTCGTACTATCCCGCCGATGGAGCTCGCATTATTGTGGAAGTCCGGACATAGAGAGAGAGAGAAACATAGAGCTAGAGAAAGAGAGACAGAGACAGAGAAGGAGAGAGATGGTAGAGATGGTTGAGAGGAGAGAACGCAGATAGAAGCCAAGGTGGGAAAGAGGGACTAGAAGGGTGCCTAATGCGGGGAATAAACCATTAAACTGTACTCAGCCGGTGCTCGACTGATTATAACTCGTTAGAGCTGCACGACATGTGTGCATTAACAGAATTATCGCGGGTTACAACGCGTTGCAACCCTCCCTGAAAGATTGCGTCTCTTTCACGTGTGAATCCACTGCCATTCCTGCAAGATTCGAGCGAGATAATCGGGAGGGATTACTTTCTAAGAGAACTGAAGCCGACCTTGTCTGTTTTAAGCAAAAATAGGTATTCCCGAAATATAGAATTGTGAATTTTAAATAAAAAGGAGGAACAATTTTGTTAAAATAAAACTTAAATCCTTTCGAAAAGAAACTTGTCAAATCATGACAGAAAAAATATAATCATGCAAACAAGATAATGTTATATATGATATGAAATTTAAAAAATAAACGAGTGAATCATTAAGATATTTTTTTCGACTGCACGTTTCAAGTTCCTACGATCAGAAAGAAGGAGAGAAATGAGGAAGAAAAACCTACAGTCACGTTCTGGTGCTCCGAGATAGAACGTGCAAGTGGGAAAGTGCCGCATGTCGAGATGCCACGTGAGATACGGGGTATATGCTGCATGGAGTAAATCAACGTGCTAATTTTTTGGTTCCAACTTGATTCCCGTGGAATTTCAAATGTCAACTTTATCACGAAACGCTCGAAGGAGTCAGTATTTTTTTATATTAAATTCTTTTATAAATACTTTAATTCGATATTCGGATAACAAACGAAATGGAAATTAGGATGGCTAATTCATATTTTTATCTCTCATTGATTGAAAAAAAAATTTATATAAAGCGTTGATCCTTTTTTTCGAAATTTTCAGAATGTTTTAATGTTTCTATTTTAGAACTTAGTATAGATTGGGTTTTGAAATATCTAAGTGCAATTCCAATCTAGTTCAATTAGGAGTAGGAGAAGAACCATGACGGCATTTGCGTGAATAATGCAAGACTTTCACACTCGTGTTTGTCGTCGATTATTAATAGTCAGATCGGACGTAACGCGATAAGCCGCCGTGAAATTTTCAAACACTCCATAAAACAAAGAAGAGGCGAGTCTATCCATAATTGGCCAATAATGAGAGACATCGTGCGCCACTTGTTGCTTTCGTTCCGAGTTCTAATCACCGAAGCCGCTACGTCAATTCGTACGATCCTTACATTTTTCCCAGCGGAGTTCGCCGGACCGAGCTCGTTAATCGCTATTAATTAGTACCGACCGACAGACCGCAATTCCAACTGGAACATGTGATTAATATGGACTAGTTGCATTTTGAATCAGATTTATTATTTATAATTTGGTATCGTTAAACGGTATCCCGTCATTTCATCTTCCGTCTACCCTCACTCTACTCTCAATAGTTTTTCAATATAACGATTTTATTATGTAATAATTCAATGTCAAACCTTAAAAAGCTCTATGGAATATCTGTACTTTATTTTTAGACTGCTTTATAGGAAATATATAAAGATAAATTTTTTTGTACGTTTCAATGCTATAAAATTATACTATGCTGATCAGCATAATATAATTCGAGATTTTATAGACAGATTGTGTGACAGACTTTTATATACACGATAATTTATATTTAAAACACATGCCGGGTTTGCCGCAAAGCGAGAAAACTAACGGATTTTCCTGTCAAGTAGTATTTACGGGATTATCCCGGGTGCATTGCAGCCATGTGCCCCGCTAATTGCAGCTAATTTCCAGCGTCGGTATCGGCGAACGGGAACGACCGAGAGATTCTGCGACAGCTCGGTAATGGACCTCGTCTCGATGCGCTTCCGGTTATTATCGTTCCTCCACCGTGTTACAGGTGAGCCGCGAGGGAATGACCCGCGTTTATCTCTGCGATTCACAGCCGACATCGCAACACGGCCATCTGGACCATCGCGTTGTTTTCCCTGTTATCGAATACGCTGGTCTCGATTGTGGAAAAACATTTCTCGCTTTACTGCAAACGTCTGCAGTCTCATGATTGGTTTTTAGTTCCGCAGTTTCAACCCGTATAAAAGGAATAACACGAATGGGAAGAACAGAGGCATAGTAAACTTTAAAGATATAAATAAAGATGCGATACTTTAAAAAGAAAAATAGAGAGAATGACGTTAAGTATGGTTGTTCAAAAAAATAAATATATAAATAATCTGTAAATAAATAAGTATAATAAGTAACATTATCGTTTTAGACAGTTCTGCATTTTTAGTTTATTATAAATGATCGATGTTGCCATTCTTTGAGAACGTTTTCCAATATATGCACGTACATACATTTAGGCAAAATAAATATACTTATTTAAATTAGAATAATGATACAACGAAGAGTGACAGACGACGGCGATGCTCGGATCCGAAATGAGACAGACAGGCGGATAATTAATTTGTCGTGTTTATGATTCATGGAGAACGGATTTCCATCGCAAACACCCCGCCGTTATGATACGATCGCTCCATTGTCCTTACGTCGAATCAGGCCGCTCGGGGCCGTATATCAGTCGGCCATTCTGATCGAACAGGTGCGATCGGAATGAGATGCGTTCGCGTACGGCCTCGTAAATTATGCCGATCCGCTCGCCATGCGTGACGTCCGCGATTTGTTGCGGCATGCAGTTGCGGCCGAATGCATAATTCTACGCGCGGAAATCCGTCCATAATGTCGTATGGTTAAAGGTTACTCTACTAATAAAAAAAAAAAACGAATATAAAATCAGCGCCGCGCGATCGATATGCAGAATTTAATCACGATTTCCACACATGCATCAACAGAAGATGCGTTAATAATTAGACATATGTAATATTCGGAACGATGGTTGATGGAATATTTTTAGGTGATCTTGATCTTATGAAGCATCACGTGATATATTTACTTCATTATACTCAATCGAGATCAAACTATAAATTTATCTTTTCTGCAATATATATAAAATGTGTCTTTTCAAAAGAAATTTATCTTTTACTCTTTGAGGCACGGAATTTTAGAAAATAAAAAAACTATGTTGCACAGAAATTTTATTTTTATAAAATTTAACAAAGTTAGTTTATTTTAACTAATGAGGAAATAATATCAGTGTGACATCTGTTGGTGAAATTACTAACTGGTTTAAATAGGCGGGACTAATTTTAAACCTCTGTTTTAGTAGCACTTGTAATTTTTCGAGGTGGTATAAAAAATATCCCACCGTGCATATTTACGTATCAAAAAGGTGGGACACTTTTAATTCTGCCTCAAAGAGTTAAACAGTTACATTTAAATATACACCCCTCGAGAATTATTTGCTTTAAATTGAGGTAACTTGTATGACAATTTTGTACTCTCCGGTTTATTCCGAATTATTCTCTATATGCTCAAAGTTCTCTCTTTCTCTCAAATTTCCATGGGCACCGGCATGTTTCGAACAGAGTTCAGAGCAATCGAACGCGTCGTCCAAACTCTCGCGGGATTGTCTCGTTTCTCTCTCTTCCTCCTTTTCTGGCCTTTTCCTTCCGTGTCGCCCCGGTGCAACAGCCACCGGTCGCTCCTCTCTCGGGGATCTTTCGATTCCGAAATAAGATCTCGTCGGCCTTCTCAATGGCAATTCTCGAGCGAAATACTTATGGCTCGGAAAGTTCTTCGTTGCTGTAACCTTTTATATATGTATGTGTGTGTGTGTATTTATATATATTATATATATGTATCTACATGTGTGTGTGTTGCACGCGACTCTTACACGACGGCAATCTTGTCGCTGCCGATCTCGCTCGATAGCATGATCGGATTTAATCAAGCGGAAGGAAAAGTGCAATTCGGGATGCACCGGGCAGGAACGGAGGAAGTCGTGCTCTCTTCCGATACTCCATCGTATACATGTTTCAAACTGAGATGTGTGTACCATGTTTTTTACATAAATACATTATTAAGATCTTTCCTGTTAAATTTTTTATTTCACTTACTTTTTTACTTTTATTCTATTTATAATTCACGTATCAGAAGACACGTATATTAGATCGTACATATTTCATAATTCTCAATCATCTATTCGCGCATTAAACATCAAATGCGCTAGTTCTGTTTTGTGTTTTGTCTCCGGTATTTAGCGCTGAATCGTGAAACTAAAGTTAAAGCCGTAAATACAACGCTGCTTTATGCGCAACATCCGCTCGTTTTGCGTTTCCGTTCTGCGTTCTCATCTCGGCGAATCAACTGCAATTGCGATCGACACTCGAGGATCTAATTACGGTCGACCCCTTTTCTTGGCGCCTTGTTTCATCTCTCCCTCCGAAGGGCGGCGAGAGAGAGCAAAGAAGGCGTTGGAAAAAAAAGTTGAACAAGAGGAAGGAAAAGGGAGGGAGGGAGGGAGAGAACGGGAGGTACCATTGTCTTCCGACTACCGCAGGATCTCGTTAGCCTACTTTCGCCCTCCATCTTTTTCTCTCTCTTTCTCGCTTTCTCCCCTATGATCCTTCAGGCGTACATCGCTTTCCTTTCCGCGTGTAACGCACGTCTCTCCGGTTTTTTTCCGCTTAGATAATCACCCTCCCTCGAACGCCGCCCATTTTCCGCCTATTATCGTCGCTCCTCTCTTTTACCTCGCGCCCACATCATTTTGTTCTTAGATCTTTTCCTGCCTTAAACCTTCCGCTTCCCACGTTTCTCCGATATTTTCACAAATCTGCCCGCATTATTATCTTCAGGCTTATGCATCCGAAAAGATTTTAATGCGAAATATAATGCGCCTGCATTATGCTTCACGTAACAATTTTCGTGCAAGTATGCAGTTTCTAAGGTTGTTTTTTTTATACAACTTTTTACGTAAAACTTTTCCCTCACGTCACATTGTGTCATGTCCGTTCTTTATTGTATCTGTCAACACAAAATCGAAACCATAACAGTGTGTTTACTCGGATGATTCTCCTGCATATTGCGCAACAAAAACGTAATTTTAAAATATTGATATTTCAATGTATTTTTTACCATGTATAGCTTACCAAGTAGTTGAAAAAAATCGGCCCTTTGTCTATTATTCTCGAGTCTATTTGAACTCAATTCTTGAGTCTATTTGAACTCAAATCTTTAAAATAAATTCAATTTTTTTTCAATTTCAATTATTTTAAAGATACAATCAATTTTGGAAAAGCATTTAACTAAATTAAAAATTTATCACGCATACGTTAATTTTGTGTTCGTTAAATCGCAACTATGAATTAGTTAACATATTCATTAAAGTAGACATTGTTTAGTAACATAACGTGCTGCCTTTGCGAAACAGGCATGCCGTGTTTATTGCCGCATATTCTCCGTCTCGAGTAGCGAAATAAGGCTCTATCTTTTTAACGACGGAAATTTCGCGATCGTTCCACGAGCGGTTACGAGGCGAGGCGCGCCCGACGAGCGACTGGCGACGAAAACGCCTGTAACTAGCTGCTCTCTCGGTCAAAGTGCTCTCGGTCTAGTCAAGAGCCATAACCGTAACTATTCTGTAGCCCCGCGGAACAATAGCTGTTTCACAATAATAACAACGACGCGGGCGCAATAACTTCCACGTTCATGCGCAGCGGAGCCGAGGTGGGTGAAGCTTCCAATTTTTGAATATCCTTCTGGGAGATATTCGAGCCGCGGGATGTCTCGACGGATATATTCGAAATTACAATGTGCGAGAGGAATAAGAATGCCATTTACAAATAATTCTTGTCGACCAAAAAAAAATCGCGCGCCTTTCCACCAGATATTAATTTCCTTTGAATCAGGCCCGTCAGTTATTAGCGGAAAAACACGCAAACGCGCACGCAAGGCATCACTGCGCAACGTGACATGTCGCATTCATGGTGGGATCACGGGGACTCACGCCGGTGGATTTCCGGAAATTGGCGGATTTCGGAATTCGAGAAAACAGAACAGTCGCGGTATATTGCGCGTGCTGCCGCGTGCCATTTCGATGCAAATAACATCGATACACGGCAGCTCCCATGGCGGTCCACGACGAAGTCCGGCCGTTAAACGAATGTTCTCCACGATCGAGAAGAGGGTCGTTTCGTCGGCGATGAAAATCAATTGGTCGCCATGACGATCGTTTATTGATCTTGGCGTGTGTATATTCGGCGAAGGATTACGGCGAATTCACTCAGACGACGACAGGCAGCAGCCTCCTATTACAACTTCTTCGGTGTATTCTCCGTATTAAGATCTATATTGTCTACCCGGGGCATTCTACCCTGTATACACGTATACCCGGAGCACGAAGCGAAACAGAACACGGAAACAGAATGCGAGTTCGGGGAGAAATATGAAGCCTTCAGGATACGACGTGGCCCGTAAACGCTTTTATCCCGCACGATATTTGCAATGGATTTTCAGAGGTAAAAAGCAGGAGGAGCATCGACGACGATCAGCGCGAGAGAACTGTGTGCAGTCTAAAGCGACGGTCGGGACCGAGACTCCGTTTCGCTTCGATATTATCGTCGTTCGCAGGATTATGTTTAATACTCGGTCGTCGTTTATTAAAAGATCGTTCCTTTGTTCGCGCGCCGTGAAACTCGAGCGAGGAAACGGGAGCCCTCGTCTAAGACGGTAGGCTGTCTCTTCGCAGCATCGCCTGAATACCTGTTCGCGAGATTAATTTTCTAGACGAGAAGAAGGCGAGAAATGGAATTTAATGTGACACCAACCCAAGCGACAACTGAACGCTCAAAGATGTTTCATAAAATGAAATAATTATTTAGATATAACTAGAAAATCTCATCAATGGCATATACATATACAGACTTTTAGAGAATAATTATTTACATTATTTTACAATAAAAATAATTGGAAAATACATATAAAATGAATATTCTTAATAATATTCATTTTAACGACGGAAATTTTGTTACTGTTCCACGAGTTATATAAAATAAATATATATATATATATTAATATTTATAATAATATAATTATAATTTTATATGTAATTTTAGAAATATTATATATACGTGGAATGTATATTATTACACGCGCGCGTGGAATATTTTGTAAATTAAAAAAAATATATATTATATAGGCTCGAGCGTAAAAACTACAAAATCTTGTATAATGTATATAATAATTATATGTAATATAATATAATATACATGTATGTATAATAATTATTAAAATATTATATGTACTATATTTTTAACATATAATAAATATTTTATATTTTATAAATCCCACGCAAAAATATTACTTCTAATTATAAAATTTTAATTCTTGGTTTTTAAAAGAATATTTCATATTTTAAATTAAATTTTTTTAAAGCGCATTTATTCGACACTGTTATATATTTGTATACCAAATGAATATTTTGATTCTTTAATATTCGTAACAAATTTTCGATGATTAAACGTCAACGTTTGTAATTATATTGAAACAAGCTAAAAGTCTAAAAATGATAATCCAATGTCACTGAATGATCTTTCAAGCTAGAAATGTTTGCAATTATTAATCCGTGATTTACAAACGACAGTTATGTTAATACATTAATCGTAATCGCGCGCACGGGCGTTGTTTGCGTTTTCGTCGATTAATGCACGCGATTTATGCGCGGTTTATGCACACTCGCGGCAAATTGACGATAGCACACGCCGGACTTTCGTGTTTACAGCGCGGGGATTGCCGTCCACGCAATCGCGAATATCGACGGCGAGTGTTTGCGCCGATGCGGCGCAACGTTGGTGTAATGCGTCCCTTCTAAAATACACGCGTGCCCGAATATATCGTGTATCCAATACGCCAGGCAGTTTAGGGCGACAGTCGTTAACGGTGGCTGCGCCGAACTTGGCGATTTAACGTTCTAGGCGCGAACGCGCGTCGCGCCATACATATTCAGTGGCTTAATAATTAGGAGTTAATACACCTGAGCGGCATTATTTCAATTTAATGCCGGCGCCGCGGCAAAATCGCAAATGTTCGCGCGCCCGCGAAATCACCGTTGAGAGACCGACGCGCATTCCCTCCCGCATCGCGACATTGGACGTTACATAATTCGTGGCTCTATGCATTTGCCACCACCTTTGCTCTTATTCGATAATTCCACTTGCAAACGGCAACTACGATAAAGAACCTTGGAACAATTGCGGTTATTATCGATGCGGCTCGCAATATTTGAATATAGATTATAAATCCGAGACACGAGATAATAACAGCAATAAAACCAAAATAGGAGGAATATTTTATGCGCTGTATCCTTCCGGTGGCCACGGATGGGACCCACCTACGGAACGTCCCACATTAAAGACGACAGTCCTTTATTTTAGGTCTGTGTCCTTTAGATTTACTTTTTTCCTAAAAACTCACTTTTGTCCTTTATTTCTGAAAAGTACCTATGTTTCAGTCTTTATCACCTTTGTATATTTTGTGTAATGTTTAAATAAAGATGAGTTTCTTTTTTTTATATTTAACTGTCTTAGTTTACAAAACTTTACTTTTCTTTCATATAAATATATATTCAGGGAAAAAATATTAATGATAATAAATTTACATTGCACTTGTTTGTGGAAGAAGGGCGGGTGGCGGTGTCTTTTATTTTTCTCACAAAGAAATATGGTCACCGTATAGTATATCCTCCATGTAACCCTCTCAACATTTCGAAATGAACACTTTAATAATCTTCTCTATATATTATATTTATTTCGTAATATCTCTCTATATATTATATTTATTTCGTTGCTCTGCAATACCCGCAGGATATACATTTCGCGAATACGAACGGACAAAATGGGGGGACAATATCTCAAAGATAGCGCATCGCAATTCTTCAAAGGCCGAGGCAACAAAAAGCGTGCATATTCGTTGCGAAAAATTTTGCGTTTGGGCGCGCAAGTTTAATATGGAGATAAAAGGAAACGTTCGCGTTCCTCGTTACACGGAGGAGAGCAGGCACTATTAACAACGGGGGCCTGGCACAAAGCCCGGACGTATTAGCGTACGCGGGAAAAGAGGATCGCCCGCGCCGTTGCGTGCCGCGGCACAATGGAGATTCGGTTTTTGCGCCTGGCGATGAATATACGCCGGCCGCGCAAAAACAAGCTGTTAGATCCGCACGACGACAATTATTTCGTGCGGACGCGCGAACACAAGTGCGAGCGGATGCATTATTCGGGCGAGTGCAGGCGCGCGCGCGCGCGCTCTCTCTCTCTCGAGGACCCTCATTCCCCCCCTCACTTGTGCATGCGTTTCGCGCGCGTGGAAACCGCGCGACGACAGGTCATAACATGCTGTACGTTTTGTTGTTGCACCCCTTCATCCGCTGTTAATGATTGTACGCTGCTCGTGGAAATTTCGTGTCGCATGCCGTGCTTCTATAACCGTCGCGTACACGCGCCTGGCGCGCCGGCTCTGGATCGTTCGTAGGCAGGAGATATGCGGCGACAATATTTGTTTCCTGAAACGTCGGGATCTGATGCGGAGAGAGCGACAATTAAATGCGGTTCTCACGTTGCCGAGATATGAAACCACCCTGCTCCGCAAAATTGTACGAAATATTCGTATATAACATTTTTATCGTAAATTTACATTTACCATATATAAAATTATTTCGAACAGAGAATGTTGAAAAAAAAAAAGACGAAACTGAAGATTCAACACGGAGAGATAATTGAAACCGAAGATTAGCTGCTATAGCTATGCTTTTTATAAAATTGAATGTGCAATTTTTACTCTCGTCGTATTTGCGTTTCAATCATTAAATAGGTTCCGATAATATTACTTTCGGTTATATAACTAGATTACACATTCAAGATAATTATGTTTCTCTGAGGGAAAATTCAACCTTTCTATTTTTTCTAGAAAATCAATTTTAGAAAATTACCTTTTCTTCTTAGAAAATAATTTTTAATCAATAACATTTAAAAAATTCAAAACGTATTTATTTTCTTATTGCATAATCTTCAGATACAGACGCGAATTAATTAGTATCAACATCGAATTCAATAGATACAACATAATTATCAGAATCGAAAGCTACAGAGTTAAATTAACGAGTGCCCTTTCCGCTTGACTCGCTTTTTAATAATCGCACGAAAGTAATTCTATCCGAGCTATTCTTTTCACGATGCTTCTTACAGCCTTTTCTTATATTAAGTTCCCAACGTGAACTTCTCGAGACCGCCACCGTATTCCATGTTGTGCCAGGTCACGGTACATCTGACCCGGACTGCGCTATATTCGCGAGAACGCGGGCACACGTGGTACACCCAGCAAACATTAGGAATAATCCCGCCGCAGCTATGCGACATACGTACGATAATAGTTATTACCGTCCCTTCCCCCATCTGCGTCGTGATATCCCGGACGATGCGAGCACGCGAGAGCGAGCGAGCGAGCCCCGTGGAAAGGTAATCAACGCCGACTGAAATTTCCACGAGGGTGGTAAAATCTTTCGCGGTAACATTAAACCGAGCGAGAGCGAGAAGGATCCTTTTCCCTTCATTGCGAGAAAGAGTAGGCGGTGTAGGAGGAGGAGAAGCTCGTAATCAGACGGCTCCGAGAGGACGAAGGAGACGACGGCGACGACGTAGCGGAGAGCAATTTTCCGTTGAGAAACCCGCTTGCACCCGCCGGCGCCTTATTACTCTCTCTCCCTCTTCCTTCTTCTCGCAGTCCTGCCGCGTGGCAGGACGGCAGAAATCCTTTCCATCCACTCGAATCTTCTCCCTTTCGCGCAGTGCATCGGTGGGAATCCTTATTGCTTCCTGCCGACCGACACTTGGCTAGCAAACGACAGGGATATCCTAGCTAGCTATCTACCGGTTGCCGGAATTCCGACGTCCTTTTGGTTGTCGATAGAGTGTTTTAAAGCGTTGGCTGATTTTTATAGCGTCGGAAGGAAGAGAATATCCTTTCTCGTTTGTTGGAACTTTCGCGTTTCCGTTTGCGTTTTTATGGGGCTCTTTTTATCGCGGTTCGGAGCGAGCTGAGCGAGTTTTTTTACATTTTATGTTCGCATCTTGGCGATTTCTGTTCACCTTAGTATTAGTAGTATTAGTAATATTAAAATGTTAAAGTAATAATTTTGATATTTTTTATTGTATAATATGCTCGACATAAAATTCAGAAAAATAAAATTAATATTAGAATTGACATTTCATATTTGTATGCATTTCTTGATTTTCTACTATCTAACACGATTTTGAAATTATATCAATTCCATTTCTCTTTAAAGTACTTTAGTAAGATATATTATGTTAGTGCACATACATTCAGATTTGATCTGAACTTTGTCACTTTGCACACCAGCCATTTCTCTTTATTAATTATAATTAATTATTGTCATAATCTTGAACTTATAACAGGGAAATTTATTCATATTAGTTTTATAACTTTAAAAGTATCTTCAGACCTATCATTTATTTAAATTATTTTTACGTGTCAGAACTTTTTAAATCACCGAAAAATTAAGTAAAAAGCATTTACTGCACAAGTTAACATTACTTCGTATAAATTAAAATCTCAAGTTTTTTTTTATATCAAATCACTTTTTTTTTTTCATAATTGTAAGTTTAGCAATCTGAAGATGAAAATCCTTTACAGTAATTATTTATAATTTCTAATATATCAAAATGATCATGATTAGAATGTGTTTTTTTGTACTTACCTTCAATGAGCTGGTCCAGCATAGCATAAATGTGAGAAGTCGCTTCATCAGTCATGACCCAGCCTCCGGTGGTCATTTCCAGTCGACCGTCCTTGACTAATCTTTTTATGACCATTTTCTTCGTCGGATGAGCACTGAAAATGAAAATGAAACCTGTGATAAGGAAAAATAAATGTGAGTTTTAAAAAATGGAATCGAACCTTACAAAGATCATGTGAAAGAACATTTTTCAAGTTTTGATCGTTTACTATTAGTAGAAAAAAATAGAATATAAGAGAAGAATGTAACATGAAACTCTTGTTAATTTATAAAATTGAAAAACAATTGAAGCACAAAACTACAGATATTATATTTAAATTCTGATCCGAAAAATCGATTGTAAATTTAACGGTTAACGTATAGATGAAGTTGATTTGTGTTTGGCGTAAATAATCGTTCCCCGCTGTAAGTGATCAATTCCGGTTTGACTTTGGATCAATGTCGAATTTAATCATCCTCGCGTGACTCGTCCTGACTCGCGTTTGTTTTATACTAGCTATCACGCAATTCGGGTCGCAAATCATATTTATCGCCGCCGCCGTCGCATTTCAGCCAGTTAGGATTTACGTGATTTGTGCGTCCGAGTGTTATGTACGACCTACATATCCTTCCCTATTCGAAGGTGGTTTCCACATTACGTCGTTTATGTCGGCCATAAAGCCGCCACGGATTCCACCTGCTATATGTCTCTCTCTCCCTCCTTCCCCTCCCCCCTCTCTCTCTCTCTCTCGCACACTCACACATACAGTTTTCCCAGGTGGCTAGTAGGTTGGTTTAAGGTCGCTAAAGCTAAGGTGGTTACGTCCAGGCCAAACTAGGGCGTTTTGAGGATGAGCTTTCCTCGACGTGAGTCTGTTTAAACTGCACCGCCACCGATGTAATAAATTTTTTATATACGTTGGATACAATTTCCTGGCGTTTTATGTTCTCAGGCCTGCGGTGCATGTCGGTGTAATCGATCTGATTGGTCATATACAAAATTTCAACAACAAATATTTCAAAATAAAAAAGTGATTATTCTGAATTACCATCTTTTTTTATAAAAATATAAAATATAAAAAAAATAAAATTTTATTAAATTTATTAAAAGAAATTATCTATCATAGATTGTAATTTTAAAGTGTAATATAAAATCTAATCAAAATTTTATTAAATTTTTCATATTATTAAATTTTATTAATTTTATTAAAACGGATCAAATTTAATTTCAAGTTCTAAATTAATTTTTCTATAAACTATGTAATGATTTTAGTACGACAAATGTCATCATTTTTAACAAACGATTTATGTATAAGCAAATGTAAATAAATGACGAACAATCGGAATCCATATATATAATTAAAAAAAGATCATAAGAATCCTGATGATAAAATTTTTTGTTTCTTTTTAATTTTCCTGCTCTTTAGCTCGAACTATACGATTTGACAATTCGCAAGCATTTCTATTTTTATTTTTTCCTCAATGATCCAATAAAATTCGTATCGATCGAGGTGACTATCGAGTAAAAATCTTCGAATAAAAATTACTTTTGAGCAAACCTGCGCGAGATCTCATTCTGTCTCTAACAACTGGAGGAGAGTAATGAAAGCGAGCTCCCCAGTGAAACTCATCTGAAACTTATCATTTTATCCGCTCTCTTTCTCTCTCTCCTTTCTCGAAATCCACTCGTGACACTTCTTCGTCTTCTTCATCCCTGCTTCATCCACAGCTTTTCCGCGGCTCGTTAAGGAGAGAAGAACCGCCACCCGCCGTTGTTCTCGGGTTTCCGCTCGGTTCTTTCAAGTGCGAAGTGGTTCGAGAATCACCACCATCCAGTTCCTCTGATCGCTCTCTCCCTCCCTCCCTCCCTCCCTTCCTCCCGGCTTATTTTACAACAATCCATTTCCGAGAGAGATGCTTGCGTGCGAGAAGCCTGCGGTTTACTTAACACACTAACGCACGGAACGTTTATCTTTAATTAGAAACGCAGAAGCCAATGACAGTTTCGAAGCGTTCGTATTCTCTAAAGAATAGAATAACATCGAGAAGAAACTCCTCGATCGCGAATTCAAATTTCAAAGATAAATAATGAATGTTGCATTACCAGATGTACACAATTATGCGAGCTTGTTAGTTTTCAATGTCGTTTGCACGATGTATTCTTTCCCACTGAATTATATTTTACAATTTCGAAAAAAAGCTCGCGAGATTATGAGAAAAGTCATAATTTACTTAACATACGAATGCACTAACCGCTGTTTGTCTTTAATTACAAATGCAGAAGCCAACATTCGCATCAATGAATCATCCCCCTAGGAGAACTAGATTGGGAAAACGATATTAATTATATCTCGCGAATTCCAGGAATAACAATCCGCTCGCTGTTTTATCGGAAATTTGCAGACCGTCGCTTTGAAAATCTTATACAATTTTTCTTTGTTTATTCTGTATAATTATTCAGCTTATTATTATTATTTATATTATTCCTTCTATAATCTATGTATTTTATTTCATTTGGCTATATTGTATCTATTAATATTATTATTATATATATATTATCGTGCTAGCTTTCAATATTTTCAATTTAAATATAAAAAGGGCGAAGTCTACATACATTCGTTTTGTATAAATATATTATAGCTTGAAGAATATTTCCTCTCTCTCCGGTACATTTTTTGACAGGAAGCACTATTTGAGGCACTATTGCTTCCTTCCTCTCTTTTATTCGCAAATATTGCAAAACGCTTGATCGCGTATGCACATAAAATGCACTTACCTGTCCCACCATAGTGATAAGAAAGAAACCTCGCTCCAGATAAAGGTCATGTTCGGCCACTGCTGCAGCTTCGAGACCATGTTATTTAGGATGCTCCTCGTGGAGCTATGGAAGTACTGCTCGAACGTCTTCAGCCATCCCGGGTCGGTGTGACTGTGAGGCACAAGGATAACCTGCAACAGAGAAACGCGATACCGTCGTGAGTTTTATCAGAAACGTGCCACAAATAGCAATATGCCGGGGCGTGTAGGTTAATGCTGCCTCTCATAAAATATCTAGTGCAGCCGGAAGCATTACTGAAGAGCCTTTGTAAAAGCAATAATTAATTGTAACGAATTGGCGGAAATTTCTTCTATTCGAGCAAATAAAGATAATGTAAAAAATGTAAATTGAAATTCTACTTTATACATATATATAAAATAGCGCGTCTCGTGCTATTTATATTATTTCTTATTATTTTGTATTATTTATATATTTTTATTACGATGGTTTTTACATCACACTACATATGCAGGAATTACATCTCGAAATATGTTTTTTAATAATTTACGACTTTATTTTACTAAAATTTAAAACAAAAGATTAATTAAAAACGGCAGAATTTTTCAAGAATAAATAATTGATATCGATGAGTTTAACATTTTCTATTAATTAATGACAAATTTAAGTTGTCTATCATTTCACTAAAAGCTAAGTAGTTAAAGACAAGATTGGTCGGACTGAACTTTAATCTCGAAAAGCACCGAGGTTCTGTATCGACGTGTTCGCTTGTCGTTAATCAGAATCTTTCGAAATGATCTATTACCGAGTAGTACAATCCAGTCGATCTTGATTTTCGACGGTAACAGCCTGCTAACATGGAGATTCGTTAATTAGCTTACACGACATTGACATCGGGTTGACGACGTTATAACGACAGTGTAATTGATACACTGCCGCTTCTCATCATTATTAATCTGCATTCGCAGCCGACGAATGGACCTGCAGCTCCCAGAGACGATTTGTGCGATTTATTAGTTTACCTCTGGTGGACTCGCGCTCTCGGTAGCGTTTAAAAAGAGTGTTTCAATCTGTCTCGAGTATCGACGTGTCGATATTTGGAGTGGAGTGCGAATGACATTCCTTTTTTTTTCTCCCTCGACAGACGCGACTATGCGGGCGTGTGCCATCGCGCGATTTTATTGCTCGCTTTGTTGCTAATATTTCGCACTGGAATGCAATTAAAACGCAACCGGATTTTTAAATATCGCGAGATCCCGATACAGGCTCAAATGCGGTACAATGTTGCTCTCTTTGTTGGAAACAAATAATCGTTGCAACGATAATTCCATTTTATTGCGAAAATTAAGGATACCCTGGCAATTAATATAGATACGCGAGAAGTGAGACGTCTGATTATTGTAATCCCAATGTAATCACGCTGTAATCACATGTCGTAATCACATCGTGACGATTAATCATTTGAAGTTAGTGTTTAATTTAAAACCCTACGATGTATTGCGTAATCTTTTAATTCATAATCAATACTCGACTCAATCGCCTTTCGTTGTATATTTATAAAGAGAATACTTCGACAGATATATGATAAGTTCCATTCTAAATAACTCGGTCGCAATATCTTCTCTGTCTCTCCCTCCCTCCCTCCCTCCCTCCCTCTCTCTCTCTCTCTCTCTCTCTCTCTCTCTCTGTACCGACATGGAATAGTGGAACGACAATGTCAATATCGCATAATTGATATACATACCGCTGTAGCGAGTATTAATAATTCAAATGACGTGAGACGCAACGTCGCGCTCGTCACAGTACATGCGATTTATTATGTGTTGTCGGCGGTGAATTTATGCAATTTGGGACGCGTCAACAGATGATAATGTCTCCGAAGTTCCAAGTTTATACTTTCTTTGAAGCGCGAATCCGGAGAAGTGACACTTTTGACAGCTATCCGATTTTTTTGTACATGATGAATTATTTTCACGCGGTTATTAGATAATTCTTAATTTTTGCAAATATAATAATAATAATAATAATATATGTAATATACATAATAATAATAAAAAATATTAAATAAAAATCAAAGTATAAAATACTATGAGACAATAAATTGCATGTTTAAACGATGACATTTTGACATCTCTAACGAGAGAAAATTACCGAGGGAAATAATTATTATGATTATTATAAATAAATAAAATATGATATAAAATATGATAATAAAATGTATTACATTTCTGATTCTTAAATCAAATGTAAAAAATTTTCGACTTTTTAATGTAGATTTTAAAAATACAGTCTAGATGATCTCGAAAGAGTAAATAGACGCTTCGGTTTTTCGTTCGCGAGCGCAAGTACTTTTAGTGAAGCCAGTCGGATATTTGATTTGCAAGCTACACAAGGCGGCGTAAATCTTTTAAGCGGGAATCAACTCACAGCGGTAACTGTCATTAGTCGTCGTCGTCCCTCCGAGCGTTTCGTCCGAGCTCTGCGTTTTCACCGAGATTTCGGGCTCTGGCCACCATCGCCGCCGCTGATCAAATTCGCGTCTACCTTAATTTCATTTCGCGCTCACTACGCGGACAAATTGGAGCGTTCTTTCGCGCGGAACGCGCTTCCGAATTTGCGAAAGCTCTCTCGTTAATCAAAATTCGTTTCGCCGGCCGTATCCCGCCAGTCGCGTCCGTCTCTCCCCACGATGATGGATAATATTATTTTCCAGCGTATTGTTTATCACAAATTATTTTCCATTCGACATTTGTTCTTTAAAAAAAACGAACATGTTTCACAAATAATCAGGATTAAAATCTTATGTCAAGATTTGGCAGTTAATTAAAAAGAATATCTGCAATATAAATTGTATGAGAAAATAATGAAATTGATACTTTATATTATTTATACATATCAATGTCATTTTATTTATTAAATCATTAATTTCATCATTTAGTTACATAATATTTTTTATATTTAATAAAAAATTAAAAATATAATCAAATTTTATCTACTTATAATCATAATAATTATTACATTAACTTATTGTGTATTTGTATATTGTAGATTGTTATAATTTAATTTTTGTTTTCGAAAAATTATTTTTTTCATAATTTTTTATAAAATAATTTTTTAGCCTTTTAACAAAATTTGTTTTATAGAACTATTGATTCTTTTTTTAAATTTTGCGTATGATTTATTAAATATTTAAATATCTCTGACGTGAAATCATTTGTATCATTTTTAAATCCTATAAATACAAGTCTTCACGTTTATATTCATTTGACTTAAAAAATATTTCGCTTAGAGTGCTTAACAAACAGCGATGAAATAATGATTGAATAATTTAATTTAATCTGCATATTCACAATATATCTATCGTATATACGAGCGGTAATCTCGATCACGACCATAGTCAAGGGCCAAGAGCGACGCGGAATCTATTTCACAGGACAAATAAGCGAAGTTGTTGGCAAGCTGCAGGCGGATACTCGGCTACATACGAGAGACGCACAGCTAGGGGCTTATTGGTATGCATGAGACAAGCGCATCGGGTCATAGCGCCCCTTTAATACACCCTTCCTCGCCCTTTGCTCTCGCCCGTTCTCACCGGTCCGCCACCCACAGCGTGCACAGGGTGGTAGACCGTCTTCATCCCCTTTACTCGCTCCGCACGACCCTCGTGTACTTTGTCACCTCGCCGGTAACTTTGCCAGCTACTTGCTCGGATCGCTATTATCGTCCTTAACCGCGACATCGGCGAGAAGATGGAGCGCGTACCAGCGAGGTGCCCTCGCCTTGGCGCGCAATCACAGCCACCGGTAATACACCCAAACGCGGGGACCGAATTGGAATTCAGATTGAAACGTAAGGGAGCGTGTCTCGGGGCCGGTGGAAGCAATTGCTGCGCCGTTAATGGCATCGAATATTAATACCGGAGGCGGCGATACAGCGATACCGCCGATGCGAGAGAGATCGGCTGGACTTTATCAGACGACGAGGATGATCCTCCTAAAGTAAGACGATCAGACTTTTAAATTGGAAAACCGGCGGGATCGGTCGGATCTATTTCTTCATCCCTCTGCGCGACGGCAGCGACGGGAAAGGTAAGCACGATGGCGAAAAGGTAATATCGATAAGCGACAGGTATACGAGGACCGTAAAGTTTCCGCGATCGCAACGCATGCCGCGACGACCCTTAAGTGGATCGCGCGCGGGGAGCGGCCGATCTAAAGCCATCGCCGCTTCATTCCCGCCGTTTCATCATTGATCGAGATGCGCCCGTAAAAAAAATGCGACGCGGATAAAAAATGGAGATGTTCGTAAGGTCGGGGGGTGAGCTTTCATGTACATCCCTGACGACCAACCCTCGTTTCATTACGTTGTATCCGTCGTTGAGTCGGCCGGATAGGCGATCGACGGTGAGAGAGGTGACATTTTCCCCCGACTTGCCCCGACTTTTTTACGAGTATCGGTCATATAACCGGAAAGAAAGAGGGAGATAACGAGAAAGAGAAAAGAAAAGAGCGAAGGGGAGAGAGAGAGATGCGTCTCATCTCCTGCGGATAACTCGACGAATGATTTTGCGCGACTTTGAAATTACTGGTGTGTTGTTTGCACGCGTTTTACTTTTTTTACAGGTCGCCTCCAGGAAAATACGGCTCGGTCGAGGACTCGATCGAGGTTAATCGAAACCCTATCGCTCCACCGTGCTCTTCGAGACTACAAATTTAGGAATCTCGTTAGAGTGAAGCTACAATCGATTTTGGAGACAAGATTAACGTCTTCGTTCGCATCTGCATGCGGCGATGCTTTTCTTGATCCTCGCAAATAAAATACATGAAAGGAAAAAGCTTGATTTCTTTTAACAGCATTAAATATAGCATTAAATACAGTTTTCTAAAAAAATAGCTACGATTAAAGAAAAAAATTACAAAATGTTAGCAAACTAAATTACAATTTGTTGTAATTTAAATATATAAAGACTAAATATAAACTTTTTTTTTATTTCAATGATTTATATAACTTTCCTGCCTTCTATTTTCATTCCACATTATCAAAAGAGTGCTAGTGGTGCAAAACTTCATTTTTGTTTGTTTTGTTATATCTCTCTGCGCAAAATGGGACATGAAAAAATATGCTGCGAAGAACATTGGTCCATGTATCTTCTTGTTGATCTCGTTATTAAGACTAAAAATTTAGTCAAGGGAGCATTAACACTGTAACAAACCACCGAACTTTTCGAATCTCCCAACGGTAAAGACCAAACTTCGGGAATATGTAGCTACTAGTTGCAACTTCCATGTAGTTTCGCGGTAACATATAAATAACTCTCTTAAGAAGTTCGCACCATTACACACGCTATGGAAAAATTGTTACGTATAAAAAATGAGCGCTTTGCGCAGGCTTTGCAAGCGTTATCTCTTATAACTAATAATAATCATTATTTGGAGCAATGCTAGAAATTTTAAAAACTTGTTCTGCAATATAATGATAGCATTTATTCAAACTAATATTTTACCATAAATTTTAAATTTTTATAAGGTTTTATTATTTATCTAAAAAAGCACGATCTTATTTTGCCGAAATATAGTGATCACAAAAAATAATTTAAACACAATTATTATTATTTTCCAATATTCTCAGATGATTTTATTTATCGTTCAACGAATGATATAAATATTCGCAAGCCACACGCAACTCTGATGGACCTCGAAAGAAGGAATGTAACGCAAAGTTGGCTCATCTCACCGATTTCTCCGTAGAATGCAAATAATCTCGAGTATTTTCTCGGGTGAGGCCACTTTGTTCGAGGGCTTTGAATGTATATCTTTGGATTGCGCTATTTATACATCGACCAAGAATGAAATAGTGTCGTCGAAGGAGTAAACAACGCGACCAAAGGTACAAATACGAAGACACGAAAGTGGAGCGCGCGTTAAAGTTCTCACGTTTTAGTATTTCACTGTAAAGTAGGTAATAAACAGGATGCAAACATTCCGAAAATGTATGTTTCAACTTTTCATTCTTTACGAGAGAAAGACCAACAATAAGTATTCCGAATCCCGCAGTGGTGATGTAATACGAATAACAATGCCGGTATTTGATATTACTTTGAACTACTCTATGTTAAATGTATCGACAGTATCAATGAAAAATATTCTGACTTGCAAAACTGCAATTTTTTTAAAAAATTATTTAAATTTCCCTTACATTTTTTAATTGCTATTTTATATTGTATATATGAAACGCCATACTTTTCATACTTTTATCTTTCTTGATGAACTTGTCAAGTTTTTTTTTTTCATGTGTTCCATTTGCAAGAAGAGTTTCATTATTCTCATTGATAATTATAACGTGGAAAATGATTATATAATAGTAATGTAATATGAATAATAATAATTAGTATTCGAAATTACATTAATTATTTTTTGCTAAATACAGAGAACACTGATTAAAAATATTGTAAAATAATATAGTAATTTTTAAAGAAGAATTATTAAATCTCATACATATATTTTAAATTTTTCATATGTCATATTTCAAAATTTCCATAATATGGTAATTTAATTGTAATTAAAATACGGTAATTTAATTGTAACTACATATCTAAGAATGTGATTATAATATTTTCACCCATCCGCTAACAATTCAAAATCGGAAGTATAAATTTTAATTGTATGCAATTCCTCCTCCAAAATAAAAATAAAAACATTTGTAGGTGGAAAAAGTTGATGTCTGTCAGCGAGACCATGGCTCGCTACTGTAAGATTAAACGGCACTCTCTCAGCAGTCTTCCATTCAACATTACAGTACCAGATGCTAAATTCGCATATTTATAGTCTGCAGTACCTTACACACCTTTACATCTGTCACGAGGTGCTCGTGTCATGCCCTTTTGTATGCTTGCAAAGAATGTCAAGGAAACGGGAGAGACGGTACGCGCAAGTGAAAATGTGCACGTTCTTTGAGAAGCCGTAACATTGTCGCGCCGCGCGCGCACGCAAGCGAGAGAGAGAGAGAGAGAAACGCACGAGACTCGTTAAGAATCTCTTAAATGCTTTAAAATATACATCGACATAATTAACTTATTGATGCGAGACACTAGTCTTGAAGATTCTGCGAACCAGCGTGCCGCAGATATTGATAGCTCACATTTGATGCAAATCGACCTTGCACGCATCATTGATGAGCAATTGAAAATTCCACCTCAATTATGGAAAATTATACTGTTCTCTCTGAGTTAATAAAAAATGATTGTATAACTATTAGTTTTTAATTATTCAAATTATCATGTTATTACTGTCGATTATTATTATTATTATAATTATAGATGTAGCTATTTATTATCGTATTGTTATTATATCTTCAAAGGATAGTATTTGTAAAAAAAAAATTCCGCTACTATATCCGGTCTGTTATCAGCACGATCGACTTTCTATAAACCGATAGTGATTACTTCGCGACTTGATGGAATGCTTCCTTTCTGAGACTCGACACCGCTGCCTCCTAAATCCCCGTATCAATACGGGACGAATCTAGATACGAGAGGACAGTAAGTCCGTCGACTTGCAGGCGCATTCGGTGCATCACGATCGCCGAAATCGCGTCCATTTCCCGCCATTGTCGGACACGTTTTCCAAAGGGCCGCCACCGTCCGCGCCATTGTAGTCTTGACGACAATAGACTGATGAGTCGGTATTGTCGAACTCGTCGAATTCTGTTTGCACCGGACACGAAGGGACGACGCGGCGAAGAGAGAGAGAGAGAGAGAGAGAGAGAGAGAGAGAGAGAGAGAGAGAGAGAGGAGAGAGAGGATGAGAGAGAGAGAGAGAGAGAGAGAGAGATATCATAGTTTGTGAGGCAATGCATCTGTCCAAAAATCGAGAATCAGTCTATTTTTCTTTGATGGATCGGCTCGAACGGTCTCGTACGTTAGGCAAACAAACTCGTCTCGTCTCGTCGCGTCCGACATCCGCAGCATCCGGATCCGTAATCCCGGGGGATTAACTCGAGACCGGAGCGAACGAGTATTTTCTTGACGGGACGAGACTTGAGATTCTGTTGGTTCGCGGCACCGAATATCGCGAACGACGGATGTGGCGAATGCACGAGATACCGCATCCTTCGCAATTTTCTTCGAGGAGAACCGAAGGATCTCTCTGCCAATAGAGCGAAGAGAGAGAGAGAGAGAGCGAGAGCGAGAGAGAGAGAGAATGTGGGTGTGTATATACTCCATGAGAGAGGAAGAGCAATTATGCCGGCAGGCAATGACTTTTACCAAGAGTCGCGAACCATTGTAGCGGCTCGTGATAACATCTGGAGAAAAACAAGAACTCGTAATTACGCTACTGCAACCGTCTACCTCTCCCGAGAAATTGTAGAAACAGACGATTTCAAGTTACGTCAAAGTAGAAATTGCGTTGTCTTCGACGTCCGCTTTTCTCCGAAAAATTGTTTAACTTGCGCAGAGAGATATTTTATCGTTGTCGCGAAGTGTGTTTTGTTTGCAGGGTGCGCAAGTCGTTCCCGCATCTCAACCCCGAAACTTCGTTTAAAATATCCGACACTCTTTGAGCGCGCATCATCTCGCACACATACACATTCGGAATTCATTCGCGGAACGTCTTATTTCCTTCGAGGCGGATCGAAGGGTCGACGCGGGGCAAAACGCTTCTCTCGCGAATGAATTTTACATATTCCAGATTTTCCGCGCGATTACCTCACACGGAGAATATTCCTTCTTTCTACGCGTAATTACCCGCGCCGTTGACTGGCGCGACGCCACGTTAACGCGCGGCTCGCGTAATTTTACAGCGCAGAAATATAACAAAGCTGCATATGCAAGAAGCGCTAATTTATTACATCACGCAGCCGTTTCTGAAGTGATAGAAGAGTTGTAAAAGATTTTAAAAAACAAATTGTAAAATTACGTACTAACATTAATGCGCGTTGTGATAATGCGCGTTGTGATAATGTCGCTTGCTAATATTGTAGTAACTTGCATCTATGCTACATGTGTATAAATTTGTAAATGAAATATTCAATTTGATAACATGAAAAATCGGTTCTATTCATTATTTTTCAAATAGAAATTTGTATTATACATAAAATGATATTTGTATTATTTTTATCATTAAGATTATTATATGAAAATGTGGAAGATTGAAGGAAATGAAGAAATGGTTTTAATGTAAAGTTTTGATGTAAACCAAATGCTCGAGTAAATAAATAATCAATTAATCATAATTTCTTTACTGCCAAACTATGCGACATAAAAGTTATGATAACATTTGTCTGCTTCAAAATTGTTCTGTAATCTTTTGTTGGCAATCTACAATTGATTAAACTAAATACTAAGATATATAATTACGAGTTCCATAATTCTGTAAACATTATCATGACCAGAATTGAGAGAACAGACAGAAACGGACGGTGCGGATATGCGAAAGTGTATAGGCATGGAAAATTACAATTGCTGGATTATAATGGAGTTCTTCCGAGCTTTGATCAAACGATCCCGTCAGTTGTCTCGTCAAAAGTAAACCACCATGAGTCTAGGGACCATGGTTAATGGGAGCCGTACAAAGGTTTGCCCGAAAACCGCAACATGTGGGAGTACTCGCGAGCGTTATACGGGAAGAGAGATTTTTCCGAGTACGCGTCGATGTGTTTCTCTTTAGCGAATAAGCAAATAGACGAACTTTCACGGTATGTTTTCACAGATATGCAAAGTGTAAAAAAATAAGTAATTACAATGTATTACATTACAAAGAAATTACATTATATTAAATGTTAATATACCTGACAATGATAATTTACCTGACAATGTCTTGCTAATCGATAGGTTTACGTGATTATTAAATATTCATTGTTTTTAATGATTTTCTTAACTGCTATCAATTTTATCACACGCAATATTTTGCGTTATATTTATTTAACGTGTTTTCAATATTATCTCATTTGACTTCATCTGAAAGAGCGACAATTTGCATATTGTTTTTAATAATAATTAAAAGTTAATTAACATTTTACAAGTCGTAATTATTCATCCCATGATTTTCGCATATGAAAAGAAGTAATTATAAACAACACAAAAGCTGAGAAAGAACTTACTTCACTACTAATAATCGAAATTGCGCGCGGCTGAGCAGAGATGTACCTTTACTACTTACGCGCAATGGTGCTCATAAATGTTCTCCACTCCAGGTATTGTGAAGGATTCCTCTTTTATTTTTCTATATATTTGAATGGCGTGTAATAAACTCAATATTATCATTATCATATAAAATTAATTATGTTTATTATTTAATTCTCACTGATGACCGATTTTATTAATAATTATTCACCATAATTCTCTCTCTTTCTTCTCTCTGTATCATGATATAATAATATCATTGTAACAAAAGTTTTCTTTGTAAATATGAAGGCAATAATTAGGCAAATAAATTGTCAGTGTCGTTATAAAGGTAAATTGACATTTAAATACGTCCGTCAATGGTAAGTGAAAAAGGATTATGGAAAACCATATGATTGGAAATGTGAATATCGTAAATTCAAGCAGGCGGCCGCGGAAAGCAAATCGCGAGGGTAACTCGAAAGAAGATCGAAATGCTTTATAACGTCGTAAACAAAGCCTCCTTCCCGATTTCACGATTCTCCCAGGGCGCGTCAGACGAGCTTTTTACACTCCCACGGCGTCGTAAATCTTCGTTCTTGCATTAACGGCAACGTGAAAGCACTGAGAAGAGCTTTCGCACGAGCGGACGCGGATAGCTCGTATTCGCCCCAGACGTTTCTACTGTTTATATCGTCTTACGCTTCCCCTTCATGTCTGATAATTTTATACAATAATCTCTTTACCCTTTACCCTCCCAACATCTGCAACCGTATGCAGCTTCCAACTGCACTGTTATTCTGAATTTTTCACCGCGGCGTATTTAAAATGCGACATCATTAACATAACATACGACTAGAATAAAACAGCAAAGTGATAAACACGAATAGAATCAAAAACTTCGTTATGGTAAATAACGTAAAACGCGTTTTTGTAATTTTACGATATAAATTCAATAAGTAATGAGTTTTTATAACAAATTTAATACAACATTATTTAATTCTTTATTGAACTCTATTTCAATATTTGTCTCACGTCGCAATTATTTGGATTGACTAACTAAAAACTTTTACTATAATTTTACTATAAACTTTTACTATAATTAGATTAAATCAAATGTCGTTATTCTCCTAAAATTTATGTCGGATGTACTACATATAACTGCGTGCTTTCAACATGATGATCCTCAAACGAAGGCTTCTTTATTGGACAACCTAATTTTAGGATTACCACGTACACGCGAGCCGTCCACGTGTCCACGTGAATATTTCAACGATTAATTAACTTACCTTCAAGGGTGGTCTCGTCGGATCTTTCCGCAGCTCCGCGAAACGTGCTTCAAAACTGTCGTCCCAGTATTCCCGACTCCGCATCCATGAGGGCTGCAACGGAAGGTAAACAACCGTTAGAAATTTCGTTGGCTCAGCCCATATATTGCATCGCGGCTAATAAAACGAAAACGCCGCAAAGACGTAAATTTCGCGAACGCCCGCGCGCTCGCCGGCGCACAGTATCGCGGAATGAGGCAATAACGTACGTATAATGTACGTATGTTGTTATATTTTCGTTCAGTGAAGTCAGAAAAGAGTTGATGGATGTTGGTAATTTCACGAGGGAAGATTAATCGATCTCACTTGCTTTTAATTTAATTTGTGTTTCACGCTTATTGCTCGAACGTGTACTATAAAGTTGCCGAATATATCTTTCACGAAACTTAATGAACCTGATAATTTCGCGAGTAAACAATTTTATGTTCCTTCAAAATTTAATCCAATTTTGATATTCGTCACTCTGCAGCTTTTATAGCTTTATAAATTTATACCTCGCAACACGATAACACTCTTATCGAGTTACATAACGATTAGTATATTTAGATCTATTTGCGACTCTCGTTTTTTCTTGCGACCTCGCGTGCGTTGCTCATTCTTTTTATTGCCTCGTGTTAATAACAGCTTTATCGCGGTAACAGTTTTGACGCGATACCTTGTCGATAAGGTAAACGCACGTAGCGAAATCACGATGACTTTACACGAAAGCTTCGCTTTCCATTGAGATTCTCTCACGCTGATCTTGTGACAAGCGTGGCTTTAGATAACGAGGACTACGACTTGGTTTAATATGTAAAAAGAATATAAAATATTCTAGAATCGGTTTTCCAAACACAAATGGAAAGAATAAAATGAGAAAAGTAGAGATACTTGAACAATTTAAAATATTCCCTGATAAACATTAAAACATTTTTAATCAGATTTTATAGGTCCAATTGAAGATAAATATTTGATTTAATGATTTAACAAGTACTTAAACTTCTCTCTCTCTCGATTTAATAAAAAGAAAAATATTACGTGACTTTATGGATTTCGGGTATATTTAGTGTTGAAAAATATGAACGATAAACGAAAGTCGTTTGACAAAATTTTAATTTGTCGCAGAATTTGTACGAGCCGGATTCGATGGTTCCCGGAATATCCTGTAGTGAAACGGGAATAATACCATCTGAATACCGTCTACGGCGCGAATGGGCTCGAGGATGGGAAGTAATGAAGTAGAGCGAAATTGGAATTCGCGAGGAATCTGATCCGGCCGGTTCTAAACATCGATTACGCAAGTCCGAACGCGCCGCGCCGCGTATCGGTATAGATACCACAAAATTCGAAGACTTCCAGTTTCGGCGCGCCTCGCAACCGCGGAAAATCCCGAGCGGTCGTGTGGCGACGAGAGGGATATAATATAATATCAATCGGGCCATTAAATTTCGACGATGCTACCTCTACTTCGTGCCTGCCAATCAAAATAACGTTTTAACGTTGTCGGAACGCTGTTGCTGGAGTGACCGCAGACGCTCGAGTGAGCGTGATAGCGTGGAATCGGGTCCTACCCTGATAATTAATCACTCGTGCATCTCTCTCTCGATAGGGCGATTGCGATACGCGAAATACGAGACTCATAAATTGATGTTGTTGCGAACTGAATATCGCAAATTACGCTAAGCGATGAAATTAAGGTAATCGATGTATGCTGCAGGCACAGAGATCTCAATGTAGATTATCCAATCTACATTATAAAATATGCGTCAATGTCATGAAATATGTATTTTTTTCGTGAAAGATAAGGCAATAGGGGATTTTCCTATGGAAAAAAAAACGAAAAAATTTATTATTAAATTATTATCGATTCTTAGCAATTAAAATGTTGAATATTGAATTTTAATCCTTTTTTATCAAATAAAAAAATTTTTTGCAAAATTGAAAAATTTATTTTGCAAAATTTTTTATTTCACGATTTTAACAGAAGTTATTTGAAATATATTGCATGTAAATTTATTACAGGAATTAAAATTATCATGAGAATGCAATAATGCATGTTTGTGTATCTCATACTAGTCAGGAAACACCATCGAATTCTTAATTATTATGACAATAACGTAAATTTTTTATTTGTTTTATCATTCGAAAAATAATCCCTCGAAGAATAACGTGGCAATGACACAATTATTGCATATTAAAACTGAGAGGAGCCAACCGAAGCAGCCTGGATCTCGTTTCAATTTCTATCAACAGCAAGCCGAGCGAATTAATCACCATAAATCCGGGATCGACGGCGGAGATAAAGCCGAGTCAAAATTAAATCCCAAGTGAAGAGCTCGTCCATCGAGCCCAACGGACTCACCATCGAGATATATCTCCCAGAAAGGTCTTCTTCCACGAGGCTCTCCGATTATCCGGCGATCGGTCGAGCTTTCTTGTAACGGAGCTTATCCCGTCGACGTTAATTAAACATCGAAAAGCTTCGCTCCCTAATCCATCGACCGAGGTAGCTTCTTTCACCCGGGATTATTTAGCCGGGAAAGAGAAGATATTTTCGGATCTTCCAGATTCGATTTCCCTTCGTCTGTTTCTTTCTCTTTCGAATCGAGAGCTTTCTTATCAACTATCACAAATTTGTGAATGTTTACAACAAGTTTTTAATTGATAAATAATTTGCATTAATTTTTTTCTACGTAACTCGATATTTATTACGAATTTAACTAATTATCTACATTATTTATATAATATTGATCTTTGCGTGAATATTTTTGGAACGATGATTAAAAATTTACGAGGAAAATCATCTTTTGACAAACGAAGTTTAAACTTCGTTAGAACATTTCGTGCTCCATTAATACTTTATAATTCAGCCAAATTTGGGCTGATTAGAATTTTAGGAGTGCTATTTTAAGATCTCAATTTTAATTTCAAACGTCAATTTTAATGGAACTACAACGACATCGGTCGATCGAGGAAAATGTTCTTTTGCTCCAATTGCACTAACTATCCCGTCCGCCCGGCTCCCTTCCGGTACACGGGAGCGAATGAAGATGAAGCGTTTTACGGGGTATTCCGGAAGGAGAGGATATTTCCTCGGAGGATAGCGATCTTAGGAAGATGCCGAAGGATGAGAACGAACGGACGGGTCTTAAAGGGATATCGAAGTAACGCTATTTTATCGACACAAGTCCCGCAGGAGACTCCCGGGAAACTGCGTACGGTTTTACAAGAACCACTTTAACCGTTTTAGCAGAAGCTCGTTATTCGCCTGAAAGGCCGATTGGTACTTTCTTCTTCCATGCGACTCATTTGAATCCCGACAACAACGTTTCTCCTTCAATTAATATCGAGTCCGGATAATAGATATAGATCAGAATTAGTTTCTTAATATTTGCGAGTCGTCCCTCGAATTTCTTAAACACAAATTATTTCTTACTTAATGCAAAAGAAAGTCTGATCATCGTGATAAAATTTTGATGCTTACTTCTCGACTCATAATTCTTTTAAAAGTATTTCAATTTTTTAGACACTATAAGGCATTTCTTCTTCAAGTCATGTTATGTACTATTTTTTAACTTCAATAATGTAAGCACAGGGAGCGTAGAGAACAGAATTATTAGATAAATCTTTTTATAATATTCAATGCGTGCTGTGGGGTGAATATTTTTAGACATCGACTCGTACACTAAAAGAAAAATATATAGTTACTCAATCACAATTTTATAATATTTCTAATTATAATTATGGTTAACATAAAGATGCATATAGTTAAGTTAATCATGCTTCATGTTAGAAATATAAAATTATGGTTGGATTCAAAAGTAGCTAAGAGAAAAATATAGTTATTTTTGAATCCAACAATAATTTTATAATATTTCTAACAATAAATATGATTAACTTAACTATATGCATCGTGTTAACCATAATTATAATTAGAAATACTATAAAATTGTGGTCCAAAAGTAACTATATTGTTCTTTCAATGTATGAGTCGATATCTAAAAATATTCACCCCGCGCATAGAAATAAATGCAATGTATTCTATGTTTTATAAAATAGCAAATATTTCCAAAGAATACTATTTTAATACTGTTCCCAGGTTACCTTTGGTAGTTCCGTATCTGAAGCTTAAAATTCATTAATTTTCATTCGCATTAGGGAGGGTATGCACGTGCTAATGTGTATGTGGACGCGTACAACGAGGCGCCGTAGTTAATGGTTGCATGGACGATGTACGATTCGGCGGGATCGTCGAATCGATCGGATATACCGAAATACCGCCGCGTCGATCCGCGCATTTCACACGAAATCTACTGCACTCCACAGGCCACGAATGGAGGTCCGGAATAAGTTTGCGAACGGCGGGTGGATTGACGTCCCGTAGATACTCGACGATCGATCCGCGTGCATCGCCGACAGTCTACTCAAAGTTGAAGCGATGGATAGGATCCGTGCAATATATGCAGTGGCGGATTAATAGGCATATGAGGCTGTCAGCTGAGATTCCGAAGCCCGCGGAACTCTGAAAACGCGGAAAGCTCGAGTTTTGACCGTTCAAATTTCACAATTATTAAAAAACCAACAATACGTAACATTCTCTCTTTCTCCTCAAATGTTTTTAAAATTATCAAAAAAAAGATCCCGTCTAGTATCTAGCGATGTGTAAATAAAATAAAATTGAATAAAAGGTACAAAGCGGTTTTTGAAACTTTTGAAGGTTTTAATACACCATTGATTCTGGGGAATAGTCTGTGTGTGCAAGCTTCTACGTTTGTCGCATCCTTTCCGAATCACCTTCAATAGGTGCACTGCGAGCGCTTCGTGCTGCTTTGATGCGTGTGTAAGAATTTCTTCACGCAATTTACGGAAGTACTCCGATGTCGTTCCAACGAAATGTTATTTTCGTTCGTAAAGCCAGCCGGGCACCGCTGGCTGCACGGGCGTAGCTTTAACCCCGGCGTGCTGCATTTTTGCAAGAGTAGATTACGGCAAGTGCCGCGGCTAAAAGACGACCGACGCGATAAAAGCGTTTCTATCCTTAAAAAATTGCACTAACTGTATGCTGCACGGCCTGCGGCCAGTCTGTTCGTCCATTAATCTCGCTTTCCTTTTGCACTTTGACCACAGCGTATCATCGTCACGGTCGCCGAACGATGTCGGTAATCCTATTTGCGGATCGAAAAATATGGCGTGATTTTCAGCCGTAAAATGCGCGGCAAAATTATATTTCTGATTATAAAAAGATCCTTGATGCGGATAGAAATAGTAAATCTTGTTGACGCACGTAACTTTAGCTACAGATTAACTGCTTTTCTGTTCTACGCTATTCTTAAATGTAAGCAGAGATTCACAATGCAATATACATATCGAGCTTAATTATGCACAACATTCATCATTAAAGAGCGATTTCCAGGATATAAAATTCCGCGGTTGAGGATTAAATGCGCTTTTCCATCTATCGACGTGTATTTTTGTATTAAGCTGCATCGTTCGAGTATGAAGCCAACGATTTAATCTCGTTGCGACAAAAAAAGAAGAGATGAAAAACGTAGAGAGAGAGAGAGAGAGAGAACGGAGGAAGATGTTCTCATTTGTCACAAATGACGTGGAAAGAAACCGAGCTTGTTGGATATGGGAATGTAACAAAGTGACGTAACAACGCGTGAAATATGTCGAATTAATTGCCTCGAATTACACTTGAATTACGTACGGAATTATATCGTGCATGAATTATCGTAGAGATAGGGGAGGGAGGGAGGGAGGGAGGGAGAGAGAGAAAACAGGGTGACTCATTAAAATCGCTGTCTGATATTTTAATATAAATCGACAGTACTTTTTATTAATTTAACTCTTCTGCTTTTTGTTAATTTAATTTTCACGCGTGGCGCGGAACGATAATAATAATAATAATCTTTATTACGATTCTCTCGCTCCAAGGGATGTCTGATATTAATGTGAAGAGAATAGCTGCGAAATGTTAATTCGCTGAGAGAAACCAGACTTTAAATTTAACTCAAATATTTATATTCCTGTATTTTCATACGCCGCGCTGTACAAATTCGATTTCGTGTTCTATTTTAATTTTTCATTTACATTCGCATTGTCTAGAAAGGTAGAATAATTCCGCTTATATCACATTTATTTATCTATCGATTTAATACGATAAATAAAAAGTTAATTTCATCTTTCTTTGGAGCTTAGAAAAAACCTCCCACAAGAGATCAATGTCCTTAAATACGACAGTTATACCACTGAACAAACTCGACTCTTTATTGAAAGCGAAGCGTTTCACTGAGCAAACGAAAAAGACGTTAAAAAGAGGCAATTATACGCGGCGGAGTACTTCTCGCGGCGAAAAATAAATTGACGACGAACGAGGCTCTCTCGAACCAGGGATCTGCTCGACGGCAGTTTACAATACCCCGGAGAAACGACAATTCCATGAGAGAAATTCGATATCGAGCGCAGGGCGGAGGGTGGGGGATACAGTTGGAAGGGGCCCAGGATGCCGCTCCCAGGTTTATTTTCCTCCTCGTCGTCGTCTAATAGCGCGTCAAAGGAGACACGTAAACGACGGCAATGACGGGGCCGGCGAAGCGAAGGCAAATGGGTGCATCCAGCGCACTAAAGCGCTCCTTTGTTCCCGACACGTGATTGACGGAGAGTGGTTCACGGTTTCCCTCCCCGACGCAGGGGAGAAGAGATTACCGTCGAACGCATCGAGGGACGATGCACTCGGCGCGACGCGGTGCATCAGCAAGGATGCACTCCTGACCTCGTTGGCGCGTTTATCGCCGCCAATTTGCGCGGGGTTAGTTTCATGGAGAAAAAGAGCCATTTACGTCGCTCGCGAGCTAACGTTTATCCTTTTGTATATGGGGATGGAGGGTGGAATAATTCTTAATCCTCCAACATCCAAGAATCTTAATTAAAGGCGATCAATAATAGTTTCGACCCTATCTACACTGTAAACTCCTATGGGTTGCCACTGTTCCTACTCAATATTCAATTAATTTGACTAAACCAATGAGATATAATTAGCGACATATTGAGTAAGTCTTACTCAATATGTTGTTCATTTATCTAATTTAACTTAAATGTTAGTTAAAATTTTACCTTCCTTTTAGTCAAAATTAACGAAATATTGAGTAGGAGCAGTGGCGACCTATGGAATAGTTGATAGAAAAGATAGAAAAGATAGAAAAGATAGAAAAGATAGTTGATAGAAAAAATGACTCCAATTGAGTATAATTTGATACTACGAGTTTAACAGTGTATGATACAGAAATTTTCTCAACTAAAAAAAAATGACTTTTTTAAGTTGATATAAATTTTAGTTAATTCAAGAAGGCAACAGAACGAATCTGACAACAGAATCTGACAACAGAACTATATCGTCTGCAATTTAAATTTCATCGACCTGGACATTTTAGAAAGTTTAATTCGAAATCGGCCGGAGAATCCGTCGCTAAAATAACGATGGAGGTTTTCGTGCTCGCGCAATTGTCACGAGCGGCGCAACGTCGGGACGCGGACAAATTATTCTATGCGAGACGCGAATAAAATTACTCTCTTGCCGCATTATCGCGCGATCGTGTCGGTCGCGATCATACAGCGAGCGAAACAAAATTTACGACGTGTAATGCGTGTAATGCACCGTCGACGATGCGCAACACGTTGCCGTCGCGGCGCAGCGATGACGGCATTGGACGCATTTTGTTCGACGACTCCGCGATAAATTGCGTTTGCCGGAAACGTCCGGCCGTGGTGGTGTCCCGATGGCGTCGCATCGTTCTAATTGCTTATACCATGGCGCCTGGAAATTTACCGGAAAGATCGGCTCATTGAGCCTCGGTGATTTTTCTGCGCGCGCGCGTGAGAAGGAGTTCACCGGCGCGATGCATTACGATGTGAACAACGAAACGCTCTATCGAAAATAAATGGAGCATTCGCGGAGAAAATACATTGTATAGAATGGCAGAATAACGGCAGAATGAGAAATTCTCTTCTTTAACAATTTGTTTTTATGAAAATATTACATAAAATTATAATTATTACAGACGATGATAATAATAATATAATTATTCAAATGTTGAGTGTGCTCTTACGTATTGTATTCATTTAAAAGAAGGATATAAAAATATAATAGTAAGATTACAATCATTAAAGATGGTAATGTAATGAGTGCGAGCATATTCACATTTTAATAACAATAATATAATTATTAAAATGCGAATATGCTCTCAGTCATTGCGTTCATCTAAAAGAGAATATAAATGCGTAAAAGTTAAAAAGGAATTATGAATGTGTTTCACAATGATAGTAATTAGTACATATTATTAATTGGTTATAATATTATTCGTCTGCTAATTCTTATTTTAAACTTTCGGAAATTTTAGAATCTAATTCGGAGTTGGAGTCTGTTTGAAACATGTAGAGTTTAATCCTTTAACGGACTAAAGTTGCTAAATCAATCAGAGAATGCTCAGTGTAGAATGCTCAACAGATGTATTGTTCGGACTGTTTAAGTAGACAATTGTTGCGAGTAATTGCAAATTCAATGGTAATTTTGCGAGGCAAGGCGAGAAAAAAATTGAAAATATCGCGAATAAAAATATCAAGTTAGCTATTTTTTAACTAAACGACAAATAATTTCTTAAAACAAATTGATTGAAAACGAAAAAATTACTGCGCGTTTTGCAGGCATCACAAGGAAACGATTTAAAATAACCTTGAATGCCTTAATAAAATAACATGTTATTGATAGAAATTGATATTATTAATATAAAATAGTAAGATTGTGTTGATAAATGCAGCATAATATTAAAAATCCTATTAAAATTGATCAAGGTGCATAATATTCCATATTGCTGATGCATTTCAACACGTCAATCGATGCATTCACATGATTGATGACTGTAGTTTAAATACATTAAAATGCTAAAAGATTTTTTTATATACATATTTACATAAATAAATATGTACATATTGTAAATATGTATATCTTTATATGTATATATTTACACCGTTAGAGTGTAGCGATATTATCCATTATTACACGTCATGTTGTATGAAGACGATAATGCGTTGAACGAAGTTAGTTCAATTCGACGCGTCGCTTCGATGCTTTAGGCTGTTTAACAATATGACGCATAGATTGCACGTGGTAGATCGGCAACGCATGCACAATATAATGTGTTTAGAGTGTAATAATGCGTGCGATAGATTCGCTCGAAAATGCATGTCATTGATGTATTACTCCATTAACTATGTCAATTGACGACATGTCAATTCTCAGGACAATGTTTATCCTGTAAAAATAGAGACATGTAGTGAATAATATGAATGCATGAAGAATCACTTATTTATGATTAAGAAACGCGTAATGTTTCTATTAATTCTAGTGACTCCTGGCGCAATATTTACAAAGTATTACGATAGACATTTAAAACAAAATATTTTAAAGATCAATTTAAAACGTAATTAAATAAGATATAACAAAATTTATGCAACTGCGACTAAAAGTTCGTAAATTAAAATTTACGATCGATAAATTGGTAGCATTTATGGTTTTGGTCTTTATGGGAATTCACTTAACGGTGATTGAGGACGAGATTATAGATTTAGTTATTTGCATTTTTGGCTTTCGCGGTCATTATCGTGTCAGGACATTACCGAAATCGATCAATGGAGAGGAAACACCTGATAGCCGATAACCGAGGACGGAATTTTGGTCGAGGGAATTTAGTGTATAATATCTGAGCACATAGCCGCGATTATGTTTCATAGCTTTTGCAGTCTACATGTCTTCTGTTACATAGCTGGAGATTATCGTTCATATAGCTGGATTATCTTCGTTCGTTAGAAATATAACGTTTACTTGGTAAATACAATTCCGTCGACTACAATATCTATGTGCGATTATATAAAATCAAATTAATCCAGTTTTATTAAGTTTGAGACAGGGATAGAAAAGAATTTATCGTGTTTCCTAAGAAAAAGTTTCAAGAAACTAATTTTATAGACATTGCCCAGTCTGATAAAATTAAGAAAATGATACAGATTACAGATTTAAAAAATAGAAAATGCAAAGAAAAATGCGTATGACTTTTAATACCACAATTTTCTGCATTAAAACTGTAGTTGAATTAACGTGACCTCATATCGATATTGTAAGAGTTCCTTTACTTAAAGAAGGTATGGTCAAGGTTTCCGATGCATAATACGTTTGACTGTCTTACTGTTGCTATATTTAGCTATTTTGTTCTAATACGGAATTCTCACACAAGGTTAAGACGGCTAGAGCAACATATAGAGCAACATATGGAATCGACGGTCGCCAATATTAAAAACCTTTCGTGAATACTTTTAAATTTATAAATCCCTCCCATAAATCGCGACTGACCTTTTCAAAAGTTAAAATATTTTCTAAATATAGATCAAGATTCATTATTTAAATTAAGTAACGAGAGAGATGAGAAACAATATTAAACACCGGATGCGGTAATTAAATATTTTTTGTTAAATTATAGAATTTCCTATACGATATCATTTTTATGAAATTATAAAATTTTATAATATCGTTCGTAGAGAAATATGTAACAGTAGCTCGCTGATGCGTAACAAAAACATGTGCATGCACAATATATAAATATGTGAAATCATTATAAAATGCACAGATTAACGGAAAAATTGCGAATACGAATTTTTATTCGCGCAAATCAATAGCGATATTAGCAGATTTACAAATGCACAATGTTTGAGGGTTTATTATATTTGTCCAAACGAAAACAGATGAAAGATAAAGCAAATATCGCAATGATATGAAATGAGATTAGTGTTTAATAATGAAACAAGTTCATATCAGCGAGTATCAGCGAACGAAATATTTTGCAAAGAGAGCAATCACAATTTTATTAAAATTCCGAGTATTTGACATATAGGTTTAATGACATCACCAAATAATTAGTACAAAGTTATTTGGAAAATATTTGTATTTTATTATTTATTTTTTAGAAACTTATTGTAATAATAATACGAATCAAGATTATGAAAAATAATAACACCAAATCAGAAAGAAATATTTATCTCGTGGTAAACGATTAAATTACTACAAGCTAATATCAGCCACATTATTTCCCAAACAATCCGTTAGCAATTATTTATAGAAGTTATATATGTCTATGTGCTATTGCAGCCTGTGTATTGCAATATTTCGAGGAATACACAATTTTAGTTATTAATCATTCGATATATCGCTTTTCCGGTCGATATTGAGCCTGCATTTGCAATTCTAAACCAAGTCGTCGGACATGTAATATTTAAAATACGCCTTCCTATTTGCAAATTTAATAAAACCGTCGTTTTTACCTCGTGAGATATCGCTTCATAATTCATAGAGGGCACGTAATCGTTGACATTTTATCGATGTCCGCGGAAAAAGGAAGAAAAATTGCAAGGCGAACAAAGAATCGCGCGAAGCAAAGTACGCGATGTAATCAGATTTTATTGAGTAATACACAAACAAGAGCAATCCATCAACGTAGCAATAATCGATTGAAATCCGATCGTCTTTTATCTTGCAGCGCAATTTCGTAAAAGCGTCGAGATTCTTCCAGATATTCAGGTTTACATTGAGCATCGCGCATCATTGTAAGCAAGAATGATCGATACAGATATCGCATGTAACAGTTTGTTTTTCATACATATATAAGAGTTTAAATTTCTATTATTTCAGAAGCATAGAAAAATAATTGTTTAAAAATAACCAAAACTTTTTGCAATCATTAATCATTAGATCCTTTTTTTACAAAACTTATTAGGAGTAAAATTTTTTTTGTCCGCTATGAAACTTCAAATTTCATGTGTGATGGTTTTTAAAATTTTCTTGTCTTTAAAAAGGTTTTTTTGATATTTTTGCAATGTATCATGATAAGTTGTCATTAATAGAAAATTAACCTATGATACACTTTCGTTAAAATAATTTTGAATTTAAAAGCTAGGCGCATGATCATATCAAAAAATAAAGTTTCTCGTCGTTTATTTATCCGGAATGCGCCGCTCTACAAGCTCGGCACGTACGTTATATCTCGCGTAACATACGTTCTTTTTTCTACAGTGTGCACACCGCAACGGTGATGGCAAAGTAACTCGAGTCGAAATAGGATACGCTGATCAGAAGACCCACCTTTTATGGGATCCGGAACGTGTTCGATGACGATGACAGCAACGAGATGAGAGAGAATGAAAGGAGACGGAAACAATGTGGGCCTCTGTCGAATTCTAAAGTATCGACTTTTCAATTGGGTCACGTATACATCGATTTTGTATTCGCCTCACCTTAAGTGAAATAACATTACGAGTTTTATACACGTATATAAATAATTGAATCAAAATGTCGAGTCAACAATGACACAAGGTACAACTGGCGGCAATGCTTCTTTCTTAATTAAAAATCCTCTCAATGAAATACAATCGAAAATAACTTAGAGAAAAAAACTTTGAGATTAACTTAGGAAATTAAAAATAACTTTGGAAAATCTTATAAGTAGAAATAGAGTAATGTAAAAGCATATCAACGTAAGGAGAACGTAAAGAAAAATCGTTATAACTTATAACAGGATGACATCTAATGGAAATTGAAAATACGCTGACAAATTAAAATGAATAAATGGAATTGATGACAAATGAAATTTCTTCAGAAATTTTTTAATCCTTTCGAGCATGGTTTTATATATATATATTTTTTTTTAATTTAAAAGTAATAATATAAAAGCATAAAAGGAAGTCTTGAGAAAACTTCATGGAAAAATTACAAGATCGGACTAAAGAATATCGCACATAATTTTAAATCTCCATTCAAATAAAGTTTTACGCGAAAAGTTTTACGTGCAAAAAAAACCATGTTTAAGAAGATATATCATAATTTGATTAATAAAAAATTTCCTGTTTGAAGGAAACTAAGAGCAGAATTTATTGAAACTTTCGGGGGATCAGTGAATTACACCGTATATTTTGCGTGCAGAATTCACAGGTGCCGGAATCTGCACGGCAAAGTGGAAGAGGGCGGATTGGGTCAGCCGGCGGAAATGTGTTCCTAGAAAATGTGCGGCAGGACCGCGACAGTCCTCACATTGATAGCAAGTGGATACGCACGCGTACCGACTAAAGCAGGTTGCAAAAGACCGGGTCGACCTGTCTACCTCGTATATGCGCGTATGTGTGTATTTGAGAGTTCACGTGTGCGCGCATGCCGCATTATTCATTCGAGCAGTGAACCAGGGTAGGTACGACATCATGCTGTGCGAAACGAAACGGGGAGAGAGGAGGGCATGCAGGGCCGACATGTTTCGGTATGTCGCCCTTGGTGACCGAGATAACACGAGGGCTAACACAGAAGTTATTTAACTCGCGCCGGATTTCCGTCCAGCGCGTGATCCGTGTTTTTATGCATGCTCGTGAACGGAGATGCCCAAGACACTAAGAATTAACTCATTCCAAAAAATGTTTTACTGATATGCTTCCGTCGCGTGGATAATGTCGAATGAAAGATATGAGGATTGCGTGACAATCATTCCGTTTAATTATATGTGCAATTTCTCAAAAATAACATTTAATAATATTTGTATGTTATATTGTACGTAAAATTAATGTGCAAATACCGAAATAAAAGATGTAACAAAAGTTAACAATTTAATTTTCTTTGTTAATAAAAAATCTTAAAATACTAAAGAAGAAAAAGAAAGCATAATCCTTGTCATCACTGAAAAATTAATGAATATCCTTATATAGCATTTCGTGAATATTTCTTAGAGAAAATACAGAATAAGTAGATTTTCTAGGAATACATTCTGTAGAAAGACTTTACATAGATTTTACAAACCGCAAATAGCATGTTATGTCTTACACGTGAGCTTGTAAAACCAGAAGCTTTTCGGATCACTTCCAATATTTTAGGTTGGCAAAAACTACACGACAGCTCTCTGCTCTTAATGATAATTTAATAGCACAGTCGACGTTTCATTAAAGGCGACACGTGTCCGGCTATTGTCGGCTTCTTTTTCCTTTCGCTTAAGAAACATTCAGACCTTCCTGGCTTAATTGAAATCTTGATGGACGCAATTATGTCGTCGATTTTTTAACAAGAGTATTGCTTTTAGCAATTAAGCCAGTCAAATTAAAGTTCTGATTAAAAGTTAACTTTACATTGTCGCAAGATTATTTCTTGAATATTGTAATTAAAATGTCAAATTAACTTGTTCAGATTTGTGATAAGTCAAACATAAAAAGTTCGGAACACCTTTTGTAATAAAATACAATTTCCACTTTATGTATAAAAAAATTGTATTTTATTATAAATTGGAAATTGTATTTTATTAGAAAAGGTGCCAGAGCATTTCTTATTCTTAAATAAAATATATACGCGCGACAATTCGCTCAAATTTTAGAGTGATGACATTTCAATGTTTTGCCTCATTGCGGAGATATATAGCATTACTTTTGCATGCCGTTTCCTCGCTGGAATAGTTTCGCGAAGTATGGGCAGTAAAAAAACGTTATAGAGCTTCCATACGCACTCCGGATAGCTCGATAGCTTCCTTCGAAAAGTTTTCTTCGCAAAGGTAATAGAAAAAGTTTCCTCATTCGTATTATGGCTGGAAGGGAAACGTCGTCACATCTGAAATGTTTCACGTCCGTTGAGGCTACATTATTATCGATGGGTCTCTCATTGATGAAACATACGAAAGCATATGTAGCCCCTCCCCCCCTCCTTTCGAAGTAGTATGTAGAAAAATTAAAAAAAAACGACACGATCTTTTCCGCGGCAAAAACTTTTCCCCTGACACGAAGTGTCTCCGCGGGGTATTTCACGAGCACGCGGCAGAAGCCGCAAAAACGTGTCGATCGATCGCGAAAGACGGACGGAAAAAGGGGGACAACAGAGGGTACGGAAAAGCGGGGGAGACACCGCGAGGATGCGCGCGGATTCCGCAGCAACAGAGGGTCGGAAAATTGATGGTTGGGCAGAGTCCAAAAACTTTCCGCTGCAGTCGGCTCTGGGATTTCCATTAGTCGGTACGTCGCACGAATCGCGACGCGATATTTATTCGGTGGACTCGCGCGTTTCCAAATTTCCGCCGGCAAATACGGCGACATCGAATAATAGCGGTCTCCCCTGGACGAACGATGCGCTCTTTTTCCGTACCTGATGGTCGACACGACTGGTACGGGGAGAAACGAATATAAAGCGAGCGACGAGTTGTGGACTCGAAAGAAATAAAAATGAGTATGGAAAAGAATGTTAATTTAATATTAATACAAAATGATGAAGATAATAATTAAAATTGAAAAATATACCGAAAAATAATACATGTATGACTTTTCCACGTTAAAATCTAATTATAAGATCGCTAAAAGAAAATATTTATTTAAAAATTATCGTTGGTAAAAGAGATGGGTGGAAGAAATAAAAAAATATTTATTTAATAATTATCGTAAGGTCGTGATAAAATTATATTGCGAATTAATTATGTTATTATTCATTTAAATTAAATATTAAAAAAAGCTATTCTAATCAACATTTACTGAATCAGACAATTAATTTTACTTGCATGCTGAATCTTCTGATAAAATTCGATTAACGATTTTAAATTGTGATATTATAAAATTTCTAAAAAGGTTTTTTTACTTTGTGTTTTTCTCTCCCTCCCCCCCCTCTCTCTCCTTTCTCTCTCCCGACAATGCAAACTCACGAGCAAGATTTCGATTAACTAACTGCAGTGCAGCTCGAGCATGCGAATGAAGAGCGAGCTTTCACAAAAGCAAAGAGGCACGTCAGAAGATGAGAAGGGAAGGAGTGGACGAAAAAGGAACGAACTTGATTAAAAGCCGATAATGCCTAACCCGAAGCGGCGCACGGAATTCGATTTCCCGATTTGCGTTCACGGGCGAACGCTTCGTTTCTTTTCCGACAAGAGTCCACTTCCCACTGAGGAACTCAGTGGATTAACCTGCCCGCGCGCTGCTTGGCAATTTTTAGAGAAAAGATACCATCGAAAACACTGCAAAAAATATCTCTCTCTTCGTATTTTATTTTGATCAATTTACTTAGCTGAAAAGACTCGCAGACGTATTTGTAGGAAATCAATAAGATCAAACGTGACGTAAAACCACATTTTTGAAATATATTTTGTTGCGTGTCTATTTTGTGATTTTATTAATTAAAGAATTCTCTGTACTAATTGATATTTTTCAAATAGAAATTAAATTATTTAAACAAAATATTATAAATTGTTATGTAAACGCAAATGTTTATGGCAGCAGCTGCTCAATATTATTTAACATTTAACAATGCTATTTAAATTTAATATATATATCATACATATAATATTTATTATTATTATTATTATTATTACACCGGTATCTGTAATGCATTTCTCATTTGTATTTTTAAAGTTAAATCTTGTAAAATCCAACATTGGAAAAACTTTTCGATTTTCTTTCGAATAATCGATGCCGTACATATCGCACTAATCCCTCCCCTCCCTTTCGATTTGTACATTTTCCAGTATCAGCGTATTTTTTATCACCCTAGGGCCGTTCTCCTCGTGTTTTCGTGCGATTAACCACGATTCGCCGTCGTTTAATTCGTTCGATCGACACCGAATATATCGCTCCGACCAAAACTCGCTCGTGTGTAAAGTGCGCGTTAATCGTTATATACGTATGTACACATAGCAAGTGAAAAATTTCGTCGCGATTATATGCTATCGCGATATATTTCGTACCGTTGTCGCCTCTCGCGCGTTCACCAATTGCACCGTTAAAATATTTATACGCAATAAAACCGAGACATGTATATGGTGTTTTTTTTTATATAGTATTTTCGAAACGAGACGGCCTTTATCCTCGATGCAGGAGAAAACCTATTGTAATGGATGCCGGATCCGGGGTAACTAAGCTGTTACCGGACATCGGAAAGCCGGCGATGAGAGTTTGTTAAGCGAGCCGTTCTAATCGATAGTCGTCGTCGCGATATCAGAAAGGACTATCGGCGTGTGCAATCGTGCGAGAATCACGCGAGGCCTACCACCCTGGTCAATGGCAAATTGAAATTAAGCTCCTCATTTTTCAAACTCGCACGAAACCGCGGTTAAACACCGACTGGCGCGGGGCGGCGTAAATCAACTCGATAATCTTTCACGCGACGCAACGGTGACACGCTTATGAACTTCCAGAAAGAGAGAGAGAGAGAAAGAGATATATATCTATATATATGCGATAATTTGATATCTCTTTTTTTTAGATACATTGACAACGGGTCCAGATTGGATCGATTATCACAATTTGTCACTTTTTTGACAAATAGAGTATACAGGTTTTTTTTTTATTTATCTACGTCCTACATCGCAGCCAATAATTAATGAAAATTAAGTGTGTGTGTCAAATAAAATTATGAATTATAGCATAAAACGAAAAGAGACATATATTGTATATGAAAAGATTTGTGGCAAGTAAAATCGCGCGAGGAACAGTTTACGATTCGAGAAACGGGCGTTTCGTTTAACGACGTTTCGATTTACAGTTAGCGACATGGGTTTATGATTACGGCGTTGCGATTCTAAAACGGCATCGTGATCGAAGGCACTCGTGTTAAGCCGTAATGTCGATGAAAAGCGCGAGCACGCTGCTAAAACGACCGGCGTTTGTTGCCGCAGGAAACGGAAATGCAGCGGCAGCAACGCGATTAAGCACAAAAGCGCGCCTGCCCGCCCGCCCGACGGTTTAGCGCTACGCGTGAGTATTTAATTCCATTTATCGGCTAAATCAATAGCGAATTGTTGTTTCCGACTGGTGCGGCGGGTATAAAATGACGTAGCCTGCAACAACACCGGATTGAAATGCGCGTACATACGTGCATGCTCGTCTAATGGCAAGCTTAATTAATTCGTCCTTAACTGCGAGTAGCAGTACACAGTAATAAGCATTACGGGCGAAGAACAGGCAAGCTGCCGTGCGAGACGTCTAATTAAATATCGATTGACTTGTATGCGCCGTGTCATCTATTTGTCTAAAAAGTGTTGCACCAACGTACATATATAAAACACACACTTAAAAAATATTGAATTACTAATAAAATTTATTTTAATAAAACATTAAAATATTAATTTAAAAAAGAGAATCTTTGAAAAGATTCTTTTCTTCTCAAAGCGATGACAGCAATATTATTTTCTTTCTTCGCAATGCTATTGATATTTTTGATCAAAATTTTTTCCTGCATTGGAAATGTTTATTTTAATAATATATTGTATTTACATGTATTATGTAAATACAATATATTATTAAAATAAACATTTCTTTTGCATTTAAATTGTAAATTATCTTCAGATAACTTGATTTTACTTTTTTTTTTATTCTGATGTATCTATATTATATTTCTCACAAATTAGTAACTTTTTACTTTTTATGCCGTTTAATTGAAAGATTAATAATAAAATTAAATATGGAAATGGCATTCGCAGCTGTAATACTTTCACATATAAAATATAATAATTATCATTTTTAATTTTTAAAATTTTAAAAATATGAACGTTTTTTTTTTTTTAGAAATACTATTATTCGGATATTTTTAAAAAAATATTTCATTTATAATCCAGCGCGATCAAAGAAGTCTTTTCAGACTTAACCGTCATTTAAAAAATGGTACTGTCAGCGTATTCTATTTGGTGATCCACTCCGATGGAGAGAAAAGAGAATGAGATTTTATAATGCCGGCATTGTGAGTCGTAATACTCACGAGCGTAAAAGCGATATTACGAAAATTCGTTTTCTCTTGAATAGCCATGATATCAAGCCATGCTGCTTCTCCATAATATAGAGAACGTTATTAGCGAGGACAAACGATTCATTTTAGATATGTCCGTAAATCTTAAGAATATTCCGTGTCAATCTCTCTGTTTTCTCTCCCTTTATCTATTTCTTTGAGAAAAAAGTAAATTTATCTCTGTGATTCTGAAGAATTATTTGAGAAACGACAATAACCAAAATTAATTACTCATTATTTCGCAAATACATATGCTTTCAATTTTTTTCTTATATAATTTTATGTGGATTAACTACAAAAACAATATTCGAAGAATGTGTTTTTTCGTTGATGCATATTTTTGTGAAATGCCAACCTCGCGTATCGTTCAAATTTCCGGAAATTTGACGATGAAATTTATGAAAAAAGACCAGCTGCCAAAAAACATTTTCGACCGTGTGCATGTTTTTTCAGCTGTGAGAAATTCAATGTGTAAATGCAGATGCGGTTGGGAAAAATCGGTAGGAAAAATCCGGCACGAGGACTTTTATCTCGAAGACGCCGCAGAACGAAAAACTTCTGTGGCCTATTTGAGTTCTTGTGAGAGATGTCGTCGACATCTAAAGAATGAGAACGCGAGTTGAACAAGGTCGCGTAAGAAAGATAGAGAGAGACAGCACGGAGGGGCGGAAGCGCGAGCGTAACGAAACGCGATTACATAATTAATGAGAATGGCGCACTTCCACGGAGGAACTAATTTCGCGAAATGCAACGAGAGAGAAGCGTGATGGTACGAACTTTCGACGAGCATGATCCCAGTTTAGGAATCTTTGACTTGCAGCTATTTAAGTGCTCGGGGCTATATTTATTTTCGCTTAAGCTGTTCGAAGAGTAATGCGTCTCATTATGTCGGAGTATTTCGAGATTGCTCGATCTAATTATGTAAGTTTCCGGACTAAATCATGGAATTAACGCGAATTGAAGGGCAGAAAATATTCTAGATATACTAAAAATCAACTTTTTCTCGATAGATCACCCACAGACATTATTTCAAGACATCAGTTAACGTTATTGGTATTTTACTTTAGAATTTTTATACAAAAATAGAATTAAGATACTAAATTGGTCAATAAGTCTTTCACAAACATAAGGTTTCAAACAGGCTTTCTTTCGATGTAATTTAGAACATTGTTTTTGTCATTTATTGCTGGTCGGCGTTTGACTTCCACTCCTTAATAGCGGGTTTTGTCCTATGGCGATGACGAAAAAATATTAACCTCGTAAATTTCCAGAATCGCGAACCGTCATCTGGCACGTAAAATCGATTCGTCGTCTACGCTCGTGTACCACGTCGAGTGACGAGCGTTGTCATTAGTGGCGCCATTTACGGCGAAAGTTTCTCCACTCCGTGTCTTTTTATCCGACTTTTATTCGATGTCTAAGTATCTTGGTAATTAATTTTTTATGATCCTCACAGTTACTCAAAATGTAGGTTAAGAGATTATATCGTTCGCAAACTTTTGAATTTGTGCAGGGGGCAGCTTAGTTTTACGCTGTCAGAAAATTGATGATTAATGATAAAATAAAATATCCTTGCACAGTGATATAAAAAAAATATTTAGACATGACATGGATAACCTTTCAAAAAAGATCATTCTACTTTATTTAAAATTCAATGTAACTGCTCAATGCAACACTGTTTTTTTTTTAATATATGTGAGAATTTGTCAATAAAACCTATAATTTTCTTTTAAAAAATAACTTTCTGTCTGAAAAAGAAAAAAGAAAACAAAAATTTAATTTTTCAACCTGAACTATTTGTACAATGCCGAAACGTTTAAAAAAAGCTACAAGCGAGTCGGAGCGTTAAAATAAAAGAGCATGTATTTTATTTTTTTTACTTCGAATTCGTCGATTTAAAAAAATCGTGACCATCGTTCGTGTAAAAGAAGCAACTTATATTAGCAGGCATGCAATTATGCATTTATCGCATATAACGATTCGTTTAAACATGTAAACATATTTACAAAAGAAACGTTTCTTAAAATGTTCTGTTATAATAAAAATCGAGAAAGCGATATATTTTTCAATTATTTGTTCTCGGGCCTAACCCTTTAATCTACGTAATATAAAGTTGTCCTATGGGACACCAAATAAACGATAAAAGTAGTAATAGAAAAGCACGACGAACGCGATATCTCGATCGCGTGTCACGCGAGTTAGAGAGAGAGAGAGAGAGAGAGAGAGAGAAGGGGTATAATTACTTCGCTGTCGCCGTCTGGAAAGCCCGCCGCGATCAAGGGCAGAGAGCTGAGGGCCGCCGAATGGAGAAGGGCCACCACCGTGCGCAGAGCTTGATAGATTAATCGCGAGCACAAAGAGCCGCCGAACAAAATCCATTACCGCAGTCTACCTCGGTCTCGGACCTCGTTTCACCTCCAAGAATGCAACGCCGCCGGCGCGGCGTCGGCTTGTGTCGTCGTTGTCGGGATGAATCGCGAACGCGGGTCAAAATCCTCCCTCCCGGGCACCCCTTTTAACCACACACGCACACGTACGCGACGTATAGAAAACTAAAGACGACCTGACCGACGACAGCAATTTTCGTCGAGGACCAGGTAGATCTCGAGAGGACCTTCCGTTGATCCGACTGGAAGTCGTAAAAAGCCCACAACGAGCAGTACGAGGCAATTAACTCTTGCGTATTCATTGATGGGTAAATAGTACCTACTCGAGACTTGAAGTCTGTGTTTAATAATATTTCTGCAAATCGCAAAAATTATACAGCTAATTTAAGAAAGAAAAAAAAAAGAAAATTGTCACAAAAGAATTAATAAATAATAACATATGAATTATAAAACCTACTTCTGTACATTTTTACAGAGAGTATAAATCGCAAATAATTATAACTTATTAAAGACAAAAATAGCCGCACAAGCGACAATGACGAAACGTTTCTATCAATTTCTGAAAAATCAGAGAGATATCGTTTGTCATCGTACATTTTGTTTTAATGCAATGGTACAAGTAAATGTAATGGTCAATAAATCGCGTCGGAATGCTATAAACTCGCGAGAGCAAATAAAAGTCAGAGTCTTATAAGATACTTGCAAGTAGTAAAAGTCCGTCACTGGTTAGACGCTCATAAGTAGTAACAGTCAGATACTGTGAACTACTTATACATAAGTAGTAAAAGTCTGACATAAGACGCCCAGGTGGTTTAAGAAAAATTCATACGACGACCGTGCGACGTGAATGAACGAGGCCGTAAAACGTGGCAGCCAACGTTTCTTAATTAATTCCTTTTATTGCTCGCAAATCTCGCGATACGTCGATTCCAGTCCGGGGAAAGTAATTAAATAAGTTTGAAACTTGAGTCAAGAGAATCTTCTAGCTTCCCCGAGTTATCCCTTTTGACCTACCGTAAAATTACTGTAACCGTAATGTATGGCTTTCCACGCTAAATCGCACGGAAACACGCGTTTCATCGCATCCGATACGATTCGATGCGTGTTGTTTTCAATTCACCCATAATCCCATATCGAATCGGCCAATGTGTACGTGCGCACGTCTAATCGAGGCAAATCGGGGTAGAATTGAATATTTCGTAATCAACGTTTTTGCATTTCGCAGATCGGATGTGGTGTATCCAATTTTCGGTCGATGAATTATTTATGCCCTCCGCTTTTTCGTCATCATAAATATCCAATTAAGCGATTAATGGAACAGTGGATAGTCGGGCGGTCATGGATAATCGCGCGGGACGGATAACCGTACTTTTATCCGATTATCTCTTGAACTACGATCTCTCGTATGAACGATTCAATGAGTTAAAATGCAACTGCGTTTCGTAAGTCTCCGCGGGGTAATCTAGAACGACGTATTAGCGCTGCAATCAGATCTAATCGTATAATCGCGATTTAACTCGCCCGCGGCACGCGCGCGCGATACGTACGTTAGATAATTGAGAAGTTCAAGCGGCGTAATAGAGCGCAAAATGTTATTTTTCGTAAAGTAAATTATTGAAGTTTTCAGAGGATAAAATTTTTACGCAAAAACCCCAGAGTACAAAGAAGAAAGAATAATTTAGTGTAACGTTCTTTAATAATTTACAGTTATCAAAATTATGCGTATTATTCAAGTGGACTTTTTTATTTCGATTAAATTATTTTTAGCATTATTAATTAATTAACATTGTACAGCATGGAAGAGGGAAATATTCGTGTTCTGGGAGACTTATTCTCTCTCGACTACAAAATCTGACGTCAATTTCACGAGAGTAAGGGAGAAGAATGAAAAGTTAAAGATCGTCAGATTTTACATGGTAGAAGCGGGGAATTTGTGCAAGATATTCGCGCAAAGCCTCCGTGCGAATTTTGGAATACGAAAGGCCGGAAGGTTTTATAACCCATGCACGGGCATTATTTCTGGGCTCCATTGCGCACGGCGAAGAAAAGAGCGGAAGACAGGCAGGAGGTAGAGAGAAAGGAAGTAGAAACGAAAAAAAAAAAGAAAAAAAAGAAAAAAGAAAAGAAGACCGATATCGAGCGCCGTGGAATTTCACGAACGAGCGATCGCAGCTGACGTGAGAAGTGCCGAGGAACTATGCGGAAGGGAAATTCCACGAGAGTAGACAAGGGATTGGATCTGGGCGAAGGGGGGAGGGGAAGGCTGAAAAGGGAGAGCCGGGAGAGAATATGTTGAGAGCGGCGCTAGGAAGAGAAAATAAGTGGGCGCCTCCGACGCGGCTTTTATTGCAAAATTCATGCGAGGCGAGGCGAGAGAGCACGCAATCGCGTCTAAAAATCCATAACACGCGCGCGCGTATGTTTAATCCGCGGCGAAGGCGCCTCCCCGAGCGAGGCGCGTAACGAAACGGAAAAATTACATACCGGCGATGCCGTAAAACCGTTATTCCTTTCGAGATTACCGATATGCATATGGTGCAATGAATATCGCCAGAAGGATAGTATTAAAAATTAACATGCAGATTGTGTAACAGGGATAGTCGGTCAGCCTGTCGTGAGCATTCGCGAGCGATATTATCCAGACCAGAGTTAAGGAAATAAATGCGATAGTAACATAGAGAAACGTGTAGATCTAATAATGTCATTATTTAAATTGATTTGCCAAGCGGTTTAACTTCATGAGACAGCAAATATGTTAATCTCCTGATACTTATACTGATTACATTACCTATTCCATGAAATGATATAATGTATATTTATGAAGACAAGAAGTAATTCCACTTAATTTTCCAGCACGCTTTATCTACTTAGAGTTATAGTATAGTTATAGTGTAGTTAGCTAATTCAATTGCATTTACCGGGTAGAGGTGGATAATTTTTCAGACAATATTGACTTAACGAGGTAACATCGATGAATTCTCCGTGATTTTCGAGAATCCAACCGCTCGAATTAGGAGTAAATATTTTAGCAAGTGAACCGATTCACTTCTACAAATTATTTAGCAGTATCGCGCGAATCAAGCCGGCAGCTCGTCTACGGGGAATAATCGGCGAGCAGCCGTACGTAGATAATTCCATAGGAGGATTAACGTGGTGTACGGGCGGTGCACTGGTGCGCGCTGCACGCGCATTCCGCCCCCTTAGATTTCAATTCCGACGGCGATTAATACGGCTCCTATAATAATCGGATTGTCGCGAATGACGCCGTTAATCAAAGGTGACAGCACTTTTACCCGCTTTACGAAATCGCAGCGTACGGTCGTTGCATTTTCGCAAAATGCACAAAAAAAATTTAATACTATTATCTTCTTGTACGATCAATTATAATATCTCAAAGTAATAAATATCTTGATCTCTTATATATTTTAGATTATTACGTTAGAATACTAAAATAATTGATAAAAATTTGTGTTTTATAATTGTGCGCGACATTTTTAAGTCAGTCACGCATGCAACGTGTGCTAATTTAGTCAAATTATTATTTATCACGCTGTGCTTAATCTCTTCCGTCTCTTCTGGCACGTTCGATGAAGCGTCATCCGCTTTCGTAACAATTTAACGAGCGCTTGCATTACGGGAGCGTCGATCAAAACAGTTACATAAGTTATCATATAGATGACTGAGTATCGTTGAGCAACAAAGGTGCAAATTAAAAAAAAAATCTTAATACGTTTTGCAGTAATATTAATTTACATTGAAAATAATTCTTTTGCTAAGATAAGCATTTTTTTTATACAATTCAATATCGTTCATTTAATTTTAACTTCTATACGTATCGCCGGAGTGCAATATGTGATATGCACAGTTCTCTTCTCTCTTCCTCTTTATTCCGCACGGATGATGTACGAAATAAATTGTGAAATATGATAATAACTCTTTATAAGAAGAAATACACGTCAAACAATTTTCATCGCGCATTCCAAATTTAATATTCGTTCGGAACGCTTCGCACTAACAATGAGCGAAATTAATTTACCATCTAGCTTATATTTTTATATCTGACTTCCATCGATTCCGAGTTCGATCAGAATACAGTTTCACGAATGGCGATCAAAAGAGGTTGTCTCTCACTCCCCCCAACGTCGTCAATTCCCGTCACAATGCGCTGTTGCGAACTTTTGACTGCGGTCATGAAAAGGGGAGGCGAAGCCAAGCGGAAAAAAAAAAAAAAACTCGCGAACGTCAGCAACGAGATGTCGACGCACAGATGAAGCGAGAGGGACAAAAAAAGGAAAAGGAAAGAAAGAAAGAAGGATTCGCAGAAGTGCTTCTCAACGAATCAATGGTCCCCTCGTGCTTTTCAACCCCTACTATGGTGTATACTTGTCACGGGCTCGCACGCACGAACGTGCAACAATACAATGGTATTCAAATGGTGCGACTGCGTTTCTCTCTCTTTCTCTCTCTTCACGAGATTTGCAAATAGTATTTTTTTAATTATTCGATTCGATGTAAAATTCGCAAACAGTAATGTAAGCAATAGATATGTTGACCCAAGTTCCCTAAGTTCGCCTTCGCGCGGTATCGATCTCGTTTCTGCCGCATTGCATTCCTATTCAAAGGAAGATAGTCGATGACGTCATCCTGACTGCGATCTACAAACTCCGGTATGTCGAGTATACACAAGCTGAACTAGATTGCACGAGCTCGGTACGTGCAAGCCGTTTATTACGAAGACATCAATATAGATATAAATATTTTATTAATAAAATCTATGATATAATATTAGAATTAATTATACCGTCGCATTTAAGAACGATTTGCAAAATTCATGTATACATATATCAATGCGACATTATTATTAATGCAGAATATATGTTTTTTTCTTTAGCCGAAGTTTAAAATTTACCTATCATTTTCCGCTTCCTCGACTTGCCAAAGGTAGATTATATCGAAGCCAAGCCAAGCCGGGCTATCAAGTTTTCCGCCGAGAGGAAAGATAAATAAGACAGATCCTTCTTATTCTTTCTCTTGATTGCGGCATAAGCAAACTTCTTTAAACTTCCGACTCTAAGAAAAAGCATGGTAAAGGCGAAGAAGCGAGAGAGGGTGAATTTACGCGGAGAATGTCGTCAAAAGTTCACAGAGAGTCAGAAAGAGAGAACGAGGGGGAAGAGCGGATTGAAACGGCATTGCAATTTCCATTTTAAAATTTTCTAAATTCATGCATCAGAAGTCAATTACGCGATATTTTAGAAAATTAAAAATGTTATAAAAAGTAAGATATCTAAATTATAAAAGATATAGAATTATTCATGTTAAATCCAAACAAAAAAGCTCGCACAGATAATTGCTAACTATTTCTGAAAATTAAAATGTTATTAAATTAATTATTTTTCCCCTTTGTTTTATTTCTAGTATATATGCTTTTTTCCACCATTTTTAAATACTTTTTATTGAACTAATAAATTGAAAAATATATTCATTCGATTGTTATTTTTTCCTGTTCTATTAAAGTGAAATTAATTTTACGTGAACTTTTATACTTTTGGAAATTAATTTGATTAATTTATTAGATTATTTTAAAAGAAGTAAAATGTCGTGCATGGCCATGCACAAAAATAAAAGATAATAGTATCATTTAGCGCTTGAGAAATTTCTTTTTTGATCGCATGGCAACTTGCTGCGATCCATCTTCATTTCTAGTTATTTCAGAACTGCTTTACGAGAGACCGCTACTTTTACCGCTTCGACCAGACAGAAAAGTATATACCTTTCCACCAACTAAAATATTGAAGTCGTCCAAGGTCAGGATGGTTGCCAAGACCGGAGCGACACGTGCAAAGTTCACCAAGGGTCTCCGGCTTCTTGGAGGTAATCGAAGTTCGATTGTATCGCGACACACGAGGCCAGCGACGAAGCTCGTCTTTCGTGAAAGTTCTCCTTCGAGTCGCCGCCGTCGAAGTTATCGGTAAATTCGGTGCATCGCGTCAAAATCGAGAGAGCCATTCGCACCTAGTTTGAAGGTAAAACCGAGACGGGAGTAAACTCGAAAACCGGGATCCTGAGTTGATCGGGAACTGCTCGGGAAACAAGTTAAGTAGTAATGCTCAGCGACTGATCGAACGACTTGCCTCGAGCGACATTGGCGACAGCACTTTGGCCGAGTACTCGATGCAAGGACCAAGCAACTCTATTCGCGATAGATGAACTGACGAATGAGGTCGTGTCTTTCATTATTCTCAAGTATTAACTGTTAGCAAGTAAATTAAACGCCAAAGTGAATCAGTGATATCTTTTATGAATTAAAATCTTCGGTACAAATTAAAAATATAAATAGGAATTATAAGCGATTGAAATATTATACATTAAATTATAAAAATCAATAATTTATCGAGATGTATAAATATTGTTATAATCTAAGATTGTAAATACAATATTTTACGATTTTATGATATTATGTATAATATTATTTAATATTTATTTATAATATTATTTAATTGTAATGTAGAGAAGAAACATAATGTTTTTCCTGTATTATTATAAAATATTAGCTTATACTGCCGGCAAGAAACAATATAACTGATACGGATATTATTAATATGGATAAGTTGGTAAAATGTATGTATGTTTGAGAGCTGCAACTAAAATTAATTGGATCGATTATAAAATAATATTTTCAACATGCTTTCGTGCTTTAACACATCTTCTTTATGCGCAACGTCGTGCGTTTTAATGCACGTTTCTTATTACACTCGAAAGTTCGCAACACAATGCGAAGTCAGAGAACAATGCAGGGTGCAGGCAAACAGGCTCGAAAGAACGGCACCGCGTTTGCCTCATTGTCGCGGTGTCACGCGACTATTCTTGAATAGAGGAAGTTGCTGCCGCGGCTCTGATGGAGTTTCTTGCCCGCAATAGATTTTGCGGAAGGCCCGCGTATATCTTGGCTTGACTACTGAAATGAATTTCTATTCGATCCGAAGGCGGAGATTACGTTTCAACATCAATGTAACATTCGCTGCTCGAAGCTTCCTATTCGCAGAATGCATCCTTGCAATTATCTCGACGTACTTTACCTCGAAACATTTTGCTCAAACATCAATTAACGAATAAAATGCTAAGTTTTAAACTGATATTTATATTATCATTTTTAAATATTACTTAAGATAATAAGTCAAATTACATATTGAAATTTCTTCTATCAATTATTCCTAATTTCTTAAGTCTTCTACGTTTTGAATATTAATAATTTCTAATATAAACAAAGCAATATAGATGGGCCATAGAACCAAATTGGATGTTAGTGCTAATAAAATTAATTAATAATTAATAATTTCTTTCTTGTTTTCTCTAATATAAAATACTTAATTTCTTGTAATACTTCGTCTTGTTCAAAATTTTAATTAAATTAAAATATAAAATTTTAATTAAAAATTTCTATCAACGTTTCTTTAAACGTTTCAACCTTTTGGTTACTGTGAAATTTTCCGAAATTGTGAGCAACAAAGTGAGCAAAAAAATTTAGACCTCTCTCTACATTAATTCAAGTAAATGACAAGTAAACCCGTTCTTTTTATTCTACGACACAAAAAACGAGTGCGCGCACTTCCTAACTAACATTGACGCCCGGCGAGATTTCTCATTAGCGAAGCTAATTGATATTTGCCAGCGTGCCTGACCAGAGGCATGCGGCCTGCGTTTACCTGTCGCCAACGCCGCTCGTCCACGGTTACCCGCGTATTGTAATCCTCTCTGATGGAGAGCCTCCTGCAGAAGCATTCCTGCGGGGGTTCAATTAGAGGGTTCGGCTTGTTACATGTGGGCGCAGCGGAGGCGAAAACCAAACCCAAGGCGGCGGTGGTCCCGTCGTGAATTAGTACATCGCCTGGTATAATTACACGACATTGCCGGCTGGTCATGACGAAATTGAGAACATCTCGAGAACAGGGCTGGTGGCAAGCTTCGCACCGCAAATAAAACATTTTCCCGTAATGACTTTCAGGATTGCGAAGATAGAAATAAAAGATAGAGCACCTACACAAAGTTTCTCTGTCCGAACTTTCTTTATTCTTTTTTACGCAAACTTCTCCCTTCTGATCCGCGTGAACGGAAGTTTGAAGTATAATAACGACAGCTCAAAAGAGAGGAGTAAGAATCGAACGAGCGAGGAAAAAAATTATTTTAATACCATTTCACTTTTATTTTTTCATCATAAAAGTAATATTAAATGTTACTCCCTGTTAGATATTGAAACATCGATAAGTATTGTCAATTAAAAGAATTTGATTCTATATTGGATTTCAATAAATCGCGAAGACAAATTTTTCTCTCGTTTGAAATTACACTCCTAGCATCCACAGTTCTTGCACTTCCTCGGTTTTCATGTAACTTCCTCACAGATTTCGGGTAATTGAAAAAGTAACAATTCTTTTACACCGTTTTGACTTTAAGCCAAGCGAAAGAAATGCGGATAGTTATCGAAACTCCGGATGATCATTGATCCGGTAGTCAAAGTTGTCATATTCGATTAATGGCGACGACGTAGGCGGCGGGAGAGCAATCTCGAAAGTTCGACGCGCGCCGGGCTTTCGAGCTTAATCTACGGCCGAGTCAAATATTGAACTTTCGCGTGCGCCGGGAACAGCGAAGTTTATTGAATTTCGTATTGTTTACACCGCGAGTCCGTGGGCGTCGTTTAATTGACGTTTGTCACGTCGCAGAAAATTGCCGCTCGCATGAGCTACACCGATCGCGCCGCGTTTTGGGACTTGCGACAGGAACTTAATTTATTACGAATTTGCTAGAGCGAATAATGTCGACATCGTGGCATATTTTAGCAGGAAAAGCGCTAAAAGCATCAAAACAATCAAATACTTTGCGATATCAACTTTCGCGTTTTTTTTTTCCAATTACTTCAACAATAATTTCTTCGAAAATACTGTAGTAATTGTGATTGCACCGGCCAATACGGCATTGGTAGTAATCATGTCTCATTAACATATATTAATTAACATATATCAATTGTTTGAAGAACAGAATACTATAGTTATTGACTATAGCTGTCAAAAGACATTGTGATATCAATAATTTTGATAGAAATTGATAGAATGGAATTGATAGGATTTGCTAAAAATGAGGTCCAGTTTACATATCTGGAAGACAAATGTTAACGTTTCTGAATTAAATTATTTATAAGTAATAATAATTTTTAATTAATACCGTTCCATATTAACGATGCGAGAGCTTATTATACATAATGGATGATAAAATAAATAAATATCGCTTAAAATAAAAACAGATTTTCTCGGTTGCGATAAAACCTTGCTTTCGATTACTATCACGTTACTTTCGCCGAGTAAATAATCCAAATGTATAGTTAATGGACTCGTCGGCACTACGACGATATCGATCGCCGCAGCCCTATCAGGACAATCGGCAAGGATTAGGAGGAACATCTCGCGAAATGCGGGAGAAACACGCTATTACAGAGAGACGCTTGCTCCGAAAGTGGCCTCGTCACCGGAATGAGGGCGAGAGACGGAGGCGAGGGGGTAAGAGAATAAATGCGACGCGCTACACAGAGGAGGGCAATCCCGGAAATGCCTTTGCAAATCAGAGCAGCTCGCCCGGTGCGCGCATCAGTTCAAAAGAACCGTTCGTCTTTCCCTCCCGTTCACCCGTCCCGCGCGCCTCCCTTCCACCCCCTATCTCTTTTTTCTCATCTTCCTTCTCCGCGTTTGTTTGGTCCTCCACGCGCGGCGGTACCCACGTCCCACACTTCCTCTTTCCATCCCCGGGACCGTGCAATCCCATCGTCGGCGTCGAGTCGCGTCTAGCCGGAAAAGAAGAGATGGAGAAGAGCGAGAAACGCGGTAACGCGGGAAAATCCTTTGAGAAACGTCTTCGGTCCTTGCACGGTACAATACTACTTGCAAAGTAGGGCGCGTGTAAAATATACGCGTGTAAAAGGAGGAAGAGAGGGGGCGGGAGCACAATCGACACAATTTCAAGTCTCGTAAGTACTCTTTAGGAAAATGCACATGGCTAGAGACAAAAGTAGCGGACTGCGCACGCTAAAGGGATTGATTTTCAAATTTGATTTAATTAGGAATCTCGCCTGTTTTTTTCTCTCTTGCGATGAATACATTGTGTAGTTCACGGTCTCTCGCGAGTGGATAACTTCGTTCAGAAGGCGAAGCGGCCTTTTATAAAGGATCCATCGTAATTTCCACGGCAGAATATCCTATTTGAACGCACATACCGCTATACAAAAGGGGATTTAAGGGTTCTTAAGAATAGCTAGAGCCAGCAAGAAGAAGGGGGAACGAATTTGTTCGAATGATATAAATCCGTAAAAAGCAAAAGGCCATTCAGAACCGATTGTTACATAGTTGATATAGTAGTGTGTGTCGTGCACGAATTATGTCGAATAAAACACAATATTTGAAAAATGTCTACATGTATATTAAATCCTGTAAAATTATTTATAGTTTAAAAAATGTTTTGTGTCACGTTCAATATTTGTAGAAGCGTATAAATATCATTTGTAATAACGGCGATGCACAAAATATTCTCTACATTTTTTAAGCAAACATGTATAATTTATAAAAATAGTTTATTTCAAAATTTTTACTTTGACATTTTAAATGCAAAATCTTTAATTAATTATAATCTATATTTAAAGTAGCACGCATAATCGCTAAATATATATGGTATATTTAAATTGTTCTGTTTTATTTGAAGCAGAATATTCCAATTAACTTGATAATTTGTATTCGTGGTAAAAAAGATTAGCTGCTTGAAAGAAGAAAGATTTTAGTTAAACGTATCAAAAAGATGAATAGCAATCAACTGCGTTAAAAGGCACGTACTCATTTTGTTTACTGCTGTAATCAATAAAACGCGTTAAAGTGCCTTATCGCCCACGGCAGATAAACGACCACCATCCATTCGTCAACGACGCCATCGTCGTCGACTGGTTACGGTACAGAAAATCCAGTAACGAAGTCGTTTCTTCGTGGATTACGCGGATACGCTTCGGTGCCTTTTGTGTAGCAAAAGGAAAAGGGCGAGTTAGAACCGCGAGAAGATGGAAGTAAAAGAGACTCCGTCGCATGGTCATGGGTTTACTTATTCCTTACGTTCGATGAGTCCTTCTCCCTCTCTTTCACGTCTCAGTTCACGAATTACGTTTTCATCAGGTTCAAGTGGCCGTTTATTGATTGCCGACAAACGAAAAAGCGTCGCGCGCGCTCACGCGGACCCACTTGTGTGCCACTGAAAATAATATTCTTTGAGAATTATTCCATAACGTCGAGCACCGAAACGACGATGCAAACGGCGGTGATATTAAATTAAATGGAGGGAGTCCGCCGCGACAAAGCGAATAGACATTGTTTGAGGCGAGATTATAAGCGGCGACGCGCGCCATTAAATTATTAATGAGGATTTTCGCGTAAGGCAGAATACGTTTGTTTCGTAAAGCGAGACTCAGTCCGTAAATCCCGTGAAAATTATAATAGCACACGCGCACCGAAAGATTCACGCGTGTTTCCTGGTCTATCTTAGCCACTTTATGCAGCAAAAAGAGTTTTCGCGTTGTTAGTGAAGCACGTACGGTCCTTTTGAGCACGTATGCTTGCGTAGTCACACGAAAATCGCGATATAATTATATAAAAAAATGCTAAAAAAAAATTTTTTTCGAGAATACTGTAACTTGATAAACCAACTGTGTGGAAAATGAATTTTGTAAATATGCGCGATGGGAGATAAGTAACTTTCAGAACATTTAGAGAGAGAGAGAGAGAGAGAGAGAGAGAAAGAGAGAGAGAAAAGAGAAGGGATATGAAAACTTGGAAAATTTGGACGTAAAATCAAATAATTAATGCGATATAGAATATATAAATACTTGTACACGAAATAAAATAAATAATTTTTTAGCAGCAACATCTGAGCTTAATTCGGGAAAGTCTTCTACTCGTTTGAAAACGTCATATAAACATATATAATTAGTTTTTAAAGTAACGTCTCAACGCTACAATCCTATCAAAGGAAACGCAGAGTTATTTAAGTGACAAAGATGGGTAGAAAATCATGACCCAATTTCAAAGTAAGTCGTCTCGACTTTTTGAGACGCGCTGCTCGACGCGACTTTCAACTCTTAAAGTCTGCTCTCGTAGCCTGCCAAGAAGAAAGTATCACGTCTGAATTATGTCTTAAAATGTCAAGAGCACGAGACGCGATCTGTCTAGAGGGCTCACATTGGGACAAACTAGGATTTTCGAGACTCGTAAAAAATGTATCGCTACTAACATAGAATATAAAATATATACCGAAAGCTTCTTCAATGCACTTGCATAAAAGAATACATACATACGTAATTAGTGTAGGAGGTAATGAAATCACGCGAAGAGATTAATTTAATTTTTTATATCTCTTGCACAGTATTTTACTATACGCTGAATTTTTTCCTACGTAAAACTGCTGATGTCAACTCGTTATTTATTAATCGCTCACGATCCGATGTTTAACGATATTTAATTTAATGAAGTCCTTGCCGTGCAAGCTTTTAAAACATATTTATCTTAATTCTCAACTGCACTTGACATAATATTTTCAAAACCTTGCAAAACTTTATTTGTAAAATATACGTGTTATAAATCATCCGAACATGTTTTAACGAATCGCTTTAGAAATGCAGAAATATAGCAAGACGTTTCATATTTCTGAACCAGTAGAGGCAGATCAACACTTCAATTGCGAGCTACCTCTTCCTAGCTACCTTTCGTTTTTCCGCAAATCGATTCAGTTCTCGGAAGACGCAAGAGGAAAATGTCACATCAGAATTATGTCTTAAAAATGTCAGATGCACAGAGTATCTACCCCATCTGAGAAGCTGCAGACAACGGTTCGCGCGAGAGTGGCTTGGAGTAGAAGGGGAGGACGGATATGAATTTCTAGAAAGGTTTGCTTAAGCAAATTGCGAAATGCAGCTTGCTAACGGATGGGAGGAGAGTGAGAGAGATAGAGAAAAGTGGTTCGCCGAGGGAGAAAACGGGACAGCAAGGTCCTGAATTGCGCGCCTTCGTTTCGCGGATACTCGGACCATCGTCCCTTGCCGATGCTTTCGCACTCGAGAGGAAAAGCTCCCTCAGTGACGAGAACAAAACGAATTTTGGCGGGAATGTCGGCCACGTGAAATATTACCGTCCGGTTGGACGTGCTGTTTGTTCAGAATCGTGATTAGCTTCCCAACCACCCGAGGATATTTTTTTAAACTTCGAAAATTTTCTTCTCTAAAAAGCGACTGCGAATCTAGCAACTTTGTATTATCGTATGCTAATAATAAAAAAAAAATCTAATTTAAAAGGATAACTGCTCATTTATTCGAGTTCATATTCAGTCGGGATTTCGTTTAATTAATATTTTGCAGTGATTTATTTCCGCGCGCGGTTCGAAACTTTCATCATAAATTTAATGGAAATGTGCATTTACTTCTCAGTCCTCTTCATGATGAAAGTCACTCGCAATCTCTGTTTACCGAATTAAACGCGAAATAAATTGCTATAGCTGAATACGAGATACATCGGCAATAATGTTATTCCCATAAACGAATGGTCACTTACGCAGAGCGATTGTTCCAGCGAATTACGAGTAAAACACGGTCGTCGATGCAATTTTCTAAATGCACTAGTAACTTGCTAAAGTGATACTCATGTTTGATGTTGCCCGCGATCCGCGATGAATTATAAACGGGATACGCTCGCTCGCGGATAACGAGCGTCGAAATAAATACACCGTAATCGGTGTAAATTTCTCTGCACGCGCCGTTGACTATAGCGCGATACACAGCCACACGGCAATCATAAATGCAACCCTTTGCTCTTTGAGTGCTCAGCCGTCAATACGATCATCAATATGCAACTCACTCACTGCAAACTGCACCGCTCGCGCGAGATTACGTTATACTCCTGATTATGGCGCCAGCGAGCCATTTTCGAGATGGAAACCAATTGATTCGTCGGATACATCTATGATGATCTAATGGCGCTTCCGGATAAACTGATTCGTACGGGCTAAAGATATCAACTATAATCGAATAGGGGACCGTTATTTCAGGCTAAAAGCGTGGAATATCTTTCTACTCCTTTATATTAGAATTTCTATTCTCATATATACTACACTGAAAGAAAAATATAATTACTTTTGGACCTAACCATAATTTTATGATATTTCTGATGATAATTATGGTTATCATAATGATGCATATAGTTAAGTCAATCATATCTCGTGTTAAAAATATTATAAAATTATGGTTGGATCCAAAAGTAGCTATATTTTTCTCTCAGTGTATTCATGCCCTCTTCCTCTCTGTCTCTGTCTTTCTCTCACTCAAAAGTTTAAATTATTTAAATTATTTATACGAAATTAACACAACTGCTATAACTGCGAGGGAAAACTTCATTTTCGTTACGTAATACACGCTCGGATGGATGAACAATTTTGCATTCATCAGCGCTGAGCACACAGCGGAATGTCTCAAAGGAAGTTTTCGCTGCTCTAAGTACTTGCTTCCTTTCAGACACGCTAAACAACAGACATTATCGAAATTCCATACTTAACGGCGACGTCCGTGATACAGAATTAAAGCGAATTAACGAGCATCCTTGACTGGCAATTTACGCGCAATTGGCCTAACGTCACATACGGCTAATCCGTCGCGACGATGGAGACGGTAGATTAGGCAAACGTGCCGCGTCAGGATTGTACGGAACACGGTTTTCAGCGCGGGCGCGATAACGCCAAATTCGATTTGCAACTCGAATTCGAAACATCGTTAGCCGCCGCCGCTACCGCCGCTGCTCATTGCGACGTAACTCGATTTGCCTTTCATCGCGTGTAACTGACGTATCGAGGTCGTCGATTCGAGTAGATTATTGCGTGACGTATTAATTTACGTTCGATTAGTCTTTCCGCACTGACAACGCGCGGTTTTTTAAATCCCGTTGTTGTGCGTCCGGTTATGAAATATTGATATTGTGCTGCGTGCGCTCTCCGCAAAATATTTCAACCAACCCTCGACGAAAGATCGATTGGAAAAGCGCGGCTTGGTAGGCCGAGCTAATATTACGAATTGTCCCCGAGATGTGCATTTAGATTTTAAAAGGTACTAGAGAAATCGAGATTGGGAAACTTTCGCTACGGAGAAATGTAGGAGAAGAGAGTAATATGAGTAAATGTGAAGCGAAAGAGAGTCAGGCTAAAAATAGCGACAACGAATTGCGATTTCGACTTTTTTTCCACAGTAATAAATGTCGCGGGAATAAGCTCGAAAAAAATTTAATGCATTTTGTATGTAGAGAATTAAAAACAATGTCGGACCAGCAGCGAAAAGTACGACGTGGGTCGTAAAATATCCGAGTAGGTAAAAAAAAGGGTTGAAAAAACCAAAAATTAAGTGCAACGCTTTATTACCGTTACGTGAAAGTTCAGCTATATCAGAAATGACGATCTGCCGTTTGATTGTGACAAGTTGCGCCGCTGAGAGACGGTCCGTACACAAAACGCGACGAGCTGAATTCTCGCCCGGCGTTCGCAAACCCGAGCAGCGGTGCGTGTAAATTTCAATAGAAATTTCGGCATCGAGATCTGTCTATCACGCGAAATCATAAATAATCGATGAACGAGATCGCGAACGAACGCACTACAGTCAGAAATACTTCGATTCGGCACTTTTTCCCTGATTCTATTTCCGACCGCGCGGCTACGTAACACGCGAATTTTTTCCGCGCGCGTGGGAATGTCGGTTAATTAAATTAGCACGGGATGAGAGTTCGATGCTGTATTTTGTCGTCTACGCATATTGAGCCGTGTAACAAATATAAACGCCATCATTCCAATCTATGTAACTAATATATAGCTCTGAAAAATTTTTTTTAATAAGTTGTGATGAATGGAAGCGAAGTTCAAAGCAAGAAGATTATAAAAAGATGAATTTAAAAATGAAAAAACAATAATAACATTGAATTTAATTTCATGTGAAATAATTACTTAATGCATAGTATAAAATTTAAATATTTTTTTTCATTCGGTTGATTAAATGGAAAGATGATAACATTTAGTATATTTTTACTTTTACTTTAAAAATATGAAACTTTAACTTTTCGTACATTCATATTTCAGAATATGTTTTTATTCCAACTAAATGGAATAGATATTTGCATTTTTGTAATATTTGTAATATTGTAATGTTTTTATTTTAAATTTAAATTAATTTTTATACAAAATATTAGAAGGTTTTTCAACTCTTTTCTGTATTTTTTAATTTAAATTACATAAAAGAACATATGTCCTCCTGCAGACAGATGCGAAGGTAAGAAGACTAATCATCCTCTACAAACATATTGTACAGTATTCTATTAAAGAGATTTCCAACGATCTTCTGTAATGAAGCAAATCTTGCTAAGTACCGAAATCAATGCTCCTTTGCATCTCGATTATAAACCGCTGCAAGTATACAATGTCGGAAATTACTACTGCGAGCAGCTAAGCACCGGAGAATAGCAGCCGGTTGCTTTGTAATTAGGCGAACATGAGAAGATTTGAATTGTAGACTCCGCTTCCGCTTATCAGGCGCGTCAGGGACGGTATAATGCGATAGAGAACGTGGTGTTTAAGCGATGACTAATAGAATATTGAATATACATTTCGCACTAAAAATGTTCAATAATGTAAATTTCTAATTAAGATTCTATTCACAGAGTTGGATATTGAAAATAACGGGATCGAGAAAATATACTTTGTGAGAATACCTGAGTCCTTTTTCTTTTGCTACCCGTTACCTAGTGAAAATTAAATTTATTTCGTCGAAATATTTAAAAGTAAAATATGTGATATATGAAAATGACTTTTTTTTTTATTACGCCGCGCGTAAATGGAAGAATCCTCTTATTACAACGGCTAGCCATTAAATCAGTGAAGTTCACAGACTCTCGCGGGGGGACGAAGAAAGTTTTGCGGCTAATGACGCGGTACTTTTAAAACGACCGGACTTAGCGCGTCCATGAGGTATTGGTATAAAATTTAGCCGCTCGTATATTCCGCGAAAACTTTCGCGAACATAAATACCCCGTGCCAAGGGTACGCCAAAGATAATCTCGGAGATAAAAGAAACCACCGACGCTTGATTCTCGATCCACTTTTGCTCTTAACTTTACAGTTGTACGACTACGAAAAGCTTTCTAAGTCCAGCTTTTGTTTAATTTCGAAAAGAAAAATGAAAAGGATTCATTTGTTTCATTATTAGTGACTATCGTGACTTCTTTATAATGTAATTTTCACTCTACTTCGTAATTTAATCTTCACAGAATGAAGATGCACTTACACCCATATGGAATTTGAAAATAAAATAGATGTAGCAAAATCTCGTATTTTAATAATAATGCATTTAATTGTTTCGTAACCCAAACAAAAAAATATCCTAGATTTTTTTATTTTTCATATCGCGAGCGTATATAAAAAAGAAAACGATCAATTTATTATTCTACGTATCTATCTGAGAAGTTTCGCTTTTTCTTAAGTAAAATTGTGACACAAGAAGAACACGATAGAACCGAAACTTAGGTATATATGACGCGAGGGAGAAAAGAAACTACCTCGGAAGAAGTAATACGTATGCAAGAGTGAAACGGGCGAAGTGAAAATACCGTGAAAATTGCCTCGGACACGTCCGCTTTCCGAGTTACGGGGAGAAACGAAGTGTACCTACTTGAAAGTCGAACTTGCCGAACTCCTGCTGGGCGTCGATGTCGACATTTCGCGGCACGATTACAGGACAGGTGGCGAGCGACACCTGAGCATCTGGCGACTCGCTGTAATCCGGAGTGACGGAGGTCAGGCTGCGGTCGTATCTGAGCTCCTCGTTCAGAATGGCGGCGGCGGCGGGATGGCCCGACGACGGCGCCTGGACCTGGCTGACATAGTACAGGCACAGCAGGAGCGACAGCACCACGATGCAGAGGACGAAGACGCGGCCGGAACCGCGACGCAGTATTTTGTACATGATTTGTTAGGCGCGAATCGCGTTGCTTGTAGACTGCACGGTAGATCACGGTGATTCATCTAGAGATCGAGTGGATCGTGCGACAGGCAACCATGCCGAGTCAGCGGCGACGATCGACGATCGATCTTCGGCCTCGACTCCGTCGTTCGTCGGCTTCATGGAACGTCGCGGTAGAAGGGCAGCCTTGAAAAAGAGAAAAACAGACTTTCGTTTAGAAATAAAATTGTTTAGTCGAATGCAAGTCTTGGTTATATATAATTGTTATCCTAATTCCGAATAATCTTCTTAACTTTGTGTAAAACATAAATGTTATTGTTGATATTTTCTATTAATAATTCTGATCGGACATGTAAATTCAAAGGTTTATAACAATAATACGTAGAACAAGCTTCATACCGAAACACGCGAACGCAATGAATCGAAATCGCATTTTGTACAATAGATATGCTATGATCATAAATGATAATTAATTATAATATATATATATATATGTACATATACGTATACATACACACATATACTATATATGTATATGTATATATCTCGCCATTTACCGTCGACTGATCGAAAATACGGACGTTTTAATCTCGTTGAGATGAGAGTACAAGAGAGATTTGCATTGAATTAATTAATTTCAATTAATTCAATTATTCGAAACAGGAATATGGACGGTATAATACCTTGTATTTAGTAACCATCTAGATTATTACGCAGGGAGTTAGAAACTATCCATTCTATTATTTATACTGTATTTAGATATGCATGAATATCGAAGTGGAGTCAAAGAATACACAGCTATCGTTGCTGACATTAATGTACACGCGAACGTAACGACGTGGCGGCCCAGTTATCGTGTATTCAGACTGACGGGATGCAGAATTATGACTCGATGCACACACGCTTTATGTGGAGATCGTAATAATCCGCGCACCTGGGTTTTTCCACGCGAAATATGTATCTTTACTCACGAATAGGTGTACCGACCAAGGTCGGTCGAAACGCGATCGATCAACTCTTTGCTAACAATTTTCTTCTCCACTTTTCTCTACATCATTTGCGACAAATGGTCATCTATCTTCATGATAAAGAGCCCACGCGCACTTTTATAGTCTCACATAAAAAAAGACGCGCACGAATCGACAGTAAACGTTTAGGAATATCACATTGCAAAACTGTCTGTGTTAATAGCAAATAAATTGACGATCAATAAATCGAAGTTAATTAGAAGAGTCCGTTATTGACACAAACGGAAAATAAATACGAAAACGATTTTATATAAAAAGATAAGTTAAAAATGTAGAATGAAACTTTTTTTTTGTATCACAATGGAATCGTCGCTTTTCCGATTATACCGCAAATAATGGACCAGCTTGTATTTCATCACAGAGATAGAGTTAATCGATGGCTTTCATAAACATCGATGGATTTCGCGATGAATTGCAAATCGAGATTGTTCCTGTGAATACCGACCAGCATTTCCCAAAATCGGAAAAGCAACAGGAGGAAAAGGGACAACTGCGTTACCGTATTCGCGTTGCGATCTAATTCGGTCGTCGAGTACGATAAGCCTCGTGAACCAGAGACACAGTATAGTTTGTCGGAACCTTTCGTTCGTTCGCCGGCTCGCTAAAGCCTCCATCGCGATATGTAAGGTCGCTTCTCACGCGATAATCGATCGCGTCTCTCATATAACTCCGTGCTCAATGCTGACACGCGGAGAGAGGCCGTAGCAAGAGACGAGAGAGCGCGCGCGCGCGCGCGCGAGAGAGAGAGAGAGAGAGAGAGAGAGAGAGAGAGAGAGAGAGAGAGAGAGAGAGAGACATATATGTGTAGATAAAGCGTGAAGAGAGAGAAAAGCGAAGAGGGTGAAGAGTTAGCTAAAAGGGAAGCGAGATTAGAGTTTAATTCGGTATTAACTCGACGCGTACGAGGCAGACGATGTGCACGCACAAGGGAGAAGGAGGGGAACAGCAACGACTTCGTTCGAGCGCAACGCGATAGAAACTACTCGTCCGAAACTTCATGGAGAGATTAAACCAGCTAGCCACGTCAACATTATCGAAGCGCGTATATGAGAGAGTAACGAAAACGATTCCTAGGAAAATGGACAGTCGCGGAAAGCGATGGAAATACGAAAGTAAATCTACAGTTAATTAAGCCGACTGACAGAGTAACGGAATAAGTCGGTAAATTAGACGGTAATTCACATTGTAAATCGACGTTATTTTTAATTTTTGTTATGCGATTGTAATTAGAGTACGATTGTTATTGATCTCGTTGAAAGAATTAATATTTTTTTTAGTTCATTATGCCACCACAATACGTAATATTTTGAAAATAATTTCCTTTTATAGAATGATAAAAAAAATTATGCAATAAAGCAGTTAGTTTTTTGAGCTTATTCGCATTTCTGTTTACTGCGACAAGAAAAATATCATCTATTATTCCGCGCCTTCGTCGGGAGTGGAATACGTCATATTATATTTATTTGTAACAAATAAAGCAGGGTCGTTCACAGATCAATAAATTAAAATTAATTAGTTGTTCTCGTGACCAACAAAATTATAAAACAAATACTAACTATATATGATATGTGCTATCCGCGAAATTAATAAACGTTCTAAATGTTTGCAGAGCCACAAAGCGATGGGATCGATGGAAGCGATTTACATTCGCGCGCACATCATTGTTGGAAACAATCCATATTACTATAAATCCAATTACCCGATATGAATACCATGAATTCAATATCCTCCCGCCGCAATCTCAATATCATCGAAGTAATAATTAATATATGACCTGCAAGTAGAGTTATCAACTTTCTAGTACGGGCTCAGGCGCGCCCGCGAGCTTTACGAGTGTCCTTTCGTTCATCATCACTTCCATTCGTGATGAAGATCCAGAAATTCTACGTCGAGCTTCAATTTTCTCCCCGAGGACCCTAATAAAAACGCAAGGAGATTGAGGAGACAAACGAGAAGAACACGAGGACGGTCGGATGCTCGTCAGGTGCCGGTCCTCCAGTCATTCAACCAACATCCCGAACGTAATCCCTTTGTCCGTCCACAACGAGGACGATGAAACGTGTCGAGGATGCGTTATCGAGATTCGTTCGATGTGCTCACGATCGAGTGACGCATTGAGAAAAGTATAAAAAAAATACCTCAATCAAGATTCAGCCAGTGTTCAGACACGCGATTTATTTCCTTATGGCGATTGGTTCTTGCATTGCACGAACATATTTATTTTGTGACGTATGAATGCCCACATTTCCTGGTCATTAGTTATTTTTCATCATGTTATATTAATATAAACTAAGTTGTTTGACTGACTCGTAGGATAACAGAACGAGACACACGAGATATCTTCACTGGATCACAAAATATTGATATAAACAGGCGCAAGTGAAGATTGATACTGATTGAACTTGATTGAAGAATAAACTTGAACACGTATTAAATAATCACGACTACATGTGCGTGCACAAAGAACACGTTCGCGAGAGAGAAAGAGGTCGCTATGCACACGAACGCTAGAAAACACTTCAAACTCGCTATTCATGAAAGCGCGCCTAATATAAATCTTAAAGTTCGAAAAATAATTTTAACATATATTATAAAAAATATTGCGGTTTAGTAATTCCGCGCAAATGGTTACGTAAGTATTCTTGGCGCGAGTTCTATCAGGTTAATTAAACTGACGTTATTATATTGACTTGAAACGGGCGATTGGCCAAACTCTAATTTAAGTATTTCTAGGTTCTCCTAGAAAGAGGCCTCGGACGAAATCGATAAAATTTGCTTTTCCTCGGTAATTCTAAGTTGATTACTAACCTCGAGTTTCAATCGCTCGAAAATTCACACCATCGCTACCGCCAACGATTATCGACCCAACCGAATTGACAATGAGATGATACTATTGGTTTCTGAGCTATTTCGTCGCGGCGAACAAGAGTTTTGCGATGAACGGCTGCGGATTGCGGTGTAACGATGTCGATACAGGAATTTTGACGATTGCGAGTTGCAAGTACGAAAGCATGTCGTTAAAAGAGAAACATGTAAATCTGAGCTTTATATATAGCGAAAAACAAACGATAATTTAAATAAGTTTTTAGTAAAATAAAATTAAGCTGATAAAACGTTTATGTAGCATTAATAATAACGATTATTCAATAATTTGATAAGCTCACAAATTAACAACATTTATCACATCAAATATAAATTACAAAATGGTCAAGCGTGGTTAAAAAAGTTACAATTTACTTTATATGATTAATTTGATTTACTTTATTCGATTATCATTAATAAAAAAGAAATTTTTTAAGACAGAAAATTTTTTTTAAAGAAACTTATTAGGAAAAGTCAAAGAGAGAATTACATTCTTTAAATGAATTATTTCGATGTGGAAATTAAACACAAAATCATTATGGAATATAAAATTTTGAGAATTATTATATGCTATAAATTTTTTTAATCAAGAAACTTGATTATAGGATGCTACAAACTGTAGATTTTATGTGATATTTAGCCAATGAAATAATCGAGTAACAATAAAAGTTTATTACCGCGCATTCCAGTTAATCTTCGTCGACATCGCGACGCCGCAAAATGTTATCGTAGAACTCGATGAGATCCTTTCGCCAAGAACCACGAGAACTGAGAAAGCTTTAAATTAAAGCCTGTCTACGTGAGATACGCGACAGTTGAAAAAGTCGTCGGTCAAATGTGCTCGTTGTGAAGAGTTTGCGAGTTTCTTCCCGCGACTAGAGGAAGATACAAGAGAGGATGAAGTAAGATCGTCGCGAATTGTCGAGCGAAGAAAGGACGCTTTTTACATGGTGCATCGCGGGGGAAACTTTGACGAGTGCTCGCGGCGATCGCGAGCGGAGTAAAGCCGATTTTTCGAGCATAAGCGCAAAAGTGGTAAAGCACTCGGAACTCGCACCAACGAAAGAAACGATTTCCCTCGTTTCGATCTCTCCCCTACCGCCCCGTCTCTCTCCCGTCTCTCCTCTCGGTTTCTCTCTCGATCTTCTCCCAGGCTCGTTTTCGTCGCGTGCCGCATGTTCGGACGCGCTTTAAATTGGGCGCCCTTTAAAACGTGAGAATTATTCAACACTCCCGCCGCGTTACGCCTCCGCCGTTTGTTATCTCGCCTCTCGCGCGTGTTACGTGACTCGAGTTACGAGCGGGCGCGAAGAAAAATGTCGCGCCGTCGACGGTACATTATGATTATCTATAAGGTATTAACTCGTTCTCCGTTGATCCTCCAGTATGTTCGGAGGGCGAACGTGTCTCTTTTGATATTTTATCCCGCACGCCGTTCGTTCACGGCGCGTTATTATCCGCGGTAATAATTAACTCTTTTTCGTACATCCGATCCGTCAAACACGTGCTCTCGATGATCTCCATTCTTAATGCTCCCGCTCTGTGCGCGCACTTTTGTTTACAACGTGTTATTACATTCATTTCAGCATTTATCAAAATTGTCGGGAGATGTAATTTTTGTAATTTTTAAACTCAATTTTTCAACGTCCGTACAACGCTGTTATTGCGCTCAACTCTGCAATTATTAATTCACGCTACGTACAAAGTCTCCAAATACCCGCTGTCGATTTTGAATTTTATTTACTGAGCATATGCGCGCACGCTCGATGTAAATACGTAATTAAAATCAAATGATTAGCATTAAATGTGCGGTGCGATTTAAACAAAATTATCGTATTTTGCACGAATGCCGCGGTTGCTTCCACAGCTCGGTAATCAGCGGCGAACATTCGTTGCAAATTGACAGTAATCCGAATGGCTACAAAACATCGTTGCGGCAGAAATTCAAACTATTGTTTGTGCGATTCGTAATACGATTCAGCCGTGTGTTTTATAAAGAACTTTTACTTTGCACGCCGTACGTAAAATAAATTTGAAAAATGTGCGTAAAACAAAAGACTTGTGTTTAAAAGGGTCGCTAAAACTATGTGTCGGCATGCAAATAAAAGTCGCGCAAAAACAGTGCTGTAGATACCGGCTCGTTGTTATACACAGCTTTTTCTCAATGTTGATTCATGTAAATATATCCATTTTAATTCCAGTCTGCGAGTGGCTCGCACAAAAACCGGTCCGTCCCTCAAAGAACGTTGTATATCAATTTTTGACGAGATGAAGCTACTACTACTGCAAGTATGTATGTTACTGTAGAATGCTTCTCATCCTTTTATCAGGTATATATTACAAGTAGCATGTTATAACTATTCGTATATTGCAAAAATGAACGTATACTAATTACAAATTGCAAAAATATTGATGAAAAGTTCTTCTCCTCTCAGAAAAGTGATATACAACGCTCTACGGAGGAAAGATTTACCTGGTAAAATCGATTTATTTCGCATAACATTATAATACATTTATTGTCTTATCTTGTAATTTCGTAATTTATTTATCAATCGAATTGAATAATTTCATCATAGCTGCGCGACGAGATAATGGAAAACGGATTCGTACCGTGATAGCAATTATGCAAAGTTGATCCGTGCTCGAAGCTCTTGTTTCAACCGTGTGACAGCAGACGTCCAGTCGCGAAAAGAAATCACGGCGTGCTGAATTCACTAGCCGAGCGAAATAGTTTTGACACGTTGCCGGCTCTATTCGTTCGGTGCACGAACGGAGTAATATACGAGGGAACTTTTTCACTGCCTCAGACGCAACGTCGTGCTTAGCAGAAAACCAAGTCACCTTCTCCAAACACATTTCTGAGAAAACGTATACATCACGAGCGCTGTCTCGGATATCACTGCATTTCCACGAAAATATTTGTCAAATGTACACCGATTCGATGCAAGACTGCCATTAAAAGATGCAAAATCCACAGGGGAAACTTAATATTTCACCTTCGAGCTTCGTAGACACACGGAATATCATTTTCAGGGATGACACGAGTTTGTCGATATGTATTGTTACACTCGAATGCAGAGACAAACGCGAGTCATAGCCTGGAGTAGAGAATTGAAAAATAATTTCAGATTCATACAGAAACGAATAAACAATTACTATGATAGCAGCGGCTAAAAAACCGATATGTACTTGAAGGTTTCGGAAAAAGGGCAATAGATTCGAACATTACAATCGTTCCTCACGAAGTAAACTCCGGTCTCGCCTGTCTAAACGGCCACCGACACCGGTACCGAACACCGAAACTGGACGCTGGACGAACGGACGAATCTCCATAAAAAGTCGTCGTCCCGACGGCCGGATGATTTTCACGCCATTTGACGCGACCGCAACACGCAGGCCCCGCGGATTCGCAACCCTCTGCGCTCGTGTACTATCAACCGCACGCGCGGGACAGGTGCACGGATCGTCCAACCGCAACCGAGAACCACGCCGTACTAAACTCGCGGCAAGGGCGGCGGAATGGTTTTGACACGCCGGCGGCTATATCCGCTTTTCCGCCGACGCGACAGTCGCGAGGGGCGCATGTGCCGATATAATCCACGCTTGTGCCGGCGTACGTTCACCCACACACGCGAAACGCGCGCGCGCACACACACACACACACACACACACACACACACATGCCGCCGCACGTACGAGCGACCGCGAGAGGGGAGGTGAAAAGCGACGAGATGGAGAACACGCACCCCAAGAGAACTTTCCACGCCCGTAGGGTGTTTCGACTCGAAAAAGAAGGAACGGGGGAGGATCAGAGAGGTCACTGCGAAGACTACTGATGTTCGGTCAAGGATTCGAAATAACCTTTCCTCAGTGAAGTCTTCCTGTATAGACCTTTCATTGTAACGTTCATTTTCTCCTCCCTAAAATCTTTTCTGAGACATATATTGCAATTTTCTATGTCCTATAGTTAAATTCTTTTAAATTTGAAACTGTTTTAAATTTGAAATTTTTTATTTTCCATTTGGAGCTTTCATGACTCCCAGCAAGCTTTTTGTAAACTGAGAAATGTGTTTCAGTCATCTGATAAAGTTATTTATAGTAAAATATAACGCTTTTGTTGGGATTTTAAATTTAGTTGTAAATTTACAACAAACAAAAATTTTCGACAATTTAGCTTTGCCAAAAATACATAAAATTATATAAAAAATGCATAATGCGTGTTAAGAAATACAATTGTGCAAGAGATGATTTTTCTAGCCATTTATGTTATTAAATTCGAATTAATGATACTGACGATGAAATAACCTGACGCTAGAATTATGACGGAATCTGCTGCATGTTTAATGTGTCAGAGAACTAATCGATCAAACTATGATTAGAATACATCAATATTTACGTATAACCAATGAGAATTAATATACGTTTCACTCGTAAAAATTGCACATTGTACTGTAACTATAAATTATTAATAATATACAGAAATATAGAGAAAACTGCACGTTCATTTTATTAACAATAACATCTTGCGTGAAATAGTGTAAAGTATTAAGAAAAAATAATTCTGAGTCAATTCTTCTAATAAATCAAGTAGCTTTATTCGTTAATCGCTAGGATTTATTTCTCACTTATTTATTAATAATAGTCGAATTATTTTTTTGAATAAATCGATGACAAAAGTATTCTATGACAATTTGATGACACGATACTCATCGAAGAAAGAACGTGTTTCGCGAAGGAAGAACATCGGTACAATTAATTTTAAACTGCAAGTATCGAATGCGCTCGTCCTCCTGCGCGAATACCCCATGATCGAGCTCGGTATTACGGCGCATAAGCTGAGGAACTTTTCAATCTCGTGGAACACGAGCGCGCAGAGGGCATTGTCGTTGGACAGGATTGGCACAGGTTCGAACTTGATCGAACGGCAATTACGTTGATTGAAAGGCCAACACAAGTGTCGCCTGTGTACCCGGAGAAACGAAGACTCTCGGCTCCAGTTATTCACCGAACACATCTCTCGGCCGAACGAAGAAACCGGAACGAAAACACATTTATCAAAATATTTCGAAAATCTTGTTATTTTTCCGATCAAAAATCATCGCAGAACAGCAAAAAGGCGCCGTGTATATTTCGGAAAAATTTTTTGAAAAAGATTGACATTGTAAAAGAATTTTAACGAGTTAGTTAAGTTAAGAAATATTAAATGTTAAAAAATTATATATAACAATTAGATTTTATTGTAGAAATTTTTTGAATAAATATTTCTGAAAATATTAAATTTTCTTTCCAATTTCCATTTAGATTAGCTCAAAGTGCTCGAATTACAAGAAATAAATGCTGACAATTTGATGCGATATTGGATCATGTTTTATTATTGTTCTGAAAATGCAGAATTATTAATATCCGATCATATTAATAGGTTTAACTTCACGGTTCGAAGGTTCAAAATTTGCGGACAGGAATACGACGGAGTAAGAAGAAGGAAATGCCGTTGCCTTCACTATTCCGGAAATTGTATTTCCGGGTAATTGGATGGCTGATGTTTATGCGCGGAATTACATCGAATCTGTCTTTTCAAGGTATTATTACTTAATTTGTATCGGTATTCTCTTCAGTATTTTCCGATAGCGCTGTCGCCGCGAATTATTGCGAAAACAAATCGTTCGTAAAATATAGCGAGGAATAATCAGGGAACACGCAAACACAAAATCCCAGGATAATCGAGAATTTTTTCAAATATAGCAAATATAGCCGAAAAACAACCAAAGACAATAACTACTTTAAAAACAAATAATTGATAATTAAAAATTAACAAAATCGAAAATTAAAATTTAAAACATGAATTAAATTCAAAAGTTTGAATTAAAAAAATTAAATTAAATGTAGATGGAATGCCGCTTCCATTTAACTAAATTTCATCGTACTGTAAATTCAATTTAAGATTTTAATAATCTAAATGTGTTTAATTGATAACTTGAGATAAATGACGGTCTCTTCAACAATGCTTTCGTTAAGAAAGAGAATTTAAATTTATCGTAGCATCTATAGATCTAATTATAAGATTTTCTATAGATATTCTATAGAAAATCTCATAATTAGAAAACTTTTGTCACTTTCAAATTCTTTTTCAAATTCGTTTAAATAATGTGCATTAACGTCTTACTGAATGCTTTAATATATATATATATATATATATATATATATATATATATATATATATATATATATATCATGATAATCAGTCACTCAAAATTATCCATGGTAATTCCTATCTTTGCCTCGATTTAAATGCACGTAGAATCAATGCGACATAGTAGCACAATTTAAAACGTGAATTATGCACCTCGCGAGAAAGGTCAAGTTCTCACGATGGTAATACTTGTTCGAAAGCACGTTCGACAGTAACGAATGGAAGATATGTCGTGTCTTTAATTGATGGCAAATTCAGTGTTCCGGATCAGCTGTTATCTCGCAAAGAGATAGACGGCCAGCCTCACTCCAGCAAAAACAATCAGCTCATCGAGCCTGATCGATTTCGCGTATTGAAGTATGAAGTCTCATTCAGTCGTTCATGTTATCGAACCTCTCTCTTATCATCTTCTCACAAAGTTACGGCAAATCCTCCCCCTTTTAAATGTAAAAAAAAAAGAATTTCATCTTCAAGAATTTTTATTTATTTAGATTATCGATCCCATGGAACGAATGTTTATATAATCGACGTTCCACTGTATTATCTTTAGTGTAAATGAGAGAATTATCGAATAATTTTATATAAATGAAAATATACGCATAAATGAATATTTAATCTGACACATTGGAGAGAATCATGAATTCATGTTCAAACATATTTAATATATGTTTGAAATACAGTAAATTTATCGTCCTTTACGTGAGAAACTTCTCGTGGAAACGGATATGGATCTCTGAGGCCCCTCAACCCACCCGCTTCTCAGCCCTCGCTCTTGTTCCACCCTTCAGAGCAGCGTACCGTGCGATATCGAAGAGGGAGGAGGGGGGAAGGGGAGTCTGATTCAGTTTTCAGTCGCGCGTTGACAGAGAGCGAGGGGGCGGCCTGGTATAATTCGTTTGAAGTTTCAACGCTATTTGCGCCGGAGTATTTTTTCGGCGCCCACCCACGGCCTTTCAGGGCATCGCGTCGCTTACGACGGGGCTAATATCCGGCGTCTGACGCGAAAATCCCTCGTTCCCGTCTATCGTCTGTCTTTCAGTCTCACAATCAGCCAAACGAAAAACCGGCCTTACCGGACTAACTTCAACAATCACCGAATGCGCGAATAAACGCAATTTCCGCGAATGATATTTCAAGGATTAGATAAAAGTATTATGAATTATAAAAGAGGAACACATTATACAATACAATGACGATCGAAATCGTAGGCGTATCTCTTTTCTTTCGTCATTTCTTTGTGTCCTATGCAATACAATTTTTATTTTATTTTTAATCATAATTTGGCAATTAATTTAACAGTTATTTTAGACAAACTATAACGAAACTGTGTGATAGCGGATATGCTAATAACAGCTCTGTAACAACCGTTGTGATGAAGTATTTCGCTTGCAATCGCTAGGCGAAGCAGTTTGCGAACAAAATTAACGCTCGATTTCCGCGATCGCTGTAAGCACGAACCTGCACACGCGGCCCTTCGGATAATCCCGATACCGTGTAGGGGAACCACCTATCAAACTTGTTCGCGGAGTTACTCTCTCGTGCGGCTACGACTCGGCGCTCGTAGAGCGAGACACTTCGAAGTTCGGGAATAGACCACTCTCGAAAAGTGGTGTGCGCTGGTTTACTACCACGGCAACTTGCGGATTTCGAGTACGAGGAAAGAGGCGGGGGCAGGCGAAAGCGAGGCAGGGCAAGAAAGCAAAATCTGAAAAGAAATGCGCGTCGCCTTGGACGTCGTCGCGGAAAGCGCGCAAAACGCGACGACAACCACCGTTAATGGAAGGAGATAAGAGTGGAAGATGGCTGCTCTCGGATGATAGGAAAGTCGGAGGGATTTTTAAAGATACGAGAGACAAAACATGAGAGACAGAAAGAAAGAAAGAGAGAGAGAGGCGAGAGAAACGTTACGAAACATTCGCACGCGAACTAATCTGCGATATATACGCGCGCGCATGTATATGTGTTGTATATATGTATACGTGAAGGAAAAGAAAGCTCCCGAAGAGCTCCTGGAAGGATACTGCAGGCGCGGAGGCTACTGCATAATTCCGGCGTACGGCAGAAGCAGAACTATGTTCATGAGAAAAACACGAGGGTAACCGTGGAAAGCAGCCATTCTCTCGGCAGCCGAGCTCTCGAGAACCCCCGACAGAAAACTTTAAAACGGCCGATATAATCGGATTAGTAGATGCGCAGCGAGTTGGCGCTGTTACTTTAGCTTAAAGTCGGCGTTACGTCGAACAGAAATTTGCCCTCCGTCGTGATAAAAAAAAAAAGAAAAAAACATACGAGCTACGTTTTGATGCGAGTTCGCGTGGATTTCACATTATCGCCTTAGTACGGATAATGTAATCGAATATCTCTCATTGGATTATCAGATCACGCTAATAATACCGTCGTTAATAAACCATTAAATTAAGTAATTTTTATCATACATGTTGATGGTATGTATATTTTTAATAGAAATAATAAAATAAATTTCCAGCAAAACGTAATTATCTCTCTTGAATAATTTGTATGCAAATTTTTATCTTCGATAAAACTATGTTAAATCACATCGTTAGATTGCTATTGTCTACTATAAATAAAAAATGGATTATTTAAATTAATCTAAACGTTAACTACGGCATCCAACAGCGATAAAGAATAAAGAGCAAACGAACACCCGGTGCTCCCTTCGCTTTGATAGAATGAGAGATGCCGTCGTTACTCTAATCAGTCGACATTATCAGAGCTTTCTAGATGCCCTGTGTGGCGGAGGAAGCAAGAGAGGAAGAGAGAGGAAAAATACAGGCGGGCGATACAATTCGTAAGTATGCAGGAAGTCCTTGTTATCTTCGTTACACAGTGATTACGGTCTGTTCGTCCGTCCTGAGAGTTCTTAACGTTTCTATATCTCCGCGTCGCTCTTCGCATCGCGATCGACAAAGGCTGATTTATATCAGCATGAAAATCCGAGTAAATAATTACACGCGACATCCTGGAATATATGCAACGGTGTATTAAAACCATGTATTATTCGAGAGATTCAAAGACGCGATCTTTTTAGCGGAAATCTATATTTCAAACTCTTTTGAATTTTCAATATTTATATACTTTGTTATAACTACATCGCAAACTTCTAAAACAGAGTACTCTTTCGCTTGAAGTGAAGTGAAAGATAAGCTAAAATTAAGTTGAAACTACGTTATTTTTATCGTCAACATTAAATAATTTCATAGTTTTTGGATTTGGATTACGACGATGACGGGAAAAATTGGTTTTTAAATTCTATAGTCTTATGAACGCAGTATAGATTTTCTAGAATATTTTGTATATTTAATCGTACCGTTCGAATTTTCTCTCTTTCGTGTGGCATTAGTATTTTTGTTTCATTTCGTTGTTGATTTTAGATATAGAGCACGCTGCGCTTTCGTTTCTCGTGGTATGATTGCCAAGTGTGCCCGGGGAAAAGTAAAATTCGATTATTTTCTCGCGTTCAAAAGATCGATTCAGCCCGATTGTCTAAATTTTTATTGTATTTGCGAAAGGAATTGAAACGCCAAACCCAGTTTCAAATCGTGATGATCTTTCCTGTTCCTTGCGGCGGAAACGATAAGTTGGCAGTTGAAATATACAAGGTATACAGGATATACACCGATATACAAAATGTCCCAGATTCACTGGGATGTCTTTCCAGTCACGGATCCTGCGTCAAATTCGAGGCTGCCTCTTTACGAAAACTTTGTACGGGGCCATCGCTTCTCTCTCGCAAGTTCTTAATTTCCAGCATTAAATACTTTGACAGTTAAGCCTTAAACTAAACTAAACTCTTGTTAAGATAAAGTTTGGTTGAAATTAACTCAAGTACAGGGCTTTTATCTACCGAACACTTCGGGGTTAAATTCGGCAAAACTTATTAGTATTAAATATCGAGTAACTATCGTTAACAGCGACGTCTCGATGCCGTTCAGGCGGCCACCATTTTTCTTAGTTTGTTCTTCGACGTCTATCGAGAGGATATTTAAATGCCTTTACCGTGCATAATGGGAACCGAGCGCGTGACGCGGCAACAGAATCAAGATACGGGCGGCGCGGCGTGGCGTCGCGCATTCGCGGAGGAAACGAGACTCGTCGATTGAAACGCAGGTATCGCGGTATCGACAATCGAGCGCGTTACATCGCGCCCGTCTCCCGCACAATAATATTCTCACCTATGAGATATCGGCGTTTTTCCAGTCTCACGGTTTTTCCTGGCGTCCATTAACGTTTCGATTACCTACGTCGCGCGCACCTGCAGCAACGCTCGAGCGCTGCAGTTTTTGTTGCCTTTCCAGGCACCGGTATATACATAAAGCCGCTCAGCGAGTTTATTTATTTCTTCTCTTTTCCACCCTTTTTTCTCCGTTTCTCTCTCAGTTTTCTCCGTCTCTCCCCCCCCCCTCCCCTCTCTCTCTCTCTCTCCTTCTTCCCCTTTTTCCTTTTTTCCGCCTCTATGCTTTGTCACCGAAGCACTTTCCCGCCCATGCTTCGAATAAAGGATCGGGCATAAATAAAGAATCGAAATAAAGCTATAATGCACATGTAAATTTTTGCTTTGCATCGATTCGCTCGCCGCTCGGCGAAATACGCGACGATCGGGGACAATAGTCGTCGATTCTCGATAATTTACTACGGGCTCATTGAGCCGGCATTTTATCAACTCTCCGTTAATTCCTTTCGCATGCGAAATAGCTGGGGAGCGATGTCGTTTATCCGACTCATCGATTTGCGTAAAGCTTGTTGCATGAATAACGTTTACCCGTTATTAACGTATCAAATATTGGAACGTGAACTGCCTTGACTCTTTAACGAAACTTTAATAAGTTAAGACAGACTATTCTATCCGAAACTTATCGAATAGTAGCAGGAATATTACTTTCAGGTACCTGCTGTGTAAGATTAAGACGTAATGCTAATTACATCCGTCAATGCCAGCGTCTTGTAATTTAACTCGAGTATACAACAGCAAATCCCTCGTAATTCACCTGCCACGTAAAACTACAGTTAAGTCTAAGGGAAACAAATGTCTAAAAAATACAGGCGCGATGGTCCAGCCGCGCATGCGGTCCGATGTTGAAATTCGCGTTTTTGTCTGGCGGATTTAGTGCACCGGGTGCAAAAAAACAGAGGGGGTGTGGGTGGCGAGGGGAAGGAAGAAGAAAGAGGCAGGCGTGGAATGAGACGGCCAGTAACGGGGCCGGACGGTACGGATAATGCGCGCGGAATGAATGTATATTTTTTGGCGAGATTACTGTCGTTTTTCAGCAGCTGCCCGAACCATTCTTGCACGCGGCGACAAATGGCGTCCCTGATCGCCCATTGGCGCTAAAACTGCGCGTTTTGTCTCCGTTACGAATGCAGACGCGCGCGGCCGGCGTTTCGTTGCAATATCGAGGCATGCAGCTTCGCCGATAAAAATTATCTTCTGCCGAATTAACTGCCACTGTAAATTTGATTCTGGAAAACGCCGTGAAAAATGGACCGAACGATTCCGGACCGGGGGCGAAATCGCGGCGCGAGCAAAATAAATAAAAAAAGACAAAGAAGGTGTGCATATGCTTGCTTGACGAAAGAATTAATATAATAATGGTTAAAATGGATGAGAAATTGAAATACTGTTGCTTTAAACATGAGTAAAAACAGCGGCGCTATTAATCAAAGTTACTAATTATCGAATATACAAAAAATATATCTTGGATTATATAGCAGCGTTATTATATAATAACTTGTAGGATGTTATTATTAATAATATTATATTATAAAGACAAAAATTTATACACATTTATAAAGATGATTTTATAATTATATCATTGTTAATGTTATTAATGTAAAAATAGACATGAAAGATAAGAATAACGAAAATTGTGATAGCGAGATACAAAGAAACTATATGATAAAATAATAGTCAAATAATACACATACGATTTTATTGCGAGACGATAAAACTTGCATATCGCAAATGCGCAAGCGATTTGGATCAGACGATCCGAAGAAAAGACTCGGTCGTCGATCGGATGCACCGTCGTCGTAAAGGAAGTCGGCATGAATAAAAAAAGGGGCAAAATGGAGGGCAGAGAGAGACGGGAAGGGTTGAAACTATTATGACAATCATAAAAAGAAACGTCGAACAGATCACAGTGACGAGTCGAACGGTAATGCACCCCGTAAAGCGGCGGAGCAAAGTGCATCGCCGCCGCTAGAGAAAAGCACTCCAACCGCGCGTTCTTTATGTGGGCTCGTAACCGCTTTTCGCGCTTCAAAACACGCCCAAGTGCCGATAACTTTTGTCGCGCTCGTGTTCGGTAAGCACGTCGCGTTGTGTCGTCCATCTGAAAATGTCGCGACGACCGAAAATCACGCAAGGAAAAGGGTAAAAACATGAGACAGGCGCTAGACAGTTTGAAATGCAACCGAGCTACGATTTCAACCCTTCTCAGACGAATATATGAATTTTGTATGTCGTGACAGCCTAATCTCATGCCTACGTTAAGGTATATCTACTGGTATATATAGAATTGTATTAAAATTCAGTATGTGATCATAACAAATGTAACCCATAATTTAAGTCTAAAAAGATGATTAATCAAATTCAACTTCTGGAACTTATTTGATACCTCTGAAGGTCCAATGATATCTAATTCGTAATTTTTCATACTTTTAACGCAGCATAACAATTTTAATGAAGCAAAGTTGTTTTATTTGTTTACTTTTAATCGAACTAATAATAGATAAAAAGTAAGTTAAGTCGAGATTAAAATTAATCTACATAGATAAAAAAATGGACACAAGCGAGTTGGCGTTTAGTCAAAGGCTTCATTTTTTTTCAAGATAATGATATCGAAGGCAGAATTGCAAGGAAAAGAATACAGGAGTGACCTAGATCCTAGAAATTCTTCTAAAGTTAATATTATGGATTAAGTAATATGGATTGAGTTTAGCGATACTCACGGTGATTTAATAGTATTCGCTCGCTATAAGATTCAGTTTCTACCAGCAGGTCAGGGATAATACGCTGGCGATAATAGATTACCGATGAGATTATTATAATAAGCTACGCTCGCACTCTCACTGCCCGCCGCGTAGCCTATATCAGATCGTACCGAGGCACGCCGCTAGAAGGAGATCCGCGAGAAAACTGCACTCGGGTCGAAAGGCCATCGGCCAGACAACCTACCTACGAATCTGGCCAACTAACACTAAGTGGCATCCATGGACCCAGACTGCGATTGGCTCGTATGCACACGCATTCTCGTCCTATCTTTCTTTCTCCCGCAGCGCAACGATCATCGCCGCGCGATGACGCACGAGGGACAATCTCGCACCGGAGAGAGAGAAAGAGAGATATCACCGTTTACGTGCGTGCATATATTTTAGCATCAGGTTGAAACCGAAATCAACTAGCGGCGAAAGAAGCGCGCGATACGGGAACGAGTTTCAAAATAAATCCCGTCTTGTGAATGGAATGCAATATGAAAATGTGAAACGTAAATAAGCCAAGTGTACAAAGTATGCTTCGAAACCGGTGTTGAATATTTTTCATCTCTTTCATTTTAGATCGATACGAAAATTTTATACAAATACTTGCGTGCATGTGGGAATACGTTCCTCTTTAAACAAATCATTTCGCGAATCGTTTTAATAAAAAAATTTTTTTAATTTTTTAATCAAAAGAGTCGCAGCCAGAATTGTATTTTTTACTGCAGAATATATACGTGACCAGATAAAAGAATAAGTTTTTGTGTAATATTGCGATATTTCACATACACGTTAAGATAATACGTAAAAGTATGTAGATTGTAACATCTTGTTGTGTGATCATGTGGAAAAAAGATTTCAAGTAAATCCAACGAATTTTATAGACAGCCAATTAATTCTGAAAAGCTTTAGCTAATTTTCAAACGTCCTACATATCCAACAATGTATTAGGAATAAATTAAAGATATAATAATGTTACACAAAGGTAAAGAATAATATATTTCTTCTACCTTTTTATTAAAAATCTCAAAGAATGGCGATGTTGAATACGAATTTCTCTATAAGAAGACTGCGATAAGATGTCATCAATCTAGAAGAATCGGAATATATTTTTATATTCGCTTTCAGTGCTGTAAGCATTTTTAAATAAATATCATTTTCATGTCTTAAATAATCATATATGTATAGTATATAAATGCGATAATTTCGTATATAATTCTTGAATGTTAATAATATTTGAAACACATAGCGATGCAATATTTAGCACCAAAAGATCAATAACTTCTCGCGTACACGCAAGTGCCAAATGCGTAGAACCCATTACAGAAAGCGCCGGTTACGCAATCGCGTATTTGCTGTCTAAACAGCCGTGGAGAACAAAACAGCTGGTCGGTCATTCATACCGCGTGAACGCAGAATACGTTTGCCGCACGCGTCGAACGAGACATTCTAACGGGACGAACTTCTATTGTTGTTTTAGTTATCAAGATAATATCTTCGCGCAGAAACGAGCTCCTCGCGTTACGATGCAATAAGAGACGCAACAAGACGAATAATGAACATCTCTTTGTCGCAAAGGATCAGATATCAAGATATTTCAAGGAAAAGCTACAAAGCATCCGAACATAACTTAAAGAAATTAAGGAAACATATTATGAACACTGAGAGCCAAATTTAATTGTAAATATATGTATAATGTATACAAATGGAACATCTTTACTTAATAAAATTCAAACTTTGGAATTATAACTTCTTTGATAAAGATGCTACGAAGTAATTCACGTTTATATTAAATTATAATTATATTAGACATGTTAGATCTGTTATATTCATATTCATATGCAGTTCGTGATTCAGTTGAAGGTCTGTTAAGTATTCAAGCTACTGTATATTCAAGTAAGACTACTTCGAATAAACTTTGAGCAGTGAAAGCGGAAATCTGAGCTCGTACAGAGTTCGTGCTGTCTAGGAAAATCGTGAAACTCGGTTGTAGCTTCAACCGGGGGCAGAATCGACTGTCAGAGTTCGCTGAAATTTCAATGGAAATCGGAGGAAGTGATATTCGCAAAAACACTGCTGCGCCCCGGGATGAGGGAAGTTTGCAATATTTTCCAATGAAATTCGCGAGTAAACAGGAATGTTAGAAGAATGCTAGGCTGCCCAACTTGCACGTGTAGCTGAGGTTTCGCGAAGAGACTACAAGAGACTACAAGAGACTACAAGAATATAATTATATATTTATCCTGCCAGGCGAAACTTGGAATTAAAACTTTGAATCTAAACTTCAAATTAAAACTTCATTTAAAAATCTCCAATTAAAACTTTGAATTAAAACCGACAAGCACGACGGGGGAGGGGAGGGGAGGGGAGGGGCGCGGAAAACGCACGACCACCGTGGTTTTCTGTTTCTTCGAGTAATAACTTGCGCGGCTAACTACCGCAATCAGTACAGTAGAGTCCGCGCGCGGAGTTGACTCGCGACTCATATATGAGGAGGGAACACGATGTTCCCGACGAGCTCCCGCTGACCCACTGTGTGTGTATCATTTACACAGGCAGTCATTCACGTCGGTCGAGAACGTGCGCAACGTTAATCCGGCGCGTACAGCAGAGAGAACCGAGGACGTAAATGGCGTCAGCGGACGGTCGAGTTTCTACGTTATTTCGGTCGTTATCCGCCATGCGAGTATAACGTCACCGACGACTGTTTGCACGATGCTACCCCAACCGTGGCTCCGAAGCCGCGAAATTCACGAAGGAATTAGGTTGACTCGACCAAAGTTAGACCGCGCACGCGCCGACTCGCTCCCGAATTAATAACGATAGCAAGTTAAATTAAGGTAAAGTTAATATTACATTCGATAGGGAGGAGAGAGAGAGAGAGAGAGGGAGAAAATTAGATCGAGAAAGCAAGATCGACGTGCGCCTTGCAAATCAATAATTTTAACGCGCACCTGGATCAAGTGTCCTTGAAGAACTTGCTGAAGAACTTTGGGACTCCACGCCAACTTCGAGAATGTCTAGAAGGGTCTCGAAGAATTACAACGAAAGTATGAAAGGGGCAGAATAATAAATGTAAAATTGATGCGTAGGGCTGATTATCTTCGGACTAATTTTGTACATGAAATTTATCATAACTACGAAATTTTTCCCTTTCTTTTTGAATTAATTCTTTTAGAGAGAGAGAGAGAGAGAGAGAGAGATAATAATATTATTTGAAATATAATTTCTTTCTGAGAAACTTCACAAAAATGTCACCAAAAAATTCACTAATTATTTAATATTAAAAAAAATTGTGTTCACTTGTATTTAGTTTATGTACTCTCCCCTTTGTAATGCATAAAATGTAAAAATTAAAATTTCATCTTTCGACAAAAAAGCGAAATTCTTTTAAAAAAATAATCATTTTCTTGTTACAGTTTCTTTCACGATCGGTCAGCCAGTAAAGAGCACTAGTAATTTGCAAGAAAATGTAATTCGATATATTATAAATATTGCGAATGTAGAACGCGGTTTAATTAGCTTTATTTCTCAAGTTCTACGCCATGCAACGAACTCGGCGCTGTGGCATAATCGTCTTACACGCTACACGATTCCCACGGGCGTCGCTTTGAAGCGTAAACGACCGAAAAAACGCTGAAAAAGACAACAACTAGCCGCGAACAAAGTGGAGTGCGCACCGCAACGGTATCTTTCCCCTCGCCCGAGCCTTAGCCGATGCAAATGCGCGTGCCGCCGATTTTTTTTTTTTTTTACAACGCGCGCGTGGTGCACCTCCGCGAGAACAAGCATCGTCTGGGCAAGTTAATTTTCAAACTACGTCGATGCACACTGTAGCCCCGGATCCTTTGATGCACTTTGATCCTTGACGCTGAAATATCGCTGTGCAAAAAGGGCGGATAGAACAGTAGTTTATCGATCGGGCGACAAGGTTAATGTATCGCTGCTCTACGCCCGTGTTTCCAGCAAAATATTTATGACATTCATTTTCGAGAAAGGAGCGCGACTGTGCTCGTTACGTGTATGTACAGACGAGCGTGTGCCTGCGCGCGGATGTGCGGGTATAATTGAAAATACGCTGTTACGAATTCCCTTTAAACCAAATACCCTCGATCGCGTTTGCTGTTTTTTGTTTTCCGCGACGTCTGTTGTTGTCGAATCCGATAAACGCCGGTATCGTTCGCAAACAGCTAAAATTAATTATTGGGAGGCACAGGGAATTATAAACAATCTGATTTATCCTCCGTCCTCCCGTCATTATTGCGTTTGATCGCGTTATTGATTTCGCGTCAATATCCCGCTCCTAGGACATTTCTGCGAATGCTGTAGCGTTAAATTGTTTTACTTGCTTTCGAAATTAATTTCATTTTATTCGATCAAAAATTAGAATCAATAGACACAATATATAATATAAGTTATATGTTTGTAAATCATATTCATATTCATACATTTTATTTTATTCGTATTTTTTGGAAAATCATATTTATTACCTTTCTTCATAACTTACTTTTAATCAAATACGATAAAATAATATATACGAACTCTGTAAAATTGCAGAACATAGCTGTTCGTTCGCAGTATCAGCGTCGAAGATGAGTGAGTAGTTTACGAGGCCGAGCATCTGGCTACCAATCTACGGCCATTTGGCAGCTCATGCGTCCGGACAAGATCACGCTAACCAGTACACGTTACGAAGGGTACGGAGGTTCAACGTTGGTTGGAAGATTGTCCGGCCCTCGAGTAACGGCGCGGGCCATACGAGAAATCACGGCGGAGACAGGATGAAGCCAAAGAGCGCCGCAATTGCGGAGGGAGGAGGGTAGTTAAGACCTGATTTATTTGGCAATTTGGCGCGGGTTCCCGTAACCGCGGCTTTTCGAAAAGTTAGTGAATTCTTTCGGGTCACTTCTCAACTGGGACACCCGCCAGACTATCGCGACGTTTCATCCGCTTATGGCACTTTGCGCGCTACTTGTTGTCGCAAGCAGGAAAGAATTGTCGAATTGCGATCACTGGCGACTTACAAGATTTCTATAGCCGTCTAAGTTTTTTCTATATCATCTCTATATTATCTTTAAAAAAAAAGTTGAAAGAATACTGTAATCGAAGTGAAATTATCTTCGAGAGTTGCACGGAAAAAATTCTTGTAACATAAATAAAGTGCTAAAGATCGTCAAAAGCTTTATCTTTTTTTTTTGCTCTCCTTTTTTCTTTACCTTTCCTACCATATTGCCTCTCGCAATAGCGAAATACGATGTCGCAATGCGCATCCGACCAATGCGATCGTCTCTCTCGTGACAAAAGGTTATTAAATGTCACGGGGTTTTCCTACGGCTCGGAAAACTCGAGCAGGCAAGTAAACTACTCGCGGATCTTGTTATATATCACGACTGGAATTGGGTTGGCCTAGAGAGGAACGATCGTCGGTAGGGGAATAGAGAGACCCATGCGAATGCCGATGCATATTTCACGGCGCGATCCTTAATTTCGCGGATCCTTCATACTCGCGCCATACAAATTGCTACCCTTGAAGGAGAGGGAAATTTCTCCCGGGCAATTCCGTCATCGACTTAACATTAAAAAACTTGGAGGTAATCTTTGATTATAATTTCGCGTTTTAGCGAGAGATCATCTTTTATGTCCGGGAAAGTTAAAGTTAAACGAGTCAGCATTATGCAAATAAAAGCGGAAACTTTTTTACAGAGCGCAGCAGAGATTTCTCCATGAAGGAAAATACGACGCGGCGATATAAACGAAAGCGAGAACGCGCGTTTGCAGGCAAATGACTTTTCAGAAATTAATCTACCGAGTTCCATCGACGGAGGAAATGTGATTAAATTTTCATGTAAAACTCGTAAGGATTGCTGGAACAGCGATTCGCGCAGTTGGAGAAACTGAGTCAAAAAAAGCTAACGAAAGAAGAAACGGCGGATCAAAATCCCGGTGGTACTTGGAACAACGCCACGTATTATCGATGATCGAGAGATCGGACCGACGAAAAGGGCAGAGCAGAGCGCGTCGGCCGGGTCTTCGGATCGCAGTCATAAATCGTCGGGCAAAAAATTCGCTGAGACGAACGACGCCGAAAAACGCCGACCGTGAAAGGGCGATCGCGCGAGAAATAATAATTCGGCAAAATGGAATCGCTATTAAACGCAGTTACAATAATTTTTCGCGGATTTATGGCTTCGGTAAGGCGAGACACGTCGAATGTTCTCCTTCCCTAGAATATTCAGCGTTGAAGCAAGTAATAAATTTTTCTCTACTATTTCTCAAATTATAAATTAGCAAAGCAATTTAAAAAAAAAATCTCTCGTCTTATTAACTGGGAACGAAGAACGTAAAATCTCGCACGTTACTATTATCGAGTGCAAAACGCGTTTTCTCGCGTAACGGCAACTTTGTCTTTGACGCGGAATGCACATTTCTTTTTCGTGACTGTCTCGAAGCAGCGGAAAACGTAATGATCCCGCGGTCCCGCCTGCAATGCGCAAGATACACTCGTTCGCGCGGAACGACAAAGGCGACTAGCTCGCGACCGGATCGATAACCAATATCCAGAGAAACTGGATCTCCTCGCGTGGAACACTCCTTTTCGCATACAGGTAGGGTATACCTGAGGCACCTTCTCGTTGCCTTACCGGCGCACGTACGATATTATAGGCGTGCATTAGCCGCGCGATGGATATACTCGCACACCCCGTCATCATAATCCGATGCACGCGGTGCGCGTAGGCGTTCCATTTTCGTAACTTTGCATATACTGTATACTATACTCCCCGTACAGTGATCTCGAGTATCGTGAAACGATTTTCAAAACGCGAGCGCGCGAGCCATCAGAAATTGCATCGCACATAGAAACGGTAATTTTATGTTGTCATAGCAATAGTAGAAAATAACAATCCTATCAGTGACAGATACCTAATTAGAGAATCGTGTACGTGAATAAATTTCACGAGAAAATACACGAACCTAATTGGCGACGGATAACATCTCTCGTAACTTTGAATCGATGTCGCTCGGTATGTTCTCCGTTTCGCAAGAACGGGCCAGGATCACCCGCAATAAATTGAAGGCGTGAGGAGGATGGAGAAAAAGGAAGCGCAGTTTCGCGATAATCGAGGGGGATCGAGGGAGGGCTGGAAAGAGACTGCACCGTATTTTATGACGAAGCGAACGGACATAACCGTGAGAAGGCAGTGAATGCGGCGAAGGAGGGAGAGAAGCGAGAAAGGGGTGGACCGGAAGGGCCGTACGTAGACGAGCAAAAAGAGATCGCGGTGTAATTATACGGGTGCGATGATACCGCGGTACGAAGGTCTGCTCGAAAAGCAAAAGTAATCGGTCGAATCGATAAGCGGACGTTGGAAACTCTTTCCCTCTGCATCGGGCGCGACTGTGTCGGATCCGATGCTTTTTCCTCGTACCTTTTGTTCGCTCTTTCCTCTTTTCCCTCTGCCCCTTCCACCGTGCCGCGCGATGCTGTATTCTGAATTCAATCCTGTGTACGGACCCAGAAAATTCTGGTCATATTCGCTCCGAATGGCTTCATATTTCGCCCTGGAAGCGAAACCGCGGAGGAAGAGACTACCGATAATTTGTCTCTGATTTTTTAATTAAATACGAGTTTATTTGGCTACGAGGCAATTCGATGAATTATTCAATTTCATTACTCTCGATTAACTGAATGGATAATATGTGCCAAACTAATGAAAACGTTGAAGAACACGTAATATCGAATTTTCTTCAAACCTTTTTCACAATGGACAAAATTGACATATTATTATTAATTGGCATGTATTAATAATGACATATTATTGATACATTGTTATTATTATTATTAGGGCAAAAAGATCATAATTCTTGAATTATAATGTAAAAATATTCTTTTTGAGTATTGTTTACTATATCGATCATTTTTATACGGTTTTCGTATATGAAATGTGATAATTGTTATTGTTTTACAATATTACGATTGTTTTACAATATAAAAATTCACTTTGTTGCGAAAACATTCCGAGTTGCGAAAAAATAATTTATTTCCGAACAGAAAAATTTTTTTTCGATAAACTACATTTCAATCGTTTCAATTTTATCTATACTGTTAGCACGATATTAATACGCGCACTTACAAAACAACGTTATTTTTTTTTTAATTATACGTCGAGCGTAAAATATAAGAGAATTTTGGCAACGGAAAATTTAACGATAATTAAACCATCAAATTTCGGAATTGCGCCGAAGGCGATTCTCTATTTCTGCATGTCGGCGAGTGACTGTGTGTGGCCCGCTCCCTCTTTAACCCTCCCCACCCCTTTAACTGTGATTAACGAAATCACGATGCCGTTCATTAGGAAGATCCGGTGAAACTATTTCTCTGAGGTTTCGTGCCGTACCGGGATTTCATCGTGATGCAGTTTCGAGTTCACCCTCCGGGCGACTGCAGCAACGGAGAAACGAGCGGACAATGCACACGTAGTTTCGTGCTCTCCGATTCTGCGACCGCGGTTCCAAAGGGACTGTTTAAGTCCCGTCATTAAGCTCGTAAGCACGGTTCTAATGCCAGGACACAAAGACGGGAAACGTACAACAGAAACCAAAGCAGAGAGAACAAGCTGACGGTACAGCTTGGAGAAATCAGGAAACTCCATCGCACATGTGCATAATTGGCTACATCGTCACTGTAATCTTTTATTACAAGTCAAAATAGATGGAGATAGACATTTGATAATCTAAAAATTCTCCATTAAAGATCAACTTTAATCCTAAAAGTTACTTTTTTTCTGATTTTCTATGGAAGAAATTCTTGACTGTTCGCAGTAATACTTCAAAAATTCGCAATTAAATGTATAATATTAGAATATGTACGTATATGCTTGCGTTACATTTAATCTCGACTTTGTTTCTGCTACTTATATCGTTTTACTGAATTATTATTCAAATTGCATTGGAATTGTGTAGCTTAATTACAGAAAAAGTGTCAGTTTCTATAAGATGGAGAAGACGCGATCGCGCGTTGATGGTGAATCATGGTCGTTAGAGGCGCCAGTTGAGTCTGTTAACAATGCAACAACAATCGTTAACTCGAAATACGTGTTAGAAAGTAGGTTAACTGTGGTGGATACTGCAGATCGTGTATATATGCGGTCGACATCCCGGTGCATTCGTGTTTCCAGATAACCAAAACGATACACAATATCTGAATGTTCCTAATTATAACGACTATTTCTCCGAGCGCAACGACGACCTTCCGATAAGAAAACCATTTTACGCGCGGTTGATAAGACCCATCTCGGCGACGTTCCGTCCCGATAAAAGTGGTAAACAGATTCAAGCCCGATTCTGCGTTTTTCGCTTAAGGTAATTAATGTCGAGCGTTACATGTAAACGACTGTTTTATTATATCTCTGTATTCGCCACCAATCATTACGTCAAATTATCGTACGAGATAACTGTGCGATTGTGTTTGCCACATTAATGGACTCGTTAAGGAGATTCGATATTAAAACTATTTCCCGGTAAAATTACACGACGGTCAAATGACTCAGAGCCGCCAAATTATCCCGCGGTGCAATTACCACAGGCTGGCTGACTAGCTCTCTCTCTCTCTCTCTCTCTCTCTCTCTCTCTCTCTCTCTCTCTCTCTCTCGATTAGGTCTCTGTTAGAATTCCGCTAAGTTTCGGGCGAGCTAGGGCTGCGTTAGAGAAGTGGGTTACAACAAAGTTACTCTCAATTAAATCTGGCACGATTTTCAGTAGCACAGGAGAGCCTCGGCTAAATTGAATTCTATGTTTGAACATTAGTCGTCTTATACGTGCTCTTAATTAACGCTTGTAGTCGATGTAACTTCTAACACGGGATAAAGAGACGCCCTAATGATGGGGCACGTGTTTAGATCGTGTTATTAAATTCAAGCTACTTCAATTACACGAAATCTGATCTAATAAATGCGGACGCGGAGACCTTAAAAGAAGCATTTTAAAATAATATCGTTTTATATCGTGTATTAAAAAGATATATATTACTCATAGTTTTAAGCTATACACTGAAAAAATATTCTGGTTGAAAACGGATGAAAATCAGAAAATCTTGTAGGATTTATCAGATATTCCGATTATTATAATAAAACTCAATACTTTATAACTTATAGTATGTTACTTGATTTTCTTATTCGTCCGTTTTCGACAAGAATTTGTTTTCAGTGTATAAACATCTTTAAAAATGATACCTACAATCTTTTATACGACGCTATACAAATGTCGAGCTTTTAACGAAAGATCTTTTTCTGATAAAAATTACTTGCGAAAAAATTACGTGACGCATCGTCGTCGAGTCGAAAATCGAAAGTGTGTACATGGCACTGCATTACCCCGAAAGTCACCCTGTTGTCGTCGTTGTTGCGACGGGCGCACACGAACATCCTCGCCGGCGCCGCTCTTCCAACCGCGTTCGCCTCGAAATGGTAGCTTTGTGGCGTGGCTCGCGACTGTAAATCAGTATCCACACCCTCCCTACAGTGTAACCGCCATCGTAATCCCCTCACCCCGGAACGTTATAAATGCCGTCGTACTTCCTATGCACGCCGCGCGCAATAACGTGACGTCGACGGACAGCGTCACGGTGCGCGTTTCGTCGTCGACGTTAGCCTGGCATATTTGATTTCAAATTGACCGATCAGAGAGCGAATTTCTCACTCGAGGATCAAACGTTTCCATTAATCGTTCTTTTAATCGTTCAATTTCGAATAAAATGATAATCTTCTTCAAATTTCGTCGAAATGATATTTTAACAGTAATGGAAAAGTTACATGGAAAAGCTCGAAAATCTTAAAATATTTAAAGACAAAAGAGACAAGTATGTCTGCACGTAGATAAAAATCTCTGCATGTCTTTGTATTTTTCTTTTAATTGAATTCTTTCTAGCTTCAATTTTTTAATAATGTAAAAAAAGGCTCGAGAAGATTTCAAATTTAGATGCAAATAATTTTACGATAAATCCTTTCGGAGGATTATCTTCGTGAAATAGACTTATAGACAAATGTATAAATTTGTAAAATAATCCACGCGAGAAAATAATCCGCACGTAATATTTTTCCGCATCGATTTTTCTCACGCGTGACGGTTCACGTTGCGCATCGCGAGGCCGTGACTCGCGATAGAATGAAGTTTCGCGAGCGGGATTCGCGCGTTCCGGCGTCACGTCACGGAAGTTTTCGAGCCGGTAAATGCATTCTTGTGAATATGACGTCTTTCTCGGGCACGGTACTCTCGCTGCGAAAGCAGATACGCGTCCGTGGCGTGCGCGGGCTTCATCGTCGATTATATTTTTCTCCATTCTATTTCGCAGCGGTATTACGGGCGTTACGCTCCACTGTAATTTCTGTGTGCACCGCTTTATTTATGACCTCGAACCGCGGCCGCCGACTGCACGACCTTAACGCACGCAGAGGAAGAGGAAGAGAGAGAAAGAGAGGGAAAAGAGAAAGAAGGGGAGAAGCCGTTTCACTGTCCTTGTTCAACGCCGGCAATAAAGATGTTACTTCCTCCGCCTAACAAATACTTATTTACATCCTGCTACATTTTTCATCCTACCGCCTTCGACTAGCGCGCCTTTTTGCACGTAACGATTTCAGCGTCGTCGTGCAGAGAATCAGGAATAAATTTTCTATCTTCCCGCTATATGATCCTACTGTCTATCAAGCAGTTTGCAAATATTCGAAAAACTTTACGATATAGGATTGAAATTTATTCACAAAAATAATTTGCTAATCATTACTGTTTGTATTCAGTTTTGGCTTAATAATTAAATAAAAACGTCTCTATATAAAATTAATCTCTCATTTACATGAAAAAGAAAAATCTTATATAAGAAAACTATATTCTGAAAATTAGATTTCTACTATCGCTAATCTACTACAATTTACGATCTCGAAAAACCTATCACTTCCCATAAAATTTGCGATCCTATTATTATACGGTCAGGATGCGTATATGAATTTTGCGTGAAATCAAATCGAACAGATTTAAATCGAGCATTCTGCCAATATTTTAATTTAATAAATTACTTCAAACCGATTTAAAAAATGACATTCCTTCCACTAATCTATAACTCGTGAACTACTTTCTAACGCTCTACGTGCTCGCTTTCAGGTACGTAATCTCATCGTCGACTTTTAGATGCCCACGCTTTCTGCAACGTTTACAAAAAGAAAAAAAAAGGGACACTCAAACTTTGACCTTAACTAAGGTAACTTCATCCAGCGATTAAACCGTTGTCGGAGGCAGAGAGTAAAGCTCGCGTTAAGTATTAAAGCTCCTTTAAAATTATGATTCCTTCCTGTACTCTCTCTTTGTAAATAGCTCGACGAAACTCTCGTAATATAACCTCGCTTAAATTTCCACCCTCCATAGAAATTTCATTTTGACGAGCGCGAAACAAGGGTAAAGTACGGAAGTGCACGATATTATGCGCGACCACGGGATGCATTTCAATAAGGATTGTATACCTATCCATCTAATCACGATAATCTTGCTTGACATTATTGAAAATTCTTGGCTATCTCATATACAGAAATGATATATCAACGTGGCTTACGTATTTTATCACGATGAGTTAACTTGCTTTTGATGAAAAGTCTCGTGTATCTAATATACGAAAGCGGCTTGCGCCTTGTAAAAGATTTAATATTGAGAGAGAGAAAGAGAGAGAGATTTATTAATCAAAATATAGAAGAGATAACGAAGGAAAAGAAATTCCAGTTATTATAACAATTAAAATAAAAATCATATTATCCTGTCTGATGAACGTCAAACTTACAGAGACATAACAAGACGATGCTAAAACAACTTTCAAACGACCCACCTCATCGAGTATCGAATGTTGTGCCAATATATCGGTCGATATCTCTACATTTCATAACGTGAGGATTGTTCGTCACGCCGCGCCGTCCGAATAGGGACAGCGGGGTTCGTGTCTCCGTGGTAACGTGGCGAATGAGGTGGACGAGATCGTGATCGACATTGTCGCCGTACAGGCGAGAGGAGAGAAAAATGGAAAATCGTCGTCACGCAAAGCACACCTTCCGTTTCGACGTTGACAATGGGCAGCCTCCGGACGTTTCTTTTTTCCCTCTACGTCGATACGCTTCGGCTATGCGCGAAGATAAATCACGTCGATTATTACCGCTGGTGAATTCGAAAAGCTGGCGATGTTTTTCGAGCCGTTGCAATGGCCTATGAGCGAACGCGAGTTTTATCTTGGAGTCATCGATAAAGTTCGGAAAAAAAATGTACCGATTTAATATCACCTCACACGTAGGAAAAAGAAATTTCTATTATCTGAAATATTTCATGAAACATTGTAAATTAATAAATATTATTTGTACAAATAATATTTATCAAAATTTAATGTAAACATAAAGATTATATAAATTTATAATATAGTACAACAAACGAATTTTAATTATTCATTATTTGACCTATTTCGAGAAAAAAATTTGATGAATCTATTGACACTGTAATGAATTTATTGTAACATAAGATTCAGAATAAAGGATGTCTAAGTTAGAAAGAGAAGAATTCGTTTTAGATTCTTATTTTGTACTACGTGTATAACATTTGACAACTAATTTTTGCTGGCTCTATCTTAAAACATAAATACATATACATACGTAGAATAATTGCTCATCGCATCAAAGTAACCGATTGCCGTTAATTTTAAATTCATAAATTCATAACCCATTTCGATACGAAGATAGAGACAAAGAGAAAGAGGGAACCTCAAAGAGTTAAATCTACAATCGATATAATCTCTTTAACTCTGTTCTCTATCGTGAGTACAATGGTCAAAGAAATTTCGTTATATCTGTTTACCGAGACGTAGCTAAAACGATGAATAAGTAATCTACCACTCTGAATACCAGTATGCTATTTCTACGCGGTTGAAACGCATTCCGCGATCTATGAGCATGAAATCGCATGAAACACAGTGCGATTTTCTTTCGCACAGATCGTCAAGGATTGAATCTAATTCTATTTCATTGCGCATTTCACAAATCTACAGACAAGTAGACTTGATTCGCACCAATCGTAACCGCACGCTGACAATCTGACGGATGCATTATCGATGCGCCGATGAAAATGCATTGCACGAATATAAATCGCGGTTGCAACTCGCCACAAAGCCGTTGGGTGCTTCCGTCCCGTCCATTTTTATCCATTTCCAGTTCGGAGCGAAGAAAAATCGCGCGACGTTGTTCGAATACGAAGAATCGTACGTTATGCTCTATTTCTACGGTAAACATACGGTCGCCCTCCGCGACGATAAAATTTGTGCTTTAGGTGATATAAAGGATAATATAAAAAGATAATGTGCTATCACGGAAGAATCGTTTCTTTATACGTACAATAATTGTAACACGTGCATTTAATGAATATGACGCTCTTCCTCGTCGAAAGATAAAAGTTAAAGCTCTAAAAATTAATACTTTGGTAATTTAAGGTTTTATTATAGTAAAGGTATAACTTGATGTTATACCTTATACCTTTGTATATTGAGCAATAATATTTCTACGTTTATCCAGACACGTCAAACAATTAATTGTTTAAAATATTATATTGAGCAATAATATTTCTACGTTTATCCAGACGTAAAACAATTGTTTAAAATATTTTTTCTCGAGCAATTAACAATAATTAAATTTCAATCCGATGCTTTTTAAACACTGTGAGATTATTTATAGATTGATTGCGACGCATTGTCTCAATTTTTAGTCTTATTTCCAGAACGGTTTATTAAAATTTTTATTTTTGCATTTCTTCGCCGTGATAAAAATTTCTCGTTATTAACCATTTCTATCAATTACGGTGCCATATTTAAGTCTAACTCATTTATTTACAAACGTTAGCTATGTAGAAAAAAAGAACAAGAGGCCTTGATTAATTCCCGCGGGTTTTGGCTCGTGCTAATTACGCTAAGTGAGTAGAACAAGTGGGAAAGAAGAACTAAAAGTATGGAGGAAATATGCTTTGCCAGAGCGAAACGGAGACAAGAAACACAAGCTTCTATCTTCCGCAGAAAGTAACTATAAAAAGTCATAATAATAAAACTATATTATGTGATAAAATAATAATATTAAAAATTTGTATATGAGTTGTATTCATAAGATGAAAAATATTAATGATTATAAATGCATGTATGTTCTGTATGATATTGTTATCTCTAATATCTAATAATATTATATTTATTCGCGATAAATATCATTGTTTGCAATCACAATTTTAACAGTAGGCAAATTATAATTTAATGCAATGTTTAATGCAAAGATAATACAATATATGTTTCAGTCTATTATTTTTTGAAAATAATACAAACAAGCAAGCGTACATTTTATGTATATTTTATGTACTTGAAATATCTCAGCAATTTTTTAATCATTATAATTCGTTTCGATAAACAAAATAATAAAAACACGTACTTGTGTATTATTTCCATATTCAATAAACATTTTATCTATAATATAATCCGCTTAAAGAAATAATAAAACATAATAAAAACACACATATTCGCATGTTATTTATTCAATAAATATTTTAGCTTTTAACACGATCGCACGGCTTTCAGGGGATTGCTCGCAAGTTAATTCTCCTATCTTAAATAGCAAAAGACAGACTCGTGCGGAAATAAATTCACCAAAAAGAGATAACGACGTACATGGTTATGAAGCGAGTGGTCGGTAGAGACGCCAAAGCGTGTGTGTATGGTGCCGACGACGTTAGAATTGTACTTAAAACGACCGCGCGAATGGACCCTCGGTACAGGCGAGTCGAGACGGCCGTGCTTTACGAGCGGAAGAATGTAACTTTTCATTTAGCGTCCATTTCATTTCATAAAGTGTAACGAGTTCCGCTGAGTTACGCGCGCCCGTGCGAGATCTGCTCGTAACTCTTTCTTCTCGAAACTGAAACGAAGTGTGTGTATCGCGATATAACGCCGGCCACGTTACTGTCCACGAGTCCGACGAAGCGAACAATTTCTCACGATTCTTTCCGAATGACGAAAATGCACGCTCGTCGACTCTAGCCGGACGCGATATAAATCACTTCTAGATGCGAGTAAATATCACTTAACTCGGAAATAAATCGGTGAGTTGTTCGGAAGTAACCTAACCGCAAGTAACAGGAGATGTGACCACACACGAGAGTGGGTTAATCTTTTTCCTTCTTAAAATAGACTGTGCATTAAACATTCCTTAGATTATCCCACGAGTTGCACATAATTTATTTTCTTTAATGGCTGCGTATCTTCGGATTACACATCGTCTACGCAAATGAATCGAATTACTGCGTAAAGCTTGTTCATAATCAACCAAGGCTTTTAGACAAGCAGCATCCATTATAATCGTTTCTATTCCCGTTAAAGATAATTCGATCCATCCGTAACAGAACAGAGCCGCGCGATGTTACAAATTCAGGACTATTGATGATATTCATATATGTCTCTCCTTGTGTACCTCTATCTCTCTTTCAACTGAAACTACAGATATAAAATGTCCTGCACCATCGATATATTATTACGATATCAAAATACATAAATATTAATCAAAAAATCATTTGTTAATGAATCGAGCAGCAGAATCGATCGAGAATGAAAATTTCATCGGCAACAGCAATCGTGAAAGAAGCAAGTACAACCAGAAACGGGACCGCGCGAACTCTACGAAATGATCTTCTTTCTCTTGTGTCTGGAACTTTTTTATTAGAGTTAAAACTTTAGAGTAACATGAAGATCAAGATTAAGGGCTCGCGAAGTCACTCCGGCCAATGAGCCAATGCAAGAGCGCGAGGTCTGCGAAGTTGGCACCTCGAAATGAAAATTTTTACAAAATTAATATGGCATTTGATTATCTACAATTTGTTCACGTTCTCCATAATCATTTTTTGTCCACTTTGTAAAAAAATATAAAAATTTTGTCTAGAGAATCCTTAAGTGCGTTTTTAAAAAAATTATATATAGATTCTGATAATCCATCACATTTTATAAAATGAACAAAAAATGATTATAAAATAAATGTGGACAATAAAAAATATTATCTTAATTTTATAAAAATTCACATTTTAAAATACCAACTTCACAAACTTAAGAGCCGCGCACGGGATCGATTATTTACGGAACAAACGTTATCATATGGATATGGATATCGTTGAATCTCACGCGACCGCACGCCGCAATATTTGAATTGAAATCGAATTAAGGATTTCACAGGGAGAGGAAACTGGAAGATTTATCGAAGAGCTTCACCGCACCGAAAGTTCGTACACGTTAATTAGTGTAACACATGTCAAGTTTGTCATCACTGCACTAGGATAATTGATTTCTAACAACTTCTTCGTTATTCTATTTGCTCTGTTAAATTCAAAAGCGCAATTAAAATATATACCAGAATTCTTTTAATAAAAAGATTGATTCCAGAAATTTTATCTCCATGAAGCTGGCAGAACCATTTCGGCTTGGTCTTACCATTCAGTTTATTAAAAAAAAGATTGTTTGAAGGGGTTGAAATAAATATTTCAATTTGTTTTATGTGGTAAAAATTAGTATAAATTTACTTCTTTCGATTTCTGGTTTTACTTTTATTTTTTATTTATTTTTAATTTGGGCTTTCCAGATAAATAGGAAGCTAGCCATGTTTTTCGAAATGGAAAAAGGTACAAAATTATTTTTGGTGGTACAAATTACAATAGTACAAAATGAGTACTAAATATTCTGATAGGTTTGATTTGATTCTGCCGAAATGGTTCTGCCAGCTTCACAGAGATAGAAATTTTCATTTCAGGAAAAGAGAATTAACATTTTTCATCAATTATATTGAAAATTTTTAATCAAGATAATAAGTCTGTAGAATTTAAAGGCTTTACTAAATCCGAAATCTTAAAATCTCAATTAATCGATAACTGAAAAAATAGTATATTATTAAAATGTTTTCCTACAGAGATTTTATATATCTAAATAAGATTGTAAAATCGTTTACGTGCGCAAAATAAAAATATTAATAAAACTTTATCCAAAATTAGCCAGAGACTGGAATATCAAGCGATGCTTAATAGCGGCTATTCACTTAATAAATGGCTCACTCGTAAAATTTGTGTAATAACTTTTATTTAGCGGGGAATTACTTCTCGGCTTACTTCTCAAAAGCTTTCCCCAGCTTGCAATCTAAAAATGTTTCCTTTCGATATGCAGTCGCTAAATTAATGGTTTGGTTTGGGCCTTATTAAAGCATCAAGCAAAGAGAATGGGGAAAAAACGTAAAATAAAACGTGAAAGTGTATAAGACGCCGAGAACGATAGCGGTTGCGCTAAAAGCTTTTTAATTACAGAGAGTGTAAACCACTGAGAATGATTATGCGATCGACGTTTAAAAGTATATTCTTGCGGTCGTTGACCTGGTAAGATGACCGTATAAAATTCGCAGACGCAAGAAATATTTGCAAGGAGTCACAGTTAAATCAGTTCATTTATTTATATCTATGTAACTAGTATTTCTTTTTCTTTCTTTCTCATTATATAAGAAGTGTTGTTGTTTTTCAATTTTTTAATCCCTTGCAATAATAATAAATTGTAAGTAAAGTAAGTGGTGCTGAATATCGGTATTTTAACAATATTAATTATTGAATATTCAATATTATTGTTAATAACTCGATGTAATTTTAATTGCGCAATTGATTATTATTAAGTAGGCATTTCGCTGTAAAGATAAGTTAAATTTCGAATAAACAAGAAGGAAAATAGCATAAAAGCTCACGAAATTGAACGCTGCATCGAGAGGGCCATCCGTTACGTCGTTCGCGTAATGTATCAAAAAGTAATCAACGCGGATCCTGAAATTCTTACGAGGAACTTCCTTCAGGAGCGGGAAATTACAGGAAAAATGGACGTGCCTCGATGCGCATCGCGTGGATTACGGATACGTTATTATTTCGCATGCCGCCTGTACGCCCGCTAAGTCGGCGAAATCGAAAATCAATTCGGACGCAACTCGGGGACAACAGACGTGGACTCGTGATTCGAGGGAAAACTGCGCGAAGGCGGGAAACAAACGGACATAACGACAGGACGATCCAATTATTGCGTATACACAGGCGACACTCGCTTGCCCACCGATAATTTTCATTTGTGCCAAGTGTCCGCGCGGGCAACATTTTCACACTGTTCAGTACCGACAATCCGTAGAATTAACCGCAATTCTCGCAAAGCTCCTCCATCAACGTCCGTTGCGCGCGCGTGCATTTGCGTAAAACCGTTTCATAATGACGAAACTAAGAAGAAGCAATGAAAACCGTGCATCGAAAACTCTAGGTAACTCACTACTAATCCGACGGAACCGAGCCGAGTGATTATCCGCTAACAGAATACATATTATTTAAATAAAATCGTAACAGCTCTCTCTCTCTCTCTCTCTCTCTCTCTCTCTCTCTCGACGCAGTAGACACATGTCAATAAATTCATATATAGTTTCCACATGATATAATGAAGAATGACATGAAGAAGCCTGCGGCGGAGTAAAGTTAAATAAAAAGTAGCTCGCGGCATCTGTTTCTTGTGTGCGCTTATAAAAAATGGATCAACGTCAGGAAGCTAAATGAGGCGTTCAGAGTTACGGTCCGTAAATCAACTCCGCAATTTGTAAGCTTCACTTCAGACGTCGTATTTAAAAGCGGATCTTACACGCGGCGGACTCGGGCCCGGTACTAAGTCTGAGCGTCTCGGGAAGAAAACGACAGCGAGACATCCCTCTCTCTCTCTCTCTCTCTCTCTCTCTCGTGCCCATGTTTGATCGCTGACGAGCGGCGACAGGATAATGAGAATACGAGTGACAATCGGTCTGGCCGACGGCGACGGTTGCGGTCGGAAACGAGCAATTGGTCACGGTCGTTAGTGAACCGTTAGGCACGATATGTTCGCGACGATGCATCGGCCCCAGCTCGGCATCGGCACCCTCCCGGCTGGATGCGCCCTCGTCTGCGGAAGCGACCGAGCCGCTCTCTCCGTCTCGCTGTCTGTCGCGCGCGCTCGCTGTAATTTGCAAAATTCATTTCCCCGAATTTCGCTCATCAGACGCGAATTCTATTTCTGCTGCCGTCGTGGATTATATCCGGCGATTTAAGACAAAAGGGGTGGCAGCAAGGCGGACGGAAAAAATGCACCTTAATGACCCGTTGCAGCGCCACGTTACGATTTATTGTCTCTCGCGGCAAGGGGCGCGCGCGGCTACAAAACGGCCACGAGTATTTAGCCTCTTTAGCCTCGGAAGCGGTCCATATTCCGGCCCGCTCTTAACCGTTCGCGGTAATAACGTTCTCGGAGATACTGCAGCCACGTGCTGTTTCAGGTCTGAAGTGGATTCGAGGAGAAATTATTTCGCGCGCTACCGCAGCGCGGAGACAAGCTGAGAGTCGGCCGGGGGTCATCCAACTAGATAACTCGAGGTTGGAGAAACTCACATAGGGGGATATACCCAGAGAGGGTAATGCTTGGAAGGTGAAGAGGTGATTAACCCCGTAACAAGCCGCTCCCTGGGCAGCGAGCCGAAATGATCGGCGTGAGATGATGCGTTAGCGTTAAGCTTAAATTCATGAACCATTAAGAAGGGTATTATGCATAAACATCGTATTCTCTCCGCCAGAAAATTAAATCTTCATTAGTGACTTTCTTTATTAACTCTCGCGTCTACGATAAACACGTTTATCATGAAACTTCATCGAGACATTAACAACTGATTATAAAGTGTTTTTCGCTGGAAATTTATAGGTTTTTTTTTAATTAGCATTATACAGAATTAATTTGAAGAAAATTAATTTTTGCTTGATACTACGAAAAATGTATGAAACATTTTCGATACCGTTAAACATTGAAATCTTCAAGTAGGTTAAGATATGTTTATGTACTCTAGGGTCGAGTAACCCGCCGCTACACCTGAGTTATAGCCGGATATCCAGTTTGTGCGTGTAACGTGATGCTCGACGACCGCGAAAAAAGGTCGCCGCACCACGCCTCGTGGAAAAATGTGAGCTACTTGGTATGTCGTTCGAGTAACGTTACGGTGGTTATCTCCGAGTACGGTTCTTTGTTCACGTAACGTAATGGATGCATTATTTTCTACGGTGCAGTGCGTCGGCCGACTGCACTTTCAGGTCGGCGACGATCATCCTTATTGACGATTTCCAAGATTTTAGCAAATAATAGCGCAAGAAGAAAATAATAAATTTAAAGACAAGAAATTATGATATATCAGTTAATGGAAACATTGATTACAAAACATCGTGAAAAGGGAGTTTTATTTAAGGGAATAATATCCTGAATAAACAACATGACATTTCATGGCTTATAAATCCATGTATATTCAATCATAATATAAATTCATTTTATATTTTTATTGTACAGTACTTTTTCAGAAACATAGAAGTATGGTTACTATAAACAAAATTAATATAATAAAAGCTAGAAAAAATAAAATACAAAAACACAAAATAAAATATATAAAAAATGATTATATACATATATATATGTACATGCCTGTATATATGATTTATTATGACAAACGTCACATCATTTGTTCATCTCACTAACAATGCTTTCTATCTTACTTAGAAACTTCAATATTACAAACGAAAATTTCGCACCAAAAGAATTATACGTACGCATGTATATTGTACAGATATATATATATATATATATATATATATATATATATATGAATATGGTATTTAATTATAATACTAAAATTCCTGACTAAAGAGCGTAATAGAAACTGTGCTTGTAACATCGAGAATGCTCGACATAGCCCGCAGGATCTTAACTCGGTGCATGGCCGGTCTTACGATCTTCCGCAGATATACCATGTACGTATACATGCAGTCGGTAAATACAATTCTGGGCGTTTCCACCTCTTACTCTGGAGAGCGACTCGAGGCCGACACGACCGCAGGCCCTTTTCTCACGATCCCGTCTCGCAAGGCGAAAGCCTTTATGGAAACACGGTTGCGCAAGCGAGAACGAGCGCGCAACAAACGTCGAGTCACAAACGAACCGCTGTACCAAAGCGCGATAGTTACGAAAGGCATCGTAAACTATATTACATCCCCGGAGCATTCAATATGGCATTACAGAAATTACGGGTAAATTGTCTGATATTCGTTTTGGCGCGGCGCCAAGTTCGCCGCGTCGAAACGAAGTCAGAATACGAGTCGAACAAACCGCTTCAAGGTACAATTCGCGCGAGAGAGAGGAAGAGATACTACAAACTGTGTTACGACGTTCCGAGGATACTTCGAATTTTGCATCAAGTGGATTATGTCGGTTTTGTGTTTCCATTTCTGGTGAAACAAACAGCGAGATGTATCTTTAGCAACTTACCAACTTAGCAACTTATCAATTTACTATTACTAAACTTGATTTAACTTTCTTACGCGGTTTTCTCCATATCGTATCTAAAAATATTGTTAAAGATATTTGTTTGTAATTGGCTTAACAAATTATGTATTTTATTAATAATAAAAATAAAATAATAATAAACAAAAATATTTTAATAATAATCAAATAATAACAATAATCAAATAATAACTAAAAGTGTGGATAAAATTCTTTTGCCTGAAAATATTATTTGGAATTTTTATATCAGCTCTCAATATCAAATTTCTTATATATTCATATTTTTTTCAATTCGATAGCAAATGCAGTTTACGTATTCTACATTGATTCTAAATAAAGATTTTCCTCTCTCTCTCTCTCTCTTTTTCTTTTTTCCTATCCATTATTGTATCATTTTCATTTGTTTATTCGTTCGCATCATCTGAAGATTTTTCTGAGCATAATACTCTGGATATTCCTCGGCAAACATGTATTCTTAACAAACAGCTATTTTTCCCGTTTTTCTCTCTCGTCGTCTCATCATTATGCTAGCGAGCGAACATAAATTATATTAAAAGGCGTCACGCCCTATCGCGACTTGGTTCGCTGTCTGATTACGAAAGTTTTCAAGCAAATTAATCGCCCCCGCTCGCGTATACTTTCTCTATCTTTCGTGATCTGGTATCCATGTCGCGTTCGAATGTGCACGCCGACAACGACGAGAGACGGATCGTAGGAATTATATGTGGAAATCGCAGCTTTGCTAAATTTAGACTGAGGTAAAATAGCCCGAATACCGCGCAATTATAAATAGAATCGCGCAGGTAATAATCCGATAACATTCAGCGCTAGATTGCGCTTCCCTAAATTAGTTTTGTAAAGTTTCATTTTAATGAAATACAATGTTCACAGAACAACGTTTGCGGTTTTCCTGCGAACGATAGTGCTATATGCAGAATGAGAGATATCAGAAATTGCCATCTAAAATAATTTCCTACTCATTGATTTTAGAAGAAACTGCTTGAAGCGAAATGCATATAATTTGCAATATAACCGCTTTGTTATCTACAATAGCTAATAATAATAAATAAAAGCCCTATGTATCGCAGTACTTGATTACATCGGCTATATTCGCCTTTATCAGGGAAGTTTTTCCATTTTAGCGTACGGAAAAACAATTATATTTGTTTCTGTCTTAAACTATATACATTTAAAAATAATTAAAAGTCTATTATCCGAAATAAACACTCTCTCTCGGTCGTAAACATCAAAACAACCGGAAACGAAGTAGCAGACGAGTACAATAACCTCTTTGTTCTACTCCGCTTTGTTCCTTACTGCAATTACTAAGTTACACAGTTACTCTTTCACACCACCGCCGCGTATATAGACAAAAGAAGTTGCTTTTTAATTAATGAGAGACCGAAACAACAGCGGATAGCAGCTCGCCATGCTGGCAGGTGAGTCCGAATCGCGAAGACGAAAAGTGATCAAAGGAAAAGATGCGGACGAAAAGCAGAAGTAATTAGTATGCTAATTAAAGATACGCGTCGTCGTCTCTCAATCGCAACAAAGATCAATTAGATAGAGGCTAACCTGACGTCTAACATGGACAAATGTCTCCGTCTTTCTATTCTGTCTTTTATCTTCTAACGCTTATTTATTTCTATCCGATAAAATTCTCTTATCTAAATTTTATAATCCAATCGATATATGTTACATACCAGCATGTAACAATTTTTAAAATTTTAACAAACTATTGCTGATACATTAGTGGTTTCGGTATAATCATTTCGTACATCAACTTTACTGAAAGTAGACTTTACTGATAATAAATTAAATACAGAATAATAACAGAAAAAGTGTTACGACTAAAAAACATAGAAATGTAATAGAGGCCTGCGTATAAGAAGAAAATAACAAGAGATTTTCGCGACACAAGTGTTTCACAATTCACAGAATTCATCTAGTCGTTCTGCAAATGCTAATGCGCTAACGCGGACGCATTCTCTTTCGCTGCAGAGAAATCTCGTTACAGAACGAGTAAAACTAGTGCGAGAATGAAAAGGGAGGATGTAAATAGATGCTGGTAATAGAAAAGAAATTCAAGTGTGTAGAAAAAAAGAGTGAAGTAAATGGAGAGAAAGGAGGAAATCACCAAATGAAGAAAAAAGGGAGAGTATGACACATGAGTTGCAATTGTCTTGTTACGTGGAGACCGGTCAGTGTCTGCAGAATTAAAAATGCAAGACGCAAAAGTTGATAAGCGATAGTACGTTTCCATAAAATTTTAATAATCCATGCTTTAAAAAATACTTATAATTTCTCTAAAATTACAGAGTAGAGATGTGAGAGATTTCATTTGAAATTGAGCTTCAACACGATGTATTACAATCTATTACTATTAATTTAATCGTATTAGAAAGTTAAACTGAAAGTTGTTAAATATGAAATGATACTAACAAGAGAGAAAGAGAAGCTATCTATGTGGTGAATTAAAATTTTTTCACTGAAAATCCTTCGTTGTAATTTCAATTTAACAAGAATAACAATCCTTGTATAAAAAAGTATATTTTTTTGTTAAAAATTTGAATATCTAATTTCTATTGTCCAACCTAATTAACAAAAGCTATTAGTTTCTTCAAAGTTTCGATTATACCATTTAGAAGTCAACACGTCTTTCTGCCCCCCCCCCCTCCCCTCCCCTTCCCTTCTCTTTCTCTCACTCTCTTTCTACTCAATTTTTCCTTTCCGCTATATTCTTTTTACGACATATTTACTTCGAAAATAATGAGCGGGTTGTACAACGAGCATACAAGTACGTCGAAAGCCGCTGCTCGTTATTCTGTCGTTATTTCTTTCTAACGTTCCTTGCCTCCTTCTTTCTATTCTTTTCAGATTGATTTACGTAAAGACACATGAATCGTATACGTTAGCATAAAAATACATTTACAAATGAACTTGCACAGAACAGAAAAATTTCACTTAAAAAAAGAAGGAAAAGACACGCTTCTCGTTCCCCTTTTGTTGTAGAATGTAAGAACGTTTTTCATTCGTTTGTCTTTGTCCGTACAAATATATGATCTAATAGCGCACTAAACTTCAGACTGTAACAAAAAATAAAACAATTTCTTATGGAAGACGAAGCAAATCGATTGCTAACACGTAATGTTATTTCTTGTGCGTAAAATTCATTTAATTTTAAAGAAAATATTAATTTATATTACTCTGAATTAGTACAATTTGATAGTGACATTAAAAAAAACGTAAAGAATTACAGAACTGTAATGTAAAAAATGTAATAAAATAAAATACGTAAAATGTAATAAAATAAAACATTAATTATGTAGCTCGTATAATTTATGAAAATAAACTATAAAAAGCTTATCATACAAATTTAAATCACGTTAAAATATCTCGTGAGAGATAATCTACCTTGATATATAATGATATTCCCTAGATTTAATTCACGAAGCGCGAATCGGGGGAGGGAGAAAATTTAAATTTTAGTACCACCGCGAAGTTTACGCCGTTCATTATCACTCCTCATCGACCCAGGAACAATGGAAAGTATTAAATTTGATATCGGGAGGACGTCGCGACGGTCGGTTAATCAAGATGAAAATCCCGAGCACGGGATAAGAACTGTGATAATTAAATGTGCGATTCTGAACGATCGAGCGACGTCGATAACCGATGGGGGAGCACAATGGCCGCGTTTCCGGTTCCGGAACGCATTAAGCTTGTTATCGCGCTCAGCCAGCTCGATCCGCTTGAATCTACCCGTCATTGTGCATCGATGAGAAACCCTGCACGCATCGTTCACGAGAGTAGACGTCGATTATTTCCAGAAAAGGGAACTCCGCTAGATATTCCCGCGATGAATAGAGATACATCGCTGAACATTGCCTTTCTAAAGGGCAAAATCAAATTCTTCCTTCGTAAAGATAAACGTTGATGGAAATATTTGAGACTTGCCAAGTTACGTCGAAAAGTTACTGTATTAATGTCACCGAGTGACAAAGTTAATATCCACCTCTAAGAGGAAAGTTACGACCCCTAATCCCCACGTTTCGATCGCTCTCTTTCGACCTTTCGCTGGGCTGTCACCACAGAAAGAAAGCAACATCGTCGAGATAATCCAGAAGGATAGAGCAAACGTCGACTTTGTCATCCTCTTTGGAGCTGGGTCAGTCTATAAACGAGCCTGGCATCGCCTTCGTTGGGGATCGAAGGAGAGTCTCCGAGAATGAAGATAACGAGAATCGAGGTTCCTTCGAGGGTGAAAGAGATGCCCGGCGACTCGCTTGACTCCTCCCCGAGGAACCCTTCGAGCAGGAACGATTATTCGGAGGATAGGACAGGTATAGGCACCAATCTGAGCGAGAAAATCTCTTTTGGTTTAGCCAATGGAGTTCACAGCGTTCATCGATCACGCCATGTCTAAATGATTTAGTTGCTTTTATAAGCATTTAAAAAAATCAAAGATTATATTTCTATTAAAGATTAATTTTTTCTAAAGTCAATTTAGTAAAAAATTTTGTATTTACTCTTATTAGAAGCTAATTATTTTAATAAATAATTAATAAACGCTGAGATTAAATAAAATTATTTTCACAAAACATAAAATTACTTTCTTATTACTAATTTCTTTTATTTTTTTTTCTTTAATCTTTACCGAAATATAGAGTTAGATATTTGAGAGATAATATTAACTATATATTTGTTACTCTAAAATAATTTTCCTTTTACAGAGAATCCGCGAAATTCTCTTGAAAATGATAAAGAAGAATTTTGAGAATATTTGAAATTTTTAAATTATCTTACAAGAAACCAGAAATTGGGGACATTGAAAGGGACTTTCATAGCGGAAAAAGCGTCCTACCTGAAAGGTCTCTCACAGAAATATCTTTCGAGCATCTGCCAAGGAAGAGTCCTTTTTAGGAATAGCTACGAGGGTTGTGAAATCCAGCGATTGTTGCCAAGGTGGATACCGACCGAAAAGGGCACGATGGTTTCACGAGTGGCCGACGAGTGGGACGAGAAGGAAGAATCGAGGGGAAAGGGAGGAAAGGAGGGACGTGCGCTGGAAAGAAATGAAAGAGGACGGGATAAAGAAAAAAAGAGAGAGAAAGACAGAGGGAGGGGAGAGGAAGGGGAAACGATAGTCGGCTGCGGGGGTGGAAGGTCCGCATTAAAATTCAAATATCACAGCCGAGGAAGAGCCCTCACTTTGAGATCCGCAGAGCACAGTGGGCCAATATGAATACATTACAACGTGTTTGCATCCAGCCCCGGACCGGTAATACCTTCTATTAGAATCATGCCGCTGCATTTTAATACGGGACAGAGGAGGAACGATGCGAGCAAGTTGTTCGGAAACGAAGATATTCGTATATCCAACAACCGACTCTTATGCCTAGCACGACTTTAAATAATCCGAAAGATAAAGGAAATAATCCGTTAGCGATTAATGACAATTGTGATGTAATTTTTGTTAATAACGTTATTATAACACAGACAACTTAATTCTTGTAACAGGTTTCAAGAGAAATCAATATTATTAGCTTATCAAGGCGGATACATCACAAAATGTACATTTCCAAGAGTAATTTATACATTTTGGTACATTTTTTATTTAAATGATATTAAAATATATTATAATACCTAATTATTATATACGTACAATAATTTTTATAAATATTATATATTATAAAATATTGCATAATGTAATATTTTGGCGATTCTTGTCTTGAATCGGAGACTAAAATTACCATGACAACTTATAATTTAAAAATTCACTAATCGGAATATGGTATCGCAAACATTTTTATTAATATCGCGAGTAACAGAATGAATAAGAAATATCCTTGAAATAGAAAAAACGCCTTGCTACTACTCACGCGAACAATACGTACGTAATGTGCGTTATAATGTTATTTGCAATCTAAATTCACGATTATTTGTAGATTCCTAATCAACATTCCTAATGACACAACTTCCTCTAAAGCGGCAATCAATCAACATGGTACAAGGTCGATGTCGATCTATGTGTCGCTATATATACTTATATATGTATTTATGTATGTATGTGCAGAGAGAGAGAGAGAGAGAGAGAGAGAATACATTGTATCATCTTGTATAATACTCAGAATTGATTTTTCGCCGATAGAGATAAAATGCTTGCCAACAACTTTATCATATCCATCTAACAGCTCCGTTTATGTTTTTAATTGACTTGCCGAGAATGCAATCAACCACGTTGTAGCATGACTAACTCACATCGTTCGTTTGCACCGAAATGCAACTGGTCAATGCAACAGAAACACGCCGCACAACGCATGTATCAGTGAGAGATACGTGCTTCGGATTTGACCAAATTCGCTGTAAACTGAATTAGTCACCAGCTGAGAATATTTCTAGCATTTGTTCAAACACTGATCATTCACTCTAAAATATCGCATGAAATGTATATTCAAACATTTAAATAAACAAAATTATTGTAATCTCTTAGATCATATTCTTTACCATCTAAAAATTAATCTTTCCATCTATATATTTGTTTCTTTTAAGGTGATATTTAGGAAGAAGGAAAAATTGATGGATCTCTATTTATATTCTGCTATTGAAATTAGGGAAAAGAAAATCTTTTGTAAATTTGCAAAACTCGATATCAATTACATTGACACTAAATCGTATAACTATAGATAGACATGAACAATTTTAACCATTTAATGAAACGATTATAACATCTGCGTGACATGTGTTTGATTTGTATTAATAAATCGATAATCTGACTTGTTTCTTCAACAAGCTCATTCATTTACGTATTCACATACGGTTATCGATCGATACAACGATAACGACGTTTATAATCTATGAAGAACAGTGCGCGGCTACTTCGCCGTAAATTAATAATCGTTCCGAGGAGAACTTTGGTGATGTTTACCGGTGTTCAACTTCCGAGAAAGGAAATGTTCCATGGAAACTTCGACACGGTTGTTGAATCATTTATCAGCATACGCAGCCTTAATTTCCATATTTAATAAAACCTTTAGTAATTTTGTTCTTGATATTCAGGTATCAATTTCTTATAAAGTGACAACGTTAAAGAGGAAGCTTCGCTTCAAGTTAAAGTGATAAATATACAATTAATATTCGTGTTCCGCTTGAAATATATATGCAATATAAAATTAAAAAATGATTTTATATTTTACATAGTTATTATATACCATAATTTCAAATATTTTATATCAATTTTATATCGTTAAAAGATATAAAGGATAAAATAATTATACAATAATTTTTATTAAAAAACATATATATATTTCAAATAAAAATTATTGTACCATGTGTAATCATTTTATTCTTTGTATCTTTTAATGCTTTTTAAACAAAATCAATTTTATGTTAAAATTGTTCAAATTTCAACAAACAAAAGACACTTGCCTAATTGCCGATAAGAAAAACGGCATACTTAAAAATAGAGGCGGCTGGAAATTTCCACGTGACAATACATGCTCCCATTCCCTCGACAGAGCCTACCTATTATTCTCCTACTACGTTGTTTTAACAGTAAAACGGGTCGCTCATCATATTAATTACACTCGAAACGTACGTCAGCCGCCGAGGTCATTTGTTAACCCTGCAGACTCATCTGATATGAAATCGCGACGCCAACCGTGAGAGAACGTATGAAGCGGACAGAGAGGAAGGAGCGAAAGAACAGAAGCACGAGGCTTATCTGCCTCGCACGTATGTCGTATTATTTTCGCAGGCCGCGCAAAATTAGAGGAAAAGTTAATTTCGTCGGAAACAAGGTCGCGGAATTAAAAGATCCACTTGGCCTACGGGTGATCCCAGTATCGCGAGGCAACTGGATTGGACAGATCTCATTATCTAACAGAAGTTGCGGATAATCTTAAAAAGTTTGTGGAAACTTTAGAAATAGTCGTAAAACATTTAAACATTTCAATCTCGCGTTTTCCATATATGTATATAAAAATATGCGATTATTAATTTTCCAAAATTTAAATTACTTTTCATGCTCCTTAAAAATATTAAAAATATTTTATAACTTATCTATCGTGAAACGTGTGTATTAGAAATGCTTACATTATGCTTAAGGTACTAGAAAGAGAACGTAAATTATATAATTGAGAAAGTTACGGTAAAATTATAAATTATACATTAAACGTCCGCTACAATGCACTTTCTTTTCAAACTTTTATACACGTAATAAAAACTTGGAAAGACTATCGCGTGGTTTCTGTACTTATTTTCCAGTCTTATTTTTCTCGATTTCGGAAACGGTATCCCTCGCGCGCAAGCTATACAATAAATCAGAAGCCACGAAACAAAAGTGCGAGCCAGCAGCCGTGTACGATTGCCGCAAGCAAGGAGTCATTGCCACCGCCCGCCCATCGCGGCTCCTTCTTTCCCAGATTGCCGCCATTCGTCTAGACTCCTAACAGAACTATAAATCCATGACGTAAATGGAGGGTTTCGATAGTACGTTCGAGAGTAAATAGATTCGTCGTGATGAAAATCCGCGCGACGCGTACTCTGCCCCATATAAATGACCGACTGAAGAAGCAAAATGCACGCTCGGATCAGAAGGAAAATGAAGGGTCGACGAAATAAAATATCCACTCATCCGTTCCCGTTCGCGACATCACGACAGTTTACCGTCTTGTACGTGATTTGCTGACTGCAGGAAAACCCGAGTGACAAATGAAAGAGTCGATAAGTATAAAGAACTTCCATCGTACGTTCAATTTTCTGTCGTAAAAGGATAAGATGTAATAAAGGCTCAAGTGTAGATAGTAATAAAAGATTGATAAAAGTGTAACAATAATTCTTCTCGACAAGTAATGCGGAATAATGTAACGTACTTGTAGTGAATGTGGAACACTATGTTCACTATTCATACAAGTATAAGAGATATAATACCGCAAAAATTTCAGGAATCTGGCCCAAACCGCATTGTCGTTATAATATATCATATTATGAGAGATAGATAATAATAATATGCGGAATGCACGGAGAGATCTCTCTTATCCAATATATTTACCTTGCGATGCAAATTGCATATTAAACGTCCGACAGCAACGATATATCGCTGAAAGGTACAGCCGATGTAAAACACGAGTTCGCGGAAGCTTTTCGCGGCGTTTTCCGTATTTTCGACAACCCCGCCGCCCTTTGTTTCGCTCTCCCATTGCCACTTCCTTTTCCACCGTATACGTCCACCGTAATTACGAGCAAACGCGAGAAAGATTGCAGCGTCATCGCGATTAAATCTCGCTTCTTTTACTGATTCTTTTCTCTCCCTCGTCGCGTCAATATATACAGCGGTACGAACCGCACGGCGAGTCTACAAAACGTAAAAATACCGCCCCGGCGAAAACGTTTTTGCGAAATTATTGCGGGACAAAATTGGACCGCGGTTTAATCCGTATTAGTTCACCGTCGCAAATTCCAGCTATATTCTAAATTAAAATCTACGACCAGGCTTTTTATATGGATATATTCAGAGGAATAATTTTAGCCTACCCGAAATATCGTGATAACGAGCGTAATTGTGATACCGTCGAATAAAATTACTTTGCTCTCGCAAGGGTAATCTTGCATCATAGAGGTAAGACTTTATATCTAGTTGAAATCTAAAAAAGAAATATATAACAATGTATATAATTTAATTCAATCGTGAAACGTTGGTTACCCATTATGTTCTTACTGTTCTTAAATGTTAAATGCATCGTAGATCAAGATTGTCCAAAACAGAAGAAAAGTAGGAGATTGTTTTCTTTCTTTGTAATGATAATTAAGCATTGTACCGCTCTATCAAACTTCTTTCTTGATGAAATAAGTCGTTACCAAGGAGGCACGGCCAGTAAACTGATTTCCTCGCCTTTTTCAGCAGCGATGTATCGTGAGAAGTTTCCCCTTGCGCCACGAAGCGAGATTTCTCGCTGAAAGTTCCACGCCATGCGTTTTTCCCTTCCCTTTTTTTTTATTTCGTTGCTGCGAGGGAAAGGTATGTCCTAATAAGTCGTATACGACTCTAGAAAACGCTCGGATCGCGCTAGACACAGACGAGCTTCGTCGAAAGAGAGAAATAGAGAAAGAGAGAATGCGCCAGTCAAATCCATAATCGACGTTTAAAGTCAGGTCATTGTCTCCATTAAACCATTTAGAGCAGAGGTATTACGCGTTATTACGCCGCGCAGGTACAAGCGTTGTACAGAATCGTTAATGCATATTTAGCGAGAAGCACAGTACCGAAAAATAAACTGCCGGGGGACGCAAACGTATATCTACTTTTATAATTATACGCAATAAATATGACAATTGTTGCAAATAATGTGCTTAAAACAATATCCTGTAGTCACATATTATTAAATCGTTATTAAATCAATTTATGCAATTTATATAATTATTATTAAGTTTATGTATAATTTCCATATCATACTTGTTCATATAGTTTTTCCTTCCAAGAATAAAAAAAATATTTACTTTTTTATTAAGATATATGTTCGCGGTTTCGCGAAAAATTAAAATCAATTTAAATTATCAACAAAAGAATTCTAATTATATTTATATTATTTATACAGGTTAATTAACATGAAACATTGTTTGCTAATAGCAACTCTCCAGTTCTGCAGAAACATTCTCAATTATTCGCGTATTCTCTATACTCTAATACTATTCTCTAATACTCTCACCTGCTATTAATCTTGCTACCTTGTGGTTCACATTACACTTTTGTAATCGAGACATTTCCTGAGGTAAATTAGAAAAAATGGAATAAAATAGTCCTACCTAATAAGGAAAAATGGACATCCGAGATTCAACTATACTTTCGGCAAGCCCGATCGCGGCTTAAGATACTACTTTCGAAGTTCAGATCACCGTGCGGTTCGGTAAGTCCAGGGCACGAACGAATACAAGTTTCTAGATCCCTTATAAAACTTGCTACCCGTTACGTTACGAGGATTCAGCGGCTAAACAAAGCCGCTTTTGCAGTATGCCTCGTCCGATATACGACGGACCGTGTCACAGCCATGCATAAAATCATGGGATACACGAACGTGACGTAGAATAAATCCATGGTGTTATATTTCGCCTCTCGTAACTGCGACGTATAGATCGCATAAAACATCGCGAAAAACAAGATCGTACAATGCTTCCTAAATATATTGCTTTGTGAGACCGCGAAATTTTATAAATATAAGTCGTTAGTGACGAATCGCTGCTCCCTTTTCACTTTTTTTCTTTGTTGAGAAAATGTCGAGAGTTTCGCTCATCGAAAATAATGATTACAAAGCGTGTATTGTGCACTACCCCTCGAGTCTTTCTCTCGTTAATGAAATTTCTTTGACGAACGATGAATATTCAACGGCCTGAGAAATTTCGATCACTCCTTAAACGCACGCGGAAACAGCTCAATAAAAAGTAATTTCCTACGTCAACGCGGAAACGTGCGTCGGCGTACGTCACATCGTCCAGCTCGAACGCCGGAAAATCGATCAACGTTTTTTTTTTTATTTAAAATAAACGTATATCTACATACGCGTATTAAAATAGCCACTGGTGCGATTCTTGCTGATGGCGTAGCACATGCCGTTATTTTAGAAATTCCTTTGTGAAAAAATCTACAATACCCATCTTCGATCGCAACATTACAATGAGAAGAGCTGAAATTAAGTTTCGCGAATCCAATTAATACATCGCGAAACCTGATTTCATATCTAAATTTAACCGAAAATGATACATCGCCTGTAACATACACATGGTATTCAACGTGCAGCTTTGGACGTTATTGAATATTCGAGTATATTTATCAAAAAAAGAGACGATTTAAAAAAACACGCTTTGTAAAATTAATCGTAATTATGATTCAAATCAAATGTCACGAATATATTTCCACCGCGCAGACTGCAAATAAAAACAGAACTAAATGTCGCATCAATGCTTTTCAGATGAAACATTTCCTCGCGACTCAATTTTTTTGGCAATTAACCTCTTTTTGCGCTTTTTGCACTTAGCGCCGTTTCGTATTAATATTCCATCATTGTATATGATTTATCTGAAATAAATAATAATTCCTCCTTCCTCCCTCTCTCTCTCTCTCTCTCTCTCGTTCGCTCGCTCGTTTGATTGCTCGCTCGTTCTCGTTCTTGATTGGTGACGAAAAATTCACCGTGGCCACGGTCAAAGCAAAGCACAGCCTCGCTGCGGGCTGCAACGGTTGACTTCCTGCGTTCGATTCACGCCTCACGGGCAAACGCATGTCGCGTACGAATTTGCATGCGTACACACACGTACACGACGGCGGGCGGTGTACGGGTATGCGAGGGAGAATAAATGTATTTACTCAAGGGCACGGGTACATGGACTCTCGCGAGTACATAGAGCACGATAGAGAGAAACGAGACAGAAACGCGGGTGACGGGGACAAGGGAGAGCGAGAGACAGGGCGAACGAGCATAGGCCGAAGGCCGAGGAGTGCCATCCGATATATTGCATTACAGGGCGTCTATCGATTCACTGGAAGCTATCAGCTTTCGTTGCTAGGCGATATCTCGATGATATCTGCGCGAAAGCGAGCCAGGGAGGAAGAGGGTGCGAGAGAAGATCTTTCCGCACAGTCTCCGGTACATCTTTCTCTCCGCCTTTCAAAGGTAGCGCGAAATGCAGTACTATATCTAAAGATTTCGAGCGATTTTTACCTCTCGCGAGCGTTGACTAATCCACTGTAAAAAAAACCGTACTCAATACTAGAGTGTGTGTGTGTGTGTGTGTGTGTGTGTGTGTGTGTGTGTGTGTGTATGTGTGTGTGTGTGTGTGAGATCATGATTACAAAATAGTAATACTAAAAATAGTTTCTTCTTTTTAAATACCAAATAATATTTAAATGGTAGTGTTTTATTTCAACAAGCTAGAATTCTCAAATAATGTTTAACAAAATATTGAAAAGTCGAAAACTAATGAGACACGTTTTAAATTGAGTACATTCTTTTTGTTTTTAGCGTTCTGCATAGTAATTTTATTCTGCTCCTATATTGATCTTAAAAAATTTCGTTAAAAACCGAAAAAAAGTGCGATCGTATATTTTAATCACGTCTGAGTCTTATCGTTTTCCGATGTAACACGACTGTATAGAAATTTTGTATATGTGGATCGGATCGTAAGTCGATTTAATGCTGCGTCTAACGTATGCCATGAATCATATGCAAAGATATAAACGTTTGCTGTAACGAGCGGAGAAACATTAATCTGCCAGGTTCCTGGTGATATACGCGTTGGTCAGGTATTTTCAAACAAAATCGATAGTTGCACGAACGCGTAATTCGTGTCACGCTTCAAAAACAGAAAGTCTTGTGCATTTATGATTAGAAGGCTTTTTATAAACATTACAAATATAACAGATAAACTCTCTCTCTTTCTCTCTACTTGTAGAAATTGTAATTAAATTTCTCAATTTCTATAACATTTGTACTTTACTTAAGAATTATTATATTATATATTGTAGGAGTATAAATATATATGTAAATATCTTAACTCTCAAATAAAATTCTCTAGTGAAATAATATATTTAAAATTAATTTAAATAATTTGAAATTATTTCAACATCAATGTTCGTCGCATCTTAAATCACTCGGTTATGTTTAAACAACAGTTTCGATGAATGCTGCTTTGACACGCGGTGCATAGGAAGGATCATAATATTTTAACGATCAGATTTTGATCACGAATTGAATTATCATATCTCGTAAAAAAAATTGCGCCGCAATAGCAAGATATCCGGAGCTATATTTGTATGTGCAATACACGTTATCGCACGTAAAAACTTCGATAAACATTCGTAAAATGTTCGATTCTATATGTTCCCACATACCCGCCGTTCGCAAATAAACTAACACGAACACCATCATATGCAGACATGTAAATATACGTGTAATCGCCAGTTCAAATTCTTTTTAACGATCTACAGCATCCTGTTAATGCGCTTATGAAACGATCAATTTAAGCGTATCAATTGTCAATTATAAAAAAATTCTATAAAGATAAAAAAACGACAAAGATTGGGAAACAACAATATTTTGCGCCAAAATTTTATTTTATATTAAAAAGAGAATTCTAAAACAGATTCAGTTTTAAATCTGATTGAAGATTATCCTCCTTTCAAAGTAAAAAATATTTAAATATTTGCAATATTAAATATATAACTATTGTGTCTTGTATTGAAATCATAAAGTTTAAAAATTGGTTCAAAATTAAGCGAAGATTAATCTTTTATTATCCATTCCTGTAATTTAATCTCCAAATCTTTAACTTTTTACGATGTATTGTTAATGTATTAATATTAAAACAGTTGTCATTTCTCTTAAACGTTTGAAACAGCGCAAAAAAACTCTCTGCGCCATTTCTAAGATTCACTGCATAAAAACAGTCACGATATGTGACTTGGCACTTGCGAACACGACTTGTTCGTTAAATACACTCTTATTCGCGTTCTTCCTACGCTCTCTCACTTCCTTCTTACTCGTAGGCAGAAAAGAAATAAAGGAAATAAGGCGAATTAATACTAGGCCGTACGCGGTGGCGGTCATGCGAAAGTCGAGGTCGCAAAGCCGTGTATGAATTTAATTCGATGCACGTGTCTAATGCACGTAATTAGCTATGCTTGAATGCACTGACGTGGTCTCCTAAGGAAAAAATAAATCTATTATTTAAGTAAAGAAAGTTATGTAATCGTCGCATCATCATCAATTCCGGCGAATTAGAATTGTAAATTTTACTTTGTTTCTTTTTAAGAAAAAAACGTACATACAATTTTGCTATTTCGCGTTAACAAATTGACTTAAAACTTGTTTTTGCAACATGTTTCACGTTCGCAAATTCTATTCTTATCATCTACAATGAATAATTACACAAGCTTGCAAAACTTGGATTACGTTTTTTATTTTTTATTTGACAGTGATTTCCGACGTATTTTTGTCCGCTAAACACGAATCTGGGGTCAAAAACTGCCTAGCATGTCAGGATTTTGCAAAAAATTGGGTTAAAACCCCCAAAAATCGTGTTTTTGATAGTTTTCAAAAAATTTATTCTCTGTTATCTGACGTGCTAGGAATTTCAAACTAGGCTCAAACACTCGTGCGCACCGCCGCGCGCAAGCAAGTGTAGACAATGTTTACGTATTTTTATTTAATATTGCACATATGGATGTTGTAGTGCAAGATTCAAGCTTTAATTTGAGCCTAGTTTGAAGTCCCTAGCACATCAGGTAACAGAGAAAAAAATTGTTAAAAACCACCAAAAACACAATTTTGAGGGTTTTAATCCCATTTTTTGTAAAATCCTGACGTGCTAGACAATTTTTGAACCCAAATTCGTGTTTAGCGGACAAAAATACCGGAAACCACTATCAAATCAAAAATAAAAAATGTAACCCAAGTTTTACAGGCCTGTGTTATGTGCAGTGATAAGTCATAATTTATTGTTGGAAACACGGACGTGGGACTTCAAGTTATTGTAAAAATGAATGCTATGGAATATTTCAAATGTCGCGCACGTGTAAACAGCGTAAAATAAAGGTTTGATTCAGAGAATCAGGATCGCGGAACGAGTGCGTAAGTACAATCGTAAAATTATCAATTCGCCTCGTCACTTTCAAACGAGAGCCTCGAGGTTTCAAACACACGTGTGTAATTTAGCGGCAAAACGTGAGGCCTTTCTCCTTCTATCTCTCTCTCTCTCTCTCTCTCTGACTCTTCCAAACTCGGCCTACATATGTCACGCCAGTTTTAGTTTCCATCGGCGCATAACCGCGTGTGATCCTCGCTAATTGGATGAATGGTTAATACACCGTAAACTTTTGCCACGCTTCGTTCCCTATTATATTCTCCTATTATACTCTCTGGTTCTCCTTCTTGCCTCCCTATTCGCCTCTCTCATCCTACTTTTTCTCCACATCCGTCAATGGCTTTCTTTTCTCTCATCTGTTCATCCTCTTTTCCGCCCACCAATTTCCGAAACCAGTTCCTGAACGGCCGCATATATATGTACGTCAGAAGCCACGTGTAACGGATTCAAAACAAACGTCACTGTACTGAAGAAACCTCGTTTTCTCGAGGCCTCCTTTTGAAAGAGTTGAATCGGTTTTACAGAATAATAACATTTAAATAAAAATCCGATTTTTGTAAAAACAGATTTTGTAAGAAAACATGCTTGTTTTGAAACGATTTTAAATAAAAAAGTCTCTCTTACTTATATGCATATTAAAAATGTCAAATATTGTGTACTCTCTCTAAATTTATGTAAATTTTAATCAACATAATTTTATTAATCTTATTAAAATAAATCAATAATAAATAATACAATAAATTATTATATTTAGAATATTTTGTAATATTCAATGAATAATCATAAATGAACACGCACATAAATCACATAAATAATAATAATTATCGTTAATGCGTTATCATTTCGTGATAATCGAATTAAATGGTTTGTACAGGTCGTAGATCTTTTATTGCCAATTAAGCACAGTTATCGACAAACGTGTGGCATTATTGAAAATTCGGTAAAAAATGTGCTGTTGGCGAGTTCATGATGCAAGCATTTTTAGAGGATCCCACCTGTCGGGGTGAGATAACTCGGCCGCGAAGAAACAGATAGTACTCGAATGTCACACCGGATTCCCACACGTCTACGTAACAGCATGCGAGATATGTACCGGAAACAGGTATCGACAGAATATGTAGGTGCATCGTCCGAATATGCAGCGAAATATGCGACAGCCTGGAAACTTTCATAAGGAGAATGGAGAAACTCGAGGAATTCATCGAATATAGAAGAGACATATCGGAAGTCGCGCGCTTGTTGAACGCTGAACGAGAAGTGAAGTGTGCTTTCAATTCGCTCTCACAGACCCTCCCTCTTTCATAATTAAACATTTTCATCATTAAGTACTTTTGTGCAATTAATTCTTAAATTAAAAGGTCTGATTAAACTCGAATCAACTCGAAATTAAATGAAGACGTCGCCCGGGCACACGACTCTGGAACCCTTTAACTTTTCAAAACCTCTTAATTTTTAATCATCAAAGAAAATTTAGGAATGCTTCGGAGATGTTCTGTATAGAACAAAGATAAAAATGCTGTTGGATAAACGCTACTATTTCGTATTTTCTCCGATGATGCCTTAAAGCAACCAACACTCGGACAAAGTGCAAGTTGTTACGAATAAAATTGCTCGCGCTTCCGATAAAATGGTAGTATTCATGACAAGATATTTCGCGACACGGTCTTTTCGCACGCGTCGCGAAAGTTAAACTGCTGAGTCGAACGCGCGAAAGAATCAGATGGTCCGGGAGCAGTATAAAGGAACAAGAAACTTGTCCCTGCTATTTCACTGGTTGGACGGGTAAAATTCCACTGGCTGCTGCTAATCCTCAGCAATACCGAAACGGGATTCGCGGACTTTGTCCAGAACCAGCTACGGCTTCGTTTGTCGGAAACGAACACGCGATGTTGAGATGGGAGGCTTTCAGTTACGTCACGATCGAGAAGAAGAAAAAATTGATTGCTTGTTTTTAAATTTTCCTCTGATTTTCCGCTAAGTATCTCATTTATCGCGTGCTGAGAAGAAAAGTGTCACGACTTGAAAAGATCAATTTAAAAAATAAAATTGCTAGGCATATATACATATAAACAAAGTCTTATTCTTTCATAATTAAAACAAAGTCTCTAGAATAGCAATTTTTTAAAAATAATAAATTCAGATTAATAGAAAATTAAACTCAATATGCAAATTAAGAAAATCGACGCTAACAATTCAAGCAAAAAAAAAGTTATATTTTAAACTTTATTCTCAAACAATGAGACAATCATTTGATAGATGTTTCAACTTGGTACTTGGTCTTCTTCAGTACAAAATAAATTAAGTTTAAAGTTGAAAAAATAATAAAATCGGAGTAATTAAGTAAAAACATAAAATTAAATTATACATTATCACAAAAATTATTTACTTCAGTTGGACTCCAATAATTGTCAGAAAACTAGAATTTTATACATAAGACAATGTGTTTATCATTTGTCATAACTTTTGCCACGTTTGTATATTTATGTTTTTATTTCAAACTTTTAACGAACATAATTTTTGTGATAATGTATAATTTAATTTTATGTTTTTACTTAATTACTCCGATTTTATTATTTTTTAACTTTAAACTTAATTTATTTCACTTTTGTATTGAAAAAGACCAAGTACAATCGAAACGTTTACCATATTGTCACCGATTGTCTCATTATTTGAGAATAAAATTAAAAATATCATAACGTCTCTTTTTGTTCAAATTGTTGACCTATCAACTTCCTTAACTTGTAATAAATACAAATGTATAATGTTTATGAATTTTACTCGACTTATACGAATCTTTTTCGAAAATATAACGGGTTACTTCTTCAAATTTGAAAGTAATAATCGGAGATTTGATTATTTGATCATTTGATTATGATATTAGAATGCATATGAATAGTTAACATTTATAGAAATGTAATTAATGAAAATCGTAAAGCTGTCTTTTTTAAATTATTATATAATGTCTGTTACACGAAGAGCTATCAATTTTATCAAATTCGTCAATGAAAAATATTCGAGTGTCACGTCTATACTCTCGAGATGCAATTTTATCTCGATTCCACAAAATGGGAAATAATTTCTCGTGTAATGAATTATTTGGGTTATCCCGCGAATTTACCTCGTAAAACGTTGCATCATAGAGTTCGATATGAAAACAGAGATAAATTTGCGGCGATCGCAGGACGCGCGTAATAATTCTTCCTGGGAAATGATTCTCCACGAAGAATCGTAATCTATGAAGATCTCACCACCAGTTAAACCACGACTTTCCTGCTGAATGCATGAGTCAGTAGAGATATATAAAACCGCAAGGCGCTAACAAAGCGAGCTGTGCTGAGAAAGAGAGAAAAAAACTACAATGAGATCGGAGTCTTTTAAAACCGTCCCCTGTTCTAGCCGCTCGATATTACAGGCGTTCGCTTTCGTGTGAGAGGATACGTCCATGGAGCCAGCACGTTTTTCCAAATGCGCATATTTTTGCATGTATTTCTACGCCTAATAATGCTTACGTGGAGAGACAGAGAAATAAGAGAATGTAAAAAATTGTCGGAAAATATGAGTTATGAAACATTAAGCTGGAATCGTGAATATGATTAAAATGCGTTATCGCTCGCAAAAAAAAAAAAAACGTGGACTTTGGAGGAACAACAGCTTAAATTTATATCTTTCATTCTTCGGGATTTTCCCATCGTTCGCGCTTTAAAATATGATTGTATATCACACAAAAATATTTACATTTTTTTCCCTGTTTCTCCAAGACATGATAAAGTTAATAAATACAGTTGCTAACAATTAATCTTACCGTCAAACTAATGAGTTTTATGTTTTTCTCTCGCATCGGGTGTCACGGCGTTTTTTAACTGACAATGAATCGACTCGACAACCAGCATCTTATGTTCATGAACGAAATCGGAGAAGAAACGTTTAGGACCTTGAAACGGGACAGGTGATAAAGCGCTAGTTCGCTCCACTTTTCGCCGAAGACACGCGACCATTAACCGAAACGAAAGGCTCAGCCTATAACGGCGAAACTTTCTAGCTGCAGCATGAAACGGTAAAAAAGAATCTATCGAATAAATCGATAAACTCCTGTAACGTAACTTCTCACGTAAACATTAAGCGAGGCCAAGCGAGAAAGCAGAGAAAGCCGGACCGGATCGGAATATTAACGCAGAAAACGCGAGTGATATTAAAATTTTTCCAATCAAATAAATAAGCCTGAAATTTTCTTAAATGCCATGATCGTATCAACGACATATCTTTAAATTAATCGAGCGTAACGATTATTTGTCAATGCGATTACCTGACAACGTGATTAGCGGAAAAATTCATTCGGACAAATCTCTTTGCGATCCGCGCGCAGCACCGCACAATTGTTGTTAATCTAATAACGTATGTCGGTCCAAATTGTTATTTAATGCAACGTCATGGAATTAGCGAGCAAAATTTGGTTCGTTTTTGCTAACCCGTAATTCTAGTCTGCTCCTAGAAAATTCGTTCGCATAAAATTCAACGACTGCGCGAGCTTAACGAGTTTGTCGATGCAGTTTATATATTTTTTTATGAGACGAGAAATAAAGTTCGCGGGGATGCAATCAGTAAACTAAAAGCGGCAAACCGGGCAACCGTCACAGGAAGGAAAGCGAGATCCTTACATTGATTCCGAGACAAACCGGCGATTCATGCCGCGGGTCTGTACGTACGCATTGTCCTCCTCCGTTGCGACACTCGTTTCGCACGACGCAACGCCCGACTTTTTGTCATAAGTAGATTGATGATATCGTGGAAAAGCCACGACATAAAGTAAAACAAAGAGTAACTTCATTCGACATTTTGTCATCTCGCAAACAACATAATGCAATTTAAATGCGAATGGCTGCATGCTGAAAACTTTTCTATTCTTTACGTTCGGAGTGACGCATGGTATTTATATAGAAAAAGAAAATAGATAATGAAACATGTAAAACAACTGTCGCCTAATATCACAACCTGTGTGCGGACATAAAGAAGTAATTGCTGTAATTTCAGTCAAGTAAATGGAATACGTGTCAATGTAAGGTCCCTCGAGCTAGATCTTTTGTGTTTCGTAATATTTTTCATATGAATTTATATACATTTTTCGTTCAGCAAATTACGCACCGTTGCTTGAAACGCATTCTCAATTTGGAGGAATGAAACAATCATATAATTAAATTATAAACAATTTAAATAATATCGATATTAATACGTACCTTTAAAATTTTTTCTTTCCACTGTATCGCAAATTTAATTACATAGTCTATTAAGCGAAAAACGTACATAAACATTATTGAAAAATATTATCGGGCAAAAAAGTCCAGCTTGGAAATATTGGCACGTCTTTTTTATTTACTTCATTGTTTACCATAATCAGAAGTTATTTACTACGCTGTGATTTCATATTCTCTGAAAATTGTTTTGTTTGCCTTATTTGAAGAAGAAGGTATGTATAAAGACAGAGAGAAAGACAATTAGATGTAATTGTTTATGACGCGCGAGGTAAATGTAGATATTTCTATACACATTTTCTCAAATAAATCAACGTTATTCGTAGCGGGGTAATTGTTCACGCGTTATTTAATTAATGCATTTATAATTTGCATTAAAATAATAATTCGCTGATACACCTTGGGGTTTATTCATGAAACTTCTTTAAATCCGCGATTTTAGGAATAAATTAACCGATTGAATTTGCGCCGGAACACATTACGCAAATTACTTAAAATTACCACGATTATTACTAATATTAATATTTAATATCCCAATTAGCTGCGTATTACTATTAGAAATGACTATCTAATAGACGGATATAATTACGAAATTAATACGCAATTGAATTCGGTCGATGCGCATTAACATATAACGGCGTTATTTCGCATTTTGCAACTAACGTCGATCGAAATGCCAAAATAATTTGTCTTTTTGTATTACGAAATTACGGTATCAGAAGTACTGTAAATTACACGACAGTGCGCCCAATGCGGCGCAGACTTTTCGGCAGTATCGCGACGTCGCGTCGTTAGCGAAACCGGCACTCTCGTCTCGCAATTTGTAGCTCCTTTCGTGTCAAGATCGCGAGATTACGCTCGTGAAATTGTACACCTTACCTGTCGTCATCGCGGCGCCGCAGGTATCCGACCGCAAGTCCTCCAGACGCACCTCCACCCGACGATCGGGCAGCAGCGGAATCCCCCCTCCGGTCGACGTGGTCGTCTCGCACGAGAAAAAGCAACACTGCACTTTCGCGTAACCGCGCCAAGTCTCTCTCCCCCAAGACACGACGGCGCAAACGGGACTCACTTTCCTCCAGCAGCCGCGAACGCGAGCGGACCGGAGTTCCTCGCGGAATGGCGTGACGTTCAAAGTCAAGGGAGAGCGGAACGCCGACGAAATTCAAGCGCGTCACGTGACGGCGTCCCTCCCGCGCCGTGATTGGCCGTCGCGCTTTTTCTCCCGCGCGCGCGGGGCTCGCCTCACTTCACGGCTAGCCGCGAACGGGATGAATCGCGCCGAGGTCCCCCGACGACGAGCCTTTCCGGAAGACGGTCGTCGCTCGATGTACCCGCGACGAGCCAACCAGCACTCGCGGATCCGAGCGGAGCTCGATCGCCGGCCGAAACTTCCACCACGGGAAGGCCGAGAGATCCTCGCGCGAACGTCCTTCAGAATTGACGCACTGGTAAAACGTGAGCACCCTTCGCCGAATTGCGGACCGCACTCGCGGATTCAGTCGCGCGAGTCTCGCGTTCCTTCTCGCCGAGTCCCGACTGAAGTTGGAGCCGAATTCGAGTCCGCGTCACGTGACTGGCCGTACGCCAATCGGGAACGTCGCGTAGATTCGTCGCGTCGATGAAATTCGAAAGCGCCGGGCGCCGCTGGCGGAGTAATCGCGCTTGTTTATCCCTCGCAGGGTTCGCTCCTCGTGTCTTACATCCCGCTCGTCGCCGCTCCGCGCGAGAGACACCCCGCGTTTCCGCGCACCCGCGGGGGAAGGAACGCGACCGATCGTCGGCGTCGCGCGACGAGGGCGCCGAGAGACGGCGAGAGGGAATGAACGCTGGGTGCGTATCGCGCTGGAGTGTACTACCCGCGAGAAGGGAGAGAATCCAGACGGGTCTCCCGCCGCGAGGAAACAACGCGATCGCGCAGCGTCGTGGAAGGACGGGAGGCGACGGGCGAGAGCGGCGCGGCCAGTTCCTGCGCCGCTCCGTCTTCCCTCTTCGTTTTATTTCTCCCTCCGTTTCACTCTCCTTTCTCTCTCACGCCTCCGTGCCTCCTCCTCCTCCCCCTCCCGGACGCCCCTCGGGCGCGTACGCTACGCGCTACGGTGGTGCCACGCGGGGCTCACGTCGGCCGCGTCTCGCGACAATTATACGCCGTCGGCTCGCATCGAGAGGAAACAACGAGGGACATTGGTGCACCCGGGACATCGTACGACGCGACCTCCGCAATCCGCGGAAGGACTGTCATCCGAACTACGTTCACCCGCGCCCCGCCATTGGCGTCGACCGGCCGACGCAGCAGGAGCGAGAGCGAGGAGCTGCGCGCGACGGAGAAAGAGTGGGGTGACAGGGGGGGTAGGGGGGGGCGCTCGCGCGAGAGCGAGAGAGTGGGATCGAAGACCTTGCGCCGGCAGTGGCGCGAGGAGCAACGCGTGCGACGGAGACGGATCGACGTGCGGGAAGGAACGCCGAGGAGGAGGAGGAGGGTGCGCGCGAGCGAGAGGGATGCCTCGCAGGGTCGTACGCAGCCACCGTGGACGCCACGACGACGTCGCCGCCTCGTCGGTAAGTACGTTTCTCCCTCATTATTGACTCGCATGCCGCGGATGCTTCACCCTCGGCGCGCATCGATCCGCTCTTCGCCGAGATATTTGAATTCCAAAATGATGATGCGCGCACCGCGGTGCGTGTCCGTGTGCGTCTGCGTGCGCGTGTGCTCCGCGCACGCTGATGCTTCTTTTTCTCGTCTCTCTTCTCGCAAAGTGTGGAAAGAGTCTTCGGAGAGATTGTGTGCCGATAATTATGACTCTGGATACTGATTTCCTATGTGAATATTATCGGGAAGAGTCGAGGGTCGTCGTGTGTTTCCCGAGCGAAAGTGTACGTACTCATTCAGGAGTATGAATTTTAAATCGCGTGTTCGACACACATTTAAAACGCAGATTTTTTTTGTATTTAATCTGCCACTTGCAATTGAAATCTTGCGCGTGATGTTACAGAATTTAAACGCTAAATTTGTTCAGTTTTACCGAAAACGCTCGCTGTTGAGGCGGCCCTGTTCTCTCGGTTAGGTTAGCTCGTGTTGTGAAAGAGGGGGGAGGGGAGGGGAGGGGGGACTTGCATCGAGAGGCAAGGAGGGAGACCGACCACCGAGTCGAACGACCGGTCGAGTTTGCGCACTGGACAAGCGGAGTACAAACTTTTTCCGTGTTGCACGGGCCAACTTATATGCACCCGCAGCCTGCGGTAGGTCGGCCTTTAAAATCCGCCGCGATTTGTCCTTGAGACGAGAGCCGAATCGCGCGGTACCCGAGGTACAGCGTGCTTCCTTTCGCGGCGAGCCGCGCCGCACGCGATCGTTCACGGCGCTGACCCTCGTGATCTCTGTCCGTATCGATCCCAGACTAAACTCCAGATTTCGTTTCTAATAGCGGGCTTTGAGAAATAAGATCGCGCAATGTAAATCTCGTTCGAGAGACGTCCGGGTTTCCTTGATTAATCGCTGACTGCTTTTTCGAGAATCGAGACTGAAGGAAAACGACACTCCTTAGAACTTGATAATTCATTTTACGAAGAAGTCTCTTAATTTAACGCTTCCCCGTCTTGAAAACGCCGTCTTGAAAATATAACATTTTCGTATCTTCCTTACTCTGTTTAAAAACGATTCTTAATTTTCACACATTAGATTTTCAAGAATTAATTAACGCTGTAACTGTAGTGACACTGATTGTTAAGCTGAAAGCTATTAAATTTCAAGCAATAGCTGAAATATAAGATTTTTAGTGCATGCTTTACATAATTAACTTTTCAAGATTTATAGAATTCTGAGTACAATTTTTGTATGTAAATTTCTTATTTTCATCACGTTGCTGTGAAATATATTTTATTATCTTCAGTTTTTATCTCTCTATTGGTGTCGATTCGGGGTCGAGTCGAGTCAGATCATAAGTTGGATTTAAAGTCGTTTGCTACGTACTTAGCTTCTAGCCATCAACATAATTAACAATAATTAAATTTCTTACCTAATCCACTTATTATACTTTATCGCTATAAATATTACGTGATATATAAAAATTATATTGATCGAGATAAACAATTTTTCACAACGAGAAACATTAAAGGTTAAAAGAGCATTGACGTAGAGCTTTATACTGATGGTCAGCAAATCGAAAACGCTATATGTATATCTCGCTACAATTCTAAATAAGGAAATAAAGAGTAGCATTGATCGACATTTAATGTTACCTGTGGAGTCGAAGATCCAGATGAATTTGCGGAGTATGCTGATTCTTCTAACGGTACGATGGTAGAAACATAATTGCAAACGATAATGGTCACACGCGAACGCGTGCAATTCTCTTTTGCATATGCTCGAAGCATATAAAATACGCTCGCTCAATTATGAAATTGCATTACTCTGGAAAAGTGGAACAAGTAAACGGATTAAAGGCATGTAATGCACGCGCCGCTCGAGGCTGTCTAGTTTTATACGCAAAGTTTACAAGCGCATCGATGCGTTTACTATACTCGATCAAATACCCGCACGACCCACCTTTACGCACCTTCGTTGTTCCCATTACGGTTTATCGCGATTGCCAATTTTTAAATATTTCCCCTACTTAGCAAGTACTTTCCACTACTTAATACTAAATAATAGTGACGCTAAATACAATAAAATGAAGCGACGAAATTAAAGTTCAGAGATGCAAAACTAATTATGTTTTGCATAGAATATCTTACGCTACATAGTTTTGTAATAAATTGTGCAAACTCTGAAATAAATTTTGAGAAATTTAATTTAGACATTGTAGGAAAAATACTTTCAGATTTGTTTGAAAATTAATTGCAAAAAAAAATGTACTTATTAAATAATTATTTGATATTATATTACTAAATGAAGAAAATATTCTATACAAATTAAGACTTTAAAAAGTCTCAAAAATCTCTGGAATTAACTAAAATAAAATTATTGAAAATTGACTTTAATTATTGCAGGGGAAAGAGAGAGAAATTAATAAGAAATACGAATCTTTCTTTTACTAATATCTACTAATTTATTAATACTGAAATTTTTACTAATATCAAAATAATTATTTTTAATATATTAGGTTAAGTATAATTTTTATCAATTATCTTGTAGAAAATTATTATTAAAAATATATAAAAAAATTAATAACGTAATAACTAAAAATATTTAAATCACGTTGTGCTCGTAACAAATTTGGAAAATGTTTAATAATAAGAGGAATTTCTTATGCGAATTTTTTTTTACTTTCGGAATAGTTTCTCTTTGGCGAGATATTTATCTGCGTAATAATTATCATAAATCTTCTTTTTATTTTTATACAGATTATTTCATATCGAAACTTTAAACTCAATAAAGCATTAGCATGAGTTATTTGCGGCAGGATGCAGAGCGATAACTCGTTCGAGCATCTATAGATCACATAACACTTTGTAATGCACCGGTGGTGGTTCATTTGGATATTAGGCCACAGTAACATGTATTCCCGAATACGAGACGTGAAACTTCGCCTACGGTTAATCGAATCAACCAATCCCGCGATAGCTCGAGATGCTTTAATTAGTAGCCCAACCTCGACCGCTTAATTCACTCGCATTTCGACCTTGAAGGTCGAATCTCTCTCTCTCTCTCTCTCTCTCTCCCCCCTTCTCCGTCTTGCCATTAACGCGAATACCGTGACTCTCGTTCGCACGTCTCGACAATAAAATTTCCATTAAAAGTGAAATACCCGTTTCTCTTCCTTCATCGAATTCCGCCGCTTTTGATTACGGGACGCGGACGTGGAAAGTACGCGACGAACTTGGACGGCGCGATGCAAAAATTTATTCGTTCTCACCGTACTTATTTCGCCCTTATCTGGACGTCGACACGGCGGGATAAGTGCCGACGAAAGAAAAGAGGGAAAAAAATAAATAAGAGAAAAAGGCGAAAGAGGGAGGAGGGAGTGCGCGGGAGGAAACGTGGCGACAGAGAAGCACGAAAACGTAAAGAGAGCGGATGAAGGTGGAAACGAGGGAGACGAAGTTGGGGAAAACCCGGCGAGCATTAAGACCAGATTGAAAATTGAATTATTAACGAGCGACCTGCCGCCCGGCATGTAAATCATACGGAAATATTACTTTTCTTTTCCGAAGGAAAAATGTGGCTCGAACGCGAGACATCATCCGGATGCAGTTCCGTTTACGAGCAATCTTCTTCCTCTCTTTCTTTCATTTTTTCTTTAATCTTGTATTCCTTTATTATTATTTTTTTTTCTTTAGACTACTCATCCACATTGCTTAAGCGTTTCTTGTCTAATTTTACGCCACGTCACAAGTTATCGTTCCCGCGAGACCTACTTGCGCAAAATACAGCGCACATTACGTATATTACGGGTGTTCGCTTATTGTCACATTTTAGTTCGTATCCTTCGTTGACGAGCAATTTTCTGAACGACGTTATGAGAAATGGGAATTTCCGATGATATTATTTTAGCAACTTTTTAAATTTCTGCATTTTTTTTAAAGCATTTACAGCTTTAAAATTAAGATTTTGATAACATGAAGTTTACAGCAAATTATACAACACATTCGACTGTTATCCATCTCTGAAACTTAATTTGCTAATGCCTCGTATGTACATACGTTACATTTTGTTATTATACTCGGAAAATATTACAGAATATCGCCGCGAATAAACGTCGGGTGAAATAAACACCCCGTACATGCGGTTTGTAGTTCCAGTTCGCTGTTTTATTCACTCTCCTGGACAGCTAATATACTGCGTTTAATTGAATACCAAATATTCCCTCATCAGCGCAGCATGATATTTGTATAGGAGGACATCGCCGATTCGCATGGACGTGACCGTAACTTCTTCCCCCGTGCCTTCGGTTAATTTTCACGAAATTTCTCGAGTATTGTTAGAACGAAGCGAGAATGCAGCAGCACCACTGCGACCCGCTTCCAATATCCGCGAGCGGCACTGACAGATGCGCCTGTACTGCAGCAAACCCCGACTACGAGGCAGTCACGAACGGCTGGTGCGCCAGGCGACACGTTGCAAACGCAGAACGTGGTGAATGGGAGAGTTGGAAAGTTATTCGGGACGCGTCACCATTACCGCCGCTAACACGCCCCTTTTTGCGTCCAAATCAATTTCTTCTGAAAGAGTCTTGCGTCGATACTCCTTTTTTAATTCGAGACATTCATCGCGACCCGACGCTGACCCAGTGCAGCTCCTTTATAGAGAAGTAAAACGTAAAAAAAAAAATTTCATAATAAAAAAAGGTGTATTTTGTGCTTTGTTATACTTTTGATATTGCCATTTTACAAGTATCAAAGCGTCGCGTGTATAAGAATGAAGAACAATAGAGAGAAAATAAATAATGTATAACGCGACTGCACACATATGTCGCTTTATAATATTTAGAGAGCTGTTTTTACTTGTCTATTAAGGTACATGAAATTACACGGTTGATAATGGCTTATTGTGATAAAAACAGACGCTGTAATATATTACTGCGGGAAGAACAAAAGTACTGTGAACATTCCCCATTGTTGTTCCCATTTCCACAGCACACACATTGCAATATGTCATAGTCAAAGCCCGGTATTAATGATCACGTACGTACTCAGAGACAATTACACGTGATTTGTTAGGCGACTATAATTTAAACGGCACTACGAATGATACTACAAATATTTCGCGCGTACAAATGGTTCTGCAATCGATGGCCGATTAACGCAAAACGCGTAAAGCGCGTATACGCGGATGATGCCGCCGCTGGTCTTTGTCATATTTTTTCGTCGTCCCGGATAAATTGATGAAGTGTTCGTCTCCCGATGCGATCGCAGGCAGCGTAGATCGCGAAAACCAGTTGCAAAATTCTGTCGGTGCAGACGGCCTGCGGCAAAGAGGAAAATCAAAAAGTTACACTTTTTACGCACGTCATATTTTTTCGATGACACTCGTTCAATCTTTTTCAATCAAAGTTATTTTTATTTACGCGTTTTTATTTATTGCACGAGCGTAAAACTCAATCAAAATGCGCATACGAAGATCATTACCATTCTTTCCTTTATTGTATTACAACGATAGAGCACGTAATAAAATTGCGCATTTGCGTTGACAGAAAGTCTTGTTCTGTCATAAATAAATCAAAAAGAGAATGTAAAACAGTAGAATAGGAAAAGCACTAACATTATTTTTATTGAAAACACGTGATAGTTTCATTATGATATGTATTCCAGAAATATCATATTTTTTCATCAACAGTTATCAAATATTTATCATTAGAAATATTAATTCCAACGAAATTCATCGAACATTGAAATTAACAAGTTGGCTGGTTTAAAAAAAATGTTAAAATTAAAAAAATTCAAATTTTGGAAACTAAATGCAACATTTCAATTTCCCCATGATAGTCAGCTAAATTGGTCTCCTTTTTACAATTGTGCGAGTAGGTCATTCGTCGTAAGACCTACAAGAAATAAAAGTAAGATGGTATGTACGGGTGGGCAAATAATTAATGAGATTCTGTAGTACTTACATGTATATTTGTGCGTCTCTTTTTAAAGTACATAAGTAGTGAATTGTTGGGAGGCGCTCGGAAACTATCGTACCGTCGAAATCCACCGTATCGGTAGGAGAGGATCCTTTTCCTCGACGAAACGCTTTTCCCGCCATAGCAATAGCTTCGGGCGAGTACGCGTAACTATAGAAATAACGACTGTGTATATGTATCTATGTAACAAAATAGGTAGGTAAAAAGTCATCGGTCGGCCCGTTCGCCATCCGGGGATCGACATTTCCGCTTCCGGCGGACCAGACGACTAACAAACGCGAGTACAAAATAGTCTGCTCTGCTTAATTGAGCGAATAACGTGGAAACGATTCGTCAAGCAATATCGCACAAAAGTATTGTGACGTATAAACGAATTACGTGTAACTGTATTAAATCATCTGGGAAGCGTGTACGTAAAAAAAAATATGGCACAGTTTTACATCATAGATAATTTTATTCGTTGTTAAATTGAATATAATGAAAATTAAAATGTTAACGTGCACGTGTACATGACTAGGTATATCCTTCAAATTTATCATTTATTTACGCCACGTTCATTCTCACCAGATCGCAGATGTGTAACTTATCTCTAGCGCATATGTATAGTGAATAGAAAGAGGAAATATATACACACACTTGCAATAAACTCTCTAGATGATCGAAACATTTATAACAAACGAATGTACACTATATTACAGAAAGAAAGTGGCAAACTAACGGCTTACTCGGAATTGATTTCATATTTCATATTAATTGACATTTGATCGCGATTACGAGGGCACTGTGTCAAGACGCTTTCACACATCACACAAGAATCTTTTACCGGGACAGTCAATATTCTTAAATAAATAGACAGACATCACGTTTAATCAGATTCGATAAAATCGGAAGTGTATTAACCCGATTGGGCCACATTCAAATTTTAATTCATTTAAATTGGATAGTCGACGATAATGATTTATAACAATGCACGTTGTTGGAGTTAACACTGAGAAACAGCGTGACTTGCGGTTACACACGAGGTACACACACGTGATGACTGCTGTGTCAATTTACGTTGACGACTAACGCGTATCATTCGACGCGTCGAATCGAGACGATTGTCTATCCCGTGTATCCCGTGGATTGTGAGTATATCCTGGTTGAGCTGTGGAAACTCCCCTGCGATCCTGGCCATCTGGATCGTCCATGCATTCTAAAGCACCTATCCTTAGCTATCCCCCGAAAGTCCGGAAGGTTTTCTTCGCATTGAGAAAGCGTTGGACCGAAGTTTCAGCTTCTTACCGCACGTCACTTCGGCCTTTTCGGTCTTGCCGCCAAATTAGGACTGCTGAAAGATGAACACCAGAGGAATGTCAGTTAATTTTCGGGGCGTCATTTCGGATTGGGGTCGTGACCGAGTCGAAAACCGCAAATCGAATCGCGGAAATATTCAGCGCATGATATCGCGGGAAAATGAGGATGTTTGAGGATCGCTAATAATCACGGATTGACTGAATAACGACTATTGACTGCGCGCCATGCTGCGGTTAATAAATAGCGGCTTCGCAAATATTCATCGAGCATAATTTACCGTTGCTTTAATTAAAATAAATGGAACGAGCTCTTTTTGCTGCTTGGAAAGTTTCTAATTAAAATTAAAGCACATTCCAGCTGTGTCAGTTGCAATGAAGTTGCATAAAATTAATTTTCTCGGGATTGGAAAGTTCCTGCTTATGTATAAGAATCAAAAGAACATATTTCACCGTATGTTTCTTACTAACGGACGCAGCTTTGGATGACGGTGCGAAGAAATAAGAGACGCAGAATTACGCGCGGATTTAAGGATCGTCTTAATATTCTCGCAGTATGCTCGTTATAACGCTCAAAGCACTTTCACGCCCCGAAGCCGGAGCCGTCTTTGTTCAAAGGGCTTTCAAACGGCTGAGCGCAGATAAAATCGCAGTCCTCGATCACAGTGAAATAAGAAGATATGTAAGAATAAAATACAATATCGTTGGGACGAACGGCTTCTTTCCTTATCCACTTTAGAGCTCGCGCATCGACGATCGGGTAAACCGACGACGTTAAATCCAGCTCTCCGGTAACGTCCCGTAAAACCAGTTTTACTGAACTTCCTTGCCCACCTAGCGATTTATCGTCGACCTTTATGGCCGGCCCTTACAAGATAATCCGCGCATCATGCGAAAAGTCTTGATGCATGGTGGGCATGGCGTTTACATGATAAAGCCACGTGAATCTCGTTTCTCCCGTATTTTTAAAGGGTCATTTAAAGTCGCACGAAAATGGCCGTTAATTTCGTCGAAACGTCGTTAACAAGAATTATCGTTGAAACGGGACATGGTTCCGGTTACGCGCGAGATTCGCATGGGTTGTATTTCAGTTTAGGGGGATAAAACGGGATTCCACAGCGATTAATTCATGTTATTTCATTTACATTCGAGAAGTGTAATAGTAAAAACTGTACTAATTATGAAGATAAACATATTTTTTATATTAAGCGAAAGAATCGAACATAAAAATTTCATAAGCTAAATATTTCTCTGTAATATCTAAAATAATAAATAATGCATTGTATATTTTAACATAATATTCAAATGTTCCTTTCGTATGCAAAGATCTCTCTTTCCATTCTAAGAAAGTTAATTATATTTATCAATTTAAATATATTACTTCTCGGCTATGTCAACTGTGCGATTCAAGTGTTTTGTAGTTATGAAAGACGAAGAAAATCGTGAAGTGTCATTACGTATCATCGTAAGAACTCTTATTAATCGTTTGTTCTCTCTCACCTCCGTTTTATGGATCTCCACGCTGTTAAGCGCAACAGCTTCAGGGATAGGCTCCTCTTCTTCGACGGTCTTGTCGGAAACACCGAATATAGTTCTGTACACAAACGAAGAAATGAGGGCGCCGCCGATCGGGCCAAACCAGTAAATCCAGTGATGCTTCCACTGGTTGTTCCATAATGCTGGCGCGAACGACCTTGCGGGATTCATGCTGCAACCGGTAAATGGCCCGACTGCAATCGCCAACACGGTCACTGCAATGCCGAATTTGATCGGCACCGAGTCTGAATTCTTCTCATTTCTCACATCCCAGACGGAGGACACCACCATCATTAGAACGACGGTCGCCATACCCTCGAGAACCAAGCCTTGAATCGCGGATAAGTTGGCGTGCAAGTCGGTTACGCAAAACAGATCAGCCAGCTCGGCATTCTGACCGGGAGCTATTAGATGATCCTTTGGCGTCACCACCTGTATTCGAATAATAGAGACGATAATATCACATTTTATAATTTTTTTGAATGAAATTAAAATCGTTTTTTCTCACATATTACATAATAATTTCATTGCAGATATGAAACAAAGTAAAATGGGAATGATAATAAGCAAAGCAAACGCTGTGATAAATATTGCTTTTATCCACACGTTATTATATTGGAAACATATAAAGAAACCAGTATATTATTTTATTGTTTATAAGAACAAATTAACAATGAATTAAAAGCATTTATTTTTTATAAAAACAAATATTTCGATGAAAATTTCGAATATATTGTTTATTTTTTTTCATTTGTCATGTATCGTACAAAGTTATAAATTACAATTGGAAATGGCTGTTACAAAAATGATAATGAAAAAATGTACATGAAACATATGTATATGAAGTACGGTTCATGCAATATTCTTGTACTTTATCTCGGAATGGTTTTGCATTTGCTATCAGAATAATTAGATAATTCATATTCTGCTACATTATTTCCATCATAAATCCATATTTTCCGCGATCATTGAACTCGAAGGAATACATTTTTCGATAATGGGAGAAGGAGGCAATTGTATTGTTCACTTTTTGTTTGCTTTATCTGGACTGTCGCGTCGACATTTTGCTACACGAGAAATAAATACTACGACAGTAAGGTTTTCTCTGATGACATGGGAGCATTAATTAGAAACCGAATGACACGTGTGTCATTGATTAAATAAAAGGTCTTGACCCGCGTTTCGTTAAGCACTGATATGAGTTAATCGAGAATATTTCCAACTTATCTCACTGTGTAACCCCACAATCTGTCGTCAGAATATCTGCTTCGCTTAATAATAGTCTTTCTTTCAATGATTTAGCTCCAACCAAAATGCTAATTTGACATTTTAATAAAATCCACATTCCATGATGTTTGTCTTAAATTACAACGGCGGATACACTAAAAGTCGCCATATATGTTAATACGACTAGAAAATATCTTTATATAGATTTCTATATTTAAACGCGACAACTTCGATCGCCCAGCCATCTCATAATAAAAGCTTTTTAGTCACAGCGTATTTGCTATTTTTATGCGTAAATAAAAATATAGAGAGCTTAACGTTTTCTGAAAGGAATTCTATGATCTTAGACAATTTATCTATCTAAAAGAATGCAAATAAATATTTCATGAATAAATAAATCTCTCCGTTTCATGCATCAGAAATCTTATTTTTATAAACAATTATAATATTTTACAACACTAAAATAATTTTAGCGAACAAACTTCTTACTTTTTTCTAAAGAAAAAAATACTTTAAAGTTATAACATAATTACTGATTTCTTGTTTACATAAATTTTCCAATTTCTAAATTTATCTTTGTTAAATCACGATTTTATTTAATTGTAATACTCGCGACAATTATGCGAATCAATATGTGTCTTTTTATTTCTGCACGTAATTAATTGTAATTAATTCAGCGAAAAAATTATTGGATTTTCTTATACCCACCTTCAGCATACCGAAACCCAGAATGGCACCTATCAGCTGCGACACAATGTAAACTAAAGCCTCGGGAATGGTTTTTTTCCCCAGAATGACAGCTCCCACGGTGACGGCTGGGTTAATGTGAGCTTGACTGATGTGGCCGATGCACTGAAAATACAGAATCAGAAAAAAATTTTTAATCATTGATGCGTTAACTCTAATATTTTGCTTTAGTAAAACGCGCCGATAACGTTCGAATTCAGATTCAGACATAAATACCAAAATTATAAAATGGATGAAAACTAATGTAACACACGCCGCTTATTGGAAAAATTCGCGCGTTTTCTTACAATTTGCAGCATGGTTTGCCATAACTTTGTTTGTGAGCACAAGCGAAAGGCATTAGGTATGTTGTACGGACATAATAAAACGCACATCTAGCGTGCAATATTACATTTCATGATACGTAATAAATACCTTGAAAATCGAGTATAATTTTAAAAATATAAGCGAGAATAATTTTGAGTTTAATTTTCAATATTATAGATATGAATATACTGCATATCAATCGTTGTTTTTCAATTATCGTGGATAAACTGCAGAAATAAATAGACTTCTGTAGTCTCTCTCTCGGTATGTATAGATGCATCGAAATTGTATTGTTTTGAATTAATCCGCGCTGTCTACGTTATTTAATAATGGAAATTGTGCTGGATAGCATTGCCATATGTAACTGCTACAGCTTGTTGTTGTTTATTTAGTATGAAGGTTTAAGCTTCTCACTTTCCACATGAAAGACTATAATGATGTAACATGATGGAATAGACATGCAATCTTATTACAGAATATGTAATATGATACAATATAATAAATATGGATATATCTTAATGCAATTGTAGTACCATGGTGAAATTTGTAGCATAATTATTATTCTATTTACTTATGCTGTACGATAACAGCATTAATAACTGGAGTATAATTGATTGTGATACAAATTTCACTATGATACTAAAATTACATATTAATGACAATTCTTGAAAGAAATATTATAGCTACACACATACATACATAGTATAGAGGGGAAAGATTATAAAAAATGTATAATATTGAATCATGATGTTTTTTATCAAATTTAAAATGCAGATAAAAATGGAATAGTAATAGAAAATGTTCGTTGAAAATTACCTACTGACCTGAATCACAACCGCAACCGCAAAGCCAAACGTTAGTGCTATCTGTAGGTGAAAAGGCACGACACCGAGACCAGCAACACAACCCAGACATCCTAGGAATACGAGGATGCCTGTACCGATTAGCTCCGCCAGTCCGGCGATGAGTGTAGTCTTCACCTTGCCTTCTTGCGTCCATCTCCTTAGTCCTAAAAACATTTTTTTATTGAAAAAAGGCTTATAACTTATCTTTTCTTCAATTCAATTACAAAATTAAATATGGAAATCCGAAAAAAATAATGTCATTACAATGAAATAATATCGTTATATTATTTATAATACAATTTTGATTTTCAATATTCATTGTTTAGTACTCGAATGATTTCTCAGGGAGTTATCCTTTTCAGATCAAGTATTTTATGAAATTTCTCTTTAAGAAATAATACAATCATTGCATATGGTTACACGTGCTCTTTCCGAAATCGCTATTTATAAACCGCCTTTTGTGATGAATATCTTAATTATCTCGACAGCTGTCATGTCTGTAGCTTTATGTGCGATCGTGTGATAAAATCAAACATTTCTTAACGCAATTACATCACTTGCCTCCCGTCTTACGACGATTCCGCCACATTTTCCACACCGTATCAACGCGCAAACAAACACGCACAACTCGCGACTACTACTGACGGCACAACTTTCACGCAGATACTGGCTTGCTCGAATGCCGCTCGAACAAGGTCGACGTACGCGATTCGATGTACGTCGATATATGTTGTCTGAAAGTCGATTGTCAGTCGAGGAAAAAGCAAAGCTGCTCATTTTACATAATGTAAACGTCGCTTTGCACCGGACAAAAATGAGAGATAATTAAATCTGCTGATTATACGTCGAGTTACACGCTACTAAATTCGGTTTAAATACCGCTGGACTTATTCAGCAACTTACTTTAATTGTAGTTAGAGAGGAATGTTTTACGAAATGTATCGTAGATGTATACGCTTTACTTTTTGCAATTTTAAAGATTGCAAGCTTGTTATTGATCTGTTTTAAATATAGAGCCATATCTAAAACAGAATTCATAAATTTACTGTAACATAGACTGTTTTTGCATTAAATTCTCTTTAATTTTCCTATCAGTTTTCTAACTTTGAAACTTGTATATATGAATAAAATTGATTTTTCTAAAATTTTAAATGATTGTACCTTTTTAGAAAGATCAAATAATAGTACATAAAAAATATTTATGAAAATACAAGAATTAATTTCTTTTCTATCTTCTTTTTCAAGATAAAGAAATGTACTTTTTATCGCAAAATACATATGTATACGTGTGGCGCGATAAAAAATTGCGAGTGCGCGTGTACAATTTATGTCAAGGCATTGTTATAATTTATGATAAACTTTACCACGATGATATATTATACTCAACATTGTGCTCAACATTACATACTCACAATTAGACGCGTAATGAACTTACATCTTTATCGTTTAATAATGATTTTTTTCCTCACATTCTTTTTTACGTTCCTTAATCAATTTGATAAGAAAAAAGTAAGTTATCGTAATTTCTGCAAACGCCGATCAGTCATGTTATATAATAAATCATCAAGTGAATATTAGCATTAAGTGAATGCAAGTATTTTAGAGCACATTCTATACGTAACCAGAGTTACATTGAAATAAATAATTAAAAATTTTTTTAATAATTCGATAAATATCAATACTACAATTTTATCTGATAATAATACAAAATTTAATTATAATGAAATGATTAGTTATTTTTATATAAATTAGTTCTCTACTTATACAAGAGCTTTAACAAATATTCTAAAAAGGCATTTTGAGCTACAATAATCTTCTTTGAATATAACTTTTTATTGTCAATCAGATGTACAAACAATTTCTTTTTACTATTTTGAAAAGTATAATAACTTTTTTAATTATTTCGAAAAAGTAATAATTCTTGAATTATAATTACAATGTAAAATTTTAGTGGCCCATTCAGGTAGTATACTTTCAACACGGGTGATAAGAATCGCTAATCGACAGCATTGTTTGTCAGTGTTTCACAATTAACAATTTCATGAACTAAATACGGTAATGAATCACTGAAAAAAAATTCGGTTAAAAACGGACGAATCAGAAAATCTTGTAGGATTAAATATTCTGGTTATTATAATAGAATATTCACTTTACACCTTATTATAACAGAATTTCTATTATAATAATCAGAATATTTGATCAATCCTCCAAGATTTTTCTGATTCGTCCATTTTTAATTACATGGATATATTCATATAATTATGAATGTATAAAGTGTCAATTTCAAATACTTTATATTTATGTATTCGTAAATTAAATTCACTAAATATTATACCATTTTTGATATTATGAAATCGTGTCTAGTTTTCTTTTCGGATGTGTCACTATAGAGAAAATAACAGTGATTTTCAGAAAAGCGTCGTAAGTAAATTACATGGAATACAATTTGTTACAAATATCAATACAAATAGAAATTTGTATTGTCTTTAATCGGATTAAGACAGACACTATAATTTACGCACACGTCTGTTGTGTTAATAGATATAAATAAAATATTTAAAGAAAAATAAAATTTAATAAAAAAATGTCAAGAAAATTTTTTGTGAAAACAGTTAAATGTCAATGCTTTATTAAAAGCTCGAACATGTCGCATTGAGAACAAAATAGTTTAAATATAAAAAAATTATTTATTCGTGATTTCTGAAAGTGTTTATCTGAATTGAAATTAAATCTTTCATAATTCATCCTTTTAAAAAGCGTACGTATTGAAATAAATTATTCCAAAAATATATACAGATATATTTTCATTCGCTATTAAAAAAAGAAATGTTATAGTGTATTCGTGCACATGATCTTTTATGACAATAATAAAAAATAAATAAGGTTTTCTATAAAAAGTTTTTGTAATATTTTATTTAACAATCTTCGCTCTAATAAATTATCTAATCGATATTTTAATTTATTAAAGAAAAATCTGATATATATAATATATATATATATATATATATATATATATACAATATATATACAGAAAAATATTTATTATTTAAATAATTATTGCATTGTGTATTTAATTTACGTTACATATAGAGTTTTAAACAAAATACATTTGTAAACGTTGATGCAATTTAAAAATCGTTATTTCTTATCCACGGTTATATTTTGCCCAATACTGGTTGCATAGGTCAATGATAAAATATTTGAATTTTATCCACGATATTGTGCAAGACAGGAAAGGATTTAGTAGTTGACAACTCCACTTTCAGAACCTGTCGATAGTACTTATCCGATGATAGCGAACAGATATCGCGTGATAAGAGCGGACAAACATATTTTTACGGGAAACAGCACCTTTGTATGCATTAAAAATTGCCCATTACCATTATCCACATTTCCACTCCAAGTATTCTTCGCCCCGCGTGTGATAAGATGCACACGGCGCAACACCTAACTATACATACATGTATATCGTGTAGATACGTTCGGCGATTAATTGTTTACGACTCGTGCATGCCCAATAGTCTTCGACCATTATATATTTCCACGAAGTTCTCTCCATCGGCGCAAATTATTCGATTGTTCGATTTTCCATGCTTAAAACAGAGACGCAATTACATTTCCATCCCGCTGTGTTTAATTTATCACCGACAGATTCGATACGCGAGTTCTTGCATGAATTCAAAACATCGTAGAAGCTGTCGAGAAAATATATTCAGAGATTTATCATTCTTGTATTTCCCTACATACATCAAAACGAACAAATTGCTAATAATTTCATGTAATTTCGAACACTTGGTAATTATAAAGATAAATGATCAGGTATAGTTTATCTAAACAGTTCATTTTTATTGCCTTAAGTAATATCGCGGTTTGCAATTAAGTATACATCTAATGCACATAATATCGACGCCTCGCGGCCGGAGTGAATCATTACAATTATGCGATAATCTTTATCCACTCCGAGAACATCAATAAATCAAATCTCAGGTGTTCCAAGTTGATCGTTAGCGATCGACGTCGTGAAACTTGTCTAAAGAAGACGGATGCGTCCAAGGGATGCGCAAAAAAGAAGCCGATAATTCTTCGCGAGATATTGCTACGCATTCTAATCACTATCCCTAATCAACGAACAACTGTCCAACCAACAAAGCTTTAATATACAATCTATATACAATTGGCTAATTTCGCGGTAGCACCGTCAAGAGATTACGCTGCAATTAGCTGGTATAATCTGCCTATTAGACCGATAAATGCGCGAGCGTAAGTCAAACGTTAGCTGACACAAATTGACTAATGATCCATGGCATCATATGTACATACACGCACATATACGGCGATAAATTGACATAATTCTTTTGTTTATTCAAGGCCGCGAGGATCGATTTTCATTCATTTATTAAGTTTCATTCAAATGAGCTGGTCTTTTTATTATCTGACATTCTTCTTCAATTTCGATGGACTTTGTACGCAGAGTTGCCCAGATACATTATCTTCAATAATGTAACACAAAATATCATATCTGAATAATACAACAATAATCATTGTGATTCACTTACGACGTTTTTATGAAAATCACTGTTATTTTCTTTATAGTGACACATCCGGAAAGAAGACTAGACACGATTTCATAATATCAAAAATGGTATAATATTTAGTGAATTTAATTTACGAATATATAAATATAAAGTATTTGAAATTGACACTCTAGATATTCATAATTATATGAATATATCCATATAAGTTTGATCTAATTAGCATACAATGTTTTATTATCGCTTTTTTATCTATTCGACGATACAGCTTTTACACATAATTCATAACATTTTTAAAACATTGACGTCATCGTTTCACAACATATTGCAGCAACACCGACTACCTTTTTAAACTTTACGATTACTAAAGCGGTGTAATGATGTGTGCATTACATGTACATTTATAAAATCTATGCTAGAGCAAGAGTTATCTTTTAACCTTCGGCGATAAGCAAGTTTCCCTACTTCTAATGGAGGAAATAAAGATACTTTTTTGCAAAAAAATTTTCTGATTAGCTGACTGATATTATGCATTCGAATCGTTATTAATATATAAATTCTATTAAAATTAAAAACAGAAAAATATCAAATTAAATTTACATATGCTATTATATATATTATATGTATATATATCAGAAATATAAAAGAAGAAATTTATATGTATATATATATATATATATATATATATATATATATATTTATTTTACGGATTTCTTTATTTCTCAATACAGTTTTGTACACGTTTTGTTGCGATAGCTTAGCCTTGATTTCCATAACTGAAATTAGTCAACCAGAACAAGCAATTTTCTCAGTCTTGCTAATAATTAACTTACAATATTTCTGTTATACAATTTTCATCTTATTTGCATTAATATCAATAAATGAAGTTCCATAACGACGCACCGCGTTTCGGAAGATGTCGCGGAAGAAACTTTTTCTAAATATAATTAATGCACGTTTATTAATTGTCGATCACCGTTTACTTAGTAGAATTGAGATAATCGCGGAGCAATTCTGCAAGTTTCTTGTGTGTATCGCGATATCGAGTGGGTTTATTTTCATACTAGTATGATAAAGGGCAATAGTACGAGTTATCCAGGAGCAGCGAGTCAAAGGTTTAATCTCATGCCGACCATTGAATAAATATTCTTGTTAAATAATCTTTCGGCGCTCCGTTGAAATACGTTCGGTAAATACACAAATAGAGTCTCTGTAAATAGTGATTTCCGATGCCGATGGAATTTTACTCGCTGTAGATTTATGAGAATAAGAAAAGATAAAAGTCCTACTCATGCCAGAAAATCTTATCTGTCGTACGATATTACTTACAATTAATATGATTTTTACTTTATCTGTCGAATTCTTGTGCCACTTTATAAGTGCTGATAATATTGACGAAATTTTTTGCGATATCATTATTACGTCATAATAATGAAATAAACAGATTTAATACGGTAATAAAAAAAATTGAAAAGTATATTAAATTTATTTTTACATATCATATCTTCGTGAATATTAATATTAGCTTTCTATTTTATGTTGAAAAACAAATTAAATTGAAATACATTCATATGTAAACATGTTCATAACATAGTTGCAATTTTCTCATGTTTAATATTCATTCAGCGATTACTTATTAACATGATAAGATTTCATAACCAAAATCGATTGCAACAAGAATCTGATCAATCATTTTGACAGGAGAAGTCAATTTAAATCACATAAAGATTCTATCGCGCACGTTAGTATATTTTTATCATATGGATTAAATAAACGTATTTCATTTTCCATTATAAATATTTCACACAGTAAGGCGTGCATGCAGAATATTGAAAATTATATTTTATATTTTAAGACACAATAGTCAAGAAAAGTACACCTGACGCATAAGCATTCTGTTCGTGCGAACCAAACAATTTCTTATAGTTCGTCGATAAAAATAGTTCCAGTCAGAATAGATGAAGAAGAAATCCTTGAAGCTACGTATCGCGATCTCGGAAAAAGTTTTCGCAGATTTGACGTACAGAAATATAAAGATAAAAGATGCAGTATTCTTCGCAACAAATTTTTATAAATTCTTTTCGTTGCATGAAATTGTAGAATTTAGCGTATCAATAAGTAAAATTGGAATGTCATGTTTGGAATGTGTATGGAATGGAACGTTATGTAAGAAACGACTATGAGCAAAACATAAAAATAGTTTCTTGACGTATTATGATAATCCGAATAGAAACGCGATAGCAATATAAGTGATAGCAATATAAGCAATAATATTGATATTAAAATTCATTTGTGTGTGTTTGTGTGAGATTTTTTGGTTCATTTAAAACCGGTCAGCACCTGTCGCACATGTTCGTCAATGTCGCGCAATTGCATAGAGGCTGGAATTGTCATAATGAACTCTTGTTCTGCTTGATTATCATATTATATTATCATGAGTCGTGTTACAACGAATTATATCTAATGTATCGCGTGCACGATGCTGCACGGTCATCACAATTACATTAATGACAAAATTGTCCAGATTCAATCTGCACTTGTGATTATTCAAATCGCTAAATTTATATGTTTAAAAGGTCTTGAAATAGTAAATTCAAGAGATATTAACACACAAGAGCGATCGGAAAAAATTTTTATATTAATCTAATATTTCTTTTAACGACATCATAATCACGGAGAATTAAAATAATTTAATCCTATTTTAATTTCACTAAACCAGAGAGTTTGAAGGTGAAAACTATTTCGATATTTGGACTAGACAGGTCGATGGCCCGGTGTTACTTATTCGAGAACAACGTTACGAATACTTCTATTGACGAGACATGAAACGAATCATGACACATGGAATTTTGTCCGTCCGTGATGTAACGATTTATTCTGAAATGACGAATAACTTTATTTACAGTTTCCGTCTTATTATACTCAACACATAATTATTTACAATATTTAGTTGCTCGTCATTAAGTTATATAACCGAACTTGTTTTTTATCATAATAAACGGCAAATCATTAATTATGTCTCTCAACTATTATTGTAAAATAAAATATTTCTAATAAAATTCTTTATCCTCAAACAAAACCGGTTCTAATGAGAATATATCTTACCTGCACGAAAATCGTTCTCCGGCATGACGGAGCGTCTTTGACCCGAGAGTCACAACACTACAAACACAAATGTTCGGGACGTCCGACTTCCGATGATTTTAACGACGGAGAGTAAGACGAAGACACCCGTGCACTCCGTCAGCCGGCCTTCTTGTGAACGACCAATGATCGTAACTCCGTTCTATCGCGAGGAATACGCGTGTGGCCTCTCTTCTCACAATGTAATGAAGAGGCTATATGCGCGGACTCCCTACTTCGACTCCTGACTTCTTTCATACGCAAAATCAGGCGGGAACGCTAATTTAAGAAAAGCGAACTCTCGCGAGGAGAAATATTGACGTTACTATTTATATTGCGCGTTAATTTAAACTTTTAATATTAGAATGAAATATAATGTACGTATTATACATGAATCAGTTGTTTCTGTGTGATATTTAATAGATTTTATTAATATTTAAAATAAAGAATTTTTATAAAAAATATATTTTTTATTAATATAGAGATATATTAATAAATAGTACATATAATAATACATAGATTTCTGATGGTTAATAGATTTAAATTTTCCATTATATATTCTATGATATTTATAGTAAATTTCATATTTTTTTGCATCAAAATTTTCTTTTATTCTCTGAAGACAAATAATGAATAAAATTATGCGATATTAATTAATTGCCCCTTAACATTTAGATTATTGCATATGTATATATATATATATATATATATATATATATATATATGTGTGTGTGTGTGTGTGTGTGTATACACAATATACAATGCAATTAATAATACATATAATACATTAATGTTAATAATAAATGTTATTAATATACATATGTATAAAATTTCCCTCGATATGATAAGTATTCTCAACTCTTTTTATGGGGTTTTTTTATTGCGTTTTTTTACGCGTTTTATTTTATATATGCGTGTACCATTATATGACAGTGAATAAATTATAATGTAATGATAAAATAACAAATTTTCTTTGGTTAATTATATATCTTTTCATATATATTTTTCATTTAAAGTTTCATTTAAAGTTTTTATATTATCAGCAAATCCTGAAAAAATAAAAACAATCCATTTTCTCATACGTATTATAAGATTTATTAGTTTTAGATTATTTGTAATATGTTACAAAATATATTACAAATTTATATTATAAAATTTATACGTCACATAGTCGGCTTAAATACAAGCACTTTTTACACGGAAAATATATGTCAAATGAAAAAAAAATCATATAAAAAGAGGATTTTTTAAATTGTACCATTTTTTACGCGTATTTTCGAAATAATGCAAGACGTACTTTTCGTATAAAAAGACAGTTGAATACAATAAAAACGCTAATCAGCATCGTCATAAAAATACAATGAAATTTAATTCAATTTTAAAAGTCTTTTTAAGTCTAAATTTTATATATATAAACGTATATTCTCTTGATCATTTTTAAAATTCTATGATGACCATTAGCAGATATTGCTAACCAACAACCGAGACTGAGAAATTTCTTATCCCACAAACAATGCTAGGAAGTAATTTTCTGTGCCGTTAAGTTTTCAATCTTTATCGCGGTTCATGATATTAATGGAAAAACCCAAGAATTTATAGGATTGAGTAACAAACAACAACTAAGGAAAGAATGAGAAGTCTAGAATATTATAGAATATTATTAGTATCTTCAACAGTATTTATTTCTGTCGTATTTCATTGCATAACACTTTTTCTTTACTCAGATTGTTTTGCTTCTATTTTAAATTACTTAATTAAGTATTTAATTATACATAATTTTAAATTTTAATTATTTTTAGATTAATATTATCTTTTTTCCTATGGATGTAATATCCGATAGATATCAATTACAAAATGTCAATCACAAAATATTAGAACAGAGCACTTATAAATCTCGTGACAATTAATATACGTTTTCTTGATTACACGCTGTTATTTTTATATTTATCTACGAACGTCTTTAAATCATCAAGTTTTTCAAGGTTCTATTAAATACACGACCATTGCGTGATTTTTTTTTTTTATATAACAGGTTAACACCTTGACTCGTTTGTATACTATGCTAATATATTTTTCTCCATCTACATATAAAATGTTAATTGATGAAACGCGAATAATAAATTTTTCTCAGTTTCTGACGTAACGATATATGGAAATACATGAATGTAAGATATTAGCTCACTTGGAAATGCTGGTAGTAAAATCGTAATCCTGCAATAAATTGCATATTCGCGAAATATTTATTGCCGCTGTTTACGTCACAGATGCTTGCAGTCTATCTTAGCATTAGTTTTCCAGAAGGGAAAAATTAATCTTCCAGAAATTATATTACTTTACTAAGGTATAAATTTTTACAATCTAAACTTGTTTATTGAAGGCAAAGATGTGCGTCAGAGAGAAAAGCACGACTCGTAAAAATATCGTATGTAATTTATTCGAAAAGCTATATGCCATTACAATTCAGAACGCATACATGCACAACAGTCATGTAATCCGAAATTCGATCTTATCCCCGACATCGCTTCGCGCGCAAACGAACCTCGCGAATTCCGGATCAGAATCTACCGTGCGGTTTCGCATTCAGGCTCTTAAAGTTATTGTTATCTATACAAGAGGGGTTAGAGGGGAGAAAGCGGGTGAGATGGTCCGAAATGTGTATCTTATATTTACATATACATTAAGCCGCGAAACGTAATTGCAATTGCGTACATACACGCATACGGGCACTCACGCTGACACTCACACGCGTGTACAGATATCTACCGAGTACAATTAAAACTTTGGCGCGACCGACGGCGATGGAGGTAATTTCCTGAATTCAGCGAGACTAATTCCGTTATTTCGAATTTCGTCGCAGCAGGGATAAGAGAGAAAGAGAGAGATACACGGGGAGAGGACGGCCGTGTTACGCTGCTTCGCGAGAGCACAGCCACCTCAACGTCGGTCTTAACGAGCTGCATCGCGTACGTGTACGATATAATGACGGCGAATTTACTGGAATTGCGAGCGAGCGAACCGAGTCTGTAATCCATAAATTCGCTAATAATTAATAAAAAGCGCGGCGAGAGACTGGCCGCGGCGGCTGCGCCGCGAAATACATTTGACAGGGATTTCTTCTACGCGTGCGTTTCGCGTTACAGAAAATGAAAAAATAAAGAGGAATGGAAAAGGATTGGGAGGGGGAGATGATGGGGGGGGGGGTAATACTTGAAACTGCATACTCTTAGATAAAACGAAACTATGCATTATTCTGGTGCTTCGCTTCGTGTTATACGACATAGAGCGATCTTCTTCAGAAAGTGCTAGCGGTGAAAAGACTACATAAACTACGTAGCAAAAATATAAATATATAAATATGCGTCATGGCCGAGCAATATTTCATATATACATATCGTTATTAATATAAATGTTTAAAATGCATTAATTATTTATCCAAACACTTCAATTTTCTGAATGAAATTTTCGAAAATGTTTTATTATTTATCATGATATTCTTTAGACCTCATTTGTAACAATATTCTGTGTACACTTACTCTGAAATAATTTTTTTTCAGAATAATTTATAATTTATATTTTGCCCGCTTTTTATATAAAATGTGTTTCTACGATGTTCTGCGAGGCCGTGACGCAAACAAAGTTAGTAAAATATAATTACTATAACAAATATTCCAGGAATTTTATATTTATTTCGTCTAAAACTAACATTATTTAACGCGGCACCTTATCTAATATTGTATCGTATTTTTGTACAAAAATGATCCATCACATCAGTCTACAACACAGAAGTCCTTGTCGCATTGCAATTCTTCGACGCGTTGCAATCCTTCGGGTTGCCAGATTTTCGAATGGGACGTTTCCGAGCACCTTGGAAGTAGAAATCCATAAAGTTCGAAGCCCGTCCGATCTGTTTCCATGTTCCGCACGAGAGTTTCTTTCGCCGCAACTTTTGCAACGTCCTTTTTCTCAACCGGGGAAAATACCAGTGCGATCAGGATTTCTCGTTCAATTTGTGAAACACCGGCGACCAGAATGCAATTTCGCTCGCTGAAAGAAGGTATGCACGATACAAGCTCGGCTCAGTATCATTCGTCAAAATGACATAACGATGTCCAAAAATATCCAAAAGATATTTGAGGAACTGAATGCATGAAAGTAGGACAAGCATAAAAAGGAATTATTTGAAAACGTGCCAAACTCATGACACTCACAGAATGTCGATGAAATTTTCGACGAAAAAGAACTACGCAACTCTTTCTTTATCAAATAATTTTTTGATTGAATATGATCGTTGATGAAAAAATCATTTGATACAACTTTAAAAGATAATTTAATACATGTGCAAAGATTTAGATAATAAACTATTTAATCAGTTGTCTATTATAAATTATTAGATTTTTTTCTATAAAATTCAAATTTTATAAATATTAAAATTTATTTATAAAAATTTTAAACATATTTGAGTTTATTCCAATATTTCGTTTATTAGTTTTGTAATATAAAAATAAATATTTATTTCTATATCACAAAACTTTATTTTAAATAATTAAATAATTATTTAGACTCTCAATAATTAAGTATTGTACATCAAATGCACATTTTTGACCGAAATTAAATTTTTACTTAATTATAATTTTCATTATTATTTATAAATTGATAGTCGATTCGTGCAAAAGACATTTTTATTTGACAAGTTTAGAAATACATACGATTCCATTTACGTCTCGATGCCGTTCAAAGTTCCCACGTCCTGCATGGTGTTCTCCTGATTTTTTGTGCTAGGCGAAAATAAGCATCGGTAGAGCAAAGCCGCGATAATGCCACCTCCGATCGGTCCTACCCAGTATATCCAGTGATGTTCCCAGTAGTTGTTCCAAATTGCGGGTCCGAACGTTCTGGCAGGGTTCAAACTGCAGCCAGTGTGAGGCATAAAAGCAAGAACCAACACAGTGATACAGAGACCGAATCTCAATCCCACTGAGTCGGAGTTCTTTGCGTTTCGCGTGTCCCAACATCCGCAGGCAAAGAAGACTAATATGCCCGTAGCTAAAGCTTCAGCCGCGACTCCTTGGGCAGGTGACACTTCCGTATTAATGTCGTTCATGCAGAACTTATTGATTGTCTTTGAATCACCATCATGTATAAGATATGACGGCGTTATCATCTGTCAATTGATATTGAAACAAATATTAACTTTGAATTAAATAATGGAAACGTAAATTCAAACGATATTTTGTTCGTATACAAGTTCATTACACTATTCACTGTTGTTTTGCGCGAGGAATCATTTGAACTAGCTATTACAATGTTATTTACGTTTTCATGGACCGATTCGTGGAAATTTAGCATTTTGGACGTTCGGAATGTTACTATTAACGAGCATAAAAATAATCTTTTATCTTTGAGAGCAAGCGGAAGGTCATGATAAAAAAAAAATAATCTTGATACTTTTGTAACTTTGAGATAACATAATTTTTGATAACGCGTTATATAAGCACGAACACGTATCAGTAGTTTATTGCACTGAAATCATTCTTGTCGGACATGTCTGCGGTAATCTGAATGTGTTTTTTGTAATCTGCAAATAAATGAATGCATATTCATTAACCTTTAGCAGACCGAAACCTAAGAGGGAACCCAAACATTGTACAATGATATAGAATCCGGCCATTGTGACGGTTTTCTTGCCGACAAGCACTGAGGCGATTGTAACAGCGGGATTGAGATCAGCACCACTGATATGGCCAACGCACTGGAAAAAACAAAAAATGCATTTAATTAGCAATTAGATTTGATAACATCGTGTGGAGGATGCTATTTAAAAATACTCGCTTTTATATGTTTAATTCTATCTATATAAAATAATACACTTAATTATTAATATGTTATTAAAATATATAAATGCAAAATAGGAAATACTAATATAATTTAAAATATATATAAATAAAGGATAAATAAAATATAATTGAAAAGTTGACTAATATATTGTCGCGCAGAATGATATTAATGATTTTCATCGAGAATAATGCTAATTGTAAAGATTCAAAGTGATTTATACCTGTATAGCGACCATAACAGCGAGACCGAAAGCGAGACCAAGTTGTATGACAGACGGTCCAATTCCATTATACGGCTTCATACTGCCCAAGGCTCCCATGCATCCCAGAAAAATTAAAATTGCTGTTCCAATCATTTCTGCTAAGAGAATTAGAAATTTATCCCACATACTGCCTTCGTCCGTCTTCTTCAACCCTGAGACATCAACGGATATTTTCGTCTTTAACATATAATCACTAACTTATGCGTAATAACAATGAGTTGCTATGTTCATTGTCGCAATGCGAAATTTCTAGAGATTTATCCCATATACTACCTTTCTTCAGCTGTTTTAGTTTTAAGACATCAATGGACATTTTCTCCTTTAATATGTCACTAATTGCGTGGTGTCGATATGTGTGGTGTCAGTGAATTGCTGTGTTCATTGTCGCAATGCGAAATTTCTAGATATTTATTGAATTTGTAAATTTATGAATATTGTGTATCACGCTTTTCATAGAAAGAGTAAAAATGTGTGAGCACTCACAGCCGTAATACTTTTCACTTTTGATACAAAGTATTTGTTCGTCAATCGTAAAGAGCATCCATATTAAAATATCTTGGATGATAATAACAACAGAGTGCTGATCCGTAATCCCTTCCGATTATTCGTATCGTCCAATTATAAAGACTATCCATATCAAAGTATCTTGGATGATAATAATGATAGATTAATGAGAATTTTATTACTCATTTAAATTCTATAAATCGGCAAATTAAACCGCAAAAAGCTTAAATCACGGTATTAGAATTGCGAAACTACACGAATAATTTACAAATCGTTTTCCAACGAGATAAAAGAAATAAAATGCTAATTTATGTTATAATTTCGTAGAGAACGCCATTCTGGCATGTCACTCTTATGCCTTTGTGAAAAAGTATGAACACTTGTGTTCTCATTACCGGCTTGGTCTCCTAAACGAAGTTTAATTAAAAGATAACTATTATACTCACAAACGGAATCCAACAGCGGCAAATTTTTATTTCTGTGCATTATATGAGCCAAAGTCATTTGCTGAACACATAGTCGAGAAAAATTAAGGCGCAAAAGTGTGCTTGTTGAGTACGACTCGTATAACGACGATTTGAAAAATACATAAATAATATATATGCTTATACACATAAGTGTGCGTACTCAAATCATCAACTGTGATCACAGTTATCTTGAATCATTAACATAAGAAAGGAAGAAAAACATAGTATATATCTTTTCAAGTATTTTTATTTCAAGATACAAGTATGTATTAAAATGTAAATTAATACCGTATCTCTTGTTAATTTTATATTTAAAAATTTAAAAGAAAGCGTTTCCGATATCATCTTTTTTTCAAAGCTAGTGTCAAATACTGTTAAAAGACAGTAATTTTTTGAAAATATTTATAGTAGATAGGAAATTAATTTGAAATTTTAATTGTTTTTTAAGGGTAAGTAATATTTAGGTAAAATGTTTTCCCTAAGATTTTTTAATATTTAAAACTTGCAATGTTTTTATGTCAAGTTCTTATTTGATAAAATAGTCGATGGTTTTTTAATGAATTTCAAAAGTATAATAGTTTTCGGCGGAGAAACGTTTTTGGATCGACAGGCAGGATAACTTGGACTGTCACTTTGTTGTAAACTTTCGAGTGCAAACTTTGTTCGCTCCACGTCGAATGCGATTACCACTGGTATAAACCTAGGGTGGGATGGGTCAATGTTGAATTTACATGAAAGCATCGGTGAAGTTATACACATCGGAGGTCGATATTCGAGCAGCTCTAGCGTTGTTGAAAACGCTGGACTTCAATAAGTATTCTTCATTGAATGTCGCTCAATTGAACGCTTCCTATTCTTTTTTCTTGGCAAAGTAGCACAATTTTCTCTGACGTCCGTGAAATTTGTTCGATGTAATTCTCGAGGGCTAGCACGAAATTTCCATAGGAAAGAAGAGGAGGGTTTTGAAATTTTCGCTCGAGAATGTGAAAGTTGGACTGAATTATAGTTTGTAATAATAAAATAAAGTATATACTTTGAACAAGCATCGTAGTGTTTATCATTTTTGCATTATTTTGCTATATAACTTTTATTTATTTTGTTTTGTGTATTTTAATCCAACTTGAAATACTAGAATTAAATTATATGCATAGAAATGTAAATAGAAAAAAACAAACTTTTTCATAAAATGCGGATTTTTTGTGTGAAAAAACAAGCTTCGATTTTTTCCAATTTTTATTTTTTTCTAAATATTTAACATCTTAATATTTTTATTATTACAAATTCATTTTTCATTATTTTTTTACATTTTAGATGGATTTGAACTATCACTTGAACTATCACTATTTTAAATATAGATTGTATTCCAAAAACAAATTAAAATTAAATTTGAATAAATTGTATTTAATATAAATAAGGAAATATAATTTGAATAGCTTTAAAATCTACTTTAGTTACTATTTTAAATAATAGGTACTTTAATCGTAATTTTCACCATCTTCTAAATCCTCGAAATTTGTTATAAAAGTATTTGAAATTTCATTCTTCTCATCTGTCTCATTTTTTAGAATTTTACTCTTACGGTCTTACATCCCGAATACCTTCATACTTCGACTAAACTGGGATATAAACTTATACTAAAAAACTTATACTAAAGAATATATAGAAGTTCACGTAAATGTCAATAAATTGGCAGAGAGTCACTAGTGAAAGCGTTTTGCGATGCTTATTTTCTTGGGTTTATTTTCCCGAGATACTCGAAAAAAAAAAGAACGAGAGCGAGTGAAATAATCTATTATAATGCATAATACATAAAAATAATAATATATTTAAAAATAATTAAAAAAACTAAAATTTGTTTTTTTCTCAAAAAAAAAAACACGTTATTGCAACTGTTTTTTATTTTTATATTATATGCGTAATAAAAAATCAATTTTTTTTCTCTTCCGATTGTACACTTTACATTTTAATGTTAATACAAAACATGTGAAACACTTCGCATCATGTTTTAGGTGTCATATTAATATTAAAATTGTATTATATATTGAGCAATAACCTCTCAGGTCAATATTTCATGTTTCAGGCGCCAGAAGAAGTATCATTAACAGCCAAGCAATCTGCAGCCAGAGGTCAAGGCTCCGTGATTTCTTCTTACCATGCAGACTGATAATTTATCTATGCGTTAATAAAGTAGATAAGTATATGTATAATACTTTTTACACTTTATAAAGTTATATTTCACATAATTTTGAATTTGTGAGTGCATATAGAGCTCTTTTTCAGTTAATAATTTAACATAATTCAATAATATATATAGTTGATATATAAAGATACATAATGTTGATATATAAAGTTATGATCATATAAACTTTTCCTATCATGTTATTTTATTTCTCATTTAAATATTATTTTCCATGTCCCGGATATTCTTACATTTCGCCATTCCTATCTCATTGTTATAGGAAAATACTAGGTTATCTCGGTATCTAGAAATAGTAGTATCTTGCTTTCTCCTCTTTATTTAACGATTAATTCAGCGAAGATATTTACTCTTTATACCAAGTATAAAATTATCCAATTTATTTATATGCGCGATATGGAGAAAAGCAAATATTAATTAAATCGAGCACGCGCGCGTGTATTAATTCAATCAAACACCTTGTTAAAAAAATATGCCCGCGATTTGATTGTTCTCTGTAATTAACTTACAGTGGCAAGCGCAATATCCATTACTTACTTTTCGAAATCGAAAGTTGATAACGGTCAATATGTTTCCGTGTGCGCGACAAAAATGATTAAAAATAAAATATTTGTTCATGCGTGAACGATCTTTCATGTACAATGATTTTTAACACGATGCAATACCTTTTTACGAAATTATAAAAAAACCTATCGCGAGATAAAGAGTAGAGCTGAACGTTGCATTGTATGTACTTTTAATACAAATCCCTACGTTTTTGACGTGCGAGGAACGCGGCTCAGCGTATTCAGCTTTTCCGTCCAACATCTTGTGAGAGAAATACTTCCGTGTTAATCTACAGCTGCTGCATTACGTCTGCATTGTGTTGCATTCGTGTTTTGCATTTCCTGAACGGATCATTCAGATCCGTCGTACATGCGCATCACTCGACTTCCACATTCATACGATATTCATAACATACGGATGTCAATATCCTTCAGGTTTAATCGCGCTTATACATATACATATCCGGCTGCATCTCTGAATTATGCATAGAGATGCCAACGCACGTTTGCCCTAGAATTACGGCCGAGTTCTCGTGATTAACCGTGTGTCGCGCGGATATAATTAGAACCGAACACATGTCACGTATGATTTCCATTAACACACAGACTCAGGATGACACGGGACCGATAGTCATCGACACTCGCGGATTAGCTGGATTTCGATACGATGACGGAAACGCAATCCGACATGCTCCGAAGCCGTTCAAAGTCGCGCGTTTATCCTCTTAAAAACGGGCGCTCCGAATCGTATCGATTACGGAATTGTAATGAATATTATACTTGTTGTCATTTTGCGAGACAGAGCAGACGGACACCGAACGGCAATATAAATCTATATATTTTTTTTATTACTTACTGAAACGAAAGCATTTATAGAAATAAAAACTCAACATCCCAGTTATTTAATTCTGCAATATGTATTTATAATAATTCTGTAAGGAGGAAAAAATTAAAACATTTTATATCATGATGTAAAATAATACGTATGAAATAATACGTATGAAAATTTATACATGAGTTATTGACGTGAGCTATCGATAGCTCAATAAGAAATATTATTAAATAAGCTAATATTCTTTGCTTTTTCCGAGTTTCTGTTTTCATTTACACATCATATTAAAAGTTTCTCTTTGACAAAAAGAAAAGTATTATATGAAATCGATCATACACTGTAAAAAAAAACTTTATTTTTTACTTGTTTTTATTCATTACATTTTCGCTCTGGTTTATCCAATAGTTTATACACAGTTGACGTTTGTCAATCTATTTATAGGAAAAAATTTTCACTTTCTATATTTTTTTAATATTCCTTTTTTTGTTTTTCCTTACGAAAGGAAGAGATTACGAAAGTAATAATCCACATGTTCATAAAAGTCGATCGACCGGCAATTAATCGACACAAAGAAATTAGAACGTACAGCTTTACGAGCTCTCTTAACGTTTCGCTAATTTATCGCCAGTTAATGATCCGATAGTCGTAAAGATGGTGAAGTACTAGCGGAATAAAGTATAGAAAGCCATTGCGCGCGTTGTACATCAGGACCGAATAGAAACCTGCGAGGAAAACACATGCAATCGCTTCAAGGCATGGCATATATATCTATATTCACGGAAATATATCTTCGCCAGAGAGACGTGCACTTTCCAAGTTCCACGTAACTTGGACGCGCGGGCATATCTCTAATCGCTAATTAAAAAACCAAACTACGGAGAACGGAGGCTGACGGTAATTAGCAGGAAAGTGCGGGAGCATAATTACGGATCGCGAAAGTAATCAACAATTATGTTCGCCGGGTGAAATGCTCCCGTATGCTCGTGCGCTTCGTCGCGATACCTTTTTTTTTAATTTTAGCAAATTAAGCTAACTGCAATTTGATGAAATTAACACAAAATTGAGGATTCCTGTAGAAGCCGCGCAAGCAATCTATCGGGGAGAAAGGAGAAGTGACGAATAAAAGGGGACGGGCGGCGTTGCGTCGATGCGCTTTCATTGATGCACCATCTACGGTATCTCTCGTATAAATATAAATTAACGCTTCTCTCCGATACTTGGAAAATTTTGCATCAGTATACCGACTACGACGTATAAATTTACCAGCTATCGATAGCATGTACTACACGAAACGGCGACAGAAATCTACCGTATCGCGACTAGTGGCTTGATAAAGCAGCAACGTATATTACACGTGTATGTCACAATATTCATGCATTCCTGTTATTTTTATAAATTGTTTATTCTCAAACTATCAGAAGTTTGGATAATTATTATCAATTCTGAAACAATATGTTTGATTGATTGAATGACTGCGGTGTATTATAATTAACTATCAGATAGATTAATGATTGTAATTTTTTTATGAAATTATGACAGTTTTATGACAGGAAGCATTTCGATGTAACTTTCCTCGTGTAAATTTGTCTAATTAATAAATCGCTCAAATATTCGCATTCCACTGTTAATTTTTTGCACCTCATAAGTAGATAAAATTACGCTTCATAACTAAATGGCATAGGATTGTGAAGAGGCAATTTATTTCGATGATTTGACACGAAAAAGTATCAGAAAATTACCAGCGTACCGCAAATTTCAATGATCTCTAATAGCGGCCGGTACGCGAGCAGTGAAATTTCCATAAATCAATTGCACTGAAAAGGTAGAAAGCCCGTTTTTCTCGCGGCGTACGATGCAACGTGCGATGACGAGCAAAGTGCGTTTCGTGTTCATAATATCCGGTGAATTTCTCGCGTGAAGACTTAAGAAAGGACGAATATGTGCTCGTAATTTTGTCGCAAAAGAGCCGGCATTTCTAATAATGTATATGTCACGATGTTTGCACACATGTCAACGATCGGAAAAGCAGTATTTGCTCAATTGGTCGCAATAGATATTAATAAAATGATAAGATAGCGCGGGTATGTCATTAATTATCTTTCACGTCGAGCATCTGCATTGACATGCATTTAACAGTACACCGTGTTAAATTAAACCACATTCTGTTTGAGGCGTTATATACTCATGATAATTCAATTCGTTTAATAATTCACGTTTCATTACATCGTCAAACATAGTTTGCGACACTGCTTTTACATTTATAGAAAAACATTTTTTCTTTTATTCCACAATAATTTTAATAAGCGCTAAACTTGAATATAAATGTATATTATGCTGATTATTTTAATGACCACATTGATTATATGCTATATCCGTTAATTAACCGATGTTAATAAGCCTGAACTTTAGCTAAAGTTATGTATGACTGTGCCCGCTGTGTAATTACAATTTGTAATTGCGCTCACCATAATTTGCGTATTAACATGGGTAAGGCGTTTTACTAATTAGTATAATTAGCTTTCCAGTTCATTCGTTAATGGAACCTGTTAAACTTTTGCTGGAATCGATCGACAATTCGATATAAAATCGCGCTACATAAAAGTAGTATATTTATTTGACGCGATATAACTCTGTTTCGCTATTACGTGTGAAAGTACTGAAAATCCGCGCGATTGCCTCTGACCAAGTAACATTTTCTAATGGTTGACCGGTCGGCCGGCGATGACATGGTCTGAGCCTTATATAATACGGAATTACACGTACGATTTGTGTAACAAGGCTTTTTTGCGACGTTATAAGTATATAAGTCGTCAATCTGCAAATTGCCACGCAATACGTACAATAGACACACAATGTTATTCAAGCAGAAACACACGATTCTATCCGACTGTGAAATACGCCCAAAATGATACCGTAGCAGGTTCATCGCGTGAAATACGATCGGTCATCGTGAGCTACAACTCCGATATGGTCTTTCTACGACTCGGTGAATTCACGATACTAGAACGAATTTTTTAAAAGATCCTGTCAAATCCCATCAAATCAAATATATATATGTATATATATATTTTTTTTAATGAAAAAATAATTCTCAGTCTTGCATTTTAAGTAAACACTTTGATAAAAATATACACGAGTTTCTTAATTATATTATTAATTGTTTAAATTAAACTTCATTCATGTTTAATAATATTGAAATAAAATTAAAAACGGAGATTTGAATAATGCTCACAAAAATCAGATCTTTTCATCTCAAGAAGATACAATCATTCTGAAATGCTCTGTGTAAGCTTTGGCCTATTTTAGAAAATGTCAACATCATTCACTTGTCCTGGGAAGTAAAGATAAATTTACTCATATATGTCGTCTCAGAATCTCTCTCCAGATGTTTGATCAGCGGAGCGTTTTTCGCCGGAGCATTTTTCGCACGCACGCAGTGGATACCCATGAATAGCATTAAAACGTAGCACCATTGAGTAAAGTTGATGGCGTTACGTGGCGTGCAAACGAAGACGCATAAATATTCATTTTTTTCCTCGCCAAACGAGAATAGAAGACGCGCGGCGCCCGTGCAAGCCGCAGGACTGCCGTATATTCGAGCGTACAGCCTGCACGTGTGCATTTTCACATTTCTCGCGGGATATAATATGAATCCTCTGAAACAGTAGAAAATGGCTCGGTAATTGCATCACGAAGAAATTTCTGGTTTACGTTGAGAGAACGCGGATGAAATGCTACTCGTCGATTAAACGCCGTAAACGTCGAGATGCACGAGAGCGCAGCGACGCGCAAAAGTGCAGATGCGCTTTTCTTTAACGTTACGCATATTTTTCTTCGGCTTTCGTTGGCTGATAAATTGCGGGATATATTAAGTGGCTAGCACGCTCTAATTGCTTAATCTTGCAGCTGCATTAACACAGGACATTTTCCCTCGAGAGAAAAAGCTACGATATTCCTAATTGCGAAAGCTTGGCGTTAATCATTTAATTAAAAAATGCAGGAGTTGCTGGATTTGATTAATTGCGTGATCTGTCATGTGGCGTCGGTTCTGCATTCGCATGCAGAACGATTGGCAATCGATCGATAATTATCGTATTATTACACGTGCTCTCATAATATTATGCCATTGATTGTCACAAGCGATTAGATTCACGATGACATGATGTCAAAAGTAATTTCGCCCATTCAACACGTTGCATAAAACAGATAAACGCCGGAAACTATCGAAACGTGCTTGATGTAAATGAATTTTTGACATATGTGCATATTAAAATGTGCAAGATGATATATAAATAATCATTATCACAAGTTATGAAATTAGTTCGTACATAATTCTGAAGCAGTTGCTGAACACGAATAAAACATTCTTCATCTTTTTAATCAGCAATACATAATGCATCATTATCAATAATTTATTGCCATTTTCGCTGGCTTTTCTTAAATGGTGTTTCACAGAAAGTCAATAAATATAATATATTAAAAAAGACGTGTGAATCCATGGATTAACCTGATGCAACGAGTAAGAAATGAAAGAATGTTATCTCGATAGCCGTTACGTCATCAGTGCACAGTTGCAAGAATACCTTGCGAGATAAACCGAGGCGCCGCAAGGGGAAAAGTACAGGAATATGATAGTCTTTTCTATACCCGGAATACACACACGGGAGTAACACGTGCATCGTGTATACCGGTGTTGCAAGTGTGACAGTGGGTCAAGTTCGCGGTGAATGGCCGGAGTCCGGTGACTCTCGAGCGTCGTGCCAGACTCGATATGTCGACGTTCTCTCAATTTGTTGCAAGCATAGCGGAAGATCAACAAAGAGAAAAAAAAATTAACGGCATTTTACGTCAATCTGCCCGAAATCCTTTGAATTCACGCTTTTAAGAATTTATCACGAAGAGAACGAAGCAGAAAAATATCATAGAATAAGCAAACATTTTTAGCACCGAAGTGCTAGCTGAAGCTGCTTTCTATTAAAATTTTAAAAAAATGAGAAACGTTTGAAATATTTGATATAACAAATATCGATGTTTGTGAATCGGAGAAATATCTCTGAAGTTTCAAACATTGTTAAAAGCTAAGGCTTTGATATGTAAATTAAAACCTTTCTTCTATTTTTTAAACTTTATTTATCTAGTGATATTTTCATATTAATTTTGTTTAAGGCATTTGTTTATTATATAATTAATTTAGTTAATTTTAATTATTTTAGTATTCACTAATTATTAAATATTATTATGAGTTATACGTATCTATTTTAAGAGTTTATTTCAAGAAAACACGAAGCAGACGGATGAATAATAACAAGATCGCGTTACTGCGTACAAAAGACATTGTCTCGCATTGATCACATTCCCACTACTGGCATTTTGTTATCTACCTTCTATATCATCACACGATCGGAGTGGAAGTGGAGCAACCATCGTGAGAACGGATAGAAAGGAAGTATCGGTAAATTACAGCGCGATTGTCACGATAAATCGTTGTAATGCGAGGAAGAGTCAAACTCAGGATTTCCTGAAACTCGAGAATATCACGATGTACTAAATTTTCTCAGAGCGCCTCTTGTTCGATTCAATGGATTCCAGTCTGGCAATAATTATGTCTTCTCCGGGAATCTGGAGCAGTTACTCCGTCTGATAAGATCAGTTGCAAATTCCTCAAATTCCGACGAGCGCGAATTAAAATGTAAAGCGCAGTGATTATGATAATTGCGAAAGACAGAAAGCTCGTCCTACATCTTCAATTTATTCTACGATAAAGTCAAGAAAGAAAGCTAGTCGCCGCTTGTTCTCACAGATATATTTCATAGGGCTCCTCATTGCCCCTGTTACGAAATAACAAAAAGCAAACCGCCATTTGGTCAGAAATATTTTGCATGCATTAGCATAATTCGATTTATCACCGGTCGCTGTCGCGACTGAGCTCCTTTAAATCTGGTGACGACACGGCGAGAAATGTTTACCGCCGACGTTGATGTATTCGCACTGCATATATCCCATAGTAACGTAACTTACGTCAAAGAAAAGTCAGCGTAGAAAATACATACCTACGGCATATTTCAGAACGCCCACCGTATCCATCATCATACCACATATTTTCAACGATAAAAATGGCGAAATGAGACTTCCGCGGCTCGCGTTTCCAATTGACGATTTTATTACTAGAACTACAATGCAATGTACTGTAATCCAATATGACATAAGATTGTAACGACGAAGGTTTCACTCGATTGCGAACGGTGAATCATTAGCGATATTGCCAGCGATATAATGCAAGCGGCCTCTAATCGATGAAAAGTTTCAAAATTTTCTTTCGTCAGATCGGATATAGGTAATACCATCCTTCATACCGGAAGCTATTCTGTCTTTATGGACCCGCACACTCGCATCTTCGTCGCGTATAATCCGCCGCTCGAACTACTTTCTATGCTGGGTACAAAGCAAAGAACTGCACCATTATTCTGTCTTTCCTGTTCAATTTATCCGTGTATTTTTTTTTAACTGTTATTTTAGAAATAACGCCAATTTTTGCCGACAGAAAAAAATTTTAAATATCTTTCGCAGAATTTAGTATCTTTTTTTTAATCTTAATTTGAAGGAAAAGCTAGAAAATTTATGTGGTATGTTTTGAAATTTATAATTCAATCTACATACACGTAAACTAATATTTATGAACATTTTATACGAGGCCAAGAATTTGCATCGACTTGTAGCTTGAACAAGTTGCTAACTATTTACCGCGGCATTCTACAGGAGGAGATAGGGATTTTGAGATAGTGCGTGACCCGCATCTCAATATCTGTTCTTTACAACTGCTCGCTATTAAATTTAAATTAATTCTAAAGACCCGCCGCACGTATTTTCGCGATTATAAATCAAGCTCACATCGCGATCGTGCGCGAAATGGGTGAAAGTACACACGGATAACTTAGTATTCTGAGTACGGTATCGTTTCCCTAGATTTTCTCAGGAAGATAGAATTCACAAAAAAAAAACCATTCGGGAATAATCAATTTCTCTCACCGGCATCTTCTTCTTTTTTGTCTCGGATCCGAGACTTTCCATTGTAAAGAACGTGCGACGCTCAACGGAAATAATATTACGAGTTAATTAACATCTCATGTAGATACACAGCGTGTAATGAACTAGGTGATAAAGAAGACGTAAAATTAAGACTTCGAACATGCCATTTTTCGCGCTCGCAGAACGGAGAGACGAGAATGGTATGAAAAGAAATATTATTCATGCGCACGTTCTGACTCCATAATTATCGTCTAATTTCGTTAGCGAGACTACCAGCGTACGATGTATCTCGTAAAATGTCGGAGCAACCGCATTTCCTGATGCGGTTGCATTATGCACTTTCTTTTTCCTAGAGAAACGACCGAAATACGCTCGTTAAAAGAAGAACGCAGCCCGCTTTCTAGATCAAACGCGCCAAGTGCGATCAGAAATTCCCGCCGTGCATACAATAGCTAAAAACTCTTTATATTAGTAAAAGTGAGGGAAGAAAGAAAATTTTCTTATACTTCGCTACTTTAATGAATGTGATTGTAAGAGAAAGAGAGACAGACATTGTGTAAATTGTTCTGTGAACGATTATAAACGCTCCTGATTTTATAGCAAGCAAAATGTTTCTAACAATAAGACATTACTGTGCAAGAACTACAAACATTGTAAAGTCGCAGGTTCGAAACATTGATCACCGCCGGAAGTGAGAAATTTTTTTTTTCTTTGATCCGAGAACATCGTCTGCATAACAATGCGCGGTACCATTTCTTCATCACGAACTCACATCATGAACCGATAACGTTACTTATGCGAGAACCTAATTTTCCAGATCACCGAGACATCTTCCTCGCATCAAGAGTGTTTCCGATACAGCGAAATGTGCAACGGAAACACAGCGCGAAAGAGAGAAATTCCCTCGTAGTCAAATCCGATTTCCGACCCAATTTTCACGGCGGGGGATGGTGCTCCTAGAGCGTCGCTTAGCATGCGTTCGGTATAATGCAAGCCTCCGCTTTCTTCTTTCTTTCACCGCGAAGGAGATCGGCGCGGCGGCGAGAAATATTTCGAGGAATAGGAGGTCGGTTGCCTTTCGCGAAGGCAGCCGATTCGCGAGTTTAAGGTCAATCTCGAAAGCAGGAACGAACGATCATGAACGCGAAGCCTTTCCATCTTATTACACGATCGATTCCCTCTATGCACGTCACTCCTTCGCGTTAGACTTTTTCGCGAAATCTCCTCTATACGTTTCTATTCCAGCGGATCCAATGGGATTCCCGAAGCTGCAAGTCTTTTGCGGCGAACTGCGACTTATATGTCGATAAGAAAAATTGAGATTTATAAAAATTTCATTTCTTTGGATATATTTCAGGCGTGCAGAGAGAGAGGATTTATCGGTGCCGAGACATCCGCTTTTGATAGATAAAAAAAATTAATTATAAAAAGATTAATCATAGATCATTATTTTTGAAAGATTAAAATTTGCGTATGATTGATGAATGGATATATCTTATTAGTTGAGTGTTTAATCTAATGAAATTCGATTAGATTTGTATAAGTGTGCGATAAGTATATAAAAGACGTCATAAATATTGAAGGACCGGATTGAAGGACGATTAATCGCCGCAAAATCAAGTGATACCTAATTAAAAGTTCAAAGTCTGTTTGGATTGATATATTCCCTCGTGCGAGAATAGCTGCAAAGTAAGTTCCACGTTCTAATGGACGGGAACCTCTATGAATTATAATGAAATTCGTTCCAACGTTTCACGAGAGCGAAGATTTGTCACTGGCCAGTTGGAAGCATGTACGCGCCGTTATTCACCTTCGCGTTGATATTCCGCAGTGTGTGTCGCACGGTTTTTTTAACATAGATTTCGGCGATGATCTCGATATTCCAAGATAAAATCGGACTATTCAATTTCGATCGGATTTTATGCGGAAAAAGATTTGCAATCTTTGACCTCGCGCGAAATCCGTTTAAAAGATTCGAGAATCGATCTTCGTTCGAAAATAAGAGAATGTAGAAATATGGATAACGTAGAAACATCGAAATACGATTCTAACTTTTCTTTCAGAAAAAATATTAAAAATATCGAAATCAGCTGATTTTATATAAACCGCTTTTAACTATTATTAAATATTGTGATTGAAAATATGTAATGAGCATCACTTTTAGAATATTTGACTCGCAAGACACAAAATCTATAAAACTATGTAAAATTCGTGAAATTAAACATTTAATTTTATAGATTGTGTATGATGTAAAGTAAAATTCTTGGAGATTTCTCGTAAAGATCTTTCCAAAACAATTGGCAATTAATTCTGCTTAAATGTATTTATTGAATTGTTCTCAGAAACGGGACTTTCAATTTCATTGAATGTCTGTATATTCCGCTATGATTGAATCATTATTTCGTACTCACAAGGTGCTTTCAGCTTCTCCTTCGCTGACTGTATTGTACCATTGGTTCGGAGCGTGATGCCGATACTTTTGGACTTTCCGACAGAACTTTCCGTGACACCCGGCGATATGATTGAAATACCACTTTGCTCCATGTCAGCACAATTAGGCAATAACTGAAAGTAGAGCAAAGCGACATTATAATTTTTGAATCTAGTGCAAAATATTGACGTCTTAATTTTATCTTATCTATAGTATGGCACTTGTGCAGCCAAAATCACCTCTTAACTCCGTGATACTTTTATTTGAAGAAACTGCAACCGGAATATGATAAAAATGAGTTGTAAATGAATTCGCAAATATATACTCTTTTTTAATTATCTTTTTATCAGCAAGCTACTGTTATGTGCATTTTAATTCCGTTTATAGCGAACTGTGATAAAATTCTGGCAAATTTGAAATCCAGTTAAATCTTGATAAAAATCTTCGTTAATTCTAGTAAAATTTCGATAAATATTGACGGAATTTGTCCGTTAGTTCTTTTGCTTATACTTCTTTCAATTTACCAAGTCACAAAATAAAAAGGTCGACACTTGACAGACTTTTTCATCGACTGACCTCGCAATATTGGAGTATCTTCTATCTATGATTTGCCTTGCAAACGGAGGCAACTGTGAATAATGCAAATATCGTTATCTGTTACGATTTGGCGGAATTATAGCGTCAGATAGAGTAACCGCGTTATATCATTGTTCAAATAACAAACGCAAGGTGGGGATAACTAATTAAATTCATCAAACTGTCAGGTGAATTTTGATACTTCGCGCATAAACGATTGAATTACATGTCTCATGATTGCGGAGCAATCGTACTCCATTAATTAAATTCGTGATTCGGTATGCGTGATTCAGTGTATAAATGATGATTAACCGATCGATCACAGATCGTCGTGATTTAACATCAAATACATTGCTGTATTCTTGCGCAAATCTCTTACGTGTAAATATATTTTTTTACTTAATGATAAGAAAGATAAGAGTAATGAATCACGTTAGATATACGCAAGAAAAATATATTATATTATAAACAGTAGTTGTTAATAATTAAACTAATTGACGATAATGACGGTTTATTAGGTCGATCAGTCTGAAACAACTATCCTGAACCACTTTTGAATCATCAAGAGACTCTTGAGTTTTTGCCTCTGCGAGATCACAGAACAATCACCGTAACTATTATATCTTATCATCAGATCGATTATTAATTATCTAAAATATTTTGTTTTAAATTTGAAATGTAACATTATCTCAATTTATTGCGCACACTGAACTTATTATCTTATTACAAATCGAAACGGTTGTGTGTTTCCACTTTAATATGTTTATAATATAATATATTTTTCTACACGAACATCTAGGTTCGTTATCTTTTTTATTATTAGTTTAAATATCGGACTTTAATCATTTTTATTTAATTTTTTTTACTTAAATCTGAAATTAAAAATTATTCCGTCCACGCAAACAACGGGGACGGAAAAAATTACTTAATTATTAATCTAGCTATTAATTTTACCTAATTATAGTTTCTCAATCCAATTTTATATACATGATAAGAGCTCATTTCTCGCACTCTTTCAATGTTTTTAATTATGTGATGTCAGAAATTCACCAAAAAAATACACTTTTACGATCTGTAATTGTTCGATTTTTTATTATAAATATTATAAATTTTAAAAAGGAACAAACAACATTTAAAAAGAATATCAATAATTTTTGTTAATTTAGCTTTTAACTAATCAAACAAACTTGAGGCACTTTCAAAGATCTCTCGATAATAGACTGAGTTCACAGAAAACTTTCATGATCGTTGCTTCGTTGATTTATATGATGTCATCATTATGTGATATCGTATCTTAATCTATTTCACTCTTTTTTGCCGACGTTGTCTACATCACACATTTTTGTCAAATATTTTTCCTACTTAAAGATACATTTCCTCGCCATTCGTAAAGTTGAAATTTCTCAATTCATTGGCACTAATGCCAACTTACAACAAGAGAAACACGCAAGCGAAATAACATTTCAAAATACATTTTCATTTCATTGAGAGCGCTATATTTATCAATCACGCATAAGAGTTGAGAAAATTTTTATTTACAACATTCGATGAATTTACGAAAACCAGATCATGAGAGAAGATTGTTCTTTTAATTCTTCGTGTTACTTACTCCGAAGGAGAACTTGCAGCAACAGCGTTGTACACAGATCTTGCTCGAGGTCCGTTTCGATGTATTTCCGTACGTTCAAAATTTCGATTATCAAAAAATTCATAAAAATCCGCAAATAATAGCACAACCGAAGAGAACGAACTCGCGTTTATTGTTACTTATTCGTTACTTATTCGGAATTGTCTTTTGCCGCGTGGTTCTGAGAGGACTGAATCGTTTCGCGAGTCGCGCTCACCTCTATATAGAAAACCCCCCTGTGCGCCGACTGGCCGTCACTCTCGTGCCCATTATACAGTTCCGTGTGTACACGACTACAGGAATCATACAAAATGTTTCTGCCAAATTATCAAGACACCGCACGCGCGCATGTAATTTCGTTTCCGCATCGGAAAATATTTACGTTATAGTTGCCAAGTGTATCATATCACATATATATAGTGTCTACATTTCGTTGATCGACAACTTTAACACACACCGCGGTCTTTATCGAATATTGAAATAATCTTTCTTAAACGGAAGCAGGAAGAAGATTATTTGAAAAATTTAAATTCAAAAGGATAATTAGGTACAAAAATGTTTATTAACATTGATTATACGACATTGATTATTATTTTTTAATAATTAAAAATATTTCAAATATTTTAAAAGTGATGGATGGCATATCAATTAAATTATATGGAAAATTATTTTAATTTTTAATGATAAGTATCCCCTATGTGTGTATTCCAAAGTACTAAATTTTCATAATTGAATATGATATTTGAATGTATATTTGTATATGTATATATGTATATTTGTATGTATATTTGAAGAGCATTGCCAAAAAATCATGTAGCCAAAACTTCTTACTCATCGAGTTAACTTTTAGACATCGTGTACGTTTAACTAAATTTATGATATAATTTTTATTGACTGAATCAATATTGACTAAAAATTTGCAACATGATTTTATTCATACTTATCCTAAAACTTTGTGATTGCAATATGATTTTATTATAATATTCTTTTAAGTATTTGAGTAGAATTTCTTATCATGTTTTTATCATATTGCAATCACAAAGTTTTAGGATAAGTATGAATAAAATCATGTTGCAAATTTTTAGTCTATATATATATGTATATATATATGTATATATATGTATTTAATAATTATTTTAGAAACAACTTTAAAAATTATTTAAAAACTTTAAAGATTTAGATAATTTATTTTGACGTATTTATGGATGCTAAAAATTATAGAATTATTCTGAAATTTATGTTGTATTTTTTCTGTTAACATAACGTCTTTTTATTAACATTTTTATTATCAAAAAGTAATTATAATAACTGATAATTAATAAAACCTTGAAATTATTTGAATTATATTTCATCGACTGCTTCATGGCAGAGAAATCAAATTTTGTCTGTAGCGATAATAAAACTACATATCTTTATTATCCTATTATTTTACAATTATAAGAGAGAGACAAATAAAATCAGTAGCGATTTTGTCACTGATGGTGAAATAATGTCGATAAGTCGATACACGTTGTAAATCAAAATGTAGTAATTAATGTCAAGTGTTTATCCTGTTGTCAGCACAGTTATCTTACAGTGCTATTAAAAAATGGGAAGTTTTATTTTACAATTTAATCAGAACATTAATGTGAGCATTCAGGAGATTTATCAGATAATCAACTTATAGCTGTAACGCGATTAGATGATTCACTTTAGAGAGCGAATTATTAGATTGCGTATAAATTACGTATAAACGAGAAAAGCATTTCAAATTTTATTTTCTACTCATTTTTTTCCATCTTTTATCTTTATTTATTATTTTTAATATAATAACTATAACTTTTAATATTTCAAGTTAAGCTAATCAAATTAATTACACGGCAAAATATATGTGTGTGTTTGAATATATAAATATAATATACATGTATACATACATATACATACATATATATGTGTAATTACCTTGTTATAACACACTTAAATACATACACATTGCGATTATTCAAATTTTAGAGTAACGCTCGGGATATTGATTTCTGCCAAAAATATACATCCGAAGAATTTATTATATGTATTATATGTTTCACATTAATGATGAATACAAATTAAAAATATACACGGCAATATTATTCATTTTGATTGTCATAGCTTTATTGAAAACTAAATATTTTTTTGCAATGATATTCAAGACTAATACATACTTTTAATAATAGAATGTAGATATAATATACACGGAATTTATGTCAAAATATTACGTCTTCTTTTTACTAAAAATGATGAATATTTAAAAGTTGTTGGTCTCGGCCTCCCTCATATATCTTAATTGTGCTATTATCTGCATACTATCGCAATTTTTGAATCGATAATCTGCAGCTATTATTATTGCTTCTTCATCGTCTTAAAAAGAATAAAGATTATATTATACAAATTAAATATTTCACCGACTGCTTCATGGCAGAGAAATCAACGAGATTTCTCATAACTATACAATAATATTAAGTAATCAAACCAGCGTGCACCAAGAGCTGCATTATTAACTAACCGCATTTTGCATAACATTGCCGTGTCGGGTCGACGACTCCGGCGGTATCCATTTGAACATCAGGAGTCGAAGATATTCCTCTGCAAAACAAAACACGTAAAGAAATTACGTGTTCTATAATTATTTACCATTAAATGTACTACTTTCCATACTTAATATTAATTATAATTACAAAATCAATTAATTCCTTGTCTTTCAATTCTGCAGCATTCCAAGTATTTATTACTTTATCTTTTAAATTAATATTTTCACGATCTATTATGTGCATTTGTAATGGAATTATTACAGATAATATCTCCGATAATGTTAGTCGGACGAGCAAGTGAAAGATTATGTATCGGTTGCCGCGATAGTAATTGCAGAAAGGACGAAGATAGATCGGGATCTTTAACGTCATAGTCCATTTGTCACGTTAAGCCCAGAAGTAAACTGGTTCACTGTCACGCGGTTGGTATTACAGAGAGAAAGGAATACCTTCCTACAACCGCGAGAACCGGACTCGCAATTACCAGGAACACGAAAGACGAGCACAGGAGAAGATGAGAAAAAATGTGCGAGCTTGACCAGTTTGTGGCAGCTTGTACATATATCTGGGACTTTCAAAACAAAAATAATAAAAAAGGATTACAGAAGAAAAGAGATAAAAGTAAGAGCGAGAGTGACAGCTCTTTTTACATTGTTATTAATAATAGGCGAATGATTAGAACTTGAAATAATATTTAGAAGTCGAAATATTTAGGAGGAATAAAAGCAAGATAAAAGAATTTAAATAAGACCGACGATATCGGCAGCCGCTTGCGGCGTAGGATGTAACTCGGTGGATCTGAAAGTGACTGAGAGTACACGGCAATCATAATCGTAATTATTACTTTAGCTACTCTCTGCTCTCTCTGCTGAAAAGCAAAAATAACACTTTCGACTTTTCTCTTTCTATCATCTATAACAACCAGGGAACGATGTGTGATATACTTCGCTTCTAGACTGTGTCTTACTTTCGACAAATTTTTATACGATTGCGGCTGCTGTGCAATACAGCATGCATCGATCAATCACCCCGCGGTGATCGATAGACACACTCGTCGGCCGGCCTTTCTTGCCGAAGCAAGAAGGAAAAATTGCATGATCGATGACAGCGAAAAATATAATCCTTCGAAATGATATTGCGCGCGTAGAATGACAGCGCGGGAGGAATGGGTAGCTCGACAACAGATTTGCGGTGGTAAAAGACAGAGGAATGTGGATAAATAATGTATCCGTTGTAATCGTGGTGCGTTTTGTCTCGACTCCGAGAAAGGAACAGTAGGTCACCCAGTGCGACAGAAAACGCGGATTGACCCGATGTTTCTTTCTCGGTATTAGAGACAAATGGCTACCCTGACCTCCTCCATTTGTGTGACAACCAGCTGCATCATGAATGGTACGGTAGAGATCAGTTTTTTAACACTATTAGTAATATCAATATAAAGCGGTATAAATAAATTTGAGTAAGAAATGAATCATAATTATTTATAGCAATAGATAAATTGTGCGATTAGAAAGTCACAAATTAGAAAGTCAAATGTACTAAGCCAGATAAATCGATATTCATGTCGTTTTATATACAATAAAATAATTTCAAGTAAAAATATGAAATACTAATATCTAAATGTTAATGGAAGTTAGCAATTGTATGTTAAGTAGGATCAATTAGCATTTGTAAAATAATACTAAGGAAATTTAGTTAATTAAATGTGAAATTTTTTTATGGAAATTTTTTGTGCAATTAGGAACTTCATTATTCTGACGTTTTTACTCGTATTAACCCATTAAAGCCCATAGCTAGACCAGTAAAGTTATCGAAAAAGCAACTATTGGAAATAGGACCGGAGCATGAAAAACTAACGGAGACATAAAAAGCACTTTGCAAAAATCAATTTTGTAACAAATTGTTATAAACAATTGTGCAAAAATCAATTTGTTAAAACTTGACTTTTGCAACAAATTGTTTATAACAATTTGTCGCAAAATTGATTTTTGCAAAGTGCTTTTTATGTCTCCAATAGTTTTTTATGCTCCGGTCCTATTTCCAATAGTTGCTTTTTCGTTATCTTTACTGGTTTAGCTATGGGCTTTAAATAGGTTAAAGAGAATAAAGTGACAAATCTCTTTATATCCTGTCGGAAAATTACAGAGTGCTAAAAATTATATCGTGTAGGAAAAATACAGAAGAAAAATACTATCTTCCTTGGAACTTTACTGCTCTTCAAATGTAGAGTACCGCTCTTTTATTTTACACGCAAGAATTCAAAATCTGCTCAACGTGATAAAACACACTTTCGATCAACGTTTACTGTGTTGTACCACGTACCACATGCATGCATTATATCCACGGAAAGATAATCCATACAAGTAAAAATCTATATTAATACATCAATTCAATTTATCTTACTTATTCGCAATAGCTTATAATCTCCGATCTCAGCAGAAGTTTTTACTAAATATTTTTAAAAATTTGGATAAAAAACCTTTCATATTCAAATAAACAGAGAGAGAGAGAGAGAGAGAGAGAGAGAGAGAGAGAGAGATGAGTCTAACATATAGTCATTAAATATACATAAAAAAAAGTTACAAAAATGTTTTCATATAAATTTCTATGATAAACAGTGCAATTAAACATTCTTTTGTAGTATAGAAAATATATCGTTAAAGATTTAATCATTTCAACGAAGAGTTTTTATTTCCTATACTCGTAAAACACGATCGCGTCATGGTATCTAGATAAATCGCACATAAACTTTTAAATGCAGAGACTATGCGCGTAATCGGCGTATAATTCGCTTAACACGGTTTATTATCGTTAATTCTTCCATCATCCGTGCACGTTCTGTATTTACATAGTTATCTTCTGACGTGTTTGTCTTAGACTCTTGCGGCAGGCTTGTATCAATAAAGGAATTACATAAATGCGCGTAAATACTCAATTAACAAATTCTTAATATTAAATAGAAATTATGCGTTTCAAATTTAGCTAATTAAATTTATGTTATTTATTTAACATCAAACAGTAATTATATTAAGATTAAAATTATGTAGAAAGTTTCCCAAAACGATTTTTTCTTTCTATCGCAAAATTCTTGATTAGTTTTCAATTGATTTCTATTTATTTAAAATTTAATAGAACGTCGCGTCTTTTATTTTTTGATTATCGACGTTGATATTATATTAATGCTTTGGAATCATGTTATATAAAACAATTTAGACCGTATTTTCACCGTAAATTTATATTTTTTAAAAGCGTTTTGGAGCTGGATACTTTCCTAAATTGCTATTTTACACTTTGGTCCCTCAGCATAAGACACGCTCGCGCGGAAACAGGATGCATCTGTCGCGGTACATTATCGTACGCTTATCTACGACGTTCAAAACGCATCACGCGTAATCTTCCTCGACCCATTCTATATTCCATATACGCGAGAGAATAAGACTGTCCGGCCACCAGGGGAATGTGTCAGGGCCTCGTGAGAAAATCCGTTCTCGTCTCTTTAATCGCAACAACGGATCTGGTGAGTCGGGCCGCGCATCTTTCCACCGCGAAGGGACAATCAATACGTTCTCTCTTTCGTTCGTTCTTCCTTCCTTCATCGTCTGCTTTCTCGCGGTTACGATCGTTTTGCAATTTCCTGTCGTAGCTATTGGATCGTAGACTGACTGATTGACAAAAATTTCCGACTATTACCCTGCGCCGCAATCACGCTGTGCAATTACCCGCGAGCAAAATAGACGACTAGAACACGGCTTATGACATTTTGACGATCGGTCGAAAGATAATTCGCGAATAAGATACGCTTTGACTTCCGATCGTTTTCTTAAAAACTTGACTTTACGCGCTGAAATTGTACGTAGAAAAGTAATTCGCTGTGCCCACTTTCCCGTCGCGCTTTTAACGCTAAATCTAGTTACTCGTCTGTTATCTCGTGCTACAGTTATTATCTTTGAAGTATTTATATTTCACATATGCAAAATGCTATCTGAAAACCTTTTATCTTAATGAAAAAATGTTAATTCTATGTTTACAATTTGAGATAATATTTTTATATATTATATTGAGATTATATCTTATATATTTATATATTACGATATTTTAATTAAAAATTGAGACATACAAATATTGTTAAATATACAATTGATTTTGAATTCGATTTAGAATTCTGAGAAGAATAAAATTATGTATAATTTTAATAAGTTCAATCGTCAATTAAATTATGGTGACATATGCGTAATTATCAGAATATAATCTTCGCAGAATTTAATTGAATCTTTCGTTACATTTTTTATTTTAGCTCTAAAATAATGTACAGTTTCGTTACATTTTTTTTAGTGCTGAATTTGACTACGTGTTCCTAATAGGAAGTTTAGCACTAAAAGAAAGTGTTGTAATCTGTCGCAACTTCTGTGTCCACGAGTGTACGTAACAATAAATTAATTTTATTAATTTCCGCTATGAGTTGTTCCTTAATGTAATGTAATTACATTAACAAAATAGATTTTGTATTGATATCTCGAGAAGTCAATCTTTTTGTTAAATAAATATAATTCAAGATCTTGGATTACATTTGGATCCACATTTAACGCTAAAAGCGCTAAATAGAACTTTCTGCTAATGATCCTTTTGAAGCAGTCAAAGAGACAAGGATATCTCTATTCATTGTATCATAGTATCATATCATAATTGCAAATTTACAGTAAAAAGGTTATACGTTGAAATGTAGAAAGACTGAAAAAGAAAAGTAGTTTTCAGTAGATCAGTTGAAGAGATAATCTATCTTCCAGGGGGCGTAATAAACCAGACTTGATGTGATAATTACGCACAAGACCTGTGGCATTTAATTGCTCGGCACGCTAAGCGATTTCGCCCAATGTAGAAATTAATTATCGGAGGCATGGAATTGTGAGCATTTCTAAGAAGAAGAACACCTGAGCGATAATCGCCAGTATACCAATGCTATCATATAAATTAAAAATATCAAGAAGTATGTCACGATGCTCAAAGAATGCATGTTAATTATTATTGCATATGTTTAATGTGCATATATTAATACTTATTAGTATATACATGTATATATATATGTACATATATTCATATAATAATATCCAAGTTGGTAATATTAAATTCAATAAAAATTTTTGTTATAAAGTTACATGGCATGTTAAAAGTAAAGTAATTAGCTATGAGAAGGATATTCTGACGTAAGAGCATTAATATATGTACTATGTAGAGTTAAATATAGTTATTAATTATTTCATTCTCTTTCGTTCTCCCGTCATTCATTCATAAATATCTCACCTGACCTAATTGTAAGATGAAATCAAATAAATTTCGTTTCGCGTTTCGATTTATATTAAACATTGTTTGTCCATTCACTAATAAATAATTAACTGAACGAATTATATCATCGATTAATTTTTAAATTTCTGTTTCTACATGAAATTATTGAAATTCAAGCATTTGCAACTGAGATGTACTCGTGATGATTTTGACTAGAATGCAGTTAAAACATCGAAATTATATTTAATTAAGATTTTATTAACACGATTGTTTATTTTTCTTCTTTAATATGATTAACGCGCTCTTAATGATCCTAATGAACGTAATCAACTATAATTGTTATAATCATTTAGCAGCGCTATTAATTAGCCGGCATCAAAGGAATTTGTCTCCTTCCTCATTCTAGCTGACATAGCCAAAATGAATTTGGCTAGGAGCAACGCAAGTCGATACGTCCACACGGTCAGAAGAAATGACGGAAACTACGCTTAGGTAGGTACATCATATGTATAAGGTGAGATCTATATTGACCAGAAGATATTCCAAAAGAGATTCATAATGAAGATATATATCTGTAATATGTACAATAGTAATCATACATATAATATAATATACTTGAATTGATAATTAACTTACTTATAAATTGCGAGTTTTCATATCTTTTAAATTTTTACCCATTTCCCGTATTTTGCATAATCGCGGTTAAGTGATCCCGCTGGATTTAATCATAATAGGATACAATTAGATTTCCGTGATTTTATTGCACATTTGCGCAGTAAATAAAAGTACGAGTAAGTAATAATATGCGAATAGATAGGCACAAATAAATAAAAATACGTATAGGAAGATCTACAGAAAATATGAATTGATAGAGATTAAACAAAATAACTAAATATTTTTTCAATTAAAATGTATATAGATATAATAATATAATTCCATATTTTTGATGATTGAGCTAAAAATTGAATACAATTTAAAATTTATTTTAAATTTTATTTAATTTTTCAACTTCCAATCTCCACAAAATTAAATTCTTTTTTTGGTAAAATTATATACGGTTATGAATTATATAATGCGTTAATGTAATTACGAGTTAATTCTATTATAAACAAAGGATATAGATATTAAATATGTGTAATATAAAATTTAGGTAATATTATATCTAAATAAATGCTGTCATATTTACTTTTGTACAATGATATGATTACCAATGAATAATTTGTATTTTGGAATATTTAGATATGTATATAGAATACTTATGCGATATAGTTAACAATTATCTGGGCTTAATAAGCTACAGTATAATTATATATATTAATTGTTGTTGGTTAATGATGCAAATTACACGAAATCGGTGAAATGCGTACAAAAAGTTTAATAAATTAATAATAATAATAAATATTTAATCAACACATTTAATTTTTAAATTCTCATTTTTTTAATTTGAATTTTATTTTGAGTATGAAAAAGTTATTAATGAATTCGAGTCATTTTTAATTTAAAATTTTACATTTAGAATTTTTGTTAATTTTTCATGGGATTTAATAAAAAAATATCAAATTAAATAGTATAAGATTCAAACTTTAGCTGAACTAATGATTAAGTACTAATTTTTTATTCAGGAAATTTAACATTCACATTTTTAACTTTATGGAATCGCAAATATATTTTATTAATTTTTAATACATTTAAAAAATTATTGCAAAATTCAAGATTTATATTTATCGTCGTTCTAACAATAAGAATCCACAGGATAATTGTATTTCGTTTTTTAAACATTTCCGCAATTTCTACGACGCACTAATTATTCCTAACAAATATTTGTAAATTACATTTATAAATATTTAAATATTTACTAATGACAATTGCGAACACCGTGTTTTTTCTCGTACTTAAGTGCGATCGCTATCTCCAATGATGGGTCCTCATTGCTGTTGCTTGCATCAGGTAGGTGAAAACCTGATTCGTATTGAAAATCGATATAATTTTCATCATGGAGAGTTATTTTTTATTAGTTTTCGCGAAATCTAATTCGATTGTTCATTGAAAATTGGAGGGTTTTATTACAGGGTTGGAATTAATCGTGGGTTTTCTCGACTGTTTCCGGAAGTAATAATTTTGGCAATGAATCAACGACAACTACCATATGCGTTAAAATCAAGTCGCAAAATTAGTGTAATTAATTAGAACTGATGGAACATTAATTCTAGAATGGCATTCATTTGTACTGACAGAAATTGCTTGAAGAAAAACTTACAACGGAAAAATCGCGACGCTACATCTTGTTGACGTAACTTAAGCAAAATGATTCTAAGCAAAATTTTTGCAATAAGATACTGAGTTGTATTTGATCGTATTATGTGCACGAACGTTAAGGTCGCAGGAAATCAATAGCGTGGGAAAATATAAATCACATGACTCATCTAACTCATTGTGAAATTACAGCGTATACAATTTTGTTCTCATTGTCAGTCAACATACATTCGCATATTCAATCGTTCGAAAAATTACGATTTATTTTTTTGTTCTTAGCTTCAGTTTTTAATACCTACATTTTTTATTTCTACAATTATTTAAATGGGAAATATAAAAGTTAATAGTAATTACATATTGATCTTATGTAATAAAAATATTTCGATATGTTAATTCAAGTAGAAAATTAATAATGTAAAAAATTATTATTGACATGAAAATCACACATTTATACATTTATACGAAAGAAAAAAAATTTTATATAACGTAAAAATAAATTTTATAAAAAGAATGAAATGTACTATGATATCGATTCCTGATTCTCTGATTCTCTGATATGTCTGATATCAAATAAAGTTCTAATAAGAAATATTTTCATTTCGCGAGAAACATTTTATAAAATGTGGTCCTTTTTGTTTTCGTTCTTTTTTTAGACGTTGTATTCTTTCTTTGAAACACGTCGCCTGTACATACAAAAAATATTTATATTATCTTTTGTTTTTCAAAATGCATGTATTTTTATTAAAAATATTCTCACTTGTTTTTCCTTAATTAATAACTGAAACTCTAAAGTTACAAACGCACGTTATAATTTAATTTTCGTAATAATTAAAATGTAAATAAATCCTTATAAAAATAACATTAATTGGTTTCTTGACGAGTAATTAAAGAAATCAGTTATTCTCTTTTTCTTTTTCAAAACGAACTCTAATAAATTTTTAGATGCATAATAAAACCAAAAATATTAAAAAGTTATAAAGACTGCTTGCCATATATTTTCACTTCGTTGCTTTCTTCACCCGTCAAAAGGAAAATTCAAGAAGATACAATATTTTCCTTGACTCTTGCCTTAGGTTACGCCCTACGGTTCTTTCTTGAACACGTCTGATCTACAGTATACCTATATATTATTTAGAAAATATTATAAAATGGAGAATGTGATGTGAAAGATTAAAAAAAATAATACACTCATGCTAAAAAATATTGTCTTAAAAACAGTTTCTATTATGTTAATCGCGATCACATTTTTAACAGGAGCAACTTCTTTGAAATACTATTATTAAATGTTAAAATTTAAAATAATACATATACAATTATAATTTTGAAACATATATATACATATATATAAATATATTAAAATCAATGCGAAATTGATATACTTTCGAATAAATTGATAAGAATTTCTTTTAAAAGTGAGGTGCATATAAATTATTCAAAAGTCCTTACATATCTAGCGCTCTTAGTCGCCATTCGTTCGTTTTCTTCTTTCTTGGTCCTGCATATCTTTTACGGAATCACGACAATCGTTCGAAAAATAACTCTGAGGATGACCTTAACCCATTCGAAATAGCGTCTATTTCTGCCTCTCTTCGGAACGACGGTTGCATTACGTGGAAACACCGTTCAGATAAATTATAGATGACATTGTACGAGATTACCTTGCATCATGCGCGCATCCCGCAGGGATGACTGATCCGCATAGTCATTTGGGCTTAGCGAACCCACGGACCCGAGCTCGATGCATTACCGGAACTCACATGCATTTACACATCATATACACTCCATGTATGTATGTACATACACTACATTTCCACGAGTGATAGTGTAATAAACTTTTAAAGATAAATGGAAGTAAACTATAATCTAATTTAAAAATAATAAGAAGAATAAGAGTCGGATCCATATACATACACGTGTATTATTTAACCGAAGCGAAATAGCGAATACTAAAGCTCATTTTTTTAAATTTATGTTCCTTAATTGAAAAAGATCGCGCGCACTGCAGTATCTACAATTGAGCAAACGAACAGTGTCCTTGATGTATTTACGGTTTTATCGATTCTTTAACATTCGTGATGCATACAAGGAAAGTTTGAAAATTTAAAGAGAACTCGAGATGTAATCGAAATCATTAACAATTTTATCTTTCTACAATTACTCAGATTTTTGGTATTTTTAAATGAATATTTCACTTTTGTATATAAAGATACATTATATTATTCAAAAATTAATTATGAACTTTGTTAATATTTATTCTTATATACATTTCTTATATACATTCTTATATACGTTTCTTTTTGTAATATTTCTTTGCATCTCTTTTTAACTTCTCAGAATAAAATCATATAACATAAAAATGTAGCAAAATATAATTAAGAAAATATAATAAAAGATAATTTATAATTAGAAGTAATTACCGTATATAATAAAGTAACAATTTAATGACAGAAAAATTAAAGCTTATAATATATTATATACATAGTATAATTTTTATATTAGATTACATCTAAGTTCTTCGATCTTAACGTATAATATAACATAAAATTAACAAATTGCTAAAAAGAATTTTGTATTGCGTGTTTCTTATCGAGTTATTCTCCAGCCAAAATTTTGGCTTTTTTATGACAAAAATAAGAAACAAATATTATTCCTATGTAGTGATAAAATTAAAAGTTATTGATATTTTTTACATATTCTTAGTATAGAGCTATTTTCTTAATATTATATACAAAAATTTCTCTTTTACTTATTTGTATCAGTTTTAACTTACAATTAGAGAAATCTTCCGATTTTTCCATATGTGCTTGATATTCTTCCGCATAATTCCTGATAATATATTTGTTAGCATGGACCATCGTGTTTGTAAGCAATATCTGCAAAAAGAATGTCTCGTTATTCAGCTTTAAGAGTTCAATCGGCTATCGATCGAGATAAGCTTTTGTCTCGAGAGTAAACGTTTTCTCCTGCATTTTCTATTCTACACCGTCGTGTTTCAACACTCGAGAATGCATGAGATATGATCTTAATTGAGACAGTCAACGTCGTCAACGTCGCGCATGAACATCGCGATTTGTCCTGCGTCGTAATTTTACGTATGGCTCAATAGAATTTATCGCGCGAGATCGCGTCTTCCGCTGTTTGACGCGCGAGGTGTCACGACGCCAACGCTTTCGCGCACGTAACAAGATACCCAGATAGTCTCGAAAATTGCTGTAAAATTGCGTTTTTCCTGTTATGTCGAAAATCCACATCTGCACATCTTGACAAAACCGAAATTACGCGAGGCGCGCGTAATTTTACGCGACGTAAGCAAGTTAATGAGCGAGTAGAATTCTGAGTGAAAATACCTTTGCGCGAGCGCGAATACGGGCGTTATGAGGGGAAGAATTCGTCCGGGATTTATCATAGATGCGCCATATGATTTACAAATCTCACCTCTTTCCGGGGAGCGTAATTTAGCGCACCAAAGGGCCTCTGGGCTCACGTAGGACCGGCCGTCGGTACCGCACACCGGTTGTCTGTGCTCCTCTTCCGGTACCGAACCGCAAGGGTGGTCATCCGGTCCGGAACACGATCCGTGATGCCTCAGAAATACATCTACGGGATACGCGATATCATTGTTCTCGTGTAATAATTCCAGCTTGTGAAAAATCAATGAGGAAAAATGGAAAACGTAAATCTTGATTTTTAACATTTTTTTTTATATTCGATGCGTAAAAATTACTATCTCTTCGTACAAAAATTTTACCGAAATTTATACTTTCCGCAAACATTTTCCATCTGTATTTTCCAAGCTCAACGAATAATCCGAGCGTAATAAAAATGACTGAATTTTTTCGAGAGATGCTGATTAGTAATAATGTATTTAGTAATTGAACCGATACGCTTGGTTGCACTTTGAAATAGTCTGTTCAGCGCGTCGAGTCTTTCTCTTTCCATCTCTCTTACGATGAGAGGCTCACATTTATCGTGACGTGTGTGGCACTGCAAGTGATGTATACTCTGATATGTGCGACCGTCGTTCCCGCAAACCTCGTCATCCGCGGTGAAGGCGTCGTTCACGTATTCGCCGTTTGGCAAAACCGTCGTATTTATGTGCGCCTCTATACAGGATTCGTGGCTATGCGTGTCGCACTCCCAGTTGGTAATTACTTTTAGATCTGAATTAAAGAAAGCAAGATACATTCGCAGGCTTTCTGCATTAAAAAGTAAGCTACAATTGCAAACTCCTAGAATTAAAAACTAAGCTACATACGCTCTGAGCTGCGCTATTGAATGAAGAAACACATCAATGAACTATATATGAACAGTATAAATAAATAACTTTTGCATAAAACAATTTATATTTTTTTTATCAGCAAATAAAATTTTTATTATACCAAACAAAATTTGTTTAATTAATTTTTTTATTAAAAATTTGTCAATAAAAGTTATCTTAAACAATTTTGGGTAAAATAAAAATAAATTTTTGTTTGTATAAAGATAAACTGTGGTTAAATTAACTTGCAATAATTTACAATTGTATAAAATAAAATTTTATCAATATATTACGTTTGGAGAAATCGATTCGAAACTCGTGAAAGCATTTGTTGAAAAAATTTATAAAATTTATTTATTATTTTGTGTAATAAAATATATCATTACTTGGGCGATAGCAGAGAAAGACAAAAGGATTTGGATAAGTGACTCCATCCGACGCGCAGACCGGATTCCACTCGTATCTCGCTTTCGCGATGTCACAAACCGCCGTACCATAAAGCTGGTGAACAAATTCCACACGGCAACCACCGTCGTGAACAATTTGCAATCCTAGAAAAATAAATCGTGAGGCTATAAATATTTCAAGATTAACCAAATATACATATAATAAATGCGGTAAACTCACACAATATAATATTTTTTAATGAGTGTCTTTGTAAGTTTTTACATTTATACAATAAATCATAATAAATTTGAAATTTAGTTTTATGATCGTCACTTTAGTTTTCACTTTTTTAAAGAATATCTCAGTGTCGCATTTATTCCCGTCGAGATTATTTTGATTGCTCTAATTTCTCCATTCTAGGAGTTATAATTTCGTATATACATATGTACAATAAATCTCTGGTATATTTCGCTACGATCGTTCCGCGCATCAATAAAGTTAATGGAAAATCGCGTTTGAATCTGTATGGCCGTCGCTGTAACGGATAACTATCTTGATTCGGATGTAAATCGTAATCCATCGTCCGCAGAGGGATAACCGGGTTATACCGGCGAAACATTTAGTTCAAAGCGGGATTCTAAATTAATTCAGCACCGTCGCGTCGCGAGACTTAAGAGAGCGCGAAGGTACCGGAGGAGTTTGAACGTTATTTCCGACTACTTGCCGGCAATTAGGCGAATCATAACTAAACGCTTCTGCGTAACTTTCGTCGTAATCCCTTACCGGGATTATATCGTTGCAGGCACTTGAGCTGCGCCGCGTTCTGATAAGTGTGCCCGTTACTGGCGCAGACCGGATTCACCCCATAATGTTCGGTGCCGCCTCGGTAACAGTGATCGTTCTGAGGGCAGTCCGTCATTAGCACGGATGTCAAATCTGAAACGGAAAAAAGAATATTAGAATACACAGTGAAAATTTCGTTCGCGATTAACGACAACATGGTCTATTAAAATATTACTATGCCAAGCATTTTCGAATTGCGAAAAATCAAATCTAAATGCTTCCAAAATTATCTGTAATTAACCATAATTAATAGAGCAACACAGATGCAAATAGTGAAAAATATTTATAAATTCAAGAAATTCTGAAAAAGATTTGAAGAATATTATTCAAATTAAAGTGTCGTCGAACTTTTGTCAACTTTAATTTAATATAAAATTAATATAAAATAAATATAAGCCCCTTAAATATATATGAAAAACAAGATGACAATATCAGACTCTTACCTCTCGATTGCTTGTGACGAACACATAGCAGAGATTGCATATTAGTGTAAATTTTATTATCTGAACCGCAAACCGGCTCATAATACAGGTTAACATTACAATATTCTTCGCTCTCCAAGCACGGACCGGAATGCAACGTGGCAACTAAAAAGAATTTTACTTTAAAATTATCGGAAAAAATTTTAAGCAATATTTTTTGTGTAAACTTTTCTGCAAGACTTGCAGTGTATTTCTAATGCATCAACATCTTATTATTACTTCAAAAGTTAACGTGATCAATATTGTTATTATCGTTAATTTCTGTCAATATATAAAGATTAATATAGTTAAAAAAATTTGTTGCATACTTTACAGAAACATTTTTATTTTTGAAACGTAATTTATTTATACGTAAATAAAATTATGATATTGAAAATTTCAATATTTTCTAAAAAATTGAAAGAAAAGATTAACTTACCAATCTCGCGACTGTGATGATTTTTACAGTCTAAGTAAAAACTATTAGCATACGTCACGCCGTTGTTGCCGCAAACTGGACCGCCGTATATATCCGGTTTGTCGAAAATCGTGCAGTTCTGATATAATGCCATCTTGTCGTCCAAGGTAAGCGCGAGTCCCATTTTACTGCACAACTCGATCGCTGCAAGATTATCAATTTTTTTTTACAATTTGTTTTGTATCTTTTTTGCATTTTCTCAACGGAAAATATACATATATGTCTGCGCATGAGATCAGTTAATAAAATTCGTATTATACTCGGCGAAAAATATTAATGAAATTTGAGTTACCGAAAAGAAGAAGAGGCAGAAGAAGAGAAACATGGCACGCACGTGAAAACGACATTACGCTGCGAATACAGTTTCGATCGTTGAAGAACCCGTCGCGACTATGTCCGATCGTGCACCTGCACCGCTTTTATTTTTTCCTCTCGATTGGCTATATTGTTATGCATTCCTCTCGTCGTAATAATCAGGGAAATTCGATATCGAATACGTGTCACTGCCAGGCAACGCTAGCGAAATCAATCGTAACAATGCGTCATTATTGATTCCCCGTCGCCAATTTGTCTCGGTGATTTAAACGTGATCTGTCATGTAAATTAATATTTTGTCGCGTAAAAACACGTTGTGAATAAATGTATTTTACGTTCATTTATCGGCGAATTAGTCACCGTTAATGAAAAAAGACATATAATGGCAAAGAAATTGAAGAAGATAACAGAAAGAGAGAAAGAAGACGAGAGAGAAAAAGAGGGAGAATTTATTATTTCTAATATGGTAATATAATAATAATATTACAATTATTTATTAATATTAATATCATATTGATATTTTATAATTACAACAAAATATTAATAATGAAACTATAATTTCTTTGTATTGTAATTTTTTCCATTTCATATATGACGGAAAGAAAAGAAGAACAATACATATAAATACAAATAGACATTTTACTAATTTTTATTTTATGAAGATGTTGCCCCAACAAAGTCATAATGTAACGTCAATGTTATAATTTCCCACTCAACAATATAATTACAATGTAACAGTTATATTGTTCAGTAGTAAATTTTAACATTGACGTTACATTACTGTTACTTTGTGTTTACTGAAGCTGTAGTAATAATCTGCATTATCTACATTATCAATAGTTACTATCTGCATTATTAACAGATAATTGGCTGCATCATCACTAGATAATTACCAACAGATAATTATCTGCATTACCAATAGAGTTAAGTATTATCCATCGAGTACAATATTATCTACTGAGCGAGTCTTCTTCATCTCGGATAATCTAACCTCTATCAAGTATCAAGTATTATTTTTTTTCCGAGTAAACTTGATGTTGCATTAACGGGATATAATTCATAATTCTGTAATAGCATTTTGTTAATAATTACGGACGGTTCGAGATCGTGCGCTCAAAGGATATTTTTTTCTTGGGCGGAATTCGATGGATAACGTCATTCGCCGTGCGTCGGCGCCATTTTCGCTCGTGGCATAAGCCACGTCCTAACTTCATGGCAGGAGTATCGTGTGTACGGGGCTCTGTTAATGAACTCGCGGCGATAATTTCGTACTTGCACAGTGGACGTGGTGAATAATCAGCGGTAACAAAATGGTACGTAGAGAAACGGTAACGCTATAGCATGCTAGGAAAACTAGTCAACTCGCAACAATACCAGAGTAACAATACTCGTGCGCTCGTCGGCGTGACGTTTGCTCTCGAGACATGTCAAAACATCCGCTTCCTTCACAGGATGACGAAAAATCCGTCCGAGTAGTGTAACTAGTTTCCCCGCTCGAGAAGCCGCTTATTTCTTTTCCGCGTGAATTTCAGGAAAAGTAGATTTAATCGCAAACGTAATGTTTGGCATGAAAACTACTGTAGGGTGACAATCTTGATAATGGCAAATTAAAAAAAAAGCATACAGCATGGATCTCATAGCGCGACGAATTGTAAATCAAGAATCCTGTCCCTTAGCCCCTAAGATTAGATATCAAGCGGAAGCTGACGGCCAGGTCGGACAGAGTGAAGAGCGTGGACCTCCACCCGACCGAGCCATGGATGCTGTGCTCGCTGTATCAGGGCAACGTCAACATCTGGAATCACGAGACGCAGACCCTGGTGAAGACGTTCGAGGTGTGCGACCTGCCGGTGCGAACGGCGAAGTTCGTGCCGCGCAAGAACTGGGTCATCACTGGCTCCGACGACATGCAGATCAGAGTGTTCAATTACAACACCTTGGAGCGCGTTCACTCGTTTGAGGCCCACAGCGATTACGTCAGGTGTATAGCCGTGCATCCCACGCAGCCGTTCATACTTACGAGTAGTGGTAAGTTGGACAATATAATTTTCATTTATTTGTCAAGTTCACATTTATTCCTATAATTTATATTGTATCAATGTTTCTTCCATATAGATGATATGTGGATAAAATTGTGGAACTGGGAAAAGTCCTGGATCTGCCAGCAAGTATTCGAGGGTCACACACACTATGTCATGCAGATCGTATTTAATCCAAAGGACAACAATACTTTTGCCAGCGCATCCCTGGACAGAACTGTCAAAGTGTGGCAGCTCGGCTCGCCCACGGCTAATTTTACGTTGGAGGGTCATGAGAAGGGTGTCAATTGCGTGGACTATTACCACGGTGGCGACAAGCCGTATCTGATATCGGGAGCCGACGACAGATACGTCAAGATATGGGATTATCAGAACAAGACCTGCGTGCAGACTCTGGAGGGCCACACGCAGAACATTTCCGCTGTGTGCTTCCATCCGGAATTGCCGATCGTTCTCACGGCCTCGGAGGACGGTACCGTAAGAATATGGCACGCAGGAACGTACAGATTGGAGTCTTCCCTCAACTACGGCTTCGAGAGAGTGTGGACCATAGCGTGCATGCGAGGTTCGAACAACGTTGCCATTGGGTACGACGAAGGTAGCGTTATGGTCAAGGTCGGCCGAGAGGAGCCGGCGGTCTCGATGGATTCGCTGGGCGGAAAGATCGTGTGGGCGCGCCACAGCGAGATCCAGCAGGTGAACTTGAAGGCGTTGGGCGAGGAGGCGCAGGACGGGGACGGCTGCCATTGGCCGTCAAAGATATGGGCGCCTGCGAGATATATCCACAGACTATACAGCACAATCCGAACGGACGGTTCCTCGTGGTCTGTGGCGATGGAGAATACATTATTTACACGTCAATGGCATTGAGAAACAAGGCCTTCGGACAGGCGTCGGAATTCGTATGGGCAGCGGACTCGAGCCAATACGCGGTGAGGGAGAGTAACACGACGGTGAAGGTCTTCAAAAACTTCAAGGAGAAGAAAAGCTTCAAGCCAGATTTCGGAGCGGATGGTATGATATCTTTTATCTCTCCGTCTCTTTGTGTTCGACTTGACTCTTATATATTGTTGTCACTTGCAGGCATTTTTGGTGGATTTTTACTCGGCGTATCGTCCGGATCTGGCCTTTCCTTCTTTGACTGGGATACGTTAAAGTTGATCCGTCGCATAGACATACAGCCCACGCACGTGTACTGGGCCGAGAATGCTTCGCTAGTGGCATTAGCTACGTCAGACCAATATTTTATACTGAAATATCACGCGGATGCTGTCGCCAATGCCACGGAAAACGCTGAAGACATTGAAAATGCTTTTGAGGTACGTCTGTATGCTTCATTACTTTAAAAAGATTTTGTATATTTTCTCCATTTTTATGAATAATATTTTTAGATGGTTGCGGAGATGAGTGAAGTGGTGAAAACCGGTTTGTGGGTTGGCGATTGTTTCATCTATACTAACAGCGTCAATCGTATTAATTATTTCGTCGGCGGCGAAGTAGTCACTGTTTCCCATCTGGACAGACCAATGTACCTACTGGGATATGTACCGAGAGACAATAGATTATATCTTTGCGACAAGGAACTGTCTGTTGTTTCGTATTCTTTGCTGCTATCAGTACTAGAGTACCAGACTGCAGTCATGCGAAAAGATTTTGAAACTGCCAATAGAGTACTGCCGACTGTCCCGAGGGAACATCGAACGCGAGTAGCACACTTCTTGGAAAAGCAGGTGTGTAATTTAGTGTAATATTTGTCGTATTAATGATGATTTATTGAAAACTACTTTCATATTTGTCTCTATCTTATAGGGTTTCAAAGAACAAGCTCTAGCGGTTTCGACGGATCCCGAACACAGATTCGAGTTAGCACTCGCGCTAGGAAATCTCGTAACCGCGCATACTCTCGCCAAAGAAGCAAACAGCCAACAGAAATGGCGACAATTGGCGTCCCTCGCCACGCAGAAGGGAAAACTCTGTTTGGCGCAAGAATGCCTACATCAAGCGCAAGATTTTGGTGGCCTATTATTATTAGCCACTAGCACAGGAAACGCGGATATGATACAGAAGCTCGGCGCGGTAGCAGACGAAACGGGAAAAAACAATATTTCCTTCTTATCGAACTTCATATTAGGTGACGTGGACAAATGTCTTGATGTCTTAATCAAGACGGACAGAATTCCAGAGGCTGCATTCTTCGCCAGAACATACGCGCCCAGTAAAATCTCCTCTATCATCAAATTGTGGAAGGAGAAACTCTCGGCGGTGAGCGAGAAAGCCGGGCAGAGTTTGGCGGATCCCGAGCAATACGAGAATCTTTTCCCCGGATACAGAGAATCCCTGAAGGTGGAAAAGTTCCTGCGGGAAGAAAGCAAGAGAAAGGTTCCAGCTTCTGCATTTCCCACCGTCACGGTACGCTCGTATTATTTATAAATACTAACGATATTAATAATAAGAATTAAGTATTAGAATCTCGGTTATCGAAATGGATTGCAATAAATGTCGTGCGTGGGTGCGCGAGATATGCGATTAACAGCGCGTTAAGCCGATTAATTGAAAAACAATAAACCGTGATCGTATTAATACGACGCAAATCATCTCGCTGAGACCAATCTAGTACTCGTCTCAATCTCGAGCAACAGGTATAATAATAGCGACAAAAGCGCCGTGAAGAAGTTGAATAATATTTTTATATAAAAGTACTCGTAATCAAGTAGTAAAATCAAGTCACGCTCGTTACTGATAATAAAAATCTTACACCTTCACATCTTTGTTATCGCGTCGTTACAGTTCGAAAGAACTATATAAAATCGAGCTTTCGTTTCGCCGACAAAGCAATCCGTCGTATTATGAACAAAAATAATTAATAATCACATAAAATATTTTAGAGAATATTTTAAAGATTTGCGTGTACATATGCGTTACGAAGAAATTGTGTTACTAAACATTAATTTTTTATAGCCTAATGTCGAGCGGAAACCGTTGGAGGAGATGTTGGCCGCCGAGCAGTCGGGTGCATTTGAATATAAGGGCGTGAGCAGCACTTTCGAGTCCGAGGAGAAGCCGACAGAAGCGGTGCTCGACAGATTGCAAGATCTTTCAATATCAAAAGACAGCATCTTCATAAGTAAAGCAACCACATCCGCCGTGAAGCCAGAAGTACCTGAGAAAGCAACGACGAAGCCCGCGAGTAGTGCCAGGCCTCTCACAGTGGACGACGACGATCTAGACATCGATCTGGAGATTGACGACAATATCGATACTACAGTGAGTGTGATATATTATTTGTAATATTTTTAAAATACTTCTTGATACACACACATGATAATTTTAACTCTGCCTTCTTTCTCTATATATATCTCGTTTCTTCTTATTCCGTTTGTTTCGCAAAAATATGTTTAAAATATATTTAATAATTACAGGAGCATTTTAAATATTTTACAATTAATAATAATTGATCTATTTTAAACCAATAATCTATACAAAACTTGTAATATAAGCCTCAAAGTTTCGTAAGCGCAAGATCGTTGAAGATAAGCCAAAAGTGAAGAAGGCGCGAACAAATAAGAGTTGGAGGGCATACAATTAGGCGACGGTTTAATACTCTTAAATATGGACGTAACTTTAGACGGGTATAGCATTACCAAAACACGGCAAGAAAGGGGGTACACGACATACATGCTATACATGCATAAATTCCATGCACATGCAGAATACATCGAAATGCACATCATATTTACATAATTCCTATTTGTGTAGTATATATTCTGGAGCGAATACACGTGTAACGCGATTAATGCATCACTAAAAAACAATAAATTATGATGCAAATGATAAAAATTTAAATAACAGTAATGCAAGAAATAGTGAAACTTAATCTATTTAGCAAAACATCCCAGTCTGTTTAGATGATTTCATATGATATTAATGATGCTGTGTAATTAACGGAAATATTTTTTTCAAATTAACTCTCTCGAAAAGAATTTAAACATTTAGATTTATACAAGCCTCATCTATATTCAAATGTATCTTTATCTGTGTATACATGTGCAATGCGAAAATCGGTGACAGATCATTAAGCCCAGTCCCGGTGTAACTGATACGAGCGCGAGAGAACAGTGGTATACACTCTCTCTTTCTCTTTTTCTCTATGAGCTTTTGCGAAAGGCCTCGGGGGCTTGTTTGCTGCGAGGCAGTCACGCCGCATTTTGTTTACAGACTTGTTGCCATAACACACGACTCCGGAGTCGAACCGTACCCCTCCTACTATAAAGTTCCGACCATTACTACGTTTTGTCACGCTCTGCCTCCGTTTTTTTCATTCACTCACGATGGTGCATTTAGGAATACCAGCCTTTCGATATTTCTTGCTTTTACGATTTTGAGAGAGAGAGAGAGAGAGAGAAAGAAAGATTGTAAAATGCAAATTATTTTATAAACGCAATGGTTGTATATATACATATATTCCGTGGAAGTTTGTTTAAGCATTATTTAGCATTAGAAAACATTTATAAAATAATTGAATTATTTTCTGTTCCAGGGTGTTAATCTCGACGATGATCTGCTCGAAGAAGATTAACCGTTGAAATAGGAGATGAATAGCGTACATCCATTGTACTTTCATTCTCCTATTGTCATTAGTCATTCCCCGGCAAGAGAAAAAAGAAAATGATGAGAGTATCATTAAAATCAAGTATTACGATTATAAAACTTATCCCTGTGCGCAAGTGTGTTTATATCACTGCATGAATTAACGACGGTAGTGCAGCGCATATTTGTCGGTTGACACCAGCGAATAATTAAAAGTTAAATATATTGTTAATATAACGGGAAGTATAATATGTGCTCCTCTCGTATTTATCTCCGTTTTATTGCGAACGTTTCCGTTTCCTCGTTCCTAAACGCAACCGTATAAACATTTCTTTGATTTATCAAAACGCGATTTATCAATAGCGTATCTCTAAAAATGAGCGGATGAAAGAATATAGCGAAATTCGTTCCCAAAATTAGAAATTAATTTTATTAGCAATGATTTCTTGACGCCAATAGGCATCTTCGATTATATATCCAAGAGTTATTTCAGGATTTTTTCCGGATTTAAATTTCGAAGGCACAAATAAGTAACGCGATATTATTTCTCGTTCAACTCGCAGCAGACTTTAACAGAGTTTTAGTTTAAAGCTTAGATAAAGCACGAATACCCGATGTTTTGAGAAGTCACAAGTCGGACGATGAACTCTTTTACTCGTGCGAAAGGTTCGACCCTAAATTTGCCAAGAAACAAGACCCGTGCATTTCCAACTTTGGAGTGATCCGATTCCGGGGCTACTCGGTGTATCAGCTGCGCGTATTTGTCACGTTGCATTTCCCTTCGGATTTTCGGGCCGGTCGGGAGTGCGTGCGTAAAAGCTCGGAGTCGAATCGATACACCCGTACGTGTCACAAGGTGCCGGGGGAAAAACAAAGAGGCGCAGTTAGCACGAGCCGTACGTGCCCGGCCGTGCACTCACGAAAGAGGGAACGGGCGTGCGTGTTGAGGCAAAATATACTCATTATTAACGCCAACAGGAAAAGGAGGTGCGAAGAGTTAAACTTATCTGAGGAAATAGTGCAATTTTTTTTTTTCATAAGGAGAATAAAACCCGATAATAATGTAACGTATTTTAATTTAATTGTACAATATTGTCCTGCGCGTGGAAAACGCGTCTTTTTATTTGCAATAATGTCTCAAACGGACCTACGTATTTATCGACTTTACCCATACAGCACAAAACTTGCAGTTACATCACGGCAATACTGCAACAAAATTGCAATCTTGCAGCAATATTGCCACGATATAGCTGCAAGCTTTGTGCGGTATGGGAGGTACCGTGACATTCCTGAATATGTAAAATACAAAATGTAGCGTAATTACAATATATACTTATTTTAGAGTATCGATATTAAAATATTAACGTTGCAATTAATTAAAATATTGACGTCTCTGAATGTGAGGTACACATCCAACGCCAAGAGTGTGTGATTACTCCGATATCGGAACGTTCCTACATGTACGGGACGCTAATTCAAAGCGCGACGCTCGCGTCGCGTTTATTTTAATAACATGCGCCGATCAAACGATAATTCTCCCATTCCGGCCGAGGTCGGAGTGCGTCAGCCGTCGGCGCGGAGGTGCGTTTTTACACGCTGAAACGCACTCGTTGCAGATCCTCGACGCTGAGGTCGGCGTTCTCGAATTCGAGCCCCGCTCGCTCGCACGCTCACTTGGCCGATCGCAAAAAACGCACGAATAAGCTCTCCGGGTTTGTCGCATGCACGCGCGTTCGATGCAACTCGGATTTCCGACCGGTGGAACGACAATGAGAGAAGGAGCCGCAGTAGATCGAATTATATTAATGATATCACGTGGATCGTTGCGTGTAAATGTACCCGTTTTGCGAGAATATAATCTTTGTTACGATGCAAAATCTAAAACTAGAAGTCTCAAAAAAGTAGCTACAAAAAAAAACGTGAAGAAATGAGAAAGAAAAAAATGATCATCTTTTTTTGTCACACAAAGATAAAATCTTATTACGATCTCTTGATGCGTGTTCCCGTTCTCTCAAATATTGTACATATAAAATACAATTTTGTAAAGTTATAATTATTAGTAGGGTACATATACGAAATATAATTTTGTTATAGTATAATTATTGGTATATTAATATGTACCAATAATTTCGATAATAATTAAATATCAATAGCTCTTCTCTGGTTGCTGATAAAAGAAGACACGTCGCCTAAACCAAGTTTATTCAATATCGAAGCAGTTGGTATCAAGGAAAATGATATTTTGATCTTTGAAACGTGTCCGGATAACGCCTCAACGCATAAAATTGTGCGCACGTCCGAATAGTTGTCCCCGTTAACAAATCGCTAAATGTACAATCTCAAACTAATCGAGGCATGAGGTTGCAGGTTTCTCGACTGACATTTACGGCGCACGGTCGCGCGTTCCCCGAGTCAATCTGGCCGCGTTATTTGTCGGCTCCACATTACTCTCGTGCAACATATTCATTTATTTCGCGTCCCGGCGCCCACGCGTCGTCGCAGCTTCCCTATATTATCTCACCCCGGAGTGTCTCTCCCGACGTAATGCGTTTACGACGCAATTCTCTCGTGTATGTACGCGACGTGCAGCTTCCCATAAAACGGTCGAGTTATTAAACAAGAACAATTCCACGTGGGCATTCATTTCTTTTCTTTTCTTTTTTTTTTTAAACGGGCGATTCCCCAACCCCTGACAAATCGCAGAACGAAAATACCGCGGCCGCGTCGCGGTGTGTACGTTAGCGGAGAGCAGAAAACCTAAGCTACCGATATAAGAGAGGCAGCAGGATACGGGACGTGGAAATCCGCGATAATCCGCTCTCTTGTACCAGCGCGCGGCCGGCCTCGGCGTCGTCGGTGGGCGAGCGGAGCGGAGAAACAGGAGCAGGTAGACGGGCGAAAAGGCTTGGGAGATACGAAGATGCAGAAGAAGAAAAAGATAGCTCGCGCGCTCGGCCGCGTACTCGAAAATAGAAACAGCCGCGTTGACACTCCGCTACAAATTGTCCGCGTCATGAGACGCCGGCATCGCTTTAAGAGCCACGCGTCTCGCGGCGTCTCGCTGCTCTCTGTTTCTCGCACACGGAGAAAAAAAAGCCGCTGACCGAAAGATGATGCCCGGAGGGAAGAGCGTAGGGGGAGAGGAGCGATCGATAAATCTCTTTTTCTCTCGCGAGACCGCTTCCGCATCCGATCTCTCTCCATCTCCTAATGGCTGGTCTATTTTCATCGCCGCGACAACAGCCTAACGTTGCCGTCTAATAGTCTACTCTTTTAACGATTATTTAAATTTGTTTCGATTATTTTTTTCTTCCTGTTTACTTGCTCGCGCGATTTACGCGACCCAAAGGAATATTTTGCTCGCGGAACGAAGTGGTCGATGGATAATTAGCTCGTCCTAGACGGCGAGACGCGAAAGAATGTTTTGACGCTGGTTCTCTCCGAGTTCCCCTTGTCGAGCCATCGGGAATTCATGGCCCCCTCACTTTTCTACGGGGAGGATTATCATAAATCGGTCGAGCGATACCCGACACACTCTTAGGTCGTTTGACCGATTTTCTTTTTTTCCGCGACGCTTAATTAAATCCACTTTTAACGACCGTGCATTACGGCCCATCTAAACTTCGGTGCTATAATCGAATTAGGACGAAGCGAAATCCACGCGTGCGCCGAAAATAGATTTTTTTTATCGTTCGATTTTCTTCTACCGAAAAATAGAAAATTTGATTTTTTTTCGACACGGAACTGTCTCGAGAGATTTTTAATAAAATAAGATAATAATTATAAACACCTTTTAATTTACAAAAAGGTAATAATGACTTGAAAGATAATTAATAACTTGAATTTTTGTTCGCCCATTTAACGCTAATTACAAGTGTAAGCCGTTTTATTTATTTAATACGTTGAGATTGCATTCAAATATAAATTCGCGAAGAAATTATAGATAAATAAAATTTTTCAAAAAGATAATTCCTCAATTAAGAGAAGTTTGAAACATTAATCTAAAAATCCTGCGAAGTTACCAGTCAATTAGTTCTCTCTAATTAATTTTCTTTAACTGATTAATTTTATACGTTCTATTTGGAGAAAGATTTTTCTCTTTTATCTTTTTTTTCTACATAATTACGAGCATAATAACCCATACAGCACGAAACTTGCAGTTATATTATAGCAATGTTGCAACAAGTTGTAAGATTATAATCTTGCAGCAATATTACAATGTAACTGCAAGTTTGTGTATTGTATGGGAAGATTCGCGCATCACGGCTCGCAATTGACCGGTCGCAAGATCGGCGCGACTGAAACGCGAAGAATCCTCTTTTCACTCAGAAGAGAAATATACGCAGGAACATGTGTGTACGTACAGGCAACGTCCCGCGAAGCTGCTAATAGTCGCTTAAACGATCGTCCTCCGCCGTCGCTATATGTCACCGCCGCCCTCCAACTTACACGCATCGTCACGCACGCACGATGCACGTGCGTGTGAATCCCGCGCGTTCCTCCCCCGAATGCCTCCGGCACGCGAGGTCGTCGCGTACTCTCTTTCCTTACGTCCGTTCCGGCGAATTCGCCCGAATAATAAAAGCACGCCCGAAATCGCAAGAGTACGCGAAAAATAAGAACGAAGGTCTCTGCGCTCGGAGAATATTGTTCCTTGATTTCTTTACAATTTTTTCTTTTTTATAGATAAATAAATTTTCTTAAAAAGATTTAATTCCTTAATTAATTAAATTTAACGTTATTAAGAGAATTTTTCCTTTTTTTTTTAAGTAAAGTCCGTTTTAGACTATCTTTAATTGCCATCAGATTTCAGAATGGAACTTTTATTAATTTGATATACCTTGTATTTTGATGTATGTTCTAACATATATTTTATATATGCGTTCTAATTCTTCAAATGCTTCTTGCATTACGCGACATGTAAAATCTGTAGATATATTATTATATCCTGAGTTCCAACATTGTTTAAAGTAAGCTTGCAACAGGCTAAAACATTACAATGCTGAGACAAATGTAAAGAAGATACTTCGTAGATATGGAATAATTTCACTAAACTAAACGTTTTTTAATTTGTCAAATAATCAATTAAGATTACGTCGAGCAACTTTTAAGTGAAGAAGTTTAATTTAATTACCTACTCACTCATTTATATACAACGCAAGCAAGATCCATTTTTTTCCAGAGATCGCTCGTTACTCATACATATCCGTTTTACGAGCACGAAATGCGACTCAAAGTTGCGTACAGCTGTTGCGCGTCATTCAACGCACGCTCTCTCTCTTGCACGCTGCTCTGGATCCGGCTTATCTCGGATTCGTTCCAAGATCCTTTCGATGATAAGACGATGAATCGCGAACTTCCGTCACGAAGCTCAACAAAGCTGAATTTAATAATACAAAAAATTATATTAAATAGACGCAAAATAAATAAAATAGCTTAACAATTTAATAAATGTGTAATGATCCGTTGAGAGTACTTTGTTGAATATCTTTGATTCTGCTTTACAGGATCATTAATTAAATTACTAATTAATTGTTAATTAAGTTCAGCCAAATTATTGGGATACTGGAATGCCAAAACGCGCGTGCACGTGTAACGTAACTGAAGCGCGTGATAATTAACGTTTTATTATAATATTCAGTCGCGCTCTGTGGTACAGAATGCGTAGCTAGCCGAGTCCTATCATGTCTGTTTGGATAAAATGGATCTGATGTTTACGTTGAGCGTGTCAAACTGCGTTATGTAAAGCATACGTTTCTGAGAGACGAAGGGAATTCGTGGGATTTATACGGGAGTTCGGAGAAGGATGAAACAATACCTCTCGAATTTCGATACCCTTCATAAATCGGATAACAGGCACGAACTATAAAAAAAAAAGTCGTTACTACAAGTTACTAAAAGAATGTAATCAGCAAAGAACCCAACGCTGATATTCTAAGAAGTGCGTTTCCAGGATGCTTATCGGGAAAGTGTAACTAGGCAAGAAATATCGTACAAATAAATAATCTCATTGCAGAAATTCCAACTTTATTATCTTTTTCCGTATACATCACGAGCGAGACTGTGATCTAAAAAGATCGTTAAGTTTAGCGAGAATTAAGTTAGTAAACGTGGATAAAGGACATAAACAAAGTATATATTTACAATTTTCTAAATAAGCGAGCTCCACTTCTAATACTTACTCAATTTTGCGGAAGAGAATACATAGAAAAATATATTACGTTTAACAAAATGTTTGTGAACTCGTGTTCGCCTCTTTCTCTCCGCGGATTTTTATTCTACCTTCGCTTTATCTTCGAAAGAAATGTGCGCCTCGACGTCGAAGACGTCGGCGATCGCATGTTCGACGAAATTTATTTGCAGCCCTCGGGAGAAGTGCCATAACGGCGTCATCGGCGAGCACTCCCTCGCGCAAGTTCTTCCTAGGTCTGGAAAACAAGCGGCACGTGCTATTTCCGCGTCCGATGCACGCGCGGTGTTGACGCGGCCGGTAGCGCTCGTAGCGTTCCAGATTTTACGAGGAATATTAAAGCCCGCACCGGCGGCGCACGGCTTGTTTTGCAAAACATCGTACTCGCAAAACATTCGCCGGCCATTGGTCCAGTTCGCTCGCCCTCTTCCCTACGGCTACGGTCTCCTCGGCGTCCTGTGCGGGAGACCCGCGCTAGGATGCAGCAGCGCGAAACCGCGTAGAAACTATTCTCGGGCTAGAACTCCGTTTTTCGGAGCTGCCTCGTATCCTTAATGGATCGTTATTTCGGTAGCGTCTCGTAACACGCTAAATTCAAAATTGTTGAATAAGAGGCAGAAGCTCGTTAATGAAATTGAAAATATTTAGAATATCAACTTTTTCAAACGTGCAATATTGAATATTTATTATTATTATTATTGAACATTTACCTAATAACGCCTCCGCGTTATGTAAATCGGCGTGACATTTATTATATAGTATATATTACATAATCTTTAGTATGACATTTACACAATAACGCGGCGCATTATTAGGCAAATGTCATACTAAATGCTACGCGGGGCAATTGCAATTTTTAATAACGGTTTTTCTAATGTTGAAAGTCAAGCTCGATATTTTGATACGTCCTCCGATTCCTGTAAATTGAAATATTTAATTCAATTAAGCATTAAATTCCAAAGTAGTTTAATAATAAAACGCCCTCGAGCGAAGTGAACTTCCTGAAGGAGGATTGTACTTTTCGATGATAAATAATTAAGATTTATTTTCATCATCTCTTATATAGCCGCTGTTACACTTTGTTTTTTTACACGTGGATTTTCGCCGAACCACTATGCCACGCAGCTGCCACAGAGTGCTCATACACGATCTCGGTGTGCAATAAACTTGAACACGGAGCGTTACATTTAATAGAAGCCAATTTTTAGTGATTTATACATAAGATTAAGTCGCAATATGAGTTTCTTAAAGTCGTTACCATATCTACGCTAGTCGTATATTTACATCGTAATCGTCGCGGAAACAATTTCGTTCTAATCTGCATAGTTTCACATAAAACGTACATATCTGTACGATTAAACATATATAGCTCTATTAAATTTTATATATTTATATATCTATATATATAAAAGAACTCTCTACAACAAGACGGCTTTTCTCTACTCTACCACGCTCTTTTACAATCGCTCCATATTAACCAAGAGCTATCGCTTCCGCAAACGCATCGTCGCAATAGAAATGATATCGTTCGATCATTCCAGCAAAAGGGTGCTTAAACGCGTGAAAATTTTACGCGCCGTTATAACTACCCTATCTAGAATAAGTGTTTTTAGAAGAATCGTCGAATCCAGCAAGGAGCGCGTTTTCTGTTCTATCGCGATCGAAACGATGTCTCATTTCCACTGTGGAAAAAAAAAACTTCCTCCGCCTCTCTCTTCAAGATATTAAATACTGTCTAGCAGTCGAAAACGATGAGGGAAGATAGAGGTATTCTCAAAACGTACGTTATATCGTCGAAGAAACGAGAGTAAAGTCGAAAAAATCGTTTCTCGCGATCACCCCTGTTCTCGTCTCCGACCGATCTCCAGGACCGCAACAGGCGCGATCGCGGCTCTATCATTCTCGCGAAAAAAAAAAAAAAAAGAAAAAACCCGAGAGATCACCAACCAGGTGTCCACCGTGTCGCAATATTTCGTATGATAAGCGCGCGATACCCCCGCCTATATTGCGCATTTGTGTCGCTTACGTATTTAAGCGTGAACGGGCGCATTTATGCATTAAAGATGTACGCGAGGTACGTATCTTTAACATCGAATTAACACAACAATAGCAATTACACGAGTTTCACAAAACGTTTACGTTGTATTTCCCCGCGCGGTTAGATTCGCGAACGGCCATCCAATAACATCGCTAAACGATTATCAGATATTATTTGATAATATTTATTAAATATAATCCTGCATTATATCGCGTGATCGGGAGATGCGTGCCCCAGGTCGCATGCATCGCTCACCGTTCGTCGAATAGCGAATCCATCCCGTCGCGATCTGGCGCGTCGCGCGATAGATCACGCAGGACCGTCCCTCGATCCTCGCAGCGTCGGTAGTTCGTCACGTAGCAAGCGCTGCTGCTCGACGCCGGTTCCTCTTGTGTTCACATAAAGCACTTGGAACGCGTCTGGAACTCCATCGGCGCGAATCCCGTCGTGGAGACGCCCGTCGACGCCGCGGTGCCCATCATGCCGGACGGGCCGCCGACGCCGCCGACCCCGATGCCGCCGGCGCCGCTGGTAATCACATTGTTGGTCCCAGGCTCCTCCTTCACGTTCACCACTGCGACAATCGTCAGACGATTTCAGTAAGATCATTAACGTTAGAAATACGAACGTAATTATCGCTTCTACTTTTTTTAAATTAATATTCTTATTTCTTGATCCAAAAGATAGGATTTTGAAATTTTATAACTTTTCAGAATAGAGAAAATGATTGATGAAAAATTACAAAATTTCAGAATCCTATCTTTTATACAATAGGGTATTTAATCTAAAAAAAAAATAGAAAACATAGAAACAGTCAGAAATGATCGGTAGGTACTTCTAATGTTAAAAAAATGTTGCGTACACACAGAAAAATATTCTACAGACTTCAGCAAAGGATTTTCTTAACAATCGTTTAAGATATATTCGCTACAAGTCCAGAATATGTTTTAAGTAAATGTAATGCTTATGATGACTTTATGATAGACCTGCAAATATACTTAGAATACACGTTTATTTATTTATAGGTAGTAAATTTTTTTCTGTATGTAGATAAGTTGCGGCATTTAAGCCGTGAAAAAAAAATTACGATATATATTAAATTATTATATACGTCTTTGACATAACGTCATTTAATGTTTGAGTTTGATATAACAAATTATGTATTCTGCGATATGAACATTACGTATTCTACAAACTAAATATTGCACTCACTCTCGGGCCAATAGCATCTCCCGGGCATCGCATCCGTGGCCATCGTAGATTCGTGCCTCCTGCCGCACGCGGTGAAACCACTACCGAAGGAGCCGCCGCCCATGGAACCGGGCGATCCGGCCGTTCCACCTGGAACATCCAGGTAATTGCCTTGAAACGCTTTGTCTGGACGTTCAGCATTACCCCGGTCGACAAAAGAGGGTGCAAAGTGCGAGAATAGTGACTCACTTAACGAGGTACCCAGTTGGCTGTAGCCGTTCATAGCCGGGATTTGCATCGACTGCATCGGCTGCAATTGCGGCTGCAGCTATGATCAAAGAGATCTCCAATGACTTGGCCGAATTATAATCAAATATTAGGTATTTGAACATGTTGCTTGTGAGAAACTAAATTATACTATACAGGGTAATTTTTAAATATATACTAATACTTTGCGAGAGATGATTCTAAAGCAGAAAATGAGAAAAGCTTTGTATAAATATGGATCGTTTAGGCATTTCTCTCCCCATTATAATAAATTTAAAAAAAGTATTTTTGCTCGAAATATCCTTCTGTAGTAAAGATTCTCACGATGCATAGGTTAAATATATATAATAATTTTTATTTTTACAGAGATAACGATCTTTGCATGAGAACTCACCGACTGGCAATGGCTATATGAGAGTTGCGACTGTTGGAGACTCCATGCACTAGAATGAAAAAAGGTTTAGTACTAATTTGAGGAGGAATATATTATTACAATTAAAATATCTTTTTTTAATTAAGATTCAGGTGTTATTAAATAGGAGTCTTGTCTCGTTCTAAGATCTTCAGTCGCGAATTCGCGTAACGTATGTAATAATTATCGCATTCAAAATTCAAACGCGAAATTCTGGAAGATTTGAATACCTCGTATCGTATCGCGTATAAGCGGTGGGGGCGTATGAAGGGGGTGAGTGGCCGAAAATGTTCCTGGGTCCCAGGTGCATGTGAGTCGTCGAGAACGGATCGCCGAAGAGCGGTTTGGGATATGGAGCGTTTCTGTAGGGACGCTTCATTCGTCTTCGCCTTCGGTAATTGCCGTTCTCGAACATATCTTCGTACTGTGGATCTACGATGACGCAGAAAATATCATTTACAACGAATATCCATTATGAAAATGCCAGAAACGCCAGAAAAATACATCTGATCGTTTAAATAACTCTTAAAATTTGAAGGAATTAAAAATATATCTTCTTCAAATATTATGAATCAATTTATATCTCTAATTTTTGTCTTTTTTAGAATAAAAGAAATTCGTAGGCAGAGATAGAAGAAGACTCAGAAATTGAAAATTGAGATATGGCGAATCCGAAAATTAGAAAATTAAATTTGCCAAATAAATTTTCAATAATCCTTCATAAATTCGCCCGCTTTCGTAATAGAAACGGATAAACAAAAATGTCATTAATTTACCGAGCGTCCAGAAATTGCCTTTCCTCTCACCGCCACCCTCGCGCGGCACCTTGACGAAGCACTCATTCAGCGACAAGTTATGCCTGATCGAATTCTGCCATCCCTTCTTATTCTTCTCGAAATACGGGAATTTGGCGGTGATGTAAGTGTAGATCTCGCTGAGAGTCGCCCTTTTCTGCGCGCTGTTCTGTATCGCCATGGCGATCAGGGCGACGTAGCTGAAGGGCGGCTTGCTGTTGGTGGCGGAGGAATTACCGTTGGTACCGTTGTTCGTGCCGGTCGCGACGGTGGTCGCGGTGCTGTCGGTGGTGGCCGCGGTGGGCGTGGAGGGTGCGGACGGCGTGGAGGGATTGCTATTGGTCGTGCTGTGAAGGGTGCCCACGGGCGACGAGCCCTTGTCGTCCAGGTGATGGTGCGACGAAACGGCGGTGGTGGTGGTAGTGGTGTGTATGGGGACCACCGAGCTGGGGCTGTGCAGACTGTGATGGGGGTGATGATGGTGGTGGTGGTGGTGGTGGCTGAGGGAGACATGGTGCGACGCTAAATTTCGACCCAGGCTGCCGGGAATCGACGAGGAATCGAGGTCCTTCGCGTTGCCGCTGATGCAGCCGCCCTGCAGCTCAGACACGAAACCGCTCACTGAAACGTACAATATGAGAATTTCTCACATCTGTGATATACATATCTCAGAAGCAAAATGCTTTTATTCGTTTGGTGCAAAAAGTTCGTTGAATCACAAATACAGTTTAATCCTCCAGTCACGCGGAGTCTTTTAGAAGTTCAATGTTTAGTAAAACGCATTTTTTCGTAATATAAAATACAAACTTTGCCATTTGAATTTTGAAAGTCTGAATAAATATTATTTTTAAAAGATATAAATTGATTTTTTTACATTGGGATATCTCAAAATCTCACGCGTCGACTCGAAAAATAGTGTGGCGATTGAAGTTAAAAGATTTCAGCAAAATCGGAGTAAGATTGTCTCGCCATAGGTTTCAGTATACATTATTCTCTTCGTTCCATGTACAAAACAAAATTTATCTCTTTCAATAATTGCAATTTTCTATTCCAATTTTATTCGATATAAAATTTGATAGAAAAACGACAAATCTCTTGCGCCAATTTTTTTTTTCCAGTGATAGTTGATGTGCAGCAAGCACACAATAAGTCTTTGTAGAAACTTTCATTCGATTTTGAATATCTCTATTTGATCTCTAATTTAATATTCATACTTTAATTTGACTTTGATGAAGGAAACACTTTAAGCTGCGAAAATATCAGAAAAACCGACGAGCGATCGCGAATTCTGAGACGACGATCGAACGTAGCGATCACTCCAAGAACTTGGACAATAGGCTGAGAGTTCCATCATCGATCGACTGATCCGCTGGCACGTGAACGTGCAGCGCAATTCTCAGAAATCTCGTCCGGGCAAAACAATTGACCTATTTAAAAGGAACTTGTGCCTCGGGACACCCGAGGCCCACACAGGTTTTATGTTTAGTGCCATGAGTCGATATACGAAGCGATAAAGCACGAGCGAGAGAGAACGAGCATGCCGGCGTGCTCCGATAAAATTGAGATACGCGTTCCTTAAATTGACCCTTGGCAAGCGCGAACTTTAGACGTCTGACTAATTTTTGGACTCATATAGGCGCACAGTTAAATATTTTCTTTTTGAGTGTATTATACGGTTCGCGATACGAAAGATAACGATGTAAAATTAAGAATAATTATAAGACCATTTATTTTCAGCGCTATCAGTCATTTGTATATAAAAAGTGTGAAAAAAAATTCGTAAAGAAATTCATGAATTAGGATAATAATTTGAACTAATAATTTTTTCCCGCATTGTGGAAAAGTATGATAACATGTTGCTGCAATATTGAATTTTCTTTCACGATAATCTGTTTTTGCGATGCATTAAAATCGCAAAACGGAAAACCCCCGGAGAGATGGCGCAGAAGCGGGAGGAAGAGAGAGTCGCGCGTACTCGGAAGTGCTGCTGCGTACAAGAGCGCATGGGGAGAGGGGGAGGGGGGGGGCAGTATCGAATGCATCGGTGCCCCGCGGCACGTGTAACTGGAACTGGATGTAACAGGACACCGATAACTTACGTGCGCACCGCCGCGGGCGAAATAGGGAAAGAGGAAGAAAAAGGGAGAAGCGGGGATAAAAGCGAACGAACCCGGAGCAACGCAAAATGCGGATGAAGCGGAAGAGCGAGAGTCAGCTTGGCCGGTCGGCAAAAATTTATCTAATTATCCGACGCAAACAGGACGAGTCGTCACGTTTTATTATCGTTATTACGGAATATCGAAACATTATCTCTCATTACGCTGATTAATTACTCAACAAGCGAAATCATCAATAAAAATACGGGGCCAGGCATTTCTAATTTTCAAAATTGAGAACCGATTAATCCGAATAATAATTTTTTATATATTACAGATAAAATCGTCACGGATATCGTAATAAGTAAAAACGAGCTGTTTACCAGTTCTCTTCCTAGTTGCAATTTTTTCTTTAATTTGCTTAGTCTCTACATTGTTGGAATAATGGAGAACATAGAGTCACGTTGACGACCAAATTTGCGATTTACAACCCAGTGTAATTGACATTGTATTTCGAGTCGTTAACCGCGGACGTTAACGGCCGCACAAATTGCTTCTTGCATGCGTAAAACGCGAGGGAGAAATTCTCAAAGTGCGAAATGACGATCGTAAGGAAAGCGGGAAAATTGACTATATATCTTATAAAATCTCTTCGCGTCGCGATAACACGTGCTTAAAGGTTCTGTCTCTATTATTATCACCTTGTAAATTATTGATGCTTATCAAAGTATCTACGGGCAACGAAGCGAATGCAAATTATAAATATTTTTCACTATTTGTCTCTCTGTTTCTCTCTTTTTTTTCCCCTCTATCTTTAATATTGTTAATAAATATTATTAAAAGCTATATTATGTTTAGATTAAAACTCCATGTTGTAAGAACGTAACATAATACAGTTTTCCATTGAATTTTAATATATTTTAAAATTACGTAAAATATCGTAAAAGGCGCTTGCGATATTTATTTTTCCACTACACACAGCTCGCGAGCTTTCAACTAAACAAATGAAAATCCGCTTGAAAGCGCAATGATATCTAACGCTAAGGAGAAAAATTGTTAATAAAACTCGGGATGTTTTCTTGTGTGTGATCTCTCATTATATGTATAAGTAATACAACGTTCGCAACGAAAGTCGAACGCGGTGTGTGTGCGTATTACGTATCTGCAACATCGTCCTGGGTTCGATGATATACAGTTACGGCTTGCGAAAACGCGGACACGTGCTCCGGGCTAGAGATGGATCCGCCAAACAAGATGTCCACACGACACGGACGCCGGGTGTAAAATTTCCCGGTATCGCGTCGTCTCATCCTAGGCGAAGAGCCGGTATTGTGGAAACAAGGATATGCCGCGCGCTCGCTGCGCCTGTGACGTGTTCACGCACACCGCCCGGCACCATCGATGATCTCACGAACGTCATGCACGAGCTCCACGCTTTTCGAATGACGCAAGTTTCTCTCTTCGCTAAATTATTGTAGCGCGGAAAGCCATTTAGTCCGTTTTCCATTCGAAAATCAATTAAATCGGCGCGAGAGCGAAATAAATCTGTGAAAGGATCATTTAAAGATTACAACTTCATCAAGTATATATGAGTAATATATCCTTGATGTCAAAATTTGATTGAAATTAATTAATTGATCAATCGCTAAGTATATCTTACAAATTAGACTTAATTATTCTCAGATTTTAAATAATAAGATAATATTGAAATTAATTAATGATTAATGTAGATTATCAACTAGTGAATTAAATTGAAGATTTGATAAAATACACTCTTCATTGCAGATAATATTTTGTTCGTTATATTATATTAAATTCATTAAAATTTAATAAAAATGTTATATGTACATATATGTATATAATAAAAAAGGGAAAAGCACTGCATCATTATTCTAAAATTATTCTTGAAATTATAATTTCTTATTTTTTTAAATATTGCAACAGGCATCTTTTTTGGCATTATGTTTCAAAATAGATAACTATTTCCAGCTTTTTTGTGAAAATGTCTTTTCAAATTTTACATTTACTTTTTCCATCAGTTCAGTAGCTGCTCGTGTCGCAGATCTTTTAATATTACGTAATAATATTAAAGCATGAAATTATATCCCGCGGATTTATTTCCGAGCTCGAGTTTTTTCATATTTCCGGAAATACGACTTTTCTGTCGCGAAACACGCGCGTATTCTCTATTGCCCTGAGCGAACACAAATTTCAGAAATCGCTCGGAGGACCGACCCTGCGAGAATAAAGAGAGAGGAGAGGAGAGGAGAGGAGAGGAGAGAGAGAGAAAAAGAAAAAAAAAGAGAGAGGAAGAGAGATTTTAATGTAGCAACGAGGATCTCTCTTTTCAGACCCGTAGCTGCCCTCGTGGGTGTACAATTTCCTGCAGTAGCAAGAGCCAGGATCATCCTGGTACACGCGAAGAGAGGCGGTGTTTTGAAAACAGGGATACGCTACCGTGCTCGCTTATTGTCATAACAGCGATCCGCAATGATCTGATGGCCGCGACAAACTGTACTACACACATACACGAGAGCCCCCGATCAGAAAAGGATACTACAAGTAACAACCTCATATATATAATAACCGGCTGCTCGATCGAGCTCAGAGAAATGTAACCGACTTTAACACGGGAAATCCGATGCCGTTGATAATGTAAGATTGAACGCGGATTGATCGACTCTAATTAAGTATTTAAATCGCATTAATTTGTGTATGCGCTGCATATCATTAAGTCGCCCTAATAGATTAGAACTCATTTCCGCGAAATATTTAAACTTACATCGATTTTTAAGAAATTTTGTAAGAACTTTTTTTTTTATTTATTCCCTTCGTCTCTTTTTCCAATATATAAACTTTAACTAAATGCAGACTATCTGGAGGAAAAAATTCGTTTTGAATATCTTCCTTAATTCTGAATGTAAAAAGGATTATGGTTTTTTAATTTTTGCTTGCTCTTTGTAAAGCTGAAAAGAGATAAACTCAATAAGAATTCAATTCATTGATCTTTAATTTGTCGATTCCTTTCCTCGTATTAAACGTAGCATTTTTGGTTATAATAACTAATAATATTATTATATATAATATAATTATTATTATTAAACGAAGTAGAGAATTGTACGCAATGCTACGTGAAAACTCAATCCCCTTAATGGTACTCCGGATTAGCAAAGGCACGAAGTTTCAACCGGAAGTTTAACAAAAGGAAGGCACGCTCACATGATACTCCGAGTGACGCGAGGAAAAAAAAAACGGAAACGACAGACGAGGCGTAACGCGTAGAAGGTATATCGATTAGCTGGGGTGCAAAGTCGATCTGCGGGGCGAAGGTCGTCGTCTTCGTTGTCGCTGACCGTTGTCACTGGCTGTCGTAGAAAACCGTGGCATTCGCATTCCTGAAATGCTGCTAGGTTGAACGAGGAATCGGCATCCGGCGCCGATAAGCGAAATACAATACGCCGTGACATCACGCTGCTTGGTGAACCGCGAGGAGTGACAGAACGGACGAGCGGCAACGAGATACAGCCCATCTCGTCTTCGAAGACGGATGATCTTCTCGTTGGACACTCGTTCATTGTCGTCGGATATTTCCAAACAGTGTATCAGAAGTATTACGACTTCGTGCTTTGAAATTCACGGATTTTGTCTCAATGACAATTCAATCGACAATATTTATACGAGAAATTACTTCGATCGAGGTCCATCCTTCGTCGATTTCGTCGCATTCGTACGACGTACATTCCGTAGATCGTGAACACATTCCGCGTTCTGCAAAATTGCAAGATCAGCGAAACAGCGCGGCGAAGGATAGCAATGAAAGCAGCTATTGCACTTTCGTATTCCAAATAATTGTGACTCCGAAGGCTGATTTGCGTAATGTTTGTTACGAGGTCTCCTTTGAGCTGATCGTTGCATTCCGTCCCGAATTGCGAAACTCCTTGCGATTTACTTCTCTCGCTTTCAGGTGGAATCTCTTTCTTCTAGATATAATTAAAGATCCAATGATTTTATTCTCAATTTCTATTAATATTAAATCTAGCAAAAATTCGATAATTCATAGTAGATATTTTAATTCATGATAAGTTTATATATTCATACATCCATTTATTGAATATATTAATTATACGATAAATATTGAGTTTTCAAAATTTGAAAAACTTAGAGATACAACAATCCGAAGAGAAAATGATTAAAATTAAGGGATTTATAAGAGAATAATTTTTTGTCGTATTAATTTTTATGTAAAGACTTAACTATTAGTTCGTTATATCTTTTTCTTTCTCTTTTAAAACATAGAAACTTTATCTGTTGAGATTAAGAGACTAAATATTCTTATTTTTCACATACATCACCGTACATATATATTGCATCCAAAATTTCTATTTCAAAAATCACAATGTCTTTCTCGATATCTTAATTAATTTAATCAATCATTCTACTGGGATATCCATTAAAATATTCATGTATTAACAAACAAGTATCTTTCTTCTTGGCGCGCAATTACACCGGACTGGGCCAGGATTCGAGGTAGGAGCACAGATGTATGCCGGCGGGTGTCGCGTAGCAAATCTCCAGTTGCAGTCAGGTGTGTTGGCGAACAGTTTGTGACGTTATCGTGATCTCAGTGCCTGCTTGCTCGTGCATCTTAGCATCTTTTTCTCCCCCTCTCTCCGTCTTTCTCTTTATCCATACGTACATACATAGCTCCCGGCGTGTATTACATAGAGCACGCGTTATGTTTCCGCGTGGGTGTGTGCACGTACGTACGTGCATACAAATACAAGCGAGCATATTTCTCGCTACTGATAGAGGATTAGTCTTTTTTCGAAACGCGCTATCGCCATCGAGTATAAACATTTTGTAAATTGCCGTTGATTAATTAATTTCCTCGACTCGGTTTGTATATTATTAAGAAAAAAAAAAAAAACGTTGAATCTTTTTGCGGATTGATTGTAAACTACGAATGTAAACTATGAATGATTCGGAGTCCGTACTAATGAGCCAATTTCGGAGCCGGAATATTTATCCTCGACAAATCCTCGAGATAAGCGAATTAATTTCTATATTTTCAACACATGATAAATTATGCAGCGTCGTTCTATTCGTAATACGCGTATATTTGCAAAGATTAATGTATTTTTGTTAATTTGACCCATATAATGTAATCCCGTTAACTGGCTTCAATTAAGCGATGCACGCGTTTAGAATATCACGGATAATGGATAATTCTGCGCCCAAGTAATTTGACGGGATCAAGTGGCGAGGGTGCACAGGGGAAGGACACGTGACCGCGTATCGACGTGCAATTAGAGTAGGAAAACGCGCTGAAAATGTAATACGCTCATTAACAGAGCTGCCATAAATGGCTCTAAGCTCTTTTACCCTTTATCACGAAAAAAAAAAAACCCTATACACGAAACGAAATCATGATATATGTTCATATAAAATTAAAAAATGCAGAATGAACGAAAGCACACATTTCCACGAAACTTTGCTATTCCAACATTACATAACTGATGAGTTTTCACAATTTAATATCGCGACATTTGACATTTATATCGTTTCAACAAAAGAAAATGCTTGATGAGCGGAAAAGATGATGCACGAAATGATGAGGATGAGGTCAAACGGACTCAAGAGAGCCTCGCGATGATTCTTGACTCACGATAGAAATCCGATATCCCATCAAGCTATCTTTTTATTTTTCTCTTTTTCTTTCTCTGCTTTTCATACTTTTAAACATTATACTAGCGTCGTCGTCGGCGCGATGATCACTGATTCGCGTTTGTCAACGTCTATAAAACTGGCACAGCCACTTCAGCACAATCAAATAAAATTTGTACAGAAATTTAGTGCTACTTTGTTGCTAATTTGTTGTTCTATTGCAGATTTTGTAGCTGCAGCCATTTCGGAAAAACCGATGGCTGTGCTAGCTAAAGTATAAAGTTAGCACAGCCACTAAAAAAAATTAAAAAAAGTAAAAAATAAGGCAGATTATTTTAGTGCTAATTTATTGCTAATTTGTTGCTCTATTCCGGATCTCGTTGCTGCAGTCATTTCGGAAAAACCGATGGCTGTGCTAGCTAAAGTATAAAGTTAGCACAGCCACTAAAAAAAATAAAAAAAATAAAAAATGAAAGCAGATTGTTTTAGTGCTAATTTGTTGTTAATTTGTTGCTCTATTCCGGATCACGTTGCTCCACCCATTTCCAAAAAATCGATGTTGTATAAGTATAAAAGCATCGAAACTTCAACCTTTAAAAGACCGGGGTGGCTCCTATAGGAGTCACTAGCAAACTCGAAAACTACGTGACATGATGATTACATATATATATAAATTTTTCGCGAAAAAAATTGCAAATTTTAAACAAAGTGTGTCAGTCCTCTAAAGAATAAAAATGCAGTAGTAAAGAAATTAACAGAACTACAAACTGTTTTAAGATATTTTCTTTCGAACCGAATCCAGCATACCCACCGAATTTGTTATAAACAATGAGCAACAAATGTCTAATTGACGTATTTCGCGAACAACAAAATCCAGAAACATTTTAGGAGAGAAATACGCCGAGCAACAAATTCATTTAGGGTACTTTACTTTTGAGTCGAAGCCAGCACAGCCAACGAAATTTGTCTAGTCATCGATTTTTTGGAAATGGGTGGAGCAACGTGATCCGGAATAGAACAACAAATTAACAACAAATTAGCACTAAAACAATCTGCTTTCATTTTTTAATTCTTTTTAATTTTTTTTAGTGGCTGTGCTAACTTTATACTTTAGCTAGCACAGCCATCGGTTTTTCCGAAATGGCTGCAGCTACAAAATCTGCAATAGAACAACAAATTAGCAACAAAGTAGCACTAAATTTCTGTACAAATTTTATTTGATTGTGCTGAAGTGGCTGTGCCAGTTTTATAGACGTCGTTTGTCATCGCGAATTCAATATAGGTAACTGATTATTTCCTAATTGTAACATTATTTTCGAAAAATCCAACTACTCCAGAAAAACCTTAGTAGTTTGACTGAATTTGTAAAAATTCTAAATTAATTTATATAAAATAAAATAAAAATTTTCATTTTATTTTAATTAAAAAATAGAAAGGGCATGTTAAACATCTCTCTCTCTCTCTCTCTCTCTCTCTCTCTCTCTCTCTCTCTCTCTCTCTCTCTCTCTCTGCTGTTTATGTCTTTCAAATTATATGTATATATAAAATAATATATAAATTAAATTAAATTAAATCCCTAAAAGAATTATATTGAAAATAAATAAGGCAATAAATTTACAATTCCGGCGATAATCAATTATCAAACTTCGTCAGATCTTTACGGCTCTTTACAAATTATAAAATTTCAAGTTTCAAAGAACACGGAAACAAAACCCTAGAAAAAGAATAATATTGTCACAGATACTCTAATCTCCTTCGTAAAACGCGAAGGAAAGAAAGAAGGAAATTCTATTGTTAGAAGTTTGCGAATGTTAATCGCGCGTAATGTATCGGTCAAGATAAGACGTTATTGAGGGGGATCGGACGCGGGGGCTTACGAGGATAAAAGACAGAGAGGTTCTCCGAGCCCCCGGGGTCAGGGGGTCGCTTTAGCGACAGCTTATCTCGCGATATCTTCCGCGTGAGCCAATCGCCGTCTGGTATCTCGACCTTAGCGTCGTCGTCGTCGTCGGCGTCGTCGTTGTCATGACGTAAAGAGAAGAGCATACGCCAACGTTGGCGACGGTACAAACTCACATCCGTTTTTCGCAATAAGGCGCATACGTGGCTCTCATAAACGTCAATATCTCGGGATTCCTTTCATTTCCTGGTCCATGACCCAATTACTTTCTTTACTACATAAGCGAGGGGGATACATTAAAAAAGGAGATTATAAATCATTTTTTCCTGTCAAGTTTCACATTTATATGGGTTTTTCATTAATTTTGCTGATAAAATTATATTCCAGATATTACCTCTTTTATTTTCTCTTATCATATTTTTGTCAATCGTAATCTTTATTCTTTTTTTATTATTACGTAATTATTTCGGGCCACTTTTTTTAAGTTTTTTTTATTAGTATTTATTAGTATTTAGATTATTAAACATCAAAATTGTCACAGATTTTGTCATTACAGACACGACTTGACATTGTCGTCTGCGTTTATCGAACCACAGACAAGATGTTAATTTGGAAAATTCATTATTCTACTTTTCGTCACTTTCGTAAGACAATTGAGATGACGTGACGTCGAGCTGACATCAGTTACTCTTCTGAAATCCTGACATCCGGAGTTCGCTAAAAGCGCGGGATTGCTCGTTCATGTAAACCCGTGTTTATCGATCGCGCCGAGCCGCTTGCGATTCAATGACGTGACAAGCGGCTTGCGTCGTTAATTAATTTTAGCAAAATGAAACAAGGGCTTTTGACACGAGAGGCAAGACACAGGGCGAGTCGCGCGACGGTATCGCACTGTCCTTTTTCGACAATTTTTTCTCCGCGTCAAACACGACGACGGCTACGACGCGTCGTTATCTCCGTCGCTATCGTGTTTTGTGATAGTAAATATGAAACGCGAGCGGCCTGTTTTGCACAGGCGTCATGCCCGCCATCGCCCGGCATTGATTAATCGAAGAAGCTCCCTCGCGGCGCGGCGCAATCGTCAATCGCGAGCGAGAACGTGAAAACACAAGTGAGCGAAGTCGAGTCGATTACCTAATTAAAGTAAACGCGTTAGTTTTTAGTCGTGGGGGCCCGACTGTTTCTCGTGATTTGGTTCGTCGGCTCCGATCAGCCGATTTTATCTCCGTACCGCCGTATTTTTCCTCTACTTCTCCATGTCGTACCAATGATTATCGTTATAACATTATTGTTCGATTCGCTTCAAGTCAGTAATTATGATATAAAATTATTCCGACTGGAATTATTAAAAGCAGCCAAAATTGAAGCAAAATCTTAGAAAGTTGTGATAGGAACAGACAATATATCTCAAAAAATACGAATCCTTAAATGAATATTTGTTAATTGCTAATCAAAATCTCAACTGCCAGAATTTACAGCATTTTATATTTAAATAGCGAACTTTTCTAAACATAAAAAATAATTGATCATAATTTTGATAATATTTTAAAGATAATAATTTTGTTTTTCATATCAAGTAATTATCTAATATTCTAAATTTTTCTTTATGCATAGGACATGTTATTTCTAGTACACTGAGAGAAAAATATAGTTACTTTTGGACCTAACCACAATTTTATATTTCTAATAATAAATATGATTAATTAAACTATACGCATCATTATGTTAACCATTATAATTATCGTTAGAAATATTATAAAATTGTGGTTGGGTCCAAAAGTAACTATATTTCTCTTTCAGTGTATGTTTCTATACATTATTGTATTATTCATTACTGAATCTTTTCATTAAATGCCGTTCTTTATTCAGCTGTCTACATTTTTTTTTTCAATTGACAATCTTAAATTTATTTCTTTAACAGCTTATGGACATCTAATTATCTTCAATGATATAGTAGTCATGATTTTCCGAAGGTACATTACGCGGCTTATCGCGAAACTTTGGCGGCTTCTGTCAATTTCTGTAACGCCACAACGAAATACAGCGCCGTTCGCGATAACGTTATTCGCGCGCGATATCCCTTATCGCAAAATTAGCGATCGCCTCCGAACTGATAGCTGTTGTTTACTACGCTGTATATTAATGCAAATACTTGATGATTGCATCCATGACCTTATTTCAAAGTAAATAAATAGGGTCATCGATCCAGACTTTCCTCAAAAAATCTATCGCGCTCATAGTTGTGTGTCTAAATCCAAGAAAGTTATTATATTAGCTATCTCAGATTATAACAACCGGAAACAAGAAACGTCGCGCCAAATAATTAAACGAGATATTAATACAGTTGCTGAAACTTATAATTAGAAAAATTATTAAATCCGAAAATGTACGAAATTCTTCTACAAACTTATCAATATTTAATTAAAGAATATTGATAAAATATTTCTATATAGACAAGTTGAATCAAAATCAATGATTAATGCGAAAAAATATAAATTTTATTCTGTCGTTTAAGAACACAAACTCTCTAAAATTCGCCTAAAATCAAGAGCGTCTCGCGCGAAAAAAATCTTACAAAGAAAGGAATGATTCGCTGGGGGGAATTCCGTTTAAACATCTAGGTTTCCCTGATCGCGCAATGTAATATAATCAGGCCGCGGCGCGTAGCGGCGACGCAATAGTAATTAGATCAGCGTTTAAGCGATAATCGGCTGTCCTATAATTAGACATGTCAGCTATTTCGTACGACTTTATCGTACGGCCTTTATTGCCTCGATAAACTTGCGCCGCATAGTATAAGCGTTGTTAAGCGTTGTTAAGCGGCGAATAGAGGAGACGCGCGCGCGCGCGAATTATGACGATGTAGAACGCGCGCGACCCATGACCCCGTCAGTGGTACATGATTTTTATTTTTTTAAATTGGCAAAATGACGAACGCGTCCGATCGAGGATCCCTCCATCTCAAATCCGAGATTCTTAAATTCCCTTCAAAGTTCATGAATTATCCACATCAATACAGAAGCAAATTCATATATTTGCACTAAAAAGAAAGATTGATTGTAATTGGTTATAAAAATATAGAGTTTTGATAAAAGTTACCAAGAATCTCGATGAAATAGTTTCAAAACATACATAAGTCATTATGACAAGATAATGTTGTAAAAAATGTGATCATAATTATTATCAAACGTTTTATTATTATTATATTTGGTAATAATAAATATTTTAAAAAATTACATTACTAAGTGCGTCTTATAAGTTTACCTAGAATTCTTTTTCAGTGTAGAAGATCGAAATTCTTCCTTTCATTTTAACAGAAATTGCCCATTTATAGAAAACAATAGAAATCTTGATGAAATAGTTTCAACTAAACATATAAGTCATATAAGTCATAATATATAAGTCATTATGACAAGATAATGTTATAAAAAATGTGATCATAATTATTATCAAACGTTTTATTATTATTATTATATTTGATAATAATAAATATTTTAAAAACTTGCACTACTAAATGCATCTTATAAGTTTACCTAGAATTCTTTTTCAGTGTAGAAGATCGAAATTCTTCCTTTCATTTTAACAGAAATTGCCCATTTATAGAAAACATTTAGAACCTTCATATTAAAAAGTGAAAATTAAATCTGTTCCATGATAAATTAAGTACAAAGGGTTACGAGGGTTGGCAAAGAATGGTTGCCGATACTTTTCCCGGCCGAAATGCCGGTCTAAATGCGAACGACGCGGCCTCCACGGCGGAATCCACGAAGGAGCTGTCGCCGTTGAACGATACGTCAGCTCCTCTCTCGCCCTGAGAAGCACGCGCAGCCTTCCCGGATTAGCGACCATAACTCTTATGCGCGGACGCTCTAAACACCCCGATTCACGCGACGCCTCCTCGTTGCTACCGCGCGACTTCTTTCTTGTTTCAGCATCCGTTCTGGACCGTCTCTCTCCTCCCGGCGAAATCCTTTCGCCGCGACTCTCTTTTGCTGTCCGCCTCGTAATCGCTGCCCTCGTTAGGCGAAACAATTTTTTTTAAATGTCGTATTATCGAATCGTTAAGTGACATAATCGAGCGAATATGGGTTAACAGACCGCGTAAACAATTACACTTCTTAAATAAAAAAAGTTTGAAAGAGAGAAAGATAATTCTTTATACTGATTAGGACGCGCGTTTAATGCTTTCTTACTTGTAGCGTGTTTTTTTTTTCAACTCATTAGAAAACTCCGTATGAAGAAATGATTTACCTAAAGTAATTCAAATCCAATGCAATTAGAAAATTAAATTTATAGAATAATCAATGAAGTTAACATTTTTCTTTTGCAACTGTAGAAAAAAATCACATCGCTTTATAAGGTTTTTTTAATTTCATTATTAATCCATCATTCAATTTTCAATGCTATTCTATTACATGAAACTATTAAATTTTACTATAGTAAATTTATAATGCCAACTTTGATGGTTGGAAGCTATTGAAATTTATACAGCTTTAATATCCAGTATACTAAACTTGATACGAAATGTTAAATATAATACCACTAAATATTATATTTAATATTACCACAGTAACAAACGTGACGGCTAACATCAATACTGCGCATCGATTATTAATTTGTAGTACGAAAAAACTAGGAAAGTTTCTCTACTCTTTGATACGCCCTTCGAATAAATATCTGTTGCGCGCCTTTGATACAAGCTTATCTCGGCGGAGGCTCGAAACTATTAGCGATTATCTTCTCGGCGCGTATCTACGTAACATAGAGGACATCGATACTCGTCTAAAGTTTCACCCCCTGTAAGAGACCGACGGGATTAATCGGGCGAGTGGGAGCCATGTCGGCGAGGCCGTATCTCGATATATCTATTTATCCGGACATTCAGCGATTAGCGAATAATAAAGTCCGGTAACATGAACCCAACGACGAAGGAGCTGCGCTTATCGTTCTCTCCCTCTCCCTCGCTCACTCTTTCTCTATTATCCTCTCCGTAAATGTTCCTTGCCGACCGACCGACTCGACGATCGTACGTAGAAAGACGAGCCCCCGGGCAATCGTATACCGGCGATACAGTCGACCACCGTTGAATGACGAACCGTAGACGAGAAGTCCGTCTCGATATCCCGTCGAGAACGAAGAATGAAAAGAATGCCACGTATTCAGTGATAACGAATCCTTCGATTCCGAAGAATCTTGCTAATCGCATTGTTCTCTATGTGATCAAAGAATTTCCCGCAAGTATCATCATTGTACACTGAGAGAAAAATATAGCTACTTTTGGCCACAATTTTATAATATTTCTAACAATAATTATGGTTAACATAATAATGCATAGTAAGTTAATCATATTTATTGTTAAATATTATAAAATTATGGTCAAACAACTATATTTCTTTTTTCAATGCGAAAATGCGGAAGAGATTATTTAGAAGTATGTAAACCCTTTTTTAGGGAAGACGGCAATTTATAGATATCTGCTTTTATTAATATTTACTTCCGTAATTGTATTGTCGGCTTATTAGAGATATGAAGATATCGCACGTCTTTCCCAGATAGAAGCGCATACAGATGAAATTAGCATCATTTTAATTTAAAAATAAAATGTATAATATATTGTAATAAGTCTAAATATAACTTTTAAAATTATTAATTCTATATTCAATTATTGTAACATATAGCAATCTTTAAAAAATCGATGCCTAATATAAATTTTTACATAATTGTATAATTAGAACGAATCATCTTAGCACAATTTTATTATATTCCAATACAATATTATATTACTGAATTTATTGCACAATTATTGCGAAATGCTATGAATGGAAAGAAGCAATAATTGTATATTTATTATAAAAGTTTCCTATCTGGGTTGATATCGTTGACGCAGCAAACGGTAGATCGTCGATGCGCCGCTGAACCGGCTAAGTCATGTGCGTTTCGTCACCGCGGGATAAATCCGCGGGATATTTCTATGCCCCGCGGACTTAGGAGCGCGACGATTTCGTCGGTCGTGGAGAAACCGTAATCGCAGGGGCGCGAGAATGTGTGACTAAACGCCACGCGGAAAGATCGAGGCTCTCTTCTCGCGCGCCGCAGGCCGCCCACGGTATATCACTCTCTCTCTCTTCTCCTTCCTCCCTCTCTCGGGAAAGTCGTCTCTCGTGGAGAGGCCCTCCCTCGCGCCGACGAACACTCTCGACTACAGTTTTGTATTATTAGAACGCGGTCTTTAGCAACAACCGCTCGGCTTCTTTTCGCCGAGACCGCCGGGTCGATTCGGGAATTCGACCAGAAAGATTGCTACATTCTCTATTTTCCTCATTCAATCAATAACAAAATAATTGAAGTTAATTTAGGAACTGATAAAAATAAATATCTTTAAATTAATTTGATTAATCTTATCTTTATCATAGGGATGACGCGTGGCTCCCGTGCTAATGCGAGTGATTAGTAAGGGAAGGGTCCTGAGTTCAAATTCCTCACAGTGATTCCTCATTCCACATACAATATATGTATCCCATTTTTCGGGCGCCTACCGATCGAAGACCGACTCCTTTTGTGGAGGATAGCCGGACTTCCGTAATCGATAGGCTGGAGGCACAATGGACCTAATCTGAGTAAGTGCCACAGGCGGGTGAGACCTGTTCCCCTTACTTTCTTTATCTTTATTATAACACATATAATCATCGATAACTGAATAATCCCTGATTAATAAGATTAACAACGAATCAATTTTCTTCTTCGGCTCATTATGATGTTTGGAGATAGTAGTGTATGGAAATCATAAGGAGCGAAACGGAAATAATGAGGAAGGTGTACCTTGATGAAGAGGCGGCAAGGGCGACGGCGGTGACACTGACAGCTGAAACGGCTCCTGTTTGATCTTTAGGGAATGAGGAGAGTCCTGCATACTGAGTCCTGTGGCGCTCAGATTGCCATTCCCCTGTTGCAGCTCCTGAAAATGACATTAACAATAAGTTAATGAATCCGTTTCATATTTTTTTGCAAGCGAAAACTGCGCATTACACTTCAGTTTCAGGGGATTAAGATCACTTTGATTTCATAATTTAGAATTTATAATGAATAATTAGTTATTGCATGGATGCCATTTATTGATATAAAGACAATACACAATTTATACAAACATGGTATTTAAATTCAATTTTTTAACGAGCGAAACATAGCTTCTCATAAACAAATAAGTCATCGGAAGTAATTCTCGTACATTATTCAATTAATTATGTAGCAAAACTTTGCATTACATTTCGATATTATGCAAAAGATTAAAATTATTTTGATTCCATATTGTATAATAAATAATTAACTATTATACGGATGTTGTAATAATATAAAATTAATATATACATTATAAAAATACGCCCAGAAAGAATATAAACCAAATGTAAAAAATTATATTTTTAATAAGTACTTCAAATAATCTTTACGAAACTTTTTTTTACGTCTGACTAAATTAATTAGCTGCATGAATAAATCATAGTAAGCCTTATGAAAATGAAATGAGAGCTATCACTACACGCGAAAGGGGAAAGATCTTATTTTGTATTTCTCCTCGTCACACCCAATTAAAAATTATATACCATATAATTAACCATATATAACCAAGATAAACCAAGAACAATTTAACCACACATTGCTAAGGACAAGAAAAATACTAAATAGACTGGTTATTCTACGATCGCGAGATCCGAAAAAGCTCGGACAACGCGGGCGCTGTAAATCTTCGATAAATGATGGCGAGGTAAATTCACGCGTCATCCTAAAATATTCCCTAAAACATAGTCTCCTGTGTAGCAGAATCCGAACGACAGAGGTAAATGAACCACGGAAATCGCGGCGGGACGAGCGGGCGTCAGTAAAGAAGTCCTCCTTCGAAGGAAGAAGAGAGGGGGCGAAAGAGAGGCGAGAGAGCAAGCCAAAAGACTTTTGGCTTGGTGCTTGCGATGTTTGAAGTGCCGTCACCGGAAGCTTACAAACACCGACTCGGTGTTGTGACATCGTATTATACCGAGGCGAAACTTACGGTCTCGCTAGATCGTTAATTTGCGATCCGGTTTTACGAGGCTCCTAGGCCGCTTCGCGAATCGCCAAGTCGCGAAACTCGGCGTTGGACGAATCGGAAAGATAGTTGCAGATATCTAGCAATCCCTATCGCACTCGACTCTTCTTATTCTATATGAATGCTATAAGAGGATAATTTCATTAATTTATTTTCAATTTTCTCTGAAACGAGACGCCGCATCACAAAGATTTTATTTTGTATTTTCGATTCCATCTTTTACTTTGTGCTTGATTGAACATTGATGAGGAATAATTTTGTTGTGCATAAATTTTTTTTATAAATACATTTAATATTAAATACGAAAGATCGAATTCTATATGCGTACGGTCACGTAACTGCGAGAAAATAATCATATGAGCGTACAACATATAATCGTTAAAAAGCTTAAAATCGTAATACGCGCGCAGCAGTTCATCACGTTAGTTTTATCGTACCAAAAATAATCCCGAAGGTCTTATCGTTTCCGGTCCAGAATTCGCGAATCGCAATCTCCTTATGTTTATTGCGTATCCATCTACTGGACACTCAAAAATCTCGTGGTAAATCACGAGAGATTGACATGGATCAATGACGAGACGGAGAGTGGTTTTATTATCAGAGTCTCGATAAAAAATAACGCTCTATCGTTTGTCACTTCACGATACTTTTGCGTGATGCTAATGAAATATCAGGAAATGTTTAAGCCGATCATTCTTAATCGTTTAAAGATGACCGACATCTTTATTACAAAATGGCGTGACACTAATCGAAGAAAACGATTTTGCAATCTTTCAATGCTTCTGTGCCAAAACAATCGCGTAGAAGAATAATTTTTCTTCTCTTTAAATATAAAATTTACTAGAAACTTTTTGAAATATTAGCTTTAAATTCTTTAAATAAGTAATAAAATTCCAGTATTAAAGAACCAACTCGCTCGTTTTTCTTCCACTCAATTTGTTACACGGAAAAAATATTCTGATTAAAAACGGACTTTAAAAGTTAGTACTTCTATTATACTAGTATTTACTAGTATTTACTATTATACTAGTACTTCTATTATAGAAGTACCAAAGTACTTCTATTATAATAACCAGAATTTCTATTATAAGATTTTCTGATTCGTCCGTTTTTAACCAGAATTCCTTTTCAGTGTAGTGTAGAACAGGTTTCTAATCATGAACAATGAGTTCTCGATCGTAGAACAATAAAAAAATATTTCGTTTTTATTAACACAAAGGAGCTTTAATATTCGTCCTCTCGCGTTTAATCATCTCGTTGAAATCCTTGAGAACTCCGGTGGTTAAACATCAAGCTAATGAGCAAACAGTAATTAGAGTTGGCATCGATTTTTAGCTCATGTTCGCGAATCGATCGCCACACTAGCGGACTGATCGATGGAACGGCACGCTCGATAACCCAGTTTTAATCCGTTCGGCAATCACGTAGACAAACCGCGCGCGAACATCGATGCTGAAGTCTACGACTGAGAATATTCTTCACCGAAATTCGAAATTTCGTTCAACAAATCGCCAGATTCTACTTAACTGTACGCTTTTTTTCCTTTGTTATTTTTCCGCGACGTTTCTTCGAGATGTAAGAAAAAGAATGTAAAGTAAGCAAAGAGAATTTATTAACACAATTGAACGACGGAACGAATTTTCGTTAAAACTGCTCCGAAATATTGTGTGAAATCGTCGCGGAGTACTTAAATGTCGTAGAAGACGTGATTCGCGAGTCGTTGTGAAATTTTTGAGGTCACGAACCCACCGATTCTTTTTCTTTTTCGTTCCCCTGGTGGAAGATAAGACGAGAGCGTGCGTGACGACGTCAAGTCGATCGCCTCGCGCGTCGTTCCGCAAAATGGAGAAAAACTCGACGAAAGAAAACAAAACGAACGAATGACAAGAGCGATTGCCGAAATGTAGATAGGGTAACGAAATTATAAAGACACTTCTCAAGTATCCCATGTTAATCTAACATTTTCGAGCATTTAAAGATCCAATTAAATTCCTTATTCAGCTTCGCGAAAATTTTTTTAATTGATTATACGTGCCCCAGATTTTTTTATACATAAATACGTTGTTTACAAATATTATATTTTTCATCCAAACGTCGCGCCTTTAAATTGATATCTTGTGTCTATTTCTACCAATGCAGATTAACTTTAATCCCGGTTTAACTTACTTTTCATCTCTTTCTAATTCTTAGGTTTAAAAAAAAAAAGATAGAAAGTAAATTAAACCGAGACTAAAGTTAATCTGCATTGGTAAAAATGGACATTAATCGTTAAAAATTAAACAGTCCTAATTAATAATTAGCATCGCGTTTGTTTCTGATTTAAAAACTTTCTTTTGGGATCTGAACATTAGATTCCGTCAAATTCGCCTGTCTGGAAAAGATATACTTTGAGTTTCGCCGCGAATTTCTTCCACTTACCCCAGAAACGGGGATGATGTGCGAGACCATCTTGGACCTGTCCACGTAATTCATAAAGGCGTCGGCCGTCGCGGCTGCATTTACCCGTTGCTGCTGCAGCTGCACCCAATCACCGGTCGGGATCTCCACAATTGCACCGCCGACGGCTTCGACAGATAAGGATAGAACAATGCCTTCGGGCAATACCGTCGAGCTTTTAATGTCCGAAATCTCGTTTCACTGACACTTCGAAATCGTGCGATCGTGTGTGTTTCATGCTCCCGGAATCGTACGTAGTAAGCAAAACACTCGTTTCACATCGGCGACACAATTCGCACAATATCGCAAAGTCATTAAAGGAAGCTAAAACTGTCCTGGATACAGCGTGGCGAGAAAGTGCATCGCAGGAGCGGCGGCTGCACTTTACATCTTCATGTAGAACTGTTCGTGGCGGCCAAACGCGAAGGTTTCGGAAGATTTCCTTCAGCCGGAGAGCACAATTGGGAAAATCTGTAAACAGAATAAACGTACGTCTTCTATAAATTTTTTTTGTAATGCACTGGCGCGCGGAAGAGAAAGAATTTGATGGAAAATGATTGAGTGAGGATTACTTTGAGAATATAATGGCATTTAACTAAAAACAAACTTTTCATTCGCGTAAAATAACAAGTTTCGAAAATCGCAATTTAATTCAAAAATCAAATAAACTTACAGTTTCGACAAATAACCCAATACTTTTATGATTTTTGTTTTTGGTAAATATTGTACTGCATTTGTTGCGCATGATTGTTACATGTAATAAATTAATATTCCGTTTTTTCAAATATATGTAACAAATATATTTTTATTTTATATTTATATTTTATTTGAATGCAGCAAAATATAACTTATGTAATGCATGTTAGGGACTTTATGAATAGCTCTTAGATTATATGTAATCATTGTAGATTATAAGTTATCTTGCTTATGTTATTTATAATTGAAGATTAACGCATAAAAACTTCTTTATCAAAATTTCAGTATATCCAGTGTGTGTGTAGCATTGAAGTTAGACTGCACGGAATTTTTACCGACTTTGTTAGCCTTCCGACTGCGAATCCGTGCCCGAATCGCAATCTACGTGCAGTGTCGAAAAAGTTGATGCAATCATTAACGTAATCCTGTCCCAAATCAGGTCAGCTGACTCATCGAAAATATCACGCACACTTGCAGTGTGAAAATAATAATCCAACGCGATCTTACAATCGACAAGATATCTTTCGCACTTCATCGCGCTCCTCGAGAATGCCGTCGGCAAGCTAACGAAACAAAAGGAGCATATATTCACGAACTTATCAAAACATTCTCTAGATATCGATAGACATCGTGTCAGAGTTTTGTTATTGATACATCAACAATGGATCGTCGGGATTGCCGGAGGGATACCGACAAAGAGAGAAAGGAGGTTTAAAGCGACGATCGCGGTATCGAAATTAAAGTTCCAGCGTATCCCAAGCGTGAGATACATCTCGGCCGACGGCGAGGATGCGCTATTTTTCACGAGAACGCCAGACGAGAGACGAGACGTCTCTCTCTCTCTCTCTCTCTCTCTGCGCGCCGTCGGCTGGCGGTTTCCCGGAGGGATGACGAGCGCGCAGCAGCTGAGCACTTAGCGCCCTTAGTGACGACTGGAAGGAAAGGGACCACGGAGTCCCCGGGGACTCATCGGGACTTCCGCCGGCGTCTGCGACAGACGAGAGAGACTGTCCCCCACTTGGTCCGCGACGTCGTAAATCCTATCCTGATCGTGTTTACGATTTTTCGGGTCGTTCCCCTCTTTTAATTTAGCCGATTCTACGCGGCCTCTCTAAAAACCCTCGGAAATTTTGATGATTATGACGATGGTCATAAACCGAGGTGAAGCGCGGCTCTTATCGATCATTCACGCATGTTAACCGGGCCAAAGATATTTTATATATATATGTTGACGGGAAATCGTTTCTCCCTCTCGTACCCTATTGATTAGATTATATATTTGGTGACATTATATCTCTCCGCTAATTCGTAAACCGCCGTAATTCTGTTTGTAACGAAAGGTCTGTTGCGAGAGGTCGCGGGTGATAAGAGATGTGTAAACAGTTCTACTAATCAGCGGCCTCAACGTTTACGTTTTTTGGATCTTATTAATGTATTCACAATATTTAATGTTTCCAAATTACTTGAAAAAGACTTCGTGAATAAGTGTTTTTATAAAAAAAAAAAATGTATATATTAAATTAAATTCCACGTAGAAAAGTCTCGAGATTTTCGGATAATTTCCTGTTGCTTGTAACAGCTTTCACTGAAGAGAGCGAGCCGCTAAAGATTTAACTTAACTTAATTTAAGATTAAAAATAGCACAAGGGGGTCAAAGTACCTATACGCTTTAATAAGAAATTATATTAAGAAATTTGATTGAGAAAGCTAAATTTTTTTACTGAGATTTATCTCAAATTTTAGAATGCGCTAATTTTTTCAATTTCTTCTGTTAATTGCATCTCTCTTATTGTAATAATTCTAAATTGTCGTTCATTATCGTTCGTAAGCATTGAGAAGGCTAAGAAAACTTTGATGTTTTTCAGCAGCTCGAATTAATGGAAGGATCATGTAGATATTATGTTCCTTTCATTTATTAAAATGTTTTTCATTTCTCATTAATTAACTGTTTGGATAATACAAGGTAGTTAAATATACATTCGTTTCGCTACTATAAAAGAAAGAATAGTTCTCGTTTCGAAGCGGATCTGAACCAAATATCTAGTGAGATGCGCATTTGAAAGACATCTAACTTGCTCTGTTAATTCATGCAAGATAAAACTTACACGCTTTTTAAATAACAGAGACTTGAATTCCTTTATGTCTTCGACGCAAGAAGGTTGCGCGCGTGTATTGTACGTGTGCAGAAACGTTTCGATGCGGAATGACGATGCACTGACGTTAGTCGGATTCACGTGAGTTCTCCGGATCGGGCAAGAGGGCAAGCGGCGCCGATCGGTCGGTTGATCGGCCAACTCTTTTCCACGTTTGACGGCGAGAAAACTCTCCCGCTTATCTTCGTGCGCGCGCGTTGCAGCGAAAGAAGAAATATTTATCTCGCTGTTTAGTAAACAGCCGACTGTCCGGACCGCTACAAATCGGTTACGGCCGCGATCGCGGAACCCGGAAAGTTTATAAACTCGTCAGCGATCTCACACGCCACCGCGAGTTTCTGAGATAGCCGAAAAAAATGTTGTATACGCGAAACCGGCGGCACGCGCGACGATGACTTACTTCTTCTTCCGCGCGAGCGATAATGAGGAATTTCATTCACCGCGTACCTCGCGCGTTCTGCTTCTCTCTCTCTCTCTTTCTCCCACTGTTAACGTTTCTGACCGATAAATCTACGAAATGATTCGTTAAATTGTAATCATTAATAGTTCGATGGATTTTGTTCAAAAGAAGACAGATGCCAAGGATGTTCAAAAGAGACATCTTCATGTAATTCTATAATTTTTGTATTGACTGCAACGTAATCTATTATATGAAATTGACATAGAAGAAATATGGAAAGATCTCTTTATTTCTGTGGCAAGTTGTGAATAATTATAGTAATGAGGTCAACATTTTTTATTTCTGCAAACATTTGATTTTCGCCAAAGAGCTATATTTTTTTTTTTAGTCAACGAGTAAACGATTTTTCTAAAACTTCAGAATATTACATCAAATTCGGACCTCAAGAAAACGTAAAAATGGTAGTAATATAAGAATAGCATAATAGTTTGAAGAGAAACACTTTTATGAAGACGTTTCTAGTACATATAATATAAACAATGTTATGAGATGGAAAAGTGACAATACATTCTTTGAATATCAGTAAAAATAATTGTTTTTAATGTATCCGTAATTTTTTCCATGTGTAATAGATATTAATGAAATAAAATTAAACATAGAATTTAATTCGATTAATTTTTGAATCAACTAAAACGATTTCCAGCCAAGAATATAAATAATAAAAATATGTAGCAAACATCCTGAAGTTCCATTTTACTATCTTTGTCGTTTGAATTTAATGTAAATATTCTGAAAATAGACTGGCGATTGTACTAAAAGCAGGTATTTTATTTTAAATACTAAACATAGCACTTTTAGTAGTTTAGTAAAAAGATTATTCCAAGTCATTCAATTTATTAAAAAAAACGAACTGATTTCTTATCTTGTAAATATTTTGTAAGAAGCGAAAAACAAATCACATCCACTCTTTTCACAGTTTCTTGCCTAACTGATCTAGCAATATCAGAATAGGTAAATAAAAAATTAAGTATTTGTGGCGAGTTATCGCTATATATAGCTTGTATATCAAATTCTACAATCCCAAATTCTTTTTCATATTACCATCATTTCTTCTATTAATATCATTTGCTTTAATTTTAATTAATTTTCTTGATTAACTTTTTAGATCGCAATGCTAGACGTGACAACAATGATCAATTACGATTATCTATTGAACACTCTCGAAGAATACATTGATTTGTTTTTATCAGTTATTTAATCATAAGGGAATATAAAGCGACGATGAAGTGAATAGTCCAAGCCGAAACAATTAATGATTTACTAATCTTTGACCCATTGATAATTTTGATAGCGGTTTTCTTAACACCATACGTTAGAAAGCGACGCGACATCCGCCGTCGCTCGCAATGCGAAGCGTAAAAGGAATTTGCGTCTCTACTCTATGAAAAAGCATGTAAAATTATACAAGGAGTTCGTGGAAATCACATTACATTTATACGTATAATAGAAATGACTGTATTTAGTGTAATTTTTATTTATTTCCTTTTACAATGCAGATTGCATCTGTTTTTTTATTATTGCATGTCAAACAAGAGGCACATCCTCATACCTTGAAGAGACGAAACATTTGGAAGACGTGGAGAATACAATTTAAAAAAACTGGCTTAAGATCAATCTAAAAGTATAGCCTCGAGATAATAAATATAAAAAAAAAAAAAACTTAGCTGTTTGGTGAATTTGAAACTGAACGCACAAATCCGTGTAAAATCCAGATTAATTCAAGTAAATATAGTACAGAAAAATCGCCAAGGTACACAATACGAATAAATTCTACGAAACGAAGTTCTCTCGGTTTTTTCTCGCCGAACTATTTCTGTGCCACGCGTATCTTTTCATCACAACTCGCGCGCCCTTTGTCAGACGAGATTGTCCATTGTTCGGCAAAAACGGAACGTTCGAGCGCTTCGATAAACACACTTGGGCTGCGGTCCATTTGACGTGGTCCATTACAAATACGCTGAAAAAAATTCTGGTTAAAAACTAACGAATGAAAAAAATCTTGTAGAATTGAATCAAATGTTCTGGTTATTACAAGTATTGAAGTATTATGCTTAATTAATTTTCTTATTTAATAAAGTATTCTATTATAATAATCAGAATTCTATCATAATAACAAGAATATTTGATCAATCCTACAAGATTTTCCGATTCGTCCGTTTTTAACCAGAATTTCTTTTCAGTGTGTGCCTCGGAGCCATTCTTCTTCTTCTCTCTTTTAATAAAAAAAAGTGTACCGCAGCCTTGGAGGACCGTTTCGCGCGTCCAACGATTTCAAAAAAGAGGGGAAAAAAAAACAAAATAACATCGTACCGTTTACCTCGCTGGGACGTGGATCCGCCGGAGAATCGAGAACTCCTTCGTCGAATCACTCCGTTCACCGCGTTCAACGCGCGAGCGGAACGACGGACGCGGTTCCGCGCCGCGGAAACCGAAGCGAGAGAGCGGCCGCGGCGGATCCCCGGGTAGACGCGATCGCGGTCGCGGACGCGAGCGACGAGACGAAACCGAGGCGAGAGGCGAGATCGAGACTGGGCCGCGAAAGAGACGGACGGCCGGCCGATCCTCGGCGCGCGCGGGAGACGGAGGCGGAGTCGCGCGTGTTTCGCGCTAACGCATCCAGACCGCCCTTCTCGACGCGCGCCGGCCAGCCCGCCCGCCGGCAATTCGCGTCTCGTCGCCGTCGCGTTGACTTTTTTTTCGTCCCTATGTCAGACGTCAAATTGTTTGAACGTCGACTCGCGGGATTTTCCAGACCTCGTTATTGTTTCTAATAATTTTAGAGCTTTTGAGGGAGAAAGTCGATTTCTCTCATTTTATCAGTTCTATCACTAACATTATTATAATGCATATTATATTTTTTTTAGTCCTTATGTTAGATGTCAAAATGTTTAAATTGTCGACTCGCGGGATTTTCCAGACCTCGTTATTGTTTCTAATAATTTTAGAACTTTTGAGGGAGAAAGTCGATTTCTCTCATTTTATCAGTTCTATCATTAATACATATAATTATAATGCATATTATAATTTTTTTAATCCTTATGTTAGATGTCAAAATGTTTAAATTGTCGACTCGCGGGATTTTCCAGACCTCGTTATTGTTTCTAATAATTTTAGAGCTTTTGAGGGAGAAAGCCGATTTCTCTCATTTTATCAGTTCTATCACTAACATAATTATAATGCATGTTATATTTTTTTTAATCCTTATGTTAGATGTCAAAATGTTTAAATTGTCGACTCGCGGGATTTTCCAGACCTCGTTATTGTTTCTAAAAATTTGAGAGCTTTTGAGAGAGAAAGCCGATTTCTCTCATTTTATCAGTTCTATCATTAATACATATAATTATAATGTATATTATAATTTTTTTAATCCTTATGTCAGATGTGAAAATGTTTAAATTGTCGACTCGCGGGATTTTCCAGTTTTTGCTATTGTTTCTAAAAATTTTAGAGCTTTTAAGAAAGAAAAACGATTTCTTAGGATTATTAATCCTATTATCAACATAGTAATACATATTATAATGCGATTATTTATATATGATTCTTGTTATAATTTTTAATTAATTTAAGCAGAGAGAAGAAAGCAATTGTGAAAAAAAATAATTAGAGTATCTAAAAAAATAAAAGATACTTCAGGATTAAATTTATAATAGCGTTTCACACATGCACTACTCTGTCTTTTTTTTTGTTCTATTCAAATAATATAATTTTTTAGACTAAATTTTTTCATTTTTATCTTAAAGTTAAATTCAATGTGGTTTTGTGATTAAAATAACCATCGTTCATCATAATTCATCTTTCACTAATTACGACTGGAAATATATGTCAATAATTGCTTTTCATTTAATGATACAAATCAATACAAGTGTCGTTTTGCCTTTACTACTCATTGAATGCTCAGAAAGATAGAACGATGTTTATATTGACTTATGTCATTGAATGGAAAGTACCCAATGTATTCATACATAAATCACAAACTCTTGAACTTAACGATTTTTATGATTTCTGACTGATAAGAGAAATCGTAGTGTCTTTTTCAGTTATTATCCAATATGCAGCAACTTGGCTACTTTTACAAACGTATGTATGCTGAACGATTTCAGTGGACGCTCGACATGCGAAAAAAAATCGTAACAGCTCGAATGTCGGTCGCGAATTATTATGTAAGTATGCTTACATCGCGTTTTGCGAGGCGCGTTAAGCAACGATTGTTTTACTCACTCACCGTTAAGGATCGATGTCAGGAAATTAAGGTCAAGAGAACGAGATCATGTCGTCGAAATTGCTGACTATCAAAGATATCGCGAATAGCATGCATATACGCGAATAAATACCACGAAGATACGATTATTCGGTAACAGAACGCCAAATTAATTCGATAATATTATGCTACCTCTAAACAACTATATTATAGCAAATCTCCAACACGGACAAATTTTTCACTTTGCTTTTACATTAGTAAAAATGAATGAATTGATATATTTTATTCTAATAACATTAGTATTAATATACGAAGGAGAAATTTAAAATTATTGTTGAAGAGCTCGGTAAAAATGAGATAACAAACGTATATTCAAATATAAGGACCAAGTAAAAATAAATTGTGAATATATTTTATTTTATAACAAATTTTAATCCCAACTGATCGAAAGTAAAGGGATTTTGACAAATTTTTATTGAAAGATGCTATAAATAAGTAATAAAAAACTCATCTTTTTTATTTAATATTTTTTAATCAAAATTTTAAAAGGTAGAAATGGAAAAAAAGAAAAAAGGGAGAAAGGAAGGAAAAACTGAAACAAACAAGGTTCTTGATAAAGAAAAGTTTCATTCTTTTATTTAATATCTTTTTATATCGAAATTTTAAAAGATAAAAATAGAAAAAAATAGAGACAAAAACCTTGATTAAAAAAACCTTTCTAATTTTTAACAAGAAACACATTTAAACAAAATTAATCTCTTTTCTTCCAATTATGTATAAAATATCTCGGTCAGATTGCAATCTCTACTTTTGCCGATTTTACTATGCCGATGTATCATTCCACGCAGGAAGGACGGGCATTAAAGAGTCGAATCGCGGAGGGAATGACGTATCGATAAATGAACCGGCAGCCGCAAAATGTCGCGTAAACGCGACGCAGAGGGTGAGGGAGAAAGAGCTGTAGCTGCGACGCCATGTTGGGGCGGCATCCGCGAGGCCGCTCGTCTCGCGCGATTGGTCGAAGGCTCGTTCCGAAACATCAATTCGGCGCGCACTCGTGCTCAGCCCCGACTCCTCGCGAAGCTTCGCATTCGATCCGCGAATCGCTGGCCGACCAGCGACGCGAGAAAGGAACGCGAATCCGCCGTTTAATGGCGAGCCTTCCGCAATTCCGCGGACGCGAACACTTTCCTGCCGCTTTCCTACACGCGGGATCTCGATTTAACCGAATGAGTCGATCGTTAATTCTGGATTGGCCAGAAGCGCGAGACTTCCAGCTTCGATGAATGTCACAACGTGAAAAGAGAGTTGCGCTCATATGATCTCGAATTATAATTTGAGAGAAATTTTGAAAATGAAAGTACAATTTCAAGTCTGCTCTTTCTAGCTGCATTACGTTCTTTATTTTGCAATTAAAATGCTATAGGAATATAAATAGATGTTGAAGAGAAACAAAGGAGAAAGGAAAGAGTACGAAAGTTTGGCTTATAGATAGAAAGAAAGAAATTTGAACTCTTATTTACGTCACGCGTATATTCAGTGTGTAAAAAATAAAAATCACTTTTCAAATAAAAAATCTTATATGTAACAAATAGCAAAAATTAATTTTACGTACGGAATTGCGGAGCTTACAAGAAATGTAAAATTAATTGTAAGATTTTTTAAAAATGGGATTCTGAGATTTTGAAAAAATTTATTTCACATTAAGTGCATTCTTGTTGAGGTATCTCATTGTCAGAAAGTTGTTTCATTCTACATTTACCGATAATTGTACATGTCATATGAGATAGATTTTTTAATGATACGTAATTAAATGTAGCATTCGAATTGAGATCTAAATTAATAATCACAGTCCAGATACATCTGAAAATTTGTGCAGGTTATGCACATGTGTATATTCATAATTTTTTATTATTCTATGTCCTACTACAAAAGTTTTATTGTACACATATGTATATTTTAATAAATCATACAAAGAGAGAACACACATAACATATTACTATTAGATAACACAATATTTCAAGAAACGAATCTTGAGATATTAAAGATTCGCGTGCACAAAGAAAAATATTACTTGTAAACGTTTGTCTAAAAATAGATTTCAGTTCCTTTTAACTTTCACAAGTCATTGAAACTGAGTTTACGCTAAAGTCAAATGGATCTTGATGTGTAATGTAGTTTATTGTAGAATATTTGCCGTTTGAAAGAATCCAAATTTTGGAAATAAACTGTATCACCTTATAGAAAGTAAAAAATATTGAGGCTAATAAATAAATTTTTTTTAATTAGTATGGTAGTATAAACTTTGTGCTGGGTCTAAAATGACTCGTGGACAGCCTATAAAGGTTGATAAACAAAGGAGGAAAGGATTGAGCAAATTTCGCGCGTCTCGTCTCAATCTCGTCTCAAACTCGCGATCCAGCTTCACTTCGGGACGAAGGATTTACAGGGGGATGGGGGTAAATCCACGGGAAATCGCGGATCACGCGAGTTTGGCGACAGGAAGGAAAACAAATGGGAACAACGGTGGTCAAGCGCGGCCGCGGATATTTTTCAGCTGCCTCATGGCCGGGTGCGCGATTTGTTGACCGAATGCTGGGACTTACGAACGCCGATGTTGCTGATATAGCGGGGTATTGTTAACCCGGCACAATGACCATGTTTAGCAACATTGACCGGTCGGTGTTCGATTGTTCGTACCACCCTCCCCTTTCCCGCCGCTGCGGTCGCAATTGCGCTATTGTCGACAAGTTGGTCCGCCGAGAACGGCGACCGACTCTTTAAACCCGATGTTCATTACGGACATTTACGGACATTTATGCTGCAATTCTGTAACTCTTAACGACAGTTCGTTGTCATTATAATGTCATTGGGCAACTTTTTTTATTATGTGAACGATATTATAACGATATCGAATTGTCGTTGAGAGTTACAGAATCGCAGCATTAATCTCTGTAATATACATGTAAAGTATAACTTTGAAGGAGATTCGATTCATGAGCTTGTTTCAAGTTCTGCGAGCTTCAAACAGAACAATGAATGAAGGGAAGATTATAATTGGATCTTTCTAATGCCTGTATTCATAGTCAGGCCTTATATTTAAGGCCTCCTTAAGTTCATCTTTAGATACTCTGTAGCCAATGAAATGATCCGTAGAGCATCTAAAGATGAATTTAAGGAGGCCTTAAATATAAGGTCCGACTATGAATACGGGTATAAGTCTTGTCCAGCTTTTCTAAAAAAAAAATAGTGCCATTAGAACAATTACTTTTGCCAATGGAATTATTTTGCGCAAATATAGACCTAGAATTTCCATTAAAATAATTATTTTTGTCCAAACATTAATCCTTCATCATTTTTTAATTTAAATTTATGTATTTGCGTTTATTAATCCTGTATAACTCAATATTTTTCATGTCTAAAAAGCGATAGAATGCAAACATTAATTTTTATAATTTCATAATTTTTCATGACATAGAAGGAGGAAATTTAAGATTTCTTTATACGAAAATCTGTGTAATCTTGCTCCAACTCTTTTGAGATCCAATTACACTTCCACGAAGAGTTACTTTTCGACAGCTCACGGGGACTCAAATGTGTTTGCATCTCTCGGCGCTTTCGAGCGAGTGGTTATCAAAAGGCGATAAATCGCAGCCACCAAAGGAGCCTTTATCCTTCGATCTGCTTATTATTTGGAGAACGGCCGGAGTAACGGGAGAAGGGAGTCCCTGTTTTGATTGGGTAATGTCAAAGCAAGCTGACCTTCTTGGCCTGAACATCTCCCTCTCCTTTTCCTTCTCTTTCTTTCTACCTCGGTCCCGTATTCGGGCTCATCCCCCGCAGTCGGTTTTACTGCCGTTTTATAGTCGTTTGTCGCGGCGAGGCGAGACAGGAGCGATTACCACGCGGTCACGTTCCGTGCGGGACGTTATAGCCGTGACTAGAAGCTCCTCGTCTCGCATACTCACGATACAGCGGTTGTTCCTCAGCATTAAATGCATTCGCATAATGGAATGACAACAACCAGAACATCAAGAAAGAGGAAAATCTATAAGAAGAGCAAGGAATTAGGAAGATTAGAAGACGAGAAATTTGGAAGAAGATACTGTAAAATAAGAGGAAATAAAAACTGTATAACGCAGACAACATCAAAAATATGTCAATTTGAAACGTCCATTAAAATAATAATTTTTAAACAAACATTAATTTTTTAAAATTTTATCATTTTAAAATTTACATTTGAATATTTATTTGCGTTCATTAACTCTTTATAACTTTTTTATGTCTAAAAAAATAATTATATAAACACGTAAAAGTAATTATACACACACCATTAATCTTCGAATAAACTTACAATAATCTTAGCTAATTACCTTAATTACTTATTATAAATAATAATTAATTATTTTTTAAACACCCTAGTAGCATATGTTATATTATTTTTATATGTTTCCTAAACGTTCTAATATTTTAAATACATTTCCTAAATGTATTTAAAATATTTTAAATACACACACACCAGATTAATGGTGTGTGTGTAAATGTATTTAAAATATTTTAAATACATTTTCTAAATGTATTTAAATCGAATTTAGGAATTGTATTTAAAATATTAGAACGTTTAGGAAACATATAAAAATAATATATAACATATGCTACTAGGGTGTTTAAAAAATAATTAATTATTATTTATAATAAGTAACTAAGGTAATTTAGCTAAGATTATTGTAAGTTTATTCGAAGATTAATGGTATATGTGTAATTACTTTTACTAGTTTATATAATTATTTTTTAGATGTAAAAAAGTTATAAAGAGTTAATGAACGCAAATAAATACTTAAATGTAAATTTTAAAATGATAAAATTTTAAAGAATTAATGTTTATTAAAAAATAATTATTTTAATGGACGTTTTAGATTGGTTTATATACGTTTTATATAATATTTTAAATACATTTAGGAAATGTATTTAAAATATTATATAAAACGTATATAACCATCATGTGCTACCTGGGCACTTTATTATAAAAAATACAGATTATAATTTAGAATATGATGTTACGTTGAATTGTGGCAAAAATAAACTAAGATTAAAAATACAGATATACATACATGACTGTGTGATTTCAAAGTTACGTGGCGCAGTGAGGCAACAAAGCACACTTTTTAAATTTGGTACACTGAAAAAAAATTCTGGTTAAAAACGGACGAATCAGAAAATCTTGTACACGGAGAGAATTTTCTTTTAAAATTTAGCCTAAAAATCATGGTAATCGTGGGATAACTAATATTTCGAAGATTTTGTAAAATCTCTCTGATTTATTCATATTTATCATAATAAAATTTAAAATCTGTTTGATTAATATTACAATCTGCTTGGTAATTTTTGTTGTATTTTTGTTGTATTTGTGTTGTAGTTTCACAATCTATCATTTTGGGTAATATTTAGTAAGTTTTTTTATTTTTATTTAGTTGTCTAATTATCTCACTCTTATCGCCAAACATGTTAAAATTTGTAGTGAATTTTACGGTAAAATATAACGAAAAATTCTCTCCGTGTAGAATTGATAAAATATTCTGATTATTATAAATAGAACTCAATACTTTATAAGTTACAATGCTCATAACTTATTAAATATTGAGTTCTATTATAATAACCAGAATATTTAATCAGTCCTACAAGATTTTCTGATTCGCCCGTTTTTAACCAGAAAATTTTTTCAGTGTAATGTTCTTTCATTCGCGCGTCACGTCCGAAATCCTTGCCGGTGCTCTTCGATTGATAAAGATTCCTCAATTTCGTGCATTCGTGTGTATCACGAACGGCCGGTCGAAGCGACGGCAGAGATTCTATACAAAGCCGAATACTATGAGCCTGCCAAATGGCGCGGAACGCAGGCGGGACATTGTCGTTCCGGCGCGCGAGGGGACCTCGTAAATTATTTGGAGCTAGACCGTGGCTCCCGTCCGGTGCGACGGCTTCATATTTTAGCGTTGCCACGAGGCGTAAATGTTTACGTTAAAGGCGACTCGCCGTCGCAAAATATTGCGTTATCCTTTACCCGCGACGGCCGTTGCGCTTGCACGCGCGAGAGCCCTTCTCGCCGCGGTCCGCCGCTCGTAAAAGTCCTCGCCTCCTCCTCCCTCGTTTCTTCCCGCCCACGTCGCGAGCGATAGATTGGGCCAAACAAATAACATAGGGCTCCCTTCACGAATAAGTCAATCGGGAGAGGCTCGCCGTCGAACGCAAGCACGTTCGTCGATTCGATCCGAGTCCAAAAGCGAGGCCGATTCACGGTTGCGGAACTCGTTTCTGATAAAGCGATGAGCCTATCTGAAATTATGAACGAATCAGATCTGTAATAGCAATCGTTAGCATTCGGATTAGATAGATCATTTAAATTATTCTATTCGCGCACTGAAAAAAATTCTGGTTAAAAATGGACGAATCAGAAAAATCTTGTAAGGTTGATCAAATATTCTGGTTATTATAAGAACTCAATATTTTATAAGTTCTAACTATAATAACCAGAATATTTGATCAATCCTACAAGATTTTCTGATTCGACCGTTTTTAACCAGAATTTTTTCAGTGGGTGCGATGCATTGTTAAATTTGTAGTGGCAAATTATACTCAATTTGAGTCATTTTTAACTATTCCATTGGTCGCCGCTGCTCCTACTCAATGTTTCATTAATTTTTAATAAAACTAGATAAAAGGAAGGTAAAATTTTAACTAGCATGGAAGTTAAATTAGATAAATTAACAACATATTGAATAAGGCTCACTCAATATGTCGCTAATTTTACTCATTGTTTTAGTTAAATTAATCGAATATTAAATAGGAGCAGTGGCAACCCATAGGAGTTTACAGTGTATGTCTTGGAAGATCTTTTTAAATCCGTACACACAGAAAAATATTCATTCTACAGACGAGAAAAGCAATTACTTATTTTATTTTGTTTAAGTAATAGTTTTCTTCAGCAAGGATATTTTCTTAACAATAGTTTAAGATATACTCGCTACAAGACTTATGATGACTTTATGATAAATTTGCAGGTATATAAACTTACTAAATACTTAGAACAAGTATATTTACTCGTAGGTAGTATATATTTTTCCGTGTGTAAAACTGGAATTTTAATCACGAAGAGCCTTGTTGCTATTAATAAATTAGGAAAAGGCTTTAAGTCTTTGTTTAAAACAATGCGATTAATATTATTTTTTAAATAAATTTGTCGATTCTAATTGAATCTCTTGACAAAATTACGCGTATAGTAAAAAATAAAATTTATGATTTTTGTGAAATTATATAGATAATTGGATATTTTAATTGAAGATTAGGTTGGAAGGAGTTATGCAAGAGTCACATGAACGTAGATTTAACAAAATTCTTAATTTTATAATTATTACATTCTCTATTCGTATTATACTCTATACACAAATATCGTATTGTAATTATTACAATATGACCTAATTGTTGACCTAACCGCGGATTATCTAAAATCGTCGGGAAATTGTCAGGATAATCAAACTGGGATTAATTTATCAAATAATATCTCTATTAATTTGTTAACATGATAATCTGTTATAGGATAGAATTACTAATTTCTTGTCTGTTGCATAGAACGGATTAGGTTATGACGAATTACAATGAATTAAAATTTGTTAAGTAATTCTTGAATTAATCGTCAATTTAATTAATTGAAACTCGATTGACTTCAATCCTATGGTGACTGCAACTTAATTGGTATTAATCTATTAATTTATGTTTTTTTTGTACTATTCTAACATGGATAAAATTGTTAATTTCTTGCGATTTAATACATGAAGAAAAAGATTAGAATCTAGAAAACCACAAATTATGTAGTTAAAAATTTTGCTTAGAAATAAGCAATTCATTAATTAATTCTATAATTATAACCTAATCGGAACTCTTTCAATCCTTATATCTTTCCTTGAGAATACAAAAGATACACAGAATGAGAGCGTGATCAATCAATCATCTAGCACTATCTAATTGCGCAAATTCAAAACACGACAATCGTTATTCAGGATTGGCGCGACATCTTTTGGCCAATATAAGTACTAATCTTTTAGCGCGAACATGGCAATTGACCATCTAGCGCCATCTAGTTGCGTGAATTTAAAGCACGGTGGATGTTGTTTAACATTAACGCGACATCTCTCGGTCATCAGAAGCACTTGATTATTCACGTGTATGCGCGTGTATGCCTCCATTGTTTCCTAACCTTTTAACTCAGCCAGTATCGCCAGCATTAAAAAATAATTAATAAGCTTTGTTGAAGAGAGAAATTCGTATTGTGTTAACATTGCGTTCAAATGAACGTGTGTTAACAACATGTTAACAACAAAGGTTTTTTTCAGAAAGACGAAGGGAGGGAATATATTTAAGGTACGTAGGCTAGTAGGTGTTAGTTAATCTTAAAATCTTTAAAAATTTTTGAAATAAACTCATACATTAATCATTTTATCGAAAACTTTAACAAAAATGACATAATTTTTATTTACTCTTATTAGACCGTCAGAGAACACTATCTCAGAGATGATATTTATTGTGGCTTTAAAACATGTACAAACTGCAAAGCAAGACCTCGGGACATGATATTGGATGAGGAAGAGGTCGGTGCAAAGTCTTCTTTGATTCCCAGCCCATATTTTCTTGTACTTGATACAAATATAATTCTGGATCAAGTAAGTATTATACTGATAATGTTAAAACATAAGTGCTTTCTGTCGAATTATCTAAAGTTTGATTTCTAATTATAGATAGACATACTGGAGGAAGACGTTGTCACCAATGTAATTATTCTGCAAACAGTACTGGAAGAAATTCGACACAAAAGTTCCACTGTATACAAAAAATTGAAGGCCATTATAGCAGATGCAAAGAGAAAATTTTTTGTGTTTATCAATGAACATCATCGGTATATATGCAATAATTGTTTATCATTATTTCATTTTCTAAAAAGATTTTATATTTCCTATAATGTTCTGCATTTGTTAACACTTTGTTTTTTCGATATGCTTTACAATATATTTTATGTTATACTGGATAATAACTATTTTACAATGTTACTTGTAGGGAAACTTATGTTGAGAGGGAACCAGGTGAAAAGATAAACGATCGTAATGATAGAGCAATACGAGTTGCAGTTAAATGGTACAATAACCATTTGAACGATAATGACGATAATATAAAAGTTGTTTTGATAACGGATGATGTAGAAAATAGAACACGTGCTGCTGAAGAGGGATTACTTGTCGTATCAAGTAATACATACTTGATTTTATCCTATTAAATTATATCATTTTGATACAAATATAATAGATGTATAAAATAATATATATCTTTCTCTGCAGTGGAAGATTATGTTGCGTCGTTGGAAAATTCAAGTTTTTTGCTGGATAAATTATGTAAACGTTCTTACACTTTGGATATTCAAGGCCCAGAATTATTTCCCTGCCATCTAACACCCACAGAAGTACACGAAGGCATATTATCTGGGAAATTGTTGCAAGGATCATTTTTGCCGTCAAGAGAAAATTTTCTTGAAGGAAATGTGAATGTCGAAGGAAGAGAGAAACCTGTAAGATACATTGTTTGGGAATATTTAAAGCTAGTGTTAATATTGTTTTAAAGAAAAAAATTATTGAAGCTATTTTGAAAAACTAATTATGAATAATTTATTTAAAATCGCTTAAGACAAAAGTTGTTGTAAATCTTTCTTTAAATTTTAATGAATATATAAATATGCAATATAACTGTACTGTGAATGAAACTGTTGTACTGAAACTTTAAAAATTAAATTTTTCTCACTAGATTCTAAGATTTTCAAAACTTTCGTTACTTATTAAGCATTATAAATTGCTGAATTTTTTCTTAAATTCGAATATGTATGTAATAATCTTTTAAAAGTATCGTTATTTTTATTATTTTATTTTTACTGTCTTAGATATTTGTGCAAGGACGATCTCATCTCAATAGAGCAATCGATGGTGATATGGTCGCAGTTGAACTCCTGCCAGATGATCAATGGTCATCACCCAGTGAAATTATTTTGCAAGATGAAGGTGTGGATACTAACGAAGAAGTCTTAGAAGATGAGAAAATACTTCGCAAACAGAGCTCTTCAAAAAAGCAGGAGAAAATACCGACGGGCAAAATTGTCGGTATTATCAGGAGAAAATGGAGACAATATTGTGGAATACTGCAACCGAGTGCGATTAAAGGAGTAAAAATCTTCTATATTATGTTATAATCATTTTTTTATATCTATTTTATTATATATTTTGATCTTTTGTCATTATCATTGTGCACTAGAATGTAAGGCACTTGTTTGTTCCGGCCGAAAGAAAAATTCCGAAAATAAGAATTGAAACTAGACAAGCTGAGATACTGAGTAAGCAAAGAATTATTGTTGCACTGGATTCATGGCCACGGAACTCGAAATACCCGCTTGGCCATTTTGTACGAGCACTTGGTAATATAGGAGACAAAGAGACAGAGAATGAAGTATTGCTCTTGGAACATGATGTTCCACATAGCCGTTTTTCTGATGCTGTTCTTAGCTTTCTTCCAAAGTTGCCATGGATCATTACAGAAGCGGTACGTGCACATGTTTGGTCTACAATTCGTTGTATTAGCTAATCATTTCAAATTATTAATTGCATAATAATTTAACTATGCGAATATAAATAATTAAATGAACAATGTAGCTATACAGAATTGCACAGAAAGTATAAATTATAAAAAGTAATAGATACGTAACATAATATACATACATACATATGTATATAAATTTTTATAGGATGTTGCTCAAAGAGAAGATCTGCGACATCTAGATATCTGTTCTGTGGATCCGCCAGGCTGTACAGATATTGACGATGCATTACATTGCAGAAGTTTACCAAACGGTAATTTTGAAGTCGGTGTACATATTGCAGACGTATCCCATTTTATAAGACCTGGGACTGCACTGGATAAAGAAGCAGCATTACGCGCTACCACTGTATATCTTGTTGATAAACGAATTGATATGGTTCCAGGTAAGATAAACAACGCTTTATTTTAAGTAACATTGTAGTTGCAACGTAAATTATATAACAAAATATTTTTTATTTCAGAATTGCTTAGCTCGAATCTTTGTTCCTTACGAGGTAAGGAAGAACGATTTGCGTTTTCTTGTATATGGGAAATTGACCGTCATGCAAATATAATCAGTACGAGATTCTGCAAATCTATAATTTGCTCACGTCAAGCAATGACATATGAGGAAGCTCAATTGAAAATTGACGATGCCACTCAGCATGATGCTATCGCGTTATCATTGAGAGGATTAAACAAATTAGCAAAGAAATTAAAAAAGAAACGTTTAGAGAATGGGTATGATTATCCAGATATAATTAATCATTTTTCACACAACAAATTAAATTTTTAATGTTAAACAATTTATTTTCAGTGCTTTAACTTTAGCGTCACCGGAAATACGTTTTCAAGTGGATAGCGAAACGCACGATCCCATCGATGTGGAAGCAAAGAAATTAAGAGAGACTAATTCTATGGTGGAGGAATTTATGCTTCTTGCAAACATTAGCGTTGCTGAAAAAATAGTGGAAGAATTTCCGGAATGTGCTATGTTAAGAAGACATCCCGAACCACCACAAAGTAATTTTGAACCGTTGATTAAAGCTGCTAAAAATCAGGTACTACCATTTAGAGTTTTAGATAATTCTATGCTATGTAATAAAAATACGTCAGATTTAAAAATTAAAAAAATTGAAATAAGTTTTTTCGATTTCTGGATTTAAATAAGGAATTTGAACTATTGCCAATATTATCAGTTACTTTATTATTTAATAGATTATTTATTAAAATTGATTTTACAGGGTTTTACTATTAATACAAATACTGGTAAGGAATTAGCTCGATCACTGGAAGAAACTAAAAAGGAATCAAATCCTTACTTCAACACAATGTTAAAAATATTAGCTACGCGATGTATGTTGCAAGCGGTATATTTTATTAGTGGGATGCAGCAAGCAGAAGAATTTAAGCATTACGGATTAGCGTGCCCGATTTATACACATTTCACATCTCCTATTCGAAGGTAAAGTTGAAAGTTATTAAAGGATGTTATTATTAAATTAATTTGAATTCATGTTTTTTTAATATATTTTACAGATATGCGGATATAATTGTCCACCGACTTTTAGCTGTATGTATAGGTGCCGATGCGACTTATCCAGAACTACTGGATAAAAAGAAGAATCACTTGTTATGCCATAATCTGAATTATCGGAATCGAATGGCGCAATATGCTGGCCGAGCATCGGTCGCACTTCACACACACGTTAGTAGATTTATGAAGATTTCTTAATGCTGCTATTTAATACTGCGATGTGGAATATTATTTAATTAATAAAAAATTCTAATAATTTTATACGTTTCAGATATTTTTCCGCAACAAAGTTCAAGATGAAGAAGGCTATATTCTTTTTGTACGAAAAAATGGTTTGCAAGTACTTATACCGAAATATGGTTTGGAAGGCACTTTATATCTTAATAATTCTTCGTCTGTCACATTCACGTACAATTCAGAAGATCAATCCCAAACCTGCGGGGATGTCGTATTTCGGGCATTTGATCCTATTGTTGTACAAATGAGTTTAGACAGATCTAATGTTCAACATGAAAAATTATTCTTTAAACTTGTAAAACCAGAGGTAAGCAAAGAGTGGCATGCGAAAATAAGACATTGATACATTTTTAATGTTCTATTGTCCGATTATAGATCCCAGATTTCAGCATTCCTCCATTAAATACTGAAACTATTACCGCTACTGAAGAAGATTCCACTGTAAAGGAAATGTTGAAACGAAAGTCAGAAATTCAAGAGTTAACCAATGTTCAGGACAAGAAAACCGGAAAGAAAAAGAAAAAAAAGAAGAATTAAGAATGATTTTGTAATGCGAATTATGTAATAATAATATACGCATTGATTTTTATAAAAATTGTATATTTTCTACTTTTTAACATTATTTACAACTTATAAAGTCTTTATAACAAGACAGAAAATTTTTAATGAATTGTTCAATATTCCCACAGGAAACTTACGTACACAGTTGCACAGACATAAATGCCTGATATTTCTCATTGAAATACTAATTCATGTTTTTCTTTTTATAAACTTTTTTATTGCATTAAATTTGATAAGCGATAAATTAAATCTGTAATGAGACATATAAGCGACATTTGAAAGCTAAAACGAAAAATGAATGAAAAAATAAAAAAGGAAAATATGTTCACTTGGCTTAATTGATATGAAAGAGAATTTGATAGGTCTTTGACAGTAAAAACTTTAAAACTGATAAAAATAAGATTAAAGTGTAATCAATGAGTTTAGTAATATGGATTCAGTTATATGCAACATACTGAAATGTGATGCATTTCTTATATAAATACTGTAAAAACTTATGGATAGTATGACCAAATCTTAGATCATATTATGTATAAAATTAATTTAACGAGGGCAGTCTCAAGTTTGCTGAAATGTCTATACAGTATCAGATAAAAAAAGAAATTAATTTAGAAATACATTTTACATTCGACTAGCGCACGATAATAAATAATTAAAAAATTACTTAGTACCGATACAAAGTAAAGAATTGTTTTTCTTAGAATAATTCAATGAGAGAATGCTTGAGCAATATGTCGAATAAATTTGTGGCGCTTCCGACTGCGACATAGTACTTGATGATCCTCTGAAAAAAGTAGGCAATATATAATATAAATGAATCTAAGGTTGAGAAAAAAAGAGGATTAAACATATACCCATTTAATGTTTTGATGAAATCTTGAGTAGGCCACAATCGTACGATTCCATCTAGGCTTGCACTGGCAATGTACTGGCCATCCAAACTCCAGTCTACATTCATCACTGTATCTTTATGGCCTTTTAGTTCAGTCAGTAAACTATTAGATGCCAAATCCCATATAGATATGGACTTGTCATCGCCTGAATAACATAATTTTCATTAAGGAACAATTCATTAGATATAATTTCATAAATATTTATATATTTTTTTCAATTACCTGCAGCAGCCAGATATTTGCCATCTGGACTAAAAGCTAAGGAGTAAATGGTTGATTGCGCTCCAACGTACACTCGTAGTAAATTTCCATCATCTTTCGACCATAGTCTTATCGTTTTGTCAGCGGAACCAGTCGCTAAGTATCTTGCGTTTGGGTGAAATTTTATGCTCTGAAATAGAAAATACATAAATTCAATCATGTTATACTAAACTAAATATAGGTTATAATTATTAAAAAACACATACATTAACATCTAGAAAATGACCAGCAAATATTCTTAAAGGAAAAGTTCTGTCCAATGACCACAATTTTGCAGTTCTGTCGTGTGAACCGGTAGCAATGTATAAATTGAACACACTGGTATCCATGCACCATATAGGATAACTATGACCGCTGCAACAAGAAAAAACATTGTTAGAAATCACACATATTTCATTCTATACCATATATTGCATATTATTTTGTATGATTTATCTTTTTAAATTCAATTCTATTCTAGAAAAATTGAGTCTACAGAATAAAAAATTCACTGAAATTAACGGAGGCCTTGATTTAAAGGTTTACTTTGAAATTAAATTTATCTTTATAATTTATAATTAAAAATTTATCATATAAAATGAAAACAAGTTACAAGTTACATTTCGATACTTAATCTTCACAAATGTTTAGGCTGCACAAGAAAAGAATTTTAAAGAAATAGGTTTATTTACCTATATATTGATGTACATGAATAGTCATTGAGTCTCCAAGCTCTCATATCCTTGTCGCTTGATACAGAAAGGAGAATATCTACCTCTGGAATAAATCTTAAATCGTGCACTATATCCGTGTGGCCCCTTAATATTATCGCTCCTGCTTCACTTCTTCTGTAAAATTTTGTAATTTGTTTCACAAAACATTTATCTCAAATTAAAAAATGATGTATAATTAAAACTTACACTGTGCTTTCTTGCTCATTAAATTTATAAAATGGTGATATATCACAGGCAGACGGAACACACGTTTGCTTATTTTTTGTTTTAACCAGGACTGTTTCACCTATACCCCACAAACGTATTTCAGCTGTACTAAAACCTACAGCTAATTTATCCATCTTAGGTGCAATAAGACCGCAACTTGCACTGCAATAATATATAAAGAGATACATTAAACATAAGTAATGCCAAGACTCACGAGTACAGTCAAAGCTCCTCATTTGAGGGTTCAGTATTTCAAACCGTATTCACTGTCAAAGTTTGTAATTTTTCTTTTCATAGTCAAAATTTCAATTATACTTTATCTATTAATAAATAAAATATTTTTTGTAAATTCTTCATAAAAATTGATCTCTCTATTGAGATCTATTGAGAGAAGTCCAATTTTTAAAAGAAAGAAGAAACAATAATCGAGAATATAAGCTTGAGTTCAGAAGCCTGAAAAATGCCACAAAACAAGAAATTACCAAATTTTTTAAACCAATTTCTAATTAACTATCTATTAATAATTAAATTTGTTGGAATTTTAATAATATGGATTTAGGAAATATACAATTATATTGAGCATTAATTATGTTGACTATTAATTGGAAAAAACCATCTTTTTTTAATATTTTTCATCTTTAATTTTCTTAGAATATATCCTCTATACTTGGGATGATGTGTGACTCTGTGCTAACAATTATGTTGACTGTTAATTGGAAAAAACCATCTTTTTTTAATATTTTTCATCTTTAATTTTCTTAGAATATATCCTCTATACTTGGGATGATGTGTGACTCTGTGCTAACATGAGTGATTAGTAACGGAAGGGTCCTGGGTTAGCATTATTATTATATCCTCTATACTTCCATAGATTTTATCAAACCGTGTTCACGTTTTACATATTCATAATATTTTGGTAAAATCTATCTCCTGCGAATAAGGAGCTTTGACTAGGATTATTTGTTACTTGCTTTTCTATAGCATTCTTGACTGTAAATAATCTTAGTGGTTGATGAGCATTATTCTGTATCAATCGTATAGCTTCCTGTAATTCTCTCATTTCACGATCCACACCAGTACCAGATGGTTGTTCCATATGGCCATTAATACTTGCTTCATATCTCTGACTTTTCTCTTCAGGTACTTCTCCATCCATTTGAGGGCTGTCTGCCTTTCTGATTATTGTAATGTGTGTATTTATAATCTATACAAAATTATAAGAAATTACAGTTGTTACAAAAATATTAATTTTATTTTAAATGAACATTTAAAAATTAAAATAGCTTTTCAACATTAATTATATTTTTTAAAATTGATATGATTAAAAATACTAATCTTCAGCAGATAGAAGATATACTTAAATTAATTATATATTACCTGAATTAATATTATATGTCCATATTTGGTAAGATATTGTCTCAAACAAATATGAGCCGACTCGGACAGGTCTACTTTATACTTTCTAGTTCTAAATGCATTTACTAAAGGTCTCAATTCAATGTCTTGCACCGAAAATACACTGGATAACTCTTCTAAAAAGTCTTTCTCCGTTTCACTAACAAACTCATTCTGATGGGTCTTTAAGAAATCAGTAGCAGCCTCTCGATTACCCGTATGTAGCATCTCTAAGTAAAGATGACAAAATATCGGATACAAAAGTCCTTGCAATTCTAATCTTATTACTTCGTTCAGTATGGCATTCATCCATTTCTTGAATCTAAAAGGAGGATAAGAATTATAGCATCTTATAATTCTCAAAATCACCTTGTTATATGTGCAAAAAATGGCATTTACATCAATGTCAACTTTTCAATATAAATCTCAATCTTAAAATTAGATTTCCACTTAAAAGTGATTTCATATCTTGGAAATGGTAAAATTTCGATCATCTTCATGTTTTAGGTTTCTGTATAAGATAAAGAACACTGAATAAACAAATTATAGAAACAGAAGACCCGCACATTTCATACATAACAGAAAACATTAAAAATAGACATAGTACACATCGAATTTTCAGCTCTCTCTAAAGCAATTCGCAGTGAAGATTCTACTAACATTTGTGATATTATAATTAAAAATTTAAAGCTTTACAATTGATAGAATTTTTGATATTCGTGATGTTTAATCAGACAAGCAAAACGTCTCTCTGCAGCTGGATCACGTCGTGCGAAAGGATTCGAGGAGTCACATAAAACCGTACCGCTGATAAGCCTGATTCCCCGCGACGGTGTCAACGGAAATGGCTCTGAAAACGATCGAATTCTCCTGCGAGGTACCGCACTCCGCGGTCGCGCTCAACGTCGTCTGTTCGCTATTCTGACAAAACAACAATTGATCGCCCTTGCGGTAAACGTCGTTCTCCTGGAAAAACAGCGATGGGAGGTTATGGTAGCACACGCTCATTCATGGCGAACCACGCGCGGCGTGTAACTCCGACGAGTCTTCGCGGCACCGCACCTGATAGTGACGCCGTTTCAGGTAAGACTCGATCGTCGCGTTGATCACCTCGCTCTTCATCCGCTTCATCTTCATCGAGGCCCGGCGGCGACGATGAATTCCGCGACGGTGCCCCCCGAACCGGGATTCCGTTAACGGAGATGCGTGACAGGATCGCAGGGCACAAACACCCCGCCTGCGGGCCTGGGGCGGGGGGCGGGGGAAGGAAAAAGGAAAAGAGAGGTATGCGTGTTTGTAACGGCATACGCCATAGACGTATAAACGTAATATATGTAGACCGCCGCACTGCCTACATATGTGCTGCGTTTATACCAATATGTCCATTTCTACCAATGTAGATTAACTTTAATTTCGGTTTAATTTACTTTTCATTTTTTTCTAATTCTTAGGATTAAAAAAGATGTAAAGTAAGTTAAACCGAGATTAGTTAATCTGCATTGGTAGAAATGGACATTAGGGATGTGCGATGTTGACCAATTAATTGAAACGTTTGATATTTTTTATATATTATTAACTATCGATGTTTTGGAGATCCGATATATCGATATTTGATTTTTTTTTTGTGAATAACGAAAGTCTATTTCATTGGCTACGTTCAGCAGAAAAAGCTGCTTTGAAACTGTTGTAAAATTCGCGAATTTCATTGGTATATACTCTTAGATTTTACCAAGATCAAGAGCATACGCCAATCAGATTCACGATTTTTACAACAGTTGTAAAGCAGCTTTTTCTGCTGAACGCAACCATTATCTGTAAGCTTGCAAACAAAAGTAAAAAAAGTTCTAAAATGTTAAAAATTGTTTAGACGTGCTAACAACTTCAGAAACGTTCTGAATGACGGGTTTATGGCGTCAAAAATGCTTTTTCATATAAAGCTGGTTGGATTCAGAGTTTATCTTTTTCTTTTTAACGTGGAAGACATTAGAAGGAGAAAGATAAACTCTGAAAGCGATCAAATTCACATGTAAAGGCATTTCTGACGCCGTGTGAACATCTAACAAGTTTATGTCACGTACACTATAGATTTTAAATACTGGCAATCTATAGTTTATGTCACATTCACTGTAGATTTTCTGTCTCAAGGCTTCTCCGGATATATATATTTTTTATTTGGATATATACCCTTAATATTTATTCCTATTTTTAATATTTTTTTCTATTGTGCACAGAGCTTTATTTCATCAGCTTGCTTATATTTCGCACATGCGTGATTCGCGCATTTGGTTGCGTTCGGAAACTACACCTGAAACGGTCTCAAGTATCACTTAAGCCTGTATCAGACTACGAATTGAAATTGAGATTAGATTGGAATTTCACCAATCAAAAAAATTACTTCATATTAACTTTGTTCTAATTGACTGAATTCCAATTCAATCTCAATTTCAATTCGTAGTCTGATACAGGCTTTAGCCTTGTTTAATAGCGTTTTCGATTTACCGACTCAACCCGATTCCGAGTCGGGTCGAGTCAGATCATAAGTTTGATTTAAATCTTGTGTCCATGATCCGAGAACTCTGTACGAGTTCTAGTTCCGAAAAACGTGTAGCCAATAAAATTGTCACTTTTCCGTAAAAACTGCACTTTGATTGGCATACGGTTTATGACTTTCTTTTGACTAATATTATAATATAATGACTAATTTGCCGACTTGCCGATTTTGCAGAGGTTTTCGATGCCGAGAATTCATTCATTCTCACCTAACCTCTCATTTAAATAATTTCTTTTAATAATTTTTATGATATTCTGTGTATTAACGTGATAAATCTTATTCTATCATTTAATTCTATCTGACATTAAAATACTTAATTAATTTAATTATTGTCAGATTCATTAATTATTACAGAAATGTTCTAGAGCATTGTTGTATTTTCTCGTCAATAGATTTCCACATTACCCATGAGGTACTATTGTTAATGCGTTTTTTTTAAAGTGGTTTCCCCAGTAGGCCTAATCCACTTGGAGGGGAAGGAGGAGCGGGCGCGCGGCGGAGTTATCACACATCGAAGATACGTTGCAGCGGTACTAAGTACGCGCACGCGTCTTCGCAGGTATACCCGTTACGTACACCGTCGGGAAAGGAGGAACGGGCGCGCGGCGGAGTTATCACACATCGAAGATACGTTGCAGCGGTACTAAGTACGCGCACGCGTCTTCGCAGGTATACCCGTTACGTACACCGTCGGGAAAGGAGGAGCGGGCGCGCGGCGGAGTTATCACACGTCGAAGATACGTTACAGCGGTACTAAGTACGCGCACGCGTCTTCGCAGGTATACCCGTTACGTACACCGTCGGGAAAGGAGGAGCGGGCGCGCGGCAGAGTTATCACACATCGAAGATACGTTACAGCGGTACTAAGTACGCGCACGCGTCTTCGCAGGTATACCCGTTACGTACACCGTCGGGAAAGGAGGAACGGGCGCGCGGCGGAGTTATCACACATCGAAGATACGTTACAGCGGTACTAAGTACGCGCACGCGTCTTCGCAGGTATACCCGTTACGTACACCGTCGGAAAGGAGGAAGCGGGCGCGCGGCGGAGTTATCACACATCGAAGATACGTTACAGCGGTACTAAGTACGCGCACGCGTCTTCGCAGGTATACCCGTTACGTACACCGTCGGGAAAGGAGGAGCGGGCGCGCGGCGGAGTTATCACACGTCGAAGATACGTTACAGCGGTACTAAGTACGCGCACGCGTCTTCGCAGGTATACCCGTTACGTACACCGTCGGGAAAGGAGGAGCGGGCGCGCGGCGGAGTTATCACACGTCGAAGATACGTTACAGCGGTACTAAGTACGCGCACGCGTCTTCGCAGGTATACCCGTTACGTACACCGTCGGGAAAGGAGGAAGCGGGCGCGCGGCGGAGTTATCACACGTCGAAGATACGTTACAGCGGTACTAAGTACGCGCACGCGTCTTCGCAGGTATACCCGTTACGTACACCGTCGGGAAAGGAGGAACGGGCGCGCGGCGGAGTTATCACACATCGAAGATACGTTACAGCGGTACTAAGTACGCGCACGCGTCTTCGCAGGTATACCCGTTACGTACACCGTCGGGAAAGGAGGAGCGGGCGCGCGGCGGAGTTATCACACATCGAAGATACGTTACAGCGGTACTAAGTACGCGCACGCGTCTTCGCAGGTATACCCGTTACGTCGGAGTTATCACACATCGAAGATACGTTACAGCGGTACTAAGTACGCGCACGCGTCTTCGCAGGTATACCCGTTACGTACACCGTCGGGAAAGGAGGAACGGGCGCGCGGCGGAGTTATCACACATCGAAGATACGTTACAGCGGTACTAAGTACGCGCACGCGTCTTCGCAGGTATACCCGTTACGTACACCGTCGGGAAAGGAGGAGCGGGCGCGCGCAGAGTTATCACACGTCGAAGATACGTTGCAGCGGTACTAAGTACGCGCACGCGTCTTCGCAGGTATACCCGTTACGTACACCGTCGGGAAAGGAGGAGGGCGCGCGGCGGAGTTATCACACATCGAAGATACGTTGCAGCGGTACTAAGTACGCGCACGCGTCTTCGCAGGCATACCCGTCACGTACACCGAGGGAAATTAGGAAGGGTACGTTAGCTTCCCCCGAAGGGTACTGAGCCCTCCCACCACGTCAAGGTCGTACCCATGGGAGGGAATATTTTATTTTGTATTTTATTTTTGTACAATATGATCGTATTTCGGTACACGAAACTAGCCGCTACCTGCGTGCTCTACGGTCGGTCAACGCTCGGAACGCTTGGTACGCAGTGGTACGTACGCAGCAGTTCTGTCGCGCCAAGAGCGCGGCCTGGCGCGGCCGGCCGTCAGCCGGCCGTGCTGCCTACCGCTGTGACGTCACAGCACTCTTTGGCGGCTCGAGGCAGCCAGCGGCGCGCCGGCGTATATACCAGTACGGCGCTGTGACGTCACAGCACTCTACGGCGGCTCGAGGCGGCCAGCGGCGCGCCGACGTATATACCATGTACGGCGCTGTGACGTCACAGCGCGCCTGCGGCGGCTCAAGTCGGTCGGTGGCGAGCGCGTAGGCACGCAAAAAACATCTAAATAATTTTTACGATTCTACAAAAACTGTGAGACAAACATACGCTGAATTTTTACGACTTTAAGCCTGGCGTCCCATGGAATTTATTTCCCGCGTAACCAATCAAAAGCATTATTCGAGAAATAAATAACATAAAACGTTATGTGATTGGTTACGCGAGAAATACATGTCATAGGACGCTAGCCTGACAGGAAGTTACTCAACGCAGTCGCAGTCAGTACAGCCAGTTTAGCTAAAAAGATCAGACTTATAGCGTTTTCGATTTACCGACTCGACCCGACTCCGAGTTATATAAGTTCGATTTAGAGTCGTCTGCTACGTATGTACATACATACATACATACAATCGAACTTATGATTTGACTTGACCCAACTCGGAGTCGGGTCGAGTCGGTAAATCGAAAACGCTATAACATTCGACCAATAACAAGAATAAAATGATACAAGGGTCCACTCGAGTGGTGTTTACGAACGCGCAGCCCTGGACTAACCTATCGCAAGCGTGAGAGATGCCAACGCTGTATCCTGTATCACTGCTACTGGATGGATGAATGGATCGACTCGATCCTCTTGACATTTGTTCGATGCTCATTTCTCCATATGTTAGATTTTCCTTTGAATTTCTGTTCACCACGTAAGTTTTGCGCAAGATAAATGATAACGATTAATTTAACTGAAGACAAATTATACGTTCTTCTGTTGCAGCGAGAATCTATTTCTGTAAACGTATTAAGAATTCTCCACGAGGTTAAGATCATGCAATAGCTCACGTCAGTTGCCTAAGAAGACATAACGGTAATAGAACTTGACTTTTAAAAGAATTCTGGGAATCCTTTATTTCAGGAACCCCAGAAATGTATTGTACAATGTTAAATTTTAGTATTTTATCTGTGTGTGCAAGAGTTTGCTCTGATAATTTATTAATATGTTTACATTAATCATAAAGATATTTTAAGAGAATTTTTTTAAAGTTAGAGACAAATGTGTTATAGAAGTATATGAATTTTTAGAAAAAGTAATGGCATCCAGATCTAATAAGGCCACTTCTGCCGGTGATGATCGAGAGACCAATCTACTATCGTCTATAGAAGATAAGCATTATGACTTAATTGATGAAAGGGGTGATCATGGTTCATTGAATAAGTTGAATGTACAAGAAATCACGAAGGAATGGCTAGCTACAGAATCTGGGCACAGTTTACCGCAATCAGATTCTCAATCAATGGTACAGTCTTCATGTACGTTATCAACGATAATGAGCACAAAGGATGATGATGATAGCAAGAAAAGCGTTAAATCTTCTCTTGATGGCGAAATAATTGTTATTAATGAAGGTAATTATTGTATTATGCATACCTTCAACATTTATCACACATATGCAAAAGAAATTAGAATTATTATGGACACTTATATTAACATCAGGCTGTTGAAATCAACTCGACAAGCGTGTCCTTGGTTGTGAGCAATGCTAGGAAGTAGTTAATGTTGTAAGGTTTCACACTTTGTGTGTGAAACCTTACTTTTCATTCTTTTTAATCTAATAATGAATCAGCCATTGCTGTGCTGTTATACTATTAGTGGTATACTATTGCCTCAGTAGTGTTTTCAAAAAATGCCAGTAATACAGAAACAGTATAGAAACAAAAAAAAAGTTTTAAAGTTTCAAGGTACTATTATTATTTTGTTTTTATACTATTTCATATTTATTTTTATTTTTTTTCTTTATACTATTAATCCATTATTTAGGTGTACGTTTGCCATGTACTTATAGAAAATATTGGATTTAATATAGATTCCAATGTCCAAAATAAGGAATGTAACACTGATGATACAGCAAGCGAGCTGCCGAGAATAAAGGAATATGATCCTTCTATTGATGACGCATTACCAGAAACTGTGACATTGTTAATCATGCCAGACGGAGGAAAGTTATACTTAGTGGGAACTGCACATTTTAGTATTGAAAGTCAAAATGACGTGTCAAAGGTAAGGTTATATGTATGCTTGTCCTATTGAAATAAAATCTTGATTAATTTTAATTATATATTTAATGTACATGTGTTGTTATATTGATAATGATACTATTTTCTATTTTATTAAAGGTCATACAGGCTGTGCAGCCTCATATAGTTGTGGTTGAACTATGTAGAGCTAGAGTTGGTATATTACAACTTGATGAAGAAGTTATGTTTCGTTATGCTAAAGACATCGATTACAGTGAGTTTCTGTATATTTGTATAATTCTCTAACTACTCCAACTATGTTGGCATATTGTACTACTATTTAATCTATTTACAGAAACCATTATGGATATCATTAAGAAGGAAGGACTGTATGATGGTTTAATACACATTTTACTGCTAAGAATGGCAGCTTATATCGCCAAGCAACTTGGTATGCCACCCGGTGGGGAATTCCGAAGGGCATTCGAGGAGGTCAGTATACAATATTAGAAATTTTGTTATCTGTACTGTAATTAATTCATGATTGTGTAATTTAGGCAAAAAAGGTGCCAAATTGTGTTGTTCATCTGGCTGATCGACCAATTAATATAACGCTGCAACGTGCGATACGATCGTTATCCTGGTGGCAGACTATAAAATTAGGATGGCATATGGCAGTAATGAAAGATCCCATTACCCAAGAGGACGTTGAACTCTGTAAACAACGATCGATGCTGGATGAAATGCTCGCCAGCATGAAGGAGGAATATCCAGTGTTGGGAGAAGTATTTGTAAAGGAGAGAGATATTTACTTGACGAATTCTCTGCAGTTGGCCTGTCTGCCTCATGTCTGCACTAATTACACCTTTGAACCAGCGCGCGTCGTAGGAATCGTCGGTTTAGGGCATATACCCGGCATTCTTGAAAATTGGGGTAAAGTCAAGCCTGCCGATATAGCACCTATTATGAGGTAAATATGAAAAATGTTGCATAACGCAGTTACATATATAAAATGTTATGAAATGTTTTTAAAATGAAAGCATCTACAGAGCTATAACTCGTATATTTTTTTGAACGATTTCTACGATTTGTAGACGATTTGATTAAAAATAAAGTTCAGGAGTTCTTTTATATATTAAACTAATCTCGTGTCAAATTACATTATATTAAATCTTTTACAGAGTACCACCACCATCGTTGTCGGGTAAAATTCTAAAATTGACTATTAAGGCATCTGTACTTGGTGCTGTAATTTATGTAGGCTACAAAATTGTAGCTGTACCCGCTGTCATGACGTTTAAATGTCTTCAGTCATCGGTTCAGGGACTTCTACAGGTTGGTGCCGCACGATAGGGTTACTTGGTTACTTAGTTACTTTATTTATTTAAGAAAAATCCCTTTCTTAATTATAAAACAATTTTCCCCTTTATCTCGTGCTGCCTCTTCGTCCCCAAGAGTCTCTTGGATTTTTTTGGATATTTTTATTGACATATAATTACGGTAAGCATGGAAGCGAATGCTTCTACCGATGAGTACGAACATACTGTAGCGGATGTTATGTATGTAGTAAGTAATATATCAGGGCCTGGGATAGATACAGCCGATTTTGAAGCAGAATACGTGGTAGGTTGCTCATGTGTAACTGAATGTCATAATTGCTCGTGTACACGTGGTTCTGCTAATTATTCTAATGCTCGAATTATTGATGAAAAATTAACCGGCCCAATATTTGAATGCCATGCTTATTGCAAGTGTGGACCAAATTGTGGAAATAGATTAATACAGAATGGTCCGTTAAATTGTTTAATTGTCAAAGAAGTCACTGACAAAGGATTCGGTCTTTTCACGAATAAATTAATAAAGAAAGGTCAATTTATTTGCGAATACGCTGGTGAAGTGATAGGTCAAGAGGAAGCGCGACGTAGAGTCGAAATTACTAAGCAGTGTAATGCAATGAATTACGTTCTTGTAGTGTCGGAACACACTGGCGATCGTGTTATTGTAACTTGTATAGATCCGAAATATTTTGGCAATGTTGGACGCTATGCCAATCATAGCTGTGACCCGAACTCTATTCTTGTCCCGGTCAGGGTAGAGGGAATCGTGCCTCGATTGTGCTTGTTTGCATCTAGAGATATAGAGAATGGAGAGGAAGTGACTTTTGACTATGCTGGTGGTGCGATGGCTAATTCCGTCCAGTGTCTCAGTGATACTCCTTGTCTTTGTGGTTCTAACAATTGTTATCATTATTTACCACATAATCAGATTTAACAGCTTATAACATATATTCTTATGCAATGTATAATAATAATAAAAGGACTCAAAAAAAGATTCAAAATTAATATCAAAATGTGTGGTATGAATTCGTAAGCCAGATAAACTATAGGAATATAAAACTGTGTCTTGAAACTTGATATCATAAGAATCAAAGAAATCGACGTAGATCCAAATCATTATAAATAAATATAGTTTTATGACACATATATAGATATGTGACAGATATTAAACTTAAATTTTAGATATTATATACATATGTATTTATATATTTATACACATATATATATATATATATATATATATATATATATATATATATATATATATGTATATAATATGTCCATAATTATTTATTATGAATTACCGTCAGTGTATCTCGGTCGCTTTCCTTGCACATTAATATTTTTCTGCAATAAATCAACATTTTTATTTATCAGTATAGAAGAGAGTGCACAGGTAGAAAAGAGTGAGAAAAGCTGTATATGTTCATATGATCCAATCATATTTACTGTTTAGGTACTCTCTATTATTTGATATTTTATGTTATAAATAGAATATTTTATTATTGCTGCCTATTACTGTTGCTTATTAATAAAATATAAAAAATATACATATATATAAAAAACGAAAAAAATATGACGATAATGTTCGTCTCTTCATTGTTATAATTAATATTATTAATTTTTGCAAATGATCTGCAAATCATTTAATGTGCCAACAGTATACATAACGTTAATTCTATTTATCCCAATCATCAGAATTTAGTTCAAGATCTATTTAGATAATAAAATTTAATAATATGTAACATGTTTTATCTAAGATAGACATAACATAATAAGTATTAAATAATAAGATCAATACAGTGTTCAAGAAAGTAAATGCTATCAAAATTGCGAATCTGTGTATATTTTATAGCAACTGCATTTTATTAAAATATCAAATACAATGAATAAACAATGAGAATCGAACGTTTCGTCAGTTATAGCATTAGAATTATGTTTAATGTTAAAAACTATTATGATAAAAATATCTGGATAATGCGGTATATTAACTTAAAAAAAATTGTAGATTATTGTAAAATTAATTATTATGCATATATCTGCTAATGTATGCATGATATATAATTATGAGAAAACAAAATAACAATTTAGCTCATACATAATTCATTGATTATATAAATTTTTATAAATTACGAACTATATGTTTCCTTTTAACTGTTAAATATTTTATTAGGAAAAATTAATGTTTATTAATTAATTTACATTGAATTGTCAATGAAAAATATAGCTCCCAATAATTGCCTTTAACATATATAAGTATGTATTAAAGGAAAATTTATGAAAATAAATATAATTTTAATAATCAATTAATTAATATTACATCTATTCTTAATTATAAAATTAAGATATTAAGAAAATAAGAATATGATTATTTGATTCGGTACTGCCTGATGTATAATTATATATATTTTAAATTATATTTAAGAGATATCACTTGTACTATTTACGTATTAGAATTGTATGAAAGTGTAAATAGTTAAGGAACTTTTAGATGAAAGATGATTATAATTTTAAAATATTTTGCATATAAAATTCAATTCTCGAAATGAATGATTTAAACTATTTATGTTTTACTAGAAGAAAGAATATATATTATTTTATATTTAAAGTTAGTTTTTATTCTAAAACTAACTATTTGTAATTATTAGTAATTAGCTTCAACAATATTTGCACTTTTATGGCATAATGATTAATTTTCTACAATTGAATAATCCTCAATCCATTGACGAGATGATGTGAGCTTTAGTGTATAAGATGTATAAAGTTACTAAATATTCTGTTAATAATTATAAATGTTGTGAAAAGTAAATGGAGTTATATATTGACAATAAAATGATGTACATTATATATATGTGAATAATATTTATCAAATTATTTATTTCCTTAAAACGTGTAATTAAGTATAACGAAGAAATGAATTAATATTTTCTGATCGATTTATCGTAACATTTTTTCAATGAATTAGATTGGAGTCATATAAGTGCAATTTTCATATTTTCCTCATTTTGTATGAGGAAAAGACAATAATTATTAAATGTTAATAAATGATACAATCGTGAATATAAAATTAGAGATATGCATTCATTAATATTATAATCTACAAGATAAATATATACAATTTTTTTTATCTGAGTCTTTGGATACTTAGCGTTAAGATTTAAATAGAGAATATTCAATGTTAACATTGGCAGTAAATTTCTAATCGTTATTATAATATTATATTAATAATTAAAGTAACTTATAATCACAAAATTAAGTATTTAAGAGTATTCTTATATTGATTAAATATACATATAGTACACAATTTAAATACAATTCTATGTATTAAAATAAATTTGCAATTAAATTATTTTTGTAGTTTTATGAAATTATTTTCAGTGATTGCTTGATATTGAAGATAAATTTTAAATGATTTTTATGTAATAAATGAAAAAGGTATGTATACATACGTATATTTACGTAAATATGTATATAAAATTTATTTTTGTATGAATATTTTTTAATCCGCTTTAAAATATATATATTTTTCAAATTAAATATAATCTTATGTATTTACTCATGTACATAATTTATATATGTATGTTAAGTTATATATATGCGACTTAATATATACATATGTAATGCGATCTTCGTCATCACACAATAAGCGTTATGGCTGCATAATCGTTAAGGCATTAATTGTCAATTCAATAAAAGTTCTTTGGGCTACCACATCTTATATTAGCATTAATTCTCAAACTAATGTTCTGTAGCCGTAGACACTGGTTCATTGTTGGATTGATATTTCCAACGCCACCATGCTACCTTCATCCGATCCCAGATATTATCCCATGAATCCATTGCAGGTCTCACGTCGAGTAATGCAAATGTGTATTTCTCGTTAACTTTCCCACCATCGTAATAATCAATAATATATCTTACGTTTTTACCACAGCGATCTACGATCCAATCGTGTCGATCGAATGGCAGTTCATATCTGAAAGTATAATATATCTTGTACAATACTGCAAAGATCGTTTAACAACTTACAGTTTATAGAATCAGGATTACAATAAAGCAACGTACCCTAACCAATAACGAATACGCGCACGCGGAGAGTATTTGGACGCTTTTCCACCGAAACTGCGCAACTTGGGATTGCCACATTCTCGCGCGTGAAGGGCTTCCCATTTAAGAACCTCTAGCCACGCCTGTTCGTTATTGGCATTGTGAATTTTTATTATGTCGGCCATATCTTTCTGAGAGATATCGTCGTTTTTCCATCGCCATCCCTTCCTTAACATAGCATTCCAGAACATTTGCTGAGAGGGGTATACCCAAAATTCTCCTTCTTTCCCGACTGCTTTAGGTATCGACGAAACCTGCCTATCGATCGGCAAAGGAAATGGTTGGTCTGGAGCAGGTTGCTGATTTGCCGGTGGCATCTAAAATCATATCCATAAAGAAGATTAAAACCATACGTTTGTAGACAATAAACATTGATTAAGGGATGATGCATGGGTCTCTGCTAACACGAGTGATTAGTAATGACAGTTAGATTCAAGTGTTGGATTCAATTCCAGTTCTCATTCCACATATATCCCATTAAGGGACTGAAAATAACACAAGGATGCAAAAAGCTTTTTAAGCTGCAAAGTGTGGGCTCTCTACTATCTCCAATATACAACATGTACATATATTTATCTGATTGATAAAATTAGTCTTGCATTATACGTACCATATTTAATGGATTTATTTCACTTTCATCCATCTTGTCTATCGGACACTCGCTGGCATAATTTGTAGTGTTAAATTGATCCGATTTGTGCATGGGACATTCCGGTGGCGGTTGAATCTGTTTGTCCTTCACCCCATAAGATTCTGGCTTAGCAATTTGTTGAGACAACGGTACTATCACGTCAGCAGCTGATACTGACGCCGTGGTAAGAGCGTTGCCCATGATTGATCTTCAAGCAATGAATAGAGATCTTTATAAAAATGTAGAGAAAAAGACAAGTACAAAAGTGCAACGTAATGACTAATACTAGGATGATAAGAAATACTAATGATGATAAGAAATAAATTGTTCAAGAGAAGAACACTCAAATTTATGAACATTTATGACATAACCTTAAAACCTGACAAGGATTATGCAACGGCCTAAATTCCCCGATATCAAACGGGACATCAAGGTATTCATGAAAAGAATGCATCTACGAAATGTAGCGAGGTATTCTTCGCGATATTTGTCGAAATCGGTAAAAGTTTTCAGTGATCTTTCCGTCTTTCGATCCTTACGTGTTACGTCGCGAGTATAGCTCCTATCGTCTCCTCTCTTCTCTAATTTGCATACCTTGTTGTCTCGCTGTGGCGAATATTATGTAATTTGTGGCAGAAATAAAATAAGAAATTATGCGCAAGAAATACAAATCAAGGAACTGAAGTACCTGAATCTCTCGAGCTTTTCAACTCAAAACTAACACGAGCGAACAAACGACCGGAATGACTTCAGGTACATACTTCGAATAAGGAATACTAGAAAGGGTATCATCAGGTAAGAATACGACAGGAAGTACGACAAGTATATGTAAAAACCAAGGGTAGAAACATAGGGGCCAATAAGAGTCCTTTATTTTGATCATGGAGAGAGAAATAAAGGACTGATTGGTTTATTCCGTTATGTATTATAAATCATGCATTACGCAGGAGTCTGTGCTAATAAACTTAAATACTAAATGAAGTTTTGTAATACAACCTCAATTTACGCATACACTCTAAGACGGAATAGCCTACAAGTATGAATTGTTGATTGCGTTCAGAGTTTTTTTTTTTTTTTTTATGTGGAAGGCAGTAAAAAGAGAAAGATAAATTCTGAATACGGCCAACTTCATATTTGTAGGCTATTCCGTTTGAGAGTGTATGTACATTTATCTATAATTACATTTACAACTATACGTTTTAAGAGTTTTTGAAATTTAGTACTGCTATTCTTTTACTTTTATTCCGGTTATAAATATGTCAAAACTAAAAATGACAAATCTGCAGTATAACGCTCTCACCTCTGAATTTTTTAAATTTGAATAATTTGTGTACTTTTATGCGTAGAATATTTTTTGAGGGATCTAGGTGACCAATTAGACAATATGATATCACGCTTTCGATATCTCGAGAATTGCGACCAATCGCGCGACTTCAAGAATCGCAACGACGCGCCTGAACTCAGAGTCGCGTCGCGATCGTCGGAAAAGCATCGCGACGCGTAGTTCAAGTCGTTCTTCGCGATTTTTCGCAATTAAGTCCGAAAGCGGATCTCGCGCGCGGAAGATTCTCAATCCGCCGTCTTCTGGGACATCCAACGTTTGTCGTAGCGCGTCAAATCTAACGCTACGAAGAGCAATGGACTTCGACGTCGTGACTGAGTGGTTTCGAGTGTCGACGACCCGCTACCGCGTACTCAAAGTTATGATTGGCGCTTCTCACGCGTCTCGAATTGCTTTACTCGTCAAAATGCATCGAGCGACGAGCGTGCAATCGTTCGCAGGTACGTATATAAGTACACAGATATGTATACGAAGTACATATCTCGTCGTTCTGCAAAAGTTCTATCGACTGTGCATCGAAATCCGCCATATTTGTCGTATCGCTTTGAGTATGAGCATTACAGGAGAAAATTCATTTTTTATAACCGAACTTTTTATACTTTTTGTCTCTCCCTGTTTTCTCTCCGATTCTCTGATTGCATATCAATATTATTTTGAGTGGAAAATGTAATATACGCGACTGCAAAGAGCGGTCTAAGGCTGACGTCCCATGGCATGTATTTCCCGCGTAACGCGTAACCGCGTAACCAATCACGTAACATTTTATGTTATTTATTTTATTTCTCGAATAACGCTTCTGATTGGTTACCCGGTTACGTGTTACGCGGGAAATACATGCCATGGGACGCCAGCGTTAGTCATTTCCGATTGCATCTCGGTGCCGCGTCGCGCGCTGCGACTTGAAATTGTCTCCGATTGACTCGCTTCAAATTCACGCTCATCAGAAGTTTCGACGTGACGCGATAAGAACTTGTTAGATCCTTTATTCGATTATTCCGTTTGTTATTTTTCGCCTGAAATACGCCGTGCGTGTGATCTAACTCGAAAAATGTCGATTTAGCAGATGGATCGACGCGGATTTGCGGATGGATCGATGCTGACGACAAACCTGGCGACCAACGATGATGACTGATTTGCTACGACCGAGAGTTTATCGTGTCCAAGGTAAGGTTAATATTACAACATTTTAGATTGTGTGTGTATATGTGTGATGGAGTACTCGCTCTTCACATAAAAAATATCGATGTACGGATTTTGGTATGAGAAAAATAATTGCATCGCTGATATATTATGCGTTAAGGTATGTGTCAGATATGTATCAATCGTGTATTATAGATGATAGTGTAACGGGCATTTTATCAAGTAAACTCTATGCGATCATAATATTGCGCACGCGCAACATATACGTAGATATTAAACTGAACAGACGACAATTTTGTCAAGTGAACTTCGTGCGACCGTAGTATACTTGCCCAATACATTTTCTCACAGATTGATTGGACGATTGAATTAATTAAAATGTATGATATAATTAGCGATGATTGCAATTATTTTCTATTGCAATCGCGATCATTGCAGTGAAATAAAAGAAGTCACCGTGATTAATATTGTAGTGATTATAAAGATTACTTGTTTAATTATAATCGAAATTATGATCGTGCAGTAATAAAATAGGCTTGAAGTAGAAAATAAAAGGTACCGACAAAAGTGACATTTTTTCCCAACGATTGCTCGATGTAGATGTAGTTTACGCATAATATCTATGAACTTTGAAACGCGAATTATCGAGATTTATTCGAAAACGCACGATATTGTTAAAAATTGTACCAATAGATCATTTTAAAAATAATATTTTATATTTGATAAATAAATTGTGCTCGTACGCATAGAAATTTAATTTTTTTATATGAATGAATATAAAAACAATAAAGGAAAAAAAAAACGTAAAACTGACGTTAGAAAAGGACAAAATAATAAACCATGATATTTAATGCTTTTCTTAATTAAAATAATTATAGTGTATATACACTCAGTACGTATACTCCAGGGGGGACGCAGGTAATTAAAAACATCTAAAATCTGAACACATTTCGTGCAGGGTTTTATCGATATGCATGCACAAAATATGTGAGAAATTTGACGATTCGACAATCAAATTTGGGGGAGGGGGTACTATTGTACCAATACATAATAAGCGTTATTAATAATTGGTTAATAATATATCTCGACATTTTCTTTTACGTGACGAGGTAAAATGGGAAAGATTAATATCGGCGAAACAGTTTGAAATAATCTGCGCTAACATTATTTAGAATTTCTTAACGTTCGTAATATCGATCCATCGATGCTCAATACTGCGCGGATCAAGCATCGTAAAATATAAACAATTAGCCTAGAATACTGAACTACGAAATTATATTGTTAATAACGGCGGACGGGCCGTCAAATCTCGATTAAATATGTACGCATTTAAGTGGATCAATATCGATCGATGATGCTTTTTTCTCTCAAAATCGGTATTCAATATTTATTACGCTTCTCCTTTCGCGTCTCTTTGCACGAATATTCTTAATCGAAGACCGATTTTGACGCTGACTGGCCACTAATAAACAATAATTCACAAGAAGTCCTTCTATCGATCAGTGATGTAAAAGGTATTTTTATTTTTAGTATCTAGATACAGATACTTCAGAGGTACATAAAATTTCAAGCTTAATTAAAAGCTTTATACCTATAATTTTGATTATATTGTATATTATTGAACATAAAGCTGATTTGAAATTGCTGTATGATCAAGTGTCTTCAAAAGATGTACCTCAAGAATAAATAAAATAATGAACCTATTTATGAACGCAGCTGTCCCGCTGCAAAAGATATATCTAAGCATATAGGTATTAAAAAACATACCCATACTTGAAACTACTAAGGAGGCATTTGCTCCTCAATATTTTACATCACTGGTATCGATGAGGTTCAAAGGATTTGACGCGATAACGAGGCAAAATTATTTTAATTCCTCGCGATTTTCGTGGATTCTTTGTTGCTGGTGACGTGCTCGAGGTCGACTCCGTCGTATTCCAGGCCGCCCGTGTTATCGTAATATGCATAATCGTAATCGTTCTTCTTGCCCGATTTCGGTCGCGCTGTCGTGCTGCTGCCGCTGTTGCTGCTGCTGCTGCTACTGCTGGGTAATCTAGTCGTCGACGAGAACGGTCTCGCGGATCCGCTGACGTAGGTAGCTCCACGTGGCGTCGTCGACGGTTGAGCGGGCCTCTGAGTGTTGGAACTAAAGTTATTCGGATTATAGGTGGTAGGGTTAGAAGGTCGTCTGCAACAAGAGAAAGAACATCGTGCTTAATCTCCCAATATTAAAGTCGATTTATAAAATTATTTTACGGAGATAAAAAAAATTCAATCTAGAGTACAAAAACGGTAATCACGATAAAAGATAAATATCATAGACTCTCGAGAACTGTAATGCGTATTCCTTGCACTTTTGATAAAATTTTTTTTTCTTCTTTATTCGTTTTTAAATTAGTAATATTTTAATATTTATAAACATCACAAATTTATTTAGGATTGAATTAGATAGTTGAATGTGAATTTAATTCTTTTTGGGCAAATTAAAATTTAAATTTGGCTGTCACAAATTGAAAGTCTACCTTGGTACTGGCGTAGTCCTCGGCGACTCGGCGAGATGATTGATACTCGCGGGACTGAAACCAATTCCCACAGAAGATCTCGCGAGGTTGAAGCTACCCGTGCTGGTTTCGATATAGTACGATTTGCCACTGCTCGCGTTGTCGTAATTGTTATACTGAGTTGCCTTCTTGGGCGTTTTTGTGCTGTCGTAGTATTGAGTGGAAGGCTTGATCGCTTGGCTCGTTTTGTCATAAAATTGACTGTTGTCGTTGTTCCTCAAGGCGGCCTGCACGACAGTATTATCTACGTTCGAATATTTTTTCGTTGCCGGGCTATAAGTGGTGGGTGCATAACTATTGCTTGCGAAATTACTGGCGTAATACTTGGCGGTGGTCTGGGGAATGTCCTGACTAGTGGACGTAGCTGGTCTGTATTGGCCGTTGTTGTTGTTGCTATAATTGTTGTTATAAACGGTAGGCGCGGACGTGGTGGACTGATATGCGACTGACGCGCTGCTTCCTCGTTGGATATTGCTGTAGCTCCTCTGCTGATAATTGGTGTAATCGCTGGCCTGGTAATTAGTACTCGGCTGAACGGTGGTGGATTGCGCGAATTGATAAACCTGTTGGTTGATCTTTGGATTGTAGCTGGTCGGTCTCAGTGTCGTGGGTTGAATGGAACTGCCAGTGTTCTGTTGATTGTAGTTTGTGTTATAGTAGAGGTTCGTGTTGTAGACGTTATTCGGAGTTGTTCTGGCAGTCGTGCTGGGTGACTGGTAGTTATTGTATGTATCCTGATATGTCGTGCTAGGTCGATACGTGGACGAAGGTACGTTGTATCTTTGCGTGTTCTGATTCCTGTTGTAGTTCTCTTGAGGTCGGGCGGTCGTTGACGAAGTTAATGTCGTGGATCGTTGATTATAATTGTTGTAATAATTGCCGTTGTAGGTGTTCTGATTCGACGCCGGAGCCGTGGTCGTGGTGGACGTTGGTGAATAGTTGCTGCTACCATTACCGGTGTACGGTTGCTTCCTACTGACCTTTCTGATGCCGCCCTTCTTCTTCTCTTGCTCTTCTTTATATGACTTCTCATTCTCGTAATCGTCTTCCTTGTTGTTTCGGTTGTAGAAATTGCCGCTGCTGCTACTTCGCAGTACCTCGCGATTGTTATAGTTGGACGAAGATACTCGGTTCACCGTGTTCGCGGAGGATCGAACCGCGTCGCTGGTTTCGCTGCGCTGCAGATGATCTTGAGGCTCGGCGTCGCTACGCAAGTTGTCGTAGTGCACGGACTCCAGACCGGAGCCGATTCTATATAAGTCAAAGTTATCGCTGGCGTAATAGAGAGTCGCGGCTTCGCAATCCACATCGTACCAGTCAGCGCAGGTTTGACTCTCTTGATCGAAAGCGGTGTCATTGGGACAAAGGAACCTAAGTAAAAAGTAATTAAATTATTCTGCGAACTCTGTGATGGGCTTTAAACCTTGTAACATTTAACATTTTATTCGAAATATATTCTCTTTAATGACGTTACGCACGAATGCCTGCTTATTATTGGCGATAAAAGACTCAGAAGAATTTAGCCTTATCAAGATCGTAATGTATAGCACTCACTTATAATCCTGAATACTGCCAGCCACAGAGACACAGACATGGAACACTTGGCAGTCGGTCTCAGGGTCCGCGTAATAGCTACCGACAATCTTGTTGCGACAGGAGAACGAGGTTTCCGGCATGTATTGCTGAGAATACCTCGGTGGTGGTCGTTGGAGACCTAATACGCAACTCCATAATATTCCCACTAAAATATCACAAAATTCAAAATTTTATAATATTGTTATTAATATTATTATTATTAGATTGAAATTATCACGTACGGATAAATTTTAAAATTAGGATTAATTTTAAAATTACAGATAACTGCATTCCTTCAATTAAAAGTACTCTAATTTTAAAATTCGTTTGTGATAAAATATATCATGTAGAAAATTAAAAATTGGACAAAAAATAATTGCATTACTTATAGGTATAATTTATTTTTTTTTAAATAGAAAAAATAACGGAAACAGTAGTAATTTATTGCGGATATCTATTTATATTTATTAATATTTTATTACTTGTATTTTCAAATTTTTTGAAAATATAATCGAATGTGTATTAAAAATTAGAACGGAATGAATATGTTAACAGGATACATTTTCGTATCAATATGCAATTTGTGATTTTTTAAATTTTATTTTAAAAATTGCATGATCGTAAAATCTGCCATAAAAAATTTTTCGTTATTGTACAATATCCAAATTTTCGATCTCATCGATCGACTCGTTAATCGAATTTGTATTGCAAACACTCCGCTTAAAGATTCGAACAGCGAATGCATCTTTTTGCGAATTACAAAGATAAGTCTCGATGGATACACCTTTTCACTTGGGGGTATCTACTAGGGGTATGTATAATAAAGAATATTCACATGCACGGAGATTGCTTTAAAAGTACTATTAATTAATTAAAACGAAATTTTGAATAAAAAATCGCTTAAATTATCCTTGACTAAAATCTTCTTAAAAGTATGAGTCAAATTTTTTAATATTTGGTGAAACGGTAAATCGCAGTTTTGTCAAAGGTTTTTAACTCTGTGACGATTCTTATATTCCACTTTGATGATTGAACTCCACTCTATATTAATTACACGTACCCGAGATTAGGACGAGATATCGCCTCGTCGACTCCATGCTTTCTTTCGGGCTCTCTGATTGCTCTCTTCTCCGGATTCACTCGGCTTCTCGGACTTGGTCTCGCACTCCTACGCGTTACCTGCGCGATCAGACTCGCGGACGCGACTGCAGCAGCGTGGAGAACGTTAGCGCCCGAGAAGAGAAGAGGCCTGACGGTGCGCGCGGAGAAGATACCTTCTGGGATGGGGCTCCGCCGGGTGAGCTATGGGACGACAGGGTAGGGGTCCGGGGCCCCATCGCGTTAACGGAGAAGAGAACGGTGCACAGGGTCCGCTGCGGAACGTAACGTCTCTCTCGTTACGTCACTTACGGCAACCGGGCTCGTTCGCCAAGCAGCCAACGGCGACGATGGCACGTATTATACGTGGGTATGCACATACCATGCGCGGACTCCCGTGTAACTTACACGTTTTACTACCACCTACTTAGGTAGGCAGTTAGGTGCCGGAGAAACCGCGGCGCGGGAAAGCGGGAGGCATTATCATCTCTCGAAGAGAGACCTCTCCCGCGCGCGATGCATATAACGCGTAGGTGCCCGCTATTGTGTCGCCTGTTCACGCGCGGAAGAACTTGCCCAGCGAAAAAGCTGCAGTTCTGCTAGCCCGAGATTCCGTTTCCCTTAGGAAGATCGTCAAGGATAGGTGTAGAAGGCGGACCGGCAGGCATTGCGCGGCAATCATTAAATTCAACATCGATTCTTATTCATGATTACTTGGAAATATCGTTGGAACAGATATGGTAGTATATATAAGGATAATCGTTCGTGACACCGTTTCAATGACACCGAACTTTTCCGCACGATTACTCTCGTAGATGATGAGTTTCGTATCGCAGTATAGGTAGAAGAAAGTTGCGTCTTGCATTGAATTATGTGTGGAGGGTGTGGCGATAGACAACATCATCGCGTGTGTGCCTTCAATAGAGATAAAAGAAAGAAGCCGATGCCCGTCAGCGACAATTATTTTAATGGAACTTCAAAGTAGTTATATTTTGTGTGAAAGGATATTCACATTGCGCCACTGTATGGATACGTAGTTTCTCTATCTACAACAGATTCTTATTCACACGGTTAATTTGTATTTTTAAAACTGATAAGTCTATTTTAGGCAATCTATTTCAATGTGTATATTTTTTTCTGATTTTTTAAATATTTTTTCGTGCACAGCACGAAATTATAAATAGAATTCCACTCTGAATTACAGCTCATCTAAAGAGGACTTTCAAGAAATAAATCTTAAAGATGAGACTTTTTCATATTTTCAGAAATAATTTGTGTCTTTTAATCTTTTCGATATTGATCTGTATCTTATTCCGTGTTTTACAATACATAATTTTCAAGCAAAAAATGTTTAATAAAACTAAATGGTTAATTTATTTAATTTTATATTTTATATATAATAAACGATTTTTTTATATTTTATATATAATAACAATTTAAATAATAACATAATAAACGATTTTTTCTTCCTTTTTACTTTTTACTTCTTTGTAAAATGCCAAATATGGATATTTCGCGTCTGCATCTTTCGTTTTTTCCTTTCATGCCTTTTAAATTCATCGTCGATAGGAACGTTCCTCGAACGTCTCGTCTGTTAGCACAAGTTTGGCGTGACCGGTCGTTTGGTGGCCTTTGCCAGCGCGAGATCGCGACTCATTGCACTCATTGGAGGGTGCATCGAAGGAGTGCTCGGTTGCATTCCAGCAGTAATCCGAGGAATTATGGCGGACGGAACAGCGAGCGTCTTATCGTTAGAACGCTTGAATCGCCGTGTCCACAAGCGACCTCGTGGTCATTCTCTTATTCGGGACTGCATTCTAAGGATGCTAGATACTTGAAATAGCTAAGCTGAAATGTGCCGGATAATTGCACGAAAATTGCACGTACTAAGAGAATTCTTCAGCGGCATTTAGATACCTTTGTCGAAACTCGGGACTTCTCGTATCTCGGAACTTTAAAGTTAAACTTTCTCACAGGTTTCTCTGATATTAGGTACATAATCCCGCGGACGGTTAGCAACTAATTAGAACGGACGATCTCGCGCACAGGTAGAAATCGTTTGCGATCAGAGAGAGAAGGTTTCGTTGCAAGTAGAACTGTAGCAGTCGATCCTTCGATGCGATAGGGTCACTTCCGCAGGTTGAAGCTGAGCTAGATAGGCGGTGTAGAACATGCAAAGGACTTGTCTACGAGCAAAAGAATCACGTGGCCCAATTCACTTGCCGCCGTCGCACGAAGATCGAGGTCGTACCTCGACAATTGAAATTTCGCAATTTCGCTTGTCTTACATCCTGCAGCGCGCCGCCGGTGCAATGCGTCGAGAGAGAGAAAAAGGGAGAGAGAATTGAAAAAAATCTACGATACCTTTAGAAGCTAAATGTAAAGAACATTGCATAAAATCGTCCTTGTTCTCTCTGCATTTGTGATCTATATGAAATTAACATTTGCATCTTGCAAGAGACAGCTATCTATCTTTCGAATGTTTATTTTATTACATCTAATATATATTATATCTATTATATCCAATTAAAAATCTTTTAGTGGACAAATTTGCGTAAACATACTATTTCAATTTTTTCGTCGGTGATCTTGATTTACATATTTATATAAAACAGTGATTTAATTATTTTCTGCAGTATAAATAAATTGACTTTAAATTTATATCTTTTAATAGAAATGTTTACGGAAAACACTAAAATACGCGCGAGTAAGTATACTGGAATATTTTGTGAACGTGTATTTTATAGAGCCCATCGTAGATTACAAGCGTTTAATTCTGTTCCTCATTGATTTATCGCGATATCTATTAGCCATTAGAGTTTCGACATCGATGTATGTACGTGTCTTGTAACGGGGTAATTAGTGAATCGAGTATTATATTTTTCAATGACTGTCCGTTCGTCCGTTTCTATTACGCGCGCCACGATGAGCTCTACGCCGCGAGGAATCTTCTCAGCCTTGGAGGGCGAAAGTTGTCTTCGGTTCGTTCGTAGATGGAACGATATTTGCACCTACAAAGGCGATTCTCGTCGTCGTACGATAGTGGGCGTAAGAACTTTTATTCGGTGATTCTAGCCGCTTGCTTACTGTACGAGCGATCGTAAGCGACAGATTTCGCATTCGATATAAACGAATGATAGGGAAGGATCTTTTAGAATTACATGTGACGATATACGACGATAATAACTGTGACGTCTAGACATTTCCAATTACGGATTATTCTCCCGTGGAACGATTCTTATTTCACTTTCATTACACGTATTAAGAAAAGAAGCAATCAAGAAAACTTAAAATAACTTTCAAAAACTGGCGAAAATTCGAAAATCGAGAAGGTTGACGAACGAGATATTTTTAAATTTAACATTTGAAATACCAGAATATTGAAGTTTGCCTTGAGAAAATGTAAATCTTAATATCTCATCGAGATATACAATCCTATTATAAATATATATATCATTTAACAAAAGTTTTTTAAAATAAATTATTCTAATTTATTGAATCTTTTTTGAAATTTATTAAGTCCTTACATAATGGAATATATCTTTCCTAATTTATTGTAAATACATACATCCGGATTGAGAGAAATGGTTTTAAATTATGCCATTTATTCGAGAAATAATCTCACACGTATTAGACATTAGTCTAGATTTTTGTGAGATTAAATTATTAATTTCCAACTGAAAATTTTGCATTAATTTTCCCGCGAGCATTCGGAATCTCCGGGATGCTTCGTTCTCTCGGTAAATAGTAACCGCAAGGAGCTGTGCCTTAGGCTACCGTGACGTGATATTTGCTTCCCGAAGTAATCTTACACGTAGGAGTCATTAGTCCCGCCACTAAGGAACATAAATTCTCTCTCATTAAGTACATGTAGAATAATTTTCCGAGTCCGCGGCAATTAGGAAAACGAACTGGACAGACGCACCCTTATCGCCTTCACTTACGCGATCTTCTCGCGAGTTTCTGTTGGTAATTATTAAACTTCACGTCTCCCGTTCTCTCCTTCTCTTTCTCTTTTCCTGAACTTCCAACTTCTAATTACCATTTAAAGGCCAAACTTGCCGATATTGAATCATTGGTAAATTTCAAAGAGCATGACAATTCCTGCGGCAGACTGCCGGCATGCTCATGGAGAAAGTGCGGAAGGTCAAAGGTTTCAGTGAACCATTTTTTCCGTGGTAGCATCGTTGGCCTGGTACTTTCGCGAAGTACGGATGCGCAGCATCTTGATTAATCGCGATATTCTTGAAAAATCAATTGTTTTATTTTATTGTGTCTCATCCGTTTTTTTCTCAAAAATCGTAAAATTGTTTCAAGTGAAATATATTTATGTACATTTTTCAAACAACAACATTGCTTTTACTAAATCAATCTTCTTCCAAAGAAATTTCTTTAAACAATGTTGGTTCATTAATCTGAGACAGTTAGTCGTCGAAAAATCCTACTCAAGCGGTATTTTTCAGACACGATTGTTGCGATTCTCCCGATACCTTTCTCCTCTAAAAATACATACGTTGCGCAAACAGACACGCGTTTCCGTTCGCGCTCGACTCTATAACTCTCGCGTTTCCAGATTGTCGACCGACTCTGCGAACAAGGTATCCACCGCAAGGTTTCTTAAGCGGATGCAAAAAGGTGCTAAGCGTATGCGAGTACATCTGACTTCCGTCAGGCGCACACGTCCGTGCATGCGATCCGGTGCGCATCTTCCGCGCGGGTTAGCCTTGAGATACGGCCAATAACGAACCAAGTTCCCCGTTTTTCCAAACTGTCGGCCGTCCCCCCCTGTCACGCACTTCGATTCCAGATAGTGAAAGTGTAAAGATTTTTGTCAGGAACGTCCTCCACCTCTCATGTAATACGCGTGCGTTCCACGACGCGAAGTCATTTACCGAGGATATCCCCCATGAAGTTTATATTCCTTCAGACGAAGAACGCGTTTAACACGAAAATGTACGAAAAAGTGTAACATAAACAATGAGATTAAGCATTATAAAAGATTTGGTCAAAAGCGATAAATTAACATTTTGCAGTAATAAATTATGCAATATCTATTTCTTAATTTTCTTTTCAATAACTATTATATTTAGAAATATTTAAATTGAAGGAATGGAACATTAAGAAACTGTAATTCTCCTATATTTTATATTTCAAATGCCTTTTTTTTTCCAAAGAAATTACGAAATACTGAATGGAATTTCTAATAAATACGTAAAATAAATTACTACCTGTAGCATCTTGTGATAACAGTGTGCGAAGCTTCAGTCGAACAAATCGGTCTTTTACGATCATTCCGACCTGTGACACCTGTTACGCAATACATGTTTGTGTATGCAGCATCTCGATTCGAGAGAAAGTGAATGGATTTCAATTTAATAATTGATGTTAATATTATAATTACATAACATTATAATTATTAATAATAATATTTATTGTCTATATATAGTTTACATTGATTAAGAACTATTATAAGAATTAATTTTTTCTACTTTACTCTGATCTTTTTTGGGAAGGTACTCCTCAAATCGTCTAACTCTAGCATGTTCTAATTTACTGTGACCTATTGCGTAACTTTTGTTTTTACGATACCTCTACTTATACTTTCGTGCGTGGCGCTATTTTCTCGTTCTGCAGAAGACATGAGAGATTAATAAATACGAATTTTCCAAATGTCATACTTCAGCATTTGTTTTTGACGCCTTTAGCGCACAATGACCACCGGATTAGCCGACTAGCGAGTAATTTAGCCCCGCGGCGACGGTACGAAGAGAGAGAGGGTGTCTGCTCATCTCTGCCACGTGAGAAAGTGAAAGCAAAGGCCGTTTGCTTTGAAGACGAGATGAGGCACCGAGACCTGATCGTCCCGGTATTCGATCGTCCTGAAAATCACTCTCCTTCACAGCGATTCTCTTCGACGGCCTTCTCACAACCATCGTTTCTTCTCAAAACTAGCCGGTGCACGTATATCTTCCGTCCAAATTTTACTTTGCTTCTGCACTTCAATCTTGTAATAGAATCTGAAATTTCAATCTCACAATAGAATTAAATATCGAATATTTCTAATGATTATCGAATATTAAAATTCGATACATTTCTCCTGTACCGTAAAGTTTAAAGATTCTGCTGAATTTGACAAAAATCAATAAAATAATATTCTATGGGTTTTTGAATATGCACGCATTCTCCCACATATATACAGATCTTCTTCTTTTTCTTCTTTCTGACAGCGTAAACATGTATAAGATATCTCGAAAATTCATTAGACATGCTTTTCGCTCATTTTAATGTGATCATCATCGCTATTATAATTCTCTTTCTTCCTCTTTACTAAAGCATATCTGATAATACTATCAATAATAAAAGTTCAAAATTTATACAATGTTAACGATGATTAGAAAATAATTTTGTCCATAACATCATCGAACATTATATTAGGTTTTCCTATTCTTTACATTTACGTGATGAAATATTAATTAACAGATCGCAAGAAAAGATATTATTAATACTTATCTATCGGTTTCATACATACTATTACGAAAAGTAGCAAAATGTACGTGATGTTCCGTTTCGTGTTGATTATAATTGTGCGCCTCAAGTACATCGCGACAATTGAACCGGAAAGAGATAGCAATTAGTCTGCGATTGATAGTTGAATCGGATACAATTACTTTCTCGTTCTTATATCATGACCTCAATTTCGATCTTAAATTCTTAGATATTCTAGATTCAATTACATGTACACTCGCAAAGTATTGCTTAAGGAATTACAATATATATGTCAGGCATTTCAAGATTTTGCGCAAACATCATTAAAATAGTGATACGTGATTATGATACGAAGGGTGATGACATTTTTTTACACGAGATGACATCTCTTTTAATTTAATTTTTTCAACAATATAATTTATAAAGATAGATACGCTTGCGCGCGTAAAATTAATTAAAAGATTTGTGCTCGATCGCGAATTATTTTCTGTCGATCAAGCAATGGTAATTTTCGTATTACTGCTAATTAATTTAAATAATCTATCTCTCTCCGTGAGCCTAGTGCACCGGTTGTTCCCGTGGGCGTAATTAACGTATTTGTGGCGAATTAAGCAGGTACTCGAGATCTTAATTACACGGCGAAGGGGCTGCCCGCGGTTATTGTGACATACTGTGCATACTCCGGCGCAACTCCGTGCGAAAAAGAAAATTATCCACTCATCACTGCGATACGCGCCTCTCACTTATATAACGTAGAATCCCGTTTGATAGTTCTGAAGTGACGACCATATACCTCGTTTCCTATCGGTGCTCCTTTCCAACGTCTATATAAATTCCTGCATACGCGCATATATTTTCCGTACGTGATTTTTGCAGCTAAGTTATGCCGTCATTAACAATCATTAATTATAATCATATTGATAAATATTTCATATTATCCTGCTGTAAAGGCCATCTGCACAATTTGAGCCTTAGAAGAAGATGCACAGCGGAATAATTTAGTCTTCGCGTTATACAGATACGCATTAATTCTGCATACGTAACGCGCAATATGACGCATCCGGAAAGGAAATTCTATTCGAATATCATACCGTGAATCATCACTTTTCCTTTGTCAATGCGCTTCTCTATGATAAAATTAACTCTCTCGTGTGCAATGCGGGCATTCATCTTTTCACACAGGTAATCTGCTCTCTCAACGTCGCGCGGTTTAGACTTTTAAGAGAAAAGGAAACTTCTAAAGCTTCTTGTAAGAAAAAGAAATATCTAAAGCGAGGGATCTCGAATAAAATAAGACAAGCCTGTAAGATAAAAATCAATGAAATCGTATGTCATTATGAAAGATGATTCTTCTATCAATATAATCTCTCTTTTTTCTTACAGTTGCAAAATCCTTCAATCTGTTTGCGATTGAAGTAATTAAATTATCATTAGAGCCAGCAATCCTTTAACCAGCAAAATTCGATATTTCTTTTTTAGCACAGGAAACAATTAATTTTTGTAATTTCGTCGAGGCTACCGCAACTCGAAGACGATTTATAATCGTAGGTCATGCCGATGCTACACATGAACCCTAGAGAAGACGGCATAACTTTCACTCACGACAGTGTCGCGGGCCTCATGCCCCGGGCACATTGGCACGAACACGTCGACACAGCAAACTCGTCGTTACACTCGCACACACACAATCACACGGGAATGTTGCATAAACGCACGCGCGTGAAGCCGCGGTTCTTACGTGCGTGATACGCGAACCCGCGCTCGTGAAACGTGGAAGTGCCGACCGATTATACAAGAGATTCCCACATGCGAGCTATCTCTCCGAAAAATTCCAGTCAAACGGGATCGAAACTCTTCTCCCTGACTTTTCGAAAACTGAATCGAAAAAAAAGAAAGGCAGGAAAGTAGAGATGGGGAGAGGAGAGGGAGGAATTAACATACGAAAGAAAACAAAAGTGAAAACGTAAAATATGTAAGGAAGAAAGGATGAAACATTTTAACGCGTTCGCCGAAAAGCATAATCGTAATAAATATGATATTCTTTATGCTTGTGCAGTTGCAAGCTTGATTAGGTAATCCGGGGAAGGAAAGAGGAAGGAGAGATTCTGTTCTGGCATAATTGCAAGGAAATGCAGCTGCGCGCGTACTCATTAACGGGAAAATGGCGTAAGCGTGCCCTTTTTAATTATTCACGTCTCACCCGTAAAATCCCATGCCGCGCATTTGCGTGCACATATACACACAGGTGCACCGCGCGTGATGCATCCGAGGTAAATCGTATCGCTCTTCCCCTGTCACGTACGTTCGCATTCATGCGAACGACTCTTGCGAAAATCCGCCTTGCACAATTGCTCCCGATCGGACTGTTTCATCTGTTTAAGAGAATCGCTCGTCTTCGATTTCCCTTCGCAGAGGCAAACGCTGCGTTCGTTCCGCTCAGCCATGAAGATCGATTCTATTTGCCTCTAATCGATTAAGCTTAAAGACCACAATAATCACGCGGGTATCATTAAATCGTATAGCGCTTTTATTACCGTGATTGGATCCTGTAACATAAATCGAAAAGGGATTTCTCGAGTTTGCTAAAAGTTACTTTGAACTTAAAAACATATCACGTACATTTTCTAAATAATAGAAGAATAACTTTTTATATTTAATACATATAATTTAACAGTAGCATATTTATTTCCGCAAGCTGAGCAAAATGCTTAGTCCCGAAAGCCACGCAAAAGAACAGATTTTTCCGCTTTCGTAAAAGCTATTATAACGTCATTCGTGGGAATCAGTCCAGTCTGTGAACGTTACTAAACCCTATGGTCGATTTCTTCACTTCGCGATAATTTCGTTCGCTTAGACTGGGAGAAGGTGACTTGGCTCGTTCCATTATTTGATACGAACCGATTTTCCCTACTGTAACATTGCGACATTTTGTTTGCACGAAAAAAGTATCTCTTTAAAGATTTTCACGGTGCTTTCGGCTCGCTTCAGAGTTTACTTATTGTCAGTTCGTAAAGTAAAAGTATAAAAGTACTATATATCGCCCAAAGCAATATTGAATATAATCGTTGAAAGATCGACGAAGCATATGAACGTTAAACACACACAACGTCTATTTATTTTATACTTTTAGTAGTCGTCTTTATAACGGGACAAGGATGTGCATAAAGGCTTCTTTCAGAGTGTCATAATCGCTAGATTTATGTTACGAATGTGTCGTTGCTATCTTTGAATCTAGTACAAGGATACCTTGGCCAGTGAAATGAATCCTTTGTCGTCTTATTTTTAAAGAGTCATATAATTTTTATTATGTATTTTTATGACGCATTCGCGATATATAATTTCATCGCAATAATAAACATATACATTTTGTCTCGTTTGATATGAGGATTTTGAAATGACATATATTAAAGCTAATATAAATTTTCGTAAAATATTTATAATAACTGCAGTAATCATTGTACTGTACAGTAATTAATTAATTGATTAAGTTACTTTTTCATTGGAATTATAACTGGTCTGCAATTTCTTAAGCGACAAATATAACTGCTCAGCGACAAATATAACTTCTCTTCACTCGCACACTCGCGTTTCTTATTCGATTAGAAATTACCGTTATGCACTAAATCTTTCCTGCTAGATTACTATTGTACATGACATTGTGGGCGTTTACACGCACGTTTTCCTCGCTTATTAGCATCGATAAGCGGAATAATATTAGATGTCATGTTACTTAATTTTTTGCATTTCTCGCTTTACGTAATAAATATCTGCATAATGCATTTGTGTTACACACCAAGTTTTGCTATCAATTTTCTCTTCTGGTTTTATCCCCGTTACTACTTCCATAAAAACCACCTTCAATCGGAAGAGAGAATCACAGGCGAGTAGTGTCTTTTCATTTTTGCCGGCGCCTTTCGGAGGGGCCGACGACACGAAAAATTTACATAGGATCTGCATGATATGACTTTCTCTCGCGGGTTATCTGTAGGAAACATCTTCAGGTGCGTTACATCGTGCGTATGCCTCTTACGAGCGGCTTGTCATAAGCATGTCTCAATGGGCCATCTTTTTAATCGTACTCTGTTCCTCTTTCACTGTGGTACCCTGACCCACAACTTGACACATTTACGGCATTCGCGATTTCACATAAATGAAATATATCTGATTGAAAACGCCGACTAGAATGACTAGATGTACATCACTGACATTTATATCGATTACGTGTTCATATTTCTATTTCTGCCTTTTACTACATGCAATCTAAAGTTCTTTTGAATATTATAAAATCTAATTTGCTTTATAATTCTAATTTTCCTGTGCCCGAGATTGCGCTGTCGATACTTTCGATTTCCAAGGCGTCGATGCAGGAAGCATCGAACTATTGGGAAGAAAGTTTTAATTAATACAAGGGTTAATTGGTACTGGAAGAAATATGCGGTTGCCTATATTTTTACGAAGGCGAACTTCTCAAAGGTGCTTCTCGTGGGAGGCTCTACCGAGTCTCACAGCAGGGAACAATCATTTTATTATGTCGTTATCTATATATATCCTTTCTCGGCTCCCGGTTAATTGTTAGCAACTCAACTCAATTAGTTTAACTCAACATTTCTCGTTCTTCTCTCGTATCATTTCCGCATCTTGCTTTTTATAATCGCTGGTTAAAAGAAAGGCGTGTGAATGGCTCGGTCAAAAATTCATCTAAAATATTTCGGTTTTTAATTATATCCTCCATAAAGTGCCGTGATCGTCTATGACGAAAATGATGTCTAATGTACCGGCATAATCGTGTCATTGTACAAGATATTTTTTTCTTCTTTCATTCACACGCGAAAGAGCGTTCCTGAGCCCTGACGATCCGGAAGTGACAAGATTGCGCAAAAACAAGAGCTCGAGAAGATACGATCGGACTACCGTAAACGTGTTATGATTGTTTATTTGGCTGTTATGGCATTACTGCATTTTTCCTTACAACGGTGATGCAATACGAACACTTGTACCGTTACCATTCAAGATGTATCTTACGTTGTTCGAAGTTCTTTTTTGGCTGTAATATATTTGTACACATGATAATACGTAATTCTCGCTATTATGCAATTCTATATAATTAATCAAATGCATTGTCTGAAATTTGTGCGATGAAAAGAGTTTCTATTAGAAGGAATCTATCATTTTCTTATTGAAACAGAAAATTACTGTTGTACGCCAGACGTCACGATTACAACCCGAGTCACGTCTTTATTGCGACCTATTAACTCATTCGTATCATTTTCTCGTCGAAAATTTGCATATATGGCGTAAAGTTCATTCCGTGCGCGTAATAAAAGTTTCAATTCTCCCACAATCGCTCGGACTATAAATTGCTTCCATAATTATTATTCTTGTGTAGTATAAACGATAAATTATGCACCATAATTATTGAGCCTGGTGTAATTGAAACGTATAATTACGAGCGCGCGGATGACGCGCGTAAAAAATTCATTATAAACATTACTTCTATTAACAGACGACAATTTTATTATCGGCCTTACATCTATTTTAGTAGTGACAATGACCATAATGTTTCCTAGTATTACACTCTCGAGATTAAATTATTAATAAGCCATTACAGATCCGCATTCAAACATAGTGATTTACTTAATCGAGCATAAATAAAGTCTCGATGATCTTCAGCTTTCGCATACTGCGACGTAAGACGATTAGAAAGGGTGAAAAAAAACTCGCCTGCCTTCGCGATTTTGTTTCATTCACATCGTCCGGATGATCGCTATGGTCCTTGAGTGTATAACCTTTGGATGAAGTCACTAAGCATCTCGTTCTCCATCCTGTAAACCATTTAAATGCCATGCGAGTAATCGCATCGCCTCGTGATATATTCATTGATACACGATACTATCGCAGGAGCTAAGACGTACAATTAAATGCGCGATTAACTCGATGATTTTTGTTTAAAAAAAATAAATAATCGTATTTCGCAAGAAATCATAAGCATGGGAAAGATAAATGAAAATTTTACAACTTTTAAAAACACGTATAAATGTATTTTTATATTATTATTTCCATTATTTACATAGCGTTTAGAACATGCGCCGACAGTAAAAATAACATTACTGCGAGCTCTATGAAACAAACGCATTGTCTGGTATCGCTGATTCTTTGAGATCTTTCATAAAGGAATATAACGCCTTCCGCATATTCCACTCGTCTTTCGACAGATAAGTCTCGGACCATTCTTTATTCATCTTCGTAATCTGCTGCATTCTGGTAATCAGTACTGCCTTTTCATCCGGACTAAAGCAAAACAGCTCGTTTTCTTCGAAAGAGTATTTGACTATTATTTTATCAGGTGTAACATTTTCGGGCGCTGCGAATATGTGATACTGATCGTTCAAAATGTGGTATTCGTTGTCGAGTGAGGGCACCAAAACGAACGTTCTCGAGAATGACAGTACATTCGTGCCGAAACTTAATTTCTTGAACAATCCCGTGACACTGAACACCGAGACCTTGTCGGTGTCGTACAGGATGTCATATGTGAAGGTATCTTTATCGTGATAAGAGCGGGGCAATTTGCCAAAGGCTGCTAGAATTTCCTCTTGGCCCCGGTAGAGAGCGGTATTTTTCTTGGCACCCTTTTTAAATAGATTTCTGTTAAACAAATACAGATTGAGACCAATCTTTTGCGCGATGTTATGGGATATGGCGAAGCTCATGGAATAAAACGCGTCTTTGTGATAAAGTCCTCGTAAAACCGTTCTGTCGACCTGATCGAATAAATTGAAGAAATGATTGATAAATTTCTGCGCGAAACGCTGCGTATTGTCGTTCGGAAAATAATCCTTGTATATCAGCGGCATATTTTCCGCAATGCACACGCCGTCCAACTCTTGCAGGTGCGGGCAATACTTTTTCGCCGAGTCTACGTATTGCTTTGCGGTCGAGTAGTTTTCACAAAGCGGATTATCATCGAGCCAAAGCTTAATGATTTCTAGATTTTTCAGAGGGGCTAATGCGCTCATGTTTAATAGATTGTTGTGCCTTAGGTCCAAGTACCTGATGGACTTTAAACTCGAATTCTCTATCGCGGATATGTTGAACAATTCATTACGCTGTAAATTCAGATGCTCGAAGTCTATTGCAGCCTTGGCCAGTTTTAAAACGTGATTGGAAGTTCTGAGTTGCGACAGCGGGCAGTAGACGACCTTTTCTACATCCGAATCTGCGTGGAAGTGTTCCAAGTTCAATGCCTTCTCCTTTGGATTGTACCTCTTGGTTAGCGCAGCCAACAGAATGGGCCGTAGATGGATTCTCAGATTGTTGATTGAAGCAAATCCCAAGGTTACCGCGAGAACCATGCCCTCGCCCGTTTCATTTCTAACGATCATGTTCAACTTGCATAGCATTTCCAGCGCAGGAGCGCAATTTCTCGCTACAAAGTACGCGTCTTCTCCAATAGCCTCATACTTTACCGGTACCAAATCGACCGGCTCTATCGCCCTCAAAATACTTCTCAAGACTGTCTGCTTGTCGTACAGACCGCCTTTCAACACTTTGATTTTGTGCCACACATCTGTGCGTTCCATCAGTGCTCTCACGGAAGGCAATTTTGCGCCCATAGCTATTCTTACAACGATTGGAGAATCCAAGATTATAGGATTAATCGGTGCATTGGGCATCTGCACCTTTTCTTGCTGTACTTTTGGCATCATCGTGTTGTATTCGCCTGTCTCGACTTCCTGAAGGAGCCTCGAATTATTTTCTTATTAATTCTTTTTCTTGGATATTTTTTAACTGGCTGCTTTTTCGCTGTATTGACACTTTCTTCAATGTTTACATTCCTTCGAGGTTATGTTCGCCTGGAAAGATTATTACAAATAAATCTATCGTTATGGATATCGTTACACATTTTAATTGAAATATAAGTCGACGTTATAAGATGATAATTATACATTATTAGAATAAAAAATGCTGAAAATACCTCCTTGACTTTTATCTTTCGTGCCGATATCGTTTCTTCTTTTTTACTTTAGAACAATATGTTTTCACTAATTTACAGTAGATGTCACTATTTCCCCGACAAGTACAATTGCGACTCGCGGTTGACTACTTGTCGGTATAATCACTTCTCTCTGATACCGAGTTGTAACTCAGGTGACTGTTTGTCGATATACTATTTTTAATTATCGTAAGATTTGCGCACGATTCACGGAAGATGTCGCGTCAATGATATTTTTGATCCGAAAAATTCTGCAGGGATAGCTGATCAGTAGTCATTTGGGCTTAGCAAATCCAAGGACTCGAGATTAATACACTGCGAATAGACACACGTACATACATTTTATTATTATATATAGGTACTTATAGATATCTGTATATATATGCACATACACAGATAATGCAATAACATATAAAACAAGATACAATTTACTTTAAAAATAATAAGAGAGATAGGAATAAAAATAAGATTCATACACGTGTTTGATATAAAATAAAACAGAAAATAACAGAAAATAAAACAGAATATAAACAGAAAATAAATTTATAAAGCTTATTTCTTTCTAAAAAAAAATCTACTTGAAAGCTATTTAATATTATTAGACTAATATAAATTATATTTAGTTTTTTATCAATTCTATTGTTATATCCTAATAAATAATTTAACAAAAATATCCAGACTTTTAATAGTAATTCTCTTTTAGTGTACTTTGTGCGTGGAAATTTTAAGAAATAATACCGCGTGCAATAATTTATTATAAATTGTATTTAATTGTTTATCAATTTAATCTAATTTATTTAGAAAGTTTAATGAATGATATATTTTCAAATATTTTAACAATGACTTTTCTTTAACGTATCTTGCATTAAAATAATTCGTGATGAGTTTCTATATTTTATTTGTACAAAGCTATTACGATTTAATTTTTTAACACACATGACATTAATACTTAATAGATAAAAATATTCTGATTATAATGTATTATGTATTCTATACATAATATTATATATGTATATACATTAAAAAAATATTTTATTTGTCTGAATTCTATCTTACATCCGAAGATGTGTCGCACTTGTATAGAAAATATTTCAAGTTTCAAGAAGTAAAGTGACTGTTGCAAAGACCGCGATAATAACCGCTTAACGGCGGTCGAACTTTGATCTCGCAGCAAAAGTTCGCGCGATTCATAAACTCGGCGCGTTCTGTAGCGCACTTCCTCGTTCTCTCGTTAATTACAACCAGCTTACCGCGCGACCCTTACGGGATCGGCCGTACGTAACATTACACCGTTTCTTTCGACAAACAGCATCCAGCGGCTGCACGCGTTTTTGGAAGCTGTTGCATGTACATTGACATAACATGTTGAATCAATAACAGGCGTATTTTCGCGCAGATTATCCGATTATCTTTATGAAATCGTTACAAACTCCGCGTCCGTTAATAAAATCAGTATGATTAAACCGCTGGAATTAAATGCGATTTTCGAGATGCTCTTAATTAGCTCTTCTCCAGCATTGTTAATAAATCCTCGAACAATTTAGCCGCACGCGTTGCGAGGGATTGAGTTACTTCTTACTCGCAAAAAAAGTTCGTACCAGGCGGTTTGCATCTTCTTCAGAGGCCGCGGCGCCTCATAATTCACTTAGACTCAGCTCGGCTGTCTGCATGTTGGTCGAGACAGCGGCAATTACGCCCTGTCGGCAAAAAGCACGCGCACTCGAGCGTTTTTAACAAACGCCAACGTGTAGCGTGTCTCACCGCCGCCGTCCGCCGTCGTCGTTGTCGCGTTCGCAATTTCGCAACGCGCGGTGACGAGAGAGGTCCACTCCAGGTCCGCGAACGTGAGAGCTTCGGAATTCGAGAGCAAGCGTAATCGCGAGTTCCGAGCTTGAGCTCAGGAACAAAGCGAGCTGAGAAAGGGCCCGCAACCCGCGGCCATTCAAATTGTTCGCGCTCCACATTTGTTCGCGACGGTCCCGACTCCGCCGTTGTCTCCCCCTCCGAAATGCCGGAAATTAATCTTCGGGGATGAGAAAAAGCGATCGCGGACGATCGATCGATGCGTCGGACGAGGAATTCGCGCGGATAGCTCGCGGCTCCGTTTCGCGAGCACGCTCGCGAACGCGACCGCGTCCGCCTTGTCCCGTAATTCATTTAGACGGTAGCCAGACAAGAGGACAGGCTCAATTACACCCGTGGCAAAAAGCCGCGCGGGCCGACCGCCGCTTCCTCGTACGACGTGCGTGGTCCGCGCCCGGTCGGCGAGCCGAAACGAGACGAGACGGGGACGAGATGAGGCGCGAGTGTTATACGCCGAGGACAACGAGGCGGATTTGCGGTCCGTGTCGTCGAGAACGGGCGGCACGGACCCCCGTCGGCTCGTGTCCTCCGTCAGTCGAGCGCGGCACCGCGATCATTAGAGGAGGTCCCCCCCCCTTCCTCCCTTTGTCATCCGCAATGTGTAAGCAGCGCGAGCGATGCCATTTAACGACGACATCCGATGCATGCGCGGATCGCGACGCGCGGATGTCCGGACGACGCGGCCGGAATGCCCCGCCAACATTAATCGTCTTCGGTGTCGGCGAAAAACCGTCGGGTCGCAGTCGAGCATCGCGAACGTAGGTCTTGGCAAATGCAAACAAGAACGTCTCAATGGAACTCGAGTAACGAGTCCTGCTTTTTCGGGTCTTCGAAATTTTTTTTTTGAGATCATCCGAGCTTGCGACATAGTTATCGGCGTCGCGAATGTTATGCGAGAAATCTTCTTAAAAAATGTATTTTGCTAGGTAAAAGCAAAACGGGGTATTAAGAAACAATTTAGCCCTTCGTTGTGTGCGTCACAATTTGAGACATGAGTAGTCGAGATGGGGTATAGGAAACGTCCTATGTTAATTATTTATAAAAGATCATAAAAAATTATTATTAAAACAATTTTATTATCAATTCTTATACATTTATGAACAAGATAGTCGAATTTTATTTATCAATTTTTGTTTTCAAATAATTAAAAATAATTTACGAAGGCAGGTATTGAAATTGAAAATTTTTAAATGTAATAGAAAAATGAAATCTCTGGAGTATTGTGTATCACGCGCGCAACGGAGAGTTAATTATCGAAGATACGATAAATGGTGATCATTGAGATTGTAAGGCACATACGTAGGGTCTTGGAAAAAACATTGATGAAAAAACGTAATCGGTAAAGTATAATATAATAAAAATTTTCGGAGCCGCACGCTGAAGTCACGATCGCGGATCCGTATTCCTCAAGGTGGCTATCGACGCACGATCTGCTCGCCGCGAAGCGAGTTCGTAGGAATTGCGCTTCTTGCGCGGCTTGTACAAAGAGGATGCAGTTGGCTGTTCCTGGAGGTTTCTCGAGGTGGTTAATCGGCCGGTTAGCGCGGGGGCAGGAAGGCTCGCTCGAAAACAATGGCCCTCGTGTTGATGGCAATATTTTAATGAAGTTAGCGAGTTCCCGGTATACAGACATCCCTCGCTCCTCGCCAGTTCCAGGAGCGTAAACGCTCCGAAGGTGGTGGGATTCTTGCGCGCGCGCTTGCACAAGAGAGAGAGAGAGAGAGAGGGAGAGATTGGGTGAGGGTGCGAGAGAGCAACAGCGAGTCGACAGGCGCCACTCGGCCACTGATTTCTACTTACCGATATCGTTCTACAAAGCTGCCTTCATCTGCCAGCCCACGCGGCCGTTCTTTCGTTAACCCGATGTCCCGACTCTTGCGGACTTAAACTCGCGGAAAATGAGTTCAGTGTTATCAGGCATTACGAGCGAGTCGAATGTTGTATAATCCAATTCGCTGTAGTAGCTTACGATATATTACTCGAGTATTGATTTTATAATTTTACATCAGTATCTATTCTGTAAAAATTAGTGAGAAATAACACGCGAGACAAAAATATCTCTCGCATTTATATAATAATATCTGACATCGAACCATCTTTTACCCATTCAATTCGATCTATCTTTTCGAAGATGTTCACGAATCCGCTTGCAAAATTATAATCTTTGTTTGAATATTCACATGAAAGAGATGGATAATGATTGTCGTTAAGTATGCATCAATCGCTAAAGTACGACGGATGAAATCACGTGTGTAAACAAATCGTTTTGCATGCATTGAGCGGAGGATAGGCGGGATTAATTTGATCGATGTTTTGCGTACGAAATGAAGAAGAGCGGATTGAGATTTATAAAAGAATGCGATTATCATACTGAAAGCGACGAAAGTATTTTAAATAAGATAATCATACATATAATCATGTTTGCACATCACAGTAATTTGCGCATATTTTATAAGAAACGGGATCCTGAATAAATATCTGAATAAAGGATTAGAGCGAGGAAGAATTAAGTCCGTAGTTTGCAAGATTTATTTTAGATGCAAATTTTTATTTGAAAGTGAACATTAAAAATTACAAATGCAATCTAAATTTTTGTTAAGTTTTACAATTTTATAAAGTGGCGGATACTTGCGATAAACTTGGGGAAAAAAGATTGTTGAAATGTTTTTTGTTTTAAGCTGGATAGATAACGGATAACATTTTTTTCGCAGCAATACACATTATCGATCGAACGAGCGTTATTGAGATTTTCCACTTTGTAGTCGGGTAGTCGAGCTAATTAATTTGCCTCCAATTAATTACCGACAATTGCTCTCTCGTTCTAATTACGCTCGCTCGATTAGAATCTGCGAAAGTTACGGCCGAACGGAGCAATCTTAAGGTCCCGGCACTCGCATGCGAGTTCTCGTGAACAGTATTACTCGTGATAAGACTTGACCACAATGCGCTCTCGCCGTATGCGCAGAGATGCATCGGTGCGACTCGCGCAACAACAAGGCGCGATCGCTCGTCTCGCATGCGAGCTCGAATATTTTGTAGCCCGATCTTTCTTTTACATTCGCGCGACGACGCAATAAATCTCGCCGCTTATAATCCGAGCCCTTATTTTCGACGTCGTGTCTAACGGGAGGAGTACGAATAAATTATGCAAAGGAACTCGATACACTTTTATTGTTAGCTCGCTATTTCTCAGACATCAGTCTTCGGCCGAGATCACGCCTGATGTCTTCATACCTGTTCATTCATCACGCGCGCTTGTTTAACGAACGCTAGAATTATCGGTCCAACAACTGCGTATGCAAGCTGAAATTGCAGCATGTAAGCGACAACAGCGCGATTATCAATTTCTACAGTCTCCAAATTCGACGTTAATTTTCCTGAAATTTCTCTTCCTGAATTCCGCGGAACTGATCGAGCCCGATAGCACGGCGCATATGTGTGTGAGTAAATAACGTGAGTAAACGTTACGTACACACGTAGACGTACCGTCCAAACGTCTATATATGTTAGTTAGGTGGACCGAATATAGATAGGACTATACAGGGGGGGGAAGAAGGAAGAGGGGTACCAGGATCTCGTCTCCGAGGTCTCGGAGAGGGATATTAAGGCCAAAGCTATCTGATGGTTTCTCCTCTCCTCTCCCGATCCCTCGTCCGTCTCCTTCGCTCTCTCGGCGAGTCCCGGCTTCGAGAGGGCGGTTTCGCGGGAGACTGTGGTATAGAGAAGGACAGAGGGGGGAAGGGAGGGATGCAAGAGAAGACGGAGGAAGCCACGACCCGAAATTACTGCATCGATCCCCAGCAGACTCTCGTGCTCCACCTTAAGCGACAGTAGATGAAACCAATTTCGGTCCTTAAGCCCGTCTTACGCGTCACGATTCGGCGGCTTTCCGTTGTCCCAGCTTTGCGACAAGGTGATCTCGATAATTTCGCAATTATGACGCAATCTTACGATCTCATTGCGAGCATGAATTTGCGCGAATGCCGTCGAACGCAAACTTCTTTTCCTTTTACCTTATATGTTTACGGTTTATGTACACGTGCGTGTATTTTTTTTACATTATTTTGCGCGTATCATATGTATTATGTGCACATTATTTTTTTAAAAGGCAATTGAGATTTCCAGATTGCAAAATTACTGTATATTTCACTGCGTCAGGGAAGGCGTTGCTTTCTCATCAGACTCGGGTCTTTTATGGGATAAGCTGTTGGCGAGATATTTTCCGGAGAAGATACACTTTACGACAGATTACGAAGTTTACGACGTTCTTCGACGTTTTCGCAGCGTCTTTCCTCGTTCACGTACTCGTTTTTTACTTCGTAGTTCGCGTTCTTTGAACTCATCTTCGCGATTGCATTTTTTCTCTTGCACATTTTCCTTTATTTTCGACCATAGAAGTAACATTGATAATCATTTTTTCTGAAATTTTTCCTTTTTAAAGTCACTTCGAGTACGATTACAGCGTTGTCTTATAAAGTCTGTTATAATTGAAAAGATAAAGTCGAGAATCAAAGCTTCATTGAACAAAGCTTGATGTATAAGCATATAGATATAAATATGAGTTAAAAAATAAATAACGCGTGTGTAGTTGCGTTAAAGGGATTTTACACACGATTATTTTATATATATTTTTCAAAATGCAATTTCCTAGAACGTGACGGACAGCCTGTATTAAATTTTTAAACGGTTTTCTCATTCTAAGGTAATTGAAAATAAAAAACTGGGTGACTGAGAAATTAGATTGTTAGAAATGAAATAAGAATTTTTCGGATTCCAAACACGTATTGTCAACATCGGTTTTGATTATCTAATACATTTTGTTTAATAATAGTAAAACGCGATAGATACGAAAAATTAAAATTCGTGAGAATTCATGGATTGCACAATCCATTTGCGTTCGTCTTATCATGCGATAACAACGATAGAAAAATTTCGTCGAGCGGCGTTATCATAAATTGAATATCCTTTCCGACTTCTCGTTCGCACTCCTCCAAGTTAGTGGAAATAGCAATCCGACTTTTGAATTAAAACGCCCATCGGGCGAGTATCTACCGTATACGAGCGGACGACTTGCCCTCTTCCTATCGCTCAAACTCTCAGCAAAAGATATAAAAATTTAATTCCTTGCGGAGAATGACGTGCCGCCGACGCCGCGAGCTTCTTTTAAAGATCTTCTTCTTTCTTCCGCCTTCGCTTTCGCCATACTTTTCCCCGTTCTCCCTCTTTTCCTCTCTTTCTCTTCCTCGCAAAGGATCTTGCTATCGTGCTTGGTCCCCCGTGTCCATCTATTTTTTTCAACTCCCTCGCGTCGGAAAAGTTTTTCCATTCTTTCAGTCGTTAACGGGAACGTTTACGAAAAGTTAATGTTTCGCTTGTACTCTTTGCAGCCGGAGAGAATTCGAGGAAGGAGCGTCATGTACTTGCTATGTAATGAAATTTTAAAATAGAGTTGCCATCACATAAACACACTGAAACAGTGTTTTCGTAAGACCTTTGTAAATTAGGAAATTATATACGATTATTATGCATTATTTATGAGAATTATTAAATTAATTACGCATATATATATGTTTATTAGAAGATAATAAGTTAGCTGTTGCATTATAAAACACATAATGGCATGCACAACTTTTTGCACCACTCCCGCGTAGCTTCCGCGGCTTTAATTGATCCGTCTATCGCGATGTTCCTACTGCTTCCGTTCGCTTCGTTTTTGCACTTACTAATTTAGCTTCTAGTCTTCATTTCTGCAACGTATGCTGTTGACTTTTGCGTGTTCGATAGTTTTGCGTTCTGCATGCAGATAAGCCGGCAAAGAAGCCTTATATGTCGGCGAAGACTTCAGTGGAGTCGTTTATCTCGTCCGGTAACGCCTCGTAAATGCAATTAATAGCGTTATCGATCAAGAATCAGCGATGACTCTGACGTTATGCAATGAGAGTATTTCCTTTAGAAGCCTCGTATATGATGAGTAGTATATATAAGACTAATAAGTTCGATGGTATATGTAAAATTTTTCCATTGAGAAACACGATTAAAATAAAGGACGGAGTTCGTTCTAAGAATTTTCGTTCTCGCCAATTCAAAAAAAAAAGAGACGTTGATTTTACTTGGAGCAACTTCGGTCGATTTAATTCGACAGGATTCGATTTTTGCTAGTCAGGCTTTTCCATAGTGGAGCGCGGCCTCGAGAAGCGGTGAAAGATATCCCGGATGCGTTGCTCTCCGGTAGGGTTTTGTAAGGAACAGGCAATCTCTGTCTACGCTAGATAACGCCGCCGGGGGTTGCTCGGGGACGTAGCTTTTCATCTTACTAAATCACCCGCCGACTACCACCCGCTCTATACCGTCGGCATTCGGTCGACCTGGTGTATTACCAGACTCAGACCTAAACAAGAAGGAACGCCCCCGCAGTTTGTCGCGGATGCTTGGAAACATACGTTTCACGCGTCGCGATCGAGCAACTTGATAGAAACGTGAAATTATAAAATACCCACCTTCCCTGCTCTCGTTACCTCGGAAATTTGATAAACAGGTCAGCCGGGAACATTGTATTATTACGTTACATGCTAGCTTCCACTGTTAAACGATAACCTTCGCATCTTTTCTAATTTAGAGAAATAAAAGAAATAAAAAATATACTCTCTCGATTTTCTTTATTAATTATAACAAAAAATAATTAAAATGGAAATATTCCGCTGAAATTAATTATACATAAACATTGAGTTACACGAAAGCTTAGAAAACCTTAGAACGAGTTTGCTTTAAATAAATGCTTGCGTGATATACATAAAAAGAGGTGATTTTTTTCGAAAAATATATTTCTTTAGCGTACTGTTTAAACTGACTACATGTCAATGTTACACGAATTGAATATAAAACAGGATAGAATATCGAGCTGCAGGATTTTTAGGGTAAAAATTTCGTGCTTTCGACTTTCCTTTGCCAGTAATCCTATCGATCCATGTAATCTGTTCCTCGTTGCGCGAGGGAAAAGGGGAGTTTGCCCGTCGACTAGTGACATCACTGGGCCATACATCAAATCGTTATCAGTCCCGGTTTCTCCCTCCTTCATTCGGAGGGGCGAGACGGAGAGAGAAAGAGAGACAGTTCGAAAAGAGATGGAAAAAGGGGGAAGGAGATTGTGAAAAGATAGAAAGGAAAGAGAAAGAGGGTGCGCGAGGGAGAATGATGGACGAGGGAAAAGAGGAACGAGGGAAAATATGAGGTATGAGAGGAAGAGATGATGGCAAGGGGAAAGAAAGGGGCGGAACAAATCAAGAGAGAGAGAAAGGTGCCTTTTTTATCGTCTTCTGAACCTTCTTGTGAAAGAATCAAGGAACGATCTTTTATCCCCGCGATGTGCGCGTCACGCTGAGAGTTGATGATGAGCCATAATGAATTTCGCGCGAGCATTATGTGTGAGAAATGTTTCGAGCGAAACGCGGCATTCGAGTGATAAATATTAACGTCCTCGTCTCCAGTTCAGTTTTTCGAAATACAACAGATAGACACGAAATCGAAAAATATTTCTGGATTATCGGGGGTAGAGTGTCTTGTAATGGTGGCGTGTGGCAAGATTTCCAAAGTACAGGCGCCACTCTAGTCGGTGGTATAATTTTATTGCGGCAGATCGAATCGGACGCCGGTCGTTGCATCCGCCCCTACGGGTGTCAATCCTCCCCGGGGCAAAAGTCGTCAGGACGAGGAAAACGTAACGGCACGGACAGAGAGGAGTAACATGCGGAAAGAGAGAAAGAGAGGGAGAGAAAGGGAGAGCGGATGGAACGGAAACTGAAAGCGGGGGCGGTCGGTATCTGACGAGATAAGGGCGCAATCTCTGGCCTCCTTCCCTTTCCCGTGTCTCCTTCTATCCCTTTCTATCTCCCGCCCTTCATCATCCTCGCTCTCTACATCTCTTCGGAGTGAGAGGTGGAAGAGCTTCCCTGTAGAAGGGGTTGAGAGCGAGATGGCATGGAGCAAGGGAGACGGGGATGAGGACGATAGAGAGAGAGAGAGAGAGAGAGAGGGGGAAGGAGAGAAAACGAGAGAGACAGAGGGGAGAGGGAGAGTGAGAGAGAGAGAGAGAATGGTTGCCAGGCAACGATGAGAGGGGCGACCAGCAGTATAGATCGCTATCCGGCCACCTTCTCAGGGGCGGGTTGCGTGGGTGGAGAAGGCAAAACCCCCCTTAGCAAGATGGCTTTATTACCCTCCGTCGAGGACTCGCCGATGTCGCTGCAGTAACTTGGTCCTCGCTCTAGGAAATGACGCCAGAGTTAGTACTTCTTGTATACAGATACGTAAACACGCGCGCGCGCGCGTGTATACAGCTTATACGTTGTATCCGCGTTGTTTCCGCGTCTTGAAATCTTTTGATTAATCCGCACGAACATGTTACTTTATTTTGTAACATTATGAGGAAAAAAATCAGTCACCGTCAAAAAATTCCTAGGATGTAAGAAAGTAAAAAAAATACGTAACATTCGACTGAAGAAAGAATTCGAGATTTTCGTGTAAAAATATACCCAGTGAGACATGATTGGTCAAATCGACGTCGCATCGACATTGATTCGATGTCCTTTCGATCATCATTTCTCACTGGGTATATTATTCTTATGTCACAACGTTTTTGCATCAGTTCTGTGTAACTCAAGATGCATGATACTTACATTTTTAATGAATATTGTGCAAGACGTTTCAAATTTCGATGAGAGTGTCGCCGTGATGCTCTATATCTTTCGTAAATATCTCGCTGCCTAGTAAACAGACTCCCGTTTCTAGTAAATCGTGTTTGTGCGCGTCCACCACATCTCTTCTCTCGAGACATGAATTTCATCGCGAGTATCGTGAAATTTCGCTTGTTGCGGAACCGGCCCGCCTCGTCGTCGTTATTATTACAAGTGGAAACAGTTTCGCGAGCTCTATGGCGGCGAGCCGAGAGCAGGGACGAGAGTAGTTACAACTTTAATAAGTCTGCTCGACTTTGCCAGCACCGGCGCGTCGAGTCAAGTTTGCCTTGCGTCGCGTCGCGTCGCATTGGTTCAGGTTGCCGGGCACCGCGACGCATTCTCACGGCGGCGAATTCCGCCAAGTCTCAGCACCAACTCTCTCGGCAGCACAACACCGGAGATGGAACCCCAGACGTAATTTCCGGTTTCGACGCGGCAGTCGCGCGTTAGCCGAACCAAAAGACGATCGCTCAGCGAGCGAGATAGTCCGAGATAACTCGCCCCCTTGCGGCTTTCTCCTCTCTCTTTCTCTCTCTCTCTCTTTCTCCCTTCGGTTATTTCACTTTACCTTTCCCGTATTTGCTTCTTCTCCCTCTTGCGTCACTCTTTCTCTCTACATCCAAGATTTATCTCTTTGTTTTTCCTTCCACTCTTGCGAGCAATATATCCGCTAGTTTTCTTTGCAATGATTGACGACAATATCATACCAGATATATTTTGCAATCTCTCAAAAATATTTTTATTGGATGATATTTGAAATGGCGGAGGATCGACATCTTAAGTTATTTTTAGACTGAAATATAATAACAATAATTATATTAATATTATTCAGATTTCCTCGATTTTATTAATAATCATTGACAAAAAAACGAATTTCAATACGTCATATTGGAAAAGAAATTTAGCTTTTATAATTTCGCGTGATACTTTTCTGAAACGCTCTTAAGAAGTCAATTTCGTCTCGAAAATCTCTGAATGAAGAGGGCATCGATATATCTTGGAAGATGGAATGGATCGCGGGTCTAAATGGTCCAAGTCGTGAATACGTTTTTACTGTTGAACATCCGCAGGGGCTTCGACGTATCGCCAGCGAGCGACCGCGGCCAACATCGCATCATGAATAATAAACGAAAGTATCCGTCGTATATGATACATGACAACGGCGCCGCGAGTAAGGTCCCGTCGTGTAAATCCTTCGACCTTATACTCTGCTACCATTTATTACGGATACATGTGGCCGTAGAAATTTCTGGCCAAGACCTAAACTGGATTACCGCGCAGATAGCAATTGAATTAATCATGTATCCATCGTGAAAAAATTGTATACACTGAAAAAAAATTCTGGTTAAAAACGGACGAATCAGAAAATCTTGTAGGATTGATCAAATATTCTGGTTATCATAATAGAATCAATACTTTATAACTTATAATAACCAGATTTCCTATCATAATAACCAGAATATTTAATCAATCCTACAAGATCTTTCTGACTCGTCCATTTTTAACCAGAATTTTTTCTCAGTGTACGAATTACGATAAATAGTTCTTTCATTCTCATTTGTGTATAAATAAGATTGTAAAGAAAGTAAAAAATGCAAAATGGATATTTATTCAATCAATTATTCGATCAATTAAGTTTAATAGACTCGTACTTATAATTAATTTTTTTCCCTCAACAATCTTGTAAAGATCATTAAAAGATATTCAATTGAAAGATTCTAGTTTTTTAAACGATTCCAACTTTCTAAATATTCGAAAACAATTTGCGTGTAAAAATGTTAACATCTATGCACTTGACTTAGCATATCATAAGAAATGTTTGGTTGATCTATACATATATCCGCAACGAACTGTAGCAGCGAAATGAATCGGAGCGCAATAAAAAAATTCATCTCCGCGGCCACTTTTGTGTGAGGTTTTATGAATTTATCTCCGGGCTCGCGCGACATTGCGCTCCATCGAAAGCTCACGTGAAATTTCCATTTTAGTGCATTTCCCTTGTCGATTCGCGCTCGCGCAACAAAAGAATGGCGAGATAGAGAGCTCGTAAAAACAGACGGCGCCTTCTCGGGAGTAGCTTCACCCGGGTCGGGACGGCCGTTGGCGTAGATGTGTTGTCACGGCTATAGGTAACTTCGAGCTCGTTCGTAAAGCGCAGTTAAAGTTTTAAAGGGCAGTTAAATTTAAAGCGAGTTAAGCCCGAGTATTATAACGGCGCGTGCCAAGTAGAAAGGAAGGGCTACCAAGGGGTTGAAGCGGGAGATGATGGATGTTTAAATTTCGTAACGTAACCCCTTCGTCGAAAGAGGGAGGCTGCGAGTATGAGCTCGCACGAAAACGCTCGTCAATCGGTGGGCGGAGTGGGAAACTGTGATTTCGTCGAATTTTTTTTCAAAGAACTTTCGACACAACCATGGGAGAAAATTCTATGAACGACAAACGGTGTTTCGCGCAAATATTTGCCCGATTGCGATAATCGTGTTTCTCTTTTCTTCTCCCTCCCCTCAGCCTCTTTTCCTCGCGCGTTTTATCGTTTCGTTGCGCAGGCATTACGGCATTTTTTTATGATCCACCATAAACTCGTTATGACGCAGTTATAGGGATTTCGCCGTTTCTCGCGCCCTCACCTCTAGATATCGAGATATCTCAGAGAAAATTCTGATTTGTCCGTGATCGTCTGCCATTGTCTCGCATGCGCGAACGAACTCTACCATTGATAGAATTCTCATGGGTATCGAGTACGTGTATATGATGCTGTAGTTGTCATAGCCGATTGGAGCATTGAAATGGTAAAGAGGGGACTTCGCAAACAAGCATCCCACAGCTACGGACAAGCACGCCCGCCGACACGCGGAAGTAAACCCTCGCGGCACGTCTTGCATCACGTATCCTCTTTTTTTTTTGTATTCTCCTAACAACACCGATGTCTCTTCTTCGAGTGTCCGCCTGTCAGCACGCACAATGCGTGCTATGCAACGTCGCAACCAGCATTCGTATCTATGTGTGATTGCATCGCGTTACCGATGTGAAAAAAAAAACTTAAAGAAAAGATTAAATTTGGGTTCATTTTTACGATGGTCTTCTGCGAAAAATATTTGCTAATCTCTTTTCTATGACTGCTTATTGAACGATTTATTTCCATTTCATTATTTGATTTATAGCCACGTCATAAAAACATAATTATGGATATTAAGTTATATTCTAAATCGGTTTTTTCAGAATGGGAGAAAAAATTGCGCTACGATTTTTATCGTCACTGAACCGCCACATCTTTCACCCCTTTTTCGCAGCATATTGTTATCGTCATGAAATGACTCGTATACTTGGAATATTTCACACGCGCTACAATCCCCCCTGTCCGGTCATCGCACCACCCTTGTAAAATTTTTAAACTCCAAAAGGGCTACTGCCCATCTTGAGTTACTTATTTATTAACCCATCAATTTGTTAGAGCCATTGTGCAGCCGCCACGTTTCTCATCAATCTTTCTTGTTGCACTCGTGCACGTGTGCGTGCACATGTGCGTCTGACTTCAAAATTTTCTGCGAATTTATCTATACGTTAAACAAATCAATTTAGCGACTTGACAAATCCGCTGAGATATAAATAATATTTTGCCGTATACTAAACATAATTATTTATTAATTATTATAATAATTAATAATATTTTAATTATTAGTTTTTAAAATATATTTGAAAAATGTATTTATTTACTTATATAATATTCGTAAAATAATTGATATGACACATTGTCTAAAGATTCTATCCTTCAAATTCTGTGATTTCGAGACACTTGAAAATTTTCAGGCAAGAGATTTTATTTTTTTAATTTAACATATCAGATTATTGATATTTTTCGTTTTAATTTTTTCTGATTAATATTTTCTCTCAAGACTTCTCATTGTCTCCATTGATGGTACACGCGCGTACTTATGACAAAACGATGGCTAGACCTTTAGTTCATTATCTATTTAATGGAGCGAGAATGAAGTCGGAGCGATGCTCACTTCCCATGTCGGCGAACAAAGAAAAACATCACTATAGAGGGTATCGTGTAGCACTCGTAAACTATCATCATACAAATCGTCGAATAGAATGCATGCAAGTCCGCGATGACGACCACTAAATGACTGTCATCGATTAATCGCGGTCGTGTCAACCGAACTGTAAGTAAAGTGCCAACGAACACAGCATCGTGACAGTCGCAGCCATTACTGCGCGACTACGGGAGAAAGTGGAAGTACATCAACGGTCTTTATGCGTTTTACGGAGATTCAAGTTTATGCAGCCGTGATGCCCGTTTGTGAGCGTGAATAAATTCTCGGCGCGTGTGAGCGCGCATTTTAATTAAGACCGCCGCGATGAAAGACAGGCGCGTCTCCCTGCTCGTCCATATAAAAATCGTTCCAAGATACATGCGTGAGATGCGCGACGTAAAAATATTCCGCCCTCGTGAATTCAGCGTGATTCAGCGGACAGAAAATTATGTGAGAAATTCGTAACAAAGTTTGACATTCAATCAAACAAATGTATATGTCGTAGCCAGATTACAAAATCTGTCTCTTTATAAAATGTTTAGGTGTTTTATAAAGTACGGCCATATTCTCAACTCATATTTAGATACACTGAGAAAAAATTCCGATTAAAAACGGACGAATCAGAAAATCTTGTAGAATCAATCAAATATTCTGGTTATTATAATAGAATTCAATACTTTATAATTTATAATAACCAGAATTCCTATTATAATAACCAGAATTGGAGCAGGGAGAGCAGGGAGAAACTTGATCAAGATTTTCCTACAAGATTTTTCTGATTCGTCCGTTTTTGACTAGACTTTTTTTCAGTGTATGAAATATTTTACAATCTGGCTAAGAATTTTAGTCTTTTTGTTTAAAACGCAAACAAGCGATCCGTCAAATGAACCGATTTGTATATTGTTGTACATTCTGACTGATTCATTTTAGTTGTTTCATAAACTGTCTGTAGAACAGTTACTTATTTATAAAAAATAAAAAATAATAATAAAAATAATGTAAAAATTTTAAAAAAATAATTCGTAGAACTTGTAAGTTAGAAAACAACTTACCTGAATAAAATTCAAGCTTTGTATAAAACATGTTTTTATCAACTAAATTAATTATCTTTTGGAACCTCATCCATTATAAAGTATTTTTTTAGTCTAAAGTAGCTATTAATTATTATAAATCGTTGCGTTTTATAAAAAGACTAAAGTTCTTAACCAAATTGTAAAATATTTAATTATTTGAGAATATATGACCGCAGTTTATAAAACGCCTAGACGTTTTATAAAAAAACGGATTTTGTAATCTGGCTACGACATATACAAGCTCAAGTTTGTACAAACTAACTGTTTCATCGCAGTGACAGTTCTCCGTGTCAATTATGCTCGTTATAAAAAAACTGGAGGGATGAAAGGCGCGTTATCGCGAAAGTAAACTGGCTCGCGATCGTCGAATAAAAAGTATTCACGCGCATGTGAATAAATCTAGGGGATGCGTCGAATTATATTATACAAATTCTACGCGTACAGAGGGCGAACTTCCCCGTGCGTGGGCCCTATACGGTAAACTGTGCCGGCAACAGTTCGGCGAAGGGGTGTGTTTGTTTTATGTCGGTAGATCAAATGGGATTTACGGAATTTGCTACCGTTCCCCGTGCTATTTGCGTCAGCCTGACACTCTGTTCTCAGGGTATTTACGCGACGTGCCGTTAATGCGTCTAATGATGTTCTTTTACGCGCGCGCACATTACGAATACATTGCCAATAATTTATGCCGAGGTCACGCAGCGCGAACAGCGCCGTTTTTCTGTCTTTCGCCGCGCCGGCCTCTGCGCCGGAAATTAATATTTTCCCCGACAATACGTCGCGGCGTTAACGCCAAGATTGTATTCAGATCGCATCGCGCGATGCACCTTGATATCCCGCTCGTTGCTAATGCAATTTGCATCCCATTACAGGCGCGCTCTCGCGAAATCAAGACTGCCTCCTAATTATTCCTTGTTCCCTTCTTCTGGCGGAAGCACGTTTATCCATTACAATAATAATCGCGTGTGTTACGATCGTACAACCTGCCATTAACGGCGCGACGACGAGAGTACCGATCGACGCGGCGCGGCGGCCTGGTTTGCCCGTTGTCCCGGCATTTTGGTGATCGATTCGACGGATGAACGAACCGATCGCGAGTTTAATCGCCAAACAAATTAGGCCCAGCCGGTCATCAGTCGATGTCGAGCGCGAAGTGCAGCAGGTGATGCGCGGCGTCTCTTGAATACCCAATAAACTTGACCGATTTGCACGGAAATTAATACGCGCAACTATGTAAAACCATAAGTACAGAATATCGCAAGTACAAAAAATCTATCTGTCTTTGTTAGAAATCCGGCATCTTTTTTTTCTTTATTTCATAAGCAAAAGCAAAGCAAATTCTATAAATAACTGTATGTTTTCCACAATGTTATAGATACATATGGCTTTATTTAATTAATTTAGTTTCACATTATTGAGTTTTGTATTTTCAAGTAATTAAATGCTAGGATAATATCAGAATAAAGAAAAAATGTATAATTTACAATTTTGAGTAAATTAAATTTCCAAAAGAATTACATGCAATATATACATGTAAACATTTAAAAGATAAGAAAGATTTACAAATAGTTTTTCTGCTTTGCGTATTTCAATAATCAAATGGGTGAATAAAAAAGATCAGAGTAAAGAAAAGAAATGCGTAATTTAGTTGTAATTTTGAATTAATCCAATTTTTAAATGAAATCACACTTATTTAGAAATTTAGAGAGATACCAAAGAAATGATTCAAAAATGGTTTCTTTTGTTGTGCATAGAAAAACTTAAGACAAAACTTGACGGGAATATCGCGGACGCGATTTCGGTGTTTCCAGACGACCGACTCGTTGCGATATCCGAGCGCGTAAACTTGCATTGGCCATGCGTCTTGTCCGCTCCTTTTTTCTCTTTATGCCGGAAACAGATGGGCGCGCGAACCCGAGATCATTAGGAAGAGATTAGAGGTCCGAAGCCAATTAAAATTTTCGTGCCGGCCAACCGACTCTTTCGATATCGCTGTGTACACACGGTGCTGTATCCGCGTGCGTGTAAGTACGTTAACGTAATTACGGAATTGCTGCGAGGACGACACCGTCGATCACGTACGATAGTATCGATGTCGCTAGCCGAGGAATTACGATTTCTCGTTTACTTTCTCATACTTCCAAGCGGAAACGTTCGATTTTCATGCCCTTCAGACACTTCGTATTTCCTCGCACTTGCGCATCTATCATTGATTAGCAAAATAAATTCATGATTACAGAGAAAATAAGGAAAGGAGTATCATATCTTTTAAGATATTACTACAATCGAATAAATTACACTTTACTGACGTGCACTTATTAGAAAGAAACTCCGTGAAAAAAATTGTTTTAGTTTAAAAAAATTTTTCTAACAAAAGTCTTTATTAGTTGAGATATATTCTCAAGTATGAAAAGTAACTGGAGCGATTCCCACTATTTGAGGGCACGTCCGCGGCAAAACGCGGGGGCCACTTGTGAACTACGGCGGACGTTAAAAGGGCGCTTAACTCGGGGGTTGATGGGATACTGGTTATTTAATCTTTAATCCCAACACACTCGAGGGGTAACTCCGTCATCGATACCCCGGATTTGCGTGGTATCGCAGTACCCACCCTATGAAATCATTTTCTGGGGTTGCTAGTCCCCCGATCGATTCGTTCAACGAAACTTCGATTTTATTTTGTCTCCGGAGAATCATCTCGACATCATCCCGTACGCACGTTTTGCGCGAAATACCTAAGACAGTATGTATTAAAAAATATCTAATGGAGGTATTTTACACTGAAAAATATCTCCATTACACTGAAAAAAAGTTCTGGTCAAAAATAGACGAATCAGAAAATCTTGTAGAATTGATCAAATATTCTGGTTATTATAATAGAAATTCTGGTTATTACAGTAGAATTCAACACTTTAGAACTTATGATAACCAAAATATTTGATCAATCCTACAAGATTTTTCTGATTCGTCCGTTTTTAACAAAAATTTTTTTTCAGTGTACTTTCTGCAATGTCTATCAAGTTTAATACGATAATTGAATGATAATTTAATTTGAATAATTGCCACATTTGTTATGTTTACTGCAAACGGTTTGTTTTATCAACTTTTACATGATTTAAATAATTTCGATTGAATCAGGATTAATGTGGTGGATGTAGAAAAGAATCTCGTATCGATCTTGGCGAAACGACCAGTCGAGTGATTAATCTGATTCACAATCAGTTATGTGTGTTTGACTCGTCGGTTTAAATACGAGCAGCGAGTCTCGCGTCTCGTAATTCTCAATGTTTGCCGCATGACTTAACGGATTTCTCGCGGCTAGCACATTCGTCTGCGAATCGCGATTAGTATACGAAATAATCTGCATATGTCGATGGAGAAAACCTGACTGGCCTTGGGGAATTGAAGTTACATAGCCAAATAACAGCTTGCGCCGAACGGTTCAGTAAGATATTATTAAAGCTGAATTGCCACTCGTAAATGACACGGAGATAATTGTAAGATTTACGAGTACGCTTTCTTCCTCTTTCTCTCTATGATTAGTTCTTTCTTCTGTGCGGGAGATTTACATTCGCGCTAGATTCACGTCTGCGTATTAACTCGGGCACGTTCTAACGTTGAATTCCTGCTTGGAGTACGGTCAGCGAGCGTTTCGCAGTCAGTCATCTCGAATCAAGTCGAATAAATAGCTCGTTAGTAATACTGACAAGAGAAATCAAGCGATTGTGCTAATCTGTTAATTAAGGGCCGCATACTCGCTGCCGTGTTACAGACCTAACGATTGTGTATTTATTTGAGGAAAGAGATAGCGATCGCGCGCGCAAATGCATAAGCTATGAAAAAAAATGACAATGGAAATAGGAGAATCCTTTATCATTATTGTAATTTCGAAAGCGCACTCTTCCCATGTGCAGAAACTTTTCGCTGACACGCGGTAATTCTTGTTTGTTAATTGGAGTGGCGTAACTCCGCCGCAATGCGACGACGTGAGAAAATGAAAGTCCTTTTTTAATCTACTTTATTTTCTATTTTTCTCGCTCTACAACGTCCTACATATTCTATCTGTCGAGTTTGATTTCGTTTGAGTTACAATTTCGCAATCATTACAAACACTTTTATTTATAACCAATATTGATATTTACTCACTGAGAAAAAATATAGTTATTCCAACACAAAATATGATTAACTTAACTATATGCATCATTATGTTAACCATAATTATCGTTAGAAATATTATAAAATTGTGATTGGGCCAAAAGTAACTATATTTTCTCTCAGTGTTGAAATGAGATTCGCATCATTTCTAACGATAATTATGATTAACATAATGGTGCATATAGTTAAGTTAATCATATTTCGTGTTAGAAATATTATAAAATTATGGTTGAGGCCTTAAGTAACTATATTTTTTTCTCAGTGGGTAAATATCAATATTTTATTTTTTTCATAACGTTGCATAATTCTGAGTTTCCTCGAATCATCGAGATTAGCCTTCGCGTCGGCGTGAGACTCTCGCGACTCCGCAGACCGACCGGCACCGTTACGATCAATACAGGATAATACAGGATAATAAGTATAATCGGATGTCTGATGGCTCGCGTAACGAAAGACGGGTAACATATTGTTCTGTTAGGGATCCCGTGTCGGAGAAGAGGACTTCGTATAGTGGGGTCGGTCGGCCCCGTTTCTCCGCCGGCCACAGGACCCCCCATGGGAACATTTCACACCGGTAACCACCGCGAACCCCCCCCTCGCCCCCGACCCGCCCCTTCTTATCCCGGCGACAGTTCACCCTTCGTAGTTTTGGTTACGCAAAGTCGATTTAGTCGGGGATGGTTTGCTCGCTGATTTATAACGTATGGAGCCGTGCATGCACTAAGTCACGCCTGGAGAATCGCTCTTCTCGATCGTTCGGCTATCGCTCTCGCGAAGAGAACGGCCCGTCGATGGAAGAGGCGCATTTCTTGCGATATATCACTCAGTATGGAAACAGCATTATCAGCCGAGATATATATATATATATCCTTATTCTTTCTTTTATTTATATGTCTCTCGCAAGAGAGTGTCTAAAGTTGCGAGACTAATCGCGTAGGCAGAGTTGGCGGCCTCGGAGAGGCATCGGGTCACGATATTATAATGTTACGAGTACCTACACTTGACACACACACACACATACACGGCTTATACAGGATTCGACGTATTAATAAACGTCAGCATTAATAATACACGAGAGAGGCAGATTTATTTCGTACCCGTGATTTTTTATTTTCATCCCCGCCAGCGCACGTCGAATCACGACCAACTTTTGATCGCACGTGTGAAACACGAGTCACCTCGTCATATTAAAATCCTCCTTCGCGGAAACCAATATTTTCTACCGATCGGGCAACGCCTATCAACATATACCCACATATGTTCAGCCGGAGGCTGAACGTTGTCGGTTCATTAATTAAAGGTTGCACGGTAACGGGCGAAATAGACGGAGAGAAGGCGAGAGTTTCTGCCGTTCTCGTCGAGTTTCTGAATAGAGGACAGTCACTTCCACTCTTTCGCTGCTCCCCGCTCCTTGCCCTCCCGAGTCTTCCTTCACCTCTCTCTTCCAGACACGGCACGTCCTTCGGCCGAGATGAAGATACTAGAGGTGGGCGGACTTCTCCGTACATAAATCGCCGGTCTCCGTAAGCGAGCGACCGAGGTGCTAGGTTGAACGCACTAGATGAACGCACGCGCTCGCTTGCGTGTGTGCCGCGGCCGCATTGTTAAACATTACACCTACGAGATGTATCTGCCCGGCGGCGCCTTCCACCCTCACCTGACGCCATGCGCTCGCACGACTATCTCCCTTCGCGCTTACCGACTGTCTGATTTTCTTCCGAGCAGAAAGAGAACAGTGCTTCTCCAGGTCGTGCGCTAATACTATAATTCACGGTATAATTCCATCCGAATAATTCGGACGGCGAATATTTAACAGATTGTTAGATTGTTGATTAAGAGTTTCTAGCGAAAACTAAACGTAAACTGTGTCTACGGTAACGACGCGTCTCATCTTTGCGAAATTAAAAATACTAAACGATAAATTGTTATGAATATATTATGAAATATGTATTATTATATTTGTGTGTATCTCGAAGTTTTCTTAGTCTCAAAGAAATTGCAAAAGTGATTCTTCGAAGTTCTACTACGTCACGGCTTTATGGTAGGTTTGATTTTAGCGCCCTTCTCCCCAAATTATCCCACAGAGATCGACACGTGCCGGTCGCACCCTTCTGACAGCGATGTGCATAAAAGTCGGGGTTTGTCACGATCCCCATCTACTTTCCTTTCGGTAACCGGCTCTGGATTCACGGGATGAATTGATGCTAAGTCACCGACGTCAACGTGCAATCGATTCATCCCAGGACGGAATCAACATTCTCGAGTATTTACTTAGGATGTAGCATTTGTTTCTTTAGGATCAGTGACGATTTGTTCTCGTCGCTTTGCAGCTACCGAGGATCGCGTTTGTTTGAAAACCTCTCGTCGCCACTAATGAAGTTAAATATATATTCGAGCATTCATAATCATAACAGACACACAAACGTAAAATATAATTTGATAAATAAATTAACATTAAAAAACTGTATAAAACTGTATAAAACATAATAATTAGAATTTTTAAGCAGAATTTCGCGAAATTTTAATAATATAACGGTTCTGTTTGTATATATATTTTTATTATTTTTTCTTGATTTGTAACATTTTAATTTCTACACTATTTCTACTCTGTCCAACTTATTACACAGTATTTATTTGCTTAAACTAATTCTCGAGTTCTTTTTAACAAATTCCGCGTCTATATTAAGGCTATATGCAATACAGTTTTAAACTGTAGACTTGCATAATGTATGTCGACATTCGAACACAAAGTTTCCCATGAATCTACCGGTGCTTTCTAGCGTAATTCCGCGATTTAAACGACAAGTTCGCCCCCGCGTTCGGACGCGACGGCACACGAGTTCCCATATCAGGCATGCAAAGCTTGATGTATCGACGCTCTATGACGATGGCACGAGGACGCTGAATACAGACCGCCCACCCCTCGAAAGGCGAACGTCATCTCTCGACGCTGCGAAGTTACCCTAATGGGCAGATTAATCTCCGATAGTAGCGAGTAAGCTAACTGAGGCCATGTTGCGCAAGAGGTGCATTCATGATAGATTTATTCTTCTCGGTTTCGTCTCACCCTGTACGTCGTTATTATTCATCTCCTGTCCCTCGGTATTAACTCAATGAATTTATTTTCACAGTGTGTTGCGTTTCTCCGTAAAACATTTCATTGTTTTATATTTCCTTGGCGATATATTCTTGAAGTGTCATAACTTTGCACTACAAATTTTGTCCCGTAATGTAATTCACCAATTAAAAGTATAAGATTATTCACGTCTCGATTCTCCAAATTTTATTTTATGTCCGGTCGTGTCTCCCGCTCGGTTCTCGATCCCGAGCTCCAGACGTTGACCGCGTTGAATATCTAAATATCTCAATATCTTCGGGGAGTTGAACAAAAAAAAAAGAGACGGAACGATAGAACACTGAGACCGGCTCTTCGAGATGTATCTCAAACAGGATCTTCTTGCTCCTCACTTAAGAAAGTCCAGGTCTCGTCCGCGGTCGTGAAGTTCCTGGAGGACGGCCCGAAATGGAATCATCGATCGATAGCCGATCGGCTCGCGGGGCGAACCTTTCAATCATGCGACACCTATCAACCGCGGGGCTCCCAGTGTTCCAAATGAGACCCTATGCTCCGGAGCGGGCCACGGACGAAAAAGTGCTCGGCCCTACACGATGCTATCAGTGATTCATGAGAAACATTCGGATATATATTTGGATCGTCCCGGTAACGCGGCTCTCCCAGGCTCGCGGTGAAACGACCGCGGTAATCTATGGCATCTCGCTCGGCCGGTTAGATAAACGGCGAATTGCGGCGAAATTCCGTGTCGAAAACCGAAGCTTATAATTGCGATGGCCAGCCGACGGATCGGTCGTGAAGATCGCCGCGCGATTGTTTCAATTACGTTTTCTGTTTGACACCGTCATATTCGACGCGCATTTCGTGGATAACATTATTAGATTTTATCTCGAAAATCTCTTGCCAACAATTTGTTGCGCAGTACAAAGTTACGTAAGTTATAATATATATTCTTACAGAAATAACGATATAGAACAATATGACAAAATTTATGTGAAATTTATATGAAATGTGGCGTTAAGTTTTGTCACAAATATTTCAACAAAAATTACTAATATTTTATGTTGTAATTTTCATGTCACATTTACGTATAATTTCTGTGAAAATTGTAAATTTAGTCTAATCGATTGTATATTTAGAAATCGCAATGAAACAAAAAAAATATATATTTGATGTATTTTTTCACACACAGATATTTATATTTTTTAAAATAAATTCATTTGTAGAAAACCTAAAGTTAATGTTCAATTATATCAATGCAGATTAACATTAACCTGTTTAATTTATTTTTTATTTTTTAATTGTTTTAAAAATTAAAAAAGATAAAAAGTAAATTAAACCGAGTTTAAAAATAGATATGAGTGTTTTAAAAATTTAACTGTTATTAAAATTTGAATTCAATGTTAATTATATATGCATACACATGAATATTTTAATATATATATATATATATATATATATTTAAAAATATACATTTCAAATAATTCAATACACATACACATCGATTTTAATTGAACGGAATTAATCGTTATTTTAAATGATTCAACGAGTCCACGGAATAAAGCGCAACTTCCTGTATCGAAATTTTAGCTTTAGTATATTCGACGTTTTTGTATATTATAATAAATGTCTTGTTGCGATGACAGGTCGTTGGCACGCGGTGTTATTCTTGCGCGCTTCAACATGCCGTTCCGTAAACAAGGTCACCGCGCTCAATCTCACTATCATTTGCGTAGCGACGCTCGAGCGGGCAGGTAGTGGCACGAGTCACTCCGTGTGCCACGTTATTATCTCTTATTACGTAATTTCGTCAAAAGACTTTAAACGCGATCGTTTCTTAAGATTGATTATTAAAAATTGTCAACGATGCGATCATTTTAATTTATATATGCAAATTTCGTACGAAAGACTTGCGAGAGTATCGAAGCTGCTGGGGCTGCTTAATAAAATAGACCTGCATATCTACAATTTCCCGCTCATTTCAACGTAATCGACCGTGTTTCCGAATTTGCAGGGCACGGGGCGATACACAAATCGCGAATAAGATATATTCAAATAAGAGTCAAAGCCGCAATGCATCTTTCGTTTGTCGACACATATCGCGGAATTTATATGCGTTTAATTTATATGCGCGTAACTGAAAAAAATTCTGGTTAAAACGGACGAATCAGAAAATCTTGTAGAATTGATCAAATATTCTGGTTATTATAATTAGAACTGAATACTTGATAACTTATAAAATATTGAGTTCTATCTTTTTTAAACAGAATTTTTTGCAGTGAGAAATGATAATCGAAAAGACATCGAATCGACGTCGAACTGATGCCTTTTCGACGCGAAAAACATCGAATCGATATTGAATCGATATCGATTCGATATCGATTTGACCAATCATTTCTCACTCGGACGCGAAGGTAGCGGAGTGAAATTGATGACGCTAGTTTCGGTGATGAACGAAAGCGAATACAGAACGTGAACGTCGCGACGCCGTTGGCGGTGATCGTCGCGATCAATCCTGTAAGTATTGTCAATCGCATAGCATTAATTCGTCGATCGCGTAGCGCAGATTCGGCGGCTCGTTGAAACGGGTATCGTGAAATCTGGCCGCGGGATCTCGATCCGTCGCGTCAAATAGGCGGCAAAACGGGCGCCCGCGATCGACGGATACTCGGTACGGATACCTCGCTTTCGGCTCGCTTCGATACTCTCGCTCGCTTTCTCGTTTTACGAGAGCGCTACACGAGGAGCAAGCCCATAATTGCCCTAAAATACCGAGGTGCATTATTTGTTCAAGGTTCCGCGGAGGAGAGGAAAGTGCACGGAGGTGCAGGTAGGAGCAACAGGTGCAGCGTCACCGCGGCGCGAACGGCGCGTGAAGTTGGCCGCACAATTTTCGGATTTCCACCGGTGCGGCGCATTTCGGGACTCGTCATCGGTCGCGCCGGTATACGCGATACGTAATCGCCGTACGTTCGGTATGCACAGTTTTCTTTCTCGTGCTGTTCGTCGGTCGCGATGCTACAAAGTGCAGGTCGCTCTAATCTACAGTTAGAGCCGCGTACGGGAGTGCCGAATAGTGTCGCGCGATTGTCGGATGATCAGTGCGTGTGCGATCGTAACTTCATTAACCGTGCTTTCGCGAGTGCCATGGACGAGGAGCAACGGAGGAGCGAGAGAGGAGGAGGAGGTCTGGGAGGCATCGGGCGACGGCGGAGTATCCACGAGGTAAATAATTTTCTTGCTCGCTTGTTTCTTGGTACTCAATTAAAAATTGTTGCCTTGAATTTAATTGCCTCGCGAACGGCACGGCGCGATCCGCCATTTTGTATTACAGCAATTAAATTATTCATTCAATATAATATAGGTATAATATTCTCCACGTATTAGAGATTGTATTGTCTTGGATTATTATATGAGAAAATCAGATACATTCAATTATCAAAATCTCTCGGAAAGAATTCTTTTTAGAAATTATTAAAAAATTCCATTTTAATTAAAATGCATTAAATTATTAATTAAATAATTGAAATAATTACATATATATTATATAGTTTAAAATTAATTAAATTATATTATAAAACAAATTCGGAAATTACATATTAAATTTTTATTTGAAGAGAAACAAAAAATGCGCATATAGAAGTGCGTGTAATGATTATTATTTCCTTAAAATATTAATTATCTTTGATATTATTATAATCTGGATTTTATACTTTTATTTTACAGATCAACGTAGAGCCAACAACTCCGCCGCTGCGCATCGTATCGGTGAGTGTCAAGTTATTTTTTAAAATCTTCGCTCAAACATTTAATCCTGGATTATACATAACCGTTCGTTGATTTATTACGTATCACAAGAATGCGTACAAAAGTTTGTATGTAAAGTACGAACATACTGAAATACTTATTGATGTTCGACGTATCGATTCGGTCATTTATTGGGATATTGTGATGTCCTGTTTAATAGAAATACAGAATTCGCTACACAGATGTTCGTTACTAAGAATTTGGACGTTAATTAATAAAATAAATATGCTGGTACGATCGTACGCGATAATCGCGGGATATTATGTATAGTGCGGGAATGACGATGACGGCGATGATAATTTGAGGCCTCCAGAAGTTCCACTTCCACGGGTGGAGCGTATTCCGGAGCGTGAAAAAGATCGCGCCGTGTCACGCGACGTGCTCGCCACTCTCATTGGTTCGACTTTCCAACAAAGATCGTGAACGCCCCCGCGCACGCACACGGACCAGTGTTCTCGTGACCGGTGATAATATTCTCAGCCACCATTTTCATTCTATCCCCCTTTTTGCCCGTTTTATATCGCCATTTTGCCGATCAGTATCCGAAGACGAGACATCCAATAAATTACGTACAAATGTCGTTTACGTTAAGGATCTCACGAAGCGAAGCGAAGCTCACGAACGCTAGCCAAGAGTTCAGGCTGCATGCCGCATAGAACATTAAAAATTCTATATACACATATATATGTAAATTTTATAAAACATTTTAACATTTGATCAAAATTTTTATATTTAACCAAAAATGAGTCAATAAGAAACTGGAAAAATTAAATAGAAGAGTGTTCGATAAGTAGAAAAAGATTCGGGAGGATTATATATGCTAAATATCATATATTCCATTATTTCAAACATGGGAAACATTACTTTTACTCATTTATACGAAATTTAAATCTGGATTCGTTAAAATCGCACCACTTTCCATCCCGGATTCGAAATCCAAAGATTTTGCGAGCGATTTTCTTCTCGCAGCGCCTTTTTTTCGCGAATGTCTGCCTTGATCCGCAATTATCCGCCTTAGGGGGTGGGGCATTATAAATTTCGCTGGCAATCGCGTTGCGCGATCTTACCGGGCTGCGCGTACACGTGCGCCTACGAGGGGAGTATGCAAAACGTGAGCAGCAGATATCGGCTTAAGCATAAATTCCTCAAGCGTTGTGACACACGTACGCCGCGGCATAATCTCACTAACGGCGTGCGCCGGGGATGGGGCGGCGGGAGACGGGTCAAATCTGCGCAAACCGCGCAATATCGTCTCAGATTTATGGCCCGGTGAAGATAGGTCGACGCGATACTCGTCACACGATGAATCGGCAACGACGTTCATCGGCTTCATGTGCGCGCGCGCGCGCGCATGGCTGCATCCGGGCTGCATCTCGATCCGGATTCCTAATTGCCAAAATTGGCTCGTGCCCGTGCCGCGGTTATCGATCGCCTGTATCGGACGATTGCAAACCGTATCGTTTAACGTTGTTAAAACCTTGAGGTTTGTATTATAATAGATAGTATTACAATACATTTTTCTATTACAATACTATTTTTCATTGGTTTTGTTCATTGGTCTTGGATTGTGCAATAGTTGGAAATAAGATTTTAATTTATTAGTAGTATATGATACATACACTTGGCGCGAGACATTACTGCGCCTCTTGAAAATTTTCATTGGTTTTATTCATTGGTCTTGGATCGTGTCAGATAATAGTTGGAAATAAGATTTAAATTTATTAGTAGTAGAAGGTAGGGACGGGCAAGGTTATAATAATGATAATCCTTAATGTCACTTGAATTTTTAAAATTCCTCTGTGACTTTCCGCTGAAAAATATGATACATGTGGAATTTGAACCTGGGAGCCTTCCGTTACTAGTCACTTGCACTTAACACGGTACCACGCGTCATCCTGTGTGGGGTTAAAAGCTATAACTTGGAGCAGTTTGTATCTTGCATCTTTTATTTTCATATTGTGCCTTTTCTATTCAAACGAAAATAAAGTCTCAATTTTCGATGATATTAAATCTCTCTCTCTCTCTCTCTCTCTCTCTCTCTCTCTTTCTCTGTCTTTTTCTTCTGTTTCTTCCTATTTTTCTTTCTCTTTTTAAAGAGGAAAGATTTAAATATAATAAAATAAATCATACTGTGCTATATAATTCATATATACTGATGTTTATTGAAGAAATGAAATATTAAAAACTTCCGACAAAGATAAAAATTAATACTGAGAGAAAGATATAATTACTTTTGGCCTCAACCACAATTTCATAATATTTCTAACGACAATTATGGTTAACATAATGATGTATATAGTTAAGTTAATCATATTCATTGTTAGAAATATTATAAAATTATGGTTGAGGCCAAAAATAATTATATTTTTCTCTCAGCGAAGTGTAAGTTATAATTATTGATGCATTATAAATTAAAGCAATTCCAATTTCTCGATATTAATATTGTATAATGTTATTATATATATATATATATATATATATATATAACGAATATTGCGAATTCTCCTGCAGCTCGCGAGTATAACGAAACGAAAGCTCCCGTGCAGCCGCTGTCTTCAGGGTGGCTTATTACGTCAGTTACTCGTTAACGCGCGGCTTACGTGCCCGTACATTGTGCGGTGTGGTCCAGGCGTGGGGTCGATAATACAAAACCGAAGAATGCCCCGGGAAGGACACTCGACGCGAAAGTGCGCATTGTCAGGCACGCGCTGGCACTACAGATGCCGCATGGCACTTCCCTCGAGTGCGTCGCATATGCTGCGAATCAGTTGCGAAACCTATCCGGCCGATTGTCCGACGATGTAATGCACTCGCCAATTCGAGGTGGTTTTAAGCACACGCGGAACTTCCTCTCTCGAGAACGCGATACGATTGCGGGAGATTTGCCCAGTTGCATCTCGAACGACGCAGGTACGAAGACCGATGAAAAGGCGATCGCTGGAAACGCGAACGATTGCGAAACATATTGAGAATCGTGCGATGAATCCGGGATTCCTGTTACGGAATTATTAGAAAATTCCGCGAAGAATTGTATCTCACGTGTATCGCGTTTTAAGAATCAGCACGCGGTATCTCGCTACATTTTAAGTAAACCCATTAATGCAAGCATTTACAATGCATTCTTACGTTTGACTGTATATTCATAGATACACACACATATACATATTACATATGTTATTATTTCTCTTTTTCCTGTAGACTTTGAAAAACTTAGATTGCAGATTATAAGATTTATTACATATTCAGTCTCTGATCTAAAATTCCGATAGATATTCTTTCACGCGATTTTTCCACGAAGCTTGCGACATACGGCATTTCATTTCGGTGTAATTAGCTTAATTACGAATCGCGAATTCAAGTTGTTGTCTAACTGCAAATCCGTTTTTGCTATTGCAACACGATGATGCAATAAGGACGTCCAGTCCAGTATTATTGGCCGATAGATGAACAAGAGAGTTTAAAGGGGTCTAAAATCGAGAGCATGGTGGTCCCCACCGTCCTTTTCTCCGCGGACCCCTTTCTTCCGTTTCTCTGGTGATCCTTCACAGAAAGCCGCTGCTGAATTGAAACAATAAGGCTTAACTACTAACGTGCAACTCTTTGACACTCGAGTCATCCCTGAAGCGCGCTTTGTGGGTGCATGCGCCCCTGTTATACACGACGGTGGCTGCGGTAGGTCGGTTTCGGGAACGAGGACGCTTGTTATTGTTATGGGAGATCGACAACGAAATCGGCAGGAGAATCGCCAGAGGATGGGCTTGCATCACTTCCATTCTAGCGAATCCCGCAAGGGACTCCCGCGCAATTATTTAAGCTTAGCAAATTCTCGAGCTCAATATACTGTAAACACTCATATACATGTCAATTTATATTATACATACATTTTTGTGAGCGGTAATGCAATAAATATTAAAGAAAAAAAAAACGGAAGCAAGATGCAACGTAATTTAAGAATAATTCTCTCGTAAAAAGGAAATGTAGAGATTTAATTTTTGCCGCTTTTCCGCGATGCTGATTGGTTCTTTCGCTTGGCTCACTCCGTACGGCGGAGAGGCACGGAGACGCCGTCTGTTCGCTTGTAATCATTATGATGCGTGTCTTCGTGGTCTACGCGAATGATTAGTAAAGACAAGATCTTCTGTGGTTCGATCCCAGACCTAGTCTCGCGATTTAAAAAAAAAATGCACGTGCGAGACGAAAACGCGTTTTCGGGGCGTTGATGGCTTATTTTTCGGCTCGCTCGTGCATATTTTTTTTTAAATCGCGAGACTAGGTCTGGCCGGGATTGAATCACGGCTTGTCTTTACTAATCATTCGCGTAGACCACGGAGCCACGCGTCATAGTGATTACAAGCGAACAGACGGTGTCCAACCTCTCCGTGCCTCTCCGCCGTACGAAGTGAGCCAAGCGAGAAAACCAGTCAGCATTGCGGAAAAGCGGCAACAATTAAATCTCTACATCTCCTTTTTAAGAGAGAGAGAAAAATAGCGCGCATACAATACTACTAGTAAGGATAAAAAAAGAATAAGAATTACAAAACTTTTATTTGTGATTAAATTTAAATGGAATAAGATAACGAAAGCTAAAACTTATTTTTTTATATATTTTAATTTAAAAAATGAAAAATATCTAATCTTTCAAACAGTTTAAATACTTTTCTCTACGACCGCATGTTATTATTATGGGGATATGCTCGTTAATCCGTCTGGACCTCATAAATGTCCGGAATGATATTTATACTGTGATGCTTTCGTAGATTTCGACGAGCTGTTTTAATCGAATTTCCGTGTGTATAAAATATCTCGATCCTTATTGTAACCTGCAAAAATGGCAATATAAAGTTTCTCGTATCAGATTTAATATTCTTATTTAACATTCGGTGAAGTTTTTTTCGAAAACAATTATGAAAATTCCACTGCAAATTAATATATTTGATAGTCATTAACTTGTTTTGTAATAATCAAAATAAAGATAGCCACATAATTTTTTCATCAATTATCAGAATAAAATTTACGCTCTAGCTATTGATCGAATATGAATTTTGTTTTCTACTCTCTTTTGTAATCTTACATCTAAACTCCTCTCTGCCGAAAATTCACCGGGTATTCACCGCAATTTTCGTTGGTCCGTTGTCTCTCGCGTCGTAACGACATCCACGTTGACAAAGGAAGCGGCGATCTGGTAGAAGGGAGGCGCGCGGAGGGTGTCAAAGTGGGTAGGGTCGAAAACCCCGAGTAATCTCGTTAATTTGCGTGCCGGCGAATTCGCTCGTCGCCAGCAGTACGCGGGAGGCAGGAGAATCCTTGCTGGAGATCCTTGCGGGGATTCTGCCGGAGGGTCGGAAAAGCCAGGCGGGGATGCAGCTATATAGAGGGACGATAACGGAGGACCTCGGTTGTCTGATGGCAAGATGGCGTCCCACGATAGTGACGTCACGGCTCGGCCGAGGCGGGGCGGCGATGAAGTGGGTGGCTAGAGAGAGACACGAGGAGGGACAAGGCGAAAAGGCGAGCAGGGATGATGAGACGGAGAGAGCAAGAGAGGGAGAGAGGGAGATGGCTAAACCATGATGCTAGGAAGAGAGAAGTCAGATGGAAACGCAAAGGGAAAGAGGAGAGTGAGAGGGATGGAAAACGGGAGCATCGACAGAGAGAGAAAGGTAAATAGGGACGAGCGGCGAATGAGAGAGGGGTAAGGAAGAGGAAGAGCCTGCGATGGAAGTGAGAGTAGCTAGGGATGAAAGAGAGACGCGGAGCTCGAGAGAGAAAGGGGAGAATCCGCAAAGGGAGGAAAGGGAGTGGAGGCGCGAGGAAGATAGCAGCGAACCAGGGAAGGGTAGGAAGAGTGGCGGGGGAGGGAAAGAGAGAAAGATCGAGGAGCGTAACAGTGGGCGCACGAAGGGTGGAAGAAGAGAGAGGGACAGAGAGCGAGAGTGAGAGAAGAGTATAATATTGATCGCATCTCCGTTGCCGCGGACAGCATCTACCCTCTGTTGACGGGGTTGTTACTTTCGAGGATTTAAGTTTGATTCGTCGTGGCGTCTCGCCGAGAAGATCATAGGCGTGACTACTCGCAAACCAATATGGCTTCGCGTTAAACGAAAATTATTTCTCCCAATTTTTAGATCATCACTATATTGTATTAAAATAAATATATTAATTATGAATAAGTATAAAGGACACTCACAATTTGGTTGATTAATTCATGCAAATTAACACTGATTTTAGGAATACACGTATAGCTCAGGTGCCGTAGTCTGCCGCGCCGTATCTGATACGCGTGCCTGATAATTGGTAGTCGATGTTAATGTGCTAACTGCACTAATGACGTTCGGTAAGGTGTTCCCGAGGAGACAGTGAGAAAGAGAGAAAGAGAAAAAAATACACACACGCGCGTCTGAAATTAAGTGTCTTATCCGATCGGGATAGCCGCTACGTGTAGCGACAGCTGCCTCTTAGACACACCCGTTTAATTCAAAAGCTGATATCGTATTTTCGATCCTGCCCCGTTCAGGCCGCCGACTTACGGTAAATGTGTCGCCGTTAAAATGGCGGTCGGGGGAAATGTAATCGGGAAATATCATCTAGCGACGCGACGCGTAACTCCTTCCTTAAGCGCTTGCGTGACGCCGCGTTTGCGTGTTCGCCGAGGAAAGTGTACAGAATAATATATCAGAATAATGAGACACAGCGTACGTAAGAGTTTCATGCACACTTGATACTTATATCGCGGCGTATGAAAATCAGCCTCGCCTGCCGGGATATCAATATTCGTGGGAAAATCTAGTATCACCATGCGGAACTTTCGATGATGTACGGTCACGTGCTTTATAATTGGCAGTTGGTAGATGTTGAAGAAGTTTGAACGAACCAGATAAGCGGCAGAGTAGCAGCGAAACCGGCCTGGCTGGTTGCAAGTTGGTCGCTTTTTTTTTCCTGCGGCCGTCTGTCGATTGGTAGTCTCATTAGCGATTCAGCGGATTCAATGCCACCTGAGCGATATGACTAACCGGACGTATGCAAAGCTCCATCCTGCCCGTCCAGCAGGCTGCATCTTCATACCTCCACCTTGACGCGAAATGACATTCCTCGGCGTGTCATCGTCTGCTACCGGTTAAACGAGACATTTGTATCAGCGAAAAGAAACGGGCTCGGATAAAGAAAATCTTCCGGTTGTATCTACGTCCATCATATATCCCATTCTTTATTTTTCCATTTCTTAATATAGGCAATAAATAATAAAGACGTTTAAGAAAATTTTGCTCAACATTGTAATTTCGTTAATGCTCAAAGAATACGTCGCAAATTACATTGGGGTTGTCTGAAATTTCTGTTAGATTATTGCAAAAAAATACCAATTATTTAATACAAATTTCACTTCTTTTGAAACATTAATCTTATAATTCGAGGAAATCGAATTCGATATAAATCAAACGAAAGTGTATTTTTGTCAGGAACTATCTCGTTTTCCGGAAAAATTCTGTTTCGCACATTAGAAAATTGACATCGCATTAGCCGATACGTCTGCGATTACGCGACGGAAGCTGCTCGATGCTTATCATCATCACGATTCTCGATTTGCGTCTGGTAGCTCCGAGGTGGACGTAACTGCCGACATATTACATACATGGCTTGGGCAAGCATAGAGCATACACGGGGAACGGAGCGAGTCGCGCGGCATTATGTGTATTGGTTTGGCATCGAGAGGTTGGTTCGAGCGGATATGCGGTATAGGTGCAATCTTCGCACGCATCGACATGTGTATTTAAATTAGTCGCTCCTACGGTTGGCAGAATCCGATAGCTGGAGGAAGCACTCTCCGGGTACCGGGAGAAGCGCACAGGCTACACGGCTTATACACGTATAGGCACCACACGCGTGCACATACGCGCACGTATCGTGACACGTAACCGGGACGCGGGACGAGGAGGCGTGCACACAGGAGCGACGTGTAAGCTGCCTGGCCAGCTTGTATTCAAATTAACTCCCCGAGAAGCTGTTAATTAGCGGTCCTATTGCACCAGGGTCTTTCATTAGCGGGCCTCGCGCTTCGTTATCCGCGTGACTCTTAAATATCTCGCGCTCACGTGGCGGCCACGAATGATCCTTTAGGGATTAAAAGTGCTCGGACCCCACTGACATCATTTGCAAATTTTGGCTACCGTTTTTGCCCGGCGAACCGATAACTTGAAATTTTCGAAATATTTGGATCGCGCCCAGAACAATATTAGCATTTATACACGACCGTCGTTGCGTGCGAACAAGCGTCGAGTATTGAATAGTGAAAAACGTAGCATTTTTCAACAGTATTCGAGGGTCGATCAATGGGTGTAGCGCGGCGCGAAGACTCGTAAATAAGGATATAATCCGCATGCGGGAGAAATTCTCTGTAAGCGTGCCGCGCAGCACGCGCCTCGCCCGTAATAACTCCGACGCCGCGGTATTCGTTAAATCCACATTGAATCAATCCTGAAATCCATATCCTTCGCGCGCGCGTCGATAACGCCGGCGAGCGAACGAGAGCGGAGTTCTGAGAGCCGCATTCACAAAAGCCGTGGCTGTCAGTCACACGTCAGCCGGCAACAATATCCATTGTACTAAAGTGAATCGTAATACCTTGCGGGTTATGGACGTACGTATCTGATACGATAACACGATATCGAGATGACACCGGTGCGCCGACTACCAGCCGCTGGGAGCGCATGGCTGCCAGCGACGAGAGAGCGATAATCGTGAGACTTCTGAATGTTATCTATCTAGTCGAGAAGAGTGAAGTTCAGCACGTAAAAGACCGAGGACTTGTTGCTCGTGCGCGCTGCTCTCGTAACATAGGCATGCGATATTGATAACGATTCAAGGAGGGGAGGGAGGACTCGTCCGCCGTGATTTTGCTTTTAATTATTATCAAACGGTTCGCGATTTAATTAAGAAACACGCTTGACAACAGTTCCGGGAAGGTAGTCTTTATCTAAGTTGGATCGACATTCGAATGATCGTTATTCGGAGCAGCTTAGCGAGTATCGCGATTCATCGATCGTTCGCGATTTCACCTTCGTCTATGTCGATCCATTTCCGCGAGAAAGCTATTCAACGTGAGCTTCATCGAGATGTTATCCGTTGTCAATCGGTTTTCTCTTGCAAGCACAACGATTTCGCGAGATATATTTTCATTTATTATAATATACATTCCTGACCAAACATTTGTCAACAAGAGCGAAATAATAATTTTATGTCGTATTGTCAGCAGTAATAATGACAATAAAGGCTGTCGCTTTGAAACTTGATCAAGTTGTAATTATTGAAAGTTCCGTCACGTTCGCAGTCGCGGCGTTGAAATAGCTATTAGGCACGAAGCACATTGCTACAACTTTGTTCGCGTGCAACTCACTCGATATTTTTTACGCGAGGAATACGCGCGGAAAGTTTAAAATTTTTTAAATATCGACATTTGCTTTCATAAAAGATCCTCGATAAACGATGAAGCTTGAGTAAAAATTCATATAATCTTCACAAATATCCTTAAAATGATGAAGGAAACAGATCTTTGTGTTATGTCAATTATTACATCAATTTTTTTATAATTTGAGTAACAGCAAGTACATTAAAAGGTCTTTCCGAAGCTTTTAAATTTTATTTTCCGAAAAGATCAACTTAATGTGGCTTGTAATCCTCGATTCAATTATTTTAAATTGAAGAAGCAGTGTACCAAGAAACTTTGTAAAGCGAGGTTGCAACACGAACGAAAGCATCGATTCGTACAGCGGAGAAACAAGTTTGCCCGGATCACAAACTTGCGGCATCGAGTTACGACCGCGTCGCTTGCACGCAATAAAAAAATAGCACTTCGCTATGCGCTCGCTCGCTGTCGCTAAACGAGGCCCGACCTGTCATTACCAGCGGTTCTGTCACGTTCACCGGTGCACCGGCCGAAACTGCCATTAGACACGAAGCTCGTCGGCGATCGTCCAGGCACACGCATGCACGTCTCTAAAAACTGATTCCTCCCCGCGATTTGAATTTTTCGCCGGCGCGCACACACGGCCGGGCTCATTTTATATATTTTTTTTCGCGGCAATTAATTAGCGGATAGTATCGCGGACCCTGTGCACGTATGAACGGCGGCCAGCCGATAAAAGTAATGCCCCGGAAAAATGTTTCTCCTACGAAAGAGCGCAGGGGCGATGGCGGAGAGAGAAAGAAAGGGAGAGAAGCGAGCGCGGCAGAGAGAGAGAGGCACGAAGGTGATCGCGGGCTAGGCGGCAAGGAGGGAGGGGGGGGGGAGAAGAGAGAAAAATGGAGAAAAGGCATGGAACGGAGAGCCGAGTGTGTCCGAGTCGAGAGAGGCGAGGCCAGGTCGGAAGCAGAGCGAGTACGCCAACGGCATAATATCTGCGCTCTCGGAGAAACGAGCGGCGCGCGCGTTCTGCATGCAACCGCGTCGTCGTGCGGCGAAGAGGAAACGTGGGCAACGGAGTTGGTAGCGTAGGAGGCGAAGTACGGGCAGGCGGCGAGGGAGATGTATACGCTATAAAATATAAAGTATAACGTATATATAAGACCATAAAGCCCGATAAGGGAGCACCCTAGATATACTGCGGCCGCGCCGCAGTTACCGCTTGCGGTGGCACACGCGAAAAAGGGCCGGTGAAATTAGAATTTTTACGGTGACCTCGGCGAGGCGAGGAAGCGAAACAATAAAAGGCGAGATACTGCCGATTATCGGCTAAGAGCGACGATTTACGCGCCTATCATCTTATATATATATATACATATATATTATTTAAATGCATTGTAAAATGGATCACTGAGCTTTCCAACAATCATCTGCGTGGAATGTCAAACATTCGATAAAAGCACGCAAGGAGAACAGATACATAAGAACAAGGGAATGATAAAAAATAGTTCAAAAACGATTTATTTTTTTTCTCATCATACAACATCTTGAATTGTATTTATTTATACATATCGATAGTGGTAATACAGCTGTTGAAATTGTAATAATAATAGATTTTGTTGATAACTCGATGACACGAAGCAAACCAAGAAGGGAAAAGAAAGGAAGAAGTAGGTATAAGAAGTACGCTGTTATGGCTCGGAGAGAGATTGATAAATTATGGAAATCCTTCGCTTAAAACTGTGTAACCCCTAGATCTCGCCTCGTAAAACCCGACGAGGCAGGCAGTCGTCTAGATATACGAGCTCGCCGTCTTATCGGCGGCGCACGCGAAATTAGAATTTTTACGGTCACGTCTCTCGGCGGGCGGATGAGCCGAGCGCGAGGAGAGTGCGATGAGCCACGAGCTTGTAACGGCCGGGGATACCGCCTTTTCGGCGGTAAACATCATCGGTCCTTGTGTACGGGGAGATATGTATGCACACCGCGTGTACCGCGAGAACCTAAAGGTACCGTCGCCGTATTAAAAGGCGCACGCCGTAAAACGCACGGGTAGAATCGCACGTTTCTGCGCGCTCGCGCGCGCGCACGCGTGATAATTAGAGCCGTGCGACCGTATCGCGCCACCGCGAGCGGACGAAGTAAATAAATATTTGAGGCAATCAGAGTGCGGTAAATGGAGTCGGTGCCGTGCATACAGGTACACATGCGAAACGACCGGCCGAACTGAACGAACTCCACCAGACCTTTGTCTGGAAATTAACGAGGCCGTCGCGCATATTTTTTCTGTGCAGGCGCCCGCTAGATATATGGCCGTATTCCGGCCGCGATCTCTTCCGGCCCCGGCGAGAGGGGAGGAGCGCGCGAGACTGCGGGATTTCACGGCGGATTTTCACAGGACTCGCGACTGGAATATCCGCGCTACGGGAGATACGAAGATCCATTATTTTAACGCCGCGAATCGCGGTTGGTAACGAGGGTTAACGAAGAACGATTCCGCGGGTCTCGCGTCGTGACGCGCGATCGTTTCGCTCGCGGAAGAAGAATGCAAAATGTAAAGCGCGATGTATAGAGGCAGATAAAAAGTCCTCGGATATACGAGCGCAGTTACGGAAACTGTTGGCGAAATTAGAATTTTTATGGTGACCGTCGCGTTTCTCTCACCAGAATGAGGAATAATAAAACACGAGAAGCTTTCGTTTTCAGAATGACGGCCGCCCGCGCTCGCCTGTCCAGGTATCGTCGTTAATCTCGCAATATCTGTTACCTGCGCTTATAACTCCTGGATTTTAGACGAAATTTCAAAATGAAAAGTCGCCCGTTGTAATTACCTGTTCCACGTGAATCGAGTACACGTCGCGACGTAATAGATGCGCGCGTTGTCTTTTCTAAGATATTTATCTAGCACAGAAGATTTACGCGTCGATTTTTCACGAATTATTCACGTTGCAATTTTCTTATCAAATTCGTAGATCTTGTTCTCTTTACATAATTCCCGAGGCAATCTTTTAATACATACTGGGAGACCTAAAAGAGTTTATATTTCTGTAAAAACGAGCGAATCGCTATAAAGAAATTTAAAGATTTAGGAAGCAGATTTTTGATACACTATTTTTTCGTTCTGAAGGATTCTGATTTGATCGTCTTAAAGTCAACCAATAAGGTGTGTTAACGAAATGCATGTCAGAAATATGAAGATGTCGCGAGCAGGAGCGCTCGTGAAAAAAAAAAGATCAGAGCGAAGCCTCTCGCGGCGGGCCTTACGCCATATAACCAAACTGGGCAGTAAAGCGAAACGACCCGTATAAAAGCCAACCCGGGGATGAGGGAAGGGTTTTCTCGTCCGGCCGAGGCGAGGCGGGACTGCAATGGGAATGACGTTGAAGCCACGTGATGTGTCTCACCCCGCCGTCCTTGTGTGATCCCGTCGGGGGATGAACAGATCTTATCCGTTAACTGCAAGTGCCATGGTGCCTGGGCTTCTTCTCTTACTCTCGTCCCGTCCGCCGGAAAATCCGTGACGTTGATACCGAACTATACCATATGACATCACGCGTATCGCGCACCAGATTGAATCGCCACCGTCCCGCGCGTATATTGCTGCGCAGCTAACTGATTTGCCTCTTGTCGGGGGATCGCTAGATTGCTCTTCTGCAGAGAATCACTGCGGGCGAGGCTTCAGATTTTCTCTGCGTTTAATGGTCGACAAAATAATCGATTTGCATTTTGACGTTATTCTCGGCAAAATCTTTTCATATTGAAATATTTTGTATATTTTAAATCATCTTCCTTCTTCTTTTTGTACGTCACGATAATGTCAATAAGACATTAATTGACGATCACGACAATCATGATAATGACGGCTATGTTCTGTGCATAGGTAAATTTAAACCGATAATAGATGACATTCCCGCAGATCTGTATCGAAACGCCCGCGTTTACACGAAATAGATGCATGTATCATTGTAATACTTGCTGGTTCACTTTGCTGCCACATGTATCCCTTTGTCGTATATATTGTTAAGATAAACTCGCAAAGATAATGATGATACGTATGTGACACGCGTCGTTGTCCCATATCAGCAACAATGACCACGTTTCGTTTCGTGCTACGCGTCCGTAATGGAAGGACTTAACGTTGGCATAGCGGAGAAGTCAGTTTCATAGATTGTTTAATTATGATAACGTACAGCGAACAATCAATAATTTTCCAATTTAATTTCAGTTTTATCCTTATAACTGTGCATCTTTTTTAAATTTTCAATTTATATAAATTTAATATCTCATATATTTTTACAATAAATACTTTTTTTACGCGTATTCGTGAAAATCTCGCAAATCGAGCTTCATGATATAATTCGCGTTCGTGCAGCTGCGATCTGTATAGCGATCGAATGAAAGAGTTTCTCGATGAATGCAACAAGATGCGCATTGAGAAGGACGTTGCACTTTCTCGCGCGCATCCCCGAAACCGATTTCCTCAGAGTGGCCAGCCGCGCCTCTGCCCTCGCGGCAAGATGACATCTCCCGCTTACTGAATAATAAATGAAAGAGAACGTTTCAATTAGATAGTTCTCGTCTCTCACAGCGTGATGTCTTCCCTCCCGAAGCCGGAGACCACCCTAACGCGCCTCCGTGGCTCCGAGGGTCTCGTCGGAACCCGGGTCCGGCAGATTCTGCGTACGCACGTAAGCACGCATACACGCACAAACGACACGTACCTTACACACATACCGTGCGTTATAAAGAGGCGTGCTTATGACGAATGAGGACATTATGCGCGCTCGGCGCTAGGTGTCTACTGCTGGTTAGAAGAAACTTAGACCCCTAAGGCGTGTCCCGCTTTATACATTCCGTCTTTTTTTCGCCGCGATAATACTAGAAATTTTTTGTATGCTTGATGAGATGTAAAAATTAGTGCGAATTTAACATCTTTCGGAAATCGTAATTAAAAAAAATTTAACTACTCTTAGAACTTTCTCGAGAATTGAAAGTTTCAATTTTGAAGCAGTCTTGACTAAAATTGATTCCGTAAAATTTCAAAATGATCAAATTCTTTATATATTTATTTCATGTACAATTTTTTTTTAATGACACTTGACTTCGCGCACGATGAGAAATCTTTAATTATTTCAATTCGAAGATTTATCGCTACGATCAAACTCAACGTCGCTACAATACACACGATAACTCGCAAGTCGATCGATCATGTCGAAACTGGGAAGGGGGAGAGGGAGGGGGCTGGGAGGCGAAAAGCGAGCGAAACGAGAGATCCCCGGTTGATCTTCTCGTTAGGGGAGAGGAAGCGCGGGGGAAAGATGCAGCGCGCATCCGTCCGCAGGTCCCAAAACAGGTAGCCTGTCCTCTCGCGAGCGATCTCTCCGACGCCGGTTTCGCGCGACTATTTTTCACTCGTCCAGTTTTTAATGGGCGGGATTAATATCGCCGGGTAACAGGACACTCTCTTTTCCAAAGATCCGTGCGTGTGGGTGAGCGAGCGAGCGGCCGGGGCGGACGAAGGCTCGCGCACGAAAAGGATTACAGATGCGGCCCGTCCGTTCGCGACGGCAATAAGTCCGATTGTGTTCGGGCGAGCGGACAAATTATCCGGTATTATGCCGGCGTCTCAGTCTATCAATTATGAGAGAGAGATTGGATGTGAGACCGGGCCTCTCTCGCGCGCATACATTGTCGTGTGCATGCTTAATGCGTGCGCGCGACTGCGAGCGGGCTTCTGGAAGATCGGGTCCCGCAGCCACCAACATGCCCGCGGTCTATTTCATTGATCATTCAGTCAGTCGCTTCCAAGTATTGCCATGAACAGGTCGCTGCCTCTTCTCAGAAACCTCGTCGTGCCTGCTCGTTTTTCTAAGTAGGCGTACAGAGCGAAGTTTGAATCCGCGAGGAGTGTGGATGGAATGTACAGGCCGGAGAACCGGGTTCAATTAAACAATTAATTATAAGTTCTTTCTTTCTATTTCTATTTCTATTTCTATAACGCGGCATATATTATATTATTATATTTGTTTCATGATATACGCATTTGTTTTATTACGGTTATATCTGTATGGCTAAGATAATCGGCAATTTGAAGGCGAAAATGAAATGATTATCGAAGTGTGTAACGCGGCGGTGGCCGCTATCGCACGCTAAATTGTAAAATAGTAAATCATCAATTGCATTTCCGTGACCGCGATGCATTAACACGCGTGCGCCTCGATTTCGACTATCGTGCACTTTCTCGCCTCTGCGCAATAATGAATTATTACACGTTCGATATTCATCGTACGAGCATTTCGGGCTGAACAGATATAGCGCGGGGCTTTTCCGCGTCCATTTTTTATTACGAGGAAACTCGCTCAGACGCGTCATTGGCTATTAAGTATTCAGGGGTACAGTTAGGACCCTCGTGTATTGCCGAAATGTCAAAATGGAAATTGATCTAGGCGCATTAATCAAAATGGCTCGTGAGGCTCCTTCTACGAAAACGAATTTTGCATAATTTTCCAACGATTTCCAAAGCGATCGGCCATAAACATCTTGTATGACTTATGGCTACTCCGTTGACATGTGGTCTGACTTATGTGCAGCTCATTTCTCATTTTCTCGTGGTACTAAATGTGATCTGCCGCGGTTGATTTAGTTAGACACACCCATACGATTCTCTCGCCAATCCAGCTTATTTCCTGAAAAACGCTATGAAAATATTTGTGAAGAAGTAAATATAAAAAAGCGAGGTAAGAGAAGTCTAAAATCATTGTCATATAATCTATTGATTTATTAATCTTTGCCAGACAAAATTAAATCTTTTATGAAACCTTTTACGATTGATTGTTTCTGTTTCCGTTTTTGATAATGCTAACAATTAATGACTCACTTTCTTAAAATCGATTTATCGACAGGATATATAAATCTTTGATTTCAAAACGGAACATGTTCACCTCAAAACGATATCATATAGATTCTTTATAGGATTTTTCAAGGCATAATCTATTTATCAACATTTTAATGCACTCTCCCTATATAATGGACTCGGGGTATAATGTGTCGCGCCAAACCTTTTTCCCATGGTTCTCTATGGACCCCCTTAAGAATAAGAATAAGACGTTGACACATGGAGGGGTCTCGTACACACGCTACGATCGTGATATAATATACGACGACGGTGCGCTCGCGTGTGTTTGTAACTATACTTTTATATAAAGAATCTGTTACGGATTATGGCGTTTAGAGACGAATCTATACGGGATCGCTTACGCTTCTGTCGAGCCTTTATGGAACTATCCATTTATCACATACATTTTCCGAACTGGATAAATTTCTTTAAAAGATAATAAAAAACTCTTGAATAAAGGAATATGTTATATTTTCTATTTATGTTGTGATTTTTTTACAGTGCTGTAAAAATGTTTTGACAGTGTTTTTTAAGTAACATTTGTGGGATATTCACAAGTCTTTCTTAAACTTTCTTGTAAACTTTTACACTTCCATAGAAATAAATTAAATATTTAGATAAAAAGTTTTTAGACGTTTAGCTATCGTTGATCGATTTGATTACGTCAAATTTTTACAAAAGAGCTCAAATAACATGACGTACTTGAAACTGAAAACGTATCGTAAGCCGGGTAATTCATATTTTCTTTCCTTTACGACGCGCGCGAGCCCCGTTCACTTTCCATCGTTCTGGCAGTCATCGAGGGGCGAGAGAGATCGTAGTGAAAGTAGTGCAGCGTTACGATAAGGAACGCAATCCGATGCGCGTGTCAGATAAGTGGCTGATGCCTTTAGTATGGGGAACGGCGATGTTTCAGCCGTGGGTTAAAACGCTCTCTCGAGGGGTCGCAGTAACACCCTCACTTAGGCCGTTCGACCGAGCAAAACCCCCGGGGTCGACAACGCAGATCGAATTATGCCAAGGGGGATGAAAAGTCGTTCGCGAACTAAATAGCTGGATTAAGGGACTCCGTCATTAATTGGTCAGTTTAGCTTCTGGCACGTCTAGCTTGATCGTCTCTCGCTCGTGTGAAAATCTTATCGAGCCGCTTGATTTTATTCAGTCATTTACGAAAACGAATCTCATACTAGAGTGTGAAACACAACCGTAATTCAGCTAATTGATTGATGTAAATTGAATCCATTTTATTCAATGAGATCATTACGCATTGCCAACTAAAAGCAGTTACAAGTTATTTTTACGAATAAATTAATCCGAACTCATAATAGCAAATTAAATTTACATATTTTAATTGAAACACTTAATTAAAGACTTTATTCTATAGAATTGTTATCGTAAGATTTATAATGAATCTCAAAGTATCCTTATTGTTAGACATCGTCCTAACGATTTTCCTTCAAGCCATCCAACTCGAGAGATTTCCACAGAGCCGTGAAATCAATCAAAACACGTGAGGGCTTTCCGTTGCGAAAGACGAGAAAACGTCGAGTAAGAACGTGAGAGGAAAAAAATGGAAACGACGAAAAGGGAGAAAGAGAGAGAGATAGAAAGAGAGAAAAGAGTGAATGATGAAGAAGAGGAAGAAGATTCGTAAGATGCGCGTAGCCACGGGGGTGTTTGATGAGGACTTCTCCACGGGTTCCCATGGGCAGGTTGGCCCACCCATGGCTTTTTCACGTTGCACCAGGACGCATTCAGGAGGGACGCGCCGATCCCTCCGATGCCCGACACGTACTTCGTAGGGAAGAAACAGATAGAGTCCTTCGTGCCTCCTGACAGCGGGGGCCCCACGGACAATCTGGCAGATATAAACGTGTAATTCTTTCGCGCTTCGCACTCATTGTTCCCCTAAACTATGGATTGCGCTATTGTCGCGCATTGTGTCCCCCCGCCGCCACTGCCGCCCTGCTCTATAGGGTTGGAAGGGACATTATTTCCGAGGCGACACCGTGAATGCGTCCGTACATCGCGCGCGGGCTTTACTCGTTACCTCGCGCTTTTGTGAAAACGCTGCACTTGACTTTCTGGCCGGCACAATGTGACCATGCGGTGATATTAAGAACTCGTCACGAAACCTTAGATACGAGGCTGTCGAATAAGTGTTTCAAACAAGAGGATGAGAGGGTGCATCGAACTCTTTTGCGATGTAGAAATAAAAGATACGTGCAATACATATCTATGCACTGAAAAAAAGATTGATTATAACTGGTTATAATAATCCAAACTTGATAAAAGTTACTTGAACTTTGGTGAAATAGTTAAAAGTCATTACGACAAAATAATGTTGTAAAAAATGAAGTGATCATAATTATTATCAAACGTTGTGTTATTATTATTATATTTAGTAATAATAACTAAGTATTTAAAAAATTGCATTACTAAATACATCTTATAAGTTTACCTAGAATTTTTTTTTCAGTGTGCGAAAAAATAAAAAAGGAATTTGGTGGATCTGATTTTATTATGTTGCATTAATTCTGTGTTGATGATGTGGATTAACTATTAATCATTAAGGCAAGCTCTTCATTATGAAAAGTTAGGTTATCGCTCAATTAATAAAAAGTTTTTACTGGGACGACGTCTCGTAATCTGAAATTTCTGATGAACATCATTAAGTGCAATGTACAAAATCCCATCTGCTCTGCTTCTAAGCAAGCAAGTTGCAGCGGCGCCGATGGGTTATACTCCCTAAGCGGTGAGAAGCCATTATGCGACAGACATGTAATAATCAACGAATTAATTAAGGTTAATTATTTTCGCAAGATGTTAATCACCCCGCCGCCTCGGTCGACTTCCTCGATTCTCATCGCAATTAATTTGAAATTGCACAGATGCGCGATAAGTTTTTTGCCCAGAAATACTCTCGCGGCGTTTATATTTAATTATCTGCGAAGCAGTAATTATCCTCACGAAATCCTCACTTTGATTGACCGTCGGAAAAACAGCGTGATATTGCGCGACATTCGATGTGTTTATCGTGTCGATTTTTTCGCGCGTTCATGATACGCGACGGCTTATCTTTCGCGTTAATGATGATTCTCGCGCGCAAGTATGCGAAATGCTTTCGCAAAGGGCCACCTGCTCGTGCGGATGATCTAGATCGCTAGTAGCCGTCGCGTCATAAAGTCACGTTTTTATGGTGAGAAGATATGATGCGATTGATACGAGGTGACGTTTACATGCCGGTTCACACGCCTGCTCGATTCAGAGAGAAAGAAGAGAGAGGCTCCATCCCCTTACACATTATATTATATGCTTCCCATATACCATCGTCGTTATCGTTGCCGCGGTCGCCGTCGATGGTGCGTCTCGAACTACAGCCGATACTAACAGATAATTGAAATAATCCGTGATATGCCGGCCGTGACGACAATCGAAAGGACGCATGTCCAAAGCCATGCGACACTCGCCAACTCCCTTCTACGTTCAAGTTTTAGCGCCGATATCGGACGCCGAAATCGGATGCGACCGCGTCGCGTAATGTCGTACCTTGAATAATTTTATTGGCGGCATGCAATAGGAAGGCGAGCTTGAGCGCCGTCAAATAGCCATTATATTGGCCGTGACGAATCCGTGTACAAAACAAGCGTGACCCGATGTTGTCACGCTGGCTCCGTACTCCGCCCTGTCGTTCGTTTGAACTTTTCATCCCCTGGTCTGTGCTTGCACCGCCACTCTCGTTTTGGACCCTTGGGACGCGCGCAACCGCGATCCGAGGTTTAACGAGATCCTCCGGAGATTCTGTGAACCTGCGAAGTGTATAACGGTGAGGACAGAGGTATTTTGATTGTCGAGCGTAATTTCTATGTGAATAGATAATGGGGAAAATCGCCTCTATGAGTTGATATGGGTTAATATGAGTTTTTAATACGAAAATGATAGCAGCAGCTATTTGGACATCCAACATATATTTTTTAATTATTTTAGGACAATTTTAGAAAAATTGTTGATTAATATAACTGATAAAAATTGCCGAAGAAAAATTTATGCTGTAATTAACTGGGAATTAATTTTCCGGTTAAGATGACATATTGTTTCTCAATCAATTTCTTCTCGCTAATGTATTAATTGTACATAACGTAATTTCATGGTTTTATTATGTTTCTCTCTTGCTTGGTTTCTGTCTATAATTTTTATCACAGACATATTCGATTGTGATATCGAAAACCACTTTGTTTGTCAGCAAAACTAATATGATTAACTAAGAATCGATTTGCGATCGCTTTATTTAAGAATTCGGGCCGTAACAAATGAGAGAAATGGAATAATTCCCGTCACATAACCAAATAACTTGCCAAATCATATCGATCGCGTAACGAGTGAAACTCGAAGCAGCCACTTAGTCACGAGATTAGCTAGCCCCGAAATTCCCCGTGTCATCGTTCCCCCTTTCGTCGCGTTCTCCTTGGATCCAGTCGATCGAGCGACGTTCGAAAAGAGAAAATGACAGAAACACAAGCGAATAAGTAAAACGAGAGAGGCGAGCGAGCGAGAGGAGATGCCAGTCGTTCGAAGGCAGGTCGCAGGAGCAACAATGTTCGTCAAGCGGACAATGGGGCCGGTCCCTTCTCGGCTGGTGGACCGGAGACCCCGGGCCGGGTATATATCGATACTAATCGATATGCGTGCACACCGGATCGCTCGCTCGCTCGCGTATACGTATATTCGACGCGGGACTCGATTAGTCTCCGCATTGTGGTCCACCATTCGCCATCAATGTCTATGGGCGAATGGTGGGCTTGAATGCGCGTAAGCCCGAGCATCTCGTGTATATATAAACAGACACACGTGGACGTGCACGCACGCACACACCTGCGCGCAAGAGGGACTCGAGGAAACTTGCGGAGGAACGAACGTATGTCATTGTTAACCACCTGAGAGGCTCTAAGTGATTTCTGACACGTTGTCCGTGAAAATGCTTCCAGATGAGAGAATGGGGAAGAGGTGGAATGGCGGACATCAGATTCCTCCTGCGTCCATTCGAGCCGCGCGATCGATCGCTATTAACGGCTTTTTGTTTCGAGTTTCGAGCTACGAGAGCGAGGGGAATCCTTGTCAAGGCAATAGCGAGATCGTGGTGGTCCTCTCACTGTGACTTCTCTCTCCTCGTCGTTGATCCACATCTCCTTTCCGAGACGGCGCGTCACGTATTCATTCAAGTTGCTCACTCTTTTGATAGTCATCGATGTGAGCGTAGCTGTGAGAGTGTTCAGCAAATAGACCCAATTAAAACAGCGACCGGCAGATTGCTTAATCATAAGTGCCCGTAGATGCATGATTCTTTTTACTGCGAGCAAATAAATCCTAAAAAAAATTTGTATCGTATCTTCGCAATATGAAAAACGGACATAATGTTTTTAGAATATTTGATCCATAAGCAATTAAATTATTAGATTAATGATCGATAATCGAAATAGCTGTAGTATTTGTTTTGAAGAACCATCACGCGTCAGTATTTACTACGATTCTAGTGGTTGACGTTAGTCCGTACCTGTCATCTTTAGTAAACGCGGTGTGAAGAGAGAAAAGGAAAAAAGAGGCCCCACACAGGCGCCCGTCGAGAATTTGAAATCCGCAAAGAAGAATGATGCATCAAAATATGTCGAAAAAATGTCAAAACGCTCGTCGAGATAGAGGAAGGTGAGCGCGGATCGAATCTCAGGACGATCCCTCAAATATACCGACTAGCATTTTTGTTGAGGACTGAGATTTCTTGGAAAATAGTAAACGCATCCGCCGACAAAGTTCTTTATTCTCCCATTTGCTCGTGCTCTTCAAATACGTAAAATTGCATTTTGATGTATTTAGGTCGCCAAGTTAAACCGATAAAAAATATTATCATAATAGTAATCTCTATCTATAAAAACTAATTGTAAGTATAATATAAGCATGAGATTCTCTCATGGATAACTTGTACCATTTTTCATCATTATAATTTTTGCTCGTTACTTTTACATTTCGACGATAATTTTCCTGCGAAGCAATATTTTTGCTAAGCACACAGCTTAAATCGCAGTGTCATTGTTGGTCAGAAACGCGACGGAACGCGATAACTTTATGAGCTGCCAATAATGGAATTCTGTGACTTACAGCGCGACTTACAACATGATCGCTATAGCGCGCCGTATATACATCAGATATTAAATCCGTAGATTTGCTCGACAGCATCAATTTCTTCTCTGACACGTATTTCGGGATATTGGAAAATGTGTCTTCTCTTGGCGTGATCGAAGGGATCTATGGATCGAGGGAGGGTCGATTCGCGCGAGACGCGCGATGATCCGAAGCGTTCTTACGACTGCGAAAATTCCATTCGGAGGCAATCGAAACGTCTGCGGGAATGAAAATAAAAGTCGGTTCAATCGACAGTGCGCCGTACCGCGTCGCGACGACGTCCGCACTCGTCCCTTTCGGTACGCTTTTATCCCAAGCGACGGCGAGATCCTTTCGCCAACGTAGACGAAGTTGTAGACGAGGAGAACCCGAAAATGAAACTGTCACTCTGCTCTCGCGGCTATCTTCTTCCTGACTTCAACCTTCCAAACCACGAGAGAAAGCTTCGCTGATCTCTCCTTTCGCTGGCTTCTCGCTCGGATTTACTTTTCTATTTTCGCGAGCCGTTGTCGAGCCGAGACTTTGATATAACGCATTATACGATAAATCTCCGACAGATAAGTTTCCAGATTACTTATTTCGTTAATAGTAAAATAATTGTATTCAAGCAGCGGATATTTTCTTTATTTAACAATCTGCCTGTTTTGTCAATAATCTTAACCACATATCACGATTAAACATTTGCGATTGATAAAATTAAGATTATTATTATACTCTCGAACGTTCGAACAAAATTGGTTAGGAGAATGTTTAATTCTTTCCCGACAATCGATTTAACTGTAAAGACTGCATTGTGCAACGCAGTAGACGCTTAGAAAAAATTTTGATACAAACACCCTATAGATAGCGAAATAACCGTTCCACATTATATAGGGTGGTTCCGTATGCAAATAAGGCTTCTCTTTCTGTCCGTTCCTCGAGCTCCACCCCCGTCCTCGGGCGTCCATTGTCCGTTTTGTTGCATACATGCGCGTGCACACAAACGCACGAAACACTACTTGGGTTACTATACCGTACACGTAACGCGCACACGTGAAACACATAGCGGTTGCTACAAGTATATTAATAATAATATACGCGGTGGCTCGAGGATCCGATATAATTATAGTTTGGACGCGGGTAGATAGCATCGACAAAGATTACGCTGGCTACTCTCGGTACAGGACAAACCGTTGCAGAGCATCTTTATACTTATCGAGCCGCGAGCATTAGAGTGTATTCCCTTTTACCCTCTTTTACGGTCCAGAAAACGGGAACATGCGAATACATGAGAATAGATCATATTAAGAAACATTTATTAAATTCCTAAAAAGAAACTGTTGCATGGTTAAAATACATATATAATCAAGTAAAATACATATATCATCAAGGAAGGCTCATTAACGAATGATTAGATTAGCATATTAATAATTTTTTTCTGCTAATTATAGATTAGATTACGCTGACACATGATTAGATTAATGTGCCAATCATTCTATTTAAATTTTTTCTAAAATTATCTCTTAAATAAATATTACACATTTAAAATTTTAATTGAATTTACAGTTGACAGTTTAGTTTTAAAGAAAAAAAATTATTTTTCGTTTTAATTGAATATTTATTTTATTTTGAACTTACAGATCACACAAGTGGTTTCATTACAATATTATATAATAATGCGCAAGTCGGTTTTTATATAATACAATAAATTAGAAGAGAGAGATTATCATATTTTCAGATCGTATCTCATAAATTTTCATAGTGATTCTACTGAAATATCAGTGCGAAAATCATAATCTTAGACCGCAACGTCGCAGAACGCAGATTAATGCTCGCATTAAGATCATTTCGCATAGACGACGCCATCCTTCTTCATATTGACCTCCTTTAGGAGGGCGCGAAATCTCGGTGAGATCTGCAATGAAAACGGAAGAAAGTTTATCGTCTAACCGCCGAGCTACTTTCCGTCCCGATACAATATTTACGAGGCGATGCATCATGACCAACAATGGCTCATAACACCCTCGTCGAAGAAAAACCACCCCGATGACCTCCAACGAGATGTGCGTACGTGTTTGTATGTGTGCACGTCCACGCGCGCCGTTCCTGAAAAGAGGGTAAAAGTGTCCCTCACAATCGCGCGCAGTGTGTACACGTGTACACGCGTGTGGATACATACGTGCGCGTACCACCCGAGGGCTATATCGTATCGCAGGCCAAAAGATAACTCTTATCTCGACGAAGCAGTATTCTTACCGATTTTTGGCGGGGGAGGAATGTCGAGTTCAGGGCTGTACTTATGCACGACTGCAAGTCGTGAAGGATCGATTGCTGGATATCTTTTGAGAATTTCTGAAGCTGTAAAACTTGTTGTTACACATTTAGAATAAAATCTGCGAAAGTTTTAGTATAAAATTTAATTCGTCCAAGAAACTTGGGTAATTCTTTTTTACTCGAAATCATTTTTATTATATTATTTTGAGTAATTATGCGTGATTTTATTTTTTATTATATAAGATATTTTATATAAGGAATTACATCTAACATGTTTTTGAAAGATCGAGAGAATCAAAAAGGAAAAAGAGATTGTAAGGAAAAAAAATTGTATCATTGAATAATATTGAAAAATTCGGAAAAAGATTCTACGTTAAATAGAGATTTTAATATATGCTTATTTCATTTGAAGGATAATTCTGATAAGATTCCACGATACGGTACTGAGTATTGACGACTAGGCAGTTCCAGAGAGTTCAGAGTTGAACGACGTGCGTATAAATAACTGGTAGCGTTTGGTGTGACTAAAAGTAGGGGTTGCGCTCGGCGCAGACGACCGGAAGGGATGATATTCGCGCGCGACGAACTACGAGGGGTTGTACGCGTGCTTCTCCACAACCCCTCTCGGGGATGAGACTAAATCGACTAAACATATACCTTCCGCTTCGTTTAACCGCCGAATATGTTTTAGATTTACTTCGACCTTAGGTATACCACTACTCGATAAGTCCGCCAATTAGATACGCCGTTCTGACTTGGATTATCAGACAATTTTCTCGCACAACACACATTTTAATTGAAAATTATTTTATTTTATAATTAATTTGAATTTTGATAAACAAAAAAAAATTGGAAAGCAACAAAAGGCTTAGGTATGAATTACGACTTTTTTTTATTATTATATCTACTATATAAAATAATGTGTACAATAATAATTAAATTTACTATTTGCGAAAGTGAATTATATTGCCGGTAGATATAAGATGTAGATGGAGATGTAACAGATATTTATTTTATATAAAATATTAAAAAGGGGGATGCCAATTTTCAAGTCATATAATATTTTTCGATTTTGTAGATTTAATTATTACTGGCGAATTGTGCATTTTAACTTAAGTAAATGAAAGGCCGAAAGAGGATGCGAATGCACTAAGAATTTCGAGGGACCGCCAAAGGTGGACGCCCAGCACTTTATTCGATAAACGCCCATTCACAGAATCTGAATGCATTAGCGTGCGACCTTCTTGCTTCACCTTTGTAACCACGATAGCTACAGAGAAAGATGAAGATGATGACGCGGCATAGTTATCCGATCGTCCCCTATTATTAGAGCGCAGCATTGTTTCAACGGCACTCCATGATCGACCAATTACCGTTACATCATGTTAGTTCATTCTTGAAGACTCCCGGATTTATAAAAGCTACTGGAAATTGCTCTCATAAAGATTAGAGGCAATTAATCGTCGGCATCGAAAAGATGCATAAGAATAGGGAAATAAAAAATTAAGCAAAATTACTTTAGTATGAATTTAATTTCCGACTTTGTATTATAGAGATCAATATTAGCCTTTAACTCTGATAAGACGTAAAGAAATTTAAGAAAAGTATTCAGATTTATCTTCTTTATGAAGAAATTTAAAAAAGTTAAAGATCGAAACAAAGTCGTTGAAGAAATTTATAGAGATTTAGATTAAAAATAGTTATTTTCTGCAAAACTTAGAGATAATACATTTATATAGATTTTTTAATATGCTGTATGAAAATATGCAATAATTTTTATCCATAATGTAATCTCGTAAATCACCAGTAATGCAGTTACCGTGAACTGCTTGCAATTAAGCGTCATAAAAAGCACATCGATGGTGTTTGGTAACCCTTTTTTAGTCGACGATCTTGCCAGCAGTAATCGCCAGGAGTGTACGTTCTCGCTATCGAGATTATACTAGCCGGATTAGCTTGCGGTAGCAGGTTGTCGTGCTTGGTTAGTTAATAGTCTCCGGTAAACTATCGGCGAGCAATACGGGGATGGCCGTTCCGTCCCCCATTAAGAAGCCCCTTAACGAGGGTTACGTGGCCAGAGCGTAATGCGGATACCCCGCGGCGATCCTGTCGTTACAATCCACCGTGTAATTCGTGTTGCGCATCTGCCAGTCTCTTACGAAAGCGCAGGTCCCGATCGACGGGGATTTGTTCGAGCTGTTCTCAAATATATATTCTCCTGCGACAGAATATAGACACCAAAGTGAAGGATGGATTGAAATGTTTCACATTGATACATTTGATACATTTCCATTGAAACATTACGCTCACATCGTTGTATTATAAATGAATGCATAGAATAGGACTGGGGTAATTAGTAGTAAATTAATTAAGAAAATAATCAACAATAGCGAAAAATCTTTTTAGTGATATTAAAACCGGCTTTAAACTTTATTTTTTTCCTTTTTAATGAAAATTTATTACAGGTACACGAATTAATAATTTATTCAAAGAATTTCTTTATTTAAATATCTTTAAATTTATTTTTTTATTTGGTATATATTCTCTTGAAACGTAAAATATTAAATTCTTTATAGAATGCATTTTGTGGAAAATAATAAAGAAGATTGTCCATGTAGAGTTCGTTATACGAACGTTAGGAATTCGGTGAAGCGTTTCGTTTATGAGAGTTCTAACGATAGTAGCGAACGTTCGCGACGCTTCGTCGAGAGCCTGAAACCTCAGCTTCCCTCCATTCCCGGTGAATGAATGGAATTAGTGAGGAAGCTAGCTGAATAATATCGGCTCTATCTGTGGGGGCTAGACCGGGAGATGAAACATATCAGCACGGCGTATCTGCATAGATGTGGGAGACGGGTGCTCTCGCCTCGCATCGTAGAAGACCAACCCTCCTCGTCACCTCCATCTAAACTCTTCTTTCTCCCTCCTTCCCCTTCTAGTACATCCTGATTTTTCAAATAGGAACAGAAGGACGTGCGTCGTTTTGCAGTCGTCAAAATCTCTTTTCACATCTTCGTAAAATGTATAGGTGAAATTATATTCCGTATAATATTTTCATCTTCAGTAAAGTTTATATTTCAATATCATTAGTTTTCCAAAAAGTCGAAAAAAGTGTATAGAAATTTAAGAATTATTTCTTCATTATGAAGATTTAACAAGTTTCTTGAGAAAATATGCTAAATTGAAAATTAACACGAAAAGATAAGAAAGAGACCAGAAAAAAGTAAGACATTCCATTCTGGAAACTCTGTAAACTTTAAAAAAGTGGTGTAAAAGAGAGTGACGGATTGAAATAAATTTCAGCTTTTCATTTCACGTCCGCGGTCTCGTTAATGTTCTCATTCGTCGGGATTGTCATTCGCTGAATACAGTGAGATAATTTCTCGGAACTTCTCGATACATATTCTGAGATTACGACGTATCCGCGCTCAACACGGACGCATCAGATTATTCTTTGTAATCGTAACAATATTTAAATCTCGACCAGTGCTACTGTTGGAGATATTAGAAATGCAAATATGTGCCACGAAATCCGAAATACGCTGGCTCGCCGCAGTAATCTTGCGGACAAGAGAGCAATCAAAAGACATCCTGTTATCCCCGGGGGAACACCCATACTTAACTCCGGTACCTCTTTCGAACCGGATCCATCGTCAATTCTACGCTCTTCGAAATGCTCGTCTTATTTGACTACTATGTGCCACACCCTTTTCTTATATGTGTCATCAAGGAAAATTCTTGTGGATGTCAGTATCATAAATTTTTCTATTAATCTATCCCCCCCCCCTCTCTCTCTCTCTCTCTCTCTTTTTGCTAAACAACTAAAAAATTATATTTTTTATAAATAACATGTCGTGGTACAACATATCGAGGAAGGCGTATTCTTTGGAAAATAAAGAAAGTGAAAATAATTCAAGATACAGTTATGTTCTTCTCGATAATATCGATAATGATCTTTGATACTAATTATCTCGGTTAAAGATACGATTGCGATTATTTTTTTTAATATCTTTGTCGGAGCTGATTGCACCCTATTAAAAAATTCCGTTCCCAAAATCAAGCAGGTCATGTTCGCATTTAGGAAGCTAGCCTTATGTGACAAGGGTTCGGTCGCGACGGTACCGCTCGTTTGTCACTGACACCGATGTTCTACAGCGACATCGAAGAACATCCTTATGATTCTAACGAATGACTTAACTAACTCAACGCGACTCGATGGCTGATCATTTCAACGAAAAATCCATAATTGGATTTATAGTCGTAGTAAAAAAACATATATGTTTTTTTAAAGTCGTTTAGAAAAGAAATAAAAAAGATATGAAGAAATACATACAAAATTGAAATGTGTGAAAATCAGAGAAATCGATTAGAGACATTTTTATTACTTTTATATGATATTTATAAGATTTTTAGATTTGTAGAATTATAGAACCGTTTTGAAAATAAAGTTAACGTTAGAAATAGCAAATATTATCTATAAAAAGTTTTCTTACACTTTTTCATATTTATTTATTTATTATATTCATTTTATTGTATTCAAACTTTATTATATTCATGTCATATTACTTTCGCAGAAATGATCTCTATAAACAAATACAGTTATTGAAATATAGTAAAGTAGGAAATGAACGCGTGAGTCAAAAAAAAACCAAATTCAATGGTGCTGAGATTGATATCCTGTTGCTCGTTGGTTTTAGAACCCCCAGGACATCACAGGACCTCCTACAGTCATCTACCGCGCTCTCCTCTCCTCTTCTCTTCCTCATCCCTTCAGTGAATCCCTTAGGATATGGGTCTATATCTTGGAATGAACATAATATATTAGTTACACCATGGAACCTAATGCAAAGTGTCACAAAAGTTATTCGTTATCTAAAGGTGTTTAGACCATTTCCTCCTTACTTCAATCACTTCTCGGAAATTGCTGGAATTTCTTTCGACCTAGCTCGATAAAAATTTAAAATATGTTCTCTCTTTTTTTATCTTGGATACCTATCTTTTATTATAAACTATTATGAATTACGTCTACCTAATTTGTTTTCTCTTATTTGTAATTACAAGCATCGTTCTTGTGTATCCAATATTTGTTGTATGTACAACGATCACGAGACAATCTATAAATTCAAAGAGATATTTATTGAAATTGTATTGGAACACAAGCTGCGCTCGTGTGCAATTTATCACGCGCAAACGTCTCGGATGTGACTACGATCAGTTGACCACAATAGCCATGTTGATGGAGTCTCCCTCCGCACTCTGACACTCAACGGTACCAATAAACGCAAACAAATTTCTCGAGGGCCCGAGACGAGCCTCGTAGAGGGAAAACGCTCGTCGCGTTTTATTCCTTCGCATTATATAGAGACGTATAGAATGTTCTCATGAAAACCGCACGTCGTCGCGAGTCTTCCTCTTCTCGGCACGCCGCTCGACAATGGTAGTGCACAATGCTCGCCAAATTACGGCTGTTCCAGTCAAAATACGTTTTCTACGGGCTCCTCTTCTCCCCTCCCTCCCTCCCGTTCTCGTACATACTCCGTCACCCTCCCGGGTCTCCATCTCGTTTCTGCTCGGGGCCTCGTTCTCCGTTTCGGTAATCGCGATCGGCCATCTACGGCCACCGTGCGTCGGGTGACCGCAAACTGCAGCTGTATTTTCGGTTATCGCCGATCACCGATCTGCGGATTTTCGGTTTTTACGGAAGGCACGTTGGGATGAGAAAACGAGAGGGAGAGAATGAGAATCTCTCGCTCCTCTCGCACTCGCCATCACTTCGCTTTTTACCGCTAGCTGCAACGTTATTCGGCATTCCTCTGCGCTCGCGTTTTCAGCAAACACGTGTTACACTTCGGAAACCTGTGTTCCATTTCATGTTCAAGGATAATATGCAAAAGTGCAATTCTAACAAACGAACTTATTGATCCAATTGAATTTAAACTACCGGATTTAAACAGGCAATTTTATCGATAAACACGATTCTGGAAGAAACAAATCTTATTTCTTCCAGAATCGTGTTTATCGACAAAATTGCTTGTTTAAATCCGGTAGTTTAAATTCAATTGGATCAATAAGTTCGTTTGTTAGAATTGCACTTTTTGTATATTATCCTTTTTTTCATTTCAAAGCCTGAATATATTTATCTTACTACAGGAAATAAAAATCTGAGTTTAGTTAAATAAATCTAGAGTCTTCTAACTTCTACTCGAGAAAAAAAGGTGATCGCTTTCTTTCCAAAGATCGTTATAATTTGCACTATATCTTCCTCGCGCAACGGATGCGAGTTTCGTATTCTCCCGCTCCTCCATTTTTTGCGTACCGAAAATCCGTAGTTAAAACCTCCGATAGCGAGCGATAGAGAGAATCGTATGAGCGCGAGGGCGAGCGTTAAGCAGCTGTCGCCCATTCGGTGCCATTGTCGCGCGATGTTGAGTGTTCCCGAACAGTGGAGAACGACCGGTATTGTACCGCTGCTGAGATCTGACGATTACTGGGCGTGCGATACTATCTCATCTGCATCGGACCGTTCGCCTCTCTCGTTCTTTCTGCGCCTACATAAATACGTGTCTACGAGCGTGTACTCCTGCCCCACAGAAATATATCCCTGTCCATCCTGGGCGCGAAGAAGTCTTCCGGTCAAACATCATCCGACGCGAATTTAGATGTCGAGATTGCGCAAGCGTTTCGGCCCACGGGTAAATCACCGCGCCGAGATGTCCTTATTAAGATGGTCATATCACGTGGAAAATTTGCCGACAAGGCTTGTCGACAGAAATGGGGTGCGTATCGTCGCCATTGTCGACGGGATCGCGGATTGTTGCAATTCAATGTCGCTTGATGGGATGTTGTTTGTTGGCAAGATTGCACGAACACTCCGGCGTTCTCCTTGCGTTGAAATCTTTTTCAGAAGTATGTCATAAGATTGACTGTAGTAAAAACAGTCTGGAATTTTTAATTCGACACTGAAAAAATATGATTACACTGAATAATCAAAGGCGTACTCCAGACATTTTGTAAAATATATCTTTAAAAATAGAAATATATCTTTGTGATATTTTTTCAAAAATTTTCGTATATTTCTAGGTAAATCTCTTCGATTACACGAAAAATACAGTTTCCTTTTAGAATTTTAGAATTTTTTACGAATTATACAATTTTTCTAATATTATATAATCAGATGATTACAGTCGAAAAAACATATCCAGATAGATATCCAAATGATGCATTTTGAAAATAATGTTTCCTTTCTACCGCGCAACAGTTTATAAAATGTACGTAGACAGACACCGTTTTGATGTGAACGCGATAAGCTATCGGCATTATGCAGCCGCTTATAAAAATTCGAATTGTCGTCGAACGCGGACGAAACAGGATTAATCTCGATCAGCACTCTTTTTTTTCGATCGGTATATCGAAATGTTTTCTCTGCGAGAAATAATGCTGATTTATAGCCCGCGTTAATTCGAGATTGTACAGCGATTGCGAGGCCGAAGTATGAAAAAATGTATTTTTGGGAAACGTCCAACTCGGGTGAAACCGAAAGAGTTTATCAGACTCGCGTCATCTACGCGAGATACATCCAACTTTTGCGATTTCTCCAAGGGCCGTCATTAAATTTTTAATGGCTTTCGTAATCTCCTCTTTAACGCTCGCGAACGCGAGATAACGCAATGAAATATTTCGTAATCTCCTCTTTAACGCTCGCGAACGCGAGATAACGCAATGAAATATTTCGCGATAATCGGCACTTTTCGTTCGGTCGATCGTTCATTTAATTTGTCGTTCGGTGAATTAAAATTGTTTAATCTCGCGTCGGTAAACAGCATTGATAATCTATGCGATTTCTGGCGAACGTTCGAGCAGACCTACAACGATGGCGATCGTGAGAGGAGAGAGTTAAGCACGATAATTAATTACCACGTACCAAGACACGATAATTCATCGTGGTCCCGTCAGCGATCCTTTCCGCCTCGGTCGATGCCAATTGCGCGTTGAGGAGCCGAGCGACTCTTAAGGCATCTTCTTTGCTCTTTCTCTTTCTCTCGGAGCATTTTTTTCAAATTTCTTAGGATAGCCTCGTTATGCATGCGTCGGCGAGCACACGCACGGCGCGCAGAAAGATACCTCTTTCGTCGCAAGAAACGAATATTCTCGGAAAGCACGATGTAACGCTTTGATTATTGTTGAAAGGTTCGGTAATTTCCTTACGACGAAGCGTAGACTATATACAGATCCCACCGTGAAGTACCCGGTAAAAGGAGACGTTTAGCAAAGTTTCATCCATTCTCAAATATTAATATTTAAATTATTCCTTTCATTTGTAAAGTGTCGTAATTAAGTCATAAGCAAATCGATTAAAAGTTTACTAGTTATTTATATAAAATGTATGTAGAAATATATTCAGATAAATTTTAAAATGTATAATATAAAAACAAAAATTTTAATAATACAAAAATATTGGTAATACATTAATATGAAATAATTTTGCCTAATATTAAAAAAGAGAAAAAAATTAATTGTTGGCTAATAAGAAATTTATATAAAAAAACAGAGTTACAAAATATACATACATACACATATGCAAATTTGATGTTGTTACAGTATTACGTATGTAGCAGTGGGGCAGTGTATAACAATATTCGGTTATACACTGCCCCATACTATACTATGCAAGTTTGAATTTGAATAAAATTACAGCAACATCCATGCATAGAAACTCGAGCTTATGCGCGAATGCAAATTTTAACGCTCGTTTCGTAGCATCGAGATATATCCGAATAAATAGAAAGTCTATCAACATTTTCTTTTTATAGATAAAAATTAATCTTATCATTAAGAAGAGCGATATTGATAATAATATCGCTAGAGATATTGATAATAGACGTAAATAGATGCAATCCTATGTTATCGCGATTGAAATGTAAAAAACTAATTCTACAAATTAGTTTTCCTATATTAATTACAATTTTTTTATAGATGTATCATCAAATGTACTTTTATATTATCAAACTTATTTTATTTAACATATTTGTTAATACAATAACTGCAAAGATTGATCAATGCACCAAAATCAATGCAAATAATTCCGATGATTAAAAATTGCTGGTTTTATCACGACGCGACATGATTTATAGAAACAATTTCATAGAAAATTAGTTTGCGCCATTTACTTTTGCACGCTTTCAATACGTCTTGCATTATCGCCTCGCGATGCATACGTATGAGTGCATTGCGTTACTCAATCGTGCAGTAGTGAACATGATTGCGAACGCGACTGTGTCGGAGAAGGCTTCGAAATCGATTAATAATTCGCCACTGTGAACACGCGCCATCGATTTAATTGGTCACAGTATTGGCACCGATCGGTGGAGATGCAGACAAGTCCGTCGTCTCGACATTGTCGTTTTCGACGAGTTCATTGTCGCTAATCGCGAAAAGCAAGCGAACTCCAAGTTAAATCGCTCGCAAAGAGAAACTGTTTTATTGAAGAATACATACCTCGTATTCATTACACAGTAAGTCTTTAAAGTCGTAATTAGAAAACGGTGATATAATTAGTTTAAATTAGAATAATACTTATAGATTCAAATCGAGTATTTCGAGAGAGATCTTTGGCTAAGCTGTCTGATGTAATAAATTCGTGAAAAAGATATGAGTTATCAGCGAGTTATCAGCTTGCGGTTTTTCTTTGTATAGAATTTAATGATTACTAATTTTTCATTATAATTTCGTTATAGCGTAACATAAAAATTATAACGTCACATTGTTCACAGTTTTAATTAACACGCTTCATGTCAAATATGATTAATGATTACAATTGATGGTGACTTTTATTACTGATTTCTTATTACTATTTTCTTAATAAAAGAAAATTACTTATTACTAATTTCTTAATAAAAGATTACAATCTATAAAAAAAAGAGTAAACTAAAGTTTTTAAATTTATGCGTGGTAGATTGTTTTTTATTTATTTTTACAATATATTCTTATATTTATTTATGAATTAATTGCTTTAAAAATTTTTAAATAATATCTATGTGTAGTATATTTTTAATAAAAACATAGAATAATATATTATTGTCGAACTCTTAAATAATTTTATTTTACAAATTAAATTTCTTTTTATTATTTATTTTTTTATTCTTTAAATTTATTGCGCATATATATCTTTATCTATAATATTAATTTTAATTTTTTTTAAAGTATGCTAGTAATATTAGAACTTAAAATTTAAACACGTGCATTACATATTGAAACAATTAACAGCACATAGGCTAAGTAATAAATTTTGCAATATAGAAATAATGCATCTTAGTTCGGTGTGCGTATTAATTTCTTATCAGCATGTATTTTAATTTTATGCTGTCATAGCAAACGCATTGTGCTATGATAAAGTGCAGACATAAAAATTCGAGAGAATAACATCATATTGAAAATACGGATAGATTTTATGCACGATCAATGATAAGAGAATTATAACAGCGTAGCATGAAATTTAAAAAAAAAACCATTTAAATTCTGTACATTGCATGTAGAAAAAGAAATATATTTACCTCTTGCTGAATCAAATTTTCACGAATAAAAATTCAGATAGCTTGAGATCTACGATTAAAATATAATTTTAAATATTTCTCTAGATGGCTAGGAGGTATGCAGGTTTTAATTTTTCTGAAGGCTGTATTACAAAAAGTAAAAAATTATTTGAACATCGATATAACGCTGCAAATTTCCGAATTCCATTCCGGATAAACTGGGTTATAATCATCATAATAATATCAATATCGGTCTGTCAGTTCGTAGAATCTGCGACTGAACAATGTTCGGTAAGCATAAATAATATCTCGAATAAGTTCTGTCATGTACCTACGTATATTTGCGTGTTTACTACATTACAAGAAGAAAAGATAAAAAAAAACAGGACAAAAATAACATTTACTTTTCTTTGCATCTACCTTTCCGCTTGATAGAGTTCGCACGGAAAGAAGCATTATGCTCAGCACCGTTCGGAGCGTAATGCGCGAAGATCGATGGCACCAAGTCAGGTTTTACAAAGCGTTGCCGAAGATCCGGCTCTCACGCCGCAGGATGTTTTATCACGTTTGGAGGCCGCCGCAGTTTTGCGTGACAATCTGATGACGATGCTGGGCCGCGTGCTTCTACTTTGTCTCAACGACGACGCGAGAATACCTTTGGAACAGATTCACGATGCCGTACGAAATCAGCGTGTCGCGGTCTACGAGTTTCTTCCCGTCTTGCCGGCACTGAGAAACAAGTTACCGCGGCAACAACTGTACAATCTCCTGCAAATGCTGGAGAGAGTCGATAACCGCTTCGTTTCCGAATACGCGTCGCTCTGCATAAACGCCTTTTCCAACATCGATGCCGCCCTGCAGCAGGTGCCGCTCGCCGACGTGTTGCTCGACGTAGACCAGGAAGTGATCGAGTCGGTCTCGCGTGATAAGCGAAGGACTGGCGAGGTGTCGCCATCCCTGACGAAAGGCATTGACTTTCTGTTACAAGCGGTCCGCAACAGCGATCAGATTCTCGATCTGCGTACGGTGTCCGCGATACTGTTAAATTATCCGGCGTTTGATCTGACGGATCCGGAAGTCCACAACGCCATTAGATTTATCGCGCAACGATTGAAGGAGCGATCGGGCTCAGAGGATGCTCTGTTGCAATATATGGAATCAAATCTGGAGAACACGACAAATCTTCTGAAAACTGTCCTTGAGAGACTGGAGGCAGACGAGCAGTCGTCCGAAACAATTAGGGAGGCGACTTCATTATTGCTTCAGAATTTCAAAGTGGAACCTTATTCATCCACTTTTGATTTAAAGGATAACTTAAAGAAGCTCTTATCGAACGATTATTATCCTGTTAATGTCACCGGTGTAGCTAAATATCTCTTTGAGCATCTTAATGATTCACATCTTCAAGATCTCGATATTGATTTCTATGAAACGGGCGATCATGTTCTTTTACAAGTATTATCGCGTCTCCGTAGAAAATCATATCTGCAGCACTTGAGGAAACCTTTGTCTTTGCTGATACCTTTCGTCTCGCAGAAACTGGCGACCGATTATAACTACACAGCACCAGTAAGCTTCTACGAAGTGAATAATCATTTAGATTCCTTCGATTCGCCGTGTCTGCAGCAGAATATTAGCGACGCGATAAAAATGTTACGTCCTTATTTATCAGAGGATCTGCCGTGGACCTATGCCTTCGCGGATAGACAAGTGAGTGATAATCCTTGGGAATTAATCTTGACCTCGATGATCAAATTGAGAGACGTCCCGATGAACAAATCTCAGACGAAAGCTATCGATAATTTCATTTACAAAAGTCAAGTCAATGGTCTAACTCGTAGACGAGGACTGCTCTACGATTCTGGCATTATCTTTCAGAGAGACGATTCGCTGGACGTGGAGGTCGACTTCTTTTCTCTGTTAATGCGTATACCAAACGCCTTCAAGAGCGAGAAGTTTGCGCCCATGCTAAATTTTATGTCCAAACGAAACGTCCTCGACGTTCTCTGCTACGAGTTCAACAAGTTTGAACACGAAACGTCGAGGAATTTATTATTAGCCATGCTGAAACGAGCGCTGACACTTTCTCTCGTAAAATCCGATGAGGCTTTAGCTAGGGCTCTCCAAAACGCGCACAATTACCTTGAAGAGCCGCTGCTGATTAATCTATATAGCTCCGAAGATCTGCAACTGTTATTAAATTATCTGCCGTACATTGATAACGATTCGCGATATCTACCGCTAAAGATACTCTTTAAAAAACCGAAATTATTCATGTATTTATCACCGACTTTCAGTCTGGCTAGCGTGCACACGCCGATGGAAAGACTCTTGTTTATATTACAAACCGTGGGCCTGAAAACTACGCAACCAAAGCTTTCCGAGGCGCTGAGTTTTGCTGTCAATAACATCAACGGGCCACCGTTGCCAATTTTCAAAACTTTTGATCGCTCAGATTTTGTTTACTTGGTTCAACAACTACTGTCTCGTGATGAAACACTACAGGAAGATATTCTCAAGTCACATGCGTACATGGACGTCGGTGACTGGAACGTCTCCATCAGCGGAACGCCGGAAAACGTTCTCGCCAGAATCTTGAGCTATCCCATTAATTATATCTCATCGGATAACAATCTAGCCGATCTCGTGAAGCAGGCGGAAGACATCCTGGAGAAAGAGAATCTGATTAACCCCGAAATCCTGAAAACACAGACATTGGAAGCAATGCTGCAGTATCTGCCGAGCAACACGTATGTGAAGCCCGTGATTCTGTTGCTGAAGAAATCGAATCTGATGATGTACGTGCCACAATTGAATCTTGCTACTTTGGAAAACGTCAGCGCGCGCGATGCCTTGATTATGCTTCTGAAAAACTTGACGGAGTCTCGCATAGTACGAACGGAGAAATTATTGCTGAGACGTGTCAGAGCGGCATTGAGCTTGTTGGACGGTGCGAGTGAAGACGATCGCCAAACACCACTTTTCGCCTATTTAATCCAATCGTTACAAGATCCAAGTAATATAATTTATCAGCCACTTTTGTTAGAAATAAGCAAGTTGAAAGACGTAATTTCGCCCGATAAACGACAAGCTTGGCTGCAAAGTTATTTCCAGCAGATCATTGACAAGAATGAATCGGAAAATCTGACGAAGGCTGCATCGATGATTCTCCAAGAACTTGCATGTAACGTGAATATAGATGAGACGTCGCGCGCTAGTAAAGAGCAAATTAGTGAAGCTGTATCGTTTTTACCTGTGGATCCCGTTATCAAACCACTTAGAGAACTACTGACACCAGAATGGGCATACAGCATTTTGCCAGAAGATCTCAGAAACTCCGATTCGTTGGAAAAGAAGGAACTTCTGCTAGCGATTCTGCATTATGCGAAACAACGAGTCAACGTCGCTAATAACCCTTCTTTAATGAAAGCCATTTCCAAAGTCGAGGCAAGCTTGAAAAGAGCTCGGAGAATGAATACTGAATCTTTGAAGAATACCGTTGCTACCATGAAGGCTGCCGTTTACGATCCTGTTAGAAAACTTCTAACTGCTGCCGGATTGAATAAAATCAAAGTTACCATTCCTTCCGGCAGATCGAATAAAGTATCGCTGCTGAGATTGTTATATCGTTTGCTATTGCATCCTGTGATCCAGAAGAACAATGATGTTTTAAAACTGTTGACCGTCATTAGAGAGGACGTATTTAATTTCGGAGTGGATGTGGATTTATTGACTGTACTCGATGATGTGGGAATCGATTATACCAACGAGCTCGCTCCCATTAGATTGTTCTTGCATAGGAAAGATGTCAACAAGAAGTTCGGACAAACGGTTTTCGCAATTGCCGATCCGAAAAAGCGTTATTACACATTATTGCATATTCTCCAGAGACAACACGAGATCAATGACACGCAATTTTTCCTTGCCCTCTCGACGTTGAGAAATATTCAACCTGGTGATGGAGAAGCCACGGATACTCTGATTTCGAACCTTGAAGATATAGTGAATGCCATTCCGCATCGCAAGAAACAACAGTTCAAATCCATCGAGCATTTGTTCAGTGTCAATACGTTGTCCCGTTTAACGGACGCTGATGAGATCATCGAATCAAATACCCCGTTAATTACTTTATTATTAAAAATGGCAAAATTGCCGGAAGTCAGATATAATTATACTGTAGCGAATGAGTTACATAAGCTACAGTCAGACATCGAACATTTGAATTACCCAATTGTCACCAGTTTTCAACTCAGACCATTGTTATTAGAACTTGGACATGTTCAGCAAATTAACGTGGATTATCTCAATTCTATCTTAAACCCCGAAATACTGAGCTACTTGAATCTGGAGGAATTTTTCGATTCATCCACTGACGATATCGAGATGCTTAGAAATATCGTTGACTATTTATTGTACGAAGGACCAGCGTTTGTCGATTATAATATGCGAAAGCATTTGCAGTCGTTCAAGAGCGTTCTGAAATTTATAGTAGGTTCCAGCAAGCCCTCGAAGAGAGATCTAACTAAGGAAGATTGGAAAAAGATGCTGATCTTGATACCGCGCAAGAAAGCCTTCATGCCCATAAAGAGCTTCTTACAGACCGGAGAAATTCTCAAATATATCAAGGACAAGGTCACCGATTGGAAGAATTTTTCTACTCCGGTCAAGAAGTTACTTCATCTGCTGTCGCTAATGGAGAATGTCGGGATTGAGGACGAGGATGTCTCTGAGTCGGCGGAAAGGTTAAGGCGCTACCTTGAAAAACGTTACAATTTCATTACCGAGGAGGACGTTAAGAGCATGCAACGTACTTTGGCGAGTCTCAAACTCAAATACGATTTAGCACCTCTCAAGATATTCCTGAATCATGATAATATGATCAAGTATCTATCGCCGTACTACAAGTACACCAGCTACAGGAATCCGATGGATGCCTTCGCCGCTGTGCTGGATAATCTGCTGCAGGTACCCAACTTGAGACAAAAAGTAATTCTTTACAAGACCATGACGTTCGTGAGAAACATTTTGCGCGAGCACAACTCCCCGGTAATGCGAGCGTTTCGCAGGACTCTCTCAGGCTCTCACAAGCAATTGTCCAGCATGGATCTCGAATTTGTCAGTCTGTTAAATATGTCTCTGCCAAAAGTGCATGAATTTTTCAATTCTGAAAAATTAATGAGTTTATTGCCGCTATCGTTTAACTTCGACAACCAACCGATATTAAAGATGAAAATGTTACATTTATTACGACAGTTATTAAAATCAGATACGGATATTCATTCAGAATTGGAGGGACTTCTCCAAGAAGTGGAGCTTTATCCAGACGTTCCATATATCACAGAGGATGACCTCGTGCCACTTCTAAACATACTTCCCATCGAAGGAATACCTTATGTGGGGCTCATTAAAGAATACTTAAAACCTTCCACGTTAATTAAGCTGTTACCTGGAAATTTCTATATAAAGCAATTCCCTATTGCTAAAGATGCGTTATACGAAGTTTCATCGTTACTGAACGTCACTCTTGGCTCTGCGAAGAATGATAATCTGAAAATAGCTCTCGACGTGCTCATAAACGAATTGTTGAAATTTACCTCGAATGTAATACCGTCTGAATCGATAGTCGAAAACAACGATATAAGATTAATCGTAAAAGAGATTCCGTTCCAGCAGTACGAGCAAATCAAGCAACTCAAGACTCATATGAGATCTAAGAAGATCATTTCGTCCTTACCGTTGAATTTTCAACTGGCCGAATACAAGACAATGAAACTACGGGTGTTAGCGATCTTGGACGAATTATCGAGAAGCAAAAAGTTTAAATCTTCGCTAGATTCGATCAATTTTGCCAAAAGAATCATCAGCAAGATGCCGGATACGCCTACAGTGAACGACACGGAGATCGAGAGGCTGTTGTTGCCATTGCCGCTGAATAACTTTTATGTGAAGCAACTTGTAAAGAACTGTAAACTGGCAAACTTGATACCATACTTACCGATTCATTTCAATCTCAGTAGTATAGAACCGCGGAAGATGAAGATCGAGAGGATCCTGCACTACTGCAAGTTGGGCAATCCCACGGACATGAGTACGATGCAGGCGTTAACTAACGCTGAGTCTCTGCTGAAAACACTGCCCGATATCGACGTTACCCGGGATCAAGTGGAAGTTTTGATTCGAGCGATACCGTGCGCCCATTTCACCACGATAAAGCCCCTGCTGCGGTTCCTGTCGAAGATGGACGTCGCATCGTTTCTTCCCTGGGATCTCGACCTGTATCGAACCTCGCGCACTTTCAAGCAGCGTATTTTCGATCTGTTGGCCGCTTTGCGAGACGTCAAGGATGTGCAAACTAACGAGATGTTCTCCGCCATCGACACTTTAGAGAAGAACGCAAAATCTTTGCCAAACCAAATAAATGTACCAGAGAAATACATAACGACACTAAACAACTCGGAGGTCGTGGCCTCTGAGCCGTGCTCGAAGTATCGGGATTTCGTATTAAAGACTGAAAATCTTATCCAAATATTGCCACCGAATTTCCACTTTCAACTTGACTATCAGACATCAGTTACCAGCCATAGCGAATGGGCGAGACTTATGCGCTTCTCCGCACTATTTCTGCGCGACGTGGTAAATGGGCCGATGAAAGACGCATTTGAAGCTTGCAAAAATGATATACATAAATTTGAAAAGGAGCAGATCTTTAGTTACCTATCTGAAGCATTAAATTCCAAGAACTTATCTCAACAGCTGGTGCCGCTAAGACTGTACACACTAGGTCACGGGGAAGACGTAACCATGCTCATCGAGGACGTTTATCGCGCTTATCCTTACGGATCTATATACTCTATGCTGCGCGTGATGATGAGAGAATTCATTCGTAGACCGGAATTAATCAAAAGCAGATCGTTGATCAACGACATGGAAGTATTTCTACATGACTACCTTATGACTTCATTTAGAGAATGGTCTACGACATCGAATGAAATGTTTTATGAAATGCCATCGCCTTACGAGATCGATCAAGCCATCAGTGAAATTCCGAGTGATGACAAATACGATGATCTTAAACTTCTGATGCAATGTGAAAGTGTACAGACATTAATGGAAAGGACATTGCTGTCGGAAGATACGCCGAAACAATTGCTCCTGGAAATGCTGGAATTAGCTGAAAAAGAAGACATTGACGATGCGATACGGCAGAGCATAAAGATTGTTATGCCGAATCTTGTGAATGACATTCACGCTGATGAAGTGGAGTACGTACTGAAACAGATGCGCGACTATAGATATCACGCGAGCAAAGTGGACAGCCTTCGAAAGTATCTCGTGTCGTCGGGAATCGCGCACGTCCTTGGACAGGATTTTCCCACGAAATATCCCATTTATAAGGACAGGTTGTTTGCGATCAATGACGCAATGTTGGTTAACACAATCAAGGGATTAACTGATTTTTCAGCCGAGTGTCGCGCAGCGTCAAGCTATCTGAATCGTACTCTACACAACGAGATTAAGATCGAGCATATAATACAATCGAGAACAATTGACGATATCAACGTGCAGTCGCTCTTCTTTGCGCTACCGAAAACGAAAAACGAGAGAATCATCCGCGGCGTCATCAAGTTCTTCTCCGTTCCTGATTTATTGCGTAAACTGAAGTTACCGAGGGACCCGTTTGAGTACGTGACGAAGGATCGACTTTTGCAGGCTATCATGGACTTGGGCCAGGAAATGGAAAGCGTGCAGCAGGATCCCGTGCAACAGGAGGCTCTGGAGTACTTCAGAGATAAAATAGTTATCAACGATTCCTCGCAACCGATCGAATTGAAGAAGTACGCACGTGATTCCAACGTGGACGTGGACATGTACGGCGTGATGCGGGCTATCGATTACGCAAAGATAAAGGAGACCGACGCGGTGAAAGTGGCGATGTTCTTTGAGCGTAAGTACGACAACCTGGTGCACGCCGTGGGTTTCGATCACATGGCCTATGCGACGAGAGGTTTGTATTTAAAGGCGCTGTTTGAACATCTTGTTAACGTTTCTCAAGTGCCCGATGACGTAAAACGGCAAATAACGTCATTAATACCAGCAGTAAGACTAGACGGCCCGGGAGAAGAAAGTGTTGATCTGAATACTGATATCATTTATGAGGAAGCGCCACGTACGAGAATATTTGGAGACTTTCTGGATGACAAATCTCAACCTCTCAAACTGGTTCTCGGAACTACAATATCGCATATTTTCCAGGAAAACAAAGAGTCACTGAATGCTGCCGTCGATAACATGCTCAAGACTATGTCGTTATCTGAGGAAGAATACCTCGAACATATTGGTGAACAGTCTGACGTCTATCAGGACAAAACTCGCATTGTCATTGGTGCTTCTCAGCATGACCATGATATCATTCGACGAAAGCTCGAGCAATCGCGAATGCAAGATACGAGTAAGTCAACAGAAGTACTAGTCACGAATGGCACGAGAACGAATAAGAGAAACGATTGGTCAACGAAAAAATCGTTGCTCAATAATATCACTGTTTCTTCTAACGAAGTTAAAACGGTATCTAACCGTGTTAAATACAAAATAGCAAAGACGGTACGTAAATTGAAAAATAACCTGAGTCAGCAAATTCGATCGAGCACTTCTAACTACCTTAGTAGCGAAGGCGATAACAACACGCTGTTCTCCGAAGAACCGATAGTTGAATCTTCCTCCGTATCGTCACAGAAATTTTTGTCCGAAAAGTTGCCGAAGAAATCACTTCACTCCCGAACGCATGATAAATCAAAGACCCGAAGATTTTTCATTAAACCGGACACTAGTATTGATATCGAGTACGATGACTCCGACGGAAGTATGCCAATTACCAGAATGTTAAACAATATGTCGCGAACCGAAAAAAGTTTGTCTTCTACCGAGAAAGTAGAGCAGGCGACACTTGGCAAATTATCGATGATTGTGAAGAAAGATTTTAGTAGGAAGAGAAACAGGACAAAAACATATGAAAAGGGTTCAAACTAAATTTTGTAAGACACCGATGTTTATCAATTACACGTTACATATAAAAACCATTAAAATATCAATTGTTAATTAACGCGTAATAAAAAAGTGTGATAATTGCTTATTACAAGTAGAGAGAGATACTTAATTTTATTAATCATATTTAGAAGTAAACGAAACTTGATAGACAGAATATTTTTTTTTAATACTAACCGTAATCGCGTTACTCATAAATTATCAATCGATCATCGCTCATAGCCTTTACAAATTAAAATAAAAGAGGAAAAAATTCTTGAGACATATTAATTGAAATTAAAATATTATGTTATTAAAAATTAAATGTTAATCAAATATTTGTGATAAATTAACGAAATGGATGAAATAATTTGAAAAATTTTCGAATTCCAATAGCTCTTAATTTTGAAGTAACACGCATGTGAATTTCAGTATCGTTCGTCAAAAGACAGGAACATAGATATAGCCGGCGATGCGTGCATATAGGGGCGCGTTCTTTGTAGCGAGCAAAAGACAGAGAGGATGAGAGAGACACACTCCGTTTATGCGCGCGACATGGAGCAGCATGGAAGGAGGTACGTGACACAGACGTCACATTAGATTTGGAGGCTAGACGTGTACCAGCACAAACGTATCTCGTGGCAATCTCGTACACCCCCCGCATACCCTCTCCGCTTACCCTTTCTTCCTTTCGCCCGGAGCAAGCACTTTGCTTTTCGGCGGCGCGCGGCTGCGGCTTCAGATACTGCGGAAGATAATCTCGATCTACGCCAAACAGCGTGAGCGACTATGCTCGGATAATATAGATAGCATTCAGCCTGTTCCTCTCGCATCTCACCCGTCCGCATAACCCTTTCTCTCTCTCGGCCTCTCTTTCCCTCTTGCTCCCGCGTGCTCCGTCACTCCTTTCTCTCTTTCTCTCTCTTTCTCTCTCTCTCTCTCTCTGTCTGTTTAAAGGCGACTGAATTCAATAATGCGCCCGTGTATACGAAGCTTGAATGAGGGCATTGTTGGTCTCTCGAACCAGTATACTCTTTCTCTCTCTCCCTCCCCCTCTCTCCGTCTTGCTGCTTCCCGCGCTCAATCTGTTTATCTCTCCATCTGAGTTCCTGTCCCCCTTCATCTCCGTAAGGTGAACCAGAGACATACATGGACCATCCACATATGCTGGAGTCTGCGTGTCGCGTTCCGCGAATGATTCTTTCTCGATTCTTGATCAGCGATACATTGTATCGAAAGGATAACAAGGGGATAAAGAGGATAATCTGAAGACAGATTGACAGCTTTCCTTGATTTTTCTTTAGTTTTACTTTTACAGGTTTTTCTCTTCTTGACAAAAGTTTCCTACCCCATTTCTCGAATTAAGGTAAAAATTACAGTTCACTCTGTCTACGATTGATACTACTTAATTTATTATTACCATCATAATGTTTCTACAGGCCTCGAACAATTAACTGACTTGTCTTAAATCTTTAACACTTAGCTCGTTAATTTAACATGTTATTAACGTCTCGTAATGATACGCTTCTCTCATTCCCAACTAAAATTGCTTAGTTTAACGCCTTTAAGACTTTAAATCTTTAATCTCATATTTTCTTCATACGCAGTAATGTTAAACAATTATGTACCTCGAACAAAATCTGATAGAACAGCGAAACGCTTTGAGCAGACGGGCGATCATGGTTTTCCTCTCCTCCCCGTTCCTCACGTTGATCACGAAATTGCCTAAAGCGTTGCAATAAGCCATAAAGATACCGTAGCGGATACCAGCGCGCGGTATATACGTGAACCCTTCCTTATAAAGATATGTGTATCCTGCATCGAGAATAATTATATAGACGCGCACGGTCCGTAAACCAGCAGATTCGTACCGTAGATGCACCCTCGATGCACTCCGTCTTCTCGTTTTCTTCCATCTTATCACGTCTCGCGCAACTCGTACGTTTATTGACGTCTCAACGATGCGCGCATATTCTTCTCCGTCAGGTAAGCGTGACGGTGCGCGCGCGTCGAATGCGAATTAAGCACTCTTTCTCAATCATCTTGCAGCGTGAATTCCAGAACATGTCGATGAAAAATATCCTGAAATACTCGAGCTACCGTTATACTTGATTAGAATCGTATCGAGTGGAAGAAATTATCGAATATAGATTGAATAAATGCACTTCCTTGTACGTTATCACTTTTCTTCGATAAAGGGACTGATAAAATGTGCTACGATTGATATCGTTCGTAATGCGTAAACGTTCGAAAATCCATTTGTATAAACGTTCAAAAATTTGCGAGCTTGCCATATTTGTAGGTATATTGATTGTTACGTTAAACAATTCCAGACGTCGGTTCCTGCAGGTGACAATATCGAACGTAGACGCTCGTATATCGATGATCGCAGTGATACCTGCCGTGCAGGTGCATCAGGTGCGAAACACCTGAGGCCAACGGATGTCTCGTTATCGACGTCGCGTTTGATCGAATTTAGATCTGAGAACGTCGCGATTTTCTATCGAGCGAAAATGTAGAGGAAAGCCGACATCGGCCAAAAATTGTAGATGAGTAATACGACTTGTTTCCGAACGTGAGAAGCATCTCCCTTTTGCAAGAAGCTCCATCGCCGATCTATTATTAAAGACGATTAAAATATTATAAGGTAAACTCATAAAGTCAACATAATTGTATGATTACATTAATTAGGCAACAATCTGCCTATTTCCATAAGAAACGCTCGTAAATTCTGAGTACGCCGTAAATTACTGGTTTCTCCACGGAGCCGATATAATTCTGCTGATACATATATTGAATAATAATTACATTAGGTAATATTATGCATCGTATATATACACACGCGATATAGCGTCGATGCGAAATGTTGTCGGTTCGTAAAAATCGCAAAAATTGCGAAGAAAATCTGTTCGTGAGCTAAAAATCGTACACGATGTACATAGAGCGTAATTCACATTGGATATCGAGAAACTGAAGGAAAATTCAAGTGGGTTGTCGAAGGCATCACTGTTTACAGAGCTTAACGCAAGCATTGTGCGCAACAATAGTCTCGCATTACGAGCTTCTCATTATATTGGTGCAACTCTTTTTGTTCAAACGACGGATTAAGGTCGCTCCATCGCAGCGGGTAGCACCTGGAAACCCCGATGGCTTTGCAGTCCTGAGTAGTCGAAAAAGGTTATAGGCCTGAAAGAATGTTTTCGGGCGCGGAAAAATATAGCCGCGCCATCTCTACGTCGACAATACCTGAGACAATGTGTCGCTCTAGTTTATGGACATTTCTCCGGATTTGCAGCGATGCCACAAAAATCCCTTCGAAAATTTCTCGTGATCCTCGAGATAAGATCATATGGCGCCAGAAGCGTTTTACACTTTTTAGTTTTTTCCTTCTATATATCGTGAACACGTGGATATATTTTGCGACAAGAAAAACATATTTTACTAATATCTGTCTCGTAGATTATAGGTTTTATCTATGTAATATAGCTTTCGACTACGTTTTAGACAAGTGCTATCTGCTTATCAGTGGTACGGGACTTATCATCATCGGTGCGAAGTCGTCTCATGTTTAATATATACTGAACAACAAGGATCGGGCGCCGCGATAAGTGGAACGTATCCTACCATTTATCAGGTATAGATAACATTTGTCTAGGCAAAACATAGTCAAAAGCTATTTTTCTATAATCTATTTTTCTCAACGACATTTTTCTACGATATTTAACTACGATATTTTCTACATATATAAATACATCACTGTAATTTGCTATAATGATCACCATTGCTCCTACTCAATATTCGGTTAATTTGACTAAAACAATGAGATAAAATTAGCGACCTATTGAGTAAGCCTTACTCACTATGTTGTTAATTTATTTAATTTAACTTCTATGTTAGTCAAAATTTTATCTTCCTTTTAGTCAAAATGAATGAAATATTGAATAGGAGCAGTGAAAGCGACCTATGGAATAGTTAAAAAGACTCAGATTAAATATAATTTGACACTACGAGTTTAACAGTGATGGATTTTGATAACATGGATGTGTATAACGAAACTATAAAACTCATTTCTTCGCGATAAGTTTTCATCTTATGATGATCAAAAGCAGATTCAGTATAATGAAAATGTCTCATTGACATAAAGTTATTTTTAGATAAAGTTTTTTAAAAAATAGTGAATATTTTATATTTATATTATAAACGATATCTAAAAACTTTTTTGTGTCTCTGATAGACTAATATCTAAAACAATATATCTAACTTGCCTTATGTGGCACGATCTAAAAGTGTCTAGATTTATCGCTAGAAGGATCGTAAAATCCTAACAAGATCCTGTATACATCCCTGGATAACATCGCCATGTAGGGCAACGACCTTTAAACGGGGTGATTGACCAAACGAAATTTTTCTCAGTTACAAGGAAAAAACTCGAATTGGCAGAAAACCCATATTTAGCATGTTTCATAAAACATGTAATTGTCAACACAAACTTGTAAAAATTTGTAAATCTGCGAGAATATCGAACAGACGAGAAAATTGTGTCGTAAGGATGATATCCCTTTCTCGAGTCAGAGCTTATTCAACAAGAGTTCCATGGTTATTGTCAATCGAGCGTCCCTTACACTCTGAGAAATCCCTCATTCTTGTCGAGAGACTAAACGCGGAAGGGAGCGTAGTCGAGCGTGCAGACCGTAATCGGCACACACTTAATGGAGACATTGGTTATCCGTGTCTATTCTCTTTGCGTTTCCAATTACCACTTTCCGGAAGCATAGTCACGTACGCAGCACTTGGCACGCGAGTCTGGACCACCATTCTCTTCGTTACCTCTGAGCTTTACGAAACGAAATCGAGAAAGTTATACAAAAAAATGAAAAAGAGATGGAGAGAAAGAAAAAGAGACAGAGGGGGGGGGGGAGAGGAAAAACGCGGAATTAGAAAAAGAGAATGAAAGAAAATCGGCTTCTCTCAGCTCGGTATCCCTTCTATCCTCCATGATACGTATGCCGGCCGAAAAACACGAGGAGAAACAAAAATATAGACAGGGGTGGGTTCGTTTAATTTTGCGGTTTAATTATTTTTTAAATTAAAGCCAGCGCGCGTTTGCGCCACCTCGACACACGTACATGGGCGGCGTATGCAGTTCCGCGTACGATCCATGTTTTATATTCCTTCCAGAGATACGCCAGGACGCCCGCTCAGGAGTTCGCGATGCGCGGGGGTTGGTCGAGAAGCAAAGGGGGTCTGTGAATCGGGTAGGAGACCGCGACGCGCGGGGGAAACGTTTTGAATGTGAAATACCGTCTCCAGCAAGGGTGGCGGCAAGCCGGCAGTGGCGCAAGGGGGTGAGAGGAGGAAGAGGGCCGGTTGGCAGGGATAGCTGATTGTGTGCTCGTTCGTTCATCGCTCGCGCGCGCTACCAAACGCGCGGGGATGGTAACCGCGAGGGAAGGAAAAAAAGAGAGAGAGGTGAATAAAAATGTAAAACGCGACTCGCCTCCGGGCTTTCTCCGACGTATGTGAAGATGCGGCCCGTATGTGTGGTCGTGCGAAACACGAGTAACCTCTCGTACATAGATTCGCGCGCGCGCGCGCGCATCGCCGCCACCACTTACACATGTAGATACACATCGGGGTTTTTCCAGAGGTTTTCATATTTCTGGACCTGTCCCGCTTCGCGGATCTCACCCGGCGTTTTCTATTGGCGGTCCCGCAGTTATTAAACCGTTTCATTGGACACGGAGTTTACCTGTTACGCGAGAAAACGCAACGGGATAAGGATATCACGCCAGTGGATCTCTTCGTGGCTAAAAAAAGTCGCCCATCCTCCAGGGACCACCGCGACCGCCTTTCTTTAATTACGCCCGTGACCGTGCCGATAATCATCGGTCCGTCGTAAAGATGTGAACGATTAAAGGCGATTCGGCGAGCGCGAGCGAGCGCGAAAATAATTTCACATGGAAACGCCAATGGAATGTTTCGCGCGAGAAGGACGACGCTCTCCCGTGGTTCGGAACAGTATCGCCTAGATCTGCGTTCGTGCGCTATGCGCGAGTTTCTCGTAAAAATGTCCGTTTTCGCGTGCATACCTGTGTGCCAAAGTATACGAGTTACTGTACAATATATCTTTTAGAGATAACACCGATATCTCTGATATATATTGTTGCCTCCATACGCGCGTTCTACACGGTATACACTCCGTTTTCCGCCATATATTTGTACAATCAGAAAAATATTCCATTACTAATCTCACCCAGAAAATATAAAGTTCAAAAAAATTACCTTCAAAAATTCACGAAATTGGGTCGCTTTCATAGAAATAGGGGCGCGATCGCTGAAAGCAATCGAATTTACCAATTTTCTTTAGGAAGCAGGAAAGTTAAGAGACTAACGTTAACATTGCAATTAATTAAGAGTTCTTGCAATTAACCGCGAATAATTGTTCCATAGAGAATAAATGTATTTCTCATAAAAGTTTCTTATCTAAATCGAAAGAAGCGCAATACAAGAGGCAGGGCAAAGTCGCGCCGGCAAATCAGACCGGATCTCAGAAGACGAAACCGACCGTGTCCCTCGCGAACTTCTTTACTTCAGCATTAAGTACCCTTGCATTAGCACGATAAGTCAGGTGAATAGGATGGCTGGCCAAAGGGGAGGAAGGGTGGCCCGTGGGCCACGAGAAGATGTATTTTTTCACCCCTTTCTTGCAATAAATCTGCTCGCGGGGAATTAGTTTCGAGATAAAGTATAATATCGGGCCCCCAGTGGGTGACGTCAGAGGCTGCTCCCCAGTATTTATGGCCGCGATAGTGTCAGTCGTGTGCGCTCGCCGCCCGCTCTCCAGCAGCAGTAGGCACCCAACCGCCGTTGCCCCCTTGGCGCACCCTCCGCCTCTTCCTCCTACGCCGCTGCCGGAAAACCGCCACCCGACGGACCCCCCTCCGTCTCCACCGCCCGCCATCCCGGGGGTAAATTATTGGAAAATAGTCGGCCGCTCTGAGATCCTCTTTCTAGCGTCGCGACGCCAGCACGGGCGCGATCCTTCTTCTGTTTTGTATTCCGCGGTACCTTCGGGTACCCGTCTGATTTATGCCTCTTCTGCCACCGTTCGCCTGCCCCTCCTCCTTCCCTCGTCTCGATGTTCTCCTGAAACCTCTCCCAACGCTCACCCTCCCCCTTGCTCCGGCGCGCGAGGGGGATGAATTTTGTCTCGCACGCTCTACACTTTATCTCGCAAACTTCCCATCCCCGTCCCATTTCTCTTCCTTCCAACGGTGTATCGACTTTTTCGTATCCACGCCTTTGCGATATAGGTATTCGCACAACGGGTATAACGTAACTCGGAGTCTTTATTTCCCGCGCCGAGGACTTTGTCTCTGCGCTCTACTACTCGAGGCTCTATACATCCTGATAATTTGAAGAAAAGATTGCAAAAATGCAATTGCTCGTCCTCGGGTTTCACTCGGACCATTTTCCCCCCAACTGCGTTTATGTACCTTCCAGTTGTAATTTTGCCGCGTCGCTTGTATATTATGCATGACGTGGGTCGCCTAACAGATGGTTGCGTACTATCAGGGCGTTCCCTCGGGAGATCTAACGAAATAATTGCGATGTCAACACCGCGCGGCCGGTTCGCCGCGGCGGGGCGGCGACCTCGCGGTACAGCGGCTGTGTTTACGTGGACAGTAGCAGAGAGCCTCATCTCGGCTTCTCCACTTGCCGAACAGATGGGCGACGGACATTTGATTCGGCCAATTGGCCCCCGGCGGGTGGTCCTCCCCGCCGCGACGGGGTGAAATCGATCCTTAATGCGCGCCACGGGAAGGCCGATCGCGCGCGTCCCCGACTCTTAACCGCGCCGTAATCCTGCGATATCGCGCAATGGTTACGCACGTCGCGCACCGGCTGCGTGCTTTTCGGCCCATTGCGCCGTCATCCGCTGAATTTACGACCGTTGATCGCGCGCAGATACAGGTGGACGTGACGTATTCGTCGTAAAACGTCCAATGCTTTTGTGACGGCCGATCGTTGATTTTTGTAACAGTAGAAATAAGAAATAAGGAAAAATATTTACAGAATGGGTACTTGGGATATTTTCTCTGATCCATGAAGATGTCTAAAGATACAGAAACGGAGATTTCAATTTTCGTGGATTTTTATTTTACAATTATAAACGAAAATTGAAAATTGTAAAATTTTACGACTGACAGGACATCGCAAACTATATAAAAACTTATATAGAACTTTTAGGAGCAATAAGAAAGTTTTCTGAAAAATGTCGTTTGACGACAAGCAAGACTTTGCCGCGATGGCAGATTTAATCTGCGTTGATCAGGTAGCCCGCATCGACGCATTTCGATATTTGGAATAACAAGAAATCCGGCGTCATAAATTCCGGCATCTCGTTAATTAGCACGGTGGGGGGTCAATTAACGCCAAGTCAAAGTGCGCGGTGCAAATTATCGGGCGATTACACGTGCCATTAGAGCTGCGCTACCGCGAGTGCCAGCGGAACGAAGCACGGGCCGAGGGAGAGGAGAAACGAAGATAGGCAGGGTAAGAGAGTGAGAATTCCGGTGGTGAGGGAAGAGGAGTAGGGGAGAGAGAAGGTCGATGTGCAATCGTCTAATTTACGCAAATTGCAAATCCGGCCCGGCCGATGCCGCGCGGCCGCATAATGTCGCCAGTCCTGGTGCCGGCGCTGGCGCAAACTAAGATCTAATAAAGCGACAAATCAGCCTAACGAGCGACACGCGGACGCTCGGAAATGCCGCTTAATGCGGCATGCCCCGTACGTTGCATTAACGACGGTACTAACGGCTTTCCTATATATGCCACGAACATTCCTAGACACGGGACGCGTGTGATTCTCCTTATCTCTATTAGAAGATATTTAGGATATTTACCCCTCAGAGATTCGCCAATAGTTTGCAGATTTCTTTCTTAAAGAATGAAAGATGGAAACAGACGCATACATCAAATTCCACACTGAAAAAAAATTCTGATTAAAAACGGGCGAATCAGAAAATCTTGTAGAATAAATATTATAATAACCAGAATATTTGATCAATTCTACAGAATTTTTTTTCGATGTAAATTTGTAATATTTAATTATGATTTAAAGTGTGTGTATTAAAATTTTAATTTAAAATGTACATGTACGGCTCAATGAAAGAGAGATTCGCGATAATTCACTCACGATAAGAACCTTGAGAATTAAGTGAAAATAGAGGCGCGCGTTTTCTTAAAGATAATATTTCACGCGAATATCATTATGCCGGCTTTCCATTATCAGTCCGTCTCGTTGCAAATTATGTCGCCGATGCGTCACGGGACGAGCGAGCGAGTATTGAATTCAATAACGGCGGATAACATCGAGAAAGAGACATAGGCGTCCGACGAGCGGACGATACGGCATCGTCGTAATGACGTAGAGAGTGGCACTCACCACTATCTGCGGTCCGGTGCAAAGCGATGGCCGAAATTAATTTTGGACTTGACGTACGGCGCCTCATAATATTGTCTCATAACTCTCCGTCGCAATGGGGCTTATCTCGCGCACAGTGGCGTTTCAATTAGCCGCCCGGCGGCGAGACCCCCCCGTCCAAAAGTCTTATCCTCCGTGGTGCATAATGCACGCATAAATACGCCGTTCACCAATTAATTTTCACCAGCGTGGATTCCTGCGAGATCCGTCCTCCGGGTCCACGTCACGGATTTCGAAATTCACGTCTATCGCACGGAGCGGATCTTATCGGCGGCCCGGTGTGTCGTAATGAACGCTTCGTTTTAACGGCTTCCCCGCCACCGATTTTACATCAGCATCCGGAATCTCCGTGAGCGAACTCGTTGCGCTCGTTTATCTGCGTCAGCGAATTCTTACCCTACCGCAAAAACGCATCAAACAAGGTCTCTAGTTAAGACACGCGAAATTTGCGATTAGTGTCAAACACTTGTTGCGAGAGAAAGGACTTTGCATACGTAATCTTGGTAGCTGCGTAGACGCTAACTTTCAGGATATCAATATACGTTCGAGAAAAAGAGTTGCGAAATTTAATGGCGTAAAATACACGTTTAAGGGCGGGTTTTTCCAACTTCTTAGTAAGCTAGTAGTTAAATCGTACGTCTATCTTTGTTTTATCTTCAAATTAGATAAATACAGACATATGATTTAAATATTAGTTATTATAGTTTATCAAGAAGTTGGAAAAACCGGCTCTAATTATAAGTTTTAATAGATCGATTGAAAACGTTTTATCTGTACGAAAGATATTTACACACTCTAGACAGTTAATTTCTTCAAATTAGCATTATACAAGTCATACGTTTTTTAAGCTTCGCTTATCAAAGTTATCAAAATAGATAAAATTGTATTTTATAAAAAATTTTTAATTTGTAGAAATTAAGTTTCAAGAAACTTTTGACAAAGTCGATTCTAGCTGGGATATACGCAACGCTCTTAATCGGTTGAAATATCTCGTTGATTCTAACCAATCCGTGTATTTCTGATAATAGAGAACTCTTTTGGATAGAAACGTCATCGCGTTTCGTGACCTGACAATGAGAAAAGTTCGAAAGTTGTTCGCAGGTCCGCGGTGAAAAGGCGCTACTCGACGACGTGCTGTGAAACTCGAGTTACCTTTTTCACCCTCGTTGCCCTCGAGTAGCGGTGCCTTAAGAAGGACTAAGATCTGCCCTATCGACATCTATATACGACCGAGAGGGCTAAAGCATCTAATGCGGGCCACTTCTTAAACAATCGCATCCAGTGCATTGCCTCATGGTATCGTTTACGCAAAGGCCATGCGCACGAATGATCAATAGAGTATTGGCCAACTTTGTTTCGTGCGAGAAATTACCGTCCTACTCGACATTTCATTATCAGGAGGCTGATAGTCACGCGGTGATAAACTCGAGTTAGAAATTTAAAATATTTCTTGTTTTTTGCACTCTTTGTTCTGCGTCGATTGCGACAAGTGCATAAATTCTAAAACTGAAATTAATCGCGTGAATTCGTGCAATACAGCAATAGCAGAATAAAATATTTCCCCTTGTCGCTCTTCAGCATTTTAATTTTATGATCTATAATTTATCAGAAAAAATGCCCTTTGGATGAGCAGGCGGTTGAAACAAGTGTGATTAAAAAGAAAATAGCGATTCATTCCTACGTTCCTGGGCATCGTGATTCCGCAAAATGTTAGGCTATGTGGAAGGAGGGTGGAAAATAGTACGATGAGGAAGAACAAAAATTCCTTTCGAGATAGACCATTTTCGTGGCTTCGACTTTTCGGGTTCGTGCTAACGAGAAACGGGTCACGCCTACCTCGTTATCGAACACGAGCTCCTTGTCCAGACTTTATTTTACGACTGTCTAATACATGGTTGTCATTGTTACACATGCTACTATATCTAAAGCAGAAGATTTTCTGTTCTCGCCTGTTCTTAAACAATCGTTTCTCATAAAATAAGTTCTGAAAAATTTCAGATGACTACCGTGAAATAAAATATATTAAATACGAACATACAAATGTATGGAATACAAAACTTACATACATAAAATTATAGCTATAATTATAAGAACTTGTAATATCGATTGATTTTAATTACACATTTTTATTATAGTGAAATATCTCTTGGCAAGTTCAATGCTATTAAATAGGTTTTAATAATATTTTAAATAATATCTTTTTTAATAATAGTTTATTAAAAATAATTGAATTGACTGCATTATTAATAATTGCCTGATAGTTAGGATGCAATCCGTCGGAATTAACACAGAAAGCGTCTTGAGCGAGTGCGTAATTAGAACCATGAACTGGTCTGATTTTTCAGCGTGAACGAGAAATATTGAGCTATAATAATAGAAATTAAGGTGAACTTCCGGGGAGTTTCTTGGGTATCCGAGTTGTTAGAACGGAGTGCACTACCAGGTAGTTACAAGTAGTTCAAAGTTGGAAGATCGACATACCAATAATAATAATATTAGTTTTTAAATTGAAACATGAAAAAAACATAATAATGACACATAATTTTCAACTGAGCGAAAATTAAATGTTTTTCGAAATTATTAATTATCAAACTTGCTCCAATTTTCCATAAGTAAAAATGGATTTTAACAATTATGTAAAGATTATTATAATAATTATTTATATTTTATCAAGAATTTTGTCATTTTATATATTATTCTCGAAAAGAGTCACTAATTTTCTTTAAATTTTGCATTAATCATTCAATTACGCATACATTTAAAAATAATCATAATCGTTATTTCTACTGAAAAAGAGAAATAATTATAAAAAGGTAAATGACCTAAATAAGGCTATTGACCTAAGATAAGTTTTGAAAAAATATATTTTGAAAATTCCAATCCTCTTCGTCAACCCCTCTGAAGTGCAAGAAAGAAGTTCCGTGATGAGAAGCTAAGAAGGGGGCTTATGTACACGAGATGCTTTTTATATTCTACGGGGATGGTCCCATAAATCAGGCACGGGCGCCCATAAACCCATGGTATTCGCAAGAATATGCGGGAGTATATCTCTGCCGTGTTCTAGGAGTGTCTCTGACGCAGGCAGGGTGCCTGGCGCCCACTGCACTTTCGTCTTTTAGAGAGCTTGTACACAGAGCGAACAATGGAATATATAAGAAACACATTGCGACATTTTAGAGAATTCCAAAAACATAGAAGAGTGTAAAGGAAAGCTAGATAGTTACCTGAACTGTTAAGCCGGGTTCACCTGTGAAACTGTTGAATTAGGTATTAGGACCGAAGTAGCAGATTAAAGGAACAAAGTAAATGACAGGAGGATTTCTGAATTTGGGAATTAAGGTAAAAGGCTCTAGTTAGCATTAAACTGCTTTTGCAGCTTTATGCTAACAATAAAAAGAAGCGAGGCGTCCGGTCTCTGTTCAATTCAGATGAAATTTCTCGCAATATTTTTAAACCTGTGCAGTGTTTCAATTGAACGTTAACGTGATAATGCGATTAAAAAGATATCGTTACTAAAATAGTAACAATTCTTTTGTATATTTGCAGAAGATTTAGATATTATGAATCTGGTTTCTAGTTTATGACAATCTTCTTTCTTGTGTTCCTGAAATATCTTTAGACTTTTTAAATACATGTAGCACCTCTTAAAAAAATGTTGAAAGTTTTTAAATTCAAACATAACGATATTAATAATAATTCATTTAATAAATATTGCTATTGATTTTCGTACACTAAAATTTTTAAAGCCCAATTACTCTAATAAATAATAAAGCTACATTATCAGGTAGTAATAATAAAATATTTTGAAAAAAATCGAGATGTGGGGAAAATAATTTCGAAAAAAACAATTCTTTGCATTTTCTATTATTTTAATTTTGTACAGTTATTTTTACAACTAAAGGGTACAATCATTTAAATTCTTTTACATATTTTTAATGACAATTACGAAATGCAAGTAAAATAAAATATTAGTATAAATATATAAATCGATTTTCTTTTCTGCAAAAAAAATGAAAAGAAGCAGCAGCGAGAGCAATGAGAAAGAGTGAAAGAGGATGAGTGAGCGAATGAACAAGTGACCACGCCTCAAGTCGAAGATAAGGCAACATGCGCATCGATAAACTTCAATTTTGAACAAACGAGGAAAGAACCGGGCCGGATGTATCCTCGACACGCCCCGACACGATGTAAAACCACGATGTAGTGGCTCTTATCTGCGGCCGGGACCAGCAACGAGATAAGTGGCCGTTTAGACCATCTCCTTCGGATGCGGAAAGAAGGAGGGGGTAGGTCTCGACTATCCGCCGACGAGGCAGATAATCATGTTGTATTCATTCAACACTCCGCGCTCCTCCTGCGGGAAAGAGCTGCCGGAAATCTACTTCGCATCGAATCATATGGCACGCTCCGTCCGCTACCTGTTTACACGTTCCCCATTTAATTTACAGACGGTAATTGCGTAATTGTGCTCGGACCCCCCACTCTGCCCTTCTCTCTCACGTTGTTTGCAACTATTGTAATCCTTCGTAACAATGGACGGTTCAACAAACGGCGAGCGTAGATGCAGATCGTGTTCCTAGATACACGCGTTCGAGCAGAATTCTAACTCCGAGGAAGACGAAAAGCGTAAGATATTCACACATTGAGGAATAATCAAAATATATTCTCCAATTTGATTAGCGCTTGCGAATAACAACCTCGGTAGCAAACCTCATTTTATTTCGCAATAAGACAATTCTGCTTTTTACCCACAAGGTGCTCAATACGATCGTTCAGAGTTCAGAAGATGATCGGTCACTTATTATTTTATTTAATTTTACAAACGGGACAAAGACGTTCTACGGGATTACTCGTTCGTCCGAATGTAATTAAAGATTTACGATTGAAATAATTTTGTCATGCAAGCGTAAAGTGACACAATTCCGTCTGAGAATTCGTGACGGCGTCACCCCGACTCATCCGTAAAATAGAGCGGCGACTTGAGAGACTGAGGATGCGTTCACCGGTATTTAAAAATATCACCGTGTCGGATCGAAAGCAGACTAACGCGTTACGTCTCCACACTATTATGGGGCATTTCTCGAGCCTTTTAAAGCGCCGACGTGTGGATAATTTTTTGCGATATTTTTTTGTTGGCTTCGTCTAGTAGTTCCACATTGGTCGTATTTTCTATCGAATGCTTGTCGGTTACTAGAAAAATTATTAATTATCAATATTGAATATAATTTGGATGTATTACAAAGAATTATAAGTGTAGTTGTATTTCTGTTTAAGAAATGGACGGACAAAGGCGATTAACAAAAACTACAATTCATAATTTATTCAAAATCACGCAATTTTATTCTTCTCAGATAAAAATTTGAAACTAAATAATATATTAAGTTACATAAATATATATTTTCAGTAAATATATTTTATTTGTTTAATAAATAAATAAATAATTATGATAGTTTAATTATAGCAATTACTTAATTGTTATTTAAAAAAAAGAAGTAAAATAATTTGTATAACAGTTAAGTTAAAGTTTATTGTTTGTAATATACATTCATACATACATATATCAATCGAATTAATTATCTCAAATGATGCTAATGACTCGATAAAACAAAAACGCAAAATATGCGTAATAGTAGTATATACATAGTCATTTAATTAATTAAAAATGCAAGAAACCAAATTATTCAGGATTCATTTATTCTACAATTTATTAATTAATTCATAGCGATGACAGATCGGCGAACAACAAAGTACATTTTTGGCACGTGCGCCAGTATTTCGATACAGCTAAACTAACATTTAATCTTTCTACGCTACAAGTTTCTATTGTCCTTTCTTAAGGAAAGTGACCACACTGGCGTCACGCCTCCCGGCGACGCCGGATGACGTCGTCGATCTGACCATCGCTACAATATAATTATCCAGTTCTTTGACCTCAAGACTTCAGGTCAGTTGAACTCGAAGTTGCTGATTACTAAAATTGTAATCTAAACAAAACAGTATAATCTTATCTAACATAATACGAAAAAAAAAGACTACTGTCCACGTTCGTAATCTTGCTTTTACAAGAATGCCTTGTACAAATTTTCTTTTTACTCTTTAATATAATTATCCAAAGATAGGACAGTTTGACTTCGAAGCTGTTGACTGAAGTCTAATCTGCGCTTAAAACAAACAGTATTATCTTAACATAATTAATGCGAAAGAGGCAAAAGGACTGTTATCCATCAATTCGTAAGCTCGCATATCCTTGCAATTTCTCTTTTTCGATTGACCTTTCCATATTATTTATGTGCGATTAGAAGCAAATATCAATAGAATGTATGGCGCGTCCGCGAAGATATGCTTCATCATCATCTATTTAGCGTCCATTTAGGACGATGAGTTCGCAGCGATCGAACCATAGGTTGGACAATGTTTCTCGAGCCTAGCGCTACGCGCTCCCTGTCATTGATGTCAAACGAAAGACATTTCGCGAAGTGGTTTGTCACCGATCAGTGGTCGGAGCGACTAGAAGGCGCAGCAGCGACGAAGCAATGGTAGTAGTAAGAGTAGCAACGGAGAATGTGCCGTTTCTTATCACGGTGGCATCGACAACCGTGAAAGATCTCTTTTCCAAGGTGGATAGACTCTCTCTTTCCTTCTTCTTCCTTTCTTTTCTTCATCGTGTCCCGCCGTCCACCCCCTTACCCCCACTAGGACCTATCTCTCCTCCAAATAGGTCTTGTAGTACTTAGGGTTCATCAAGATAACTCTCCGGCCTGGCTTTGTGTCTCTTCCAAGAGAAGGCTGCGAGCAGCGGTGGTGGTGGATCGAGAGCAGTGGGACGGAAGGGCGGGGTAGGTAGTAGGACATATTGTACGGATGCTGCGCGTGGTTTATGTTTTGGTCTCTCGGAGAAGCGAGAGGGGGAGCTCCGAGAAGCTCCTTCCGTCTCTCTCGCCGCGCCGTGACACACTGGATAAGTGCAAGGAACGCATTGTAGAGACTTCGCGGATCGTTGATCCACGCTCGAAACCTGTCAGGGTGACACTGCCCTTCGCCCCCGTTCTTCTTCAACATACACGCGCGCACACGTTTGCCGGTGAAACTGTTCCATTGTCGCGCGAGATGCTCCTGATAAGTTAAAGTGGTGACCGTACGTGAGATGATCCGTTAACAATGTAAATATTTTCACTACGTGTTTGTGGAAGAATTCCCGCAGAGCGAGCTAAAGTTGTCCCATTTGCATCGAAAGTACGGAAAGATAGAATCGTGGATCGTATCGAATAAAAAAGTATAATTTACATTAAAATTTGTATAACTATTTGGAATGAGTCGTCCTGTCGCATCGAATATTCGCCTCGCCGGAATTTTGAAGGGTCCGCACGCACGGGAAAACGAAACAAGCCACTGTGTACAACAAAATATGGGCAGGCAGCGTGCTCTTCATTACACAGGCAAAAAGGTAACTTATTAAGTCTTACGAGCTCTCTGGACATACGAAGTAATGATAATCCGGACATCTTCGCTTCGGGCGTATCACCCCAGCTTTTCGGAAAAAAATAAATTATTCTTGAACAAGATTCCGCTCGGGAAAAAAAAACAAAAAATAATTGAGAGAGAGAGAGAGAGAGAGAGGGAGACGCAAAGCGTGCTAAACTTTCGGCCGTAGAAAACGCATCGTCGTGTCGGTGCATTAACGTAATCACAGAGATGCCAGGTGCCGCTCTGCCTCCCTCGTCTCCCCCTCCCCTTCTTTTTTTACTGTCTCTCTTAAACCGTCCGTTTTCCGGATGAACCCCGTGCGCCACGGTCCGTCCGACGCGTTCACAACACGTTCCTGACACGCGTCTGTGCGTAATTAAAACAAAGCGACTAGAAAAAAGTCCACCTACCGTCGCCTCTCGACGACCCGTGTGCGCCACGTTCGGACCATCAATATGGGAAGCGAGCGAGCGTGCTTAAGTGGCTCTGTGACTCTGCAAGAATTCGATTTTTACGGCCCGAAAATACACGTCGGTCGGTTGACCGACGCGAACGATACGCGGCCGGTCCCTTTGTCGCCGATTATCGAGCCGATCATCGAGCGCCGTACGTTATCGCCGTCTGACACAATCGTTGCGATAGGAGGCCCGATAGAAATAGAATATAGAACACACAAACGCCGTTTCATTTATCCTCTGTTACAGGTACAGGTCTGGAAAATGCTTGTACTTTGACTCTGGTTAGATATCGATTATCTCCACATGAAGGATATTAATAGCTCTCGTAATCTAATTAATTCTAGGATGCTAATGAATATAATCTGTGATTCCGACGGAGATTTCAATTAGTTTTTTATACTTCCTCGTAGCGTACAATCATTAATAATACAGTCACATTGTGTATTATTTGTTTTTATATGTTTGCGACTATATAATTTTTTTATATGCATATAACAAAAAGGAAGAGAGTGAGGAAATGATTGCACTTGTTCGCAAAAAAATTAGTAATTCCACGCGAAATCGAGTTTCTCCCGAATAAAGTCTACATTCTTAGCCCGGAGGAAAGAGCGGTCACGAGATAAGAATTTATCAAGGCCGTTGGAATTAATCTGGCATTAATTCTAATCGCCCCGGCGATTTATTAGGAGACGGTAAATCTGCCAGGAACTTCTAAAGAAGTAGGAAAGTTCCCTCGCCGCCGAGCGAAGTCGTAAGGAACTTCGGGCTGAAGGAGAAGAGGGTAAGCGGTCCGATTTTGGCTTCTTTAATTAACTGCCCTCGAATCACGAAATTCTCGTAAAATTTATGTCCATTCATCCCTTAGTCGTGATAAATATACTCATCATCGTCCATGCGGAAAACCCTGTCGTCAAGTCCCGTGATAGTCCCCGTTACAAGAAAAAATAAGCGGTTAATGTGCCAAGACACTGCCCCTACAACTATTTTAAATCAACGCCATTAAGGAAACATGTTGTTAGCGAAATGACGTGTCATATCCATGTATGTACTTGTCATAGTTTCTCGGCCGTTAGTGATTCGTCGAACATATTAACCTGTTTGCTTCTCCGAACTGATAAGCATCGTAACGATCGTGGCATTAGCCTTGAGGCTAATGGATGCATTTAACAAAAATACGAAATGCAATTAAGAAAGCAGCTCATTAATTATGCCGTCTCTTTCACTTCGTAATTCCCACCATGCGTGAAAATATAAAGTGGACATTCTATTGCTGCCTCGATGAGTTTTTCAGCTCTCTCGTGTGTCACTATATCTGTCACAGATTACATTATTTACTGCATTACATTATTTACACAGCTGTCTGTCTAGTTGTTTCTCGTTCTACTTTTCTCTCATGTTCGATCATTTACGCAAGCGTGTTGTTTATGAATTAGACAGCTCTAGAAAACAATTTTACAAAGGATTTAGAGAAAAAAATTGTAACGATTTACGATATCTAAGATAATCAGAGACAGTTATTTTACATCATAAATTTCTTTTATATGTGAAGTAAAATTTTAGAAGTAAAAGTTTTAGTGTGAAATTTTAGTGTAAAAGTTTTAGAACAAAGTAAAACGACATTTTAATAAATGAATCGATACTTTTAAGTTGAGAAAAGATTTAAAAACTCTTTGTAAGGTAGATTTTTATTTGAAACATACTTATGTTTAAACATACAAATGTTTAAGAGCTTAAGATATTATTAGTTTCTTAAAAAATTTATTTTTATGATACTATCGCTAATAGCAAACGGTTAAATACCCGTGTAATTTTACTGTCATCGGATAACGTTGAGTCATTAACAACAGTCATTAGCACACTCTTCTGCGGTACTTCGCGTATAGGTGATGTTTAAAGTGCTAATCAATTTACTTCCGCGTTATTGAGTACAAAATCATAACATTCAAGCTGGCATTTTTCTTTAAATTATCTACTCAGTACCTATTTAAGACATAAAAATTGCAAAGAAGCTGAAAGTAAAACCTATTATTTTCTTTTCCTTAATATTACTAATCAATGTCAGAGTCTGAAAAATATGCGGTAATAGTAGAACAAAACTCCAAATTGATAACATTAAAAGATAAAACAGAAATCAAAATAACAGAAGTAGAATCTGTAACATGTGTCACCTTTAAGTTCACGCAAAATCTTTGAATAATCTAACAGCTTAATCCATTATTCACAAGTTTTGAAAGCAAAATTCTACCAAGGACGTGTCTACGCTTCCAAGACGGATGACAAACCGCGGCAACAAAACGAAATCCGAAGAAAAAGTTATTATCGGCGCGAATTTGACTTTTGGGAGGACGGCCAGCGTTGTTGAAAAAAAAAGGAAACGGCATCCCGCATTATCTGAAAGGAGACCCTGGAGAACTGCTGCTCCAGTCTCCTTTGGTATGTTTTTTCCCCTCTTCTCTACTCTCTATTTTCGCTGCTTCCTACCCTCCTTCCACACTCACACAAACGTGTTCACTTACTTTTCTAAACGCGAGTCTTTTATCCGAAGTCCCTTATCGCCGGTTACGCCGGTCAATGAAGGGAGGATTGTGATTTTCTACATGAAGAAGGTTACATGAAAAATGTACAGACACATGCAGCTATCGTATATGTTATATTATAATTTATTATTTTTATACATATATTAAGTTGCAAACGTTAATAGCATTTAAAAACCTCTTGCAAATTTTTTTATATTTCAAAACGTTTTTATTTGCTTTATCTAAAAAAAAATGCGTTCATGTAGAATTCGTGTGAATATGCATTTCGTAAAACGAAGCGAAATATCATGAAAATATTTTAACTAATCTGCAAAGATAACAATTTCTTGGCTAATATAATTTACATCGAAATTATTTCAATCTCCATTCGTTTACTATTTGACTACTATATTGTATAGTTTATTGATGTCTATCGTTTCTCTCTCCGCAACAGTATCACCATGAAAGTATCGACGTTTCCGAAAGACGTTTCCGCAATGGGAGAGGGCCAGAGAAAACAAAAGAGGTTTCCTTCTTTCCGGCCGTACTCGTCGCACGTATTTTCAGCGGAGAATAATAAATCGGCGCCGAGTATCCGTAGTACCGATATCGCGGCCGTTCAAAAACTCACGTAGTTATGTAATTTATGACTATTTTCCGACGTTCTCCCCAGTTCGGTTCCGAATAAAAATCAGGGCAGAAAAATATCTGCGTAAAGCATCGATTGGTCGTGCATCGAAATGACACTGGGTAGAGATCGCCGGGGAAAAAATTCCGGAAAAACTTATCGACCAAAGAAAAATTTTTAATTCGGAAGATAATCGAGGTTTTATCGTCTTACTTAAATTGTTCCTTTAAATTTAAAACTAACTTTACTATTATTACTTATCCTTATTTTATTCTTAAATTATTAAAAAAATAAAATTAATGAATTTAAGATAAAATATAACATGAATCCGCTAAAACGTAATTAAATATAAATGATAACTTTGAAAAAGCGTTAATATTTTTAGAATTCACATTAATTTAAAATAAGAAATAATTAAATTTTAAAAAAGATTAATTTTATCACATGACATTATTATTATTTCTAAATTTCATCTAAATGTAAGTTAATTATTACGACCTTAAGAAAGATAAATATATAAATTAATTCGGGATCAAATGATTTCAAATTAAAAAAATAATTTCATAAATTTATAATTTTATTCTTATTATCGTCAATTACATCTTAAAATTTATTCGCATCAATCATTTATAAACGATCTTTCTATTCGTTATCCATTACGTTGCATTCTTCAAACATAACACAAAGCATGTTTTAAAGTTCTTTATTATAGCACAGAGAAATAAAAATTTTCTGATATATTTTTAATTATTTATTTTATTAAAAAATTATACATATATATATGGGTATATTTTTAATTTTTTTAGATTTGAATAAGAATTGTATATCGACATGTAGGTATATGAACGATATTTATATGTATAGTTACGTTAAAATATGCTATATAATACGATTCATCTTTGAACTTATCATAAAAATAATATACATATGTTAATATATTAATAATTAACATTTTTTCCAATCTATCTATTTTTCTAGCGAAATTATATTCTGTTTTCAGATTTTTACATTTATAATTTTCACATTTTTATTCCATATATCTAAAATATCTACATTATTCTATTCTCTTTTAAGTTTCTTAACAATCAAATTTAAGTAGATATGATTAGAAAAGGATTATCATGCAGTATCTCTCTTTATTGCTTCCTACATCATATAATTATCAAATTTATTCTTTGTTTGGAACATTGCTGAAGAGCGCAATAAACCGGCATTTCGCGAAACGAAATGGGAAGGGAAAAGAGATGGAAAAAAAGCAGCGATGTCAAAGAAGAAGTGAACCGAGATCAGTAACGAGGAGACACGCGAATGGATACGGTAGCTCTGCGTACAATGCGCGATGGAACAGAGACTGGTTGTTAAAGAGAGGCGGCAAGAGGTGAGGAAGCGAGAAGGCAACGGCGGCGGGAGGTAGAAAAAGAGGAACGCGCGGAACCCTGGAAGGAAGGCGAGCCGACGGCGCGCGCGGAGGAGAGAGAAAGAGAGACGGAGAAACAAGAGCGGTAAAAATGAATCGATAGGCGGAGTTTTTCATGACGCGCCGCTAGAGGCGCTCCAAGTGGGGAGCGCAATAGGCGGAGTCAGTCTGATTTAGGGCCGCCATTTTGTGACAATGGACGAGAGGGGGTATGCCTATCTGATTGGCTGATCTACGGACTTCTCTCGTCCTGGACAAGCTTCTACAGATTGTTCGGTTGTACACACCGCCGGGTACTCCAGCCACCCGGCAACCCGGCAACGCCGCCACCCCACACCGTGGCTTCTCCTACCCCGTTGCCGACGGTGATGTGCTCTCTCTCTTCCCTCCCTGCCCCGTTGCTGTATCATCGCGCGCGCATACACGTACGTACGTACGTGCGCACACACACACACGGAAGAAAGTCCCGATCGTAGCGTAGCGGAGGAATCCCCGCGAAAAATTGCAAGCGTTTCGTATACAGTCGCTCGCGCGCGCGCGCTTTTATCTGCCATCAGAAAATGTTGATTGCAATATTTCGCTTCCGCTTAATCGAACGCGTTTGTCTCTTTCTCCCTCGCTCTCTTGGACGAACGTCGTCCAGACGGACACTATCGCGTGTGATCTCCTTCAGGATTTTTAATTTGACAGAAACAGAGGAAGAAAACGCGCGAGGACGCTTTCAAATGTCGATTATGCAACAGTCTTCTCGATGGTAGATTGATTAGATTTACTAGTTAGCAGTCGTTAAGAATCTACACGACTCTTGCCTCACAATTGCGTTCTTGCGAAAAATTGTTAAGTAATTGTTGCCAAGTGTGTTGTGCTTTGTCGATTAAAATGCATTTCCTGAAACGTTACGACTTGTTTTGCTCAAGAGATTGGATTACATTGACTTTAGATTTAAATTTGTCCGATACTAATTTTCTTTTATCTTACACAAGAGTTTTATATTGGCTCTTATACGATTTCACGCTAATAGTAATAAATATTCTTCAGTTATCTGTCTTATCCAATTTTTATCTTAAGAAATGTATAAATTTTCTATTGATTTTTTTTCCAATAGTATATTATATTTCTTTTATAAAATTTAACAAATTTATTTCATCTGCAGGATTAAATACCAACTTGTGCCATTAAAAAATTTAATTATCTAATCTAAAATCAATCATAAAATCAATAAGAAAGAGAGAGTTTAGAATCTTTTACTAATAATTATAACAGGGGTCGCGAGAATTTCCATCATTTCGAACACGTATCATGTATTATAACGATTATATATCTGTAACATACAATCTCAGAAAAGCTTGAAGCCACACAAAACGCACTTAACGTCGGGCATGCGATGTAAACAAGAAGATTGCCGGTATCCGGCTACAATTAGCGTAGAAGCGATGCGAGAATAGCGGGCAGGCCAGAAAGTCGCGCTATCGGATCACACGACCTGGGGCAACCTGTAACACGGTAGATTGTCGTCGTCGTCGTCGTCGTCGTCATCTCACTCGGATTTCAGACTTTGGATTTCGGAGGGCGTGTGTATCTTAATCGCGATATCTCATCTAGATAGGCCGCCGGCATCAAGATCGACGGGGCCCGCTCGCTCGTTCGCGCGCGCGAGTTATGTGTCGTGTGTGCAATGTACACAAGCGAGGCACGCGCGCGTATGTATATGTGTATGTGTGTGTGTGTGTGTGTGTGTGTGCGTATATATGTTTCGTGCGTGTATTGTGCGTATACGCGAATGTGTATGTATCTAGCCGGTAATCTTCGCACGTGGGGGCACGTGGCTCGCGCGTTCGGGCTCTCGTTTTCCTCGATCCGATCTAAATTCGGATCGGTCGATCGCGTGGAGAAGGCGCGCGTCTCTCTTTCATCACAGGAACCACACGGGATTCCCAGCCACCTCGCGCCGATTCGACGGAATTATTCAGCATCTCGCCGGCTCGTGCTGTGATCTAGATAACCGTTTTACGCGATCGGCCCGGTTCCCTTTCCGTCAAAAAGTGCGTAAACAAACCGAGTCTGCAATCAAGGGCTACTCCCTTCTTATGAGTTACTTTTTTTTTATTCGAGTAATATATTAAAATAATTAAGTTTCTCTTGTCTACTTTTTTATTCATTTTTCATTTTTCTTAACAGGAATATTAAAGATAATAAGATTTTGAATAGTAAAGGCAATTTAAAGATATTCGTATTAAGCCATTCTATGGAATTTAATTTTGTATAAACAGTTAATCGATTTAAAAAGATCTCATTGGGAGGAAGATTAAAAATTATCTGCGATAATTTCATTCGTCATTGCACTACGATGATACGTTAGATTTTCGATTGGCTGGCGCGTTGATAAATTGCCAACGTAAATAGCATCACTCGCGCTGCAGCTCGTTGCAATATATTCAAAGTAGACTATAGAAATGTATCGTGCATGTGCGTCCTGATGGAACGATTTGGCACTGTTGAGCCGCGGTATCTGCCAATCGGTGAGGACTGCATTAAATCCGCCTGGGAACATTGAATTTTCCACTCGCGCGCGGGCGTCCCGCTGTGGACATTCCGAATCGCATTCGGAACACTTCACTTTGATATTGTTGCTACCCCAGGTAGGGCCCAGCTATTTCCCGACTCGTAAATTATTTCTGTTGGGCGAGCAAATCGCTCATCTGTACGTACATGTGCGTTTCTTATTTATGAAATGACTTCAATAGTCAGTATAAGTTATATGACTCATCTACCGTTTTTCTTGAATAAAGATACTCTCAATACTCGAGTGTCATAGAGACACCCGATTTACTTCTTCGTAAACCGGTATGGACAAGATAAATGACCGAAGCTTTCGATGCTCGAAAGAAATTACGCCTAAGCTGAGCGGGCACCGCCTTCTCTCATGAATATTCAGCTGGCCAATAGAAATCCGTCTGGCGACGGCAACAGCCTAAAAATTTCAATAACATCATCGATCGTCGCCTCCGTCTACCTCGTCCTCGGCTCTCGATGTACGGATTCGTAACCGTCATTACCGTTATTATTACGCTACTAATTTTATGAAAGCGCGAGACACTTGTCCTTTCATCGTTCTCTCGCATCTTCTCGTCAACGGCGTTGACAGCGACGGCAATAACATCGTCGCTGGAGGAGAGTACGGCATAAGTGCATACGGGCGAGCAGAGTGCACTTCTCCGTCCGGAGCAGAGGAGGGAGGGAGAGGGCAGTTACGCCCCTCTGGTAGGCTGGGCTCCAGCTGGTGGGCGGCGCCACGGCCGGCCGAACGGCGCCGAGTGGCGGCGAGCGTTGCCGAGTGCGCAGGAACGTGGGGGCTCGTGCAGCGCCGTGTTTTCATGCGTTTAGTTCCGCGCCGGGTGCCACGACAGTCGCATCGAGTTCAGTTCGCGCGCGCGTGCGTGCGTTTTTTGAAAAAAAAAGAGGGAAAACTCCGAAAAAGACTCTGCAGCCGCACCTTATCCGTTCGACGAGACGAAGAGCGACGGGACGACGGCAAGGAGGATGGACTAGGGGCGAATTTACGTGGGGAGGCGAAGTACGACGGGTACGAAACGAGTTTCGCGCGGCAAAGTTCTACCTCGCAACGTGAGGGAAACGTCCTTCGTATCGGGAACCTGCGTTCTCCAAGGGACAACGTCCGCGGGCAGAGGGAGACGCGGAAGAGAGGAAAAGCAGACGAATCAACGAGAGATCGATCGATCCGATCAATCTGCCTGCGCCCCCTCTCTCCCTCCACCCACCCACCTTACTCACCTACTCCGCCGCCCGTCGAGCAAGACTCCACGAACGCTACAATGTGCTGTGTGTGTGATGTACGGTGCAGTGTGTTGGTGCTAACTTAGTGATAACGATATCCCCCTCCTCCGCCGCGTCTACATTCGCGGAACCTACAACAAACTAGTCGTCCTGCTATCTCGTCCGGGGATTGCCGCCGGGAGATAAGGTAAGGGCAGACAGCGTCGATGATCGCGGTTGCTTGATTATCCGCGTTGATTGTTTCGCGACGGGGGGGCACGGCGCAGCGCAGCGCAAATACCTCGCGATCGCTGCTGGCCCGGCCTTTATCGAATCCACCCCGCCGAGTCGCTTTTCCAATTTTTGGAGCGCAAAGCGTTACATCGCCGTCCGTCACAATCGTAAGTTAGACTTACCGCAGCGCGTGCATAAATGGCACTTGCCTTGGGATTCGCGAATGTTAAACTGTCGCGCAACGTTGTTGTAATCGGACGATGCCACGAAAAGAAAATCAATTCGCAATCATGTAATTTAATACTTTTACTTTTAAATGTTTTAAATATCTCTCGTACGTAATTAGGTTGGCAGGATAAAATCTAGCTCACGTCGCTTAATGCAAATAAAGCTTTGCGATTCTATCAGTTATTCTGTATCCTGTATCCATTATCGATAACTATAAATCGTTATACTTTCACTATTCGTCATCGAGCTTATTTTCTATGCGATCGGTGTCTGTCACGTTACGTTTATTTCATGACAGACTTTTTGTTAGGCACGATAAACAAAGCAATTAAGATTGCAGGAATATTCAAGTCACAGTTACGTCTCAAAAGGAAACTCTAAAATACATTTGAAAATCCATCGCTGTAATAAAAATAAATAGAGACCTGATTTCGATATATTAAAAGTTCTTCTGATTCATCTAACGCGACAATATAAGGAAATATTTAAAAGTGATGAACAATCCGGCCGGTCACAGTTAGAAATTTTCCGTGATGTAGTCAATCTTCGCGGAAATGCTCGATTAAATCGATTTTTTTTATCATTTATTATCGCTCGGATCTTTCCATGTCTTCAATTCATAACCTACGTCATTTTCGGATAATTATAATTCGGATATATAATTTCTCGTTGCACGAAAACGAAACAGCCTAGCGCGAATGAATTTGTGCGTTCGAGCGATGAGCGAAGAGCGAAGACGAATTCCGACGGCAGGTAGAATATCGGTCAGTAAACTAGAATAATACGCGTGTGACCTGTGAGAAGACCTTTTTCAACACCCTGTCGCAACACACTTTGCGCTCAGGAAAATGTCAAATTAATGTCTCCTGGTCCCTATTTTCCTCTCAGCTTTGGGACTGTAAGCGTTATTTAGAGTTTCGTTGAAAAGACCAACTCGCCTAATGGTTGTGTAGGTAAACCTAAACCGGTAGGGTTCCGTTTCTTGATCTTGTTACGTCTGTACTTTTACGACAATGAGAAATTAGTTCAGCACTGCTGTTACCTGCAAAGATCATATTATCTCTCTCTGTAGGAGGTTTAAGAAAAAAAAAACAAAAATTTTCGGAAAAGCTTAATAAGTTTATAAATAATTACTGAAACCATGTAAAATCTCAGTGTGCTTACAGTTCACATTATGGTTGAGGTGAGAAATAAATGATTACAATTGCAGGGTTTGAAATTACACAGATAAAATAGAAAATTCCCTATCGAGGATTTTTTCCCTCCAAAATATTTATTGCTTGCCATTGTACACGAATATTTTACAATCTCTGAATACGTAAAATGTGTTTTATACATTTACAGTAGTGTTGAGTTATATTGCAAATATGTGCTTAAACAATTTGATATTGAATAACAATTAATAGCAAAACATTTATGAATGCGAATTACGAATTGTGATATTTATTACTTAAAACAAATCATTTTTCTCTTTTTTTCTCGATCTGCACTGAAATAGTGTAGTTTTATCATGCGAATAAGAAAAACGTAATCTTCTCTCAGCAAATAATACTTCGCGATACTTAGCTGATGTTAATCCAAAACTTCATTAGGTATATAACTTTATTAGGTTTATAATTAGAAGAAAGGAAAGCTACTCCTATTTCTATAAAATTTCTGCCGTTATAGAAATTCTTTCGTGAGAAAAAACTTCAATTGCAACTAATATTATAGCTCTAGTGCTAATAATGTTTTTATAACACGATAAAAATATATTACACAATTTATTCGTTTTCGATATTATCATCATAAGAACTTACTTAATTTCACTATTTTCCTGTTAATAAAGTTTTCGCTTTTTTGTTATTTCTGGTTTTATAAATAATTTAATTGTCACTAGTAACTTTTCAAAATTAAATATAATAGTATTTAAATTGTTTGCTAATTATTTAAAATAAATACTTAAAATTGAAGTAACTGTTGATTATACTTTAGATTTCGTTATAGATATATAAAAATAATTTGTGTAAACGTGATAGTTGATACAAAGCACAAAATTATATTTTCTTTCGTCGAAATTATTATTAAATTTCTAATTATAAATAATTTATATCTTTTATAAGACATTTATACTGCTTATATACATATATGATACCAATTATGTGTCTCTGATATCATTCGTATTTTCACGCGAACAGAATTCATTTTCATTTTTCTTTCTTTTCTGCTATCTCGCAGAAATATATCTACAAAAAAAGATATATAAAAGACTTTGAAAAGAGAGGAAAACATCAGATGGCGAATCGTGAAGCATAATTGGCGATTTGCAGATGTAACAGACAGACCAACAGTATTAAGAAAAGTAGAGAGATATGAAGCTTAAGTAGTATAAGTTGGCTACTGTTTTAACTAAGAAAATGCGGGAATGTGATGATATTAATCTTTTGAGTAGCAATGGTAACATTAACTTTTATGTATTTGTTTGCTAAACGTAATATGAGAGAAATTGCAATACATTAACGTATTTATACTTTCAATTTATTTGAATCCTACTTCATTATTCCCTGTCATAAAACTTGATAGACTTTTCCTAATTTTATCATGAAGGAATCTTCATAGTAAGACTTTCATGCACGTCGCGCATTCGGTTATCACCGCTCGCTTATCTTTTGCATGTTTTATTAAAAATATTGATGATTGCTTTATTAATTTCTATGTTGTTCGAAGAAGTATGTACAAAAATTGGCTTCTGTCTCTTCTACACCTTGAAATTGTCAGGTTATCTTCAATTTTTGCCTGAGCTCTGTTAATCCTTTCGCCCAAGAAAACATCCTCCAAATTCAACTTCTATCGTGTGCACCAGTCCCCGAATACCAATGTCGTTTGGAACTTCGAAATTCCAGTTTTTTTCCCTTTTTCTCGGTCCAAGGGGAGTATCGTGTTACTATCTCTCGGCGATTGGAGTCTCTCGCGTTCTCGATTATTTCGTTCCCCGATCCGTCGGCCGTGCGCGATGGACGGACCGGCCGCGAACCGAGATCCGAGATCTGTTTTTCGAACTTGTGCTTGCCAAAGCGTCGATGACGTCTCTCCTCTTATTTCCACGGCCGTGACAGTGCGTGTCACGGGCCGATGATTCCATTCTTCATCTCCCGACGCGTTTCGACGGCGCGCGAGCGAAACAGTATCCATTTTGAGCTTCCTATCTGGTTATCACAAAGCATGCTTCGTGAGGAATCCGATCGGTACGTGTGTCAAACGTGACTGCGAATAAAATGTTGAAGCGCCTCAAAGGATTGTGAGACGCGTTGCTGTCTGATGCGTCCTGATGCGACGACACTTGATGCAGCAAGATTAAATATTTTAAGCGTACATATACTGAGAGAAAAATATAATTACTTTTGACTCACTGAGAGAAAAAATATAATTATTTTTACCTCAATCACAATTTTATAATATTTCTAACGATAATTATAATAGTTAACATAATTATATGTATATAGTTAAGTTAATCATATTTACAGTTAGAAATATTATAAAATTATGGTTGAGGCCAAAACTATATTTTTCTTTCAGTGTAGTGTGAAGATTTTGTGAAAGTTTCGAGCAATAGTTGAGAACCGTCATACTTTTTTAGGTTGATTGTGAAATAGTTGAATAATTTGGAGTGACCAATGCTGTTCTATGTCTTGAAAGTAAAGGGAATAAGATACGTGTTCAAATGTAAAATGCATTTGCTTCTTGATCTTGAAGCTACAAGGCCAGATTGTTTTATTTCGAAAACATAAAACAAAATTGACGAATTTTATCGTTATTGTATTCTATTCATTCACATTACTATAGATATACAATAAAATCGTGTCGTTACCATCGTCGGATCCAATTCTTTGAAATCTCCATTAAATACGTCGCACATGTGCGTGTACGTGTATGTATATATTTTCGAGTACCGACACCGTCACGACGTTGACGCCGCCGTGGACGCTTTTGAGGAGATTAACGAATTTCGATAAGATTAGCGATGTGATACGTGATCGAAGAGTTCACGCCGATGGAGTTTCGTCGAGAGTGGACACAGTGATGTAACTCGCAGTAGATAAGATCCGCTAGATCGCAGCCGGCTTAATGAAAGTACAATTAATTCAAGTCAAAGGCCAAATCAAATCGCCGGCGCTAATCGCGAGCGAAATTCTAAAACTCCCGCTGCTCGCGTTTCCGTTAGTTACGCGAAAAATATCGCGATGTGATTTACAGCGTATCAGATAGCGGGATAGAAAAACGCCCGATTTTTTTATCAATGCGATGGCGGTGAATTTTTCACGCGTTTAATTATTAGCGCTACAATTGAGACGTGTACAATAAATATCGCGCTATCGCGAGGAAAGTCCATCCGCAGTGAAAACTCGTTATGTCGATGTACTATTACGATCGATGAGATCATCTTTATCGCAATGAGCAAACGTATATATGAATAGTATACGCTTATCAGCTATAATTATTTCTTCGGCGGTTCAACGGACGTGCTCCAATTTACTCGAACCTGTTCTCGTCACGGTCGCCGTATGTAATATTCACGTTATAACGACGCCGATCTAGGAAGTAACCGCTTACCGTCTTGTCGTCGTGGTTCAGGCGCAGAATCCGGGTGTTTTTTTCCACCTGTCCTTCATTTTCACGTACATCGAGTGCGTGTCGTAATCTCTCTCGCTCGCGGTTAAAGTCTATGATATTTTCGTATTGGTTATCTAGCCCGGGGTTTTCAACCATTATCACGATTGTCAAATCAATGAGAACCCACGATCTGTGCGAGTGATCGAAAGTGCGTATCGGTCAAGTGTCTGATTTCGATTATCTAGAGTGTGTCTTATTAGATTAGACAATTTCCTTCGTGTACTAATTTTCTGAAGTAATAACAAATTAAGAAAAACGAACTGTCAAATTCTTTTGTCAGAAAAACAGAAGAGAGGAAAAGGAAGCAGAAAATAAAAAAATCAACAAAACTAAATGAGTTTCTTTATTTAGTAAGTTTTTTTTTTTTAAGGAACGAGTTTAGCGTATTAATAATTATTTGAAACTGTGAAAATAACCATATATTCCTATTGGTAAATATTCGAGCATGCTAATGACCTAAACGACCAATATATGGCTGCGATAAAAATAAAGTGCGCGGTTCGCGTGATTTATATTGCCAAAAAAATATTATTCCGATCGTGAGATATCTCTGAAAAGTAATCGCTCGTTCGTCTTGCGATCGTGTCGAGCGATACGGTTTGATTGATCTGTTCAAATTTAGTTATATCTATGATCGATCGAGTCCACGATTATCTTTCCGACGTTTTTGACGATAACCACCTAAATTGGGCGACAATTTGGAACGTCGATACTTTTCGTGCTTAATTAATGAACTGCTTGATTAGTTTATTACTTGTGATTGATATTAAACATTGATATCGAACGTTTATTCATAAGAAGTACCTAGACCAATTAGAAATAGAGGGTTGCATTAATTTGTTACGTTGTAATCATTATTAACGTCGCTGATAATATTATCTAATGCACGAAATATATTTGCAAAATATATGTACATCGTATATCATGTGTAATACATTAACTTAACAATAACGAAGAATCTCGATAGCTCGGCAATCAAAATTAATCGGATATGCGTGTCACATTCCGCGCGGTATCAATTCTTATCGATGTACGCTTTTTCGTGTGTTCGTATCTTATCGCGCATTGTTTTCGAGTGCTTTATTTGCTCCGAGAAAAAGTGATTTTTAGCGCAAAGCCAAAAAAGAAGAACTGTAACGTTCGAATTTGTCGAAACAACCATTCACCACTATCAGCGTGTCGTTCCTTTTTGCGCGTTGAAAGATTCACTATTTTGCGGCTTCGACTGAAAATGAAACCTGTTAACCGGCGTAACCGGTTTCTCGAGATGGATATTTTTTTCGCTGCAGCGGCGTACGCGGCGTTTTTAGTTCTTGCGATAATAAAAATTCCCCCGGCGGAACTCCATGATCTATCAAAGATAGTTATCTGATATTTCCGAAAATGTGTCTTGATAAGAATCCCGTCGCTTTTCTCCACCTCTCCACACGCGGGCCAGCGCTCTCGCTGTCCCTTTTCCTCTCGCGCTCCTCTATTTGGATTGGGCGATTAAACCGACCTGTCCCGGTTGCGTCACCGATGACCTTGATCGCCCATAAGCTGATTGATAAATCATTTCGAGTATTTGATCGTCAATCGTTGATACTCAGTATGTTCGCACTAAAGCGCTGATCAGGACCTAATTACCGTAGATCACCCTGATCGATTATCGGAATTCAACGTGTTACGCTAATTCAACGATCGGGGTAAGTTTGTTTCTCGTGCATTTCCTCCGCTTTTATCGGATCTATGTCATCGAACGGAAGTATTTCCATTAAAACTCTTTTCTTACGTAAGCAAGAATCTAGCGGTTTGATCGGAAAGGCTTGAGCGTAAAGTCTACAAATAAATCTGAATGTCGGACGAATAACCGGATCCAAAAGTAATCCAATAATCCAAAAATAAATCTGAAAATCTATATATCGGTTTTGATATCTAAAAATATTCTGCTTAAATCAAAGTAATAGGATGTTACTTAAAATATTTGGTTGCTCGCATACGTCGTGAAAAATTCTTCATCTGTTCAGGTATATTTAAGTTCATGAGCATCGAGCAAAAGTGAATTTACAATGAGATAAAAACATCATCGGATATAGTTTTCTGTTTCGATTATTGGGCTGCATAAAGAGCGAAAATGACGCCACGTTTCGATCGCTCGCGAAACATCTTCCTGTCTTTTCGGTTTTCGCGTCCGGTTCGCGATAGAAGAAGAGAGGCCGAAGAGAGAGGGAAAGATGTAGCAAAACAGGCGGCGCATTATGCAGCTTGTATTCGATGAAAGAATCATTGAAGCGTCTCGTGTTTCGGTATTAATTTACTGCGTGCGTGTCCGCCCTGTTCATGACACGCCGTTCTTCCTTTCGCGCGACAAGGGCGATATCGGAAAGCCGGTAAGGACGCACGTAAACCGGTGCGGTGCCGTAAGCTTGTCGTCGTGCACGTTACAAAGTTGTTCATTATCCCGTATCCACATTCGTGTATCGCGGTTACACGATCGCGGCCAGAATCCAAGAAAGTCACCGTGCGACGGCCTTATTGAAATGACACGTCGAGATACCGCGAGAAACGATCGCCTCGTGGCGAAATCGGGCTATTGATCAATTAATTAATACAGCAATAATTTTCGGGTTTGACAGTGTCTTATTAAGTCATGTCTGGTCGCGCGTATCACCTGCTTCGGCGAAATGATATAATTAATTAACGGGCCCCGCGCGCGCGTGTGCACACGTGTCTAGCCGCTTAACGAGGTCGTGCAAATCGCGGAATTATTTATTGCTAATAAAGTTGGAATTTTCCCACCGTGCGGCGCGGATCGCGTGGATCGCGTTCGACTAATAGCACTCCAATTAACTTCATTCCATGTTTGCATATATCTCGTGCATCTTATGGATAATATGCTCACTGCTGCACCGGTAGCTGCATATTCTAAATCGATGTCAAACGCACTTCTGGTCATTATAATTTACTTCAAAAGAGTGCTCAAGATAATTTCGTGTATGTGTTCTTAAATATATCTTTTGTATTTTACTGATTATTTGGGACATTCTTTTCCGCCGCGTGATAGAAGAATTAGGACCTAAGCAGAATGCCTGACTATCGTTTCAAGACATGTTTTATGATTTACGTCTTTGTTTTAAAGTAACGCACAATCTTATGTCTAAAGTCTTGTAAATACAGATAACGCAACGCTAAGACTTTAGACATAAGACAGTGTTGTGCGTTACTTTAAGACAAAGACTTAAACCATAAAACATGTCTTGAAATAATAAGTCAGCCATTCTGCCTAGGCCTTAATAAGAAATCGAGGATAATCAATCGAGATTAACGACCGAGCGAGGAGCAATCGAATTAATCCATGCCATTCGATGTGTTTCGCAGGACGGAGGCCAGGAAGAAGTTTCTTTCGCTCAGCAAGTCAGACCAAGATTACCTATGATCCCACTGGGCGTCGCGAGGACGACGGAAAAGGAAGAGAGGCGCTTTTGGCAGTATTCCTAATCTTCCTTCCCGACCTGCCGCCCGTTCTCTCTCTGTACTCCGCTTTCCATCCCTCTCTCTCCTCCCCCTTCTCGCGTCTCCTCCTCCTCCCGCTGTTACCTCACCTGTTCGTTCTTCGGCAAGCGATCAGCGACGCACCGAGATCTCGTTGGACACGATGGACATGAGCAGCGAGTCGAGCGCTAGGACGTGGTATGAGACGCCTAGGTCACTGGAGCCGCCTTCGGGGGGTGCTGGAGTGGCTGGAGTGGTCGGCAACGATTACAGGGGTTACTACCCTCATGCCGGGCCGACGGCGCATCACCCCGCGGCTGCGGCCCACTACGCCCACAGTAAGTACACACACCGTTCTCCTTTCTTTAATCGCTTACCTTTTTCTTATCTCTGTCTTTCTCTCGCTTTTTTTTTGTTTTCTTCTCGTTTTTCTCTCTGTTTTTCCGACTCGAGAAGGTGTCGTCGCGGTTCAACGACCGACTCGTCGACATTTTCTTTGAAGACTTAGCGAGGTCGGAATTAAAAGGATCCTCGAAAAAGAGTCTTACCTTTTTTTTAGCGGCGGATACCGTGCCGCTATTAAGAAGATAATACGTATAATCTTCGGGCCACTTTGTAGCGTTATCGATTGAAATCCGCCTCAGTGATTCCGATGCGTGCACGGTAGAAGCTCTTTATAGCAGTATAGTTTGTCGCGAAATCTTTCGCCTTTAAACGTTAAGTATTGCGAAAAAAGTGATACAATGCCGAATACCAGATCTATAAAGGAGTCGAAACGAATTTTAGCAAATCTACATGGTATAAGCACATGCCTATACTCTGCCGCTGGCTGCTTTTCGCGTGTTTCACGTCGCCACGTTAGGTCAACGACCGTCGAACAGTTACCTCTCTGCGGGCACTACTCATTAATTAGAATTTCTATATTTAATTAACGAGGCGTCTCCGAGGCTATCAGCGCCATCGAATGTCTCCCCTGATGCATCGCTATTTCGCTCCCTTCCCCTCCCCGCTTCCCCGTTAGATACCTGCCTCGATAATTAAATTTCTACCGCGGCTGATAGGCGCGTGACATTGTACCACTGGGAGGCCCGAGAGAGTGACAGCCGTAACATGCCATTGGGACAGTTTCTTAGCGCAGCGCTAATCCATCTCGAGCTCCGAGGCACCCCCTCGAGATGCTCTCGAATGTGCACTTTCGAGCACGCAAGTGCGCGTTACGTGCCCACGTGCCGTCTTTTTTTTCGTGTCCCGTGCACTTAATTCCGTTCGCCCGTGGTCTTGTGCGTCCTCTTGATTCTCGCCAGGCAAATGACTTTCCATTTTAAGCACAACCCTTGCCACTTCTCTAACGTGAATGACGAGACTTGTCTAGCGAGTAGCAGAAACGCGCGACAAGAAGCAAGTACGCGATTAGCGTGGTACCGGCGACGGCGTAAATAAAGGAAAAGCGTAAACGCAGGAAATGTGTGATTAGTTGTCCGTAAAAAGGAAGTCATCCTGCGGGATAACGTAAGAAACAACACTTGACAGTTACACACAGGGAAAAGTGTAATTAATTATGAAAAAAGGATTAGATGAAATTTACTATGAGAGGAAGTCGTGATCTCGAGAGAAATTTATATTAGCTACTTCATTAAGAAAAAAATATGCTTTCTTGCGGCAATTTTATTTGCTATTTTATGAAGTAATTATTTAATGAACTGTAGGACGGACTGTTAGAAATTAAACAAAAGCTAATAATAATTTTCCCTCGAAAATAAATTTATTTCAATCAAGTTTCAATTTCTGTTTTTTGGTTTAGAACTTTCATATAAGATTCTCTTGTTCTAGACGTATCGTCAGTTTATTCTGGTAAAGTGAAACTTTCTATTACTCCGTATAGTCTAGTCGATACAAACAAATCGCCGTTTCTAATTCTATGCTTCTAAAAAATTACACGCGAGAAAAAATTTCACGGCGTCATGCAAAGAGAAAAAGGAGAATCGTTCTGAGGAGAGGCGCGCTAGGCCGATGGTGTGTACACTCTAGATGTACGTAATCTCGATAGCTCCTTCGGTTCCTCGCCGTTAGCCAAGCATGAAAAAGCATAGCGTAGGTAGAGAAATATAGGTGTAAGATAGAGGACATAAGGACGAGAAGAGAACAAGAAGATAAGGAAGAAAAAAAGAAAGGAAGAAGGAGACGAACGTTTCATTCGAGTTTCTACGACGCGCCAAGGAAAACCCAAAACAAGATGAAAGAAGGCACAAAGTAGGAACGTCAGAGGAGGACAAATGACGGACGGAGAGAAACGAGAGGGAAGGCAAAAGGCCAAAAAGTGCGTGAGGGACCGGGGAAGAAACACGATACAGCCGGGCCAGATCTTGAGGCCCTTGGAAGGCGATATCCCTGATTCGTGCCGACGTGCATGGATCATACTCGGCCCTCTGTTAGCTCGTGGTTCCCAAAAAACGGCGCTCCTAATCAGAATCAAATCTGCTGTCCGATTGTACGTCGAGACGGCGCGGAAAAAGCGCGGAGTTCTTGCGACTTCTCCGGCCGGAGCATCCGCGCGTCGGCGATTTCTTCCTCCGCCGACAGAAATCCGCCGTATGACTTGGCCGTATGGACGGTCGCCTTTGACTTTCGTCATCCGAGATAGGGCCGCGTCGGAAAATCCGAGCGCGTCTCGAGTTTTGACAGCCGCTGATGACTAGGGCGGAAAAATGTCGACAGCTAATGAGCGTTCGATCCTTCGAAGTATAATGGTCTTAATTACCATAGTAATATTATGACAATTTAACTCGAAAACAGTTTAATTTATAGATATGTGAAAACTAAGAGAGTCTATTTATAAATAAAATTGCCGATAATATCTACTAGTAAAGTAGTGAATGCAGTAGAATTGCGTAGTCAGAATCTTCTTAGAAGCGCTAACAAAACTAAGTCACACTATATTCGCGAGACGCTTTCACGCACACTTGACGCCGCGAAGCCGGAATATTTCTCTCGGACGATTCCCCGAGCCACATTCAGCGAGAGATAAATAGACGGCGGAGCGAACGGGGGGAGAGGGAGGGAGAGATGGGACAACGAGAAGTGATGCTAAAAAAGGAAAAAAAATAAATAAACAAGATAGGCGGACGCGCACGGAGAGCGGGATGCATAATACACAGTGGTTGCGGCACAGACAGGAAGGAAGCGCAGCCAACCGCGAAGCCCGCGGGGTCTGAGAGAGGTGCATACGTAATTGCGGGGCCACGCGGGAGGCTCTCTTTTCTCTCTCTCTCTCTCTCTCTCTCTCACACACACACACACTCTCTCTATCTCTTTTGTAAGTTAGATCTTGTCCCTTCCTTCGCCATGCTTCTTTCCCTTCTCCGCCGTGCGCGATCTCGTACCCTCGTCGTCGTCGACGATGACGACGACGACGAAGGCGAAGAGAATCCGGTGTTGTTCGGGCCGGAGCGGCACGGCTGAACGTGGCCGGTCGACGTGGCGTCGTTCGCGCGCGTTGCCCCGGTGTGCAAAATGTGTGCAACCGCGGCACACACCGACCGACCGGCGCCATCTTGCGCAAATGCACACGCCAGCTGAAGGCGGAGCCTCTCCCGAAGGGCCTCTCCGTCGCTCTCCCCGTCGTTTCTCTATCACTATCTCTTTCTTTCTCTCTTCCCCCTCTCTTCTCTCTCTCTCTCTCTCTCTCTCTCTCTCTCTCTCTCTCTCTGTCTAGTTCATCGTAGCAGATGCAGCTTCACCGCGATCAATCTTCCTCCTCATCGCCGCGTTTCGTTCCCTCCGTAGTCTCCTCTCACCTCCGACACAGACATAGCGATTCCTCCGTTCGTCGCGGTAGCTCCGCATCCCGGACGAGGTGGATCGTCCGCCTCCGTTGCCACCGCGCTTCGGGAATTTAGGGTAGATTTTAGAAACGATTCTACCAACGCGTCGCGATTAATTCCCGCCGGTGTTTAAACGATATTCTCTCATCAGACCATAATACTGTAGACAAGCGAGAAACGGTATTCGGAAAAATCGTAGCTCGTCCCATAGAAAATGAGCTCGCGACTACCGCGGTTGATCTTCGACTTCGGCATCGAATTCTTCGTGAAACGGAGAATTCAATTTCGCGGAATGAATTTCTACTTACATTCTCTTAGGCCGTATATTTTTCACCCGAGCACTTTTACGGCCCGATCGCCTTTTGTGAGAGAAAAAGAGAGAGAGAGAGAGAGGAAAGCTTGATCGGACGGGAGAGTACAGGGTGAAATTGCATGTTATTACGCGAAAGCTGCCGGGGGGGGGGAGGGGGGAGGCGGCCAACATGAAATGAGACGTTATTTTCTACGGGGGAATTTCGTGCACGTACCGGAATTATATTATAAGGCGCGCGCGCGCGTGCGAGAGCTCCCGCTGCAACGGGGCGGCTCCTTACCCGTGGGATACTTTCGGGGCATTCCGGGGCTTAACTGGCCTTCGGCAGACCCGCGTAACCCTCCCCGCACCCGCGAATCTCCTCTAACGAAAGTCATTCGCGCGAGAATTGTTAACTAGCTATACCGCGGAGTTGCGTGCGTCTCGGCGTCGTTGTTACGGGCGATAATTGGCCCCCTCGCTAACCGCGGGAATAATGACGAGCGAGTTTCCATCGGAGGATCTCTCTTTCGACGGAAAATGGAATTCAGCGGAGTGACTCCTCGTCCTTGTCGACGCTCCGCGATAACAATACTTATCGCATACGTACGCTCGCACGCGCGCCCATGGCTAACGAGGCTGCCACGCAAAAATAACGCGTTTACGCGCGGTCGGCGGCGGATGTTTTTCAAGCGAGGCGATATTTTTTAAGCATATCATTTCTTATTAACGTTACTAATTGGAGCTTCGCTCGTCGGGCAGTCGAGCATTTAAAAAGAAATTACGATCTGACTCATATCGAGATTCCTCGATCCTCATTTGTACCCCGTTTCTCATGTTTCCTATTTATTTATAACAACAAATTAATTCGATCGATGCCTTAATAAGAGAGCCACGACGGTGCAACGGCTCGATGCAAATCGTTCACTGTAAAATATATTTTCCGGGAAGCATATTTTCCTTCTCGTGGGATGATAATGAAGTGCTGCTTCACAGTTTAGAGATCCGCGTTGCGAGAATAAGTCGTATAATTCTCTGAGCAAATAATTAATTACTGTCTCATGGTAACGAAGCCAAGGCGTTCGCTCGGAAATTCCCTTCCTCGCCTGGAAACGCACGAGATACGCCCGGTAATTTTCAGCAGGATCGCCCCGGGATATTTCTTCATTAATAAGATCAACGCGGTAACGACCCCGATCGCGCCTGAAGCTCGCACTGCATCTCGATTTCGCGTTTCTCCTTTGAGCCTCGACGGCGGGTCCCGGGACGGGACGCGACGTCGAAGGCAAATGGCCGGGAAATAAAGCGCGCTTCCTGATACGATACGGCGAGTCGTCCTTTCAGATGAACCTGCCGGCGCTTTGAATCCTTTAGACTCTTTGAGATCGCCTCTTTTCTCCCTCTCGCTCCCTCTTTGTCCCGTGTCTCGCACAAAAGCGAAGTGCGAGCGTTCGCGCGCGCTCTTTCGGGCGTGGTTAATTATTTGGAGTACCCGCTTTTGTGTGCGATACGTACGGGCGAAAGAGAGAGAGAGAGAGAGAGAGAAAAAGAGATCTCGCTTCGTGTCCATTCGCGAGATAAACATAGATATTTGCGAGGATCAAGTTCCGCGCCGGCGTATGTGAGCGCGGCCACGCGCATTTGCAAATTATTCGTTATCTGGCGAGTAGAAGCTTTGCGGTAGTTTTTTTTTTTTTTTTTTTAAATGGAAATACTCCCCTCAGCTAGGAATATATTTCGCTAAAGCCGATGGAAAGAAATGCAGGGGACAATAATGATAAGCGGACTATGTTACTTTATCTATACCTATTTACTTTGTTTGGAGAATAATCATGATATTTTGCTATTATGTAGGTAAAAATAGTTACAGATAAGTATAGCGAAATAGCTCGTGGAAATAAATAGATGGTAAAAAGTGGAAACAAAAGTAAATCGACTGGAAATTCAATGATCCGTTTGCTCTTCGGAACTACATTCGACAGTGGAATAAAAGATATCAAATATATAATTAACGAGCAAACAATTGCATAATATTCTATATTTCCAACAATGTTATTATGCTTCACGCAGAGTAAACGTTCCCGCTTTAATATTACCACGTTACTAATGATATCTTTCATCTTAATAGTCGTCATAAGATATAAATCAAACTGCAAAGAAAGGAAGGGAACAAAGAAATCGGGCACGATTAGCAGAGCGGATTCGCGATTCCGAAAAAAAAAATCGTATCGTCGCGTTGTTTTCCCCCGCGTTGTTGAATTTGTCGTTTCACTCATCGGAAAATGCCTTTCGCGGCTTTCACTCCGCCGCTTTGATCTTTGTCCGCGGCCCGGAGTAATATAAATGTAAATCGGCGCAATTGAATTGCGTATCGGTTACGTAATAGCCGCCGGTTTCCGTGCGGCGGTTTTTCACGGCGTAAAAAGCGGGGGAGGGGGAAAAAACGAAAGGAAAAAACTACGCGGTCGACAATGTTCCGCAGGTGCGCCATGAACCCGATTTATTTCCGGTTCGTCGCTAACTCGGAGCTCCGGTATCGGCGACGGTGTCGATTATCATATTAATTTATTACGGAATGTCGTCCGTTCTCGGCGAGTAACACGGAGCACCCACCACGCGTACCCGTCGAACGCGTGGGCGCGGACGCGGGCGCGCTCCTGAATCATCTCGCGCTTGACTGCGGGCGATCGAGTAAGCGATTAATCGAACCGATCTTGATCTCGCGCTTCTTAGGCGTGGACCGTCTTTGACGTTATCGCGCCTATCGCTCGCCCCGTGACGAGCGAATTTTAAGTACGCTCAAGCAAGAGAGACGGAGTCCGAGCCGAAACGATCGGACCGATCGCTCGGAGCTATCTTATTAAATCCGAGGGATGGGATACAAATTTGCGTGGCCCGTGGCGCGACCCGTCCTTTTTTGTGGACAAAAAATTTACAAATATCGCCGGCAATTTTACGACGATCGCATGCACGTTACCTCGGCGTTCTGTATTAGCGAGGACAAAAAAAAATATGAACGTGTGTGTGTATATATATAGTCAAAGGACCGAGTGCGTTATCTGCAGTCGTGTCGATCTCGTTCGCGCGATATAACAGTGACCGTATCTACGGATTTTTCATAAATATTCATGATACACCGAACGGCGTGATACTGTGCAAAATCCTCCGGTTATTATCTAGGAATCAGCCGATCGAATAATATCGCGAGAAGCGAAGCGATATCTGTGGAATTTAAACGATGCGGCTAACGGCAGAAGTAGAAAATGTATTTTCTAAGCGGATTCACCTGGCCCGAATCTCGCGAGAGTGATTTGTGATTTTCCACTCTCTTCAGCCTCCCGGATGACTTAATTGTGAGTTGAAATTTGATATATGAGAACGGCTTGCGGAGAAAATCGATATCGTTAGCATAATGTCATCGTTAATATATGCCAATCTGTACGTGGGCATCGTGAACCTCCTTTCGGGTCTGGCTCGATTTTTTTGGCTCGATCGACGGTCAATCTTGCCTTAATAGTACAAAGACGAATTCGTGATTGAGAGAGAAAGGGGCGGCGTATTGGGCAGGACTCATTCCTTAACGAGCACCTTGGGAATGGACGCTCAAAAAACTGTCAGATCTGCGTAGCGCAATAATAATACTCGTCCGTGTCCTCCTTTTTCTTTCTATTCCGACAAGCTGACGTTACGTTATTGCGACACGCTGCTAAGTTTTCGACTCGCGCTGAACATCGTAATCATCGTAGAGCGATTTATGGAGGGCGATTATTGCGCGTGTGAAAACTGGCGGCTCGGTTCATAAAAGCGGAGCCACAAGAATGAATGGATACGTTATTCTGGAGAATCCGGCATGGCTCTCGTGGAGCGAGCAAATCATATCCGTCGAAAATGCATAGCTGCCGCTTATAGGAAGCATGATTTATAACGTGCGTCGCTTGAATCGGCGATCTTTTAACCTTTAAACGTTTCTTTCCCGTCTTTGTATCTTCGAGAGATTGAAACGAAACGTTATTACTCTCAATGACTTTACTGGACAGTCATCAGTCGGTCCGGCGTTCAACGATTCATGTCCACTGTCCTTGAGCTTTACATCCTGAGACTGATGCGAGCCCTTCCTGTTATTCGCTGGAATATCACGAGGTGAAGAGACACGCGAACAGCTGACCGTTCGTCCGTCGGCCATATTGTGCGGACGCGTTTCCCATCCGATTGGAGACCGCAGATAAAATTGCGAGAGTGACAGAAATATTATCGAGATAACCACGCGAGAGTCAGCGCGTCAGAGTGAGACAAAGACGACATGAGCGAAGGTAACGAAAAGGAAACGGAAGAGCTTCGCCGCTTCGTGCCGTGGGGGAGAGACTAGACCCGGCAAAAAGTCCCGTGAAATCCTGTAAAAACGTCGCGACGACGAGGGTTGAGGGGGGGATTGGAAAGAGCGATAAATATCGCTCAGCGTGGAAGTTTTTATTGCGTGGAGAGTGCGAAGTGTTCTTCTTCTCTGTCTGCGCATTTCTCGCCGCTACCATACCGCCTTTATCTTCGATTCCCATCTTGCTCGTCGTTACGATAAGAGTGATTCTGACATGAAGCGACTGACTTTGACACAGTCATTCCGTCAGTGATATTTTGTTGAAAATCTATTGCAAAATCTATGATAACGCTGCGTGTCTCGGATAATTGTAAATATGTGGAATCGGCATCGGCGCGCTGCTGTCGTTGTAAAAAATATATAATGTACAGATATTGCATAACGTTAGCGGGATAAATATCAAGGTATAATGAAATAGTCGAGGATTCGAAAGCGTAGCTACACGTAGAGCTTGTTTACTTTTCATTGCGGCTGCGCTGCGATGCAGCGGATCCAATTACAGACAGGCCATCGTTGGCTCCGATTAATTACAGAGCCGCAGCTGCTCATCTCGCCGCTCGCTGTATTCGTAATATTGTGTTTCGCGCTTCTCTAAATTTAGACAGCGTCTTTTCGCAGATACCGCCGCCATTTTGCAACGCGCGCGATACGCCAATGAGCGTTTCGCTTGTATCTCGTCTCAGATTTATCTCTACACTCTAGAAAATAGAACTATTCAATTTGCAATTATAATAAAATTTTATTAAAAATTGTGGAATTTATATTCGCCTACGTTGCGAATACATTTGCGGAACAACTTGTAATTTTAGAAATTGTTTCTCCGACGAAATTGTTTGAACGAAGCGCGAGATTCTTGCAATGCAAACGTGAGTTTTCGGGGCTCAAAGTTAATATTCATAATTCGAGGGAAGGTCCAGGAGGAGGGGGGGAGAGGCGGAGACAAGACGAAGCGCGGTTTGGCAAAATATCATCTTGTTATCAGCGTATGTCGCGAAGGTGGTAGAACGGGCGTTGTTAGCAAGAACCACTCGATATATCGATCGGCCACTTGGGGCCAAGTAAGCAGGTTTGCATGCGTTGCATGCACGTTCTGGTATTCGCTGGCAACAATGTGCATCCGCAAATTTGCACGGATATTAAGAACGCTGCACTTTCCTGGCTGACGGCGAAAGATGGGGATCGGTTAATTAGTCGTCGCCGTCGTCGTCGTCGTTGTTGTCGTAAGATAATAACCGAGGCTAATTAATTTGATGCGTTATGAGCTCTCCGTACCGTCATTAATGACAGAGGTGACCGTATCGTCACAGGATGGCCGTAATTGCCCATTCATTTTTGTCCCACAAGTATAACTCTAATTTTAGATATCGTAACCACGCCAGCCACACCAACTTTTTCGGCTTTTAATTATCTTCACATTAAAGAGATACTGCTGTTTTTATATCAGCTCATTGTATTTGTATTGGCACACGAAAGTTTCATTAGCGATCGTCTCAATTTTTTATGAAAAAAATCAGTTTTAATCTACAGCATGTCCTTAGACGCGCTTCGACGCGATTTTACAACGATCTGTATGCAGAAATGGAAAATGCGAGTCTAAAGCAAAGCCAGTCGTTGTTGGGAATAAAAAAAAGTTACCGGCAAATCATTATACTCGCGCGACTTCCACATGCGACACGCGGTCTAATTTGAACTCGGAGCGCAATTAGCGTCAGGCGAACAGTATCATTTCTCGGTCCGACATTTACATAGCGCGCTTTCTTGTCGATAAGCACGATAAAACGGATGAGCGTGGATTGTCTAGTCGGCGCGCATACATAACGCGATCTCTCGTCGGTGCGGCATCACGCTGGCGGACACGCTCCTGATGCCGTATAAATAACAAATTAAGATTGCTAATGAAGAATTAATTATGCGTGAGTTATCCGCGAGCGCAGGTTCGTATAAAGACGTGTATAAAGCGAATCGCGAGTGACTTTAAACTCGATCGAGGAGCGATACACGTCGTCCATTCGTCTATAAGGACAAGGAAAGAAGGGTCGTAATACTCCCGTGCCCGAGCGAGTAGGCCTCGCACTTAATTAAGACGTCTGCCGCAATTAGGTAGCCTTTACGACCGGCATAAAATCCGATCATTCCGAGCACGCACAAATCAGGTTCTTCCTTCTTCATGACAGCAATACAGGCAATGCTGCGACATTATCTATACTCCACGTGGCTACCATTTTCAGATAAAGCGATCCCCGAGCGAATCGCCTCGAGTTCTTCATCCGTCCGCGCGATTGTACGGCAGAGTTCTTAAAAATATTTATGGCGGCTCGCAGCGGCAATGAAATTCGCTTTGATAGCTGAAGCGATCAATGCTTTAAACGCAGGGTGTTAATTTTCGTTGCTTTTATTTTAAGAACAAAAAGCATTGTAAAATATATACTATTCGTCGGCGTCGTAATGTATAATGACGAAGGATATAATTCGTGATGAGCATTTATTTATTTAATTAGTTATTACACATATATCGATACAGGCACTTAATTTCCGTCTAAATGTTTCATGTTCCGTTTGCTTTTCAGCAAGGATGTCGAGTAGCGGCGTGTCGAGCGGTCCAGTTAGCCAAGTCTGCCGGCCGCACTTCCACAGCTCGGTTCTCCACCCGTGGCTGTCCGGCAGCAGCGCGGACACCTCGAAGACACCCTGGGGATTCCCCGCGACGACGGCGACTACGGGCGGCGGTGTGAACGATGAGAAGCCGCAGAGTCCTCTGGGATCCTCGCTGCCGCCCACCAGTGGAAGTCTGTCGAGTCACGGTGGCGGTGGCCACCATCTCTTCTCCTTCCCGCCGACACCACCCAAGGACGCTACGCCCGACAGCATAACCGCCAGCACGACCTCCAGCACGAACAATAACAACTCGACGAGCGCCAATAACAACAACAGCGGGAATCCTCTTTCCGGGTTGGGCGGCGGTACCACCAGCGAGTACCAAGCGGCGGTCGCCCACGCGGCGGTAATGGGCGCGTTCATGCACCACCAGGACACGCTTGGCGCATCCGGCGCCAGCTCGTGCGACATCAAGCCGACGGTGATGCTCGGCCACCATCACGGGGCGCCTTCGCCGCCGCATCAGCAACACAACGGCTCCAACAACGGCAGCAACGGTCCCGGCGGCACGAACGGCTCGTCCGCCGGCCAGGTGAAGCAGCGAGAAGGTAATAACCAATCTGGCAATGTGACGGGCAGCCAACAGGCGAGTGCCACGCAACAGCAGCAACAACAGCAACAGGACGCGTATCAGAGCAACAACGGGGTGCCGGCCGGCGGCGGCGGCGGTGGTGGCGGTGGTGGTGGCGGCGGCGGCGGCGGTGGCGGCAGTGGCACGGGCGGCGGCGCGGCCTCGCCCTGTAGAGACAGTTACGCGGCCGCGACCGCGGCCGCCGTCGCGGCGGCGGCCAACAGCCACCATGCCACTTCCGGCTCGCAGTATGACCCGGCCGCGAGCGCGTACAATATGTACCAGCACCTGCAGTATCCCACCGCCCACCATCACCATCATCATCATCACGGCGCCACCTCGTCGTCTACCGCCGCGTCGTCCCACAATCCGCACAACGGCAGTGCAGCCGCGGTCGCCGGTATTTTCAGTCACCATGCCGGCGGTGCCGGCGCCGGTAACGCAACCGGCGGCCTAGCCGGCGGCCTACCCGGCGGCGCCGACTCGAAGCTGCTAGTCGGTCACGCGGCCGCGCACGGCAACACACCGGGCTCGCCCTCCGCGCAGCAACAGCAGCAGCAAAAGCCGAGGAACAAGTCGAGGACGTCCGCCGGTAAGCGGCACGCGCCTATCACGGTTCTTTCTGTTTTTCCTTTCAGTTCCCTCTTTTCCATTATTTTTTCTTTATTTTTCGTTTCGGATTTTTACCTCTCGAGTACTTGGTTTGTTCTTTTCTTGGCTTACATTTCCATGCGGGAAAAGTATTTTAGATCTTTGAGGGGGTTTAATACAAGTTCTTTTAAGCTGTGAAATCTTGGAGATGATTAAAATCCTTTTTACTTTTGAAAAAATTAAATTTTTTAATTACATTATTGCGTTGTTTCGTAATTTGAAAACCTTAAAGCTTTAAGACACGTTCTGAATGAGACTAATAAATAATATTTTTCCCGTATAAAACTTTGAGGTTTTTTTTTTCTTGAATTATTTATCAGTTACTTTGCGTAATTGTTTGCTTCTTTAGTTCTGCTTCTTTGCACCGGCGTCGATTGTTGAAATTAAAGTAAAATACATAAATTTCAGTCATAATTCAATTAAATTTACGAGCATTTTATTTTATCTCACTTTTTTAATGCATATTAAATTATTAAAGAATCTGACTTGTAATATTTTATGCAATTTAAGATTAATCTAATCGACGCCAATGCGGTTTTTGTTTTTGGTCTTATAAAATTACGTTCAATTCTTATTAATTCTTAATTTCATCTAACTTTAAAGATATTTGGTTATTTTCTTAAAAATTATTTTGATCTCGCTTGTACTCTTCTTTGCTCGACATCCACTCGATATATCGGAAACATTTCGAATATCAGCTGGCTACGTAAAAGAGCAAGCGAAGAAACAAGATATTTATCAATTTCATTTTTTATTATTCTCCTTTGTTTCTTTTTTACTTTGATTTTAACCGTGAGCTTTCGGTGGCGGTCGTCTTACGCTTAAAGTTCGTTCAGAACACGTTCTTTCCACCCGTTTCTCTCGTTTTTTGGACGAGCTGTGTCACAATAGAAAGAAAGCGAAAGAGAGAGGGAGGCACTGATTGTGATTTTTTGTATTTTGCCTCACTGATGTGTTTTTTGCGTGGCACCCACTCGAGAGAGCGAGCGTGTAGCACCACACCCGATTAACGAGATGACACACGATATACATATATGTATCTATATATCTCTATCTATATACATACGCATATTCTAATTTTCCCCTCACACATACATCGTAACACACTCACACGGACACACATACACGCGCAAAGACAAACTATACGAAGAAGCACAGGTTTTTTTTCGATGTGGTGTGGCTAGCGCTGCATTTTTGTTTTTGTCACGGCAAAGCTCCCTCTCAAAGAGTCCACGGACCATTTTTCGATGGCGTACCCTCGGCAAATCTTTTTTTTTTTTCTCGTCGCGCGAGCACACGCTGGGTCGCATTCGCGTCGCGGATTCGAGGACAATTACAAATCGCAATTATCATCCGTAAAGTACCGATCGCGCAATCGAGAACGCACAAAGAGTTCTCGAGCGATCGACGAACTTTTGGGAAATTGTGCGTTCTCTCGGTAGCCGTAATGTGTTGTCGTTGAAGTGGATGAGGCCGCGGAGGAAGGAGGAACGAAGAAGGGAGGGAAACGAGAAACGGTTGAAAAATGCCGGATACGCTGATTGCGGTAATAATAGCTGGTCGCTCTCCAGCAGCGTGGCGGTGGCGGCGGCGGCGGCGGCAGCGGCGGCGGCGGCGGTGGCGTGGTAAAAATCCCAATTCCGGGAACAATGGCCCTCGGCTTCGCGCCATGGAAGCCCGCTAATTGAATCGACTTACGACACACACCAGCTAGCCGCGCGCGGAACCTCTCGATGACGAAGAAGAAGCCAGACGGAGCCGCGGCGGCGGCCGCGACGGCACCCGCGATTCATTTAGCGACGCCTACCGCGATCGCCGAGAAAATCGCCTGTGAGAAGGCCACGAAAAATGGCTCCCGTAACGAGCAGCGTCAGTCGAGGTGACGCTTGAGAGGTGTCGATTGAGCAATACCTCGGCGGCATGAAAAGCAGGCGTTAGATACGCGGGATTGGCAAACATCCTTCGCGCGCGATGAGAAGGAGGTGAGAATGAGGTGGAACGAGAAACCTGATGGATATTCGAGATTTCCTCTCCGTGCGGACGAGTGAAACGAGAAACAACTTCGATCGCTCGGAGAAGTATAATTAATATGGTAAACGATAGGCAGGAAAACTCGAATGACGCACCGGTAATAAATCACACATTTACGTCCTACGGGATCGATGACACGTAAACAATAATCATAATACATTAGGGATAAATGGACAACTTGAAAATATGTTGGTATATTAATATGAACTGTTAAGGCAAACATTTTTATTTATTTGAACATTTTCGAAACCTCAAAAATGCGTCAGCAGCAACGCTTTGTAGCACTGATAAATGGATTAGAAGCCATTATTCAACATTGCCTACAATTAAGCAAAGCTAATGAGACGCCAACGACCGAGTCGACGACCAGAAAGTCATCGAGGAGCAGAACAGTCCTGTTAGGCTCGAAAGGATCGCAGAATTACGGCCGCGTAATTAGCTGAGAAGGAGAGGACAATCGGTGGGAGAGAGATAGCCGTGGGCCAGCGCGAAATTCGTGACGGAACGCCGCTTCTTTCGTACTGAATCATAACTCGACCGTTGATGGCAAAAGTGGCACGGGACAGAAGCGGCGGCTTCCTTCCTCCACTTGGACGATTTCTTCGCGCGCCAACGACCACCGGTGCCTAAGCTACTTCTGAACCCTAAATAGCCCTCGCTCGTTTGTTTCCGTATCAACAATAGGGACCTGCGACGATGAATTGTGAAACATTTACAAGGGAATTATCTGAACTTTTTATCAGAGAGCATAAGCTACTCGGTAAACACATTGTTAAATTTGTAGTATCAAATTGTATTCAACTTTAGTTATTTTTAACTAATTCATAGGTCGCCATTGCTCCTACTCAATGTATCATTAATTTTGACTAAAACATAGAGGTATAGTTAGATAAATTAACAACATACAGAATAGGAGCAATTGCGATCTACTCAATATGTCGTTAATTTTATCTCATTGGTTTTAATCAAATTAATATTGAGTAGGAGCACTGGCAGCCCATAGGAATTTACAGTGCATCATAAAAAGTAAAAAAAAATACAATTATTTCGGCATATATTTGGATAAAAATGAGAAACAATCCAAATTTCCAAATTTTACAGCAGAATTTTACTGTGATACGATGTATACGTTTTATCAAGCATTTCGTGTTGTAATCCGGAAAGCTTCGAGAAAGTTGAAACGGAAGCGGAGGCCTAACGAGCGCTTCGTTGCATGCCTGGCATTAAGGTCGGAGGTGATGTCGAAAATGGGAGCTACACCAATCCCTTTGGGGTGAAACCGGCCATTTCAGCGTCACCTTTTGACACGAGGACTATATTTCCAGTACGACGCAAACGAGCGTCACCTCGACGTTTCGTGGCTGATACCCATCGTCTGCGTCGGTGTCAGAAACTGTCCGCCTGTTCGTACTATCGTTACGAACCGATCGATTGCATTGAACCAGAGAAGCATCGGTACAAGAAAATACGCGCAGCCGGAAATTATCGGCTATATAAATCTCGGAAAGCGGCGAACGACTATTCTTTTATCAATCAAGTCACTCAATAATAAACAAATAAATAAAATTTGTTCCGCAAAAGGATGAAACCTGCGAACAAAGCAAGAATGTCAATTAGAAAATAATACCAGACAGAAGATCAGGATTTAATCAGCAAATCACCGAAGCGTCATCGAAATCAAATCGGAAAGCAGCGAGGGGATCAAGATTAATCGCGTTTATGCCGCTCTGTTATTGTCGGCATGAAAGAGCACAGCAATCGGCGATCGACGGTAGTCGTGGGCGCTCCTTATCACCCCAGAATCTGCGGGTTGGTAAGACCCAAATCGAATTAAAACGCCGCAGCGAAGTGACTCGGGCGAGTCCTTCCAGTTAAGCTCGAGATCGATCTGGGCATCGAAACGACAATTAGACGAGCGTTAAATATAGGCGTCTCTCACGCCTAGGATCTGGGATCCTTAGCGCTTCTTGATTGCGTCTTGCACGCGTACACGACAAGCCTGACGAAAAGACTTGACGTTCGACTGCTCGGTTACAGATTCATCTACGTGGTGGACTGGCAAACGAGCCGCTCGCGTGCCGACAATTACATGTGACCTACGTGTGCTAGAATTATTCCACCGCCGTCAAATTTTGCGTTAAATTGAGGTCGAGTCATTAATCAGCGACGCGCGTTCAATCGATATCGCCGTCATTGGCACGACATCTTTCCGGGATTGATGTGATTTTCAATTGTTATACCCTTCATATAAAATTGAGTGTATCTCGCGGGATAAATTACACCACAAATTTTTGACAATAATCAAAACGCACACAGGCAATCGGTGTCGAACGACAGAGTTGATTCTAATCGCAGGGCAGTCAGAAGGGTGGATTTTACGAGCATCGTTAAGATCGTTCAACAGCCACTGAACGGAGCCATTTACTTTTACCTCGCGCTCAATCGTATGATCGCGTAACAATTCGGTCTCTCGTACGTCAACGAGGAATTTAATAGCAATCATTTTCAGTAGCGGCCGATAAACTCGGCCATATCTCCGCGGAGGACGCAGCTCGGAGGACGATTCGTGAAACGCGCATTTCGGGAGAAGTGTTCCTCATCCCGGCCCCTCTTTCTTCTCTCCCCGTCCAAAGTCGCGCGTTGCGAAAGATCCAAATTTATTTCTTCACCGCTAATCCCACGGGAAAAGTAGCTCCGTGAAGGGGATTAACGTTGATTCTTTCAGAAACGCGCATTTAGAAAATAAATTTGGCAATCTTCGCGCAACACCGTTCTTCATGTAGTCTAGTCATAGACCGGGAGAAACGTACGATCGCGAACGAATCCCGTCCTTCTTCCTCCCATATTCGCTTCTTTCTGTCGCAGTGTCCTTGGGACTAACCAACCGCACTAACGTAAGTTCGATCCGTGAATCCTATAAACGCCCCATGGTCTTAAAGAGACTCTGCTTTTGCTCTGGTAATCGCTTGATATTGGTATGTCTGCAACTCTGCATGCGAATTCTTTCTCACGAGTCACCTGACTGTGTTCGCAAATCTCTCTGTAAACGCACGTTGATTCACCGAAGTCAAGTATAGATATTATTAATATATCGTTACTTATCGCGCAATGCATTCATGTTGTGTATTTATTCAACAGAGTAGTGTAACTCGAAGGGCCATGTTAGTTGAGGAAAATGCCATTTCGCGAAATTACGAAAATAATATAAATCTGGAAAGAAATACAGGAGTGGCATTTTCGCATTAAAATTCTCAAAGGTATACGAGAGATTGAAAAAAAGAGAACAAAAACACCGACGAGTGCCCCTTCGCGCGATCAACGTGCTTCCGTGTTCGCGTGGGAAATGTTGGATTCGAGTTCTCGAAGAGCCTGAGAGCTGTTTCCCACTTTGACAAATACGATCTCGCGTTTCGCACGCGAACACGAGTAATATTTGCTGCGCGATATGAACTACGCCGAATTAATATGATTTTCGTTCCGTCGGGGTAGAGGGTCGCGAGTGCGTGAATTGCGGCGCCACGTCGACACCCCTTTGGAGACGAGACGGCACTGGCCACTACCTCTGCAACGCCTGCGGGCTTTATTACAAGATGAACGGTCAGAATCGACCCCTCATCAAGCCGAAACGACGCCTGGTAAGTACCTAAGCTGCGTTAGTTCTTTGACGAGTAACTGGTTAGTTCCGTCAGACTTGACGGCAAAAACGATTAATCAGATGACATAAAGATAAAAATGAGCGGAAGGCAATTTTCAGTTTTTTTTGCATTCAATATTGATTGCTTCTGATTAATAAGCAAACATCGTACATGTTTATGTTAATTCATATCTGTTTTATTATTATGGTTAGTCTAAGTAGGAAATTATGTAAAATGTTGAAAAATGGCGTGGAAATGTGTAGTATTTTGCGTGGTAAAGTCGCGATATGCTTATCGATTAAAACTTTGTATTGATATCTCAATCTCAAAAAAAAAAATGTTACGACTGTCTACACCTTATTCGTAAAAGTGCGTCCTTGATCGCTTCCTTCGTGCAAGCGAGACACACATACTTAATTAGCACCTACGTACGGCAGAGAGAACGAAGTTATACGTTTCTCGCGGTGTGTAGATATAGTAATCAGAATGCAAGATAAAACAAGGCCAAGTTAATTTCCTGTACCCGCTGATTAATATACGCTCCGCTCCTCTCCACTGTGATTAGCAGCTCCGTATCGCAACCCGTTGATGGCGGGTCGAATGATTTTCGTGCGGTGAATCGCCGCTTCTGTACACCGGAGAACGCGCAATATTCTCCGTTAACATCCAGGAACACCTTAGTCACGTCGGAAGCGCGAGACCTCGCGATCTAATCGATTCAAAATTGACCGTTTCGAACGGAAGCGATGCGACGCCCGAGTAAATTTCTCTGGGCGCGGTATTTTACACGTGCAATTTCTACGAGGAAGGCCATGTCCCGAATACGTGAGATAGAGATCTTTCAAGTCCGTACTAAATAGCGTGTTTCAAAAATTTGCTTATCGTAAACTTGAACATATTTCTGTAGAAAGCGAATATAAATTTATATCTTTAAATCTTAAAAATGAATTGAAATGTTAAGAATGAATATATTAATTATTATATGTTTATAACTGTAACGCATTCCAATCATATACAGTCGTATCTCTATTTAAAAAAAAGAAATTAGATATACCGTTTTCACGAGCATATTTTCAATCGTGGCGCGTTGTAAGCAGCGGCGAGTTTCGTACATATCAGGTCGTCGCCGTTCGATCGATATCACGAACGGTAGCCGGAGGTTTCGTGCGATCGGCTCGTAGAATTCGTGTGAACTCGATCTATTTTTGGCGACTCGGCTAGCACCTATGTAGATGGAGCAGCCTCGTCCGAAGTACCGATGCGGAAACTCGATACCGCCGGCTCCGCTTCCTCTTCCATCGTTCGGACTCTCCTCCCAACTGCGATTCGACCTGACTAAACACTCACGAAAATTCGCGGAATCGATCACGAAACGTCTGCTTTATGGTTTACACTTTCCGTCTCTCTAATCACGTATTACCGAAATCGAACTCTCCTTTGTCTTTTATTGCGCACAGCATGCGGCTGAACCGTTCCCGATAGCTCAAGGCTAATATTTTCCAACGCGCGATGCGCGATTTTATTGTCGCTTTTGTAGTGCCGGTTTTTTTTAACTTCTTGCTAAGCTAACTACACTGAAAAAAAATTCTACTTAAAAACGGATGAATCAGTAGTCAAAATCTTGATCAAATATTCTGGTTATTATAATAGAAATTCTGGTTATTATAAATAGAACTCAATACTTTATAACTTAAAAAACAAACAAGATTTTCTAATTCGTGCGTTGTTAACCAGAATTTTTTTCAATGTAATAATTAAATCATACGTCTGTATTTGTTTAATTTGAAGATAAAACAAAGACAGACGTATGAGAACTATTCGTTAGCTTACCAAAAGGAAAACCAGCCCTTACAGTCGTAATTTTTAAATATCGCTGTAAAAGCACGTTCGACGGAGATATTCTTGCAAAATACTCACAGAGAGTGTGCGTGTCAATGTTGGTTAAGCGATCGGGACTATCACAACGGTTAAGCACGCAATCTCCGTGAAAAGGAAAGATTGTTGGGTCAATTAGACGTCCAGATGTGCTTGCGGTACACTTTCACGAGTGTCAACCCTAAGTCCGTTTCTCAGCTCGCAAGGATCGCGTCTCTCATCAAGAGCAGCGCAAGATGCAACCGGCATACCTCCGATGCAGAAGCGTGCATTGACGTTTCACTATCCCTCTCGTTATCGCACTTTCTCCCTGGTGCGCGATAGAGCAAGGCTGATGGATTCAAAAGTTTTTTCACCGGCCGGCGTCGTCTCGCGAGTAATTATATGCCGGCCGCACGCCATGCGTTCGTTAATTGACGAAGTTTTACAAACAGCATCGCCGCCTCGCAACATCGTATAATTTTCCGCGGCTACTTTTTTTTGTTGCTCGCTTAACGCATCGCGATCACACTCTTTCGTGAAACCGCGCAGAGCTCGCTGCCGTGATTTCGCTCGATCAAACTGCGCGAAACTTTGCGCAATTTCTCGGAGAAGAGTCGCTTCGAAGGGGGATATCAGACGCATCATTTATCGTAAATCTCTGATTATACATGACACATTCAAAAAAATTTTGATATACGTGGAATTCTCTAAATCTTAGAGGATTTTACTCTTATATTGATCTCAAAAAGATGCCTCTGAAATCAAGAAAAAAATAGTATATAAACAAGAGTATTTAGGAAAAAAGTATTTTTTACTTTATTGAAAGAGAAATATGTTTGCTGTAAAACAGTAAGTTTAGAATAATGAGATTATAGGAAAAATCACTTTGGACATAAACTACTTTTTTTGGATGCACATTTCTACAGTTATTTAACCGTCGAGATATTTAAGGAAAAGAAGAGGAGAGCTCAAAGAAATTTTTGTCGAAGAATCCATCGTTAACACGTCAGAGAATGAGACATTTTACATACATCCCAAGTACACACCCTGCCCGGGTGTATATAATTCATTTGCTGTCACCGTTTAAACAAAGGCAATCGTTTCGCGAGTTCGCCATGACGACCCGTACAAATATTCCGACGCGATGATGAACCGACACGCCCACCTATCATTCATCCGCGTGCACGCGCAGCGGCGGCGGTGGTGTGCGTGCGTGACGTGCCCGCGTAAAAACGCGGCCGGTCAATAAAATATGTATCGATTTAAAGCAGTGGGCGTACGCACGTGCGTGCGACACTTTCGGCGTTTTCCGTAATTTTCTCCGTCGCGGGAGCTCCCTTTTTCCCCCCGGACGCTACACTCGCCGCGCGCCGCGCTTACTTGTCCCTGTTTACTTCCGGATTAAAAATTCATGCTGCCACTCAGCCGAAATTCATCCCCCGATTGCCGGTTGTCCCGGCGAAATGACGGCCGATCGTTGGCGATCGATCGACCCCGTTCGGTAAACGATGCCGCTTACAATAATAGCGGAGCATTCCGTGTGAGGGGGAAAAACGTTACGAAAATACGTTTCATTTATTATTCAACAATTAATACCTGGGTAAGAAAATATAGCGAGAAATCGCGATAGCTTTACTTATCGCAGAAGAACCGACAAAATTCGATACTTTCGTGTCGAAATAGATAGAATCAAATTCTCATAGCGAGAATTTAGTTTTTTGTTCAAAGCGAGAAATTTCGTTTTCAAATTTTCAAAAAGTACGATTAATACGGTGTCAAATCTAAAACCGCTCGCGTTCCAAGTATCGAGGTGTACGAGGTCGAAAAAAAGGGGGAACGCGCGCAAAAGGCATATGCCTCTGTCGCAATATGTTTCATTTTTAGCGTGCGTCGGCCGGTTTGAATCCATCACAGATGTGTCGCCGAAAAACGGAGCGCAGATACGATCTGGGAAACAAAAGGCGGCCACCAGGTATACGCACGCGGGTGTGCACACGGCCCACCACCCCGTATATAATAAAGTCGTGGCATATATTGCCCGCTGCTCGTGTCCTCTTCTTCCTTTGTGCGTATTGCGAGCTACACGGAAATTCCGCACACGCATACGCACGCACGCACACGCGTGCGCCGTGAACTCCTGCGACGGCGAGGTTTCGATCAGGCAGATAGCAAGGGTTGCAACCCCCTCCTTCCCGTTGCGACCGACGTCCGCCATGTTTGATCCTTCAGGAAGATAAAACGCCAGCTCGAACAGCTGGGAAATTTTCGTTTTTTTTTTTTAAACTTCTTTCTCTCCCCTTGACTCTCTCTCTCTCTCTCTCTTTATCCATCCCTTCTTTACATTCGTTCTTGCTCGCTGTTGCACTCTGTTCGCGCTAAGGGTGGCTACCTACCTACCTACCTATATCTTTGCGTACATGAACGCGGAGTGGAACATTGCGTTCATGTCGACGATATGGCGTCGACCTACCGTTTGCGTGAGAGAACGCGCGGAATACGATAAAATAGTTTAATATGATTCTTAGTAACAAGTATTCGTCGAATCGTTTAATGTAATATAATTTGAAACATTAACGACATTATACATTACACGTTAATATAATTAACACTATACATTAATAGAAGTAATAGTAAATATGCTTGGTGAAAGTAAATTAATATTAATGTAACGATAAAATTTACACTTATATTTTTTTTCTGTTTAGATATGTGTATCTTAACGAGTTGAATATTTTCATAACATATATGATTATTATTAACTTTGCAAACGCGATATCATTTATTTAGAATTGATAATTTTAAACATGAAATTTCCAATTTAACGATAATAATCTCTAACAATCAGATAAAAATAAAACTATTTTTTCTCATCTATTCCAAATAGATGTTTTTGAAATACGAATATTTTTGTAATTCACATTAGTTTCGTAATGATTTTGATAATTTTTTTCCCCTTCTTTACATGAAAGAAAGTAATGCGGAAATCGCGGATCCGCTACCGGAATCGATCCTCGGCGACATCACATGGAGAAAAGATCATCTTTTAGTCGCAAGCCGCGAGTTCTCTCAGTCGCAGGAGAAAAGAGGAGGGCACAGTGCGAAAAGGAGAGAGAATAACTCTGCGCGCGGAGTCGCTCGTTAACGACTGTCCTACACGCTCCCTTGCTTCCCTTTTCTTCTCTCTCGTCCTGGCGATGCTTATCTGCGTCCATGCCCGGTCCGTGCCGTGCAACGCTCGTCGAATTACGGTCCTCCAGGCGTTCCTGGGCATACCAGCAGAAACTACGCTGCCATTGCTGTAGCAGAAACAGCAGCCTCGGCGAGACCCATTAAACTCCCGGTTGCTACAGGCGCGCGATGCGTTCGCGACAATAGGAGAATTTATTAATAAGGAAAATGTTTAAAAATAGCCAAGACTAGCACTTGAATTTATACGACTTTATTCCGACTTCGTCTCGCGAGAAGCTCATTTACGTGAAGTGAGAACTTCGAAAATAATATCACATTTAAACGTCAGAAAGACGTTATTTTCAAGAAACCATTCCAAGTCCAAGGAGTGACGATGTGACCCCGAACTTAGCGATTTTATCTTCTTGGCTCTTCAGGTAGCCAAGATAGCGCGCAACCAAGAGAGAGCGAATGAGGGGGAGGGGGGGGTGAAGATCGTTCTCGGGTGCAAAGGGTTATCCTCATCGATCTCTACGCGGAAAATGAATAGTGTGCTCTGTATGTCAGAGTCGAAATTGTACCGCGGCATTGTGTCTCCGACAGGCATTAGACTCCTTCGTACGTACGCGCGAGTCCCGCGTATAGAAGAACGCGCCGGCCAATGACTCCACACTCGTTTACTGGGACTAGAATTTATTTTTCCACGTTGAAGCATTGGTTTAAATGGCATAATAATTGAGCGTGAATTTTTAATGGCTCTTGATGACTTGATAAAGTGTCGTTACGATCTTCCCGTCGTTACTTTTAGAGGCGTTCGCTTTTAAGACTTCGCGCACGCCCCGTCGTGTCACTTACGTGACGGTGATTGAACGTTGTATTGAAAAAAAAGAGCGGGCAAAAAGGGTCCTGCGATCTTTTCGTTACTCGCCGAGTGCGCTCGCGCGATTCTCGCGAAGGCGCGAAGTAATCCGGGCAATGACTTGGAATACGTCTTGCCGGTGCGCGAACTCGATTATTCCGCAACGTGAAAGTATAATTCGCGGCGGCGACCAGCTCGTGTTTTTCGCATGCGCGCGCCGTGAAAATTTCCCTTCGCGTTCGCTTTTTATACAGACAGACACACGCTCTAGAGCGATGAAAATTTCCACATAATGCACCGCGCGGCCTGGTAATTGCTCTCATGACTCGTCAACGTTACGGTTTAATTCATGCGCTAAATCCCGACAGTTGCTTTAAATAACTTTTAGATCTTTTTTTTTTCCTTTCGGTCTGGTACGTGCGGCAATTCTCCTTCGTTACTCTCGAACCTGTTCTGAAACGTAAATCTTTCCTCAAACAAAATATCAGTTTTAAGATCACTGGAAAGGTCTCTATTAATTTAAAGCAATTTACGAAACTTGATATTGTGCGAAAAAGTATTCGCTAATTTCATTTTATATTTAGATATTACTCACCGAGTTACGAGACAAGAGAGCGATTTACTTTCTCTCGCGAGTTAAATTGGAAAAGTCTCGACGTAACGATATCGCGTCGATCGACGAAAATCTGCTGGTGGCGTTTCTTTTTGTCTTCGCGGACGAGAGAACAAGGCGTCTGCCAGTATTTTATGGTGGTCTATGAGCAGCATTCGCTGCGTGCCACGTCGGGGGCAGCAACGGCGACTGAATTATGTACCAGATGCAAATACCGCCGATTGTTCGGTGCCGCTGGCGTTTTCCATCCATCTTTCAGCTTCCTTGAAAATTCCGCTCATGAGATACGGGATTTGCATCCGTTCACACTTAGAATACGACGCGCTGTCCTCTCGCAAGCGAGATCGGCACTCGACTCTCCCTCTTTCTTTCTCTCTTCTCTCTCATCTCGTCGCATCTCGTTTCCGCGCCTTTCCTTCCTTTACCCTCGCGACGCCGATCGATGCTTTCTTATGGCGCCTTCGGAATCGATCGACGATCGAATCTCGATCAGGGAGGATTTACACGGAATGCTCCTCGCGAAACAATAGCACACGAATTCACGATTTCTCCGCGAACAAAAGAGCTCGTATCGTCCCGATCGATTGATTCGTTATTACTTGAATATAACTGTAGGATGTAACTACATATTACATATTGTAATATAATATTATAACACTGAGTGATTGTATCACGATAATAGTTATATTTCAAGATCAAGAAATGATACTTCGTAAATAAAAGCCATTTAAGACCCTTGATTAGTTTATGATAATCCTAAAGTTTTTATTAATTCCATTCTGCTATTAGATGATCGAATTTATTCTTGATAACATTAAATTTATTTATTCCCTAATGGATTGAATGAGGTAGGACGAGCATGCCTCCACGCGCCTCGTTTTCAAAAGGTTTTAGTATCCTTTGACGATGTACGCGCGTGTAATTTTCGATAGAGAGCGAGAATGAAAGAGCGAGAGATAGACGAGCCAATTAGATGGGCGTGTGCGCGGACCAAACGAAATAAATTCAGCAAGGAGAAGGTGAGAAGGGTAGGGAGGCCGAGGTGTGAGAGAAGGGCGCTTAACGAATCGTCGTAACCTATTAACTTGTAAATTGCTTCCGACTGTTGTGGGCGAGAGAGGTGCGCGGCGCTCCACTCATAAATTCGCAAAATAAATCCCGGGGCTTGTCGCCTCGGCAAAACGAGACGCGTGACAAAGTTATTGGATCCCGTTAGCATAACCGAAGCAGTAACCAAAGACCGATTAGATTCCGCGCCGATAACTCGTAAAATTGTCGCATTCCTACGCGATTTTGCGTCGAAGAGGACTGACGTCGCTCGCCTTGTAGGATTTCCATTTAATCGTAGAAATGTATGAATAGAGAAAGCGAACGAGGAGCGAGATAAATCGGGAGATGTTCGAAATGACATCGGTTCGCGCAGGATTATTTATTGCGTATCGGTAGGCCTCAAAAATCGGATCGGATTTGTAGGCGTTGCGAATATAAGCGAACGACAATCCTGTCTATTCGCTCAGCGAGACACGATCGCACACTTCGATCATTATTGACGCGATAATTCAAGCCGGTTGTTTGCCCGGCACCGTTACTCCCTGTGAGTGTAATGCTTTTCTTTTTCGTCCCGTGGTACACGGCTACTTAAGATTCGGTATGCCGCGATTGGACGGCCGGCTACGGCCGTCCGACAAGCCGATCGATCATCCGCTCCGGCCCAAAGAAACAATTGTTTCGTCGATAGAGCGCCGCGGTTCACTCTTCATATACGCTTATATATTTATAGACCCTTGACTCTTTTTACTCGTCCATGAAGGACGAGTTCAACGACAATTTCTCGCAGAAGGATCTATCCTGTAAAGTAACGTGCGATCTGGCGAACAGGATGCTGTGCTTGCAAACCATTGTCTTTACCTTAAATTCTGCACAACTAATGTCTATTTCTACATTAAAAAAGAATACTGATTAAAAACGAATCAGAAAATTTTGTAGGATTGGTCAAATATTCTGGTTATTATAATAGAAATTCTGGTTTAATAACTGGTTTAATAATTAATAGCACTCAATACTTTATAACTTATAGTAACCAGAATTCTTATTATTCATATTATATAATAAGAATATAATATATAATATATAATAACCGGAATATTTGATCAATCCTACAAGATTTTTCTGATTCGTCCGTTTTTAATCAGAATTTTTTTTCAGTGTACCAATGCAGATTAACTTTAATTTCGGTTTAACTTACTTTTTATCTTTTTTTAGTCCTAAGAATTAGAAAAAGATGAAAAGTAAGAACCAAGATTAAAGTTAATCTGCATTGGTAGAAATGGACATAAATAAATTTACAGAATGATTTGGGATTTCAGAAGCGATCATTTACAAAGCTTGCTCATGAATAAATCTGTTGTTGAAATGTGTAGCAGTGTCAAAGTATCCGTGCCGCGTATCTCGAAAAGTCGGCAGAAATACCCGCAAAACTATCTTCTCGCGGTCGCGCCGCAACGTTGACCGCCGGAGCGCCGAGAAAGCGCGCAGAAATTTTTCTCGCGTGCGCCCATCCGCCCGTCGTGATCCCGAGAAAATGTTTCATCGCGGCTAAAAGCGAAGACTCGTACGTGGTGCTGCGAATCGGAATGCTTTCCCTCCTTGTAAGAGCGTGAAATTGTTTCGCGTGCGCGTGCGAGAGGCGAGCGAGAACGCGGCGAATTAACGATTTAATCGCGCTCCACGCGCGAAGCGGTCCTCGCCGATATCGGCTCCGTGAGTTATGCAAATCATTATTCAGCTCGCGTCGGCCTGCCTGTTGTTACGAACTCGCCCTCTAACGAAGCTCCAATCAATTCTACCTACCGGTAGACGCACGGGGGGGGGGGGGCAGCATTGCGTCGGTGAAGGTGGCGTGGAGAGCGGTAAAACTCCGCGGCCGCGCCGGCGTGGCGTGCACACGCAGGTGCGCGCCGCTATCGCGTTACAACGCTTATCAGTCGAGGGAAAGAGCGCCGCTTGGACATAGACAAAAAGTTTCCGGCGAAAACACGATTCCGGCCACCGATCTACAACCGCAGCGAGGTGGAAACGACGTGAAGAAGTTGCGCTGAGAACGGGATTAATTGTTAACTGTTTGTCTGACATCGGTACACAAGTACAAAGCACGAGCGTAACGCATTACCGTTGATACCAGGTATCGACCGGCTGGTTATCAAAGAGACTACGGTCGACGTAGCGGCGCATTCTTCCCGTCCCGTGCCGTGAAAAAGTGTCCTGTTTTCCCAAGTGCCCTCAGTTCTAATCCTTTCCCATGCGACCCCTTGGAACGCCCTATATATCGACGGCGGTTTAGGGCATCGCTCGCCCTTTATGCCCCCTTCCGTCAGGAGAAGGGGATCTTCCTCTCGTTGAGCCAGAGACGAGGATTCCTCGCTAGTTTCCCCAGGGCAGCTGCGCACTCTATCATTGGTCGCGATCTCGATGTATCCCACCCGAGTCCGGGAAACGACCCCTCTAGCAATCAAGGACCAATCCCATCCCGCTCGTGTCCCGTTGCAGCACAGGAGGGTAGTAGAAACCCCCCGCGGCCGCCGCCACCCTTCCTTCATCCTCGCGCACACTCCAGCTCAGACGAATTCCTCCCTTCGAGCCACCCCTCACGCCACGAACGAGAGAGAGACTGAGAGAGTCGGTAAGAGCTAGGTGGGAGATTTGACGGTGATTTAGGAAATGGTGGCGCACGCTGCGGGCACAGCTCGCACGGAAAGATGAAGGGGGAAGATGCGGTGGGAGGGGGAGGGGGAAAGATGATTTATTTATATTTTCGTTGGAGAAACTGTTGGTTAGAATCTGAAATTACAACTGAGAGGCAAAATGAAAATGAACGGAACGAAAGGAAGGCGTTGAAAGTTGAGATTGTAGATTAGATATTTATTCTCTTTTAATTAGAACGATAAATGGCAATATAGACGAAGTAAAACGCGCGCCCGTATGTGCGCGCCGCAGATGTTGATTGTAACTGAATAAATACGGGCATTACTATTAATTTGAGCGGATTCGGAGCACCTCGCAATTATGGAAACTATAGATATGGAACTGCACGAATATTGGCCGCGGCGGTCGAATTGAACTGTATTGTCCCAGACAATGGCAACACCATGAATTCTAAGGGTAATCGTGTCTAAAGATGTGCTCGTATTGTGCGAGTTAATCCAGTAGCATTACGACTAATACCTCTATCAGTAGTAGCATCCTAATCCCAGCAGACGCGATTGAGAGTAACAATTCCCTCCCTCGAGCACGGCACGACTCTTCCAAAAATTCGGACCATTCCCAGCTTTTATCTACCTTTACGTCCCATCGAGTATCGATCTCGGGCTCGGGCAATCGACCACGTCTGAGAATCGGGAGAAAAACAGCGATGGAAAAGGGTCGCGCGGGTCCAATCTTAAAAGAATCGTCCTGGGAGTCCATAAATCCTCCTCGGCGGGGCACGAGAGTACGTGCGGAGGGAGAGGGCGCGAGTTGGAGGGAGATTTTTCAGTCACGAAAGTGCAAGAGGAAGAGGGGGTCGGAGGGAGAGAGGGGAGAGGGCTGACCGGCCGAGAGAGAGTTTGTCCACCGGAGGAGCCGGAATTGGCTCCGCGGGCACGAAAAACGCGCGACGACGACGGGGCACGCCCGAATAAATCAAAGTGGCGTGAAAATCAATTGTAAGACACTCGCCTCGCGTGTAGCCGGCTCATCAGCCCGTCCCCCCTCCCCTCCCCCCCTTCGTTCGCCGGATGGTTCTCTTCGTTTTGGTCGGTTATCCGGACGAGGCAGCGTCCTTTGTGCTCCTCGACGCTCGCCTCACGCGTCTCTTTGTCCGCGCGAGTGTGTACGTGCGCGCGCGTGCGCACGCGTGCGTACACGCGTGTGCACGCCGTAGCCGGAACGTCTGCGGCTTTCGCGAGAGGGGGTGGAATAGGGAGGTAGGGCGAAGCGACGGTAAAGTCAATACGGACGTAGCGGCGCGCAAACGCCGGCTACCAGCCAATGCGAATGTCGCCCGCGGCGCATGGCGTCCGCACGGGAGAGAGCCCGCCGTCACGGCGCTGATATCGTTCCCCATCTTGTGAACGAAGAAGCGGAAGGTGACGGAGCGCGGAGCGTGTTGCCTCGCCACGGAATTTCGGTTACCGCTCGCGCGAATTCACGCCCGTGGAATTCCAGGGGAGGTCCCGTTTCTTCTTCCTCGCCGATTGATCGATCGACTCGCGGTCGAGCGGACGGGGCGGGGGAGGGGGCCAGGGAATCCGGTATACGCGATTCCGCGCGAGCAGGGAGGACGTCGGCGAGATCAAGATGGCGAACGGCCGATCGAGGCGGATGTCGATCTCGGGCTCCGCCACCGACACGCTCCGGCTCGCTCCTCCGTTCCGTCTCCGCTCGCGGCCGATGAATTATTTATACCTTCCTGCGTTTTGTGCGACAAATTCCAAGAACGGAATGACCAGGATCGCCGCGTAATTTATCATGCGTGTCGACTGTAAAATCGTTGGCGTACGCAACAATGCAGCCGCGCGTAGCCCGCGCGCGATTTATGGGTGTATACCGATTCGAGGATCGTGCGTTGTCGAGTTGCGCGGGATATCTCGGCTTTGACGAAATAGAATTATATCTACGTTCCGCTCTCTTCTTCGTCCAACTTCGCCATGTCTCCGATAACTCGAGAAGGAATAAAAATGTAAAAAATCAATTATTCCTTCCCGAATTCCCTCGTTTCAAAGTAATTATATTATGTACACGCGCAGCATGCTTATCAGAACGTTGAATATTGAACGGTGAATCATCTGTGACAATTTCGCATGAAACAGTCGCTCGTTCGCGTCGTTTGAAAAATTAAGCCTTGCGGAAAACGGATCGCGTTGTAGCGAATCGAGACGCGCCGGCCGACGGTACCCGCACACCCTTTCACCCTCAGTCGTGAAAGCGGGGGTGCGGAGGGTGAGTGACAAGTAATGGCCGCCGCGAGCGTTATTTATTGTGCCGCTGCCGTGCACACGCGAGAGAGGCGTAGGCGTAGCGGCAATTTCCAGCGATAACCGAGCGAGCGTGAGTACGCGGCTCGTCCCCGCGATTATTCGCCGCGAGTGAATAAACGGCACAGCTGTACAGAGAGAAAGACAGAGGGAAAGAGAGAGAGAGAGAGAGGGAACTCCTCGAACAGTCGAACATCGTGATTAAACGACCTATCACTGCACCTTCGCCTCAATCCTTCGCCTTGGAATCTGACGGACGGCGTGCACATATTTTACACCTTGAAGGCGACTTTACGATGGAAATTATTTAATATCGAACTTGAGTCCCTCGTACGCGCGACTTTTGAGCGCGTCCGAAATTCCCCGATCGAATCACATATTCCGAGGCGAGCCGAGCTTCCCTCGGTCTACAGTCTATCTTCGCGCACGAGGGAACTCGCGCGCGGACGGTTGCGGCAACCGGCGCGGCGTTATTTATTGCGGCCGTATAAACGCGAACGAAGGCGCAACGGCTATTCCGAGCGACAGTCATGGACTTCATCGCCAAGACACATTTACTGTTTCCATCATTAAGGCGTCTCTAAATGTCACGCTCGCGTAAAGAGCGCTTAAAAACTGCAACCGCGGCTCGGGCACTCGGGTGTGCGCGCCTCGTTTATCTCGGGGTGAGGATCGCATTTACATCGATTCCGGGGATGAGGCGAGACCTGGCCTCGTTTCTGGTGTTCTCGTTCTACCGGGAGAATGAGAGTGAGAGAGAGAGAGAGAGAGAGAGAGAGAGAGAAACATTTTACTTTACGAACTTCGATTTTCGATCTTCTCTCCTACGGACGCTTTCCTAAGATCGATCTCTCAGATCGCGGCTCGTCATTCTCGACGGCGTACGATAATTATACATTCGCGGCTCGGGGCAGCGCGGGGGAGGGAGCGGCGCGAGGAAGAAACGAGCGGTGCTCTCAGCATTTACCATCCGCTCGAGAGCCGCGGCCAGCATAATAGAGACAACATAATGGCGCTATAAATAAATAATAATGCCACGGTCTAAACGGCGGTTGTAGGAAGACTTAGAAAGGCTCCCAAGCTGGTCGTATTCATCTGGCGCGTTTCTTACACTGCCGCGCGACACGCACGCTCCGTTAGCCACAGCCAGCAAGAAGATGATCGAGAAGCGTTCGCGGGCGCGAGCAGAAGAAGAGACAGAGGGGAAAGGCGGGGAAAGCCACCGTGAAAGATAAATGTCTTGCTCGCGCGCGCTTCGTTGATTAATTAAATCTCTGTGTTAGCATAAGTGCGGTGCGATCGAGCGCGTGGCGAATGCAAGTCCACGGAATCGCGCATCATTGGGCGCCGCTTCTCGCAAGATTGAGTATCTCGGTCGAATATACATCTCCATGAGAATGCGAATTCACGCGGACATCTCTCGGCGGAAGGATCATTCTGATCGCTCGGACGAAAATTCAAATTAAATACATTGAAATGTCGAACGTCAACGAGAAAAGAAATATTTTATTTCGCTGAATAGGAAAACACGCGAGACATTGGTATTAATGGAAATAAGTTTTTCCTTGACCATGCGTGCTGGTAAGGACAATGTATGCGGAAGGTAGATCGAATAGAGATTCAATCACACGAGAAATGATATCCGACTTGCCCCCGCGATCGAGGACTCTCGCGATTCGCGATAAAACAGATCGTCATGCACGGCACAGTAAGTGGCAGCGGTTGAATAATCACCGTCGCTAATCGCGCTGATCGTTGACCGAGCAGATAAGAGCGCCGTGTGCTTGAGGAGAAAAATCCGTTTGATGAATGGCCGACGCGTCCAAACACATTGCTGGCATCTGCCTCGTGTCACTTGACAGATCTTGACCCTAGCATTATCAAGAGAAACAAGAGAAAGACACTTTCGTATAGTCGTTTATTAGTACAATTTTTTACTTTTTATAGAAACGAGAGAGGAAGAAGGAGAGGGGAAAAGAGAGAGAGAGAGACAGAGAAAACAAGAAATAATATAATTACTTTGTAATCTCTTTCTCGTACATTGTAATATTTTATTGCAGTGATAAAAATTCTCGTAATGAAAATGCAGGAAATAAATTACGATTTCGCGTGAAATGCTCATTGATGTAAGCAATTGTAGAAACTATGCGGGTAGTGTTAGAGAGTTAAAAATAACGAGCGTTGTATTTTCGTTGTATTTTCCTCACTATCGCATCTTTATTATAATTTAAAATCCCTCGGATATTGAAGCATCAGTCCAATTAACATATCCTGCAATAATATAAAGAGCGCATGGTATAAATTAACGATGAAAAAAATAGAGGATTAAAAAACAATTTTAAACGAAAATAATTATACGGATCGTAAAATCAATATTAAAATTAATACCTTTTTTATTCAGATTAATTATTCAGAATAAAAAAGTAATTTTACACTCTTTAATAAATTTCGTTATTAAACTCATTTTATATTACTAATTAAAATAAACCCAAGACCGTAATTAGTAATATATACATATGTATAGATAGAGATTGTGAGGTCGTGAAGAAAGTATCAGAGCAGTATTCTCGACGTCTCGAAAATGAAGGTGTAGACAAACGTCGCGGCAGCATTGACGTAATTTATTATAATGACGCTCGGGTGATAAATCACGTATTAACGCGAATCACGAGGTCTCTTTCGCCGATAGCTCGGATCATAGCGGTATGGCTCGCCATTAGCTCAAAACGGTTACGGCATTAAACGCCCTCGCCAGCACGGGCCAGTGGCCGGTGCATTAACACTATCATTGATATCGGTATCAAAGTAGCAAGGCTGGCCACCTTGCCCTAATAAGCCGAACAGGATATTCAATCCTGCCACGTTGCGCGTGTGCGTGCGCGTGCGTGTGCGTGCGAATGTGTTGTGCATTGTCTGACGTACGCGCGCAGAACAGTTGCACAATCTTCCTATACCCACACAAACAAACGCACTCCCGCCGCTGTATTAACATACAATCACGCCGATTTCGTGCACGTATACGCGATCGGTGAGGTTCGACGCGGTAGCTTTCGCGGCTGAAATTGGACGTTGGAGATAATTTCGCATGTAGATTGAAGTCCCGAAACTTTGTTTGACGAACTGGACCAATCGATAAATTACGCAAGAACGAAAAGGTTGCTAAACTAAAATTAAATATACATTACTTTACATTTTATGCGTATCGCACTTTGCATTTAAAAAAATTTCCGGTTATAATTGTCTTTACTTTTCTCTCGAACAATTTTTAATTTCAAATGAAACGTTTATTCGTTTCAATTTTCATTGAAGAAAGAGGGAGTTCGAGCTTGATTTACTTAGCGCGAAATATGAAGACGTTGTTCCAGCGCTCGGAGAAAAAGTAAGCATAGAGATAAGAGAGTACCGGTGGACGCATCGCTCGTAAATTTTTCCATGTGTGACCTCGCACTAACGGCCGGTACGTGTATTCACGCATGAGAAGATGCAGTGTACGTGCATGCGTGTGCCCGCGTGCATACACGCGGGCGGCAGTCATGGTGGCAGGAGCAACGTTGTAAAACGATTTAAATGCCACACGACCCGGTGGTGTTACACACCTGGATACTACTCGACTTGTCTAATATCTAAGTATGTCTCGTACGCAGCGCGAGGCGACGGTGGTGGATACAGAGAGAGAAAGCGAGAAAGAAGAGAGAGAGAGAGAGAGAGAGAGAGAGAGAGAGAGAGAGAATGCCAGAGAAGCAAGAATGTGCTTGAAAGTTATGCATCAATTTGTGTTATGCAAAGCACTTTGAATATCGGCTTAAAAGATAAAGTACGAATGTGCAGATGAACGTGCGTATCGCGATTACATCCGCGTCACGTTGAAAGCCGCGTAATTAGACGCTCCGCAAAACCCCGATTCGCGTAAATTGGAAATTACAGTTGAAACTGTGACACCGCGCGGTAATTGCGGCGTAACACTTTTGGAGATTTATTTCGCGGCGACGGGAATGTCACTGTCGCGGCCGACGTTGCCCCCCCCCCCCTCGTCCGGAGCGCGTTTCAATTCGACGACGACGATGCGAAATAATTAATCTATGATTGGTATTCACTCTTAACTGTTTTACACATGGATAGTTTCGATTTACTTTATATGCGCGCGAAGATCTTGCCACTGATAGAAATGGGCGGTGGATAATAACGTTCTTGGCAATGACGACGGCATTGGCACGGCGGTGATTATAACGATTATAAAGGAGGTACGGTAACGATTGACGGCTGATCGAAACTAGCGCAGATAGTATCGTATCTAGTCTGTTATTTTGTGCGTATGCTAATTCACAGCTAACCAATTTTCACGTGCATGCAGCCTGAAACGGCGAAAACGTCAGCGATCAATTTAACATTTATGTTAGTAAAACTCTGTAAGAAAAAAAAACAAAGACTTCGACAGCAGCGGAAAAATAATTTTTGCAACTTGCACGATATTAGATTGCTAAAATGATATCCACACGACTGTTGCCATTTGTGAGACCACGCGTGTCTATGTATGTGTCGCATAATTTACGCACTAGCCTCATATTCACGTGGACGGAATTCCTTCTCTCCCCTTTCTCGACGATCGTCTTGCCTACGCTCCGGACACCCGTTACGTGGAATATGTCCGGACGAAAGTACACGGCCGGAGTGTGGGTGTGTGTAAGAGGTCCAGCCTTGCCTCGGACGGAGGCTGGGTGTGGCCGTGACTAAAAGTTCACTAGAGCACTCTTTAACACACTTAACACGCGGTTTCTCCGTCGTGGCGAACGACGAATCGCGCGCGCGCGCGCGCGCCCAGACGCAGGTACACAGCAATTTAACCGTCCGCGCATACCCGTTCGCGTAACGTATACTTTTTTTCGATGTATAACGCATCGGGGATTTCTTTATCTGACCGATCTAATCGCGGGATGTCGAGACCGCGATGATGATCCGGACGAATCGAGATTCACCGTTGCGTAATCCTGAGATTTCTCGCGATACGGTTTTATTCGCGGATTTTCTATTGACAACTTTGAATAATTATGATTATAATTGCCGTAATAAGAGCTCTCGACTCAAAGCTAATATCTACATTGATCTCGCTCTATTTTTTTTCCACTCGGGCAACCTTTCCGCCTATCATGGTCAGCGTCGGTCGTTAAATCAATGTATCCAATATATAAATCATTATAATATAATTACAATCGTTTGCGCACGGAGTGAAGTGCAAATGTGCGTTTCCCGAGATTACAGTGCGGTATATAGAGTAACATCGGCAATAATAATGCATCGGATAATTCTATATAATAACGCATTATGCGCGCGACACACACACACACACACACACACACACAGCGGAGGCATTACGACTAATGCCGCTAATGATAGCGGCCGATTAATTTATGTACGAACAACTCGTTTCGTTACTTTCACGCTGTAAGTGCCGGGGCGGGCGAACGAGCGAGCGAGTGCGCGCGCGAGATATCGATCGTTAGATCGCGGTGATTCATACTCCATTTAAATGCATACCCTATTGCTACCGACGACGATTTTTTTAGCAAACGTGCCACGAAGAATGCGATGCCGCAAATAGTTGCTGCGGGAGGTATCGCGCGGATACCGAGATTTCCGAACGCCCGCGACATTTTCGATTTAATCCGTGCCGACTCGAAACTATCCATTTGCGCGAGGCTTTAGCAAATGTCAAGTGCAAAATATCATTTTCTTGTCGGGATATACGTCTCGATTTTTTTCACATTAAATCACTAGAATGTTTCCTACAAATCTTGCGAAATGGACGAACTTTTTTCTTTCCTTCTCATTAATTATTAATAAATGCGAGGGGAGAAGTGTCGACTTCCGCCGCGACGTTCATTACGCCCAAGTCCATTACAGGAAGTTAAATCGTCGACGATCGGGCCCGGAGGCCCGGCGTCGTTTATCTGTACGCGGGGAATCAACACTTTGTAGAGCGACCGTACTACGCACATTTGCATGCTATCGCGAGTGGATCGCGGCCGAGAGATCGGCCCCCGTGTGACGGTAATGCGCTCGATTTAATTTCCACGACGGCCGGGAGTCGCGAGAGCGCGCTTAACATCCAGAGAGATCGAGGAGCGCGGCGTCCCCGTTTGGCACTGAAAACGACGGTGTCGTTAACTAACGACACGCGGCCACTTAGGTATCCTGCATCAAAGTTACGCACCAAGTGGCACAAAGTCGTCGACGGTCGTAAAGTGTGTCTCGATATTTTACGACGAGCGAACGAGTCGTCGTCGTCGTCGTGTATGAATAAGGTAAACCGCTTTCGAGAAACTGCACAGGAGGGAGGGAAAAAAAATTACAATGTTCAGCGATATGTAACGCACTTATTTAATTTAATTATCTGATCTGTCATGGACGGGGATTAAGCGAATAATGAAATGCGAGAATGATATCTTTCGATGACGTTAACGGCTGCGGGGCTATTAAAAGGCAATCGGCCGCTATTAAGAACACCGTGAGCGTGCGTACTTGGCTCCACGCGCTCGCGATATTCCTCGCATATATTACGTCCCGTCTAACTTTGGTGCTCGATCGTCAAAGTGCGTAACAGTGATAACGAAGTAATAAAGATTTATACACAATTTCGTTATCTCGATTGTAAAACGGCGAGAGATCGGTGTAATAGCAATTCATGGCGTTTCGCACGCTGGTCATCGGTGAGGATGATGATCCATTAAGGTAACATCGACGACCGGCGAACTGACTTAACACACCTGTATGTATTGTGTGTGTGTGTGTATTCGCGCGCACACGGGCTAACTGTATGGTAATCGTGTGGCCGGGGGATGGTATCATACCGTATATTATCTAACTGCAGATTATGGCGAGCGAATCGCAATTATCCGTCTGCACGCGCGCGCACTGGCACATCGCCTTGCCGCTCGTCTGTAATCTAATGCTTTTCAATAAGCACCGATTTTCCCGATCATTAGCGCGCTCGTTTTACGGCCATTTGTCTCTCGTGGCCACCGCCGCGCGCGAGCGCAGACTCTTCGCCCGCGGATCGGCCAAGATATCCTCTTCGCCTTCGACGTTGGCCGGGGAAGAAGGACGATGGGGGGAGAGGTAAAAATCGCGACCACGAGCCGAGTGCGCAACGCGCAATTTGCCTGTCAGCGAAATTACAGGGAGCTGGGAAGTCGTGTCGATGACGCTCGCCGGATATAATGTGTAATAAAGTATTGCGTCATGGTATACTATATATCGCGATAGATATTGTGTGGCAAAAGTATTGACACGCGTGATCGCCGCCGCCGCGCCGCACCGCGCCGCACCGCGCCGCCGCGGTTGCAGCGAGTAACGGGAACGAGAACCTCACCGGCGAACTTCGACTAACGCTCGCTCGTGCTCGCGCCCGCGATCGCGACCGCTATTAATTGCGTAGCGTTATACCGCCGACGTCAGGATTGAAAGGGTCGATTTTATCCGCGGACAGAAGGACAAATGAAAGAGCCGGCCGTACCTTAGTCGGCAGGTACCTTTCAGCGCGGATAGAGAGGAGCGAGGAACGTGTCGCTCGCTCGTTCACGAAGGCGCGTGACATTTTCCTTCGTTCTAAGTCTCGGGACAACGATATCACTTGCTCCAGCTCCAAAGTATCGGCTGCATTTCCCGTTAAGTATCAAGTAGCACACGGTCAAGGCCTGCCGGACCGTGAAAAAGCCGCGTTCGCGGCTTTCAGCGCTAATGCATGTCCCTTTCGGCGGGCAAAGTCGCGGCGCAGCATTTTCAGATGATAATCAGCCGTCTCGCATGCAAATACGGAACACGGTTAATCGCGCAAACAACTATAATTTAACGGCACACGTGGGGAGCGCCGGAGTAGCCGTGATATTAACGGAGGTGCACCTCGCCTCGAAATCTTTATGTGGAAGAAAAAAAAAACACTGGATCCCTGCCGACAAGATTTATGATTTCACCGTCCCTTAATAGTCAAATACGCGACGGAAGTGTATGCAGTGCTAATTCTAATTTAAAATAGCAGAAGGAAATTTATAAGAATAAGTATGATAATGAGGATTTGCAATTTATCTCGAAACTCAACGGCGCCAGGATGTGCATTAAAGTGAGGCTCCTTTTTTTTTTTCAAGATATTGACACTGGGGGATTTATGCAAAAGTAATTCTTTTACGCTTCCTCGAAGATCGATTAACGAAGACAATGCGATTTAGTCATACTGCATCAGCTCACTTTGCCGTGAGCGGATGAGAGGTGAAGAGCTTCGGACTTCACCGCATTGAGAGGGATCCAACGCGTCGTGATTTACGCCATTCTAGGATTGTTTGCTTGTAACGCCTTGAATTATAGATGCCTATCCTTGTGGAAAGCCGTGTACACACGTAGAATCGCCGGAGACGCGCGCATATAAATATCTGCGCAAACGACAACGACTACAACGACGACGACGACGACGACGACGACGAGGCGCGGAAAATGAAGTCGCCACGCGATCGCTGGAGTCGGTCGCGAGATAAATCTCTCGTACGACGCCGCATTAATTCTTTATAAGCGAGAGACGCAGATGCATCTCGTATTTTCATTTAATCGCGGGAGATTCGTTCAATCTCTCAGATTTCCCAATGATAAAACTAATCTCGAGATATTCCTGATATCCATCCGATGATTAACAGCGATACAGAAGCGTTATTCATACCTCGACGATTAATTTACAATTTCATAGATACAAACTGACAATTATTCCTATTGTGTCAATAGCAGAGGCTAACGAGACGCACGGTGCGCAACTGGAATTGCTAATTTTAACCATAAAAGTCAGACTTATTTAATTTTTAATTTTTTTCCGATTGCCAATCATTGGAACATAAAAAAAAGTATTTTGCGTTCAAAGTGAGTTTTCCTATAATCTCATATTTTAAGCTTACTGTTTTACAACAAACATATTCAAAGTGAAAAATATTTTTTTTCTCTACTCCTATCCTACTTTTCTCTAGATTTCAAAGGATTCCACGTATATCAAAATTATTTTCTTTGAGTAAAGATTGGCAAAACAACAGAGAATGTGTTTTACCGAGATCAATTCAGTTGTTGTTATTTTAGGTCTTTTGCTTATAAGTTACTTATCATCTATAATCATAACGCTTACAATTACGAGAATAAAATGCATGTAAATAACATATGGTGGATAAGAGAAATTTAAAAGGTTCACGCGTTGACTGGTTCAACTCAAGTTCGAATTCGAGCACAATGTAGCCGAGGCCACGGCAGTGGCCGCGAGCAGTTAGGCAAAGTCATAAATCGAGGATCGAGGGCCCAATTGTGGCCACGGACGCGCACGCATACGATCGCTCGTACAGATGCGTACAAGGGGTGGCCCGTCTGCCTCGGGTGCTCGGACGACATAATTCACCCCTCTGGAATTCTATTTCGAAATTGGTACCGGCGCGGGAGTGCCTCGAATTTCTGCAGTTCTCTCGATCTTCCCTTTTCGCGACGTTTACCTCCACCGTGCGGCCGCTCGTGATAGTTTTATCCCTCGCGGCGACTCGGTCGCAATTACATTAAATCATTTTTGCACGGCCATGTGTCGTTTTCATTGACTATGCGCTTTATCGCGCAGCGCGCGCGAGACTCGGCGTGTTTTCTTAATAAAGCGTAAGAGAGAGAAGGAGAACCGAGGATACAGGCGGTTACAAATAAAGAGCGCAGCAGCAACGGCAGCCACGGCAGAGGCAGCTTTCGGTAGCGAAGGAGACAATTTTTATTTATGTTCCATTGAAACAAGGAGCGCGGAGTAGCTGCGCCCTTTTTTTCTCCTGCACGCCTTCTTCTGGAGCGCGCCCCGGGGGCTCACCTCGTAATTCACTGCCCACGCGGTCGTTGCCGTTGCCGGAGAGACGTGCGAGCGGAGGAGACCAAATCAGGAACGGAATAAACGCTTCCGAAGAAACCGGCCGCGCGTTGTCCCGACCGACGCGAGACTAATTGCATTATCATCTGTAAACAATCCGCGATTTTTATTGATGCTCGCCGTTAATCGCGATCTCTCGGCGCTTATCCCCGCAATTATATTATATCCGCGTAATGGATGTAGAAATGTCAGAGAAAAAAAAACCCAATGTGAATCATCGAATTCTTAGTTTTGTAGCTATAATTGTAATCGCGCCACATAATTATAAACGCGATAAATTGCTGCGAGGAAGCGTGTAAACTACATCGAGAGAAAAATGTAGCTTCTTTTTTTGCTCAACCATAATTTTACAATATTTTAATTCTAACAATAAATATGATTAACTTAGCTATATGCATCATTATGTTAACCATAATTATCGTTAGAAATATTGTAAAATTGTGGTTGAGGCCAAAAGTAACTATATTTTTCTCTCAGTGTACGAAAAACGATATCGTGAATTGCCATGCGGTTCGATTTTATTCGAGTATAAATTGCAATTTTCTTAACTGCTTATTTAAATAATCGAAGGATGTATAATTTTTGTGGTGGCTCTTCCTCGAGTTGCACGTACGTTCGGCGCTCGTGATGCCCGCCACGCAATGTGGAGCATCAAAAGCGTGAAAAATAAAGGATAATTACGCGGTCCTTCGCACCACGTGAGCAGGTTGATCGCCGGTACCGATACGTTCGAATGCATTCTCGTGTCACTGCGCATTGTAACGATTCGCTCGATCGTACGAGGCGCTTCCTGCTACCGCAATAACTAACGAGCGTCCAACGAGCTTTATGTTTGTTTAGAGGGCCGAACGGGCTTCAACGCGAAGTCTTGTCATCTCGTGAAAATTGACAATGCGGCACGTCGAGCGACGCGAGAAACGTAGTTACGTGTGTGTACGCGTATTACCGTAAAATAACGCGTCTCGCGTCGATCGAGTCGGTCATCGCCTCGCCGAATCTACACTTTTCCGGATAATGAGCCGCAATTTTTTATAACGTCCACCACGATGAAGGCTATGACGAACGGCTTAATTTCGCAGGGCAAACAAATTGAAATCTGCCTACGGCGGCACTCTCTCTAATATGTATTTGAATGCATAATTAACGCGGCCACGTGTTATTAGCCCATTGTCTGCCGGCGTGAGGCAGCGCGCGGACGTAAGACGCTCGTGGTGCATAACCGGGCAATTTACACGTCTTTTGATCCGTGAGACTTGTTTTCAACTATCGTCCCGTAAATCATCTCGCGCTCCATAAACTTGGCCGTCGTTGTATCTTCCCTCCCCGCCTTCTCCACCTTAGTTCCCTCCCCCCCTTTCCCCTCGCACCGCCCGGGCTCTCATCTTTCGTCCTCGTCGGGCACCGCGCGCGATCCTCCTTTCCTCTCCGGTCAAATAACACCCTACGATTTACGGTGTAATTTACAGTCGGCCGTACGTATGTATACTGCGATCTCACCGTGTAAATACGCCACTTTATTTCGTATGCGAATGCATTCTCTCCACCCTCTCACTCTTTCCTCTTGTTCCTTTTTCCCCACCTCTTATTTTCTTTGCCTTCTTGCTCGTCTTTCTCTCCTACCAGCTGCGTTCCGCTTCGAGCGGCACGCGGAAAAGTTTTGATAGAATCCCGGTTCTGCTCGGAAAATTCCAACAATAACATCGAAATGGACTTGATATAGTAAATATATACCAAATTAGATTCTATAAATAAAGTAATTCTATTCGTTATGACCTTTGGCTAATTACGGGAAATATCCGCAATTCCCAAGGTTGAAAAGTGCCAGAAAGCTTCCCCGATTTAGAGTAACTGATTTATTTCTCATTGTGCGTTAATTCTAGTGCAAATTAAAAAAAAAAACCTTGATAACATTTGTTTAAAAAGAAGCCATCGTCTTGCGGTTAACGTACACTTGGATGACTCTAAACCAGACCTTCACATGCTGTCAGCTAATTACACGCTACTTTATTTTGTCGTTCTTGTACGAACCGTTATACCGCGCCTTGACTCTCTCTCAAGATCGGTACGTTCCCCTTTCGTTCTGCCGTAATTCGTGAAAAAATCGGCCGGCCGGCGGTCGTGACGCGGACTGACGCTTTCTTAATTAAATGATTCATTATCGCATTCGTTGCGGGCTATACGCATAATTAGATCGCATACATACGAAACGTGAAAACGAAAGGGATGGAGATTTGTTTTTACGTTCGCGTGTCGTCGATAATCTCTCCGAGGCCAGGCCTGAGTAATAAATTAATGCAATTAGGTAACGTAGTGGTTCAATTTGAGGAGAAGTTAAGTAGCGCCGGGAGAGATAGTGCCAGTTACAACGCCGGGCACTGGATGCATTCCGGATCACCGCAATTACACGGTGCGCAGGACGTGCGCACGCGTCGTGCACCGTGAGCCGGAAACCGGCTCGATAGCTGCCGGGTATCTATTTAATGATATCGCCCGGGCATATATAGACTTATTTGCAAAAATTCTTATTACCGCTCTCGATGCGAACGAATGGCGACGGATGGCCGGGCAACGATCCTTGCGCCTTGCGAAGGCGATGCGCGATCGCTCATTTTCGCAAGATGATGATTACATTCTCATGCTCGCGGCGCAGCGACCGTTAAATCGCGCCGGGGCGATTTCGTACGTTTCGAGCCTTCCCGCTTTTCAATCCCCATTTTAATTTCTATAATCGCCAAGTGAAAGGGCGATGTCTGGCCTGATAATGACGTGGCAGCGACATGTGGCGGCTGGGGATTTTTTCCGCAGAAGAATTTCGAGCGTTGCGCGGGCCTTGAAGAGAGAGAGAGAGAGAAACCGATGGTTCCGAACGGCTAGAATGAAAACACTTTCGCGCCAATTTACCAAGGCACGTATCTCTCTGACATATTATCAATCAACTCTCCCAGCCGGTCCATTGTCTCTGTTGTTGCGCTCTCAGCCGACCGAAGCCTGTCGTCATCGACGAGCGGGTTCTCACGGGGGTGGTTCGTTTAAGCAGACGGAGCGCGGAGCGAAGGAGAGGCGAAAAGGCGGGAGAGACGGAAAGAGAGGCGAGGGAAAAAAAAAAGAGGGAAAAGAACGATGCAAAAGAGAAAGACACGCGCTACGAAGGTGGTTTCGGTGCCTGTCGTCCCACGAGGCGATCCACCGTTCGGCTTTTCTCCCCGCCTTATAAACCGGCGACCCGCTACACGCCATCGACTCCGTGCCGGCTCGTTTTGCTCGATTTCGATTGTGCCGGGGCAGAAGAAGCTGCTGAACACGGTGGAACATTGCTCGCAATTTAAATAAATTCACCGCGAGCGCGCGGAGGCTCTCTCCTCTTCCCCGGCCTCGTGTTCGGCCTGAACTGCCAGCGCGAGCACGCACGGGAAAGATCGTTAAAGCTCCTGCACACTGCATTTCGTTGAAACGGCACATTGTGCAACAAGTATTACATAACGCGAGTCACGTGCAAATCCTGCCGTAGCCAAATACAATTTGTAGTTACTTATTAAGTGGAAATATTACGAGTTATAATTCTCGATCGGGCAGAAACATCGTGATTAATTCGTCTAGTCTAATCGCAGCTTAATTAAATGACGTGTTTCAGTTAAATGACAAATGCGACTGGGTTATAAATCATGACTTGGGAAGTGATACTCTCTTAATGATACCATCGCAATTTTACATATATACATATATAGGAATTTATCAAGCTGCTTCATTTAGATTTCAAGTTTCGCAATTAAATCGCTACGTACATCAAGCAGTGTGCAAAGGCCTTTATTCGCGAGCATGTAAGAATATATTTCAGCATGTGGGTGTACGGGACATACCGCGAGATCACTTGCGCTCGAGTTCGTATCCTGGAAGTCATCCTGCAGCCTTCGTTGCCATTTCCATGATCCGACATCCCGGTTCGATGTTGTCTTGTCGCGATTATTCTTTGAATAATTGTTTTATCGTTCAATTTTAACGGGACTAAATATATCAGATTTTTATACAACGATGTCCTGAAGCGTTGGTTCATTACAAATTACACAAATCTTTTACTTTTTCCGGACAATATCAAGCAATGTTAAGTTAAAATTAATTCAAATATATTTAAACATTTATGTAAAATATATTACAAGTTTGAAAAGATATGTGTAATTAAGTTGAACAATTTATTAAAAGCAATAAATTACCAGGAAGGAAATTGCAATCATGCAAATAGAAAATATAAATTAGTAACATGTCTTTTCCCGATTTCTTTTGACTCCGCTGCAATCTATTGCATTAATTTTGCAATCTGTAGTTATTGACTTTAATTAAAACTCCTTTTTAACATTACCATCTTAATGCGTTGATAGAGGAAGAGAATTGGAAAAAAGGAAGACGTTAGAATGCAAGGATAAAGAGATCCAGCGACTACCTAGTCACTCTCGGGAAAAAAAAACGAAGAAATAAAATTTATATCGCGTCCGAGCTAAGCGACATAAGCGATGCTGCCGCGAGTTTATCTTCATCAAGCGTACTTCTTAGCAGAGATTAACGCGATTTGCCTATCACGGTTGCCATATGCGCGGTTTATCGCGTTAACGATATAATTATTATATCGATTGCGCGTTCGATTCCGGAATGATAATCCGGACGAGCGGATAAATTGTCCCGGATGACGCAAACGATGCGATGTTATAAAATCTATCTGTGTCATGCAGCGGCCATTATATTTGCGAACAATTTGAGCCGCCGTTCTTTGGGCTCGTCGGCCGGCCAGCGGCGCTATTAGAAAGGCAGAGTCAATCGGCGGAATGGCGTGGTCGGCTACGTCATGGCGTGTGCACGGTGAAAATCGTTTGCCTCGTCGATCTCCGCGGCGCGTTCTCTATGTGGATGGAAGATGAGTGAAAGGTTGGTTACCCGACCAAGGTCTGTTCAATGTCTCGTTTCAGCTTCTCCGGAATAGCAACGAGCGAGCGAGCGAGCGCGTAGATATTTCTGCGCTCTTAAATAAAGCGACGACGGGACGCCCGCCCGCGCTTTGTCGTGATAATCGTAACGATAGTATCGCCCTGATGCGATAATATCCGCGATAGAAATCTGAAACTCGCTCGGTCCGGTGATTTACAATGTATCTCTCTGCGACGATCGAGGCTCTCATAACTTGCGGCCCGGCCTAATGAAAAGCTCGCGATTCAGGGGGAACGTAAGTGATCCAAAGGCGCTGGTCGTAATGAGATTAATGACAGAAATCGTCTCGCCGCGTTGCGTCACGCGCGCTGCCGTGATATTTATTAAATTAATATTAATACTCGCACGCGAGATGCACGTTATATGTCAAATATAATTTTTATCGATGGCGACATTGGCGGACCGTTTATCTTAATAGCTCGGGGCAGCGTAATTATCCGCTGAGACAACTCTACATTAACTGCATAACAGCAAACCAATTACAATGTATTTTCCTCGATGAACACCGGCGATGCCCGTCGTGCCCGCCGTGCCCGTCGCGATATGCAATATCGCGGCATGTCGTAAAATCGAAATCTATGACGTCGGCCTATACAAGCGGGGATTTCGCGGCGCCTAGGATGTCTCTGTCGTCTCGGCGCGGATGATGCGGAACGCAGGGTATCGTCTTTCGCGAGAGGAGATGATTTCGTACGTGTCGCCCTGTGTCGCGACACGGTGACCCGAGGACCGTTCCCCGAGACACGGTCCCGAGTGACACGGACGTGCATTATTTATGCCAGGGTGCTTATTAACCGGGACGCCGACCACGTACGTGTACGTATATACACGGTTGCACGCGTGTACACCTAACACAGGCTGTTTATCATATAGATTGGCTACCATACTTCGTAGTAGCAGCGCGGCGGTAATGGCTAGGCTCACTCGTTCTCTCGTGCCTTCCCCCCTCTTCCCGTCCTTCTCTCGTCTCCTTCTGCTTGCACGCTGTGTATCGATACCGCGAGATCGAGCCGCGCGATGCACTTCGTAGAACGCGTGCAGCCTCCCAATCCACTGGCGTGGGACACGCCGAACACGCGTGACCTCATTCCCCGTGACGTCGATTCGTTAATTATGGATATTTCAGTGAATTTATTAGAATTAACGAAGTCGCACATTCGACTGTGAAATCTGTTTCAATACTCTAATGGTAATAACAACAACAATAATAATAATATTATAATAATAAAATAATGGTTACCTCAAACAAATGTAATTACAGTCCTGTGAATGGCAGGACCTATCGTTTCCTTTGAAGAACGCTTATATCAAGATAAAAAGGAAGCCTTTTTACGCCTTCATCGCGCATATATTAAACGCTTATGAAATCATAAAATACAGGATTATATGCAATAAATGCAATTCTATTATTCGACTGACAATCTGGCGATTAATTAGGTAATTACGCGAGTAGTACCTTGCCGCTCGCGCGCGATAAAGTGGAATTAGATGGACTTAATGTATGCATACGACATGCATGGAGCGTACGACCTTACTTTCCACGATTCTCGGAACGTTGTAATATACGTTGCACGGCGGTGAGTATCCTTGAGACTTCGATAAACGGATGATTTCGCGCGGAATATGTAATTGCGGGTGGAGAGTCGGAGGAAAAATTGGAAACGCGCGGAGAGGTGCGAGAAGGTGCGCAATCGCATTTAACGCGTTAATGCGTTAATGCGAGAGTGCGTATGAGCGACCTTACTTTCCACATTTCTCATTGGCGCCGTATTCCTCGAGTCTCTAACAAAGCACAAAAGAGTACCAGCGACTCTTGCCAGCGATCATATAAAGACAGTCTTTTCGAAACTGTGCGATACAGTTTGTGTGAACAGTGTTTTTTCGAAAATGCGCTTCTATGCCGGCGAGAGATCGACGCTGTAACTTCGCACGCGAATTATCCGTTGGACTTGGGAGGCCCAAGGACTCATCTGAATAGTAGAAGATTGAGAATGTTGTCGGCGAAGCTAATGGGCTTCGTTGTAGTCGTGAAAATATATCGATCCCCTGAAACTAGAACAACCACATCCTATTAGCCGGAGCTATTGTATGCCGACTTATAGTAATAATAGTTTTATCATAAATGTGACTTGTGTAATCCGTAACATAATGTTCTCCATGCTTCATTTATCATCGTTAAGTAATTTCTGTGAACGACCGGTGGAACGACTCGAGGTACCACTATCCGCGATGCACTTTTTGCACAGACCCGAGCATTGTTCGTACCCCACCCTAGACCGCGACGTCGGGATAGAGAGAAAGAGAGAGCGAGATAGAGAGAGAGAGAGAGAGAGAGAGAGAGAGAAAAGGAGAAAAAACGGAGGAAGAACAGGGGTAAAGATAGATAAAGGGAAAGGGTAGGTGATGCTGGAGGAGAAGGCGGACGAGGTGGAGGGGAAGGGGGAGAAGGGCTGTGTGTGCACGCTGCCGTGCACCAAGAGCAGCCGGAACGCGAGCTAGTGTTAGGAATGTGGTACCACTACTTGTCACAGTCACAAGCGCGCACGCCGCGCGCAGTACCGTCGGTGCATTATATTATGCGCCTGCCGCGCGCGCCCGTTCGCATACACAGGCGCGCAGGCTGCCGCGAACGCGCGAGCGAGTAGCGAGTATACACTGCGCGACGTGCCACGTATTTATTCGTATTACACGCGCCGCCTCGGGGTGCGCGCTTCCCCGAGAGAGCTTGAGATATCGCTGGTCGCCACCGAGACGGAGCTCTCTCTCTCTCTTTCTCTCAGCATCCGCATCCACTCCGACTCCACGTGCTCGAGAAACGCTCTCGAGAGCCCGGGAGAGAAAGAGACCACGCCGCGATTCCGCAATCTTGCTAGCCCTCTCGAGCCGGTTCCACGTGGTCAACAAAATCGGTCGCGGTCGCGCGCGAACGCGCATAACAGAGAGCCTGGTATCTTTGCATCCGGACGCGAAACCGTTCACGCGCGAAGATCGCAAACGCGGAATCCGGGGCGCAGCTGCTTTCGAGTAATAACACGAGGAAAAGCAAGTGCCCGCTCTTGACGTCAAGGAGCCGCCCTTCGCGGAGCAATTCGAGGAAGAAGAAATTAGTTTGTTGTCTTCTCTGATCTCTCTTTCTCTCTCTCTCTCTCTCTCTCTCTCTCTCTCTCTCTGTATTCGCGTCACTCTCATTTCCTATTATTTATTCCGCCCTATCATTGGTAACCGCTGTTGCTGCTGCCGTTACTACGCCGTACGAGCAATTTGTATCCCGAGAACAATGTTTGTAGCCGAGCGTGTATCGGCGCGCACGGCCCGCCCGCTCCCTACCGCTTCTAGTCACGATTTAGTCAAGGATACACGGAGATCGTTATCGAGGCTACGCTCGTAAAACGATAGTCTCTGGCGCGCAATGCGGACCTGCCGCGCACGGAAAAGTGTCAGCCGATTTCGCCGCGCTGATCCCTGAATGTAGATCTCTGACGTTCCCTTTCGAAACACACCGGGCTCCTTGACTCCAACGATCTCAAAATGCCAAAACGTCTCGGAGAAATCTATTCCGTGATTACGCTGGGAGCGACTTCGGTTGCCGCTGAAGCTTCAGGTGCCGCAATTCTAAGGCTAAATCGTTTAAGTATCTGGGCTTCCAGAAGCGACGACGGAGATCGCATAACTTCTAATCGGAGCGCGAGAGGACTGTAGTGATTCGCGCGCGCTCGATGAAACCGGTATGCTAACCGAGACGATTTTTCAAAGTTAATTGTCAGCGCGTTATCGATCGGTCATGACACGCGACATTGAGAGAGCAGTAATTATTGTCGAAACGCCGAACAAACACAGACGCGCATAGAGCATCGATCTTGTCGTTCCAAATAAAAATCAGCTTCTCGGAAGCTGGTCGTAGCAACCGAAGACACCGTCGAAATGTCATTAATCATCCAATGGCTAATTTGATTGTTATTCATTTCGTAGATAGCTCGGGGGAAACGACCATGTTAATGTCAAGACCTTTGATTGCGGGGATATATTTATATTATACATCTAATCATATTGATGTAACAATTTAAAAAGACTAATCATCGCCTCGTGCAAACAGTTGGATTTCTTGCAATTAATTAATTCGCTGGAAATTAATATTCGCGCAAACTTTGTGCCGGGCTCTGTCTCAACGTTGAAACGAGTTATCCCGTTCGATTGAAATATCGGTCGGAATTCTTTCGGCGGAACGTTCGGGCAGCTTCATCTAGAGAGAAGTGCAAGCATTGCGTATAGTATTATTAGGATTATCGAGAGTTTGATCATTAATCAGTATATCGAGCTAATTAATAATGTGTAATGGTCTGGTCGGCAGACAGATCCCGCGATCTCACGCGATCATGTTAGTATTGATATCGGTAGCTATATTCTCCCGACAACCTCCTTTTTCATCTCGTTTTCATCTTCTTACAGGATTAACGCATTAAGGATTATCGTGATAAGCGACGTAACAACATTTCTGTCGTTTCTTCTCTCATTTCTTCTCGTCGCATTTTTGTTTTTTCATCAGAAATATTATCCAGACAACACGCCGTCTAAAAAAGACGTCTCGAAGGCGTCTTGTTTAAGATGTCTTTAAGACTTTATCAGAAGATGTCTTACAATCATCTTTAACACTTTTTGAAAAGATGTTTGAATATTATTTTGCATAACGTTTCTAGACAGTACACGCATTGTAAACACGTTTTAAAGATGTAAAGATATATTTTCAAAAGTTTCTAAAAAATTTGAAAAATCTGTCTTGTAAAATTGTCTTGAAGCGAGCAATTTATGATATTGAATGAAATACTATATTTACTAATTAGAATTACACAGGATGGCCAATTTGAATGTAAAATAGCTTATAATTATGTTTATTATCAATTAATCTTTAAAAAATTACAAATGATTGATGATATATGTATATATAATATATAAATCTTTTGACTACTAACAATAATAATATAACTTTCAACTATTCTATAATAAACTCATGTGCTTACATCTTAATGATGAGAAATGCATATTTATCTCAGAACTTAAAGTTAGACGTGTGATTGAGCTTAACCGTCGAATTGGCCGACGGATCGAACGTCGAAGCCGATAATCCAGTTTTCAATTTCGAGAATGCGTTCCTCGAGTCTTGCTCATTCGCTCGCTCGAAGAAGGCACGAAGGCAAATAAAAGTATGATTCGTCGGGAGACAGAGAAAGAGAAAGCACTCTTTCTTTCTCTCCTTCATCCTCTCCTCCTTCTCGAGACGTTGAGACGAGTCGATGTACGCCGCGTTGGGGTGGCAACGAGGGGGTGAAACAAAACGAATGAGGGAAACGCGAGGTCGAGAGAAGGAAGAAGAGGAAAAAAAAATAGAAGAGGAGCGAGGGAAAAGAAAGACTGACGACTGTGGATCCCGAAGCCGGTGGGAAAGAGGAACGGGGGAGCGGCGGAGTAGCGGCAAGAGTAGCGGCCACAGGAAAAAGAAAGCAAGAGAAGGGCGAATAAAATAGGAATAAAGGGACGGGAGAAACGTAGATCGCCGCGAACTTCAGAAATGTCATATCCGTCAGTGTCCGGAGCTCTGCCTTCTGGAGGCAACCGGTTCCAAACGCACCCGGCAGCGGATGATAAAGTATTGTCCGCGCTCTCGCGCGCGAGTCCCCGATACGCGCGGGGGCAATTACCCGGGAGCTCGTCCTTCGCAGGGTATACGCGCGAGTTAAATAAATTCGCCGTGGACATAGGCGCACCGCACAACTCGCACCGCGAGCACACCGATTCGAGATCGACGTCGACGTTACCGCCGGCGAGGATCGCGCGCGCGCGCGAAAGAGAGACTCCTCGTCGTGCGGATGGCAGGGACAGGACTTACCGTGGAGAACGAATACTTTCAGGGATCTAATCGCCCAGCAATGCGTACACGACCGTGCCGCCTGACCAGTCAGTCGCTCTCGCACGAAGGAACATTCGGACGCTCGTCGGCATCGAGCGGCCGAGTCAGCGATATTTCGAGCTCGTGCACCAGCAGAAATAATTCCGTGTCGTAACGAGCGACGGATTTCCAACTTGAAAATAAATTTAATCGTGCCTCAACTTGAGCCGTAAAGCTATTTAGAAGACGAACGAGCTGTTTAAATATCGAAAGAGTTCTAGTCTAAATAAATGCGATGTCGCCTTTGACGATTTCACTCGGGAGAAAGGGAGAGTTCACGAAGGCCGTGTACACGCCATCCTATTCTGTGTGCCACCGCCGTCGAATTATTCTCCATTTGCTAATGATCCCCCGGACAGTCGGACACCCGCTCGTCTGGAAACTCGTCCCGCGTTCTCGTTTAATAACCATTAGCCGCGCGACATGATGGCCGGTAGGTGCTGGTCGGCGATTTTCGGATTGTCCCAACCCCCCTCCCCCCTCCCCCTCCTCGGCCGAAGGGGCGAGGGTGTCAAAGATCTAGAGCAGATAGCGGCGCGGCTATATTGATGAGGTGGCTCTCCGCGTATTGATTCCAGGGCGGAAGGTTTTCCCCGCAACGAGCGCACCCCGCGGGCCCCCTTTGCTACGCGCAAGGGTTGATAAGATCCGCCAGATAAGGCATGATTACACACCGCACCGTACCTACCTTCTCGCTCGTCCCACCCCGAACCTCCTCCCCGTACCTTCCGACCCTTGCGCTTCATTCTCGAGGTAAACAAGGGTCCTTTCTCGCGATGGACGTCGAGACAAAAATGGATCGAAGAACGATAGATTTTACCGAGGCAGCGTAAATTCATCGTAGCTACGTCAGAAATGGGTGAGCGATTAAAAAATACAAAAATATATTTAAAAAATATGTTAAACTCATATTAATATAATAATATTTTCGGAAAATAACGAAGCAGTTTTATGACGTAATTGCGCGTTTAGCAGCTGCTTCGCTCTAAATCTTTGAAATTTTTTTACGACATTCGCTACAACAACCAAGCACGCATCGACCACCCCGGAAGCTGCAAACCCTCGATCACGCACTGATCCGCGAATTTGTCCCCGAATATCGATAGAACGCGAGACTGCGCTCGAAAGAGGGGGCCTGAAAAGCGTTGCGACAGAAAAAAATCGGAGACACTCGTTTGGTACTGTCTCAGAGTTCATTGTGTGTGACGCAACGTACGGGGAGGGCGGGTCGAAGGAGGGCAGTTTTATGTTCTGCACAGGGGACACGCGTGCTATCCCTCTCGCTCAAAGAAATTTCAATAAGCTCGCTATTATGCGAGTCGGCGGGCGGGAGGTTCCCCTGTATTTTGTGCTTTCGCCGACAATGACGCAGGTATAGTTTCGCCCGACGGTGCCCTGCCTTTCCGAGTGCCAGGGTGCAGTGTCATCTTGGGGGGGGTTAAGTGGTTTGTGAGTAGGGGTGAACAGGGGCGAAAGTGGAGGGTCAAAGGTGGGCGCCTTTCGTAAAAGAAACATCTTATGCGCGCCGTCACCGCCATTATCTTGGCATAGTGATCTCGATTTTCTAAAGTATTCATCTTATCAGTTGCATGCGCCAAGTTTTAAACAATGTCATGTAAATGAAATATATCATCAAATATCATATTTATACGTAAATACAAAATATTCAAGATTAAAGATGATAAGCTTAAATGCGTGATAAGATTTTAATAATTGCTATTATATAATTCTTAATGCAAATACAAATTTTTTTTGTATTTTTCAATAATTAATGGTTTAAAATATCTAGTCACGGAAATTCTTGAGAAACATTGTATATTATTGAATATCTAAGAACAATTCAAAGCCAATAATCTTGAAAGAGCTAAATAATATCGTCCGTTAATTTGTCTCGGTCAATGTCCATTGCGCGATGCACCTAAAATTTATCTGCGGCGCACAGTTTTCGGTAACAGTATCATCCATTAACGGTTAAGTGGTTCAACAGGAAGAACCAGAAAAAGAGGGACGAGGGTAGAAGTGAAAGGTGGATACGTGCACCGGGGAACGATCGGTGAAGAGGGCATTTTATAATACGGATCCGGCGGCGGGATACCTGCTCCCGTTCCCTCTCTCCCGCGTTCGAGAGTGCATTCGCGCGCCGCACCGCTCCGCACCGCGCCGGTACGTGATGCGGGGAAATAAGCCGCGGTTAGTCCCCGAGGGATAAAACGGATTCCGCTCCTTTTCGTTAAGTGTTTGCCACTCGTATGCCGTCGACGAGGGTATACAGGTGTACGCGGCTCCGAGTTTTCGAGTTTCCCATTCTTCAAGAATGAGAGGCGCTTTCCCGAGATAAGCTTCTCGCTCTCCTCGCTATCGGTTCTCCTCTCTTTCTTTCGAGACGCGTCGATCAGACCGGCAGGCAGGCAGGCAGCCAGTCAACCAGCCGGGAGGGATTTTGAGGGGTTGATGTGTCACGCTAACCCGCGTCAAGCTTGTGGCTTTTTGATTCCGCGCATAAGCCGACGGATCAAATGCGCTTCTGGCGTGGGAGTAGACGGACTCGAACATACTAAAAGAATATTTCATGCCGTCGCGCGTCTTATAATCCTTTCTCGTATAGTGCGAGTCTGATCGCGATTTTCATGCACCGTGTGTTTCTTGTTCACAATTTGTTCGAGAAGCAGTCTAAAAGAATAATATTCATGTGTATGTGTGCGTAATGTAAGATAAGAATGTCTCCTTCTCGGTGTGTACTTATAAAAACTGACATGTGTAACAATTTTATCTCTTCTCTTTTAATAATTAGTAAGATGAAGATTAATCCAATTAACGAATCTGCTATTTTAATTATGCAGGATTTAATTTAATCATGGTAATGTTTCCTCGCCATTTTTCTAATAGTGTCCTATGCAATATTTGCATATGCCACAGTATGAAAATTGAACTAAAAACTCTTGCTTATCAGCTTTGTAATAATTACTTTATATAAACAGATCTAACCCGAGCAAAAAGATAGGAGATCTTCATGTTCGCTAACATTTTAACACTTATATTAAAAACCCACATTACACAGTAGTTCTCATTTACAATATTTATCTTACAACTGGCTGCAGCTGAAGAAAAAAATTTAATAACGCAAACGCATAAAAATGTACATAGCAATGCTAATGCGTTGCGATCAAAGCTATAAAAAAGTATCTTAACTGCTTGGGTTAAATCTAGCCGAGATGATCGCGCGACGATCGTCCGAAACGCCAGCGTGACGGGTGTGATATCTGTGTCTTCTCTTTTCCAAAACTGTCGCTGCAGAGTGCGGCGAGACGGGCGGGCACCAGCTGCGCCAACTGCAAGACGGCGACCACGACCCTCTGGCGGAGGAACCAGGCCGGTGAGCCGGTCTGCAACGCTTGCGGGCTCTACTACAAGTTGCACAACGTGAGTAATACTTATTAATTTATTATTCCTCGTTCGCGCCAGACGGCGACGCGAATCGGTATGACGGTTCCGAAATGCAGCTACCTTTTTCGTGATAGAGGCTTAATTATTCTTGATACACTGGTACGTTGTTGAATGAAACTTATTGTCAATCCTGCCCCGACTTTGCGCTTCATGTGTTAACAACACATTAATTAGTCGTTTAATTGAGGCGGAGAAAGTTGCTCTTTAGCGCGCCGCTGGCAGTTTGGACTTTCAATTAATTTCCAGTACCTTTTGCGAACATTGTAGTCAATCGCTCGTTAAACGATATCGTTTTAACATGTTACGTAACGTAATCGGGTAGATAACTTGGAATGATTTTCCATTCGATATGCTCTATTAATAGGATTGAGAGATCAATGCGTTTTATTTGCATACGCGCCACATCCAGTTTATCGGCAATCTTAGGGCTCCGAGATATCGCACGGATACTCTGGTATAAAAATCCAGCGTAGAAGAAATCTTTATATTCGCTTCGCGCTACAATATTATTCCCGTCGGAAGCAACCGCGCGGGTGGCCGTTTGCAAACACACAAACCCACGCACACGAGCAGTTCCCTCGAGAGACAATGAAAGCACCGTCGCGCGGAGGGGGACCGCCGGTGTTGTACCAACAATTAGGATGCTTTCTGGTTTGCCGGACGTGGTCCTTACACACGTACATAGGCCGCCTGGAAGGGGGTGGAGCGTGCTCAACGGCGTGTGACACCGGAAGCGCCGGAAGCGAAGCGCCGCGGCACGAGGGGGGCCCACGATAAACGTGATCGAGACGGAAGGGGGAGGCCCGGAGTAAGAGCCGGAGTGTCGCCGTTTTTCCTTTTCTTTTTTTTTCCCCCCCTATCCTCCCGTCGAAGGCGATATTTCACCTCGCGACGCACGACGCGACGACTGGACTGTCGCTCGCCGCTGTTGCCGGTGGACTTCCGCGAGACGGAAATCTCGAGGATGACCGAGAGCGTGTGGGCGACGGCCTTAATAAGCGAGACACGCGTCGCGACGGTCTCTAGCCGAGGAATTTCGCGAAGTTAACGAGTTCACGAGATAAAACGCCATTCCTCGCGTGCCGTTGTTTTTTCGGGTAAATGCACCGTCTGATTTCTAAACCGACGAGGCATTTGCAAAGAAAACGATACATGCATTTTCTGCGTTTCCTAAGTTTATTGCCGACAGTTTGCCGCGATAAAAAAAGTTTTCGTTTTAGACGCTACGTTCGTTCCTCCGTTTTCGTGTTTCGCGATACTTTACACCCTTACGCAACCAGAAATCCCTCAAGTAGTTATAAAAGTAGATGTTTTGCTCCTTATTTATGCTATAAGGATAGCATTTATTAGAAGAAGTCCTTTATAAATCAATTGATAGAGAAACAGAGATACATGGTTATTAATGTAATAATTCATGGTCGTCTTCCGATCTCCCAAGGAGTTCTCGGCAGCGGCGGCATTATCGCGACGAGATTATGCGCGCGATAACGGGCGGATGGGGAGTAGCTGGGGAAAAAAAGCTGCGTAAATTCGGACGGGCGATTTGCTCGGCGATGGACCCGCACAGTGCAGCGCCTTGTTTCCGCGCCGCGGCGCGCGGGGACTGGCAAGACAGAAAGCCCCACTGTGACGGGGGCAAACGTGACGAATGTCCGTGGCGGTGAGGCCCGCTCGCGCAGAGAAATCGCGAGCCAATTAGCGCGCTCTGCAAATGAATCCTCTTTCACCCGGACCCCCCCTTCGCCCCCCCTTCCTCCCTTCCTCCCCCCGGGACGGCGCGGCGCACGCTCTCCGGGGTCCTCTTTCCCTCGGCCTTATCGCGATTAGCTTAGGAGAGATTGCGCCGACTGAAAATCAAGATACGTAGCAGCCAGACACTCCGCCACGGATCCTCCGCCCCTGACACACGGCGAGAGGAGTTAGGGGGATAGGACGGGGGAGAGCCCCGTTTCTTGCGCCTTCTTCTCGAGGACGACCGCGGATTTCTATACTTGTCGTGACATCCGTCGCCCGATACGCAAGAAAGTGAAAACTGCCGAGCCACCCGAATCTCAGAAATAGAAACGCATTCGTTGCAGCGGTTAGTGATTACAGCCACTGATTGCGAGTATTTAATGCAGATACGCCTTGAAAATTGAGAACTTGAACGAAAATGCTAAATGAAGCATGTGAAAGTGCGATGAATTAGTTATAACATAATTGATATGCGCATGTATTTTCCATTCGTATATATGAGCTGCTTTGTAAGCACATCAATTATTTGCGTTGCGCACACAAGTTTCTACCTTTCGTTTTCATTCGTATCGCTAATGATATATAATGATATATAAATACAAATTTCTATGCGGTATCCGCATTTACGTAATATTTTCGTGCAATGTGAAAATTTATAAAAAGTCAGTTCAGCGAACTTCCAGGTTTCACCTTTACAATTTTTTTTTACACTGCTGCATACATTTTGTGTAATACTTATTACTTATTTGAGACTGTATTAATGTACGAGGGATTTAATGGCGAGCTTCCGGCATCCCGAATGCATGCCTGCGGGAAAGGGAGCGATCGCAAGGCGAACGCAACGGCGTCTGCTTCGCGGAAATGAGAAGTCTCTTTGCTGAGCAGCGACCGATTTCAATCGGGTCCCTTCCCACGACCAGCGCTCCGATTGTTCCGCACTTCGGAAGAAACATTTGCCGTTTCCCGAATACGCCCGCTTCCGCTTCCTCCACGACAATATCTTCGGAGATCCTTCGGGAGGAAGGGAAAGAGATATTTTCTATCTTCTAGGAAACAAAACTGATAGGCAAAGGAAAGGAAGAAAGGGAAAGAGAGAGATTGCATAAGAAGAAACGTGCAGCCGTAATGGATACTTAATACCCCGAGAATTTTCCTCGTGACGGATAGGCCTCGACACGAGGTTTTTCCCGAGTGAAAGGGCCGACAAAAGGACCCGCCATTACACGGCGAATCGAGCCGATGCGCGCAGGGCGCAATGAAACGCTTTCTTTCGATGAGGATCGGAGGCAAAAGGTCGTTCCCCGGCCATCGTCGAAGCCAAACGACGCTTGTCGCCGTTGCGTCGGTCGTCTCGTCCCGAGAATGAAAAGCCGGACCGCGGTAAACGAAGTATCGAGTTGCCATTGTCATCGAGCCTCTCGATACCCATTGTCGATTCCTCCACCGTGGAAATCTAATTCCTCGTCTCTTCTTCTGCTCCTTTCTTCTGTTTCTGTTTCTGAATTGCGAAACGGCCGTGTCGTGCCTCCTCCCCCGCAAATCCCAGTTTCCCCGTATTTTATACCAGTTGTTAAAAAATCACACACTTTTTTTAAATGTATGTTTACAATCTTAAACTGTACTGTTTAAATAAGTAATACGATTGATACACGATAAGACATGTGTTTAGACTTGGATCATTATCTAACAATAAGCTCAAAAGAGAAATATATTACAAATTCACTTTATACTATTATAAAGTTAAGTCGTGCGGTTTATTATGCTTAAGGCGTCTTATGTCTTATTCAGTGTTTGGAGGTTTAGTGATTTCCATGTTGATATGTTTACGTAGCCTTCTTTTACGTAATAAGGCGTGTTCTTTGATGACGTACTTCGTTGACGTACTTCGTTGACGTACTTCAGGTCAAGATCCCTGTAAAAGATCACACATGAAAGAATAAATTTGGCTGTTGTACACTTATTGTGATGAGAAATATTTTTTTTTAAATCGATATCATTCAGTAGCTGGTTCATAATAGTAATCTAAATGTGAAACACTATGTATACATATTATATATAATATATATATCGATGAGAGAAACGGAAAGCCTCGAGACGATTATACCTATGATGGGATTCTACAAGTTTCTGATTTTTTTAATCTCTCCATGGCGTATTCGTACAACACTCGCGCGGATTCCTCGCGCGTCAGTCGAGCGTGTATACCCGTACTTGCGTGTGATTCGTGACACGTGCACACACGCAGGCAAGATAGCCGCAGCCACGGCCGGAGCGGTTGGAATAGGTGACTGTCTCCGTTGACGTTAAGCCGACACATTACAGTCTTAGCGCCGGGGCCCGGTGTGTCCGAATCTTTTCTTCTTCCACGGCTCGAAGATGCAAGGGGAGAAATGGATTCGCCTGAGCGAAGAGACGGTTCTCGAAATAGTCGATGCCGACGCACTTTCGACAATCGGAACGCGTATGCGTGGCGATTCAATGGTCTCTCAAGATGATCCCGAAGATCTCTCGTGCTAATCGACTGTCGAGAGAGTCGAGTGAAGATTCTCTTGCGAACAATTAAAAATAAGCAGACACGCGTGCAACCTTAGATGCACGCACTACTTGAATGTTTGTAAAATAGATCTATTTCTAGATATATGATTACCACGTAACTTAACGTTTTTTATACGTACATGTTTTTGCAGCAATTTTCTTCATTAGCAATGCATTGCTAATATCAAGATGCATTAAGCAAAACTCTAACTAACTGGTAAATTACTTCAGAATTATTGTTAATTGGCAAACTTGGAAGTTAACGTTCAATTACCGTTTCGGCTCGATCACGGAGATTTTTATCGGAAGATATTATCGTGAAAGTTGTTTCCGGAGTTTCGCCTTCGATAGGGAAGACCGCGACGAATCAATCATTTCGGTGGCAGACGTATTTCTCTTCCCGTCTCTCACGGCGAGCTCCTTTTCTCTCTCTCTCTCTCTTTCTCTCTCTCTTATTCTCTTCTCTCCTCCGACTTCTCTTGCGAGATCTCCGACAGATCGTGGCGGGGGTGAAGGAAGGTGGAGAAGGAACGGGATTGGGTGGAGAACGACAGATCTGGCGTCGTTAAGATAGAGCAGGCCGATAGCGTTCCATGGCTAAACTCAAACACGCACACGCGACTCGGCTCCTCGCTTGAAAATACATGGATTATTCGTGCTCAAACACCAAGCTACCGGGTGCTCGGAATATGGTAATCGTCGCCCGAAACCAGCCTCACGCGAGGCATGGCTATGCGGGGTCAGCAAGGTCACGCTCGACTTTCGTGGCTAGATGGAATTCTCCGTTTGCATTGTAGTTCCTAAGCTAGGTCCACGTGGAAAATAAAATTTCATTATATTGCTAAAGGCATAGAAGCTATTAAAGAAGGAATTGAGTAACAGAGAAAATCTAAAGGCCATACAAGTTACGTCTACTTAGCCATGCTTCATAAAGGAATAATCTATTTATCCCCCGAGTTACCGAGAGAAAATAATAATCGAATAACGTATCGCCCGAAGATTCTGTACGATCGGTGAAGCGTTCATTGAGGTTTCACCTTGGCAGAGTAATCGATTAAATCGACAAAAGCGACCTAACTTCGCGAGATTAAATCTGCGAGAGAAGTCTCCGCGGTGAACGTCTTCCGCGGCTATTTTCGTCGCAACAAAGTCGTAAACAAAGACACCGGATGCCGATCCGAGATACTCATTAATTCTACAAGGTTGCTCGATAAAAATTCGGGGAGCCCTCCGACAAAGTAGCGGGAATACGGGGCCCGGACTTGCTTTCAATAACAAAGTCAGCTGTAATCCAAGATGCTGCTAGCACGGTCATCACGCGGTAGGACCTCCTGGTCGGGGGACGGACCCTGGAGACCCTTCGTGCCTTTCGGACGCACGTCGGGCGTCGGGTCCGGAGTCCGAGACGCCAAACTTCTAGTATTACACGAACTGCACGGATTAGTTCGCGGCAAACAACATGTCGACGTGTTTTGCTAGTGCGTGCCTTTAATTTCCGAGAAAGGTGGAACGACGGGAACTCGCGATCAGGTTCGCATCGATGCCTTATCGATGCCTCGATATTGTTGAGACCCAATCGCGCTTGTAAATCTTTGCAATTTCTTTGTTCTGCAAAGTGTAAGGCCTAACGAGCAATTTGTGTCTTCTCTTTGACAGTTAAAAAGAAAGCAAGGGGCACTACTCAAAATGGAAAAGGGAAGGGAATTCCAATGTGACATCGATATTTTCGAAAACAAAAATTTTATCTCTTTCGCAATCATCACACGTGTCCGGTGATGAAATTAACGTCGAATTCCTGCCAATCGACTGGAGCGAAAGGCAAACGGTACGTTTTATATGAGGGATCGTCGCGAGCATAACAAGTGGCACCGACTTCGATGTAATTCAGACTTCTGCGTAATTCGATTTTATAACTTCTTCGCGAATCGAATCTTTTATTGACGGGGATTTTATTGATGGGGCTCAATGTTTTTATAGAGTTAGCTTCCGACATGTGTCATGATTGCAAAACGCAGAATTAACATTACGCACAATTTATTAATAAACTATTTATTAATAAACTATTAATAAACTATTTATCCCCTGGAAGAAAAATTTCTACATGTAAAATTTCTTTTTCGCAATTGAATTCGCATTTAGATTTATTTGCTTAAATCGAATCTAATCTAATTCTCGGTAATTATCATCGCTAAATTCATCGTTAAAATGTCAACCAGATGTCTCGAAAGGGAAAATAGATGAAGGGTCTATTTACCACGAAACGCTTCAACGTTTTTTCTTTCTCGAGGTAAGTCCCGTCTTGAAGCGTAACGATCCTTCTGTCCCAGGCTTCTTTTTCAAGACAACTGGAGGGAGGAACACAGTCCTAAAATTATTTCTCTTATCGGTCAATCACAGTGTCAGATATATATATTCTATCCGCAGTACATACGCACACGCATACATCGGTCGTGATGTATGCGTGCGCGTAACAGCAACCGACGAGATCGAGATCCATATCGGAAAAGACAAGGTGCCTCTGTTCTACGTGAGGATTCTCTGGTCGTTCTCCAGTCATCTTCTTCTTCACCTTCGCAGATCCGTGCCGTGAAGTATAGATCTTCGTCGTGTTCCATTGCCTTCTCTTAATAAGCAACAATGGAAATTCTTCGCCGCGTTTACGTTATATGAGAAGATTAAACCTTTGTATTCGTCGTGTTGAGTTCGCCGTTATCTAGTTTTAATTACTGCGACTTTGTCATGGAAAATCTTAAATTACTTGTCGGATGGTCCGCTCGTCTACATTCATCAATGCGACGAACTACAACTAATGACGTGAAACCTTTATAAAGTTTGTAAATATCCTCAGCTTATTAAGTGAAGTTGGTACTCCAAAATGTAAATTTTTACAAAATTAACGTGGCACAATTTATCCACATTTGTCGTTTTTCTAGATAAATATGAATAAATGGTGGACAATTGGAATTGAAATATAATTTTAAAAAACGCATTTAGAGATGCTAGTGATAAAATTTTTTTTATTTTTAATTTTTTATAAGATACATGAAAATACATGAAAAATTATTTAGAACGAATATGGACAATCAAGTGCCATATTAATTTTATAAAAATTTACATTTCGGAGTGTCAATTTCGCAGACTTAGTTTATTATTTTGTTAAGATTGACGGCTTACATGGCTCCATCAACATCAATTAGCGTTGAGATTATTTACCATCAAACAACCCTAATTATTACTTCGGGTCCGGCATTATGCTATTATCGCGTACCATGACAAGCTACTCCTCGTCACCGTGCATCGCATATCTGAAATTCGTTGTGACGGACATTTTGAAGCAGTCTGTAACATTGAAAGTGAATTGTTCGCAAATGAAACGAAGGTGATTTCTGGACGAGAGTCTGGAGTGCAAGAACACGATCACGAATCTACATATGTCGATTGATTAATTAAAAAAATCCGAGTGTATGTACACATAATCGTGCCGATTTTTCGGCAGCTAGATTTTTCATTTATTTAGCCCTATCGAACATCCCGGCTACGATGCAATTTCGTATGCGATCCGCGTGCAGTTGCATCGTGTGCGATCACATCAATCTGCATACGAATTCCCGGTCTTTCCTCCACCTCGTCCATCCTTCCCCCTTATCTCGTTTATTTTTCGCCTTTTTTCTCTGTTTTCTCTACGTTTTTTTCCCCTCTTCTTTTCATGTCTACTCTTTTCCGCCAATTGGGTACTTGGTTTCTCCTTTATTTCCCTTTCTCTCCTCGTCGCGGCCTCGTCTCTTTTGTTTGCACCTCGCGCTTTCGGACACCCGCGAACTCTCACGAACCTCCGGTGGTTCCTATTAAATCCGTTTGTATTGTATTCAAATTGGTTCGAGCTATCGCGTCCTGTACCTTTACGTCCGCTCGTCTTCGCCGCGTCGTTCTCTCGACCGCTCATCTTATCGCTTTGTCGCTCGTTAAAAGATCCATTAGCAGATAACTAGTAGGATCTGGACGTAGCAAAGCAACGTAAAAATTTTTTTTGCAAGGTATTATAATTTTTTTCATATATACGATTAATATTTAATATATTTAAGGCAATACGAATTATAATTTGGAAGTTATATTTTCTTCTTCGGATGCCTGCAAAGCGTGGCTAGAACTAATACTTGTACATAATTGTAAAATAATTTATCTCATAAAAACCCCAAGTTCTTTTCGCAGTGTTTCTTGTACGATTATCATCCAACTTTTTTCGTGCACGCATCAATCGACGTTGGGTGAAAAAAAATGCTGTTCGCAAAGAGTTGCCGCGGCGCCTCGTCCCAAGAGAGCGAGAACAACCGTTAATTCGGCAAATTCGGCCAATTGCGTAATTCCGAAAAGAGTCGTTGACCGTCTGGACGTTCGCGCCGGGCTACGGGTGGTGCGAGAGATGAGTACAAAAAAAAATCGCGTCGGGGGCTGCGGGCGGTCAAACGCGCAGGGGGAGGAGGATGATGCGCCTAACATGATGCGTACGCACTCACACCACCTTGCTCGCGCGTCCAGCGCAATACCAGGAACCTTTTCCCCCCAAGTTGGCAGTTGTGTCACGTCGCGGCGACTACAAAGCGCCGCAATTCTTCTCCCTCCCTCCCCCATCCTGGCCCGACCCGATGCAATATACAACACTTGCATACCATACTTATTTCGTACTTAAGCATCGCACGGAACGCGCGTGCATCTCTGCACGCGCACGAGTGCGCGTTTCGACGCATATACAGGGTGAGTCGATAATTAAGATCTCCTTCTGGTGCTTCCGAGCTGACGTTTGTTATTGCGTTTCCTTCTTTCGCGAAGCGCGGTACGCTGAAAAAAAATTCTGGTTAAAAACGGACGAGTCAGAAAATCTTGTAGATTTGATCAAATATTCTGGTTATTATAATGGAACTTAATACTTTATAACTTATAACCAGAATATTTGATCAATCCCATTAGATTTTTCTGACTCGTCCGTTTTTAATCAGATTTTTTTTCAGTGTACTTTTCTATGAGGTTCTATTTATCGTTGGTTCAACTGAATTCGAGATGCGATCCAACCTGAACTCACATTTGATTGTATGATTTATCTTATTAACTATCGCGGGTCCGCAGTTGGAGTTCGATTTTATTTTCTACCGACACTTCCATTTTATATTTCTCCGTATTCTTCATATTTCAGATACTCATACCCACAGGATGCGTAACGATTGAATTTTGTCATTCTTTCAATTTTCTTTTCTGAATACAGTTGAAAGGTAGTAATTTTCCTTCCGAGCGTGATCACCCCTTACATAAATAGATACAACGCAGGTTGTCTTCTTTCGTGAATGCGTGCGTGCCGCGCGAATGCGCTTTCATGCCGATGAATGATGCATCGCGGACGACGCGCGCCTGCGTTAGCATCGGCGTGTAAATAATGGATTAATTAATAAAAGTGCACGCCCGCACTGGACTTCCTTTTTTTCATTCTCTATGTTATTATCCTTTTTGAGAGATAATTTTTATACTATAGACAGGGCAGATGCAACCCGCACCTCCGAAGCGTCCATGCTGTTTTATTACGTTTTCGTATTAACAAAAAAAAAAAGATAACGTCATAGCGACTCGCTCCATGCCGATCGATTTCCCTTTACATTATTGTTGCAAATCGATATTTTTATCGCAATGACAATGATTTCACCCGTCGCTAGCGGCTGTTCTCAAGTCGATTTCGAGGATCGGTTCGCGGATGCCACGCATCGTGTCGCACCGAGTGCCGTTCCCCTCGACCGTTTATTTTTAGCAGCCATATTTATCGTTAATTTCGATCGAAATGAGAAGCCGACGACCTCCTTCTCAGCGAGAAACAATGCCGCGACGCTTCTTCGTGCGAGTGCGCGGACGAGGCGTGGTCGCCTCGCGAGATGCACACAACGGTGACGTAGCGTCTCGCGAATTGCGCTCGAGGACTGTCGATTCGTTAATTGCACCGTCTTACCAGAGACTACCAGGAATCTGAGGGATTCCTTAATTGCGCGCTCTCGTCTGGTAAAGCCGACGAGATTACGTCAGTGATGCGCGCCGCACTCCCTCGTCTCGTTTCGCTTCCAGAATCAATTCCGAGATAACGGACGAAACTGCTCGTGTTAACCTGCGTCTTTTGAACAATAAAGGAGAGCTGTTTAAGCGGACTGTTCTGAAATCCATTATTAGAAATTAAATTAAGTCGTAGGAATAGATGGACGTTGACAGAGTGTCTGACTCTCGCGAGCGAGACGAACCGCAATGGGAATTGATTTAGCGCGATGGCGTGTTGGCACGGATATGAGAATCCGAATGGAACGTTGAGAGGAGAGGAAAAAAATCGCAGATTGAAGTTTAGAATAAAGAAGGGTATTCCCGGCGCTTTGCCGTCCGTCGAACATGCTACACGCGATGATTTACGATCCCGTGTTGTACAGAGCGCATTGCCGAGCACACCGCGCCGCGCGGCCGAACGAAGAAAATGCATCGCGCGTTGCACTCCAATGAATAACATCTCCCGACGAGGCTTCCTTCTTATTTCACCGTCTTTCTTTCCCGTTACGTCATCGCATTGTTCGCGCCGGTCCTTCCTTGGCTGACTTTTCATGTCCTTCGTTACATATATAGTTCTTTTATACTCTTTCTCAAAACTGTCTCACGGAAATGTCGCGACGGTGTGCGATTGCGTTACGTGTAAGCTTAATTTCTTCGAGATTCAGATTTCGATTTCATTGGCATTCAATTAGCGGTCTGTCTCTGTCAATGTAATGTAGTAATAATAAATTTTCACGATTAGGGATTTCGTTACCGACTTTACATGCGGGATAATTGTGTGCAATCAAATCGCGCTCCCTACGTAGTATAACTTCTAAACTTTTTAAAGCGAACTGTTGTCTACGACTGTTGCAGGTAAACCGGCCGCTGACGATGAAGAAGGAGGGCATCCAGACGAGAAACAGGAAGCTCTCGTCGAAAAGCAAGAAGAAGAAGGCCGGCGGCTGCCTAGGCCTCGGTGGCGTCATGGGCGACATGATCAAGGCCAGTGGACACCTTGATCTCGACAACAAACCCTTCCACTCAGGATTTGGCTCGCCGATGGGTAAGCCGAATTTTTCTTTTTATTTCAAATTTAATTTCGAAGCGTTTTGCAGAAAAAGCATCGCGATATGGAAGTTCTGTACATTCTTATAAGTATATATAGCACTAGAGACAGAGAGATTATCTTCTACAACTTCTAAATTGCAAGAAAAAAATTTATTTATGTTAAATTTAGATTTAATTTAAATTACCGACAACGCACTTAACGCAACGAAGATTCGCAAGGATTGTGCGAAGTTTTTATAATCACCATTGTGAACGATTCAGTATAGAACGAGAGGAATTCTCGCCGTCGCTCTCGAGGTCGCTTATGCGAAATTCATGCGTGCAGGGGGGGATTTTAAAAGGGCGACGCTCGCCATTCTTCGTTCCAGGTACGTCGCAGCATCATCACACGATGCATCCGGCGATGCAGCATTACATGTATCACACGGGTGTCGGCGTGGCCGGAGGTCTTCATCAGGGATTTGCGCCACCGGCGCCGCCCCCCATCCACCCGCACTCGCATTCGCATTCCCATTCTCATCACATGACGAGTCTTCAGGGTCTGCAGCTGGCGGCCACGACGAACGCAATGGTGAGTGCACGATTGTTACCTTCATCGGCGATTGACCAAAGGCTCCGGCGGCCGCCGATAATCGATCAGGATCTACCGCGTGGAGTATCGTCGATTCCTCTCGGGCTTAGCACGCCGCGGCTATCTCGCGGTAGCGGAATGACTTGGCCGCGTTGCTCGGATCCGTGGCTTCCAAATGTTCCAGTCTCGCTCGATGGAGAGATTGAAAGGAATTCAATGTACAGAATGTAAACGTTGCGTTTTCGGCGAGAACACATTATTCTTATTTTATTAAGTTCCGATCGTCGCGCTGCCAGTGCCAGTTACCACGTCCGTCTCTGCTTTCAAGCGGTTTAATATTAATCGCGCCGGCGCGCGCGCGAAAGGAGAGCCTTCACTCGCGGCCGGCAAGTAGAGCATCTCAAGAGTGTGGTAATCTTTGTCTGGTTTCAGACCGGCTGGCGATCGGAGTACACATGAATCGCGAGTGACTAGCAGCTCAGGACGCAGCCCACCACTGTCTCGTTGTAAATGTAAAAAAGAAAGGAAAAAAAAACCGAAAAAAAAAAGAAAAATTAAGAACACAAAACCGCTCCTCTTCTCTTTCTCGCACGCGGGCCCTCCTCCGCCCAAGGGGCCACGATCGATCACCGACGACACGAAAATCCCGACACGCGGGATCCTGGGACTCCGCGTCCTCCCGCACGGGCCTGTGTAAGAGCGCCTGTCGGATCTTTCTCAAGTGAAAGCTCATGTAAATATGTAAAGTTTCATGTAGGGCCATCGAGCCCCGGCCCCAAGTACAAAGGAAAAAAAATCAGCTATTGTATTGAGTCTTATATATGATATATAGCATGTAAATAAATATATAGATACGAGAATTTATATATTGTGTGCGAATGTACGTACGAGAGCGAGTGCATGCGGAACGAGCGGATGCGCGGGTGCGTGTGGGTGACCTGTTTTTTTCTAGGTGACTCCTCGGAGCGATTCTGGGCGAGCGATCGAACCGTCGCGCGCGCAGCGGTGATCCTCCTCCCGCGCGACGGTCGACGGCGCGAGAATCCGCCGGATCGCCCAAAATCGGCCCCGAGTGCGAAGAGTCGCGGAGTGCCGCGCAGGTGCGCGCGAGTTTCCGGAACGCGCGTGCATGCTACGCACGCGAGTCGACGCGGTATCGTGCAATTTCAATACGGGATGTCTATTGAACGGGCGTTCGTAACTCGGTGCGGGATCGTTTGGACGTTCCTCAGAGATCCTCGCCGTCGCCGTCGGTCGCGCCGACGAGTTTTTCGCGTGTCGCTTCGCCGCCTGAGTTTTCCCCGAGGCTCGTCGGAGCCGCGGAGTCGTGTTCGGCCCGCAATTGAGCGAAAACGGCAATTAGAACAGTCTCGCAAACGTAATTTACGAAGCTCGCTATATCCTACGCCGGCTCTTTCGAAAGAGAGAACGCCCGTGGCGTTCTCTCTTTTCAAAGAGCGACTACTTTTCACTATGTAGCAATCTAGTTCGTTAAAAAAAAAATTGATGTTTCTCCTTCCGGCGGCTTAAAGAACGCATTTTTATTCAAGTAGACGCGAGCAGCGATAATCGAGGCACAGCGCGCAATTTTTAGGGAACAGTCAATCGCATGCGGAATTCAGTCCCTCTCCAAAGAAGTGTCGATCGAGCCTTTGTCGATCGACCGAGAAAACATAATTCATTTCCCCAGGAATTGAGAGGCCTTTTTACAACAGGTGTATTGAGCTTCGCGGTCGCGGAACTGACACCGGTAGTCTCGAAATCCGAGCTTTTCCTATTTTTCTTTTCTTAGGAGTCTTTTCGATTGTACCTTGCCTCTATCTGTCCACTGTCGGCGTCCATTGGTCCAGCACCGTTCTGTGTGTCGTACCGGTTAGTGATAGTTTACATAAGTGTAATAAAAAAGCGCATAGAGAGTAAATTCGTAAATTATACACGAAGCCTCCGACGATCGCGATCGATCCGGCGCGGCCCGGCGCGTCGATGCGATCGCCGGATCGCACGAGCGTTTAGCTTCATAATTTAGTCACGGCGGACACGAAGAATCCACACTTATACATTCACACACGTACACACACATACACACTGGACAGCAACAGTCAGCGCAAAAAACACAAGAGATAACGCGACTAAAGGCAAGTGTAAATTTTGTATCTTCGAAATTGTGTATCGTTATTGTAATAATATAGTATATATATATATATGCAAATGAAGAAAATAAAATATATGTATTATAAATATATATATTGGAACACGCGGGCGGGCGACCGTCGCGCGTATTAAGTGATTTGTGCATAATTAGCAACTAATTGCGCATCATAAACAACCATGCATATAAATAGTCAACAGGATGTAATTGAAGACTCATCGGCGAGTGAACGCGACGCACGAGATGTCGTACCAGAGGTGAGACGCCGGGTGATCATTAGCATTGTCATTATCGCTATCGGTCATCGTCGATCGATTGTCCATTGATTGATCGCTACTCGTGAAAAGACTCACTCGCTTGGGTTCCGAACACATTGTGATTTTTCGATTTTAGAGGTTTTACCACTCGCGTATGTTTTTTGCGACTAAATAGACGTATATAGGTAATACGAGGGAAGAGACGAGAGTCGAAAGGGAGGGTGGGGGGAGAAAAGGGGGGACGACGTTTGTGATTTCGGGAGGATATCGCGCGGTATCTTTTCCTCCCGCCGCGAGGACGTGAAACGAAGCGAGGCGCAAGATGGCCCTTCGGGATCCCACGGGGGAACGACGAGTGGCGGCGATTTTCCAAAAGACTGAGGGGACGCAAGCAAGCAAAAAGTCGGTTATCGACGGTCATTTTCGTGCGGGGACGGTCTTCGCGCGTCCAAGATCGGAAAGGAGGCCGTGGAAGGAGGAGAGGAAGGAAGCATCTATTAATAGTATTATTAGGAAGTAGCGTGTAGCCTGTGTAAAAACAAATAAGAAAACAAGATATATATATATATATATGATTTTTAAGAGAGATCGATCGCATCCGCACAAACGCGCGAGAAGAGTTAACGGTGGGCGAAAATTAGGGGTGCGACGAAACGAACGAGAGAGAGGACTTTGAGGGAGAAGGAGGGGGGGGGGAGAAAGGGATGAAAGAGGCCGGAGCGATCCTTTCGCACGTACGCGAACGTACGACGAGGATGTTTATTGGATGTAAAAAATGACACATTGTAAGATACCATTGTAAAAAGAGGTTTTAACTTAAAATAAATTAAATGATAAATCACGCATACACACCGACCAATCTTTAATCGAATATTATGTGATTATAGATGTGTATATGTACAATGTATAGCATTACGATGCTCTCTCTCTCTCTCTCTCTCTCTATTTCTCTTTCTATTCCTCTCTTTCCTCGTCTCTCTCGTCTTCCTTCCTCTCATCGTCTTTCTGTCTCTCTTTCTCTCCTTCCATCTCCTTCTTTCGCGCTTAAAACCGTCCGTATTCTTCTGTCCTGCTGCCTCGACTTAACACCTGATTTATTCCCGCAGAACCGCATCCGGTTGTTTTTCTCCCGACCGCCGATACCGCCGATAATATCGTCGGCGTTATCACCGGACACCGAAGCGACACGTGGATTTTCCTCGACGACTCGAGATCAATGCGCGACGACTGTCCTCTAATAAATCACGCGCGCCGGGTATTACGGAATTATTAATGATTTTATTCTCCCGTATACGTGTTTCTTTCTCTCTCGTCGCGCCGAGCGTGACGATGTTGTATCGTTATCTCGGACGGTGTCGCACCGCCGACACGCAGCACCCACGAAATGAATTTCTTTTCGCCTCGGCCTCGGGCTCGAGTAGGAAGGGGAGGGCGACAGTACCCGGGGTCTCTTAATCAATCACGCGTGCCGATAATAATATCGTTACGGAATTATTAATGATTCCATTTCGCCCGCATCCGCGGCGCGCCGTAATGTCATTATCGGGCGACGTCGCGAGCAAAATTCTTTCGGCGTTTAGAAACAATGGTGGTGTCGTGTGATAAATCGTGCGCGACGGCGCGATGGTACACAACTCGTGCTCGCGATCGCCGATCGAGTCGTATTGTTTAGCGCGCCGTCGACCGACAATACGCACAGATTGCAAAATTCTATTAACATCGTTAGCAAGGCAAACACGCGAGAGCGAGAATCGCGCGCTTTTTACGACTAGTCACAATTAATCACGAGCGGCATCAGAAGTCTGCGTCGACGTTTCGCTTTGTTTCGAAGGCAGTCCGTTCGCGGATGCATTTTACAAGCACGTTTTGCATATTTAAAACTCCATCGGGTTTTGTAATTTTAGTAACAGACTAATAATCTCGTCACAAAGAGAGCCAGTCGCTTAATGTCATCGGAAACAACATGTTCATTATGACGTTATACACGAGAACATGATTCAGTATTGCATCTTTCTTTAAAAATTAAAAGATACATTTATATTGCCAGCAATAATCGTGCGACGCATATCGGGGCGCAGGGATGGGGGACAAAGAGAGGGGTTTAGATGAATATCGACCAGCGCCCCTTTATTGATTAAAAGATGTAACTTAATTGGGTCTTTCCGAACGAGGTGTTTATACATGTAAATCGAGGCAGCAATCGCGAACGAGATAACGCCCTGATTACAGCAAAGCGTAAATGAATCCCGCCTTGCGATATGATAGTATCGGTAATTTCGCGCGACAACTTCGATGTCACTTTCGACGTGTTAATGCGTCCGATAATAAGAGGGAATCGAAGGCATACAATAAAAGAATAACGGAAGACAGCGGAAGAACGTCCCGTAAACCACTCCTCACATCGGAATTGATTTGCCATCCGATCCCATGCCTATTCGATTGCAATAAATATAGTAATTAATGCGGCTCTGACTGGTATCTCCGCTCGGGAAACTCGGTGATAAATTGTAACATGTTAACTTTTTACGATCGGATTCGCTTTCTCCTGTTACAACGGCAATATCTGACAATGAGATGCTGTCCTTTTAATAAACGAGTGTAAAAATAAGTTGGTGGAAATAACTCTTTTGCCGCGTTACGGCGAAGAAGTTGTATCTGTAAAGATTTTGTACCGATGCAGCTTGTGAAGACGAGATTGTACATGGAAGGGATTTTTGCACTGCGGAGTCCGATTGCGAGTGATTAGGTGATATTTATATATATATGATTGTATTTATATATATATATGATTGTATTATATATATATAATTATAACATATATATATAATTATTTGTATATATAATTGTTATTTTATCTATATATATATGAGAGAGGTGTTGAAGCGCAAGGTGTGCAGGACGAAGGAGTTTAAAATGAAGGACGGTTACACTATCTCAGTGCAACCAACTATAAAAATTGTACCGTAACCGTTATCTCTCTCTACTGTGTATTTACTTGAAAATTTATAAATGTGTGATATATCTACTTAATTACGCGACTTGTATTCATTCACCTTTCCCAAACCCTGCCGCGTATTTTATTCTTTCAAATACCGCGCAGATATTTTTTATAAATTACAAACTCGCATATAAGAGTTAATGAATAATGGATGTCACGAGACTTTTTAAATATCGTTCCTAAACTTAATAAATTGTATAAGGGCGTATGTATGCATCATCTTTTATGTAGATATATATAGATTTATAAAAAACCATTTGACGTGATTGAAACTTAAAAGTTTACAAGAATAAAAGAGCTTCATTGAAGCGTTAAGCTCGTCGGACTTGTTACAGGGATTTTTCCATTCCAGAGCACAAAGTAGGAGCCACTATCACTGCGACTCTCGAATAAATCCCACGGCATCTCGATCGGCTCCCGAGAATCACGAGGTCGCGCGCCCGCTCATTCTATGAATTAGAAAATCGATAGAGGCGAGTGTGTCATCGTCTGAATCTCCAAATCCTTGCTTACGCGCCTTTGCGCAAGTCGGCCTTCCTCGTTTCACGGCGAATTAGGTCCGGATGGGGCCCTTCACCGAAGGTTAAAAGGGACCGGAGTCGAGATATCTAAGGAGACTGGAACCAGCAGCTGCTTACGTTCGATCGTAGCCGAATCGCCGACGTTGACCTTCTGCCGCGGGAATCTACGATGAAAGAAGGAGAGAGAGATAGAGAGAAAGAAGAGAAGAATGTGAAGAGGAACGGTCCTAGATAGTCCTGGCTAGAGAGGATATATACTTCCTATAAAAGTGACCGGGATTTCGCGTAATCCCGTTTCTCTAGGGTAGCGGAATAGAAGAGATGGGATACCTATCTAACCGCCAGCCGAAGCTCCTCTCTCACGAGCGCACATGATCCTCCTTTTCTTCGTGTAAGCTGAGAATGCTAGAGTCAAGAGAGTAGTCCCGAATTCTCTCTTTTGCGGTTTACCGCAGATTTCGCGGTAACGATGCTAGAGAACGAATGTCTCTCCTAAAATGCACATGTAGGTAACGATAAAAATTCTTCAAATTATTTATCAGATTTTTTCTTATTTTATTGCCATTATCATGGCAACAATATTATTATGGAAAAAACTAGATGTAATATAAAAAAATATAGATTGTTAAATAAAATAGTTAAAGTTTCGCACTATGCGTTCTGCACTATGATATCTTATAATAAGAAAGTTATTCGCACACTGTTAAACTCGTAGTGTCAAATTTGAGTCAGTTTTAACTATTCCATAGGTCGCCACTGCTCCTACTCAATATTTCATTAATTTTGACTAAAAGGAAGGTAAAATTTTGACTAACGTGGAAGTTACATTAGATAAATTAACAACATATTGAATAAGGCTTACTCAATATGTCGTTAATTTTATCTCATTGTTGTAGTCAAATTAATCGAATAGGAGCAGTGGCAACTCATAGGAGTTTTCAGTGCAATGATGTAAATAATATTCCATTTTTATCGCATATTATGATTAAGTATCAATTTTCACACCAAGCGTACAGGATTCGATAAATTTGACGTTACAATTCATTGAAAATCGATATGACGGCTTCGGTCCTATTCTTTCGCAACAGTGCTTTTGAATATTACGACACTTCTCCCGATTTCCACGTCGCTTTGTAAAGTGACGCACTGACGTAATCCGTCGATGTTTCTTAAGTCGAGGAAGTCGGGATAAATGTCCATCGAGCGAAGTCTCCGAAATGGATCGGTGCTGCATGAACGATACTCGACGGTGAATGCGGAGTCACTTTGGCGTGGCAGGACTTTGGGACCGGTAATCCCTTCTGTATATCCTGCCGCGGGGGTCAAGCACGTGGGGTCAGTCTCACGTCGAGTGTGAAACTTAGATTCAGAATGCATAGGCTGAAATAAATAATCAATCGTGGGATTTGTACGCCGAATGTCACGATCGAGGGTTGTATCGTCATCCTACGGATCTCTCGGGTTCAGGACTCTATGTAGATGCGTACACAGATACGTAGGAGGAAATAAATATCTGCGACAGTATAGCGCATTTATCATATACAATCGAATTCGAATAAACGCGAGTAAAACCGTGTTTTAATAATTCTAAATTCTTATCTCACGATATGATAAAAAGAGATTACCAAAGAAAAAGAAAGAAAGCGAAAGCTACATTGAGAATTTATTTCGTTATCAGCAAAGAAAGACATGTTTTTCATTTTTTTACGCTTTAATTATTTATTACAGCCTGCAAAGTATATTACTAATATACTTTGCAGACTGTAATAAATAATTTCAGGTGGGCAAATTATTGTGTAACATTAAATAATACTTTCAGGTGTGTAAATTACTATGTAATATTAATTGTAAAAAGAAAGAAACGGGATTTGTGCGGATTTAGAATTTTATTGGTATTGATATCGATGTTCCTATCGCAGGCCGAGATTTCACGCGACCGATACGCACATCCGCATAATAAGCTCGGAAATATCGCGTGCACGCAACGATTGTGCACGATAGTACTGTCAGGCCGGGACAATTCGCCGGCCCTGCCGGTTCGCTATTGAACCGGCCGCGACCCGTACAAATGACCAGCCTAGATTCCTCTCGACGTCCATTTTCTATCGGAGCAGCGGCATTATTAATAGGCGCACGCGACTTTATTCGTGGCATCACGCACAATACGCCGATCCTCGAGGATGGTCCAAGAAGAAGACTACGAGGAGAAACAAGTTAACTCATTTACAGATTTCCACAAGACGTCCGCCAACTTTTCCACGAAACGTAATTTCTCGGTGTTGTTTTGATGCGGTATCTTAATTGTCTCGATACTATCAGCGATAAAAGCTAATTTATTGATAAATATATTAATAACCACGAAAATATAAGGTAACTGATTATTTTTCATAATCTGCAGCTATATAAATCTTATCAAATTATCTTATGTATTCGTTAAGTAGAGTAAATAAGGACGTTATAATAATCATCGATTATCTTCTTGAGAAACGACGCACGACGAAACTTTTAAGAAAATACACACAAGTATCAACGCGTGAATTCTTTAGTCAAATCGCGCAACACTGTAGCTCCAGCTGTTAAATATAATTGCTGAGGACCGAGAGGACGGAGAGCGTCGGGTCCGTCGAGGGAGGAAAGACCCGCGTAATGTAATCTACCGCGCGATCGGCGAGCATCGCCTGGTAGGTTCGCATCAAATAAGATAGAGCGCGGTTTGTTATATTTCTTGAGGAGAGAACAAGTGTCCATGAGCCCGGAGTGTAGGAGCAACAAAGTAGAAGGTGGGAGGGGAGGGCCGGAGAAGGTGGATCAGCAGCGTTATTAATGGGCACGATTACTTGGCGAAACTCGCGCCTTTGTGTGCCAGCCTCCTCTAACTCTTACCCCCGCGTCTGTCTCTCTCGCCTTCGCGCCCTCCGTCTCTGTCTCTCGCTGCCGCCCTCCACTCCCGTTTCCCCCCCTCACCACCACGCGAAACCCCATAATACCCACACGCGCATTCTCCTTTTACACCTGTGCACGACTGTCTAAGTTATGCATGGGATCCTCCCACAGAAACAATGCACCCGCTCCTCTGTCCCTTCTTCTTCCACGAGTCCTTCCTTTTCTCCCTCTCTCTTTCTTTTTTTTTACGCTTTTCTTTTTGCTCGATAGTTTCATCCGCGCCGCGCCACGTCCGGTACTAGTCTCGCCAAATAATCATTGCTCGAAACGATTTCGCAAAGTGCATGCAACAGCGTACCGATAGAATCTGCAATTACGCCCTCAAACTGACGCATCGCGTTTCAATTATTGGAGGATCTCTAGTATTGTTTATACGAGACGCTGCAAAGACACACGGGAACCTCGTGGACTTTCATTAGCGCTCAAAGATTTTTACGTAATACGATGCACGCAGGAGAATCTCTCTCTTTCTCTTTCTGCACAAGTGTACTACGAGATATATATTTCGACGGCTTTCTCCGGCGCGTCCGTCGCGATCTGTCTTACATTACGCTGCGTTATAATGATAAAAGGCGGCTATGTACATAGCGGTCGAGCTGAGCCGACGCGAGAGGCGACTTTATCATTTAATTATCTATAAAAGCGCGTAATTACACATTTCGCCGCACGGATCGGTATTGGCAGCCGGGAATTCGGCGCACCGATTTAATTGCGGGCTTGATCATGAACGCGCCCGCCGATTGCCGAGTATCTTGCGAAACCGAGTCCGAGAGTTAGGTATACCTGCGCGTGGAGAGGTATCAACGCCTCGAGGACGCTCTCGACGCCCGATTTCCGATCGGGCCGGCCGGTCGATCGACTTCTCACCCCGGCACCTCCTACATCTGTACGCCCGTTAGTTCGTGCCTTCTCGCTCTTTCTTTCTCATTTTCTCTGTCTCTCTCTTTCTCCTTTCCTGGGCGTGTTCCACGGTGCTTTCCGATGGAGCGAGAAGCAGGCTCGCTGCGCGTCGATACACACATCCGACTGGATTAATCGCATCAACGGCTGACCCGCTTGAAACCCGCCTAATCTAATCTAATTGAGAACCAAATTGTGCTTGCACCGATAAAATAAAAATTTAAATTGAATGTACCTTCGGTCGAGAAGTACAAAAATATCGTAACTACTGCAATGTTACTCTATTTTATAATAAAATTATCCGTAAAGATATATAGCTGATTTTAAAACGCACTGAAAAAAAATTCTAGCACCCCAAAAAAAGTATTTTATGTTCAAAATGATTTTTCCTACAATCTCATATTCTAAGCTTACTATTTTACTTATTTTAAAGTGAAAAATACTTTTTTCTCTCTTAAATAGTCTTGTTTATACTATTTTTCCCTTGATTTCAGAGAAATCCTTTTGCGATCAATATAAAAATAAAATCCTCTAAGATTTAGATTATTCCATGTATATAAAAAATTATTTTTTCTTAGGTGAGGTAAACTTATAACATGTATTTAGTAATGCAATTTTTGAAATATTTAGTTAGTATTACTAAATATAATAATAATAACAAAATATTTGATTTTCGATAACAATTATTCGATATTCGATAACAATTATGAACATTTCATTTTTATAACATTATTTTGTTATAATGACCTACAGGTTTAGTTGAAATTATTTCACCAAGGTTGTTGGTAACTCTTATCAAGATTGGATTATTATAACCAATTCTTTTTTTCAGTGCGTATATCCATCTTTAAACCGTCTTTATTTTTTAAAGAAATATAATTGCTCAAAAAATATTATCTGGTATGGAATTAAGTAAATAAAAAGTTAAGCCGGAAAGAAAGCTAAACGTCAGCTTTCTTTCCGCGAGGCGTCTTTGCTCGCGTTTATTATTCGAAACTAAGAAGGAATAATGACCGAAAGAATGCGATTCTTATTTAGTAATATTGCCCCTGGCGCGATTCTGTCTACGTATCCGATTGGATTAATCGCTCCAATGACGGGACCGAGTCATCGAGCTAATCTAATTCCATCGGCCGGCAGGATCGAGGGATCTCCTCGGCGCGCAGCGAGCGAGCCAGCGGAAGGAGCGCGCGGACGGGGTGGAAGAGGAAGAAAAAGTCGATGAGGCGTAGGCGGGTCTCCGCGGGGGGCGCCCGGAGTGTTAAAATGTTAATTCGTTGGACGCCGTGGAAAGAGACACTTCTCTCGATGGATCGCCGCTGTCGCTCGTAAGCGCCCGCAGGATCCGCCGTTCGACAGCCCGTGAATCGAACTGTCACCCCGTCCGACACGCGCATCCGCGCCGGACAGATTGGACCGGTTAATAAACCAAGTTTTGACGATTAATCTAATTAGATTGCCAATTAGTGCGACCGGACGATTATGGTAAGACGACGTTGGTATCGTAATGAACATCGGCCCGCGCCTCGAACGAGACGGAATGGAGGTAATAATGATCTTGCGGCCGGTAACAATCGCGCGCGATCGCGGGGGTTATTTCATTTGGCAGTATGCCCGTGCCCTGGCAGATCGAATCAAGAAACGGATCCTCCTCCTTCTCTGTATGTCGATTCGATTCGATTCTCCTTGTTTTCTCTCTACAAGGCCTACGTGACAAACACACGCGTCTACTTTACCTGTAAAAAAAATCAAATTATATTGTTCTAATTACACAAATCACATTTAAACTTGTTGTTCCTACAAAATAACGACATGAAAAATTGTGCTAACTAAGAATAAAAATTGTATAATTAAAGGCCGGTTTTTCCAACTTCTTGGTAAGCTAATTAATAGTTAAATCATACGTCTAAACTTGTCTATTTTGAAGATAAAACAAAGACAGACGTATAATTTAATTATTAATTAACTTACCAAGAAGTTAGAAAAACCAAAAAACTCTAAATAGATTTGTTACATTAAAATATATGCATAAAAATTTAAATACCATTTTTTTAATTGGATATTGGAAACTTGGAAATTTTTTATACATTGTGCATACTTTTTTATTCTCAGTTGACGCAATTTCTCAATTATACTTTTGTCGAAGATTTACATAAGACTATGTATGTAATTAAAAAACAACACTGTTTTATTTTTTTCAACGGATAAGATACAGACGCGCGCGTTAATCATCGCGGTCCTCTACGGGGCCGAAAACGAACGAGAGGGGCAATCGATTCGACAAAGAGGAGAAGAGGGATCCCGAAAGCCCGTCGATGACCAGTCATTGTTGCCTCATAAAGCCAGTGAATGCCCTCCCCGTGATTCCACCTCGGACAGCCGCCTTCCCTCGCCCGTCCTCCCTTCGCCCCAATCCGTAAAAACGATCGGGCTAATCGTTCAACGATTGTAATAGGTTTCTTCGGTCATTGTCCCGTCTTTGAGATCTCTCATGTACACACGCTGATGGAGATGAGACTGTGAGAGGCGCATGACGAGAATTAGCCAAACATGACCATCTGAATCGTTATTATTCCTTTGTAATATTGTATACCTACAAAATCTCGCAACTGTCTTTGCTTCTTTTGAGCTAAATTAATTTCTGTAATTGTTATCAATGTATAATGATATCTCAATACCTATATAAAATTTTTCATTCAAGAAATATATATTTCTCTATGAAAGCGAATTTAAAAAAATTAAATCAATACTAAATTTTAAGATCGCCTGTCGCATCTGTTGAGCGAAGAAGTTTCTGATAAATTTTAAATAATGAAACAACGTTGACACATCGCAACGTTCCCATTATGGCGGAGTCTTCCGAGCGGTTTGATGTAACAGGATCACGTCGCGAGCAACCGAGAAGAAAAATAGGTAGCAAAAACGACGGATCGAAGAGGCGAAATTAGGTGGCGGAGATCCTACGGGTAAACAGGAAGGGCGCCCTCCTGCACCAAGTCAATTCATGCAGGAAATCGGTTTTTCGGTCGCAACTTCTATTCCTTCCATCGTCCCCTTCCCCGTTTACTCACTGTGTATGCTTGTGTCATCCGGCAGAAGTGGTTTCACGATCGCCATTGTGCGGAGTCCTTTTTGGAGGCTTAAACACGTCGTGGCGAGATTACCGGAGCCGAAAGTAACAGTTTCGAAATTGAGGCCCGCAGCAGGCCTCTCGAAATCTCGTTTGCAAATAAGATTCCGCGCATCAATGTCGGTGTATTTGATATAACGGATAGCTCTCCCATAAAATTGAGGTGAAACTGAGCTGACAGAAACTGTGCGAAGAGTAAAAAAAGCATGTATGAGACTTGCTCTGAATCATTGAAGCAATTTTTAATATTTTAATATTTTAATCTTCATCAAGCAATGCGATAGTTATAACATAACATATATATGTAATATATGTTAAATCTCTTTATAATTTTAACTAAAAGACATCTTAAAGACATTTTCAAGGCTTTCTGAAAATTATTTTATAAGCATTTTTTGGAGCACATATAATTATTTACACAATATGAATTATCATATTTATTCCTTCAATATATAATATAACCTGTATAACATAGTATAGCTTATAAAAATGTTTACTAGATAGTAATCTTAAAATCTGATATTTTTTATTATATCGATTCTCATAACACAAAGTGACATTTTGTGAGAATGAGTTAATAGAGGAATGCAAGACAGAAACTGGAATTGTATAATAAATCAATTATTTAATATTTATATACTTTTTTAATAACAAAAATTGATTTTTATTTATTATAATATTTATGTACATACATAGATCCTTACCTTATTAATAAAAATTATATTAAATTTTCGCCAAATATCAAATTGTCGTTAGTTAGGATAACAATAGGTTTCTGTAGTCCAGATTTTAAAACACACAATCGGGAATTTTTTCACATTTTCCGGCTGAAAGATCTCGCGGCGTAGGCGTCGGAAACGAATAGCCGCAATAGTACGAACCAGCGCGCGGCGTCTACCCGCTAGTTAGACTCTCATAAAGTCACGACGTAAATTATCCGCCGGACGGACACTGCGAGGTGTGTTTGCGATGGTCCACCTCCCGTCAACGCCCTCGCATAAAAAGACCGAGGCGAGACCCGATGGAGAACCGTGGTAGACAGAGTTTCTTTACACCTCCCTTAAGTTCGTCCTTAAATACGACGAGACGACGGTGGGCGTGCTTCCTCATCGGCGAGGCATCGTGCAAAGGGCACCTGCTCGGTAAATATCGCTTTATTGAGACGCCAGTACGAAAAACCTATTAACGTCAGCGCGCGAATAGAGGCGTGCGGCCGCGAGACTGTAAAACGGAAGTGCGGCTTTCGCCTGTGCGTTGCATGCAGCATACATACGCCATCCTGTAGACTTGAGAATGGTGCAATCTGTGAATGAACAATAACGTAAAAATATTACCAAATAATGGCGCTGATATTTTAATTATACACTGAAAAAAAAATTCTGATTAAAAACGGATGAACCAGAAAATCTTGTAAAATTGATCAAATATTCTGATTATACTATAATAGATTATACTCAATACTTTATAACTTATGATAATCAGAATTCCTATTATAATAACCAGAATATTTGATCAATCCTATAAGATTTTTCTGATTCGTCCGTTTTTAATCAGAATTTTTTTTCAGTGTAGAGATATATTAATTATAAAGATATATTAATAGAGAGAAATGTCAATTAATTATTAATTCGACACATACAATAATATTATTAAAATTTTATGCATATATTATTTGTTTTGTTGTAGAATAATTAACAAAAAAATAATATATTAAATAAAAGCAAATCTACCGATGTCCGAGCAAAAGATTTTTGGCAGCATGATTCTTGCGAGTTTACTATTTGCAGACGTTCACCGCCGTGATTGTTACGTAAACGAGAGAAAACGAAAGTAATAATATTTAGTCATAGAGAAGCAAAAATGCTTCTTATTCTTAGTCAGCGGATTCATCGAAGCGCGCGTGCTCGATGATGTAATCTGACACAACCGTAAGTTACAACGCTCACCTCGTCCGCTTTATCGATAATTTCATTGCGTTATCATTTTGCATTTTAATTGTTTGCTCAAGCTCCCATTATCGCCGCGACCACCCGACGACCCGACGACGTTAATTCCGCGTGCCATTTAATTAATGACGATTAACGTAATTATGTTATTGTACGGCAAAAGTTAACTTTAATCATATCGCCGGCAAGTTCTCTCTCCGCCACGCCGAGGCCGAGGCCAATGAAAACTCGCCACTATATGGAAATCGCAGACCGGCCAATCGACGCAATATCCATTTATTATCTCCGCTTGGTAATTAGGATCAATTGCAGCTGTCCTGATCTAATCAGAGATTAACTCGATTTAATCATCTTTTTATTGCGAGAAATGTAGAAACAAATCTCGACGAAGTGAAAATCACCACAAGTGGAAATCTTACGCTTTAATTAATATTAAAACGAGCGATAATCACACTCGCAGATGGAAATGTTAAAAAGTACCTAATCAATTGTATTTTGCATTTTAATGGACAATTAATGTACACACAATTAGTTTTACATTTCATTAGCGTACATTAATCATTTGCGTGACCATCGTTATTTCTCGCATCGCTCAAGTATCACGACAACTGTTTTCCGAGTGAACGTTGCCTAAAGATTCACGTTAATTTCAGTTGCGTGTAACAGTTTGTGCATTAATTGACATGAAAAATCGCTATTGCAATTTTCGCGAACGTACATTGAAAGAAAAATATAGTTACTTTTGGCCCAAGCATAATTTTGTAATATTTCTAACTATAAATATGATTAACTCAATTATATGCATTATTATGGTAACCATAATTATCGTTAGAAATATTATAAAATTGTGGTTGAGGCCAAAAGTAACTATACTTTTCTCTCAGCGTATTATTCGTGTGTTATTTCCAGAACTGCGATAAGATCCCGTCGTGCCGGGGCATCGTAGATAGTGCCTCACTTGGCCAGCTCTAGCTGATACGTACCGGCCCGATTGTGATCCGCGAACGAACGAGTGCAAATTCATTAATACCGGGGCTTGCTCGTTGTGGCGGCGCAGTCCCCCGCGAAGAGCGAACAATACGTCGCCTAATAGAAATCAAATCGCCTCACCATTTATAACGACCCACCTCGTGCCTCCCTTTTGTCTCGTCCCTCCCGCGCCTCGCTCGCTCGCTCGCTCGCTCGCTTTTTTTTCGCCCATCACGGAATAATCGAACAAGATTGATGAGGGCGGCGTGACTGGCGGGCTTGCGAGGCCTCGCAAGAATCACGCGGTGGACCCGCGCGCGTATCGCTGCCCCGTCGAGGAGCCCGTGAAGGAAGGGCATCGTCCAAGGGCTCGAAACTCGGGTCCTACCTCCTCGAAAACGAATCTTCCCGAATTGGTATTCGCGAGGGAATTGCGTCACGGTCGCGCGCCGTTTATGGGCGCCGCTTGACGTCCGCAACATCGGCATTTTATGCTCGACTCGCACTTTGACTGCCGATTGATTTCTCGAACGTCTCTTTAAAATGCCATAGAGATCGGCACGATATCGCAAAAAAAAAGAAGAACCCATAAAAACTTTGGATAATCGAATGACGAAACGAATTGCGTTAACGTTAACAATTAATTTTAATAAAGTAATGTTGTCAATGCATCAACAATTATCGAGTCTTTCATACTGTGCTCTGCCATTTGTATAAATGTAATTACATAACAATGTAGAATTATTTATCAAGATAAAAGAGTTGCGAAATTCGAAAATTGAAAAATAGCTTTTCCGAGGACGAAAGGCGGATGATTTCCGGAGAGTATTTTATGGAGGCTGCTCCTTCGCGGATTCGGGACGGGATAGCAGAAGCAGGAGGTTTTATAGGGTGGACCGGAGGTTCGGGATTGAAGGAGCTCTGGACCCCCGGCGCGAAACAACAAGCAGTCAGAAAAATGGATGGGCTGCTAACCGTGCCACCCATGGAGCCCGGGCGAGCGGTTATTTTACCTTTTACTCGCGTCGGCCCTACGGCGAGCGCAACGTGGTTTAATAAGCGGCATTCTTAATTACGTTTTCACCTGTGTCGTTGCACGATAAACCATCGAAACATTCGTCCGCGATGGATAGCCGTTGCCGTCCCAACGCAAATGGAGCGCGATGCCTTCAAATTGGCTTCAAGAGCTAAAAGAACACGAAAAAAAAAGAGAGGGCAAAGAAACAAAAGATCGAGAAACGAAAAAGAGAAAAGCACGAGGCTAAGTCACTTCTGCCTCGTTAACGTTCTCTTTGCATCGTTCCTACCTTTCTTTTGAGACAGAAATTTAATTACACAATTATTTTATACCGTAGATCAAAGGGCTCAAGCGTATAACCAGATAATGAAAGCTTTTAGGCGTTTCATCATGCGTTTCTGCTGACTGTGAAAAATTAATTTAATGCTCGAGTATCAGAATATTTAATATTTTTTCTAAATAATCATTGACCATTGATCGCTCTTCTCGAGGAATTTACTCTCTAAAAATGAATTTTTAGAGAAATTTGACTAATTTTGTCAGTGAATTCATTTTTCACTAATAAACAGTAATTATTATCACGCTGCGCGCGCCACCCGCAATGTGATTGAGCACCACTATAATTCTACTGCATCAAGCAGTGAAAATTAAAATTCACTAAATAATTTAATGACTAATTACCAGTAATATACTTATCACTATTTGATATAGTAGTTATACACTGATTCATTTGTAGAGAGTACAGCTAAGGCAAAATCTTGGAATGGGAGCAATATTAAAATTTGAGAAGAAAATTAAGCAAGTGTGAAGGGATCCGTTATCGAGATCCGTTATCCGTTATTTACTTGCGGGGCGGACTCGCACCCATAATCCCCCGATAAATCTCGCGAGGACGGACACGATCGAACGCCAGAGTAGGAGCTCTCTCTCCATTCTCCCCGATAAAGCGTGATCCTCGATTTTGTCTCCGAACGGGGAAATGCGCCGTAATGGGCCGCGGGGGACATTATGCGATCGTGGTGGCGCGTCGCGCGGCAGCGGCTCTAAGACGCATTACTTCCACCGCTGGTATCCGGGCATTTGTCCAGGCCGACGCGTCCAGGAACTGGACTCGCAGAAGGGGAACGCCGGCGGTGTGCATTCGAGGATTTAATGCCCGGGCGTTGGACGAGCGCGCGCGATCCCTCCGGAATCGCGCGTTAGGACCTCGCGTCCGCTCGTACATCTTTTTCTACGATCGCTTTCTAATCATTTCCGGATCACGCTCTGCCATTGCGAGAGGCCGCCCTTGCGAGAGGCATGAATCAATTGCGAGGGTATTGCGAAAAGCGTGTAATAACTCTCGCGAGTTGCGCACACGTGCGCTCGAGTGCCTCCAAACGTAAGTGTTTAACATCCTCATCAAGCGCGAAAAATGTAAGATTTTAATTTTTTTTTCTTTTCTTGCTGAATCTCCGCTGGAGATATACGCGAACGCGCAGTGACTAATCAATCCCGTAACATCCTGATTGCCGGCATATTTTCTACGACCGCTCGTAAGGACGATTACGCAACGCGCGCAACCCCGACATTAATCACCGGCGCCGACAGCCCGGACTCGTCGATAAACGAATAAATTTTAATAGATATCTATTTTCTGACGCATGCATGGATTTCCGCGGCGTCGCCGCGGCCGACACCGTTGAAAGTAAATCAGCGATATTAACAGGCTCGTAAATCCTCGCGAGCGAGTGGCGCGCTTAAAAAAGTGCAAGACAATTGTGCCATTATCTTCCCCGAGTTAATCGAACGATTGAGTAATGCGTGAATAATTTTCTATTATAGTCGTATGAGTCGTACGTGTCCGTCTCGCTCGACGGTTGCCTGCATCTCACTCCGGTATCCAGGCCTCCTCCGCTCTCCGCTACTGTCCGTCTCCCTCTACCTTCGCGCATGAGGTCAGCATGGATAAAAGTTCGCGCACCGTCGATCGTGCGTGTCGATAAAATAAATGTTACAACCGCCATGCGTGTGTGATTCGCCGAATAACAAAAATTGCCGCCGGACAGCCTGCTCGTGCACGCGCCCGCAAAGGCTCGCAGAAAGAACGTACAACGGAAAATCTCGCCGCGTACCAGAAACAATTTCGATTCTGAGACGAAGACTTGGCGTGTGAGGGTCAAATCTCGACAGGCGCATTGTTCACTCTTCGAGACAGATATGCGAGCTATGTGATCACTTCGCCGGTTTGACGGTCGCGGCACCGCGCGTTCCTTATCGATGCGATCTGATCGATCGCGATAAGATACGATGTTGCATCGCGAAGTCGTGTTTCCCATTGTTAGCAGAGATTTAAGTCAGCACGAAGAAATGCGAGGGAAGGGTCGCGAGGAAAGGCAATCGCTCTTTATGTTGTCTATGCACTGAAAAAGAAATCTGGTCAAAGACGGACGAATCAGAAAATCTTGTAGGATTGGTCAAATATTCTGGTTATTATAATAGAAATTCTGATTATTATAAATAGATCTCAATATTTTATATTATTATTATTTATAATATATTATTGCATAAAGTGTTGAGTTCTATTTATAATATTGGTATTTAGAGTGAGGGTCAAGTGTATATTATTCTAGTATTTTATAACTTTGAGTTATAAAGTATTGAGTTCTATTATAATAACCAGAATATTTGATCAATCCTACAAGATTTTCTGATTCGTCCGTTTTTAACCAGAATTTTTTTCAGTGTATGGCTTAAAAAAACTAGAATTCAGTTTCTTTATAAAAAAATTTTTAAAGAGATTTTGCTCACGTTGTTTCGCGTTAATTCAAAATCGTCAAGAGTTAACTGCATAGATTGACTGATCGAAGAATGTGACTGCCATTTGCGCTTCCCGCGACAGAGAGATTCGTGTTTACCGGTAAGATCGAATATCTCGAGAAAAGTCTCGCTCGGATCGAATCGAGCTGACCCCGAGGGTATTCCTGCGAGTTCGCGTTTTCGATCGCTTCCAGACAACCTAAGCGGCAACATCGGCCGTAAGTTTCCAAGGTAATTCGCGTATATATATACCGACGTACTTGACCCCACGGCTATTAATCTCGCGTGCCATCATCCCCCTCGATCCGCGGGGGCGTTTCCAAACTAATATACGACGACACGACCCACGCCTCTATCGGTGAGAGCCTAACGAGGACTGACTTTAACGGTTAAATAATATTACTTTGAGCTCTTTCTCTCGGGTTGTCGGTTCCGATGGAAAAGTTCCCTAGCCTCTATCGGCTAGAGTTTAAGTTCTCCTTCGAAAGTAATCTCTTGTGGGAGAAACAAACGGTACCAAACGCAGAGCAGTGAGAAGCAAAAATCTTATTCTCTTTTTAGAATTTTTTAAAAAAATATATTTTAAGCAGCTCGTATTAAAGAAAATATCGCGTGTAGCAGTTACGATAAGGAACGAGAATTGTTAAGAGTTGGTATCAGAGAAAGAAATTAAATTTTATCGGCCTTCTCGATGACACTGTTATTAGAAAAACTCGGACGTACGCTTGACCCTCACTCTAACGAGCGATTAAACTAAATCCCTTTCAATGTTGGTTGAGAGCGGAATAGCGAATTTCGTCGTCGAACGGACGATCCATTGATCTCTGGGAAAGCTGCGGCCAGCGAGTGGAAAATCGTTTTCTCGGATGGCACAAGGGGCGTTCTCAAATGTTAGGGGATACTTTCCCAATCTTGAGCCTCACCAATCTCGAATCTGCGATCTATTTAATGATCGTATTAGATACAGGGCAATGACCAACGAATTGGATCGCGTAAATCGTTTATGTGCATGCCGAACGGCCGAGGTAATGCCAAAAAAGCAATTAAATTATCTGAAACGCGTAACGCAAAAATGAATTTGGTGTAAAATGCCAAGACGAATTTAAAGACAAGCGAGTTATGAGTCTAAAATTTTTAAGTACTGTTTCTAAATAATTACAGATAATTCAGATAATTTCTTGAAAATGTGCGTGTAACCAGAATACGCCATCATGTCTCCCAGAAAGATCACAGTTGGTTTACTCAGTGGTTTTGGTTTACTCACGAATACTTACCTTGGAGAGCTTTATGGTCGGTATAAAACAATAGAACGTTTTGCCGATTTTACGGCCGAAACTCGCATGATACCCGCCTCGATGGGCACGAAACATCGTCCGTTTCATCCTTGTTAGTCGAGTGACGTACCGTCTAGATCGCGGAAATATTTATTGCGTAATAATCGTTAAAACCAGGACACGAGCTAGAGGCGCCTCCACCATCGTCGTGCATCTGTGAGAAGAATATCTTCTTTTTCTCACGACGTTCTTTCAATAGCGTCATATAAGAGTTTAAAATGTGAGAGAGTATATAAAACCGAGTCGCGATAACGTAACGTATCGCGACGTGGAAATAGTGCGAGAATAAAAAGTAATTCCGGAACACATATAGATAGGAGAAAGTTGATTAACAATTTGTGCATTCGAATATTATTGCTGAACAATCGAGTACGCAGATAGAAACGCCTATTTCGAAAAATATTTTGTTATAAATGATACAAACGACACATTATATATCAAAAATCATATTTACGAAAGTCAAAGTATGAAATACGCGCAACAAAAATGTATCTCTTTCTCTGTTTCCATTCAAGTGCGAAATTATTTCATACGAAACAAAGTATAGCGCACCTATCCATTTATCCCGTTTCATCGATCGCGCGAATCGTTTTGTTTGACGCAGATGCGTGGTGTTACGTTTAAAAAAAGCGCCTGCACATTGCAGCGGAGCTGCAATGGACTTTGCGGCGTAATTTAACCCGGCCGATCGACTCTTAATTAGAACGCTTGGGACAAATGACCGTGATTGCCGGCGTAATGATACCTTTGTCGCGTTCCACGTGATTCATACGATCGCATTCGACCGGCGTGCAGCTTGCGTTCGCTACGACGTCGACGATGGAGTCGTTGGCACGTGTTCAGGGAGTCTGAGGAGCGTAAACCGTTTTAACCGTTAATGTATATTTACGCTGATTAAAAATTTCACCTGCCTCTTATAAGAATGATGCATAATCATTCAGGCCTGTAGGATAGGAATGCGGGAAATTTTTATGTATTAAAATATGAATTAATAACGAAATGATGACAAGTTTAATCGAGTTAGCGAAGGGAATTCAGATTTTAAAAATACATCAAGTGAAAGAAACTCGACAGATTTGCATAAGAAACGATTAAATCTTTATTTTATTTTATATTTCTATCGTAATTTCTTGAAGCAATTCAATGCTATTCCATCTTTCTCCGAGACTAAAAAATTACTGCAATTCTCTGTATCTGTATTTCTAAAATCGAGAATCTGCGATCGATCGATGGCGCTTCTTCCGCGGCCGCGCGAACGTCCCGAGGAAATCGTTGGCACACGATCGGCCCTGAGATACGTATCAAAGGCGATTTATCGCGATGCACACCGACTATACGTACGTCGGTTATACGCGCTCGTAATAGTCACCAAGAGAAAGAGAGAAGAACTCCTACCGCTACTATCTGGCCAACTCATGCAGACGCGTAATCGGCGCTGACCGGTTATACTTTGCCAGGAGCACCTGCGGATCGTGCCGTCTAAAATCGAGCGCGAACGAAACCGGGCGGACAAGGCGCGAATAATCGGATGATGAATTTGTCGAAGTTACTGAAAACTTGCACGATGCAAAAAACGCATCTCGAGATAATAACACTTTTGTTACGTGTATCCGACGGAGACGCGAAATGACACTGATGCCAATCTATAAGACAGCCACGCGCGAAAACGTTACGCCGTTCACGATGTACCGCGAATAGAAAGTCAAGGCGGAATACTTTCGTAACGGCGCGAGAGGGAGGGTGGAATCGGTGAATTCCGAAGGATTCGTAGTTGCCAAGGTGTGCGGGGAATATACGATCCTCCGCGGAGAGTATTAAGGCCAATCCAGCCGGGGCAAGAGACACCCGTGCTCTCTGGGGAAGCACCTGCCGATAGCCAGCGGACGCGTGGCGTGCACGAGAACACGCGACGCGTCTTAAACGGACGGTCGAACAAAAAATTAGGTAAATGGCAACGCAATTATGACGCGAGTAATTTCGTCGCTGCTACCGTCCGCCATGGCCAGATTTTGCGAGCAGATGCCTTCCGCGATCGTCTCCCCGCCCCGGCCCTATTCCGATTTATAACCGTCGCCGCTAATAGAATCCTTTCGGAATCACATGTAATCTTGGGATTGTTAATAACAGGCCGTTGCTGCGCCAGAAAACAAATATCGAGAGTGCGCAGGCAGAAACTGAGAGACGTTTGTCATTTCTCACGATTCGACTGTATGAAGGCTCCCCATATATTCATCTAGCCGATCCTGAAACAAGAATTAAATGTAACGATCGATAATCTTATCCACTTTTCCATGGGCGACAAATAAACCATCGCGAAGGCAAACACGGGACTACCACGCACAATTTACTCGATCCATCAAAATCCATGACATCTATATACTCGCGTACAAAGGCAAACTCGATAATGTATCTGCTGCGGGGAAGCCGAGAGAATCTTTTCGCATCGAACGCATTGGTGCATCGGACGCTAATGAGATCGCACGACACGTAAAACACGTCTTTTTTCCTGCGGCGAAACGATAAACGCATTTTTTAGTTTCGCTTCGTCTCGTTCCTTTCTCGATTAAATGCCAAACGTGAATAAAATATTTTTAAATTTCCCATCGTGAAGAATTAAAATAATATATCTTCATTGTGAGCGCTGTGCTAGTCGTGGATTCTAAATGTGTTATTTTTCGACGTGCGTTAAAAAATGTTTTCCGATTCCGACTCAATAATCTTCCCGCGTAGCGAAGCGCAGGAAGGTTAATCGTGCACTTTCGCAGTAATTAATGACCGCGAATTACGGGCTAAGCATAGACTAATAGAAGCATCGCGTAATAATATATTTCTTGACAATGACAACTGTGCGAAAAGAAACATCGCGATCGCAAGCGCGGAATTACCACGTACAATTGAGTCGATCTGTCAAGCAACCGTCCCGCCCACCTTTGGTCGAAGGTGGCACGATAATACGGCAATACGAAAGCCGAGAGGAAGAAAGGTAGAAGGAGATCGGGAGGAAGAGAAAAACCGAGGACGGGGATCTCTCTTGCATTAACCCATTGAGAAGGATAATTTTTTAGCTATAAATTATAGCCCCCGCGGCATATTACTTCTACTGTTACGCCTGACAAAAATCACGGCTCTCATTTCCGAATTAAATGGCTAAACGTTATGAGTGCCATCGATTACTCGCATTTACGACGGTATAATTTAATATAATGAGAAACGCGCGCGGCCGCGTGTCAATTGCCGCGCATCGAGCCTTGATACGAAAATGAGATGTTATTCCCCACGTCGAAATTATTCCCCGCGGTTCTCTATTTTCTATCGGTAAATCATTATCCGCAATGAATCTAGGCACCGCCCCGATAATTTACGCACTTCGTCATCACCGGTGGTAATTATCTCGTAAGCACGTTACCTCTTTTCACTTAACGTAAATTGAGATGGAGCGTCAATAAAAAACTTTTCCTATAATATCTAATTATTCTATCTAATTATTGTAATATTATATAAAATCCAATAGCAATTTGTAGATAGCCTCCGTTAGGTATATTTAAAATAATCTACCTTCCAGGATAATGATATGGAGATTTATATGTAAAATGTATATCGACGAAAGATATATAAAACCGAACCTCATTATTTATATTTAAGAATGATTATATTTATTATAGATTCATGATTATTTTCACTGTAAACACAAAACGATAAAGTCTAATGTAACGATTAAATTGTAACGATAGTTTTAATAGTTATAATTAAAAATAAGTGCTGAAAATTGAATGAAATTCTCATACATTGGACTTAGCAGCAATCTCCAGACGAACCAACGATAAACGATTCGAGAATACACGAATCGCCAAATGTAATTCAGCCGATCCTTACAAGGGACAGCAACCTGCTCGCGAGAGAACCCGAAAGCGTCTCGATAATACAACGGCGATTCAAAGTCGAGAGTCTCGTATTAACCGTGCCGTCAATGCACCATCGGTAATTAGTTCAGCTGCAACGAGCGGAGACGCGTGCCCCGTGTTGCGCTGCAGTTGCACCTGTCGCCCGTCGACCGATACACGCTTTCATAAATACGAGCCACGTCGATGTGCGCTCGATATACGCGCGCGCAGAGCGACAGAGAGCGCCGATAAAAAAAAAGAAAGACCATCATTAAAGTCCGGTACAAAATTTCAAAAGCATCTCGGCCGGGTACATACATAATTTCGCAACTTAGGCCCGATTTATGGGCAACAGGCAACGTTCATCGCTTTCGCGCCCTATTATTCACTTTTTTGAGCTCTCAGGTTCTTATTTTGCACGTGACGGTGTCTTCCTTCTGTCTTCCTGAAACAAGAAATATACCTTGAACCTGTAGCAAAAATATACACGGTCTGTATTTTATTTATAAACATTTTATTTTATATATACAGATATTTTAAAAAATATATCCTTTCGTTTAATAATTTGAGAATTAATTATATTTAAAACAAGCTTATATGAGAAACCTGGAAAGCGTCTTGCGAGCAAAGTATGTATAAAATCTGATTATTGCAATAAAAAGTGTAAGCAAACATCTATTATTTTTAATAACGCTTTTTATTTTTAATAACGTTTATTTGATGCTAATTGCAGTGTTTATAATATATGTATTTGAAATATACAATTTAGAAAAGCTAGTTCTCTCTATTTTCCAAGTATTCATTTTAATTCTTTTTAATTACACGTGTACGCTGTACATGAACCAATGTAATATTAAGTATGTACAATGATTAATATATACGATGAGCAAACCCGCATCTAATGGCAAGAATTACGAACAATATAATGAGTCTGATATATGAGATAGGGATTCGAAATGTATTCAGACATAACTACAAGTACACGCAGATCTGAACTTTCAATAAGATTTTACAATCATTAAAATTATACCTATTAAAGTTATAAACTTTATAATGCTGCATTACAGATATGTTCATTAAATTTTATCAGCCTTATTGATTTATATTGCAAATTGCTTGTACAGTTGCAAAATGCAACAGTTCGCTAATGCGTGAAAGTATACTTTTCTGTTGCTTGATATTAACAACAAACAATAATTTAAATGAATATTATGATTCTTCATTAATCAGAAATAGAGTAACAAAAATTTTTTAGCTACAAACGTGTTTTGTATAAAAATCAATCGCGAAGTAATTTGATTGACGAAAATGTTTCTATTTTTTATAATATAATAAACCATATTTTAATAGACAGAGTTATAAAATCATGAGAAATTAATTAATTACGTAATTATTGTAAATTTGAATAATTCATAAAACATGATTTAAAAAATTTTATACTTTATATGCTTGCTATCTATTTCTATTTATCTGCTTTCTTAAAATAACTATGATTTATTCAAAAAATTCTGAGAATACATTTTTATATCTAATGAGAGAAAGAGAGATGGACGCGAGCCATCGACCGGACAGGAAGTTGTTTTTCCATTGCGAAGCATCACCTGCTCGGGAAGCGCCGAAGAACATTTATTCCCTAATCAGTCTTCGAGGCATCCCTGGAAGTTTCGCACCTGCTGCCGCGTGTCGCTTTTCTCATAACGAGAGCGAGGAATTTTCTGCGGTCATCCTTCGCGCGTATGTTGGTAAACCGGTAGCTCAATTGACGAGTTTGCCAAAAATGGAGTACACGATGGCTTTCGTGGTCCCCTTTCGCGTGTCGGTCGATTAATCGAGCGCGCCCGATAAAAAGGAATTACTTTCGTCCGCACCAACGTGTCTCGAAACTTTTATGACACAGCATTATTGTGATGAAATTATGGAACAATGTGTCGTCGCGTAAACCATATGTCTTAATAACGAATCAAGTTTCGCGCTGCGAGCAAGTAATTTTAGAACCCTACGTGCTTTATAAATCGAAGTATCTAAGTGTGATAGTTTCTTAATAACTTCTAATTGCCGATATCAACTAGCAGATAAAAAAAACATGTATATCAATTCACAAAAAGAAACTAAAAAAATAGAGCTTGTCGCCATTGAGGCGAAATTACTTGTATGCAATTTAAATGTAAATATGTAAGACGGAGATTGATGTGTATTAAAGGATATCATTAATTTTCCGTTATCGAAGTGTGAGGTGATGAGAAAGTCGTACACGCGAAGGATGAAGATTGATCTAATTAGCGTGTAAACCGTCTCTGTTCCTAGATTCAGGTAGACCAGTCAGGCGCGTCCAGACGCTGATCAAGCATAAAATCGCGATTTAATAGTTTCCCTACGCCAGAACGCTTCGAGGGCCTGAAAACACCTGCCGCGGAACCAATGAATTATATAGGTGCCGCTTCAGGAGCAAGGATGCACAATAATAACGCGCTGAGTCGAGAGAAAAGTTGACCGCAGTATACTTCGACGCTCAGCGAAAGTTTGTCTTTTCTGCGAGTTTATTCCTTATATGTTTTATATATTTTTTAATGGTCTATCGAATAAATTATGAATCAACTATTACAAAAATTAACCAATCACATTATTATTATTGTGTCATGATTATCATTATCAAGATTAATAGATTGTGGCAAATGATTATGTAAGTATTTTCGAATCGCAACGAAGCAAATAATTTATTAATTTTCATAAGTACACCGAAAAAAAATTCTGGTTAAAAAGACGAAACAGAAAATCTTGTAGAATTAACCAAATATTCTGGTTATTATAAGTTATGAAATGTTGAAGTCTATATAATAACCAGAATTTTATTATAATAACCAGTTTGATCAATCCTACAAGATTTTCTGATACGTCCGTTTTTAACTAGAATTTTCTTTCAGTGTATACTTTTGAGTGTTAATTTTCATAAATATGCTCTTGTACGATTTTCTTGTTCATATTTTATGAGAAAAGTCATAAAATTGTAATGAGCCAAGGATAGACGTATTAAAAAATGTAACTATAATGGGAGATATTTCATTAAACTTCACGCATAAATTTTGTGTGCAACGGGGGAAAGTACTTCCCTAAAGTATGATCTTGTTCTATATCACGTTGCTAGTCGCGGCGCATAAATATTGCATTAAATTACTGCGTTAAGTGCTATCCTCCGCTCATTACTGATTGCAACACCCTTCATCGTAATAGTATTCTAACGATTAAACCATTTTCTGCTATTTCACTACCAAGGGTCTTGATGCATCGTAGTCGCGTAGTGCAATCTAAGGATCTTCCATCTACATTACGGCTTTTCACGTATTCTATTATGTTGCCACGTGTATTACTATTTTTTAACTACGTACGATTAACAACACTGTTAATTAATCACTATGAAGAAAGTACAAAAAAGTACATTGGAATCTTGAGAAACTTGAAAAACACATATTGCATATTGACGTGAGGATAACGATATGCATTAAAATTATGTATTTACAACGGTTAATAATTTTTTCATCATAATCTATTTGAACAAATAACTTATCTCCATATTTATCTTTTTATTTTTCTGTGATAGGTCTCGCAATTTTAAATTTCACAGTTTCAGAATTTCTCTCTCGAGCGTCATGAACAACAATTAAATGTGAGCATGTACATTAGTTTTCGATTTCCAGAGATCTGAACATCCTCTTGAGTCTCGACGCTTCAATTCCATCCCTTCTTTTCCTCTTGAGCGCTTCCTGCTCTTTTTGTTTCACCTCATCGCGAGAAGGGATTTCATCGTGACCTGGTCCGTGCCGAGACCCGGGCAAGCCGGCGCGTCACTTCCGGTTCTCTCGAGGGCGCAGAAAAACGTCGTTTCCCAAGACTGCCTGGTCTGGCCTCCCGGTAAATGAGTTTTTTATCTGGCCCGAAGTAAATTAGATTAGCGGAGACATGCGCCGGCCCGTATCTCGCTTGCTCGCGCGCCACGTACGCGCGCGATGAGCCGAGCGTGTATACTGCACCGAGCGACGAGGAGACATGTACGAATGCATGCGATGGTACGGTGCGATGCACTAATGGTCCGCTTCATTCCGGTATATTTTGTTGTATGCTGCGTGCATCCGGTAGTCAAACACAACCGGTATTATGTCAGTTCCCTAATATAGATACACGAGATATATATATATATATATATATATATGCGTGACACACAATGTAATGTAGTCCGCAACGTGAATTACTGAGCTTCCATGACAGCGAGCCAGAAGGAAATGTTTTTTTAATGCGTCATTTCTTAACACGATGCCTCAACACTTTGAAATTTTCCAAAGGGACGAAGACAAAGGGCGAGCATGCCGAACCATGTCACCATTAACGCGTTCCGCGTGGAGCGTAGCACGAATATTCGCAGGAGCAGCCTCGTGACAGCTTCCTGTGCCACGTGGAAAAAGTGCGAGCTAACGCGTACACGCATGTGGGTGGTGTTTCCCGACCCGACGCGACGGCCCAACAAAAGAGTTCGCCCGACTTTACAACCGACTTCCCGTTGTATACCCGGCTCGTTGTAGCTTGTCCTTCGCGGACAGCTGTACGTTATGCTGTCGCGGACGCCACGGCGAAACAAAGGGAAACCGCGAACTTGGATGGCGCGAGGAATTTTTTAATGGCCGCCACCGCCTCTTTGTTTATACGCGCGCGCGGTAATAGACGAAGAAATTTCGGAAATATTATTTTGTCACGCGGATTTTTAAAATTCCGATTGCTATTTTTTTATATGATAAAAGAGATGGGGAAATAATTAAGGTCCAAATTCATAGCCGTTTCTTAAATCTTAAGATTTAAGAATTTCTTAAATTTTAATCATCTTTTTAAATTGTACAACTGATCTTAGCTGTTTTATATTCTATGATTAAAAAAAGAAAGGATGCGCGCGAGAAAGACGAAAAACAATCTTTAGTATGTAAATTAAAAATATAAGTGAATAAATACTAAAATAAAATACTTAATTAAAGATTATTTTTCGTCTTTCTCGCGCGCATCCTTCCACTTTTTGAATCATAGATTATAACCCAGCCAAGATCAGCTGTACAATTTAAAAAGACGATTTAAAATTCAAGAAATTCTTAAATCTTAAGATTTGAGAAACGACTATGAATTCGGACCTAAGTTCTAAATTATCTTCGCGTCTCTCACTTATTTTGTTCTTAAATGGATCAAGATTGAAGACTCCTTTCGCTGGGTTTAAAGAATTTTTTAATATATTATCGTTGTACAATGTATGAACAGATCTCGGTAAGAAAAGTTCGCATATATGGATGCGACTGTTAAAGGATCAACTTTTTCGAACGTCGGGCAGCAGTTACTCTCACGCCCAATTATTACGCTCCGCTTGGTGCGAGAGTTTTTAACTTTAATCTGATTAGAACGGGGATTAGAGTCGACGAGGTAGTGGACCTTTCTTCGCTGGCCACCGCAAGGCATTCCGTTTTCACAAACACCTCGCAAATAACCGTATCACGTAATTGCCTGTTAAAACGTCCGCGCATCAACGATCGCCTCCTTTGTACGCCTCACCCTCTCCGCCGCTTCCACCGCGGATGCCAATCACAGCGACAGCTCGCGCGATCACGGCGCTAATTTCAACCGATGACAGGACGCGTGTTCCTCTATTTTCCGCGGCGAGCAATTAAATTTTTCGCGGAGTCGTTCGACGTCGCGACAACGCGTCGAGCCACCTCGCTGTCGGATCGCAGCTAAACGCTTCACTCTACCCAATCTCCCGCTCCGGCCTGCCTCCACTCCGTCGATGGATTTGCGCGAGGGTACCGACCTAATGGGACGCGCGTCTGCTCTATAATTACAAAGATTGCCCACTATACGCGCGGACCGAGTTGCAGAACCAATACGAAGATTCCGCCGGATGATCCGCACACATTGGAGAGACGTCTTATGCGCCGATAGATTGCTAAGAACGATTACGTTTTCATTTCTCGATCGAGAAACCGTGGCGAGGAGAGCTCGCTGGTGTTGGTCGGAGACGCAGCGAGATTTATATCGAGAGAATCAGCGAAGTGATAATCCGAACTGATTACTCGTACACATTATAGATCAATAAAACCTTTGGATTTACTAGAGCTTCTTCAATAAGCTTCTGTGAAGATGATATTCGGAAATGTGAATTTTTATAAAACTGACATGACATTTGATTATCTACGTTTGTCTATAAATAATCCATTTAAGTTTTTGTTCATTAAAAGAAAACAATTTTATCAACATCTCTAGTTTTTCTTTAAATTTTATATGGACTTTGAATGTCCATTACTTATCCACATTTGCCAGCAAATAATACTATCTACTGTTTTCTTTTCCTGTTCTTCTTTTCTCGGAATGTTCAAATATTTTTTCAAATTTTCTTTCAAGTTCCATCTATAATTTCTGACATAAAAATTTAAGGTATTAGGTAATTTGTCAGAAATTATTATACATGCTTCTTCCACACGTTATCTGAATATTTTAATATTTAATATTTATATAATTAAAAAAAACTGTATTTAAGAATGCTGATGCTAAAACTTTTTTATTTCTCTTAATTTAAATGTAGACAAATGATGGACAATCAAATAAATAAACCATAAGTATCAATTTTGTAAGAATTCGCATTTTGTGCCAATTCATACAGCTATTGCAATATTGACTTGATATAAAAAAATCTACACACTAAAAATAAAAGGAAACTTTTCATCACTTCCCTTTTCCGCCCACAACGATTACGTTCTTATACGATGTAACACGCGCTTATTGCCGCGATCATTATTGCGATTTCATCTGCAGTCTCGGCGGCAAGCATTGCACCGTAATGCATTATGGAAATTTCTGACAAGTCGCGTCTTTAGTTTTCTGAACCGTTGGCACGTGCCGCGTGAAAGATATACACGATTGTCCGCAAGTCGATCGTCCGCAACGTATACAATTGATATCACCTGCTGCCGTCCCGGAGCGTGCTTTTCGTCGTCGTCGTTGTCGAATCAAGCTCGAACTGACCGATTACATCGCACGGCGCGCATCGTGTTTTTTGTCAGATAACATCGGGGTTTCCGCTGGTTTCGTGTTGCCGACGCTCGGAGAATACTAATAAACTAGGAATGACGCGATATACGATGAAATGAACAGAAATAATTGAAACGTATTTCCAAACGGTTGTACTGAACATTACTGATTGCAAATGCATCCTAGAAGTACTAGATCCGATCGTATAAAGAATAATTCAAATATAAGCATAAACGTATTAAAAGTCAAGGGACTTGGCCATTGTGAACATTTTCTAGAAAAATTTCCATTTAATAAACTAATTTAGTTTAGGCAACTTTAGGATCTACTCAATTTGAAGCTTTGTCAAATCGTCGCAGTTTCAAGCGTCACATACCGTACTGGTTCGTCAAGTCCAATTTTGGTATAAATGTATCAGAAATCGCTTTTTCTTGCCGAGTCGTCGGTTGGAAGGCACGAGCTGACCGTTCGCACAAGTCAATCGACCATAATTCTTACAATTGATATCACCTGCCTGTGTCCTCGAAGACACTTTTCCCTCGTCGAGACGAGAGGGCGGCGGATCGGCCTGCGACGTGCACGAGAGCTTCTCTCTTTCTCGCCCTTTCCTCTCGCTCTTTGTCTACGCGTGTTAATGCGAACCCGCGGCGCGCCGGTTACACGCGTACGCACGCGGTCGCGTGTGTGTACACGCGGATTCTACGGTGATCAGGTGAGTCGAAGATTCACCTGCCGAGCCGGGCCGGGCAGCTGCGCAGGTGTATTCCACTCGGTTTTGTGGACGGTTGTCGTACGTGCCGCGGCCGATCTACATGTATGTAGCACGCGTGTCAGAAAGAGCCAGAAGGCCCGATACACGGACAGGGGAATTCACGGGAGGAGATTAACGTTGACAACGAGAAATAGATTTACGAGACACGCGCACGCCAAAAAACGCGATGTCGCTCCGCTCATTTCGTTCGGTAAATGACACCGGAATGCTTGAACAATCGAAGGATTGATACAAAGCCGCGAGAGTCAGAAAATAAAGAGCTCGGAGAAACTTGTTTTTTTTTTATTTAACATATTTATATAATTAGTAAATAAAGAAATATACTTTGTACATTTGTTTCGCACTTATTTCATATTTTATACACTGAAAAAAAATTCTGGTTAAGAACGGACGAATCAGAAAATCTTGTAGGATCGATCAAATGTTCTAATTATTATAATAGAAATTTTGGTTATTATAATAGAACTCAACATTTTATAATTTATAATAACCAGAATATTTGATCAATCCCACAAGATTTTCTGTTTGTCCGTTTTTAACCAGAGTTTTTTTTCAGTATAGACTTCTATGCCTTTGTTTTCGTTTTATAACGAGAAGTTTTATAACAGACTCATTATAGTTGAACTCCATTGACTGTCAAATTTTCAATTAAAATGCAGTGCGAACATGCAAACACTATTAGGTAACAAAATTGCAAAACGGCTACAAGATTGTTACGAATTGATAATTACCTGAAATTGTAACATTGTACGTAATAAAATTGTATGCGATAAAACAGTGGTGATTATTCTGCATAACTCCCGTTTTTATCCGCGTGCGTAAACTTTCCTCTAACACAGGTGTAATAGAGACGTGTAAGAAAACATACATGTAATTGAGATACGCACCGCTTTACGAGCCGAACAGATTTACGACGGCAATTCGGACACGTTGTAATTTCGACACGCAAAGAAACGGACGAACGGAGGGAAGGAAAACTATGAATATCCCGACGCATTGGCGTGTGTAGAGCGACGACGTGTTAAACCACTCGGCGACACGTGGCGTATGTGCCACGCATGTACGACGCCCAGTTTAAAAAAACCGCGACTACGCGATAATCGACGATTGAATCGGGAATCAGGGGATATATTTATATTCATGATATGATATATAATTTCGCTTATCAAAAAACACGATTGCATAATTACCGTATGATCCACACCCGCATATAATTTGTAATAGCAACCATCAACTTATCCATAAAAATAAAAAAATTGAAAACTGTTTCCTTAAAGCGCTCTGAAATAGGAATATTGATAACTTACGCGTAAATAAGGGCAGAAATGCGGGCAAGAAATCCGCTCTTGGCGCCGTAATAATCTCCGCGTCCGGGGAACATAATAATTCGTCGACGGTCTTCAGCGGAGCGATTCTCCGAGTAAATACCTCGCTAAATCACTCCAGGAAGTTTGATACGCATTTGGCACTCCAACAATGCGCACCCACGCAACCGGCGCGCGTGTACACACACGCGTGTAACACTCGCAACGGGCGCGCGGCCCGTTGTTTTACGGCGGTGCATAAATTACGAGCGCCGACACGCGTGTAGATATCGCGTACATACGCGCGCGCGTGCACACCGGCTCGGCCGGCCGAAATTATTTGGAATCACGTTGCGGACGCGATCTACATATTCAACGATCGTGGTTACCGCACGCGTTTAGTGAGCGAGGAAGGAAACCGCGCGGAAAAGAGAGACGGAACGAGGACAGGGACGGCGAAATCATTTATTTAAGGAAGACGGAATACGCAAAAGGGGGGAGGGGGAGGAGGGGAAAAGAGCGCGGAACAGGGACGGGCTTTCGTGTCCGTCTTTTGTAAAGCAGGTGTAACCGAACCTCTTTCGCCGCGGTGTATTTTACCACCCGGTAGTAGCCCTTGGATCCTGCCTTCGTACATCCTTCCGAGCGCGCATCCCCTTCCACGAGGGGAGGGAAGGAGGGCAGTGGCAGCTGAATCTCCGCGGAAAGCAGCACCTGAATGTGTGGCGCGCGCTCGTTTCCGTGGCGAAGAAACCGGAGGTGAGGAGGCTCGGATGAAGAAATATCGGAGGGCACACCTTAAGGATGTCGAAACGACCGCTTAACGAGGATCTAATTCCCAGGGACGTTCCCATGAATATATGAATTTCGAAATAACATACACGACGCGTCGAAGAGCAACAGGTCGAGAGATCGCGTAGAGACGTCGCGTAATTCGCTGGGGAAAAAAAAATTGCCCATTTGTACGGCTCCATATCGTATTTTAAATCGTTGACGTTGAAAGTTTATGGAGCATCGGCGGTTATTTCGAAAACGATCGCGAATATATCATCCGTCGCGTGCGCCCGAGAGATATTCTTGTTCCGCAAACAGTAACGAAGTGCCGTATTATCGCATCCGACACACTTTCCTTTTCGTATTATAATTGGCGCGCGGTTAATCGACGGGCGATACCTACGCTCGCAATTAATTTGCCGCGACACAGGGCAAGGCGAGTCTTTCGCCCAAGGGCCGCGTAATTTTTGCGCGGAGATCTTATCGGGAGAGGGGAGACCGCGGTACAGCGTGTTCCCCGCAAATTTATTAATAGATTCGCGGTCACGCACGCGCGCGTCCTCGATTCTTTTATCTCCATTTTACCGCTTTTGTCGCGCTAATATTCGGGAACTGCGGGCCAACCCCCCTCCTACTCGGCAGTCTCGAAGTGTGTCGATATGTACGGGTGTCGGGGTCCGCTCGCTTTTTATGACACGCATTACACTTCGTCACTCGGTGGAGGCAGATGCACGCGGCCGACGGTCACCGGCCAGCAAAGTTTCTTCGGCGAACGAGTCGAAAGTGTTTTATAAGCACAAGTTAAATTTACCAACGTGGCGTAGAACAGAAAAGCTGCTGAGATTATCGTCCGATTTTGTTAAAGATTTTGTCCTTAAAATTCTCCGCGAATTCGAATGATAGATAAGATTGCGCTTTTCTAAATTTTTAACACTAAGGTACAGAGTCCAAATGTACACTGAGAGAAAAATATAGTTACTTTTTGGCCTCAACCACAATTTTATAATATTTCTAACGATAATTATGGTTAACATAATAATGCATATAGTTAAGTTATTTATTATTAGAAATATTATAAAATTATGGTTGAGGCCAAAAGTAACTATATTTTTCTCTCACTGTATATTGTTGAAAAAAATCATGTTCCATTTTTAAAAAATGTTATTGGAAAACAGTGCGAATATAATATATAGCGTGAAATAATATCGAGTAAATACAATGAGCAATCGAGATTCGCACGTGGCTTATTCAATGTACGTTTTAACGATGCACTCGAAGTGCGCTTGAAACACACTCGAAACTGTTGTAATCATTCACGTACAATCACATACAACACGGCGGCAGGGCTGTCGTGTGCCCTCGGTTTTTATTTTCCTGCACGCGCTTTGTTTCGACGAGATCGTTTTGCTTTCACGTACCCCTTGCGTAGCAAGTATTAGTTGACCGTTTAACAAGCGCTCTCCGCAAAATTTTTCTCCTCTATTATTGTCCTTTCCGCAGTCTTTTTTCCATATCTTCTTGTCCACGTGCATGGCCATTTCATTTGCCACACCTCCCTTTGTTTGAGCATAAAGACAAACTTCTACCTTCTATGAAATCTATAAATTTAGAAGTTCAGAAGCAGAAATACTCAGTATTTCGCATAAAATAAACAATTTTAATAAAAACCTATCTTGAAATAATTCGTTTATGCACAAAATAAAACGAGGCACACTGTATTTTCTAAACTTTTATTTCAGAATAAAAATCATAAATTCTAATCAGTTATTTTCTGAAATATTACTTGAACAAGAGAGAGCTGATTAATAAATAAATTAAATTAAATTTTAATATATTATTTTAATCAATTATTTAATATATTATTCTAATCAAGTAATTTTGGCGCAATCAGCTGCAGATAAGCCTAATTCGATCTAGCTTCGGACGGGGCAACTGTGCGCGGTGGACGTCTCAATAAATAAGGTGCTAATTAAATGGGCATTTTGTTGAATTTATCCCCGGCATGCGGGGACCGCTGTCCGTAAATAAACCGATATTTATAGCCGACGTCGCTTTTATATATTTTACGCCGCGAGATCAACACCGGGGTAGACGCCGCGCGCAAAGCTGCATTTTCTGCAGTTTCTGTCTCTCCGGATGTTGAGGTATTTTATTCGGGCGGGTGGGTGTGCGCGACGCGCGTGCATGTGGGTGCGCGCGTGTGTTGTCCGTGCCGGCCGAAACGGGTACCCGGGGGGAGAAACACGCCAGAAGGATTATAACGCCGGTGTCTTTTCCACCCGGCCGTTGCCTCAGCGTCGCGACTACTATAAATCTATGGAGAGTTATGGCACAGGCCAGGTTTTGTCTTAATGGTCAACCGTGTAATTCATGGACGCGGGTCACCGCAGGCACCGATGCGCCTGGAATCCTGGCGAGGATACCTTCGCCGATTTTCCGTGGACGTTGAGAAAGACGATGGGGGACTGCACGCCGTTCATCCTGTTTGTCGAGCGAAAGTATCGCCGATGGTGTGGTTTTATGGTTTATAAATTTATCAAATGATTGGCTCGAAAGTCGGGAAGAAGAAGTACAGTCCATTATTATTTTATGTCATTGTTTGCGGCCGGATATCGTTATATTTTAATTAATATAATTATTAATTCGTAAGTCGTGTTAAGATATATTTATAAAAAAAAATTACGCATATTGTACTTATTAGATAATGTTTCTTATAAAATGTTTATAAAATATAATTATTTTTTTTATAACAAGGAATTAGATACTTTTCAATAAACATTAAACTCCTCAAGTTGAGAATACTTAACACTCGTATCGCGCAAATAATAAATAATCCCTGACAATTAAGTCGCGCGGTGAATTATATCGTAAGATCGCGCGTAATTAGTCAACGAGCTGGTACAAGGTACATCTAAAGTTCCAATGGGTGCCTTTTTTATCGCTCGAGTTGGACATACCGCGGATTCCAACCGCGTCGAATTTCACGACAAGGAATCGTGTAAAGCCTGGTAGCAGCGTATAAATCGGCACACCTTAGATGCCTGATAGGAGGACGATTGGTTACGGTGTGTATGCGTGCGCGTGTAGTTTGCGAGAGAGAAGGAAACAGAAAAATCGCTCTCCTCTCAAATCCTCCTGAATTCTTTCTCGCGACGAACAAAGAGAGAGAAATTCCCGGAACTGTCTCGCCTCTTCCTCGGCGACTTAATTGGTCGCGGAACTTTTCGTGGAAGTAAACGACGCTGCGAAAACTGCCTTCCGAATTTGTAGATTACGAATCAGAGGTTCCGCACAATTGCGCTATTGCGTGTACCTAACACTAATCGGATGCGATGAAAATTAGTTACTTGGAGAATAATATCGCATAATTTATCACCAACTGCATTTTGTGGAAAAAAAATTATAATTTAAAAGTACCAGTCTTCACATAAAAAATATTTAAAAGAAACATAAATGTGGTAAAAATGATATTTCTTAAGATACATGAGAAGTAATAAGTCGCGAAAATACATTCGTCCATTAAAAGCCTCGGGACCATCAAGTTCCGACGTTTCGCCTGCAAAAAGTTCATCACCGAAGCTCATTACATCGATACGCGATCTTTCGCACTTTCGCAAACTTTGCAACTTCAATCTCCGTTGGCCGCTTCTCCGACCTCGTCGAAATTCTCACGGCTCTCGTAATTAAAGCCGGTAATGCGCGCCGTCGAGATCCGCCTTTACATTTCGGTATTACCTCTCGATTTCTCGACGATCGATTAACGTGATCGCGAACGTATTGCGCGTGAAAGCCGGGGGTAGAATACAACGAAAGGAAAGAATAAGACTCACGCTTTAAGGCGTGTATCGAAATACGAAATACGGAATGCACCTTGTACTTAATTTCAAAAATATTTACGCGAAGCAGAAAATTATAATATATTAAAAATGCCAGTGCTCTCTCTCTCTCTCTCTCTCTCTCTCTCTCTCTCTCTCTCTCTCTCTTTCTCTCTCTCTCAACGCACTTTTCTCCATAACATAAAAATATAATTAGACTTCAGAACTCGCGATCTTTAGTATGATTAAATACAACTGTGTATCAAGTGCTCATTCTGATACGCTAAAGAAATCTCGCACAAAGAGGATGCGATTTCCTGTGAATCTCAGGATCACAACTAGTGCACCGTAATTTGGCATTTGTTGGCATATTATTATTCTTAATGAGAGACGGAAGGATAGAATCTCGTTAAGAGAGGCGGATTCGATCGTCTCAAGGAGGAAAGAGTCAAGAAGGTCCCGCGAGGCCCTAGCTGTAGTATGATCGGGAAAGGAGGGTGGCGAGGGACCAGAGACGGAGAAGACGGACCACCTTTTGTCCCCTTCCCGCCATAGCCGATACCCTTCGATCCCGCGGCATCAATCTCGCGTAAAAATTAATCTTATAGGTTGCAGTTTTCATATTTGGCAGTAATTACAGGCCTTCGAGAGACCTCCGCCTCTCCTCCCTCCTCCTCTCTTTTCTTCCCTTTTTTCCCCTTTCTCTGCCTTCTTCCGCTCCTTAGATGCTGCAGAGGCCTCTTTTAATACGGTTTCGCACGAATCTAATATTTCCCCGTATACTATAAATTATCGGCAATTAAAAGGGGAAAAAATGGAAACGAGGGGATTGCGAGCGCGCGCATCGGAGAAGGCAGAGAAGAGGACGGAAGCCGAGGAAGATGATCGAAGTGGAGAGCACGAAGGGGAGGCGGGAGGAAGGGCCAAGTCTCGACTAGTCGCGCGGCTTTCCTGACTTTTTTACCTGACTCGAGAGAATGGTTTCTCTTCGTAGAAAACGCCGGGGCAAGGCGCGATGCATCGGCGCGATGTAGCGCGGTGGTGAGATCGATCTCTCGTGCACCGCGAGAGGAATCGTGACGCGGGAAACCCCGGAAGCCATGTCGAGAGCTGGACGTACGATTATGCCGAGGGATAACAAGCTCTTGCGACTTCGTTCCGGATGGCGGTGAGAGAGAGAGAGAGAGACGAGAGGATGCTCGATGGACCTGAATCGTTGCCAAAATTATCTTCGCTGGAAACGTCCGACGTGAGAGTTCCCACGAGGAATTACCGCGGTAACGAGTGAAATTAATACATAAATAATAGAAAACGCTTCCTATACCGTAATAGCGTGAGCATAAATATTCTGTGTTCATAGAAATTTAGATATTGGAAAGTCAGGATAAGAAATCATTTCTATAATCTGTACGTCACGTAACTAAAATTTTTATGTCTCTGTGTACAGTCCGAGTAGTTTCGCAATGCACGAATTACATTAGTATCTCGAGAGTGCCTAAACCCGAGCACCAGATATCTTCCAGCGCTTACGACGAAAGGATATCAATCCCCCTCGCTTTATCTCACCGAAGAGGATCCGATCCTTTTCGGTCTGCCTCGGTAATACCGTACAACCAATAACACTGTAGCGATCGTTAATTCGTCTCGATCGAACGAGGCGAATAAAGGCGTGCTTCGTACTTGGAATCACTCGGGGGAGGAAAAGAGCATCGTGGGGCCGCAGGGGTACAGTCGGAGGCGGGGGGGAGCACCTCCGTGGGGGCGCGAGGGAGAGATTTAGAACGACGCAGTGCCTATTGGCGTTCGAGCGGAACGATATCTCGGTGGTGCAGACATAAATCCCGGCACCACGTACACGTTGCACGCCCCCACAGCACGCCCCCCATTAACTTTTTAATCTCTCCTGCAGGGGCCCGGAGCCCGGCCGGCCGGTCGGTCGCTGGTCAGTCGTCGCGAGAGGAACGGCAGAAAACGGAGAGGAGGATGAGAGAGCGAAAGAAGGGAGTGGAAGAGAGAGAGAGAGAGAGAGAGAGAGAGAGAGAGAGAGAGAGAGAGAGAGAGAGAGAGACCGGCTGCTACGAGACCCCCTTTTCGGGGTCGAGCATCTAGTTAGCATCCTTTCAGACACGCGGTCTACCAGTCTGCTTCGCCCGAGATGCATCCGGATATCGCGCCCGATCAGCCCGACGAGAAACGTGTGTTTTCGTCGGCACCGACTAAATACGCGGACGCGATAAAACGTATGTAGAGAAAGAGTAGAAATGGAGTCGACGCGATTCACCATTTTCGAGGGATGTCTTTTGATATCGCGCGGATAGTTAAAATTAATGAAACGTCGAAATAATTAAATGGCATAACGTTAATTATCTTAAGACACGATATTCTCGTAACTATAATTTTTTTTTAAAGACCATTTAAACGTCATGGTCTAAATAAATAAATAATTAAGGAAAAGATAAGCTCTGCATAATTTGCTACAATAAATTATTCAGATTGATCTCCCGCGAGAGAAGCCGGGCATGTTCCGCTACCTGTTAATTATATGACTGGAAAAACGCATTGTAGGGATAGATTTGATCTTGAATTTATTGTCGATTATGTAAACCTAATAAAGTCACCGTGCAGATCGAGCGGCCGAACGAGCGGACGTAATATAGTTACGGAAGTCACGGGGCGATAGTTATCCTAAACGGCGAACGAATGAAGATCGATTGTCCCGCATTAAATCATCTCTCTACGTGGCCACCAATCCGTAGAACCACGAATCATGGCCATCCATAAACCATAATCGGCCGCAGTAAGGCGGGCCGTCGCGCGCGTTTACGAAAGACCGGCTGCTGTGATCTCGCAAATGCTGCTGTATCTTCTCAGCCAGGATGAAGATTAACTGTGGTATCAATCGAAATAATATATACGGAATATTCTGAACAATCCGCGAAATAAAATGATATCTCTTGCACTGAGAGCAAAATATAGTTACTTTTGGCCTCAACCATAATTTTATAATATTTCTAACAATAAATATGCTATTAACTTAACTATATACATTATTATGTTAACCATAATTATCGTTAGAAATATTATAAAATTGTGGTTGAGGCCAAAAGTAACTATATTTTTCTCTCAGTGTGCGTGTTTCAAAATAATCCCTTTTCAAAAGCTGTGAAAAAGTTTAAGAAGAAGATAATAATAGTTATAAATATCTCTCGTTAAGTAAATAATATTTGTTTCTTTTACGACGGCGAATGGCGGTGCAACGTAACGGGACACCTTGTATCAACAATCCGCGGACGATTAGTTGGACCGGATCTCACACCTAGTCGCATCCGGTCGTTGCGGTTGCGCAGCCGGTTACGGCGATGCCGCGTGCTACGGCAATCATCGTGGTGGCCGTGGAAGAAGAGTCGCGTCGAATTAGAGAAAATTACAGAACACCTCGTAAATACATCGTCGACTTAAGTGGTTGATTGGGGAGATCGTGTATAGAAGCGGACTACCGCTAAATTATATCCCGACAAGCCCCGGCTATCTCCGCGATCGCGATCGCTCTTGTAAATTAAGGCACCGAGAGAGAGATATACCGCGCGCTCCTATCTTCTTCTCCTCCGAACGCGCGTCCTCATCTCCCGGAGATATCGGAAGCGCGTTCCCGAGATCGCATCCGTGCCGATTAACCGAGGCGCGTGTGAAATGCTATCGCTATTGCGAAACAATCGTGTCCGATCCCGAATCACTTACTGCTTGGACGCTGACAGAGAAAGAACGGGGTTTACACTGAGGAAAAAATATAGTTACTTTTGGCCTCAATCATAATTTTAAAATATTTCTAACAATAATTATGATTAACATAATGATGCATATAGTTAATCATATTTATTGTTAGAAATATTATAAAATTATGATTGAGGTAAAAAATAACTACATTTTTCTCTCAGTGTACATTCGAAAATAAAGTTTCTTGTAAAATCGATATCTATGTCGAGCTTGCGAAAATGAAAACTTAATCTATCTTCACAGATAGGAAGACAAGTAGACAGACGGAAATAAATTTATGATAAAATATAATTAGCAGGTATAATAGTAAGTAATAGATAAATGGAGAAATTGAGGATAGAATCTCGGTACCCTATTGCTCAATTATTAATTAAATTCTTGACACTACTAAAAAATATCGATGGCACATTGATGAGATAAAAATAAAAAAATTCGACATTATTCACGTCTCCGTATTATGTTACTTTGGATGAGATATGTGTCGTTCGCGCGCGGAAAGCCTGCTCGAAGTGGAAGAGGGGCACCTGACATAGTCACGGAAGCGTGAGGGTAATTTCCATGGTGCGGAAGATTTACGTCCCCGCGACCGTCGCTGAATATTCATACGAGAGTAATGCCGTCTTCCGCGCGTCGCAATTAGCCAGAAGTAAAATAGCATTATCCCCACCGGTAATTCCCAGGGAGGGAAGCTCCCCCCACGGGGCCGCGCGCTGGTAGCGGCGACGGAATCGCGGCGAAAGGGCGGCGAAAGGAGGGTAAGATAGTGCGACGAGGGTGCCGGAGGAGAGCGAGAGGCGCCGGATAATCGAGGTTAAAAACTCTCGCGACTGGGCAAACATAAGCGAGAGATGAGAGAGAAGGCGAAGAGACACGCACACACACACACACGTACAGGGATGCACATATACACACACATATATAGCCGTCGTCTTTGCATATTATACGTAAGGCCGTTTAAGGAACGACACAGCCGGCTGACGCTTTACGAACGCTTTAAGACTTCGGTAAATATCGTAATGACCGGAATACTGTCGGGGCGTGCCGGTGAGAGTTAACCGACTCATTTTTGTACCCCCGCCGAACTCCCCCCGTTCTTCTTCTTTCGCCTCTTTACTTTGGTAATAATATCCTACCCCTCTGTCCGCACGATACTAGGGCGAGAAAATTTCTTTCCTCCACGTGTTTCTCGATCCTCCTTATTTCAAAAGCCTGCTTCTATGAGAACATTTGGAAACCGTAATAAAACTCTCGCTAAGTCACTTCGTGCAAATCACGTAGCTTCTTAAAAAAAAGGCTACTTCTTTTATTAAAATAATTCCTCGTTTATCTTTGCTGACAATGAGTATTCGCATTAATAGTGCGATAATAAGAAAAGGCATCTCTGATGTAATAAAAAATGATAAATATTCATGCAATTAAAAGATAAATTATAAAATAATAGTATATATCTTCTTTCAAGTTCCAGCTGTCATCGTGAAAAGTAAAGATTTTATTTTATTGCAGTGATAATGCGAAAATTGAATAAATTTTACCTGCATTGTAAACGCTACACCGTGTAGCGACCAGGCCCATGTCCGAAAGTTCGCGAGGAGGCAGAAATTATATCGCTTTCACACGGAGAGCCGCGGCGGATTAACGAGATTATGCTCGGCACGTCGGACGCGTCGATGGAGAGAGAGAAAGAGAGAAACGGAGGAGAGTGTATGGCGGCCTCGATATAACACGCGAGTAATATCGCGCGATTCGAGTTCTCGCGCCCTCCCACCTGCGATCTGATTAAAGGGCCCTCACCCCCCCCCCCTTTTTGCTCTCTGTCTCTCTTTCAACCGCCAGCTAACATAAACATTATGATCGAGCCAACATAAATACATTGGCGGCGGGCCGATCGACACGGGGGTACCGAGGCGAGGGAGCCAGACGGGGAACGACCGGGGGGGGAGGGAGGGGGTTCTAGGCTTGGCGAAAGATGCGCGAATTTCAGCCCGCGGTTTCCACGCCGCTGCGGAACGCGGCCCGCCGCTTTAATATAATATTATTGGCTATTGATAAATTGTCGATAATGATGGGTTAGCCACCCCGGCCGCATGTGGGAGGGAGAGAACGAGAGCTCTTTTCTTGGGGCGTCCACGCTCCCTCTCCCTTCCCTTCTCCCTCTCTTTCTCTCTCTCTTACTTTCTCTTTCTCCCTTTCGTCTCATTTCTCGTCGACTCCTCGCGGGCTCGAAGCGAAATTCTTGTTAAAATCTCTCTCCCTCTTCTTCTCCCTTTCTACCCTTTAGCTTTTCTATCGCACTCCATCGAATACCCCGAAAGACTAAGGAATGAATAATAGAAAAAGAGGAGAGAACTGGGATAGAGGGAGAGAGGATGAGGCGCAAGGGAGATCCGGGGCCCTTCGATCTCATCCGATCCCGTCGAAGGAAAAATAAAGAAAGGAAATCACGAGAAAGAACGAGAGTACCTTCGGATCGGTCCGTTCGCATTTTCACACGGCTTCGAATCGAAATGCGACGTTACAGCACGATCGACGAGGCTATCATATATCCAGTGTACTAAAAATGTAAAATTAGCGATATGCAGGTCTAATAAAAAAACTGCTTAACAAAATTATCTTTGTGAGTTTACAAGATGTAAATATACATATCTTTATGCTTGTTATGTTATCCGCTACAAGTTCCTGGTGAACTTCTTAATGTACCACGTTAATTACGCCTAAATCGGCGATAATTAAGATATTCGCGGCGGCAAGAATGCGTTAGCGTTGTCGTCGGCGGCAACATGTCGCTCCTCGCATTCGTCGTTTCGAACTATTTGCCCTCCGCCGGCGTTCTCATGTAATTTGCTGCTCTCCGTCGTATCGTTAAATGCGGCATTACCATAAGCGCGGCTGAATGCTTGCAACGCGTGAAATAGATATAACCGGGCGATACCCAGATCTCCAGGCAGCTGGCGGGGCAGAACAATACACCGCCGGTAATTACGTAATTCCGCAATTTAAATGGTTGCCGGAGTAGGTTGTAAAACTCTCCATGCGGGGGTGCGTGCGGACGCGAGCAGCGAGTCTTATGACTGTTCCGCGTAGTACGTACCTATACATAGTGAAATCGTTGCGAAAATCGCTCGATGCCGTATGTAGGAATATATCCGTTCTCCCGTGGGTCCGGGGGAAATTTAATAACCCATGAACAGAATAATCGCGGTCACAACCGTCGGCTTCCGCTGCCGGCATCTCGCGGATGCGAGTTTTTTCGAGGGAGGATACAGAGAGGTGTGCGTAACCGCGAGCTATCGCGTACTTAGTCGAATAAATACGGACGAATGAATTTATATTAGAAGAGAATTGAGAAAAAAAATCTATCTTTTAGTCTGTGTCAAGGTTCTTCGAATCTTTTTCTTTACGATTTTTCTCTCCTTCTAAATCCTGAATATGCTTATATATCTAATTTTATTTTAAAGAGAATATAATGTAACATACATATGTAGTGAATATTTAATATTCTTATTTTACTAATATATAATAAAATGTTTTACACAAGATACGCTCTCTTTAAAAAAAAAATAATATAGAATATTATTTACACAGAATAGTGAAATTAACGTTGGATTATAGACAAAAAGAAATAATTTATTAACTCATTTTTTGAAGTCTATGAAGTTGACACAAAAATAAAATTTTTACAAAATTAATTGTTCACAATCCACATTGTGAACAATCAAATATCAATTTTGTCAAAATTTGCATTTCGGAATGCTAATTTTACAGATCTTTTTCTTGATATTATTTTCTAAAATTTTCAACGGTTAAAACCGAATTCTTAAGTAATAAGTTCTTCCGCCAATATTCTCGAATTTATTAATTATTAAAATCGAAAGTCAGCGTCTAATATTTAAATATCACAAATTCGCAATTCATGATCCATGGTTTTTAATTAATATTTAATTACCGCTGGTAGCACCGAGCTAGCAGTCTACGAGGGAATATAAATAAGAGCGCGGCCTCGCCAGGGATAAGAGGCCGCGTTACACGTGAAGTGCCCCCGCGTGTACTGTGTCGGAGGGGGTAAGTTATGACTTAACGAGGGGTTAGCGTGATCCCGGCCACTGGACAAGCCCCGTGGAAGCTCACCGTGTTTAAACGGCTGATTCTCTCTCGAACTTCGTCCTTCTCTGCATCACGAATATATAATCGGTTAGCTTCCACGCCGGAAGCGGGCGCGAGGTTTCCGTGAGAGGACGGTATATTACGGATAGAGTATATAGAAGGCCCGGCCGTACGTGTGGTAGACGATTCTGCAACTTCTCCGCGCGATCTTATTTCCGAATAAATAAGATGCGCGACATTGCGCGCGAACTTGAAGAGAAAAGAAAAACGACGCGCTTAAAACGGGCGAACATGTAATCGGCTAGATGAGACGGAAATGATGGTGAATTTCCATGCATCGCATCTTAGCACTCGCCTGGAGGAGAAATAATTTTGTTCACTCGTTTGATTTCAGAAGTAGGATGCTCTGAGAGCTAAAAGATCCAAAAAGAAATCTCAGACTTTTTTATCTCTATCATTATAATGTAAATTATTGTAATTCGCTCGCATGTTTGATATTAGATCGTAATCGAATATAATAACTACATGGTTCGTGTTACCGACGTATTTATGTATATGCGTGTCGATCCATCGAATCAAATGGCAACTCCATGATTGCGGTTTTTTTCTAATCGATTCTATATAATGCAGTCTTTGTCTGACCATTACGCTAAATAAATGACATCATTTATTAAAACATCTAAACGTTTGCATTACAACTTATATTCTCAAACAAAAGAAAAAAATTCGTTTTCCCTTTCAAAAAATATTTTACGATAATTTTTAGCATATTTTGTATACATTTCAAGTAACTTACTATTTTAATGTCAATGTAAATTTATATTACAATGCTGCATGATACGCTAGAATATTTTCAAAGTTTTTCCCGATACTTGAATATAGATTAGTCAGCGCCATAACTGCAATCGACCCAATTATAAATGTCATTCGAAGTTTCACGCTTGTCGTTGGATCGGCGACAATATAGACTCCTCGCTGTTTGCCGGCGCGCTCTTTACGGACGTAAACACACCGCATCATCGTAAACCACTCTTTCGTCTTTAGAATCCGTTTACCCCCCGCGAGGGAAACAGAAGAAAAACGAAAGAAAGAAGGCCGTCACAGAGCGACGAGAAAGGAGATGGTGGCTGCGCAAGGTGTAAGATCCATTGTCTCCGAGGTTTCGCTCGTCTGTTTCGCGACAAGGGGCTGCAATAAAAAAGAGGAACGAGGAAGACAGCGTGGCGAGTACACGAATCGTGGAGAAACACGAGTTAAGAGTTGGATCTTAAATCACGGGGCTCCTTTGCGGGCGAAGCCGCACCGCCGCCAGGCCCCAGTTTTCTTCTAGCCGATAATCGGGAGGCAAAAAGTGAACCACTCCGAGGGAGAGCAGGCGCCAAGGGTCGTGAGACAATGCGACTAATCGACAACGACAGGTCGCCGTGTTTGGAATTCGAGGAAGAGCTGACGCAGGAGGAAGGGAAGAAAGAAACAGACCCACGGGGGAAACGGCCCTCACGGAATTTCCTCGACAAAAGAAACGATGAAAGAGTCTTTAACGATTTTGGACCGGCCCTAGTGTCAAGCACTTTTACCTTCTTGTACGATCGCCCTTCATCATTCTTTTCATGTGGTCCTGCGAATAATCGTCAAATAAAATATATGATAATGCAACTCGAATAAAAATAATTTTCGCTAGTTTTTCAAAGACTAGCATCAAAATTTCGACGTCAATTGGCAATTTATAGTACAACGGTTCCCGAAGAATATGTATTCAGTTAGCAATGCAGGGGCGAGTAGTGAACGTGTTTAAAAACGCGATCTTCTAAAAATGAGATCTTTAGGGAGGAGAACAAGGGGGTCGCAGCACGCGAGCGATCCAACTATCCGAGTCAAGTTTTCGAGATAATTCCGGGCTGTTATCTGATGATAAATAGATACACCTTTACCCAGGCCGATGCTTAGCCTCGCTAATGGACGCCTCCGCTCGATATCATCGCCGGCCGTTCGTTATCTAAACGTGAATAATTATCTTCCGCGACGCCAGTAGATCACGGGAGCGATATATTTCTTTTACGATAGCGTCTAGTGCGTGTATGTGTGCGTGCGTAATGCGGTTACCGCCGCAAACACGTCCTAGGATGTGTCTGTCTCGTTAAACTGTCCGCGTAGAAAAGGGATGAGTTTAGTTTATATTAAACGTGCAACCTGTTAAACAACGAATAATATAATTTGTGATTACTTTGGAGTTTAACAAAATTTAATAAAGAAACAAAATGTACTAGATTGAATTGTAATAATCTTTACAAATACCCTGAAAAAAAAAGTTAAAAACGGACGAATCAGAAAATCTTGTAGGATTGATCAAGTATTCTGGTTATTAAAATAGAACTCAATACTTTGTAACTTATAATAACCAAAATATTTTATCAACCCTACAAGATTTTTCCGATTCGTCCGTTTTTAAACCGAATTTTTTTTCAGTGTACAAGTAATTATTATCTTTAAGCATGACGACGAATAAGCTTTGTTATACCGAAATATCAAGTGTAAAGAAATATTTATGAGCTATTAAGAGTTTTATTAAGTTGGAGACGATCGATCGATGGTTCGAGACACAGGAACGGTCGTGATTGGCCAGTACAATTAATAAACGTCAGACTTCGTAAGAACAAGTGCAGGCTTGACCGCGGAGAACGAGAGTGCGGGGGTGTGTATATATATATATATATATATATATATATATATATATATATATATATATATAAAATATATATATACGGGGATTGCTCCATATAATGAATAATTTAGGTTCGCGAAGGCTGGCCTGGGGTGCACGCCACCGTCAAGCAAAAACTAATGCCTGCCCAGATAAATTACCGATAAAGCAGCCAGATAATCATCTAGATAACTCACCGCGCGCACGCGAACCGCGGCCTGTGCGCCGCGGCGTTTTATCTGCATTCTGTCGGCTTGTAGATAATTCACGATTATCTGGTGACGTGGCCGAACACGTCTCGCGGCCGTTTTTATTTCATATTAAGCGTGCCGGAAGATATGTGCGCGCGAGCCGGCGCGAACTCGCAATATATATTTCGCGCAGATAAAACTGCGCCATTTATTAATCGCAAATCGCGATCGTTCGCGAACGCCGACGAAAAAAAAAACAGCCCCGCGGGGGCGGACTCCCTTACTTAGTAATTACTTGGAGAAATTATTGCTAGATTTTCCGAGGAATTATAGCCGCGCGGAAGAATTAGCGCGACTAAGGTTGCATTTTCCTGTTGTTATGGTAATTAATCGGACTGGGGGAATAACGTTTATTACCTGTAAATCATGGCGAACGTATCGCGTGAAGTAATATACGTCCGACGTAATAAATTGTTGCTCTTTTTTTACGTTACACTTCGTTATTGTCCAATTTTACGATGATCTTCCATCCCGTTCTACGGCACGCGCGTACAACGCGGTGCGCGCGCGCCCTTGCATTTCCCGTAAAATTTTCCGGTAGAATCGGCTCGGCGGAGAGAACACCGAGTTCAAAGCCTCGATTGATATGTAACGACCGGTGCACAGTGCATACGTCAAACGCAAAGCTCATGGAGCTTTCCTCACAAAGAGAACGCACGCCCGTCATGCGACCTATCGAGCCGAGGCCATTGAAAAGCCCGACAGCGTCAAATGCAGAAGACACTCGCGGGAGATTTTATCGCGAACGAGAGACACGGCGCGGTCGTGATTGCCGATGCTTAAAAACCAGATAAAACTTTGCGAATCGCCCTTGCAAAATCTAGTCAGATTAAGAGATTTCTCATTGCTTTGCTGTTGAAGGATGATTCAATATTGCTCTGCAAATCTAACGTAAGAATAAGAACAAATATTCGTATAAATTAATTTGTTAATAAATTATATAAAAATTTAAATCAGTTTAAATATTCTGCATGTAATATCGCTGGACATTCTGATTAAGAATTAGACTGCACTGAAAAAAAATTCTGGTTAAAAACGGACAAATCAGAAAATCTTGTAGGATTGATCAAATATTCTGGTTATTATAATAGAACTCAATACTTTATAACTTATATAATAACCAGAATATTTGATCAATCCTACAAGATTTTTCTGATTCGTCTGTTTTTAAGCAGAATTTTTTTTCAGTGTATAATGTAGGATGAGCGAAAAGATAATGCCGACGGGAGAGTGAAGGAGCTCGCGTATATGGCGATATACCCATTTTACATAATAACTATTGCACGCGCAGGGAAACAAGAACTGGGTCTATGTAGCCAGATGAAACGTCGTTGATACAGTACTTCATTTCGCGGCGGGGCTACGCGCTTTTCACTTTATAATAGATACTCGAAAGATTACTTCCGCGCCGCCGTTAATTGACAAGACTACCGGGCTCTTTTCAGGCTCTCCGCCATCCGACAAACCGCGTCAAGGCGGGGATTCTGTCTCTTCGCTCAAAACTATCTCGAATCTCTCGTCACCGGGAGCTGAATGAAGGAATTCCATTAATTCGGCCGGAGAGACGGCGCGTGGAGCGCCAGCTTAAAATTCGCTTTGGCGTAGTCTCTGTGCGCACGGGGTTTTTAAGATTCGTATTCTCCTATCTTTTGAGCGCAAGATTGCAATTAAATTTTCGAGAAAGCTCTCAAAGTGTCCCGTGTAAATTAATCTTTCAGGTGTACACAGTCGTGGTCGCGTTTTATAGACATTTGCTTCTAAAAGGTGAGTGCAGACTTGCATGTAACGTATCGTCGTTATGTATCTGTATGATGTGAGCGAGAATTTTTGACACACGTCGTTACGCATCTTGTCCACACTATCGTGACAGTGATATGTGTCAATGATACGTCGGGGTTACGTTGCAAATCTGTACCTTAATGTATTGTAGCATAGGACAGATACTCGTAGCATAATATAGTGTAACATAAGGCAATGTTTTAAAAAAAAATTCTGTTCATCTAGCTTCATCAATATCTATGATTTCGTAATTTTACTCGTAGAGTGAAATGGTGAGTTTCACCGAAGACGTCTCTCAATTCTAGAATGTGCTTTATCCGACATAATACTACAGTTCCATTGACACCCACCAGCCACGGCGAAAACAAGTTGAATCTCTCGGAAAGAATAGAGTCCGCCAAGTGCGATTTCGCAGACAGGAAATTGAGTAGTCCGTCGGACAAGTATAATTCTCCGACGTGTTCTTTGTCACGTAGTTACTATCCTATACTTCGTCACCAAATGACTAACGCAAAAATCTCGTTAATTCTGTAAATTACCTCTCAAATACCTTAGGGCTATCATAGAAATTAAATATTTAAAAAAAATTCAAGATCTAAATTTTTACATTAAAAAAAGATTCTGGTTAAAAACAGACGAATAAAAAAAATCTTGTAGGATTGATCAAATATTCTGGTTATTATAAATTATAAAGTATTGGGTTCTATTATAATAACCAGAATTTCTATTATAATAACCAGAACATTTGATCAATCCTACAAGATTTTCTGATTGGTCCGTTTTTAACCAGAATTTTTTTTTCAGTGTAGACATAAATCTAGATATGCGTTTGAACTTGTTCTTTTAAATCGCATTATGATTCGAATATGATTTCTTCCGTTTAAAATTTCGTTATAAAAGTAATATATTATTAATGAAAACTTAATTCACTATGCTCGATTCAGTTACTATTTACGTGATTTCGCTCCGGCAGGCGCGTCAATATTCTCAGAGTCCACTCATAGAACTTTCATTCATTCGCGTCGACATTCGTTAGATTCCGCCTATCAGTTTATCTCGATTGCGAATACACGTCTTAATTCTCGCGACTGAACATATTTGATGATTCACCATTCCTGTCGCTTTTACCTTCCTTTTACGAAATCGCAATGAATTGGCGAAGCTAGCAACATCCATTCGCGTTTTCACCTGTTGTATGCATCAATTTCGTTTAACAATAACATTAAGTTATTAAGTTTCACGAAAGAAGAATTTAAATAAACTCGGTTAATTAACGCTTTAGCTATTCACATTAAGTCTTGGTAGGTTTTCAACTCATTTCTAGATTTAAGTAGCGTATTACGATATTTCTATTGTAAATGTGTAAACATGTATCACATATTGCACATTCAATAAATCTATTATTATTTCATCGTTATTATACTTTAAATTATTTTTACGTATAAGTCAATAAAACAATAATCAGTTTCCTCGAAAAATGTCTAATACTGGTTAAACAATCGAAATAAAATCGTTCGGTTTTTATAAATCTCGAAGATCTGTTTCTCAGCACATGAAACTCACTTATCCCTATTTTCGTCATTACAAAAATTTTTGGTAGCGTATGCCAGGAAGACAGGTGATTATCGCAATGATAAATGAAAACTGTCATTCGAACTGTCACTGGAACGTCGTCGAGTCGCTGTACGCTGCGTTGATTCCGATTCAACACAGATATCGCATAATTAGCACGCGCGACGGCGATTAAGCGCAGAGACGCGGAATAAATTATGACGATTCGTTGATAGACGACGACTCGGGCGCGCAATAAATATTACCTGCGAATGTATGTAGCGCCTCGCGCCATAATTTCCCGGTCTGGAGCGCGCCTTCGCCGCAGGTGTCGTTAACCCGAGCTCTCGCAGTTACACCTGCATCGGAGCGGAGACGGAGACGCGCGTACAGAGCCGAGCGCCGATCGCATCTAACGAGCGTCTGTCAATCGGCGATCCATAATCGCGATATCAATCGATCCGTTATTAAATCATTCGGCCGGTGACAGGGAAAACGGCGCGCGCGCCTAACAGATTCGCTTTCCGCCGCTTAGGATTCCTTCCCGATCATTCAACCGAAGGACGAAACGTCATTCTCAACTTTGAACTTGACAATAACATAAAAGAACGCTCTAAGGATTCCTCTGCGTATATTCTCGCACTTTTTATCGTGATAAAATGCAAATAAGAGTGCGCATTAATCCTAAATTATAATGCCAAACGTGTTATAAGACTGCTGCATCTTAACGTCGATGAAATTTTCAAATGTCTTTGTCAACGTATCCGCGCACGGGATGAAAGACGTCAGAAAGATATGCAACTAATGTAGCATATAATGCGCGCCGCGTGCATGCAAAACACGCGCGGCACACTACAAGTCCAGAATGCGAGTTTAATTTCCATCGGCTGAGCAACACCTGCGCGAGAGTTGTTACTCGCATCATTGTATCGATTTGGAAACGGGACGGACGCCCGTCAATCGACCGATCTGTAATTGCGAGACCGATCATCGATGCCAATCTTACTCGTTAATAAATGATTTTACAGCTGGAGAACAGCCAATCATTATGGAGAACTGACAGTAATCGCCCGGTAAATGACTCGTTTTCCGCTCGCTGCTTTCCTTCGTTCACTCGATCGAATACATCATATTGAAAATAAATGAGAATCTTAAACCTTCATTAGTCATGTGAATATCTTATGTACATATCTGCCGCACACATCGAAATCATAAAAATCTTTAATAAACATCTGTAAAACTTTATATCATAATCGAGCTTCGATTATCGATTGAATGAAGACAAAATACAGTATTAAGAACTTCAGAAAAATTGAGATTCGCGCTATTATAACACTTAATAAGGTAACAATTTTTATCATTTTTTTTTTCTGTAACATGTATAACACATTTTTATGTAGTATTTTATAAGTTCAATTTATATAATTTCTCGTATAATATGAATAATATATACTTGTAAATATTATAAATTAAATTTATATTTTCGTACGAAATGATATATTTTAATACAATGGGAGAAAAATATAACTACTTTTGGCTTCAACCATAATTTTATAATATTTCTAACAATAAATATGATTAACTTAACTATTGTATATGCATCATTGTATTAACCATGATTATCGTTAGACATATTTTAAAATTGTGGTTGAGGCCAAAAGCAACTATATTTTTCTCTCAGTATACGGATAATATATTCTTACAGATATTTTATAAATCGGTTTTCAGTTTATATAAATTCTACTAAAATAAGCCTTCTCTTTTCAAACTTTTTTCGGAATATCTCCAACAATGTAATAAGTATTCGCTGTTTTGCAGAAAAAGAATAAGAAACGTTTTACTAATAACCGTCAGACGTGAATATATATCGCGTTAATATTAACACGTATATCTTGACAAGACGTCGAAGGGGCGCGAGGTGCAGCGAAGTGCGTCGATGCAGCGTGCGATCGAATGCGCAAAGGGAGGAATATAATTATTCTTTCCCGAATATCGCCAACATCTCTCGCGTAAAAACAGCCCGCGAATCCACCGCGGCGCCCGCTATTACCGCCCGTATCTCCGCCATCGCCCATAAAAATCGTCCATCCGAGAAATGGATTCCTGCGCGGGGGTAAGCGGAATCAAGAGCGAGAAGTAAGAAATCCGCGGAAATAAGAATCGCCGCTCATATGTCGGATAAGATGGACGCGGAAGACGAGGGGGCGAAAGACGAGTTGCACATAAACTTATACGTCACCTGATATCGCGTAACGAGTTGCCACCACTCTGACGGAGTATCTTGGCTAAAAGCATCGAATGTCCTCTCCATTCCTCCACAAGCGTTTGTCCCACTTTGATATCTATTTTTTCTAAAAATTCGAGATCCTTTTTGAAATTCCGCGAAGACGACACTCCCGTCCTATAATACGCTCTCTCATACGCGCGCGACAAGACGAGGGGGAAGGGCAGCGGGGCAACGGGGAACGGGGAGCAACAGGAAGGGTGAGAGGAAACGTCGAGGGAGGAGGGGCCCGCGAAGGGGCTTACTAGAGCGTTGAAAATTGAAAATTCAAAATGGCCGATATTTCCGGCCGACGGGACCGAAACAAAAAGTCGCCCGGCGTTCATTATGACATGCATCGCTGTACGCGCGGCTGTGATTTGCACTGTTTCGTTGCAGAACGCAACGTGGATATCGGCAAATGCGACTACATGGGGACGGGCGAGAGCGTGAGCACCTACATGTGTACGTATATATATTTGTGCACATGTACGTATATCTGCCTACGTATTCCGAATCATATCGAACGACCGTCAACGTGGAGGCCGAGTAGCACTGATATCACAGGACCATCGATGCTATGTAGAAAAGATTTTGGTCCAGGACTTCTATTCGGAAAGTTATAAGTGTAGATCGACATGTTGCAATTTTGCGGGGCTTATCTCTCTTATCGTGCATAAAAATATAAGGAATAAGAAACTAAAATTATTAGAAATATATAAAGGAAATTATGTTATTAAAAATATAAGAAAATAATGTTATCAATTTTTGCCATCTTCATTAATGGCTCTTACTTAAAACGCGTTATTATCTTTCTCTTCCAACATAATGGCGTTTATACCACGACGTTCATTACCTCTCGCTTCTGAGTACTCGAAATCACTGTGTCACGATGCATTTACCTATCCGGACGATAGCAATCGGAATAGCGGAACACACAGCGTTATAATCGCATCTAGGGAACTCTTACTGTTTCAATTAACGTGATTTCTTCGCTTCCGCCCGTCCTCGGACGCCGCCGTCTCTATCCGGCCGGGTATCTCTCGTCATCGCTTGCCGAGCAAGACAAGCATATTCGCGGCCATTTTTCTCGGGAGCTCCCATGGAATCTCCGCTGTCCACACACGGTCGATTAGCCGATCGAGAGGCAGGTTGGCTTTTCGTCAATACAAGATAAAAGCGCACACCATCATCCATTCCAGTTCGGGCGAACGAACGAACGAACGAACGAACGAACGAACGAACGAACGAGCCGCTACCCATCCTCCCTCGTTTCTTCCTCTCCTCTTTTGCTCTCTTTTCACCGGTGTCCCCGTGATTTTTGCACAATGTGCGGCCGGGCCGGTCGGCATTGTTTTAAAATTATCAACGCGTCGCACAATCGGCCGTCGCCTCGCGTGGATGGACAAAAGACGAGAGCGGTGTTCGTTGGCTGTTGATGCCGATGCAGTCGCATGCATGCACACGCTATGTATCCAATCTCCCTCTCTCTCTCCCTCTTTTTCTCTTTCTCTGATCTTTCCTTCTCTCTCTCCCTCTCTCTCTCCCTCTCGTCGAGCCCACTTCTCTTCCTCCTTCTCTTCCACCGTCTTTTCTAACGTGTCGCGAGTGTGTCCCTGCGATTGCGGCGTGTACGGACGCTGACACGCTGCCTCGAGCGGAAGCGCATAAAGAAGTGTTTAATATCGACGAGCCCGTCCCTCTCGCAACGCGTCGCGTCTCAACTCTCCGTCCCCCCCCCTCTCTCTCTCTCTCTCTCTCTCTCTCTCCACTCGACGCTCCTGTGAATCTTTACAGAGACACACGAGGTACACAGTACACCGAGTTGCACACTGCGACACGATACCATTCGCTCGGCTGACCGTCTCTGCCATCCAACCGCGTTCAACCTCATCCTTCTCTTCCTTCTGCTCCACCTCCGTCGCGTTCTCTTCCTCGTGTCGGTGCACCTACTTCTAATACATCCCCGTCCTGCGTGCGTGGTACGCAAGGGCAAGAGTACATATGTACATACGGTAAACGCACGGCGTCCACACGTCGAACATCCACCGGCTCTTCCTTCTCCCGCGCGTCTCCAGTCCTGCTGCGGTACGCATTCACGCGCATGTAAGCGCTCCTCGTTCACGTACATACACGCACACACACATACGCGTACTCGCGTAAATGTGCGCAACGACACCACCGGCCGCCCCTGTTGTCCTCATCCGACGACGAGCCTTTTCTCTCGCGAGCTCTCTCCTTCGTGTTTACGCGGGCGCACGTGGGTATGTGTGTTTGCACGCTCGTACATGATACAAAACGCCGTCCTCCTGTTTTGCGTGCGTATCTCCGGCTAAATGGGGCTTTCCACTCGGCAGAATTGAAAAGCCGTCACGTGTGTATACGTATGTACGCATATATGCGTCTACGTGGAGCGCGCACGTACGTTTGTATGTGTTTTCACCGCGTGTCACCATCGCACTCGTTGTCACGAATAAGCCGGAGTTGTTATACGACGTGCACTCGGCCCGATTACGGCCGTGCAGTTTCGAGATCGTAAAATATTCCATAAATATCTCTGTATATAATAGAGCAGAACAAAATGCCACTTTGAATTGTAGGCTAATCAAGATAGAAAATGTCAAAAAGAGAGAAGAACTATGTACTGAACGAGATAGATAACCATATGAGGCTCAGAAAAAAAAAGAAAGAGAAGGATTGAAGAACTAATAAAGGATTAACGAATGCTCGTTTATCATTGTCCATAAATTAAATAAATTATCAATATAAATATCTTTTTCGACGAAAATATAAATTTGATATTATGTTATTTTGAAATGCATTTTTGATTTCCTAATTACACTGCTTTAATTACGATCATTCAATGTATAAATTTTTAATCTCCAAAGAATTTAACATCTACAGATTATTTTAAACTTGTAGGTCCTTTAAACACAAATTTGACAACAGTACACAAATTTGGAATATTCAAGTTGTCTCAAGGTGGCACACCACTTGTAAGTGGTCGAATTTAAACTGACGATATGTCAACCAAATATTGACGTGTACAAGTACAGACGTATGACACGTGGCACTCCACACGCGAAAGCGAGAGCGGCAGGTGGCGGAAGCAAATCAACGGCCGTCGAAACCTCGATGAGCGAAATTCGGGAGAGGAAAAGAGAGAAGGCGGCGGGCGAGCACACATCGCGGCAAAACGCGAGCATTAGTCGAGCGATTACGTATTTAAATGCGGTTCCGGTGATCAGCTGCTGCCCACTTTTCGACAATAATCTCCGGCCGCCGGCTACCACGCGATTTCTCGCCGCAGCAACGAACGAAAACCGAAACAAACGCGTGAGCAATTATGCGCCTCGACTGATTATAGTTGCCATGCGATTAAATAACAAACTCGCTTGACTAGAAACAGCTATACATATATATATATTTTTTTCAACATCGACCGGAAATCATAATTGTTTCCGTAAATTTCGTATACGCATTTGTAATATTTACATAAGAAATAAAAGAAATTTCGATGTTTAACTTCCTAAAATATATGCTTTCTGCATTCAATAGAAAATGTTTCATGTATGTAAACGTAAAACGAGGTAATTCTTCTACTTTAATGCAATTAATTAGCAGAAAGGATTAAGATCTCCCGTACGTTACGGCAGTACATCCGGGTGAAGGGTAAAATCATTCAAGCGATTTGATTTAATTGAAACTGACATCGATTGTTCCCTCGTTGTGTGTCTCGAGAATCTTAAATTCGACGCGATAGAATCCGAAAGAAATTTTTTTCGGACGGCAGTTCATGTTATAAATAGGCACGTATCTGTCGCCGCATCGCCCGAGATGATATCACCCCGACATTAATTCATCCGTTCGAAGGGTACGATGTCTACGCAGCGATGCATCCACGTGCAACGCCCCATTCGTGAAAGCGTAGAACCACTCTAAATAAACAAAATGTATGCCCGATATTAGATAGACCCCGTAATCCAATTATACTCGATGTAATACTAATATAATACTTTGTAGCGCCAGCCTGTTAATATCTTAGAGAAGAGGAAAAATTTTTCAAGAGGATTACTCAAGGATAGACAAATCTTTAAACATGCAATTATAAATGGATGCAATTATAAATGGATAAATTGTGCAGGAGCTTCTTAGATGATTTCTGATAAAGTCGTTCAAAAATTGTAATTCTCTGTTTCTGAGTTCAATTAATAAATATCTTTTTAGCTTTTCACAATATTTATCATTACATTACACGTTGTATAACATAACAATTAAAGAGTTGAAAGATATGCATTAATATGTGTAAAATAAGGAGACGATAGAAACGCATCGATATATACTTTCAAAACTACATTCTTCAGCTATTTTCGGTAAAATATAGGTAAATATGAAATATTCAGATCGAGGGATGATATACGTAAACGGAGGCTGTTTGACTTTTTATCATCGTATCCAACAAGTCCGATTCTTACCGGATGAGAGAAGCATCTTGCGCTTAAGAGAAGAGAGCCAAATAGAAAATCAATTCCCATTTGTGAGATGAATCATGCTATTATTTTCTAAGGATAGACTGTTACGTACTCCAAGTCGGAGATAATTCCTCTTTCGCATTGTTTATTAGTCGCTTTGATATCGAATTTGCGTGCCGAAATGAAATAAATAATGACGCGCGAAATTGCCAACGCCAAAGATGCGAAGATTTTCGGATCTTATATTCAGATCTTATAAATTAACAAAGATAAGAAGCTTTAATATTTCTCCTTTTCAATTTGTTCATTTTTAAAGCGAAATGTTTATTAATTGTACTACTGCGATTTAATTCGAGAAAATGGCATACACTGAAAAAAAATTCTGATTAAAAACGAACGAATCAGAAAATCTTGTAAGATTGATCAAATATTCTGGTTACTATAATAGTCAATATTTTATAACTTATAATAACTAGAATTCCTATTAATAACTAGAATATTTGATCCTATCAATCCTACAAGATTTTCTGATTTATCCGTTTTTAACCAGAATTTTTTTTCAGTGTAGTAATGCATAATCTTACGTATAAAACATGTATAAAGCAATAAAATTATAATATGTAACATATGTGGTAGACAAATAAAAATTGAAAACTTATTAAGCGTAATTATTCTACACATTCAAATATCTCAGGTATTTCTCGCCGACCAACAGTTAAGAATAGAATGGAAAAAGCCGAAATAGAAGACCGAATTTTGTTAAATAAGTATGAGCTCGCGTGTATATGGAGTCTCTCAAGTTGCTTAAACAATTCCGAAGTCGTGGGAGCAACTTGTACATGTTCCCAGCATGAAACTAACGAATCCGTCGGCGCGAGGAGAAACAGCCGGCCGGCCAATAAGCGAACAAGAAAGACGAGAGAAACGCAGAAGCGAGGCCGGTAGCGTGTCCGACGAGCGTTTAAATGTTACTGCCTCGAGACAGGCGGTAAGGACCCCTGGAACGAGCTAATTATGAAATTATGATAATATCCGCGTGGTCGCCGTTCCGCGCCGACGAGCGCTGCCGCGCCGGCGATCGTCGTCGATGCCGCAACGACCGCTTTAGCGTTCATTTTCGCCTCCGCAAACTGGAAAAGAATTGCGACCAGCGAAATTGAGGAATCAACGCGGCTCTCGCGCGTGGAGAATCGTTCGCGATAAACGCCAGGCAGTATAATCCCGTAAAGCACCGCGTCTTGATAACATTTTGCCTGGAATTGCGGGAGAATTATTTAAACGGAAGGCCGACTATCTTCGCCCATCGATCGTTCCCCGTTCCTCATCTACCAGCCGGTAAAGCCCGACGTTTTAATTACGCTCGCGAAAACTCGAGACTCATCGCTTTATTTATTCCGAGACGGATGTATCTGCGACGATCGCGGCCGGTCCGTTGTGAGTTATTAAATATCATCTGTGAAAATCGTAACACATTACAATGTAACAATATGCTAACAAATGCTATTTACAAAGTATATTCCGATTGTGTTTCATTACATTCCCAGCAAAGAGAAGGAAAAAGACCGAGAAAAGGAGGAAAATCGGACGTTTCGGTCTTAAGTCTAACGTTTTATGGAAAATCAGACGGCGCATTCCGCGACGGATTGCATTATTTTGCTCACGGATAAAAATAACAACAATCGCGGATGCGTTCGCGTGACCGCCGGTCTCGGTTGGCTAGCTCCACACCGCGCCATCCTGACTTCTTCAACCTCTACCATTCGCCTTTCCACCACCCACTCGATGATTCTCCGGTCTCGGCTTTCTCGTTGTTTCAGGCCATTCTCCAATTCGCCATTCTGGCTACCTACCTCGACCGCCATCTCTTCGCGTCGTGAGCGTCGCGTCTTCGCTGCTTTTTGCAGGAAGGAAACAATGAACAAAATATACAAGCGTTAAAATAAATTATTCTAGAAAATTTCGTAAAAGGAAAACTGAGACGGCAGTCGAAATTGCAGAAGTTACATATTCCTTCAATTGATAAAGGCAATACGACAGAATTGTTATTAGGCCACGCATATCTGCATTAAGAATAAAATGACATATATATTCTTGATCTTGAATTAAAATATTTCTTTTTACGATACGATAATAAATTTGAGCGAAAGGTTATTTACAGAATATTTTACTATATGTCGAAATATTCATCAATGAATCTTTCTACTTCTACTTCTTCTGGCGAAGGTAATAATTTTTTCACAATTTCTTGACAGTCGCACACAATTGGCAAATTATTTTCATTTTACTGCATCCTAATAGATATTATCGATACAACTTTGACCGGGAGAACAGGATTCGATATGTATCGCGGGCAAGGGCGAAATTGTCGCGAGTGGGAGGTTTCGTGCACGCGGGGGCTGCCTAACCGGAAAGGTTTAACAAAACCTAAAGTATGTTGCGAGCTTCTCGAGTACTTCCCGAGTGCCTCCTCGCCCTACCAGGGAGAAAGATGACTTATCGATGATGCAAACACGCGGAAACGGACATGCACCGCACGCTCAACAGCCCTCATCTCTCCCTCCACCCTCGCGCGCCTTCTCCCCGCCGTACCTTCTCTTCCATTCCGCTCCTTCTCTCTCCGCACATTATGTAAAGCGCGACGGTTTATTTCGGCACGAGAGCCACGTCTAGCTTTATCAGATCGCGTGCTCACGAACCACCAGGCCGAGCTGTACGATGTAGGCCAGCTCGGCCCTGGCTGACCACGTCGTCGTCGTCGTCGTCGTCGTCGTCATCGTCGTCGTCGTCGTCGTTCTCGTCGAGCGTTGTTGTCGCCGTCAGTCGTGCTCACCTTAGACGATTAGCTGCCCAAAGGGCATTTTTCAAACGTCCCTCCGTAAAACGTGCCACGCGCTGACCGCGAATGATCGATGAGCACCGTCAATCCGAGTCGACTTCGCCCAAGGCTCGTAAGTTTTTTAATAAAAAAAAGACCCGACGTTTGTCGCAGACTCGTGTACAAAGGGATTACGTACGAAAAAAGAAAGTAAAGTACAGAGTCTTAAATGTATATACGTAAATAATCGCTGTATTATTCGTATCATTATTTTAACGGGATGCGAAATAAAACACGTGAGCGGGCGCAATTTCCTGGAGTTTAAGACGAACGATACTAATAATACATGTAGCAGCGAGAGAAGAACTGAGGAGAGAATAAGAGAAAACCGAGACCTTTACGAGAGAGGCCGCAATAAACTAAACCACGGTTGTGGTTGGAAGAACCAACAAACGCGTTTTTACAGCCGGCGCTTTGTATATCCGTTCCGCCGCAAAATCGTTCGCGCTGCCTATCATTTCCATATTATTACGGCTCTTCACCTGTTCCCGGATGCCCCGAAGGGTCTCGTGGCACGGCCTACGGCAATACTTCGTTCTCCTAGTCGGTGGTGCCTCGAGGCTGCTCCGATTTTGCAGTCAGATTATCTTAATCGCTTTCTGACGTACGATGACCGCTTAATAACAATAAAGCAAATGGCCGTGTATTACCTAGGATTCCACGTACTGCACACGAGTCCTTTGTGTTTTTACTTCTTCCACGCTTAATAATTAATAATGAGATTATTAGTGATAACATTAATCAGCCTATTACCACGATAAAAATCTGCCGAAATACAAAAATGTAGAAAATACTGTTTTCTCTTTGCAATGTAAGATATTAACAATGAGCAAATGCTGTACATTGTCGCTCGGCTCGAGCGGATTGACGGCGTGCGATAAACAAAAGCGACACGCGATAAAAATATGCACGAAGCGCGCGCTCGAGTTTCCATATTTTCCAACGCGCGACAACGCGACGCGGCGCCTTGTCCGTTCCATTATCAGACGGGAAAAAGGTATTCGCGCGATCCTGTTGCGTCGCGCAAAATCGGAACGCGTTGCGACGCGACAGTTACATATTATTCGAGCGCAACCTTTCATTACACGTCTTTCCATTCTACTCCACGGACATATTATTGGCACGTGTTTCCATTAGCTTTATCGTGCGTTCCTATCGGCCGTATAGGTAAGTCTTTCTTTTTATTTCCACCGCGCCGTCATCCGTCATGCGACGCACGTCGAAGCGCGATCGCCGATTGTTGCCAGTATGTTTTATGTAAATGCGTAATATGGAAGGAGAAGGCGCGACTGCCGCAGGAACATTTCTCAGCGTTTCAAAAAATTCAGAAATTTGAGGACTTCCTCGCGACGAATTAGTGAAACCTGAACGAGCTGAATTTTTACAGGTTTGAATTTCATCTATGTTCCATATCTGAATATTACAAGTCTGATAAATTTAATAGAGAATACCATCGATCGAATCGATACTCGCAGTCATACTCTCGTCAAAAACTCGAAAAATGGCTCGCGCTTTTCAGTATCGAAGGGCGCGTCGACCATTTTTCGTAGCGGTCAACCGGCGGCGCAGACGCGCGAGGTGAAAAAAAAGGCGCTTCGCCATCGCCGAAGAGAGAAAAGGGTGGACCTTATTTAAATAATAACGTCGGTGGCTGCGACTTTTAAGAGCTGCCTGTCCCATTCCGCCTTACATGGCATGACAAGATTAGATAAAATGCCCCTCTGCGGAGGGGCCCGCGCGCCTTCCGAGCGGATCGGCGCGTTTCGCTTATATCACTTCGAAAAGGCACTTTATTCCTTATTCAAATTAGTTAAGGCTGCTTTGAATACAAGCGGGGCGTGCGTGCCAGCGCGCTCAAATATCGGCCGGCGGCATTAAAATACAAAAGGATTTTCGGAATGAGCGGATTCAGGACGCGCCGGCGACGGCTTCCGGAGGAAATCTGCCAGCTCGCTTTCACCCCGTCGCGCTCGGACCGCGACAGCACAATCACGATTATTTATTACTTCGCACAATTAAAAACTAATTTCTCCTCGAGCGGTATCATTAGCGTTGGAGCAGTTTGGAATAAACGTTAGAATGAAACTGTCATTCGAGATAATAAACGAAAGAATAAAATCGAGATAATAAACGAAAGACGCGTGTAGGGGAGTGTATATTACGTATAATGTAACTATGGAAAGTTGTATTCGAAAAGAATGTCCATAAAAAAATAATAAGGCGTATTAAAATTTCTCTATGTAATATTATTTAATTACCTTGTAAAAGAATATATATCTATGTAATTGCTCTCCTTCACAAGAACCTTTTTGCCTAATCGTTTTTGAATAATCTTTACGAAATCTCTTTTCTCTTTTAATTGCATAATAAAAGCTCCTTATTATTTGTGAACGTAAGATAATTTCGAACTATATGCCACAAATGAATCATGAATAATTCTCTTTATAAGAATATTAAGTAGCATGTAAAACACAAATTAACTCTCCAATTAACCTGAGTGTGGTACCCATGGCCACTCGGTAATATTTTCCAACGGAGTACGAAAGAAAGAGGCCAAAAAGCTAATTAAAATTCCTGCATTTTCTCGTACTTTATTCACGAGCATTATTACCGCGCGAAATGTCCTTCAAGGTCTGTCAGGCGTACAACACGCAACAAGATTTTGGATCGTCGGTGAAAAACGCGGGAGGGAGGGATACCAATGTAGGCCTTGGCCTCGATGCGAGACGATTTTCCCAAGAAGGGTGAAACTCAATCGAGGGGCGATCTACGAAATTCGCAAGTCTGCGAAAGAGGTCTGGCCTCTTAACGAGGACCTCGGCCGCGCGAGAGTTACCACATAGGAAGAATGCGCGCGCGTTGCATGCCACGGCTTTAAACGCAGGGAAACGCTCCTATCAGATAGCATTCGGCTTCGGTCCGTGCGTGCACCGTGCCGTTCCTTTTCGTACTGCTTTCGGAAACAGCCGGTATTACGTATGGTAATTTTCTAATTGCTTTATTTCAATCGGCACCCGCCCCCGCACCCGAAACCACGTTTGTGCTCGTCGCAAATCCATTTCCATTCGCACGGCGGCGCGAGGAAAGTTTTCCTCGAGGAATCCGACATCATGCAGAGAGTTTGTTAATAGCTGTAATAATAACGAGATTAATAAGAGAGTAATATAATTTAATAAACGGCGAACCACCACAGATATTAAAGCGCATTCGACATTATGATCAAAGAGTTCGTCTTTCATTAATGTTACAATCATATCCGTTCCGCTCTGTTCCACTCGATGGTCGTACACGTTACACTTGTGCGCTTGTGATCTGTTGTATGCGCTTCGTATCCTGTTACTATACGAATACAGACATCATATTTTCCCGTGTATTTCACGAAAGCATGTATTCAATTCTTAATTACTGTGGTGCAACCAAGCTTACGTTCAGCGATATTTTTCAAACATCGTGTAAGATGCGCACTTTGTCTCTCTGACTTGGGGGGGTTTCCTAATTTTCTATCCATCCACTTTCTCTTTTATGAAAGTATATGAGGAACGATATGCACATAATGGAAGCTGGATTCTTTAAGAGACTCAATTCTAAACCATGAGAATAAAAAAAAGTAACAGTCATCTATCGGGATTTCGATTTCAACGCGACGTTTTTCTTCTATCCTGCTCGTTATCAATGTAATTAATAAGGTAATAACCAATACGTACACTAAAAGAAAAATATAGTTATTTTTGGACTCAACCACGATTTTATAATATTTTTAACGATAATTATGAATTAACATAATGAATGCGTATAGTTAAGTTAATCATATTTATTGTTAAAAATATAAAATTATGGTTGGATCCAAAAGTAATTATATTTTTTTCTCAGTGTATAGCTGACGCGTAAGAAAAAAAGGATACTGGCAACGATGCAAGAAGTATCCCGTGTGAAGAACTTTATTTTGCACGCTTAAGGAGCAAATCGGCGCCTCGGACTTGCGCCGGGGACACACGGCTGTCGGATTGCTTGAATTATGGATGGCCAACCTCTTTGTCGGGAGCCGATATGCTCGCAAGGCGGATTGCGAGTTTGGCGATCACACACGACTGATAATTCGCGCAGCCTCGGGCTGAAAGCCCGGAGGGGTTGAGAGGAGAGAAGGTCTATGTCGCGCCGGCCAGCGGGGAATGTCCGTCGGGCGTGGGTGATGCGGGAGTAACGATCGGGCAGGCAGGGAGGCAAGAAAGGAGCCTCACGTATACCGTGGGAGATTTTCGAGAACGATTGTCCGGAGTGCCACTCTCGCTCACTGCCGACGAGCGGCAACGAGAGGGAGAGGCCCGCTCCTCTGCTCCTGAGCTTCTGAGAAACGTCACTTACGAACTAGCCCTGTCTCTACTTGACGCTACCGAGTCGAACATACCGAGCTACTAACGCGAGCACCGCCGCCAAGTCCAAATTGTCCTCCCGGGAGATATCGTCGCTCACGTGATGCCATTACCGCGCTACGCTGCTAAACGTGAAATCGAAACACGTTTCTGTTAACTTTCGCAGTCCCAGGAGAGTCTACGGAAAAGGCTACTTATGGAAAGAAATGTGTATAAAATAAATTATAACATACATTTATATAACGAACATTTTATTCCGTTATTATTATTATCATAGATCGACAATCCAGAAACGTCAAATATGTATGTAGATTTTTACAAATTCATATTTAACCACCTGATAAATAGTGCTCATCTATAGTGCTCGACTCTGTTTAAAGCTGTTTGTATAAGGGCGTTTGGAAGCTTGTGTTTCTAAACTGCATCTTTGCATGGATCTTGTCGTAGCGGCGATTACAATCGTCGACACGTTAATGCATAACGTTCCGTATAGGTGAAGAGCACCATGACAGGAAAAATTGTATTTACCACATGATTATCTCGGCTCATCTTATCTGTATGCACACCAGTCTAACGTTATAACATTCGCTGATGGGCGAAATGTTCGCCACAAATTATCGACGGCCTTGACACTACCTCGGTACAGTGACAAATAACGATGCGATCGATTCGCGTTATTTCTTGGAATCACGCATTAAACATGCACGCAAGCAACAGAGCCATTCGTGCTATGAGTATTATTAATTATAATTATCGAATTATCCTTTATATATCGTAGAACTTAATTATACATTCCGAGACTTATTTCTTATTATTTATTGATCAATTATGCAATAAACTGGGAAAGTATGTGCATTAGCTCAATTCTCTAGTAATAAACGCATAATGCTGTTCTCATTATATGTGCAGCGTTAATTATTTCTTGCAATTTAAAATATCTTTATGCAAATCGCGATAATCAGTTTTTTCAAATCGCAAAGCCGGATGCTCGAGAAATTTATTTCATCAATTTATTTATTTTATCAAAAATTTATACGTAATCTCCACGCTAGCATGTACTCATGAAAATATCAACGCCATGTTTTCAAAACACGAGGCACTGGCTCGAAGAGATGTAACACAAGATACCACGTATTTAACAGAAATCGACCGCTTCGTTCGCGATGTAATTATTTGCAACTAAACGCAAGCGGATGCTATTTTCACGTGTGTAAACGGACGAGGTAATGTGAATGAAATCACGCGAGATCTCTTCGTTAGTCCGCGCTAAGCAACGTACCGCCATTCACCAATTTAGCAACGTTTGCGCTGTTAAGACGGAGCGTCGCGGCTTATGCAATTACGGCAATTAATAATTGCACGTCCGTTGTGTGGAAATCGTCCCTCGCGCGAGGTAGCTCGTCGGTACGGCCAAGAGGAGAGGAGCACGAGGAACGAGAAGGGGGAGGGGGCAGAGAAGGATCAGAAGTTGATTCTAGAAGCTAATTTTCAATCTCTAATTCGCCTGTTTACTTTCGCGATCTTCTCTTTCTTTTTTTAATTGTTTTACGCAAGCATTATTAAGCGACTAAGAGCCCCGCGCGCGCGAGCCTCATGGAAATTTATGTTAATCCGCGACCGGTAATTACGCTCGTAATCAATTCTCGAGACTATCGCGTCTCGCGGTCTCCGTCTGGGCGAGACTCTTTTGCCGGCATTTTTTTTTTAATGTAAGCATCACTGTGCACTATTATCCCGTTTAAATGCAAACGTGCAATAATTAATTTCTGATAAAAAAATTAGTTTAAATCTATGTGAATTTTAATTAATATTTAGCGAGTGCGTGTGTAATCGGTGCGGGCGGATGATTAATGCTTTGCAAGCAATCGTTTTCTAAAACTGTAAGAATAAAGTCTCGTATCAAAAATAAATTTCTCAAGAATTTGTCTAACGAATGTGCACCACAAATCTAAGATCTATGATTTTAATTTATATATATATATATATATATATATATATATATATATTTCCTGTTTATAATTGATTTATTCTTGTTTTCGAAATTTAATGGCCGTTTAAACAACTATCTTGCCTTCGAAAATGTCGGAATTCGAGAAAGAAAGCGGACGCGAGAGCATTATAGCAAGACAGAGCCGTGATGCGCTGCTACGACTTGATAGCGCTGACTGCAACGAGGGACAAAAAGCTGCGGCAATTTGCCAATCAAAGATCACGGAGGTGCGAAACGCCTCGCATACCGCGTCGACAAATGCGCCTCGGCCGGCCGAGACAAAAGGTGCTAACTCAAGGAGGCAGCGGGTTAAATCGGTTCCCCATGAGTTCCGATTCCCAGCACCATCGGTGGCGGTGGCGGCGACTACCTCCGCAACTATCGTATATTTTCTCCATTGCGGCTCTCACTCGCCGTAATCGCTCGGTATTCGCGGAATGAAGGCATTCGAGGTCTCCTGTGTTCTCGCGGGCAAAAAAGACGGCGCCTGAGGGCAAAGGGATTCTGATTTATACGAAGGGATTTTCATTGATCTCTTCAGGAATGAGGCAAAATAATTATCACGCCTGTGTTGTGGAGAAAAAAATCGCCGAATTGTTCGAGAATGACGGGAAGAAGTGTCAGGTGCAGGCGCTTTCGATAAAAGAGGAAGAAACCTGCGTCGTACACACTCGCATGCATCAGTCCCAATCGAAATCCGTATTTAAATTAAAAGCGACACGACGACGAGATAAGCGCGCCTGGCTGCAAACGCGTAAGACGCAAACGTACTTGGCGCGTTTGAGCGTGCATTTGCACGCACGTTGGGCAAGGTGGATGGTACGCACAAGCGGGAAGAGACAACGCACGCACACGATCGCACCAGCGATAAACGTCTCGGAAACAGCTCCTTCGCGAAAATTCATGTCGCCAGTCACGTGCGAACGCGCGGCTGTTAATTGAACGATTGACGCTTTCGTGATCGCGCTCGCTCGCAATTCGGCACGATGGCTAGCGTGGAATACGAAAAGAGGGGAAACAAATCGGCAACTCATGAAACGGTTCGTTAAAGATTGTTCGTGGATTAAGCGGAAAGAAACGAATTATGATTAATGCGCGAGGTGTTTGTTGCATCGATCGATCTCGCATCCCATTCGTCCGTCGCTACGCTGTTAAAACGAAGATGTGAATATCACACACTTTTTACATGTGATGTGTGTCCCCCGTTTTAAAACCTTTACAGAGGTCTGACAGACCCTGACAGAAAAATGTACACTGAAAAAAAATTCTAGTTAAAAATGGATGAATCAGAAAAATCTTGTAGGATTGATCAATAGGGATTCTGGTTATTATAAATTACAAAGTATTGAGATCTATTATAATAATCAGAATTTCTATTATAATAACCAGAATATTTGATCAATTCAACAAGATTTTTTTAATTCGTTTTAAACCAGAATTTTTTTTCGGTATAGTTACTTTTGGCCTCGACCATAATTTTATAATATTTCTAATAATAATTATGGTTAATATAATGATGCCTATAGTTAAGTTAATTATATTTCGTGTTAGAAATATTATAAAATTATGGTTGAGGCCAAAAACTATATTTTTCTCTGACAATGAGTATATGAGTGTGTGAATTTTTAAAAAGTGTGTGATATTCACACATTCGTTTGAACAGTGTCTTTCTTAAGGCGAACAGTGTCTTTCTTAAGAACACGTGCTGTTCGTCAATTCTGAACTGCTTGTCATTTTTCATAAACGTATATTTTTCACGTACAAATAAAAAATAATTAATAGATATTCACGTATCTTGGAGCAGCTTGGATTTTTTGGCCTCCAAGGCTCGTGATAAAAACGGACGACGTGACGCGCCGGTTGGCGCAGATCGCAGCTCAGCCGGAGGAGGAAGTGCTCTCCGGGGTGGTGAGTGGCCGCGGGGCACTCTTTCGAAAAGTCTCTAGCGCACACACCGTCCGTCGCCGTCCGTCCGTTCTCCCCAAGCGCAAGTGCCGAGAAGCAACGACCGGGAACGGAGGCAGCAGCGGCTCGGGTTCAACCGAAGTTAGCATCTGCTCTCTGGGCCTCGTAATATGCGTGCTCGATATCACGGCGCGGGATCTCAGATGCGTGTCGGCGATATCACGCACTCGTGCACGCGTCTCCTCACCGGCTCGGCTCGGCTCGGCGCGGCGCGGCGCGGCGCGACGCGGCGCGTCGTCCCTGCCTCTTTCTCTCCTTCTTACATTCTGTCTCTTCCGCTATTCTGACGTACGAACAAAATCGTTGACTCTCTTGCTACCGCGACCGGCCGATTCGCGCGCTAATCCGTCCAGGAAGTGACGGTAAAGGAGAAAAGAAGCTACATCGAAAGAGAAAAAGAGAGAGAGAGAGAGATGATAATGGAAACCGCCGCGAAACTCTTGGCGAGGATCATTCGATTTATTCTTTCTTTTCAAGCGAGAAGCAAAGAAGTAACGCGGCCCGGACGGCCGATCGATAAATCACGAAAGGACGACGGGCCCCGATCGTTGCTTTCGACAGCGGGAAGTGCGTCCGTGTGCGTTAATTAGTAACGGTTTTACCGAAGGGCCCGCTGCCGACGACGCGACGGCCGGTCAGTACTGCAGGTTCCCCGGCCCCTTCGCCCTACTTCCGCCGCGAATACATTACCGGGGTGGCCGTTTTTTGTCGCGACGTTTCATTAAGGAACACACGGCACCATCGCTTCCTCCTTTTCCCTGTTCGCCCCTTTCGACTCCATCGGAACCCGCTCTCTCTCTCCCCCTCGTCCTGTCCAGGCTGGACAGACAATCGCTGATTATTCGCGTACTCGCAAACCGCGACTAATCCGCTTCCTCGGAACGGTCGTTCTCTAGTTTGAAAAGGAGCATATTAGCTTTTAACTATCGCGATTAAAATCGAGTCACCGAAAGCGATTCCATTCTTATGCTTCATAAAGAATCCTGCACCGAGATAATATCTTTATGCTAATGATATTTATGCTCATTACGAACGATCGAGGCTTAAGCGATACGAGTTAAACGTTTAATGTGCTCTCTATTAAACATATCTCAAGTTAATCTTAAGTTAATATCTTTGTTTGCGAGAATAAATTTTCCTTATAGGCAAATTGTGGCGGACACAATTTGCCAGCGCTTCGATATCGCTGTCGATGGCCGTAAAAGTATATAAAAATAGAGACAGAAAGATGAAGACCGGCTACCGTGCACGCAAAGCAGCCACGTAGTGATCTAAACGCTCGATCAATTCCACTTAGACCGTCATATTTCTTCCGACGGTTTATCCGCCACCGATCTTCCTGGCCTGCTACATTTAGTCCCTCGCATTTATCACGTTGTTTCTACATCTTGTCCGTCACTCTTCTCCTCGAGTACATTTTACAATGTGTAGATTCATGACGGTAAATCAACATTGTCAAAGATCTCGACGGTCGAGTCTCGGGTTAAATTTTGGCTCGGATGATCGAGCGCTAATTATTTAGAATAATGGCCTCTGTACGCCGCTCTTGGCGATAACGAAATTACTCTTACAATGTTAAATTAGAAGAAACAGTGCTGCTCGGTATCTGACAGACATCGTCGATCCTACACACTGAAAAAAATATTCTTGGTAATCTTGAAATGGTTTCTAAATTCACCGGAACGCCGAGCGGCTTTCAGCACGATTAATACGAACAACGCTCGCAGACTCTGCATTCTGACTTTGATAAAAGGTGGTAATTAAATCTAGTGAACGAAATTACTCGCGACGTTTACGTTGACTACCTTCATACGATCGGCTGGAAATCTCTCGCGGAAGCTCTCGGCAGATTGGACGAGCGCATGGAGGCAGGAGCGCTGGGACCAACAGCCAATCTGGTCGTTCGTCCTCCTCGACTTACTCGCATTTCGGATCTCTTTGGTCGGTCTGAACTTACGGTTCCATGTGCGCTCTCTCGCGTACCGTGTACACACGCGCAGTGAAATATCTCACGTGGCGCGGTATGCGGCAGAAGCGAGCGGAGAACGCGCGGCATTCCACCCCGCGCGATAGGAGTGGACCACGCTCTGTGCAGCGCGTTCGTTCCCCTGTTATTAGGGACAATTTCCAATTGGCCGCGGGCTACCATCGCACAAGGTAGTGCGAGCGAGAGATACGCATACGCGCGCACGTCCGCGTACACACGCGTGCAGAAGCGAGCACGATCAGGGGCCCCGTTGCAACATCTCGGAACTCTAGTCGGAACGACAGCATCCAGGACCTCATCCTGCATGCGATGATTAGTAACGGCGAGAGGACTGCATGCGCCAAGTGGCGACTTAATGCTTGAAGCAAACTTTCGGATAGATCTCGTCACTATCCTAACGTCTTCAACTAATCATGTTTAATTCTCTAATCGGATTAAACCGCCGTGATTTCAAATTTCTAAAAGTAAAAGTATTGCGTTGAAATTAATATTATAAAAAAATACTTCTTGGTGTATTATAGATTGCATTCGATAAAGTTAGCATTATTTAACGTAAAATTTCTTACATTTTCTTTGACGTTTAACAAGGTTCAGTATAGCTAGCGTAGCATTACGGAATTTTATCACAACTTCGAGGCATTACATAGATATCTCATATTTTAATCCAGCCATTTTTTTATATTTACGGACAATATTGCATATATCCTTTTTTATAGCAGGCAAATAAAATAAAATATATTTTCAGGATTTCTCTGTGAGAATTCCCTGAACCATTTTTACCAAAGTCCGCTCAAAGTTCCTCCCGCTGGAATCTTTTCATCGCTACCATCGTCAATCTCTTGGCGAGTACTTCCAAACCACACTGTACATTCGTGTATAACGTGCAGACCGTTCCCTCCCTCCCGCCCTTCTTTCTTGGGCTCCATCGCGGGCATATTTTATGATAAGCAGCGTTGCATTTTTGCCACGAGACCCCGCGGACCGCCGCGGGGCATCGGGGCACTTCCAACTTCCAACCGTACACGATCTTGCGGAGGCGCGGGAGGGCACGGAGAAGGGAGGTTGAAAAGGATAAGCGTGCGTCCCGCAAAAAGGAGGAGAGTAGGTATCGGGCGACGGGATACACACGTGTGTACACGAGAGGAGGCAGATACGGGCCCGTAAGAAGGGAGGCTCGGACGTATAATCATTGTGATTATCTTGTATTAGGTATTGACTACGGATTTGCATAATGGTACCTACCTAAGGCACCCTTGGCATCGCATCGCTCGCTCGCTCGCGTCGTCGTAGAAACGAGCGCACTACCCCCGTGGCTCCGTTCGCCCTGCTCCTCCTTCCGAGACCGATCGCTCCTTCTCCCGCCCCGTCTCGTCGCCCTGACCTTTTTTTTCCCACCACGAATCGCATTTTATCGCCGTGGACTCATGGACGACTCCGCACGTATGAAAAATCACCCGCGCAAAATGTTCTCGCTCGCGAATTGACGGTTTCCTCTTTGGGGAACACACCCCTAAACTTCTAAATTATCTGCACGAGATATACGGCTGGCCAGAAGGTCGCGGTCAAGTATTAAATAATTCGTTTCTCGATAATTATCAACGTTACGAGGTAATCGTTGATAGTATGGACGATAACTTAATGCGCGTCAGAATGGTATCTGTAGATTGATAGAAACGATATACCTACAACGATAAAACGCAAATAAATATTTAATTATAAATACGTGCGAATGTCTCTCTTTTATACGATGCAATCGTTTTCATACCGCAACTCGCGAAGCGAGTCGAGGATTGATTCGATGAGAGACCCGGCTGCGGGAGAAGTTCCATATTAAACAGCGAGGGACGCACGGTGAGGAATAACGTAGGGTTCGCGATAATGATGGAGATAACGTAATGGACAATATGAGTGCTGACTGGACGGCCCACACGAATAATTCGATAGCCAACGACTTTAGCGGCGTTTAAGGTAATACAGAGTTCGTTTTCGCGTACCTGATGTTTAAATCCTTACACGAGGTGCACACGCTCGCGCTCGCGATACAGCTGGGATGTTAAATTTGAATACATCGCTGATCGATCAGTCTTTTAGATGCGCTAACTATAGCCTTCGACGGCGGATCGAGTTTCGTGTAAAAGATGTACCGGGCACACGTTGCGCGAAGGAAGCGAATGAGATGATCTCCCGCTACGATAGAAATAGTGCTAAGTAGTCATGTACTGAGAGAAAACGCGGATTCCATATTTATGAAATATTATACATATAATACTTGCCGCGAAATAAATTTTTCCCAAATAAAAAAATATCTTGTAGATATTATTATATCTTTCACGAGCATGCCTCGTTCACCGCAAGATTTAATCGCCAGCAGTTACACAAAATTATACTCTTTATCAGTATATTTGCAAAATATCGTATCATAAAGCATTATAAATTAAAGACCGTGGAATAATACGTGTATGCACCTGTGCACGGTGGCGCAGGATTTCCGTATGAAGTCGTCTCGACGGCGGCCAGCGCATTCGGATGACACGAATGGCGCGAGAAACGGGTGGGTTGACGAAGGCGGTTCCGAGAGGAGAAACCAGGTGAGACACGGTTTTCTGCGACGAGCGAGGCATGACGGCTGGGGCATGCCCGAACGGGAGAGATAACGATCCGTTCGATCTGGATCACAAAACGCATCCAGGGTCGTGAACGCACAACCGTGCGCGCAACATGATGGCGTGCATACACGCACGCACGCGGCGGAATTACTCTCGTCTCTCTGGCGTTTTACGCTCATCGGGACCGTGGGCCCGATGAGGAAACGTTGCGAGGAGCGAAGGAAAGAGAAAGACGACGAAGGGAACTAAGATTTTAATCTAGCTCCGGACGAGGTCGGCATATGGGACCGTTCGTGGGACCACCGAGTCATTTGGCCGGCTCGGTTCAGCTCAGCTAATTAGCGAGCTTGCGCGAGCGTGAACCCAATTTCTGTGCGAGTCAGCGCGACAGACGGCAACGAGTTTGGGCGAACGTACACGGAAGAGGCCTGGTAAAACCGTAAATTGGCCGGTCGGATTATTTTCGATAATGTGGGGGATAATATTGCGTGACGTTCTATATTAACCGCGTTCAGATTATCCACAAACTTACCGCCAACAGAATTCGATAATGGACAAGAATGACTGTCAAAGTTTCGCGCTCGCGATAAGTCTCAATGTTTTCAAAAGATCTCCAAGTGCGGCGAATCGATTTGCCGGTTAAGAGCTCGCACGAGAAAAATGCTGTTCCTAAATAATTCGTTTCGTTCGTAAATTGACAGACAGCATTTCGTAACGCCTAGGCGCTTGATAGCTCGCTTCCAGGAAATGTGGCGGGCATTACGTAGGCGTACTTTGGCGAGCGGATTCCGCGGCGCACGGTGCGGTAGGCGTAGTCCGGGCTACGCGAATGGATTTTACAGCGCGAGTCACGGCGCATACCGATGGTATGGAGCGCGACGAGGCGCGCACTGGAGAACAAGGAAGAAGGGGGCGAAGTAGAAGAAGAGGCGGAGAAGGCGGAAAGCGGCGAACGGGTGGACGAAGTAGAGAGACAGAAGAGAGAAGAGAGATAGAGAGAGAGAGAGAAAAAGAGAAACGACGAGAAGAGTGCCGCGCGGAGGGTTCGCGGCAGGAATTATCGGGGTCTCTTCGTTGCCTACGGGGCACAACGGACCCTCGTGGAGAGTAGCTAAGCGACCATTACTCGGATGGTGAGCCAATGGAGTGGATCCCCACGCCCCCTTCGACTTACTCCGCACAGACGGCATGCAAATACGCGCGTGCGAGATGCACCAAAGGATGCACCTTCGCTCTACTCGACTCCCTCGATTTCTCTCTTTTCTTTCTCTTTCTGCCTGTCCTCTCCTTTCCGCCTTCGCTCGCTTCGCTCCTCGCTGATCCTCGTTGCCTCCTGAACGTTTCTCTTCCCGCGCGACTCCTCGCTGTCTCGCTAAGGAGCCAGTCTCGTCGCGAAGTAATATTTATCACGGGCCACGGCTGTCGCCTTTTTAACCGGCCGAGATTGACCGTCACGGTCCGCGAATGTAAATATCGCGGTACGAGGTGCGTCGCTAGGAAAGATATCGTTTTTCTGTATTGAGAATATTTCAGGTTTATTCGACTTAAAAATTGATAAATGCGAAACGTGAGAAATTTATCACTGGAAAATTTAAAGGATAAGAATTCCTCACGGAGAGAATTTCGTTCTTCGTCTTTTACGGAACACTGCGCCGCTGTATGCCAAGCTAAACATTATCGTTCGCGCTTGTGCTACCGATCTATCGCAGAGGGCACTGTCCTTTGCCTAGCGTTTCGACTATAACGCCTAGCGTAGCGTAGCGTAGCGTAACGTAGCCCAGAGAGGGCACGGGTTCAATTTAAAAAAGCGCGAGCTAACACTGGTAAACAATGGCCAGTGATAAATACGACGCATTCCCACAAACCATTATAATCTTATTGTTGGACTTGTTTCTCGTATGCAGGTGGCAGCAGCCACAGCGATGCATGCCACGGCTGCATTCGAAAAGAGGGGAAGAGAGAAAGGGGGGAAGGGCGCGGCGGAGACGCGAGGGCACCGGTTAGAGAGATATAAACGGGTACGGAGAAGCCGAGAAACCAGAACCAGAAGAGGAGAACCGCCAACAGCCGTGTCTGCTTCGCCTCTTCTTCTTCGGCTCCTCCTTACCCTGCCCTCTCTTCGCCCCCTTCTTCCCTCGTCTCCCGCGTCTCTTCGCGGGCCCTCGGCAACGGGGTACAGATGCCACCACCGAGATACTGATTATAAACTCCATTCCATTTGTAACGAGGTCCATCTATTTTGGCGCCCAACACTCGTTGCGCTCGGGCCTAGGTAGCGCCAGATTTTAATACGATATCCCCCACATTATCATTCGTTTCAGACCTACCCGGCAACCCTCTCCGCCGACGAAAAAGACTTCCCCTGTCCCAGAATAATACGCGATGCAGGCGTAAGCTGTCTTCGCAGAGCGATACACGTGGAACATGTCGATGTAGCTTGAGAATGATCTCGAAATGCCAACCTCTTTACCTTTCTCTTATTGATGTAACAATCAAAGTAACTATTATAAATCACGTATTAACCATAGTAACCGATGCTGTCCCATTTATAATTATCTTTTCCATTCAATCAGATAAATATACAAAAGTGTAAAATGATAATATCTTGAACCAGAAATCCTAGTATGCGGTTGTAATGTTTTGCTCGGAACATTTTCCGAAATAAAATATGCGCACAAATCACGTTGGGATTGTCAGAAGGTTGCAAGAATAGATATCGAGAGGATCTTCCTCGTTTTTCCCATCGGGGGTCGCAGGTGGAGAGATGTCACCCTGGCATTGTTTTAAGGAATTCTTAACGGGACTTTCTTTCGGAGTTCCCAGGTAGGCGACGAGCCTATTCTATTTTACGAGCTTGCTCGTCGTTCGTAACGGCCCTCGTAATTTTTTGAGAAACATGAAGATTCGAATAAAAATTTATGCGGTTTTTTGATGAGCCTCCTACTTGCATAATGTATGAATGTTTTACATTTTGACATGACATGATAACATTTATATAAATACACATGATATATTATTTTAAAATTTTTATTTTTATTCAATTCATATAAACACATTTTTCCTTATTTCACTTTTCATATATAATCTTTAAATAAGAAAACTTATTATTTAATATTCACATATTTAATTTTATATTTTTTTCCTTTTGTTAAACACACTATTAATATTATCTTTAAATATTGCGAAACTAGCAAAAAATAAATTTCTTAAATTAAACATTATATATTCATCGTCTTGTCAAAATGAATCCACACGCAATAGTTGCGATGCAAAAATTTCCCAGGATACATTTGAGAATCATTGCATCCTGGCGCAGGTAATAATTACAAACGTCAGACCCAACGATGCATAACGATACACAAATCACGCTTTAGAAAAGAGGAAGATAGCGTCGACAGGGGAGAAAAGAAAAGGAAGATAAATAATAGAGAAAGAGAGAGAGAGAGAAAGTCTTGCGTTAACGTCAAAAAGTCCCGACGTTTGTGCATCGTCGAGCTAAATCTTCTTGACATTTTTTCCCTAAAAACACGACGCGAATCGTTGGCGCGGCCCCAGGTAGGGGGACCCTACTGACCCTTTTCGCCTTGGCGTCGATGCCGAGAAAATAAAGTTTCCACTTTATATCCACGGAGAGTATCGACGGGGCAGGTAGTTTCACGGCCTCCTAGAGACACACCCCGTATAATTGGCCGATAAAGATTCCAAAGATTACGAGTAAATATTAATCTTTATCCCCGAAACGTTTCTGGCTACTGGATACGTGCTTAGTGGGATCAGAATCCCGATCTTTTCTGAACGATAAGAAACCTACCCATTGGCGCGCGCTTTATTTTATAGAAGAGAAAATAATAATATAATCGATCGTTGCGAGTATAATGAATTTCGAGAAAATTATATTAGAATTGAAAATAAGAATTCAAAAAACACATATACATCTCTTAATGGTTTTTTGCACATGGAGGAATAAATCTTCGCTTACCAAAATCATAGCCCGTAGAAAATTTAATATCAAGAAACATGCTGAATTGATTTCCTTAGAGAAACAAGCGTCCGTGTTACGTCTTTATTGTTTGTTTTTTTTTGTTTCAAGACTTCGTAACCGAATACTTTATCTTTCATCGTCTGATGAGCGCGCTCAGACGGAATATTCAGACGCTGAGAATCATTTAGAATGGATTTTTCCATTGAATTTCTACGGAAGAGTCGGAGAACGGCGCCGTAACAGCGGAATAATTCTCTCGTTAGCGCGGGAAGCGGCTGCGGCGTTTAAGCGAAAGGAGTAACAGACGAAACGCGACGCAGTGCGTGATTGTTCAGAGCACGCTTCATGTTCTACTCGGGCAGGTAGATGCACGCGGATGCGTCTACGCTTCGCGTGGGAATATACGGGAATCTACGATATTCACCGTGGCGTCGGGGCGGCGGCGCCCCAAAACTGCGGGGGTTCCAAGAATCACTAACGTGCCCCCCCTGAACAAATTGTAATATATTGGACAGCCGTCGTCTTCCGTGCACGCGAGTGCTACCGTCATGTGGACACCCGCGAGAGAACGCAGTGAGAACGCAAAGGGGATATTCCAGGAGTCCCCGAATTAATACCGATAATCATTTAAGTTTAAATATTATCTCGTCTCACATGTACGCTTCCGTCGGAAAGCCTGATAACGTCCCATCTACGTTTAGGATCTGGCTGAGATAGGGAAACTAAAGCGAGGCGGCCCCTAATGGACCCGAAAGGGGTGACTTCCAACGCGGCGCGGCATCGTCCTAAAATCATCGGTAATTAAAAGCCTCCACCAGAAGTCGAAGGCCCATTTTGTCTGGGAATCGTCCGTGTTATTGACCTTCGGGCGGGCAGGTGTTGATTCGGTAATGGGCCGGTAATTAGGCTGCCGAGCGGTCTAGTCGCGTGATTGTGAGCGCGGCTATAATGCGAACATTATACGTTCGCGTTCTACGAGTGTGCGTAGATACCGCGGCGCATTCCACAGCGATGCGCCGATACTCACGTCGTGAATATCGTACGTGGATGCAATACAGGTGCGCGAGATATCGCATACGCACACGTCTACGGCGAATACACTCGCGTATCGCGTATTAAAGCGCGACTCGAGCCTTCGCGGTCGTTCGCTCGCGCTCTTTAACGCGCTAAGCGGCTAATTATTTGCCCTACCAGTAATTACTTCGTTCCAGCCGGTCTTCGAGTCGACGAGCCTGCCCTGGGCTGCACGTGCTGCTGCTCCCGCCTGCAGTTTTATCTCGCATTGCACCGCGGACGTACATCCGTGCGCGCCGAGGTCGCGATTTTTCAATGTCGCGGATGAACGCGAACGATAACGGCCGAACCCTTCCTTCCCGTTGTCGCGACGTGTCCGACCTGAGAAAATACTGACTGCCTGAGATCGTGGAAACTCGCTCGCCTTGGCTTATCTGCTTTTAAGGGCGCATCGGTAGCTACGGCGAGCGCATACATATCAAGGCGGTAGAATAAAGCGATGAAATAACAACGTGCGAAAATGTAACGAGCGCAATGGCGCGATGAAATTAATTAGACATTGGCGACATTTACGGTTCACATCTAGCATTACGAATTATCATAATTTTATCATTGAGAGTAAGAACAAAATCATAAGTTACGTATTTCTTTTTCTCAAGCATTATACGTTTTAGACGAAAAATGTATAATGTATTTTAATTGTGAGAAGTCTATATACACTGAGAAAAAACAGACGAATCGAAAAAATCTTGTAGGATTGATCAAATATTCTGGTTATTATAATAATTATTATAATATAATAGTTATTATAATAGAATTCTGGTTATTACAAATTATAAAGTATTGAGTTTTTAATTATGAGTTTATATCTATTATAATAACTAGAATACTTGATCAATCCTACCAGATTTTTCTGATTTGTCCGTTTTTAACTAGAATTTTTTTTCAGTGTATAAACCTGTATTTATCAATATTTTAAAATAATGTTCTTTATAAAATAATACTCATTTTAAATTTCTCATGTTTTTATATATATATATAAATCTATTCCCTATCTTTTATAATTTAGTCGTGTATACAAAATTGAACTACAATATTCATCACACACTACAGAAAGTCCAGGAAACCGTTTTCAAGGAGTTGTAATTGAATTTATGGCGATTAACCACACACGCGGATTCGATTCCGCGTATACGATCGATCTGTCGATTCGTAGCCGCGGCCGGTGGTAACGGCGCGTTATCGAGGATAATGTGTCCCGACTAATTTAGAGACGCGATGCTCCCTTCTCTCGGTCCGGTGGATCCTGTATGCCTATGCAGATGGCATTCTAACTGCCATCTAAAAAAAAGTCGCATCGGCTGTCCCGCTCCTTCCCGCTCTTTCGCGGAGCCCCACGCTAACGAGGTCCTGCCACATCCTGCCCGAAGGACACGGGACTGCGGCCTGTCAATTAAGAACACGACCATACCGGGCCACATTTCTACCTCCCGCATTTCCCCTTTCCGCGTATCCCGCTTCCTCCCCGCGAGGATCACCATTTCTTTCTCCTCATCCTGTCTCTGCCCCAATTTCTTGCGTTTTGCTTGTCTCATTCGGAAATAAGACGGCTCTTTCTTTCGAATTACATTGCGTCAACTATGATTTTCGAACCAAAAAATTGACAAAATTCTTCTACGAAAAGAATTTCAAAAGAGATATTAATTTCTACATATTAATTTCGCGATTATAACTTTTGTCTTCTAGTATTATCAAATAAATTTACTTATTGAGGAATTAATAATAAGAAGTACCAGAAGATTATACTTATTAATTCCAAGTGAAGAGATTCATATATCGAGAACGTTGATGTCTATAGATTCACGAATGCGCATGCCAGAAGAGACGGAACGAAGGGATCGATGAAGAAGATTGCTCGGGATCAGCGAGACCTCGATACGCATAATGGAACGTCCAGGTACGATGTATGCACATACACACGAAAGACGATACCTCCTCTTCTTCACCTTCCACGCCACGTCTTCTCTCGCTCACGCACAATCGGGTTCCGTTAACGCACCGGGGGGTCCGGCAGCAACTCCGCCGGTGAGAAGAAGCGTTAAAAAAAGCGCGCCGGGCACAAAACTCACTCTCGATGCGTACGGCCGCATGCGTACGAGACGCGAAACGTATGTATATGCATAGGCTCTCGACTTGCGGCTGAGGTAAGAGACCTGGCGATTATCGCGCCAGGGCAATCTCTCATTATCATTCCCGACACTCTTCTTTCTGCTCCCTCTTACAGAATCGCCGCTTTTTGTGCTCGCCCACTGCTTAGCGGATGCTACTTTACGGACGCCGTTCTCTTCCTCTCCGCTTTCTGTCGCGCACACGGGTATCTCTCCATGCCTGACCCGCTCAAGCTTTCGCGTAAGTCTCGCGATTTTCTTCGAGATGATTTTTTTTATGATTCTTTATAAATTATAGGAATGAATTTCTCGATGATCAATTTACGACGATCAATCAATGGCGAAACTGCGTGGCAGAAACATGATATTTTTTTCAGTGTAACATACCTCATCTACTTCTCATGTATTCATTAAAAATCTAAGAATATAATTGAAAGAAATACACTGAAAAAAAATTTTGGTTGAAAACGGACGAATCAGAAAATTTTAGGTTTTGTAGGTTTAATCATATATTAATTTGGTTATTATAACAGAAATTCTGGTTGTTATAATAGAACTCAATACTTTATAACTTATAATAACCAGAATATTTCATCAAACCTACAAGATTTTTCTGATTCGTCCGTTTTTAATCAGAATTTCTTTTTCAGTTTAGCATATCTTTAATCACTTTAATAAAAATCTAAAGATCTACATGCACAAAATGTACCACTTTATGCATGACCTCAAGAGGAAATACTTTCCAACAATCTCAGAAGGGAAACTCCGTCCATTTCGAGCTGTTTGATTTGAATAATGATTCCCTGCATTGTCATCGCGCGATTAAGAAAGAAACTCATTATTTCGCGAGACGGCGTACGGGGTCCTTGCGCGAGACGAAGGAGGATAATCCTCGAATGCCCATGGGGCGGAACAATACGATTTGTTTGCTATGCAAAATCCATTGAATTGCGTGTGGTCAATTATATTATGTTAAGTAGAGCATACGCGCGGCCTGTGACGTATCGTGCCGTGAGATCTCCGGCCGGGCCCGGTGGCCCATTTCTCGGGCTTCTCTAATAACGCATTGTGCCCCTCGCGTGGCATATTAGGTTTATGCTAATACGCCGCGCCGAAGATGCGTCGATCGAATCTCTTTTTTCTTTTTCTCTCCCGCTCCGCGCGGTTTCTCGCAACCGCAGCCGCGTGGGCCGTCCTCGTACTTAATGGATGAAAGCTGCCGCGGAAGTCGCCGCGATGACTCCGATTCCAAGGTCGAGGGTCCTCTTTCTTTTCACGATCGAGCGCAAGTACTTGCGGATGCAAGCGCGATTTAATTGGCCGTGGACGAGTCTGCAATTTCGCAAGTTCTATGAAAATTACGTGAAATTATATAGCGCCACGCGCTTAATTACAACGTGTGTCAATCATCATGACCGGCTATCCTTTTGCACGAAAGGAATGACACGTGGTGCGAATATTAATATAAATATTAATGATCCAATCAAGCCGCGACCGACACAAAGAAACATTTTCGGACTGGAATGCCGCGTGAAATTTCGGCCGATATTTGCATTTCTCTCGTCATGCTGCTCATCACCGTGTAAATCCCTGGTCCGGGGGATCCGATACAATGGCCCGGGCGAAAGAGAAAGAGAACAGTGGGCGAGACCGGGGAACGAGAGAGGCGAAAGATAATTGTACGGACGGCTAATGGAGTTCGGGAAAAATGAAGCGGCGCTCACCAGGTGGGTCCGCTTTAAATGCATCAAATCGCTGCTAAGTGAGGTCCAATGTGGGACCAGGTGAGAGATGGCCTGCCTCCTTATCCTACCTTCTCTTACTCCCGGGTAGGGCGTGGGTCAAACGGTTAATTATTATATTGCCCATTAAGCGAACGATTTTTCATTTTCGACGGCGCTGCACGCCGAAATGTCTTATCCGCTTTCAAAACGGAACTACGAAAATCATCTCGCGGCGAGCGGACTTTTGAAAACACTGTCGACATCGATTAACGCTGCCCCGGAACAACATGACAGGTTGCGCGTGTTGTAACATAAATGCAAATTTTAATAATCTGAGATGAGATGCGTTTAAACATTAAAAATAATAAATTGAAAAATTTTTAATCCCAAGTAATTATCATCTAATGATATAAATTCAATTAATGTAAATTAATATAAATCTCATCTTAAAGCTGAACCTAGCTCTCTATTCAAACTTGTGCTAATCTTTTATATTTAAAAATATTTAAGAAAAAAATTGCCTAGCAAAAAGATCATTTCTTTTGCAACACGCAAATGATGTCATTGAGATGACGCATACTCGATATATCCAATCATTTGATTATCAACGGAAAAACAGTATAAAATATCAAAACTTATATTTTTATTGTACATGCGTCTGACTATCGATGCAAGAATTTCTGACGATAAGGGCGAAGGAATTTTGCGGTGAAGAGTTTTGAAAGGTGGTGTAAGACGAGTCACGAGGAGTATCATGTCTCGTTCAGAGAATCTTACACTGCGACAACGCCAATCTGGTCGGACGAATTATAATTTCCCGACCGGTTCGGGACAGACGGCGACGTTAAAAAAGCGGAGGGGCTAGTTCACGAAAATTCCACGGGCGCTCACTTTTATTTCAACGTGAACAAGCGGCTTCTCGTGTGGACACACGAGCCGCGTTAAACTACACATGCCTGGACGTATTTCTCTTTCTCTCTCTCTCTCTCTCACCTTCTCTCTTTCACGCTCTCTACGCCGCTCTCGGGTATCTTCCTTTATTTCTCGGAAGATACCTCCTTAAAAAACGTGATCCACGCTGCATACTGAGTCCTGTTGACTTGTTCCTCCCTAATCTTAACGTCTCGTGTCGAGCTGATTAGCCCTTGTTTACAATCGGCCAGCTTTCCAAGGGCCGCGGCAACGAAATTTCGTGTCCCGGCGAAAATAATGTCCTTCGGGCGGTATCGGCCGAACATTCGGAAGTAGTGTCGTTTGGGTCTAGGCCTTGATGTTGGACGCGCAAAATTATGGTCGGCATCTCGTGAGTTATCGCGCGGCTATTTACGGGCGAAAAAAATTACAAAAACCTTGTATCCGTCGCGCGCGAGATAGACGTCTCGTTTTTGTGGTTTTAGTTTGCGAGATTATAAATTCAATGTCAAGAATTGGTCAAGAATTTGATCAAGTATCAAATGAAAAAAAGAGAAAGAGAGAGAGAAGGAAATAAATGTATAGGAATAGAAGCAAACATAAATAGAGAAACAATCGATTTTCATTCATCATAAATGCGACGCGACGCGACGTAGCGAAGATAAGCGTATTTGTGCAAAGTTATAAAGAGCTCGAAAAGTTTTTGCGGTTACGGTATAAACGTAGCCTCGTTACATCTAGATTTTACGCGGCTCGCGTGTACCGTCCACTTAATATCGAAATAATCTGTATATTTTACCATACGGATATACGCTTTGCACATTCTTGGCGGGATGCGTGAGTGTCGTACCGCATTTGAGCAACGATGCGGGTAAGATATGAACCTAGGGGACGTATTCCCTCGATTCGCAGATCTATCGCCCGTATCGCCTTCATACATCAGTTTCATATAACCGAACGATAAGGATGATAAACCATGCTATCGTTGATAAAAAAGATGTATGTATATAGAAAAGAGACAAACTCATAAAAAATAACCACATTCTACCATGATTTTATTAGAAAAAAAAATATAATAAAATTTAATATGCAACGTAGCGATTTGCCATCGCTAAAAATCGAAAAACTTCGATATTCTGTTAAAAAAAAAATTCTCCACGAATCTGTAAGATAGTGCATCGTTAAATTCGATGTGATAATAATAATTGTGCAAATTATGTAAAATTATTAAGTCCAGGACAAAAGAATTGATGTAAAAAAATTCGTTTTCGCGCCTTACACTCTAAAAAATAAAATTCGAGCGATTAGATGATTCGAAGAAGATTAAATATCTCCCTCTTGTGTAATGGAACGAATTTAAAGAGTCGCCTTTCGAAGGATTACGCAAATAGTTGTCATGTTGCCGGGGAAGGAATCTAATTTGTGCCTTGGCCGACGATACGATCTGAAATCTGATTAATGCGAAACTATGTAAATGCCAGGGGCAGGAGGAAGGCTCGTTCAATTATACAGTACGTTTTACTCCCGATGTGCATAGCGGACCGTGCTTCTTTTTTCAAACAACTTTCCATGCAACTTCGGACGCCGCCGAGAGAGCCTATTAAAGTGCAGGCACGCGATTTAGTGAGTAGACAAGAACCAGTTCCGCGTATAAGTGGGTGTCGGGAAAACTCATTTGGAATCTTGCCCGAAAATACATTAGGGCGCTCGTATGCGCGGTATTCTTACATATACGGACATCGTTCCAGTTGATCCTTCCCGAAATGAAATTCTCGTTAAATCAAATGTTTGATTTCACGTTGTAGAAGTTATTCAATCCCGCTCTGTATGGAATCGATAGATCCACGAGTTGATAATTTTTACACAAAATTAAGGAAAAAAAGAGAAAAATAAATTATAACATCTCTCCCATCTCTCCCATCTCTGCGAGACAAATAAAAAAAAATTTTTTTTAAATGGTGTCCATGACAAACATCTCACAATTTCTCTTTATCTCCTGTTTATTATACAATATTTTTTATTATACTATGTTTATATTTTAGTGGCTAATTAATGTCACGTATATCATTGTTATTAGTCTGAGCATCATAAATATGCCCTGCTACATCTTCACTGACAGTGCTCCCTAAATTCGCGCAAATCTCGCGCGAGAATAACTCAATGATGTACTTTATCATCAGCAACCTGGAGGGAGAGAGAGAAAGAGAGAAAAAATAGCGAAAAAATAGCGCGAAAAAAGGACAGCGCCGCGAGGCCGGGAGAAAAAGACGGAACGACGGAAGAGGAAGAAAGAGAGAGAACCCGACGAAGGAGCGAGGGAAAGGAAGAGGATTAGAGAGAAATAAACATACCTGACGGTTCGCGCGAGCACGGCGGCGGTTTATTATTTCGTCTGTGGCGAAGCGGAGCCTTGTTAACCGTCCCGGGGACCAATCGGAGACTCTCTACCATGGACGCCCCGACCATCGGCCGACCAATGGGTGCACGCTGTGCCACGTACACGCTACATCGCGTGTCGGCCCAGCACCTCCTCTCGCATCGCCACCCGGAGTCGCGTGTGTGTTTCCCTCCGCGCGCGCGAGAACCCTTTTACGCAACCTTCTCCTTCGTTTCGCGGTGTCACGCCGCCGGTGTGTGGGTGACGCGCGCGCACGTGTGCACACACGTGCGGTTGCACGTGTGTGTACGCGCCTTCCTTCGCTCGCTCGTCCGTCCGTCCGTTCGTTCATCCGAGCGACGGCGATGCGCGCGCGAAACCTCGACGTCGCTCGGCGCTTTTGTTTTATTCGCGAATCCTCTTCTTCGTCCGTGCGGACGCGCGCTTCGCCTTCGTCTCGCTCCTGCCGCCCGTCCGTCGCGTGCTCTCTCTTTCGAAAAACAGAGAGAGAGAGAGAGAGAGAGAGAGTAAGAAAGGGCGAGAGAGGACAACTCGAACGTGCTCTCCGCGCGGTGAGGCTCATCCTCCCTCTCGTCTCCACCCCTCGCGCCTGCCCGTCCTCGTCCGGCACGGGCACACACCCGACGCGAACGCACCTCGGACGTTCGCACACCTCTTTGCGCTTATCGCGCCGGATTGCAAAGAAACGCGAAGGAGAGCCTAACGAGCACGCACCCGTGACAGTCTATTATCGATTCTGCACCCTGCATCACCCTCTTTTTTTTTTCTTCCTTCTTTTTTCGTCTACGCGGACATGTACATACATTGAAGAGCCAGTGCGCGCTCTGCGGAACTCATTCCGCGACCCGACCCACACGTGTCTCAGTTCAAATTCACAAATTCCCCATCGTAATTAAAGTCAAGCAATTCTGTTTTGTTGTTAGATTTGACTCACGGCTCCAGAACGCGACGTATGTACAATAACAAGCAAGTCAAATTGTAACATTATGTAATTTTATATTTATATACTATGTTAATTATGTAATTTTATATTTATGTTGAAAACAGAATTATATATAGATATATTGAAGTAAAGCAGAAATACATAGAGATAAGATGAAAACAGTAAACGTGTAGAATAATTACATTAATAAAAAATCAATTTTAGGAGAACAGATCAAGTTTATATTTATATATTATGTTAATTATGTAATTATGTAATTGTTATGTTAAAAGCAGAATTGTATATATAGATATGTTGTAATAAAGCAGAGATAGACGGAGATAAAACAAAAACAGCAAACGTGTAGAATAATTACATTAATAAGAAATCAATATTAGGAGAATAGATCAAGTTTATCACGTATCTATGCAGCCGACGATAATATTAATATTCAAGGACTAATCCCCTTCGATACGCACCGTTTTTCCGGAGGCAAATAAGTTGGGATTGCTAGATAAGGGGGTTCTTGTTCTCGAACCTTTACCCAGAGATTTACGCGCGGATACCAATTTACGTCGACAAATTCGCTTCTTTCCCTTTTTATCATCGTATAATTCAGTCAACGACGACGGAGTTTGTTGTCGAGTTAATGACTCGTTAACGAGCTCGGGCCGCTCGATTATCGCACCACGTTGTCCGATATGACGGGTCGTACGCTCGCAAAACACAACTTGCTATCCGCAACGACTTGCGCAACGCGACTGGTTCGCGTGTGCATGTGACCACGGGCGTTTTCGTCGAATCGGATAAATACCGATACCTATCGCGGAGATCTTAATTATTTTACTTTTCCACCGGTGGCGACCGATCGCCACCTCGTTTTCGCAGATCGACGCGGCCGGCGCTCTGAATTTTTCACGGCTCTCGCACTTGCGAGTTTTAATACTCGCGATAATCACGTGTAAGTACGTGCCGCGCTCTCTTGTCACTCGTTAATAACGCCCGGATAATTTTTATGTGTAAAATACCGAGAGATCGCTAATGACACTCCAACTAACGGCAGCCGGATCGCGACTCCGATCGCTGACCGAAAGTTTATGATAATGCTTGAATACCAACCCGATAGCAATTAAATTTGCAAATTTATGATTATGCTGGACAAAATAATGAAAAATTGATAACCCATATCGTAATGCTAAACAGTACGAATATATTGTACTTATCGTTAGCTTATAAGAAATTTATGTAAGTTTTGTTAGAAAATTATGGGTTGTGCGATTTTATGCACATGTTCATTACATATTTATATCCCTAATTAATAAAACAATAAAAGTAAATATCCAACAAAAAATCTTTAAACTTTATTCCTCTAAACTTATCTCCTTTAAAAATGAATATATATAATCACTAATAATAATTAATAATAATTAAATTTGACTGTTATCTGAATAGATCAAATCAGTAATAATAAGAAGCCTTATACGGTCGATGCTGAATCTCTTCTGAATAATAATTTATTATTACGTTATAAAGCTTGATTTCTTTTTGTTCACAAAAAGTGTAAAAAAGATATATATACATATATATACATATATACATGTATAATAAATTATTAAATTAGCATATTTATTTATATATATCAAATTAATAATAGTAAGAAGTCTTATACGGTCGATGCTGAATCACTTCTGCATAATAATATTATGAGATAAGATTGCATAATAATATTATGAGATATGAGAATAAGATTATAAATATTATAATCTTTATTATAATAAATTATTATAATATTGCAGAAGTGATTCAGCATCGACCGTATAAGGCTTCTTACTATTAATAATTTGATACATATAAATAAATATGCTAATTTAATAATTTATTATACATATATATATATATCTTTTTTTACACTCTTTGTGAATAAAAAAAAATCAAGCTTTACAACATTAGCATATAATAATTAGACATATTAGATACTTTAAATGTATGTTTATCGCAATATTTGTACGATCGCAATTATGAGAAATATGTCGCTTTCAGAGTTAATAAGCATAACGCCGAGCCTGCGATAGCTTCGTTTGCGTTAATGTGGGAATGTCTTCGACGGGGCAACCGAACACTTTCGTTGCATATTTAAAATGTTAATCGCGGCCGGCGACGACATGCATCCCCGAATATACGATCCCTTCGTGAATAGCTTCCGAGATCGGGGGAAACGATTCTTTGAAACGATGTGACACCTCGCGTGATGTATGAGCGCACATTGTAGTACTTGTTAATTCAGAGACGGCAGTTTCCGTAGGATGCCCACGGTTAATGGCTGTACATTTTGAGTAACGTCTTCGCGCCTCGCCGGGATGGACGCGCGCATGAAAATGTCGTCGCCCGCCGCGTTTCATTCCGTATTATCATGCTACTTTGTACTCGATACCACAACGTGGGCAACGAAGAACCGTGACACGTACTTGTTAAGATACTCGTAAGCTGCACGAAGATACATCGATCGAAATTATATTGCAGCGTGTCTCTCGCGCGGTTAACGCGTTAACGTGGTGACATTTTATAACAGTCGTATTTGTTAAGAGAAAACTTAGAGTTGTTCCATATAAACTTTATACTAGATTACAAACGGCTGAAAACCGTTCAGGAATTTTTGAGTAAACCAGTTCCATGATTTCCAGATCATTCTAATATTTTACGCGTATTATTTCAATATCGTTTAAGAGTATTCAGTGCGTATCAGGTGTGTCAAACGAGCTAGATCATATCTTAGTACACATTCGCGAACTGAGACAGCTGAGTAACGCTGGAACTGCACACTAGAAAACACATGTCTATTGCAACGGGCGTGATATAACTTGTCGAATGTAGAGGCGGACATTATCGCGAATGTACGTAAGCGGATAAGCCGCAATCAATAATCAAAATCGAAATGAATCGAGAGCGTATGATCCTAATCCTAAACTGAATTATCTTGTTCCGCTAATTGATTTCCGATATGCCTCTATCGGGCCTGTCGATTCTTTTTGCGGAATCGAGATTGCAAACGCGATAAACATCGGCAGACGAAAATTTCTGCATGCTCAAGTGTCGCATCGACCCGGCGCGCGGCGTGCCATGTGAGCCGGCCGCGAAGCACGTGTTTCGGGGGGAATGCAATTAGCATAATTCCAAGGAAATCATCTCCCACGCGGCGGTCCCGCGTCGCGTCGCATCCGTATACGCGCGGCGGCGCTTGACGAAATTCGAGGATTTGTGTGAAAACTTACGGGCGACCCGCCATCACCCGGGACATCAAACGGCCGCACGGCGCGATCTATAGCCGAAGCAAGTCACGTAGACGTTGTCATAGGATGACGGAGGAAGGTGGACGAAGGAATACGGTTACAAGGACTCGCGTTTTTCGGAAACGCGCCGCGACGCATCGAGTGCGTGCCATCAGTATGCACCGCGCTGCATATGCATTATGTCACCGGCCGCCGACGATTCCTCACAGTATCGCCTGATAATCCTCGAATCTACGATAGAATCAGCTGTCGGCTCTGACTAAAACGTGGGTGGTATCTCTTATTTTGTCTCGCTTCTTCAATGAAACAATTACGATATTTTGCTTTTGATGAAACGCAAGAGATCACATTTCTGCATGGCTAAGATATTTATTTTTTTAGATTCATCGAGAAATTCTATTTCCTTAAAGAAGCTTGATATTTCGAATAGAATGTAATTTTAGATTGTATAATATAAAAGAATTCACCCTTAAATTAAAGCCCACAAATGAATCTTTTTAAATAAATAATTATTGAACATTCGGATCTAAGAATTTACTTGTTAAATTTAAAAAGATAGAATGTAATTTTAGATTATATAATATAAAAAAAATTACACTTAAATCAAAGCCGACAAACAAATCTTTTTAAATAAATAATTATTGAAGATTCAGATATAAGAATTTACTTGTTTTTGCTATGTTTTTACTAAAAAAAAGAAGGAATTTATATAAATAACTATATAGAAGTAATAAACGAGATTTATAATAAATACTTCGATATAAAATAGCTAGTACTTATAACAATTTTTTGAAATATATACATATAACAAAGTAAAACTTATTGTGAAATTTTTAAAATGTATATTCTTAACTCTTTTGCAGCATTTGAAAAAAATGTATTTTCTTGCACTTACTTTGAACTTTTTATCAAGTTTTTTTAATTATACCACAAAAGCTTAACTTTCGACCGAACGCGCGGTAAATATTCCTAAAGGCTTATCGAACGCGACCGCCTTCCGTGAATGCTCGTTCGATCGTTGCGACGTCGTCCACGTAGCATGATTCTCGAATTTTTGTCAGGAACGTAGAAGGAGTAACACGTACGCGAAGGTGACACGCGTCGCGTGACGCTCTCGCTGTGAGAACGTGTGACTGCGAGACATAAGCCGACGAATTAATGGGGTTATTTTTTTATTCAACGGCACGGTACTGACCACCACTACGCCCTCGTCCACCGCCCGTCCGGCGCCTCTCCCATATACCTTATATACTTTATTTTATTTTATAGGATCCACGTTATAGAGTCATGTTAACCACGCAACGCGTGAACCAACTCCTATCTTGCTATACAAAACGATTTGATATCTCGGTACAAACGAGTTCGATAACGACGATCGACTTTGCCGTTTTTCTTTTCGAGGACACACGCGTAGTTCGTGCTTCATACGTTAGAAAATTATTATCGTCCATCGAATCTATTGTTAGGCCCTCACGCATTCGTCAGTTATGCCCTTTTCCCTTCACTCTCTCGATAAAACCCCATTTAGGATAAAATTGAGATAAGTACATTGAAAAAAAATTCTGATTAAAAACGGACGAATCAGAAAATTTTGTAGAATTGATCAAATATTCTGATTATTATAATAGAACTCAATACTTTATAACTTATAATATCCAGAATTTCTATAATAATAACCAGAATATTTGATCAATCCTACAAGATTTTTCTGATTCGTCCATTTTCAACCAAAATTTTTTTTTTCAGTGTTCGCTCGTTTTTGAAGAAATACGATTTCTTTCCTTTTCCGAACTCCGATGACTAGAATTTTTCAGCTGTCATTTTCCGTGCGTGCATGCACCCGACTCTATTATTATGGACAATCGCATTATCATGGATACAGGACAAGTCACTGATTTCGATCCGATGAGTCGGAACAAATAGCCGCCACGAAGGCGCGCCGTTTCTCTCTAATAAAAATAAAGAAAAAGCTCGTGTTGCGGCTAGATATTCGTGCGCCATCAGCATCGATCGCGATCCATCACGAATTGAAATTCATACGCGCACGACTTTTTTTATCGTCTATCCAAACGCGGAAGCAGCACGCTAACTATCTGATAATTAGAGCTTTGCGGAGGCCATACGCAATGCGCGCGTTCGTACATGTCCTCGATTATTAACTACGACGATCTATATAGGTCGCGATAACGGTCGACAAGCTCGTTTATTTAAAAATAGAAACGTCGAAATTAAATGTGTCATTTATCTTTGTTAGAAGAGTACATAACAAGAAAATTCGTGAAATTTTAATCAGTCTTCCGAAAGGGCTGTGAAAATTTAACGAAATATAATTGCTAGTAATATAAATAATTCGCGTTGATTGTAGGTTTATGATAAACGTTAATTGTATTCGGCACAGGGAAAGATATCCACTTGTTGATACCTATTTGTTTGATTTTTTTTATTTGATAAAAGAGAATGACGTTTTTAATATTTTACCAAAGATAAAACAGAAGAATTTTAATTTGCCAAAAGTTTGCGCGATAAACACATACTTCAACGTTCACACAAAAAAAGATGCATAATAACCCAAACATTATTTATAAATACAAGTCTATTCTCTGTCATTCTAGCGTATCACGAGCGTTTTATGATATATGAAATAATCGTCAGCCTCAAATGTTCCAAAGAACAATTACCGTCGGTTACTGAGCCGAGCTCGTTACGAAAATCCGTGCCCGTAATTGCCCAAGTCTGATTGAAATGTATAGCGGACCGTAGATGACACTATCCCAGGACCTCACCTCGCGCGCATTATTTCACAGCAAAAATAATGTAATTCTGGTCACACTGCAAGAACGAGAGATTGTTATCGCGATGTGGCCCCTCTTCGTGATGCCTATGACGCCTCAGCGCTTCCACTCGTCACGCATATCTCTCGTTCCGAAGCGTGTCCGCGATTGCAGCAGCCTCATCCGTAGAACGGGATTTGAGAAAATAAAGCGGAAGAAAAAAAATACGCACACACACACACACACACACACTCACACACACAACTCTCTAGGTAATCGTTAAACCTTAAGGAAGTGCTCACGGTACTTTCAAACTCTTGCAAATTATCTGCATTTATCTCGTATATAAATTTATCTTATAAAATTAGAAAAAAATATTAATTATATTTCTTATAAATTTTCCTTTGTCACACAAACAAAAAGCCGAAGTTCACGTAATGAAAATATATTTCGAAACTTTGCATTTTACCGATCTGATTTAACCGTTTTGCATAAAAATCAAATCAATTTCCAAAGAGTTAATTCGTTAAATTTCACGGCAGATAATGTCGATGATAATGCTGATGCAATTGGATTGCAACTTGATCTCCAGCGACCTGATCAATGTGCAGTTTAAACAAGCTACAGCTAAATATTTCCAAGTGTCATGTGGTTCATTTCTGTCGGAAAAAGAATAGAATAGCGTGGGACTATTTTTTAAATAGAAATCCACTTTTCAAGTTAGAAGTTATTCGTGACTTGGGAGTAATGTTCAGCTTCGATCTGACTTTTAATGCTCATATCCATGCTGTGTCAAGCTGTGCGTTAAAAAAACTGGACTTTATTATGTGTTCCAGTAAATACCTTAAAAATATTAAGACTCTTAAATTGCTTTATTGTGCGTTGGTTAAGCCAAAACTGGAATATTGCTCAGTGGTCCCATATGAAACCAATCATAATAATATCATTGAAAAGATTCAACATCGGTTTCTTCGCAGGGTCAACTTTATTAAGAGGCACTCTATAATGTATTCCGATCATAATTATAAACATATTTTATGTGAATTAAACCCGATGACTTTCATAATATAAGAATCTTTCTTGAGTTGACATTTTTATTTAATTTAATTAATGGACATATTATCTGTTCGGATATGCTGGAGCGTGTTTCTTTATGTGCCCAGCCAGGCCTCTTAGGAATAATAAAATTTTTGGCGAAGAACTTCACCGCACAGCCTACAGAACATTTAAGCCTCTGAACAAGTTATGTCTATTAGCGAATCAGTATGTAAAATATGTGGATTTTTTCAATTCGTCCTTAAATACATTTAAGCGATCATTAGCCTTCTGCCTGCGTTAAAATTGTCTGTATAGCGTTTTTTACTTATTCTATTTTTTTTTTTTTCATATGTATTTCTTATGTTTCTGTCTTATTTTGTATTTTTTCTTTTCTTATGTATTTTTTCTATTTATTCTCTGTCTATTATGCTATGAATTTCTCTTCTTGTACACTAAAGGGTATTCCCGTTAAACATGAATAAACAATAATCACTATGACTACACCTGGACGAACGTAAATTAGTCGAAATCTCCCATCATCTCACGTGTAACAGGATACAAGGAACTCCATAACATTCCGTCTGAATCCTGCCACTCGGATCTCTCCTTTGAAATATAAAACGTTAGAAATGCAGGTCGAAAAATAAACTGGAAACCTTCGGACCATTTTCTAGTTGACGATGAGTCTCTCACCAAATGACATTAAGGTAAATTTCAAATACGAAATATTCGTAACTCGAGGAAATATTTTCAACTCCGTCAAACTTTTTTTAGTTTTCTATTTTATATATTTTTTAGTAATCGCTAATAAAAAAAAACTAATATATATTTATTATATGACACACATATTTTAGCTGCATTGATTTTTCTAAGTTTGGGTAGAATAAAAGAATCGTAGACTACATAGCGATCACCTCGGGGCGAGTTTCTCATTGGTAAAATTACAGACAAACCAATGGCGAAGGTAACTATCGAGGACACCGGCGAGACGTTGTCAACCCCGATCGGCGCTTCTTCCTCGTGAGTGCATCTCATCGAGACAAATGGGTCAACGTACGACAGCTGACTCAAAGCGGATGAATCATCGTGCGCATCGGTTGTAACCATCCGTCCTGGCGTACCGGACTCTCGCTTCGTACTTCGCCCCGAGAAGAGAAATTGTAAAAAGCGAAGAAGTAGAAACACGCCAACGAAATTTACGAAGCACCGGACTGTCACGGTCTAAAGTGACCAAGAATAATCACGTAATCATTCCAAGTATATTTACAACGTTATTCGACAGTTGCCTCATCGTAGCATCATCTTATTGTAGTGTGTATACATTACATTTTCAACTTGCGCCACACTGGTTATGTAATATTTCTGAATAAAAATAATCTAATAATAGCAATCTTAATAAAATGTCTTCTCTTTTTTCTCTTTATATATTTTATCTGCTTTTTCTTTCGTATTGATGTACATTTTATGTAAAACTATTTTATTAATCTTCCCTTTCTCGACACTTTAGACAAAGCAAGCTGGTTTCTCTTACTTTTGAGAAATCATCTCGTATTGGGCTCGCGATGCTGTGTCTCTGTAAACCATACTTACCCTCGCAAGGTGAGGTCGGAACATAAAACATTCTCCGCTGTAGTTAACGGTTTGCTCCTCTTCGCATTTTATACGACAAGCATGAATTACGTCATCGGAATTTTGTCGCGTACGTAATGTGTACAAGTACAACTCGTCGCACTTTAATGAAATGCAATAAAGATGTAAATTAAAGTGATTTATTAAAAAATATCAACAGAAATAAAATCAACATGCTCATAAATCTTCAGGTTGAATGCCTTAAAAATTTGTTAGTGTCCACACTGATATTTTTATGTGTCAGTGGAATCGTAATGCAGAAATTATTTTGATAATTTAAGAAATATATATTTACGTTTTTACTTCACATTCAGCTACTTCAAATTAGAATTAACGAATAAATTAATAAATAGGATTTATTTTTAAAAAAATCTAGCGAATTAAAAAACGCAGAAGTATTCTATTCTATTTATATTCTATACGAATAGAGCAATTCTTTCGTCATTCGTGAAAAATGTTTATTCAAGAATTACGTAAGATCATTTATTCGAGCGGAGAAACTTAATCTCGGAAATCAGGCTTAAGAAGGAATGCTGAATGATCCAAACATCGTCGACGTCAAATTAAGACAAGTGCTCGCGATGACTACTAAATAATAATAGTTTGTGACTCGGGTAAAGTAGATTATTTTATTGACAATGCCTTTAATAAGGCTTTTAGTATCACACCGTTCAATATAATAAAATCATATCAGTTCCATTAGAAAGGCAGAATTTAAAGAGTAATTTCGAATTCGGGTCGGATTTTAACTAAGATACGACACGCCCACCGTTACTACAGGTTCAGAATATTATTCCTTCGGGATTACGTTTCCAAATATGACGGCGATCGCGAGATAAGAGCGAGGAGAAACCGACCGTGCCGACTACGACCATGACAGGCACTGCTGGATCTCGCGACGAATTCTCGTCCGCGGAACAATGTAATATACGTCGTGTGTGAGTACGCAGGAGATCGCGCGGAACAATGTGCGGTCCCGGGTACGAAAGTAGCGGAGAAGGAAGAGACGTGGCAGTACGAGGACGAAGGGAGGGGGACGGGGTACGAGAGAGTCACGCACGTACGCTGGGCCTTATCGTCGCGTTCACATCCGCCGACTCGAGGCGAATAGAGAGAAAGCGGAGAGGGCGGACGGAAAGGGAAAAAAAAATGCCGGATTCCCAGGATCCGCGGGCTCCCTCCGGGGGCGGCGAACGCGCGTACGCCAGTAATGCGGAAGAGATTTCGTGCGGGTTAACTTCGCGAAGTGTAGACTCGAGAGACCGGCCTCTACCCACACGGCCAATTTGTGCACCGCCGGCGCTGCTTGATTAATGCGCGACGCAACGTATCGCGGTAAACTACGAGAGAGAGCTCGAGAAGACGTCAAGAGCATCCGTGATGATCTCCCGCGACGACGAGAGTATCGCCGAGGAGAAACGCCTCGGAAATTCCCGGAAATCATATGGAAGCGTATCGTAAGCCTTGCTTTTTTAAATCAAATATATATACAACCATTCGATCGCTATAAAGTTTCTAGAGCGGATTTGCCTTTAGATTTAGATTTAGTCGAATAGAAGCGAGAATTCCTATACTGAATTCTACTGAAAAAAAATTCTGATTGAAAACGGACGAATCAGAAAATCTTGTAGGATTAATCAAATATTTTGGTTATTATAATGGAAATTCTGGTTATTATAATAGAACTCTTACTTTGTAACTACTTACTTTGTAACTTATAACAATCAAAATTTCTATTGTAATAACCAGAATATTTGATCAATCTTATAAGATTTTCTGATTTATTTCATTTTCAACCAGAATTTTTTTTCAGTGTATTCTTAGCGAGATATTAAAGTTGCAGAGTATTAAATATACGGAGAGAATTTTTCGTTATATTTTACCGTAAAATTCACTACAAATTTTAACATGTTTGATGATACGAGTGAGATAACTAGACAACTAAATAAAAATAAAAAATTTACTAAATATTACCGAAAATGATAGGAATTTGTGAAATATACAACAGAAATTTTATAAACTACGTAATAAAAATTACCAAGCAGATTGTAATATTAATCAAACAGATTTTATATTTTATTGTGATAGATATGAATAAATCAGAGAGAATTTTAAAAATCTTCGAAATATTAGTTATCCTACGATTACCATGATTTTTAGGCTAAATTTTTAGAGAAAATTCTCTCCGTGTAATGATAAAGAGCAGAAGTATAATAAGATATAAAATAGATACATATAATTAAGAAAATAAAAAATGATCCACTATATATTCTTTTCCAATCTATCTTATAGTTATTGAAATATTTTTTTAAAAGACGGTAATATAATTCTTAAGATATTTGAATATTCAGTTGCTCGTATGATTAAATAACTCAGTTCAAATAACGCAGTCTATATAAATAACTATTAAAACTTGTTTTCCACGAGTCCCGCCCATACGATACTTGGAGACAATAACAAATAACAACTCGATGCATTATTCAAATTGTGGCATATGAACATGAAAGATTCACGTTGCACGATACCAGGCGAGTCCAGGAAATGTCGCGGGTAGCCTGCTCTTGCTACGAACTTGTACGTATGCAGGATATCCAATAAAGCTGACACTAAGAAACGTTGTGCAACTATGTGCAATGCGACTCTTTCTCCCTATCTATGACTAGACCCGGCGCAGATCCTATCGGTTTCCGAAGGTTGACAGTATCGCACCGCAAAAAGTAATATACCACAGTAACTAAGTCGGGTTTACGGACTGGTGCCTGTGTCGTTGTACGTCGCATTAATGTCAACAACATGCAATATGATCATTCGTAACCGCAAATTGCATTGCATTCTCACGATCACGTTTTTCCGGCGAAATTGATAACTGCTACGCTCACGCGATATCTCTGGTGCACTTGACACTGGAAAATCACGTTTTTCCGGCGAAATTGATAACTGCTACGCTCACGCGATATCTCTGGTGCACTTGACACTGGAAAATCTCTTAAAAATTTCCAAAAACTTGCGCGGAAGAACGTTTAAGCTTTCTTGCAAATCTACTGTATGACCGAATTCGTAATAAGAATTATGCAAATGTATTGTTATCAGTTTAAATCACGTGTCATCCGAAAATATCAAACTATTATGGAAGAAACACCAGTGAATTTTTTTATTCGTCATCGCAACGCGACTTCTCCGTCGTCGAAACCTCGAAGTGGCTTCAATCTATCGACTAGCTAATTAAATAATCCTCCTGGACGTGGTCGCGGCTCGTAGACGGTAGGAACAGGTCGATACATCTCATTGTAACAGGATAAACAGGAGTTGGGACACGGCGGTGGCTCGAGGAGCAACGACGAGGCTGGGAGGGCGAAGTTGGAGGACGAAGTTGGAGGAAGAGAAGAAACCAAACGGTGGGTGGAGGGCGAGATCTCGGGAAGAAGGACGGGAAGGATGGGAAGGAGGAGAGAAGATCGGGGGACTTAGCTTCGGTTCGTGGGCCCACCGGCCGTTGGAATCCGAGATCGCGTCTGATCGCAATTAAGGCCCCGCTCCGGCTGCGGCTGTGAATATTTTATTCCAGTCGTTGTCTCCCTCTCTTCGTCTCTTTCCCTCTTTCTCTCGTCCCTTCCTGGCTCCTTTTCCTTTAGTTTCTCTCCACGCTCTGAACCCTCTGTACGTCGGCAGTATTACACCGTGCACGCTCCTTCGTTTCCACCTTGGGACGACAACACGCTCGAATCCCTTCCTCATAATGCGAAGGACCGCTATTTCTCTCTCTCTCCCCCTCGCCCGTACCCACCTATGTACCCCCGGGTTGGGGGAGGCACCCAATTCGAAACGGGCGAATTTGAATACGGCCGGCCAGGTCCAGAAACAATGGGGACATCGAAGGACCACACGGGATGCGAGCAAATGGTCGAACAACCGCGGGACATGCGTCCCGGCAAGGGTTGCTCCTTTTTTTCGAGGCTGCGAACTACCCGTGAAACTGCTGGTGCTAACTATCATCGGATTGACTTTCATTATTACAGTCTATAGTACGTTATTTTCGATATTAGCCGTATTCGTGAATTCGTTCAAACACTATTTAAATATTTAAATAAATGTTCAATATCTTTTTGGAGCAGAATTTAATAAACTTAATTATTAAAAATCGTAACTATTATAATAATGATGAAATAATATTTTCTGATCAATTTAACAGATTTTCATCATTTACACGACTCTTCACCTTTCAAGCATCTTCGAAATTTTCTAACATCTTTTATTATATAACATCAGTAATGTAAAAAGAATAATTGCATTGGAATTTCATACAGCCGCGTTTGTCTTCGACAAATAAAGTATTCTATAATCTCCTTCTACTGCATTTCGATATTCAGCAAGGGCCACAAATTCGTTATCGAGGGAGAGCTCGGTAATTCGGTGGTTCCTCGACAGGAAGAAAAGGACGAGAATCTCCGGGGGTACGAGAGAGCGAGGAAAGGAAGGACCTTTTGTGAAATCGATACCGGGCGAAGATGGTATCGGGCGGATCCAACACGTGTAACGTACTACCGCGCCGCCGGGACGAAATCAAATTTATTTTGCTGTTATTTCCAGCGAGCTGCGGAGTCGCTGGTCCGCGAGGAAATATGGGAAATCGAACTTTCTGAAAGCATCGTCGGGAGAGGGATCTTCAGGTACATTACCGCGGATGTAAGCGGTTACATCGCGATAACCGATGACAGCTGACTGGTCGCTTACGAATCATACGAGAGCTGGGAATCTACTATCCGCATCGCAGTCTGAGATTAAAGAGAGTAATAATAATTTAAATAGTAATACGAAATTCGGAAAAATGTTAAACGCAAGAAAATTTGTTAAATATCGTCAACACTTTGTGATTTATAACTTTGCTATAAAATTTCGTATAAAACTTTTTCCTTATAATTATTATATTCCGCAAAAATGAATAGATTTGAGTAACATTAATTTCTCAGAAACTAGATATTTTTATCATAACAAAATAAGCGCCTACTGGTTTCATCACGATAATTTACAGAGATGCTGCATCTCTGTAAAACCGCATAATCAAGTAATCTTTATTAACTTCATTTCCTATGTGAGAGAAAGAGAGAGAGAGAGAGAGAGAGAGAGAGAGAGAGAGAGCGAATAGATGTATATAACAAACACATCGCCGAATTCCCGGTACATTGCTGATTTACGACGGGCTATGTCGCGTCGAGTATCTTTCCCACATTCGAACGAAAAATTATGTGCGGTTAGCGCCTTCGGGAGGATGCGGCTATAATCTACGGAAAACGTCTTACGGTACGGGAACGTGATGGGTCATGTGAAAGACGGGGATACCTGTCGGGTTCATGGGGTGGTCCCGTGTCACGAGTGATCGTCCGAGTCGAGTGAGTCCAGGAGAGAGCCAGGCTCACTGTCGAGGACCACTGCCACTAAAAAAGACAAGAGATCGGCCAACGGGGACAACTCATGCGGAATCGCTAACGAGCCGAGCGGACACCCGAACGATGGATGGCTCGAAGGACCAGAACCCGAACTCTTCGGGCTTCGATACGTCTCGAGAAAATTCCACTTTTTGGCGCGCCCCTTCCTCCGTCTTCCCCTCGGCGAAGGGATGCCTAAAATATCCCGTGGCTTTCCGCTTCCGACGTGTTGAAGAAACAAAAATCTAAAACGCGTTTCTAAAAAAAAATTGTTTAATACGCTATTTCGAATTATTGGCGGATATTTAACGATAGAGAAAAATTATATGAAGCACACAAGATATTTTATTAATACAATGATATAGAATAAGAGTAAAGCGAGATAATTAAAAAAATTAAATATCTAGTTTTCTTTTTTTCGAATAATTTATATTCGAATTAAACAGCTTCTTTTTAAGGTTCTTAAAAAACTTAGTAACGCGTCGCAGAAAAAAATAATGATAATTCCAAGATTTAATTGTGTTATGGCCGATTCGAAAGTTCGGGTCGAAGACTTCGAGAGTGCTCGTTCATTTCTGCCGCGGCATATGATGATTTCCGAATCGGTTTCGATGTCATGAAGATTATCGCGTGACTCTGGCTGGAGTTTGACCCCGGAATAACTCGGACGGAACGTACGGATGGGCCGTGGTGGGATAAGAGAAATGGACAGAGAGCATGAGAGCGGGGAGAGACGGGGCAAGAGAAAGAGAGTGATACAGAGTCGATGGAGGCGGTTCGAGATATCAGATCGAGTACGGACTTCAACGAGAGAGAGAGACCCCGAAGAAAAGATGGCGTGTCGGCCGTAGGAAGGAGCCGGTAGCCGGTAGGGATGTTCTGGTGGGTGAGCACAGCGTCCACCATCGCTACCACACCGATTGATTGCTCCGATTGCTTACATTCTATCGATAAAGCACCAGCAACGAGTCAAACCAAAGAGAGGCGCACGTTCCTCGAATACCTGCCGCGGGTTGTTTCCTAAGTCGTTTGCCTTTTCAGCGTGCCTCTGGTACCAGTGATCGCTGACAAGAGAACGTGCCGAAAGATGAATATCAGTTTTCAGTGTACGTCGCGAAAGATAATCATTATTCATATTTTTGAATTCACCATACCTATTTAATATCGGAATATGTGATTAATTTGTTAAATATACGTCTCAATATAACAAATATATGTATAATTAATAATCTTGATTGCTTTTTTTAATTTTTTAACCTGTCACAGTTAACATATACATTATATATATATATATATATATATATATATATATATGTGTGTGTGTATGTATAGTTATGTATTATAAAACTCAATATAATTTCATCTCCGTATATATAAAGAATTTTAAGTTTACTAAGATTCGCATCTCGATAACGCAATTCGCGCGAAATTTATGTGCATTCCACGTTGTAATAATACGTACAATTATCCACCGACGGCATAATTAATCAGTTGAACATTATAAATCATGACTTCCCGTCTTGTCCGCGTTCTGCCGACAATTTTTCTTGGCGAGGTTTAGCTCAGGGTGTCCCGGTGAATTCGACGTTGTATAATGATGGCACCGGTAGCCGAAATGACATATTTCGATTCCGGTACGATCGAGCACCTTACCTACCGTGTTGTCGCTGCCAAGGAGTACAGTGATGGATCGGTCGGTGGTGGAAGGTCTTCGGTGTTATATGCGTATATGGGAATACTCCCGTGAAAGAAAGCGAGGTAGTTCGATATTAAGCCACTGTCACGGCCTCGTTGCAGTCTCATAGCAATTTCGAGAGCGAGCATTCTCGAGCGGGTGCCCGTAGCAGCAAATCTACGCGCGCGTACCTAATCGCCCCCCTTTCGTATATATTCGTCCTAGAAAACTTCCAACTATCTCGAGACACGCTGAAGTTCGAAGAAAAGAAACGCTGGGAGGATCAGAATCTGGGGAGAGTGATCGATCACTCGGACGAACTTGCGCGCGCCGAAACGAAGTTTCCGGTCGAGAGATGGCCACGGAGACCCGAAAAAACGAGAAATCACGAAATAAGGTTTTATTATCGTTATTTTTTTAACGTGGCTCTATATATATATATATATAAATTGCATTCTATACACTCCGATTTGCTATGAGTCGCCATTGCTCCTACTTAATATTCGGTTAATTTGACTAAAACAATGAGATAAAATTAGCGACATATTGAGTAAAGTTCAATTTGAGTCATTTTTAATTATTCCATAGGTCGCCACTGCTCCTACTCAATATTTCATTAATTTTGACTAAAAGAAAGGTAAAATTTTGACTAACATGGAAGTTGAATTAAATAAATTAACCACATATTGAATACTCTGATATTGTTAGAAGATTAACTTATTGTTAAGAGTAAGAGCAAGTCTAAATGTACTTTACTCAATATGTTGTTAATTCAACTTCCACGTTAGTCAAAATTATTTTTACCTTCTTTTTAATCAAAATTAATGAAATATTGAATAAGAGCAGTGGCGACCTATGGAATAGTTGAAAATGAGTATAATTGAGTATAATTTGACACTACGAGTTTAACAATGTACAAATACTAATTCGAGATACGTTAGATCTTGCGCAATTCCGATCTAATTCCTTTCAAGACCATGAAAGGATTACGTAAACATCAAATTGACATTAACATTCGAGCATAACGAGATATTACGCGTGTCAGATGAAATAACTTGCAAGTTGGCTATAACCTTTAGTTAGATGTAATACAGCTGTGAGGTGAGGGAGGGATGAAAAAGATTCGTTCTTTGCGTCCTTCCAACTCCCGACGCAGCGATCGGTTAGACGAGAACGCGAGATCTCGCGGAACAATGCATAAACACCGGCACGCGATGCATTATGCATGCGTGCGCCCTGGCTTTTCTCGAGCACGGCACGATGGGAGTGTCGTCAAATCAACGCCCCATCCGTGTCGTTCACGCCTCGCACGGCCTTCCAAATGCGGTTTTCAATCGTAATTACAACACGTTGTACATGTATGTACGCGCGCATCTTCCTGTCCTCTCGACCGAGGCGGCAAAACGAATGTCGGAGGAATTAGTTACCCGATTCCCCTGTCCGATCCTTGAGCCCGACACACAGTCCTACTCTATGCTAAACAAACGTGAATTCTAGCAGCCGAGCCAAGGCCGAGAAATTCACTCAAAATGTGACGCTCCGCGTGGCGAGAGAATAAATTATTCACGAGATGTGGTACAAAAATGATGTATGCGCGCTGAGAACGGCGGTTTTCGTGTAAAATTAAACAAAGAGCAGGCCTTATTACCTATGCACCACATTAAAAAGACAGCGTGAAGTATCACGGACGAGAGCGTGTCGCCTCCTTGCGCGTAGGTAGGTATTAAATCGCCGTGCTTTCGTCTCCGGGGATATCCAAGTCACGAAGTTCTACATGCACGAAAAGCTCGCGAGTAGCCGCGGCGATCCCGAGGCAGCTCGTTCGGTGTCCCGAATTACATAACAGTGACGCTTCACTCGTTTATATGAGCATTCTTACAAGAATGACTTTGGAATATGTCGAATCTCGTCTTACCCCGCGGGAGACGGCGCCTAAACGGTCAAATTACAACTCGGACAAGGCACACCGCGCGAGATTCATCGAAATCGAAGTCTAGGTCCACGGGTCAGAAACACTTTCGGGTTTAGATGTAAACTTTCTCCCGAGGAGAGAATTTTATTGCTGGCGTTGGCCATTTATATTTTTCCAACACTCTTCATGGTGGCCTCAGTAAAACATACTTCTTGAGATTGCATAACGAGATTTATGTTAAAAATAAAATAACAATGTTTTGCTTTACGTTTTTAAATCGATATTAATCGTGAAATTAATTTATATTACAATGACGATGTTATTATCATTATCAAATTGCATTCCTAATTTTTTGTCTTTTACATTCTGAATGCGACTATTTCTGAAATTTATTTAAATAATCATATTTTTTGTTAGAACGAAAAAATAAGCACACTTGACATTAAATATATAGCGTGAATCTGAAACTTTAAATAGCACTTCGCACGAATTACGAGAAGATCCGTCTACATTCTCGCGTGGCCGTCAAAGAATTTATTGGCGTATAATTCAAAGAGTTGATATATGTTCAGAAATTTCTCTCTCTTGGATAAGTTTTTTCTAAGATAAATTTAGACGATGCAAAATCCTGCGTGTAGATACCGTTCTCACAGAGTACACATCTTCCCGATGTGTCTCCCACGAAATAAAAACGTCACCGTCGTCCAAACTGCTACCCAGGAGATCGTACTTCTTCAATCGTGAGAAGCAAAACGAAACGGCGCATAACTTGACCTCGTAAAAAAAAGCAGTCGCGTGTCTCGCTCTTCACATAAGCAGTCTCGCGATTTTTCATTATCGACACAACATGACAAGGCGTTGGAAAAGAGCAATTAATTTAAGTTAGAATTATAAAGATTCTTACGGATTCAAATAATTTGTATGACTCAATAAAGTATTGAATATTTCAGAATTTTTGGGCAAATTATCTATAAGGGAAATAATATTTCTGTTAAAAACAAAGTTCGTGTATGTTGATACATTCTTGAAATGGCATTAAAAACTGTGACAATTGACAATAACGCATGACATAAAAATAAAGTACAACGGAACATCAAGAAGAGCCAACAAAGTGGCAGATTGTCCCGACACGTGTAAGATGATTGTCTTAGCGTATTCGAATATCAAAAAGTATTCATGATCATCGATCCGACGTTCGGACGGGGCCACATATGAGTTTCTCACGTGTCGCACGCATCGAGATTCCTCTCCCGGCTGTGCGTAGAGAGGGGAAGGAGATGGCGGAGAAGAAGGAGGAGAAGGGCGCCTCCTTCGTAACAAGGAACCCCCCGTGGACGAACTAATTCTCCCGGATGACTCGCGAGGCTACGGCCCTGCGGGGGTCTGAAACAATGCGCGAGAAACGGCCCTTAAGGCCCCGTAAGACTTACAAGCCGCCGACTACGGCGTGCTCCTCTCTCCGAAACTCGTCGGCTATTCGCTGAATCACCTTCTGGATACTGTGCGCGAGATGCGTCTCGCGGATGTGTAGCAATGTGTAGAAGCGACCGCGAAGAGAGATCTATCGGTGGACTCGAGCGAGATCATAAAGCTCTAGCTCGAGGAACGAATCCTGATGGCGATGCGCGCAAATAATCGTCGATAGATGAGAATCTAATGAACGAACGCATTCATCTCTGCATCGATCCTATTAACTGCTGTTTGTGCTACTCGAAAGACGTATACAGGAAGAGTAGAAGAAGAAGTATGTATTATTTAAAAATATCCAATCATTTAGAACGAGTTTTGTAAATTGTAAATTTAGTTCGCTCTTGTTTCTCTAAAAAGTAATCAAAATAACTAAAAAATAAAAAGTTCTTGTAATTAAGTTATGTATGTACAAAGATTTTTCGACTCGATGAAACGCGACGTTTGTCCAAATTAACTGCAATTTGAACGTTCTTGATCGTCATTCGTAGCCATCGCTAATTCCGCGTGTGGGAGATTGGACTAAAGACACCTGCCCCATGCAGAGAAGTGCATTGCCCTAATGGCCCACCTTGTAATTACCATTGTTCCTACGTGACCACCTCTTATTGACGATATCGAAAAAAGGAGGTGCACGACGCGATCGATCGGACGAATGGCGAATATAGAAATTCGATTCTGCACGAATGAAAGTCAAACGGTATATTCTTCGCGCATCGAACGTCAATGTCTACAGGATGCACGGAGAGGTTAAAATAAATGCATTCGCAGCTTGATTCTATGATTCACTCGCAAACAATACTTTACAGTACAATCGTGAGTTGGCGAATATCTAAATAAATTTCTCATCTTATTTGTAAAAGAAAGTAAAAAAACATCAAGTATAAGAGTTCTCAATCTTGCAGAAAGAGTTGAATGGACTCGAACAGACAGCAAACGATAGATTTAGGGATTAATAGACCGTCCGTAAAAGAACAACAAATAATAATGAGGATGATGAGTTTAAGGACGCCTGCGTATTCCCAGACTCCTCTCGATTGCCAAATGTCGAGGGTAAGTCCAGGGCAACAAAGGGTGCAGCATGAAGCCTGGAAACTCGATACGTGGACCATTCCGCCGCGTGCCCGCTTCTCATAGAGATTCTCATCACGTAAGGCGCATATGTACGTTGTTCTAATCGTGAGCAGAGATCTAGCCCTCATGCGGCCTCATTGGGGCCCAGTTTTCGCCGAAGCGGCACCCATCGGTCCGACCTTCGCTCGTATTTCGCCGCGCCGCGTCTCGCGCACGTCTCTTCGTGGCTACGAACGCTATAGGTAAGACTCTCATGATTCTTCAGGACATGCAAAGCATGACTCACTGATACAGCCAGACATTTCTAATTCTAAATTCTTAACGATTTTATTATGTATTTTCGATTTTAGCAAATTCTATTAAGAATCATTTCAAGAATACAACGGTAATATTATTTTATCTTATTTTTTTCTTTCCCAAAGTTTAATAACTAAAGAAAAAGTATTTAATGAATCTCTAGAGAAAAAAATGTGCTACAGATATGATTATACAGCACGAAATAAAATATCATTTTTATGAAACTTACAGTTTTACATCGCAAAATGTAAATCAACATTTATCTAGTATGTGTAATAGATTATTATATAAAAAAATATTGTATTTAATATTATTATATTTTTAATATAATAATAGAATTTTATATATTTTATTTATAACATTTTTTTAAGAATATTGTAACTAATAAAGAGATTCAGTGAAATTAGATTCTTATTGCATAATTTAACTTTTTTTTTTTTAGGAAGATCGAAAAATCGGTTCAGCATTATTCGCGAATTATTCTACAATACTTAAAAAGGAAACGTGAATATTTTATATTTGTATGTACGACGCGTTCTCTCTTACGTTTCTCTTATTTCGTTCTCTCTTCTTCGTCTTACGTTTTCGCTTCTCCTTTCTTTCTCGAAGATTTTGACGATAACGGGGTGAATTCAACGGATCCACATTCGCCCCGTCAACGATCTATAAATCCAACAATTTGTCCGTCCCGTCCGTGGTGTTTTGATCGAGGCCGATTCGAATCTGAACGGGCCCCACTCCCAAACTTTGCCTGGGACCAATTCAGCATGGAGCGATCGCGGTCTTCGCATAATTATGCCGGATACGAATGTCGAAATTGTTACATGTCAACATGAGATCCGTCGCCCGATTGAGAAGATCAAAAAGAACCGAAAAATTCCAAGTTTAACGAACCGTTAAAAATGACAAAAATGCAAAAAGGAACGTAACATACATTTTTTTTTCTCATCGCGTATTGTCGTCTTGAGCGCGTTTCTTTCGCGCGATTATGGCGACGAGCCGTGATTTTCCGCTACGAGATAAGGTAAGAGCCAGCCCGACCAAACGCTGACAATCGTTTCGAGAGCGTGTCGGCGACACGAGAGACCCGTCCCTCTGGCATTATAAAGCGGTTCACCAAAATGGCAGCGCGGTCGCTCGACGACCGCGATGCCTCGGCAGCCACGGCCAAAGATGCGGCCCCTTTGTAATGCTCCGCGTGGAATTCCAGCGCCGAAAAGCTACTCATAAGAGGCTGCTGGCTCATACGCGCGGCTCCCCCCCCCCTCCCTCTTGACTTCTTCGTGTTTTATTAGGAAGGCCCCCGCGACATAGTCGGCGCGTTTTGACGAGCCCCCGCGGATCGCATACGAAATCAAGAGTCCGGCCTGGCAGCGCGCGCCACAAAGAGAAGTGCCTGAGTTTTATCGCTCGGGCCGCGGCACGGCGGCCTGGCGACCATGTAAATTATGCGTTACTTTCGGCCACCTCGTTAGGCATCAATTTCTGTCATCCCGACCGTGCGTCTTCTCGGTAAAGCGTACGTTCGGTAGAACTATCTCGCGACTAGTTATCTCGAGGTCAAAGACACTACAGACGGTCGCCGCTAATTAATGATGACTGCAGTCAATTAATTCAATATATAGAGAAGATTTTAAATTCTGATAATTCATACGCTGCATAAATGATTAGTATTAAATTATTCTCTCGTTTAATCGCGAGCTTCTATTGGCTAAGGGCACAATTAAAACCCTCCCCATTTGTTTTCGTATTAGGGAAAAACAAAATATCTTTTCCTCTTTATCATTCGATTTATGATTCTGTTTTTGATGCACTCGTACAGATGCGGAAAACTAACAGAACCGAAAAAAACAACGTTCCAAACCGCGTGAATTGATGACCGTCAAGGGGGTTAAACGTCCGAGAGGGGCTGCAACTCGGACGAGAAATCCGTGTCCTCGCTTCGACGACGACCATCGGCGACGTGATCGGGGGGGGAGGGCCGTCGCGATCCATAAAACCCGCGTATATTATTCACGTAGCTTCGATGGCCTTGGAAAACGCTCTGGTCCCGCGTGCGATAATGCGCGCGCTAACGACTTTATCGCGTTATAGCCGGCCGCTTGCAAGCTCGCAAGCCCCGCGAGCAAGCAAACGAGGAAGGAATTATCGATCCGCGCGCGCGCGCGACCGCGGCATGGAGCACCGATGGCGCACGCGATAAATCTTCATAGTTCCTTCTGACACGTTTCACATGGTGGCCGTAAGCGTTATCTTCGCCGCATGAAATATGTCGGAAACGCTTTTCTTTCACCGCGCGAATATTGCAAGCTCACGCTCGCCCGCGCGCGCTTTGGCACGGCATATTCGCGAAATGGCGCGGGGGTTAAGGCGGCAGGGCGATGCGCGGGCGGGGAGGTAGGCCGACGGGGAAGAAAAAAAAAAAGAATGGACGCGAGATTATGCGGCACGTCTGTCTTCCGACGACTGATCGATAGTACATTAGTAATAACTTCATTTCGTTCACGTACAAACACGGGGACACACGACATCGCGTGTCTGCCTCCGCCCTCCGCGCGTAGTACACGCTCTTCGTTGCGTTTTACGCGAACGTTCTATTTAATATAAACGTAGCTTTATTCCTTCCATTTCTCGACCCAGTAACTTGAAACTTTATCAAGATGTATACGTGTCTTGGGCAGGCAAAGTTGTAACCAATTTAAATTGGCCGAAAAAACTTTTATTCGAATACGTCTTAACTGTTGAAAAATAAACCGCCGTGAATCGATGTGTCAAATATCGAGGTTCGGCATCGAAATTTTAGAAGGAACGTTATTCGCAGAAACTATTATAAAATTAGCATGTTATTTTTTATTTAAATAATGCTATTTAATCTCTGGAACAATCATCTGCTATTTTTAAAGTTTTTTTCTGATTTTAAAATTAAAGTTAGTTTAAAAAAACTGTGTACGTATACTTTACAAAAATTGTATAAAATAATGACGCGAGTATCGCCAATGATTTAATATTAAATGTATTATTGTAAATTGCTACAGTAATGTTTTGCTATGGTAAATTCATAAATTAATTAGCTTTTAGTTAGTAATCGAGCGCATTTCTGCATGTTTATCATGTTTTTCAGAGATAATTTCACGGTTCAAGTAGCCGAAGTGTAGAGAAATGCCTGCGGTAAAAACTGCGGGCATCGCGGAGCGTACTTTTTAGCAGCAACCTCTCGGTTACGGAGCGAGACGCCGTAATTTGCCGGCACGTCATAAATCGACGAGCGCGACTCGAGAGGGAAAATAAATTTGCACGAGTCGCGACGCACAAAAAGCCACGAGTATCCGTGGTCACGCGAAAAAAGGACCGTTCTCTCATCGTGGTAATTTAATAACGCGTACCCTGTCGTTGCCCTATCGCGTTACTTCGAGACTTGTGTACCGCGACGACCGCGGATACGCGCCAACCAGCGTTGGGCAGAAATTTAGATGCGTGCCGCGCGGATATACGCATCCCAATGCGAAGGCAGAATAATGTTCGCGAACAGCTAATGACCCTCGCTCACTTTGTACGATATTAATAACTACGCGCATACCTGCTTTGATAAAGTCTGCAAAATGCTATCGAGGCGATTGAGTCGATCGTAACTAACGTGAAAAATGTTACATGAAGATCTTATCGTACTATCAATTAAAATTGAAACATCTACATCACGTAGAGAAAACCGTTAACGCTCTAATTGCCCGGCGGAGCGAAAGCTTGTCTCTATTAGATATACACGGTGCAACAAAATTTAAAAGAGTGTCGATCGTTTCATTATTACAAGTCACTTCAGCTGCCTCACGTCGACAACTTGAAAAATATCGCGTCGAGTTAGAAGACGGACATGCAGATATTTTCCAACCGAAGATTTCGCTTCTAATAATTCTTTCCTGGTGACACACGAATTTCGCCGAGCCGAAACAAGGGGATTTCATGCATGGGCCCATAGCAAACGTTTAATATATAAATATGTAAATAATGCGCTGTGCGCCGCGAGTATCTCTCATGCGGCCGGGACCAACCGGTGGCAGTTAACTTATGGCAGGGACCAGGAAGACCGGCTATGGTTTGGTCGTCCATAATGGTGTTCTTCGCTGCGAATCTATCGTCACATTTTAGGCTCTCGTGCATACACAGTTGCATTCCCGGTAATAAACGTCCCGAGTCACTTAGTACCTCATCCGGTTGATATTCAACGGCGCATTAATATCAAGAAGTCTTTCACAATGCGATATTTAAAACAGATCCTCTCCTTTCTCTCCGCGACTTGCACCGTGTAAATCAAAAGCTCTACATTCCAGATAACAAACACTTTTATTTCAATTTCATTATGGAGGAAAACATGACTTTGAACTGATTCATTATGAAAGTATAAAAAGAGAAAAGAATTTTATGACGGCAGCGGTGATAGCCTCATTCTATCAAAAGCCAGCATTTTTCCTATCGAACGTGTCTGATAAGCGAATAAAAGGCGAAGTCTCGCGTGAGTGGGCGATTCGCGTGACGTTTGCAACACTACTGTCCGGCCCTGACCTATTCTTAAGCTCTACATGGGTTTCGATCGTGCTTTTAGCCAATAGAAGCTCACGATTAAGCATCAAAAATAACTTAATACGTTTCTGTTCTATGCTCAAAAAGATAGGTCCTCTCAAGAAACTAAATTAAACTCTGAATTCGTACGTAAACTGAGATGAAAGTTATATGGAAATTAAAAAACATTATGTAAATAAAAATTAAACTTTCTTTTTTCTTATCGATCTAAAAATCGCGAAAAATAATATTAAAAATAATCTCCATCGCTGCGAAAAAAACCTAATTTGCGATCAAGAGCAGAAACAGATCAAAGACAGTCCCCGTTCGAGTAGATGCGTCGAGTTGTCCGAGGATCGAGGAAGAATCGACGACGGTTGACAATAGTTTGGCCAGCAACGAGACGATCCGGCATGCTCGAGGAGCGAGGGTCCGTCGCAATAAAAGGTCTTCGACAGTGGATGTGACAAAAATGAATTGTTATATTGTTTTAACAAATGAAGGGAGAAGAGGAGGGAAGGAGAGAGAAAGAGAGGCCGCCACTCACCCCGTTCCCTATGTCGGGACGAAGAAAGCGGCCTCCTTTTTTTCCCTTCTTTGCCCGCGGTCTCCTCGCCGTATTATGTATCTGGATCCGCGCTCCACCCAGTCATCCCGATCTCCTCCCTCGCCACCTCTTTCTCTCGCTCCCTCCTTCTGATCCTTCGGCTGGTTTTGCGGAGCGCGCGCGAAGCACGTGTTTTGCCAGTTCCTATTGTTTCCTGTATGATAAATGACCGCGTGGACCTCTCGCCGAGTTCCTCCGCATACGCCTCGTTTCGGGCCTTCGATGGCTCGATAGATCGCGAGGGAGGCGCTGCGAAACTTACGGAGAACGCGGGGGCATATCTGGCGTGACTAAAGGGAAACTTGAAAGGACGAGATAGAAACGGGAATAACGAGATGAACTAGTTCTTCTTACAGGACATATCATTCCGCCTAAAAGTAGCTAATAATTGTTGCTAACAATATATTATGCTGCGTTTTTATAAAGATATCGATAAAATACAGCGTTATATATAAAAATATACATACGAAAAGCAAACGAAATGCAACTCTTTTTCTAACGACATCTCGTAGAGTCAAATTAACTACTGCATCATAGATCGAAGATTAAAAGATTTTATAGATGACTTTATCCATTGTTAAGAATGTAACTTTTATTGCGGGAGCAAAAATGGTTTTGCAATATCGATTGATTAGAGATTCTATTCGTCAATATATATTGCGCACTGCGATCGAAAGTTTGTTAAAAAAAAAAAAAACATAGGTACCATTATTCTGTTCAATAGACTAGCAATACGGCTCGTCATTTTAACACATCACGCGAAAAGGTAATCTGCCAACTATTTCTGAAAAATACGGTTCGCTCGAGGTAATAACAAATCGATTATGCAACGCGCTGTCACATAATTAGAATTACGTGACACAGGCTATAATTGTGCGTATATATCAATATTGCAGTATGTCTAGAAGAGATTATATTTTTTAATATATTATATGTATATGTATATGTAGTAAAGGCACTACAGAATCAATTAATCATAATGCCCACCCGAATTTGTAAGTTCTATAGAATTAATTCAATACATACTGACCCAATTCAAGCGAAGATTAACGTCTCAATAACTTATATTAAGTAAAATAAAATTCTGTTAAGTTCACTTACCGAACGTAGAGACACAGGTTAAAAGGTTATACCTGAAACATACAAAATATTTTTTTTTTTAATAACGAAGATAAGTATGAATGAAATAATACAATCAGTTTTAAAATTAAAATTTAAAATTACGAATACATAATACATTTTACAATTTTTTTACCATTAATAGAGATTTTGGACAACTAACAAACCTTTAAGTAACTTTTAAAGCTTAAGATTTTATTATTATACAACATTTATATTATTATACAACAAATTACTTTCTCAAAGAAGATATATAACAGAAAATACAACAATGTACATTCTAAAGAGAACATGTACACGATGTTCATGTTTCAGTGGTAAAAACGCGCTAACAACATCAACGTATAATTTCTTCTGCATAACACTCATTTGATGCAGAGTTATCGTCTGAAAGGGGACAGATGGAATTGGTGAACGATATTAGCTAAGATTGTCGACTGTGAGTTTAACGCACCTTTCGATCCCCAGGAATATCATCACTCGCGATAACGTTAAGGCCGCGGGTGAATCCCTTTTTCTTTTCGCGATTGGCGCAACTCGACGTTGCTACTGCAGCAGGGAGTCGCCGTAAAGACTCGCCGCACACAGAGATGCGAGCGCAATCGCACGTAAACCACGCTGCTATATATGTATGTATGTAAGTTGGTAGCTTCTGAAATCCGTGGCTGATGCGGGACCGATAGTGTTGGGACGCCCAGCGGGCAGTCCCAGCTACTACGGCACCCAAGGATCTATAGTCGTGACGAGAATCCACGGACCATTACAAGCTGAACGATGGACGTACGCGCTTCGAAATTTATTTCTGCCGAGGAAAGACTCTCACGACGAGGATATTTTGAATCCAAATTTATATCTTCTTAATTCGCTCAACACCTATGCGATAGCTTGAAAACCGCGTGTGTATCAATATTCGATAAAGAAATTTTACATTTCAAGTAAACTCAATTCATCAAAAATCAAAACAATGATAAACAAATGTATGTTTTGTAGAATACAACTCTTTTATATTTAATATAAATCCGATATCGCACTGAAAGAAAAATATTGTTACTTTTGGACCCAACTACAATTTTATAGTATTTCTAATGATAATTATGGTTAACATAATGATGCATATAATTAAGTTAATCACATTTATTATTAGAAATACTATAAAATTGTGGTTGAGTCCAAAAGTAACTATATTTTTCTCTCAGTACGTAATTATTGCAGTCAACAAATGGCAATATCTTTTTTCTTTACTACATGTTAATTAACGGATAATTCTTTATGAAGAACTTTAGATTATTTTGATACTAAATTGGTTCATGTACCGTCAAAAATTTAATTCACTTAATATATTATTAATGCGCTCGCGATTGAAGATATTCATGTGCATTGGCAGCGCATACCGTGAGAACCGAGCGGATCACTCGTGCCTTACGAGCGCGCATAAATTTAATAGGATTAAGCGGGGCGATATTTAGTCAGTATAACGTCGAGGAGCCTCGACAGCTACCCTCGGTCATCCTTATCTGCGCGGCCGCATCTGCCATGAGCGGCGAAAGAAAAATGGTCCCTGCTCGATAATCAAAAACGGTAGCTACGTGAGATCGCTGACTGGATTTCGCGAGAAAAAGAAAAGCCGAAGCTCGGCCTACGATTGATAACGCCACAAACTCACGACATAATTCAAACTCGCGCATGCCAGTGAAATAATTCGTTCGACATATTCTACCTAATACATCAAGATTCTAATATATCAAAAATAGATCAAAAAGTAGAGGAACATGTGACAAGACGTAACAAGAGTAAGAGCGAAGAGGAAAAAGTTTGCGCTCGGTGACGAGGCGTTCGCGAGGATTCAGCCCACGTACCTGGGAATGAATATAACCCGTAAAGCAACGCGTGTTATCGCATCGTTATTGTGTCTCGAGCTTCCTCGTTTCATCCCAGATGCGTTTAATGCGAGAAAAAAACGACCGCACCGTTTAAGGAAACGCGAAATTCGTGCCGGCACTGAATACGTTTCTATGTCGGCCGGTTAATTTCGTGACGCGAGAACCGCGTGCGCGTGTGTATGGATTATTATCAGAAGCAATATTGTTACTGGAACGTTTGTTAAAATTTATAACGCGCGTCATAAAACCTCTCTCGCAACCGGGTGTAATAATGCTGCCACGATCGTGCAACATCGCTTAATATATAGTGTAATTTATTAACATCGCATAAAATTAAAATGTACTCTGTTAAAACCATTAATAATCCGTTTAATGATATTTATGGGCGTACTGTTAATAATTAAATTATTGATAATTTATTGATCAAGATAATACGTACGAAAAAAACAGTACAAATAATACGGACGCTAATAAGACAGCTTGTTGAAGCGTCGAAATGATTGGCACGACATCGCGCGCTGCGAGCCCGAAAAATCATTGGTACTCGCGAGGGTAATAGCATCCGCGAGGGTCGATCGACGGGATTGGACACGATAAATCTAGAGGGGAATTAATTGCCGTTTGGTCCTGTCCGGTCTGGGTCCAGTCCCGAGTCCCATGCACCTCTCTTCGCTCTTTCTCATTCTTTCTTTTCCGTCCCTTCTCGTCTTTCTCTCTCTTTCTCTCTCTCTCTCTCTTTCTCTCCTGCCGATTCTCAGCCTTACATTCTACGTCCCCTTTCCCGAGACTCGCCTCGCCTGCGACTGGTTGACATCCTACAAATAAAATCAGCTCCAGGAATGCTCGCGACGACACGGGGTCTGTGGGACCTCTCAGAGACTTTCTTCCCCTCGGTCTATCTCGGGAGGGAAAGGGAGAGCTCGATCTGGACGTCCGCAAGTGGGACGAGGACTACGTTGGGGGACCCCACGGCATGAGACGTAATATATGGTAACCTTAAGACAACAGTTTGGTATATCTCTGGGTATACTTGGATATTTCGTGCCCCGTACCTACTTTCGCTGGTATATCCACTGCTCCACCCCGCGTCACACTCGCCGGCGTGTGCATGCGTGTGTGAGCATCCGTTTCCCTTACGCATACGTGTGCAAGGACGAAGGAAAAGAGATGCCCGAACTTGTTGCAAGTTCGACTGCATCTGAGCTCGACTACCGATCGCGATTCTTTTATTGTCGTTCTTTAATTTAATTGTCGCTCTTCTCAGACAGGTTCCAAATGTATTTAAACCCTTTAATAAATTGCATAACACTACCTTGCTAAATGATACTTCAACCCTTACTCAACGCGTTTACCGTTCATTTGGTAAAATTAAAATATAAATAGTTCGCGTGTGCAAAGTATCTCATAATATAACACTGTGTAATATTTTAAAATAATATATTTTGAAGATTAATAATAACGAAAATAATTGAAAATAATTATTCACGTCTAATTATTTTCTCAATATTCTTTTCAATAAAATGTGTTGAATTTAGTGCGATTTAATTCATGAGTAAAATAGAAATAAAGTTGAACAATCATTTTTACACACATTCATGCATATATAAAGAATTAATTATTAAAAAATTTTACTCGCGGCATTCTTGATAACGATAGAAGTTTTGGCGATAACACAGCATTTCAATGATAACATAGTATTCACACTAATTACACACTAATCACTCACGACCGCGCACTTCATTATATTGTGACAAAAGAATAGTACGAAAGAGTTATAACACGAAGCAGTTAACACAACCGTGGCTTTCTGCAATTTAGCATAACAGATAAATTCGGTAGAGAGAGTTTCAACAAATCATTGATACCGAATTTGTGCGCTGTTAAATTGATAAATCTTAAATGCGAAGTTAATTACAACTTCGCTTAAATTAAATTCGCCGGTAGCTTCATCTTAATACTGTACGTTAAGAGTTGAATAATTAATCAAGTTGAACTAATAGCTAAGTAAGATGGGATGAACCACACGAAAATATATATCCGAAAACAGTACTACACGTGTAATATATAATAAATAACTCATAGATGTATCACGGCTTTCTCAAATTATTCGATCTGATCGTATATCGCTTCACGCTCACAAATTAGAAAGCAAATTACAGATAGAACGGTAAAAGTTTGAAACACGACATGATATATATTCAGCTTCAAGAATAATTAAAATCTTGTTTAAATATCGCAACAATAATTTATAACATTCATCTTCTATCAATTCCGAATCTTAAATTAAATTTTGCAAGGTATCTACCTCGATAAATAAATAGCCAAGCGTATTATTTGGCGATAGTGAATCGTGTAAATTAATTGTAAGTCTATGTAAGAGATAATTACGTTTAGAATTTGTTGGTATCGTCACGATCACATTTCGAAAAATAGTATGACGATACGCAAAGCGACTTACGCTGCTACCTGCTCGCTCGACTTATATCGTACGAATGATAAAAACACAGTTTCATTATACGCGCGTTACTTTGTTGTGTTGTTATTCGCGCGATGCGGCACGACCATGACTTTATTCTACACAATCATTCTTGCGGTTGTGGAATCGAAGCGTATGAGAGGATCGAAATTATTATCTTTCGAAGTATAATTGTGACAAATACTGAAAGATTCTAATAATTATTTTTTACGAATACGATTATCATCGTATAATTTATTTTCGCAATTAATTATTTATAGAACAATATTTATTTATTAAAAGATATAAGAGACAAATACTTTGCATTCCATTTTAAGTATTTTACTATTCTAAAGCTTCTAAATTGGGAGTGTGAAATAATATATAAATTGTCGAATCGAATAATTTCAATAATGAAAAGCTATGATACATCGACCATTTATTAATGTCGCATATTATTATTTCGTGTTTATTTCGCTAAATATTCGACTCTAATTAATCTTCAAAATACGTTTTTAAAGATAAACGATTGTCACGGAACGTTTTATATTTAATTATAATTAGTTGTATTCCGTGAAGAAAAACGAGAATCTACAATAGATTGAAGGCGAAGAATCGACATAATTGAAGGTGAGGGAAGAGAGTGACGCAGAGAGCACGGGAAACAAAAGAAGCGCTTCTCGTCGCGCTGGAACGACGCGAAAAAGAAGGACCGGAGGCGGGAATGTTGTTCGCTCGCGGAGTTTGTCACCGTGGAACGCTACATTATACCATTAAGGACGCCTGAAATAACAGCGACGGCCAGCCCGAGTTTTACGTGCCACATTTGCCACGAGGACCGCGTGGAGTCCGCAAGGTGATTTACAGTGGACTCCGATCGTCGTAAGTCAACAAACGAACCATTGACACTTGTATGAATTTAAATGCAGAGAGATAAATGAGTTAATTGTTATTATCGCTTATTATCGAACATTTTAATTTCGCTTTCGATATAAATTAATAACAGCGTGACATCGATGGACGATTACGAAATGTTATTTTCAGCAGAAAAATCGTGCAAGAGCCGAACGATCGGCATTCGCGGTAGGTTTATTCCGACCGGGATTCCCTCCGTTTTCGTAGGATGTGACAAAAAATCCATCATACGGCGGCGAGACGTGCGTGGTGGCGGCCGACATGCCACACATCCAATTATCATAAAACGCTCCAGATGCGGAGCCCCGCGGTTATAGCGACGCGGCGGCATTCCCGTCGTATCCAGGACTATAAATTCTGCGTACGTCCGAACGATACGTCCCTTTTAGAACCGCGGACCCGACTTTATTCGTGATTCCTTCGGCGGAAGAACACGGGTTTTAAGGTGATCAGGCCAGGGCAGATTCGATCGAGCTCTGATGGATTGACTTGGTGTGCCGTGTTAACGAACACGGTGGTCCCCGCGCGGCCGCGCTCGGGGAACAAATATCGACGTCTTAGAAAAACTCTCATCGTGGTCATAACGTAATTTGTACCACCTCCGCCGTTTTATCGGCCAACGAAATTTTATTTCACCGTGATCGATCTTCGACGTGTTACACGCTATTGATCGATCGCTCGACACAATTACCAATCTCTCTCTCTCTCTCTCCGCCAACTTTAAAATATATTTCAATATTTTTAGTAAACCATGTGATCTCGAACCATTGTTAAAATCACCGAAGAAATCGACAGTTTTTGCAATCATTTTTTTCTTGCCAATATATAACTCTTAATTCATTTAATTACGCTTTTACAAGTAATTTTTTAAACGCCATCGTTCACTGAAAAAAAATTCTGGTTAAAAACGGACGAATCAGCAAATCTTGTAGGATTGATCAAATATTCTGGTTACAAATGGAACTCAATATTTTATAATTTATAAAGTATTGAATTATATTATAATAATCAGAATATTTGATCAATCCTACAAGATTCTCCGATTCGTCCGTTTTTAACCAGAATTTTTTTTCAGTGTTGGTTTTTATAAAATCGTTAGAGATTACAATAGTGTGTTGAAGATGATATATTCAATAATAATTTGCGTAAAAGAGAAAGGTTTCCCGGATGAGTCACCACCGCGCCTTTACGCCGAAGGAGACACCATCGATTCCCTGGTCGCAGCTTACCCTACAGTCGTACAGTAAACGGGTACGTACGAAGGCCCTAAAGACCGCGGTGAAGCCGATACTTAAATCACTCCGGTCACTCAGCCTCGCGGCTCAGATTGATGTAAGGCCGTGTTTTACATTCAATTCAATTGGGCAAAAAACTGCTATCCGCTGGCGGGACGCGGCGGGCAACCGCGTTCTCGATGTCGGCGCATTGTGCCGACGATTCGCCCCGTCGTTTCTCTGCCGTTTCCTTTGGACGCGACCGACCCTGCCTTCTTTCCATTCGTACGGACCTCCAGCTCGGTGCGAGAGGTAAAGGCCGCTTGTTAGAATTGTCCGCGGGACCGCTGACACGAAATTGTCATTATCTATCACGCGCCGGAGAGTATTCGCCGCGAAACGATTGCAGCCCCGAGGCTCTCTTTCCTCACGTTTCCATCCCTTCGCCCTCTCCTCGCGGCGAACAGTGATTCGCGGTATCCATCGTCGAGACAAGGCAAACCCTTTAAGCGCCGATTACTCACGAAGATGAGAAAGTGCTTTATCGCGTAACGTATAATTATATGAAAAGGCATTATACAATGTACGTTGAATTAAGAAAAAAAAGTGAAACTTGATGTAGATAATTTTACGTTTTGTTTCGAAAATGAATGGTTTCTGAAATATTCGTGCTATTTTGTTATACTTCTCAAAGATGAACAAATAAAAAAAAGAGAAGTGTTTTCAGATAATTTTTTACGCCGATGATTTTAAAGTTTAAAAAAATTTTTTAAACATCTAAAAATAAAGTAACTGTAAGAAATTATTTGTTAGATCGTTGTTTTGGATATCTAAATAAACGATTGTGTCACTCGTGACGACGTCGGAGGGTGTACCTTGTTCTGACTATTTCCTTTTTTCTGCGTGAGATCCTAGAAAGGGACAGACGCGCGGTATTTTCCTATCGGGATCGAATCTACATAGGGGACATTATTCTCAGGACGACGTCGTTATTCGGTATGCGGGATTCCACGACGCCGCTTTTGACGTAAATTGCGAGGAGCGCCGGTCACGTTCCCGCTTTATTCCGCCGTCGTTTGCGTCGTCGCTGCCGAAGGACGTGCAGACATCCGACTATATCGTTGCAGAACGCGCACGTGTCCTTCCTGCTTCGGTCTAGTCCACGCCCTGAGGACGACCAAACGCTCCTTCAAATCCCTTTGAATTCTGAATCCCTCGGAAGTGACACACTTATGGCGACTATTATATTTTTTATATTTAATAGATTCCGAGGCTATTTGTGGATACACTTGATCATGTGGATACACGTGAATACACTATTACACTTTGAATTTAAAAAGATAATGTGTATTTAAGTTTCTTCTGAGTTTTAATATATTTTCTATATTACAAAGTTCTCCTGCAAATTTTAACGAAATTTGCTTTACTTTTCAAGTCAATTAAAATCAATTAAAAGTGTAATACCTTCTCAACTAAACAAATAATAAAAACATGTTGTTTAAAAGACAAATGTTTAGAAAGAAATAATTTTATTCCGATTTTTTCTTTTGCAAAATTTTCCATTTTTAAAAATAAAAGATTATTTACATCACGTTCCGCTTTCTTCTAATTAATTTAACTTAGACTATAATTATTTTTCATAGAATTGCAAAATAGTATTAAAAGTTATTAATAATATCTGAATTATTTTTACTCCTGATTAAAAATGCGCTTATGCATGATTTGTCACTCTAGGCGACAGATTGATGTCGCATAAGATACGAATGTCTTCCAATCAGATTCGTCGACTGGTTCTTTCGCTACCGATTGGAAAAGAAGAAAATGAGACAGCCGCTAATTAGTGATTCCAAGAATTGAGGCCGTTTCCATCCGACGATCTCCAGCGTGGATCAAATCGCCCAAGTAAGATAGGCTTTTCGAAGGTGCGAAGGATCGAGAAGAAGTGCGAGGCATTCGAAAAATTCATCGAAGAAATCGATAAACCGTGCATCGACTATAAAATATCTTTTTCATTCTGTATACGTGCATTAGTCAAAATTTAATGATATTTTTCTTATTATACATATATAAAACTGTTAATTATAATTTTACTAGAGGAATGTAACATGTTCTAAATATGTCTAACTTTATCAATATTGTTTTAAAACATATGTGTAGAATTTTTTTCTTAAGCCAAATGTAAGCTCAAATAATGTATGATAGAAAACATTTCATAAAATTAAATTATTGATTACAAACGTGAACGCTCTTAGTAACAATTTAATAATAAAAATTATTTTTAGAGATAGGAATTATACGACTGCTAATCATATTGCGATTGTGAGAAGATGAAATCGTCATCCCGGGCGTCAATGTGTCTTTGATAATAGGTAGACCTCATGAAGAGGAACCAATGTTGTAGCCACGACATGAACACCCATTTTCAGGCAGGAGACGAACAGCATGGGAATAAAACAAGGAGGACACTAATTAGCGATTCCAGGAACCGAGAACACGAACCGTACCTCTTCTCCCGTTCGTCGGGGTCTACAACACGCCGTGTTGGATCCAGCTGGTGAAACCCGTGGTGTATGAGAGAGGATCGGCATACATCGAGGAAAGAAAGACGGGAGATCGAAGAAGGAGAGAAAACCATCCGAAACATTCGGGCTAGCCACAAGTGTCAACTCACGGAATGCATTACCCTTGACCCCCATCCTCCTTCCACGTCCCTCGCTTCACCGGTCCTCTCTCACGAACTCACCCTTGTCATCGAGGGAATTTTCCCCGGAATTCTTAATACATTGTGCTCGACGATACATCGAAATTAATGACAAGAGTATCCACTGTCCGATTTGAAATCTATACATGTGATGTAGACAAATTTCCATATATAATTGTTTTGTAAAACATTAAAAAAGATCTTAGAAAATTACTTCAGGATAATTGAAGGATTGCTAAGAAATAATATAAACAAGTGAAATAATTTATTAGCTTTCCAATATTTATAAAATTGATAATTAATAGTATAATGTAACAAATTATACTTTGATCTTTGTACTTTTAAACTTAAACGATACACGATAAATGTTAGCGAAAATAATGAAGTTTTACTTTGTAATGTTAGCAAAAGTTAAACAAATAGTTATTTATTGCTGTATTATTATATTCTTAGATGCCGTTACCGTAAAACAAAATTATCGAGCTTCCAATTTACCGTTTCTTTTTTTTGTAATCAAATATGTGATACGAAATTTCAAATATGGTCTCATGAAATGAGGCATCTTTTATAACACAATGTAGTCACACGTGTAGACACGTGCAAGTTCAAAAATAATTTAGCAACGTAAAAGCGTAATGTCCATGCAATTATGTACGAGGAAGAAACCAAGAGAATTATCATAGCTGACAGCAGGCGAATTGAAATCTTTTTGTATGCCCGTCAACTTAATGATCTTCCGTGATATATCGTTGGTGGGTTTATTGTGTCGCGTTGATATAAAACCTTCCGAGTCTAAACACGTTTTATGGACAACAGCTATACATGTGGATATTGCGCCTTCATTAATCAATTGCGTCATTTAATTCAATTAGCCATTTCGCTTAATTTAATGATATGTAAATTAAGTTTCTCGACGAATAATCAGCTGGACTTTCATCATTTGCGTCTATAAGAGGAGAAAAAAAATTACTAAACGTTTCTTTCTCTTAAACGTTAATGCAGCATTAAGCATGAAATTCTTTACGACATTAACATTACTGACGCCATTAGTGATGGAAAACGCTAGCAATAGATAAGTAATCTACGAGATAAAGTAATAAATATAAATCCAGAATTTGTTATTTACGCCAAGTAAAAAAATTCCTGATATAAGTCGGTTAGTAAAGCAGCTCAAAGACCAAGCGATATCCGTGTGAATCGTTTCGGGTAATAGTGTTATCAGACGCGACTCGTGTAGGACACGATGTGTTTCTGATACCAGGACCGAGCTACCTGAGCCAAGGTACAGAGAGAAGTCTTCGAGCGACGCATCATTTCGAACAAACGCAATTAAATATGGAATTTTTTTCTCAAATGGATAACCTCTTAACTAAAAAATTATACTTTCGTACTGCATATATAAAAAAAAATATCTTTCTACGAATATCTATACTTAAAAGTATCATTATATCTAGATAATTAATTCGTTGGCATCTTTTATCATGTAATCTTACGCGCAACGTAGTCATTCTAATTTTTATCGTTCCAATCTATTCCAATTTTCATAAAATGTAAGGAAAGAGATATTTTTTGTGCCTAGATTTATAGATTTGTATTTCCGTTCGCTCACAGTTTACAGATTTCTCTACATACGAACATACTGTACACGAGCCCCGAGAATTTCTTTCTTTCGCTCTTCTCCCTCCCCTCTCTTTATCTCTCTCTCATGTACATGAAGCTACTAAATTCAAAATACCGAAGTGACGAGGGTAAAACTACTGACCGGACCCAAGAGCGGTGGCGCGCGGTATCACGGCGACCGTTTCATTTAATTAAGACTTGTTTTTATTTCTGGTAAACTCGTTCGGATATTTTAGGAAGCGACCTGCAGCTTACCTCGCCTCGGACTCTACGTTAAATTAATTTATTGGCTTGCCTAACGCAGGTAGTAATCGCTACGACGCGACACACGCTAATTTGACAATGCGGAAAATCGCGCGGAACGCCGAGCCAAACATTGCCGTACTGATCGTGACGCGTGAAATTTACGAGTCAAGCAAATTTTACTTTGCAACGATTTGTCGCTCGCTCGATTTATCGGAAAATCAATCGGCGTACAAATGACGATATATTATGACGATATATACGTGAATCAACTTTACAGTGCATAAGATTGTTTAGATTATTAAGTAAGATTATTAATATTTAGACACTCGAGCATGCAAGAAGCGTTACGTTTATTCCAACGTATCGAACAAATTCAGACGTAAAATGATTTCCTGTTTGTTTTCATCCTTTTCGCGACGCGCCGCGTATCTATAGCTCGGAGAAATACTACTGTAATAATGGCAGCGTGTCGCTTTTATTTAACGTTTAATGCTCGTTGAGTGGGTAGGATGTGAGCAGAGCGCCCTGGAGCGTTATTTCTTCTTAATAGTAATTCTAGAGTACCAGCGAAACTGGTTACGGCGGTTACGGCGATACATAAAGAAGAACTATTGGATTAATAATCACGGGCGTGCCTGCTGGGGAATAGCTTCGCGTTCGTTTCTATATCTCACAACGAGATTGCCGAACAGCCTCGTAAAGAGTAATCGTCACGTATCGACGTAACGTCTCTTCGAGATTTTAATCTTTCTGGGCGTTATGAGGGATTACGTTGATTTCGACTGGACAGATATAGCGACGCAATTATATCTTATTTCTAATTTATATTGTTAGATGTAAAAATAACGCAAGAATTGATAAGGTAATAATATCAAAAATATTTGCACAATTACAGAAGATTGATATGCTAAAAAATTTTGAATTAAAGTTCATATACTTTTACACGATAAAAAAAGGTAGCCTTTTCGACAATTTCTATATAAAAATCATCATTTCTACAAATAAGCTTGCATTTCACGCATTCATTGATCGACATGCGCTAGGTTGGTCAATAACCGACGCAAAAGCCGGCGAGATAATGGCAACGCGAGAGGCAACTTTTCTGGCAGAGGCAACTCTCTCGACGGTCGCGTTCGCGGACGTTAAAAACCGCAGAATTCAACTCGCACGGTGATAGGAACGGGAAAAAAATACGGACCGGCGTCAGCGCGCGCGAAACAATATCCATCCGCGCCTCTCGGACGTGAAATACACCATGGATTATTGCCGCGGTGGAAAGGACAGTTGAGAAAAAGAGAAAGAGAGAGAGAGAGCATCGGAAAAAAAGAGAATAATGAAATGGAGACAAAGAAGACGATAAAAAGACGCGGCAGTGAAAGGACGCGAGAAAGGTGGAGAAGGTGGGAGCGAGACGGAGACAGATTCAGAGAGGGTTGCTCGTAGAGAGGTACCCGGGGCCAGGTACCCCCGATTCTGGGAAACGTGTTCTGCCAGCTTGTTAGGTGTCCCCAACAGTTCTCTAATATATGACTGGCACTCTCTACCCTTTTTCGAGAGAGAAGGCGAGAAGAGGAAAGAGAGAAGGAGAGAAGAGGGCTAGGACCACGAGAGAACGTCCAGTTAGAATGCCATCGAGCTTACCTGTACTCACGACCGCGACGACGTTCCTGCGCGGCCGCTCGCTCCGGTCCCCGTTGTTTTACGGCGACAAAAAAAAAGCACGTCCTTCTCCTTCTCTTCCTCCGTGCATTGCGCGATAATTAATGGACCCGTACGCAGCGAGAGAATCCGTTCTCCGTCGATTTGATTGATGATGGCTGTTGGCGATCCTTTAAAACGGTCACGTGGGTCATGACCGTGATACCGCTCCGGCATTTGTGCTTGCGCATCGCTGGAAAATGACCAACAATTGTTTCTTATTGCAGTGATCGAGAATAAACGTGCTGTTAAATTAATAATCCCTTAATAGTGCAATCGCAATTTAACACAATCAAATTGCGGTGCAAAATAATTTTAGCGGACGTTACGTATGTTCGCTGTTCGCTGAAGTTTGAGAGAAAAGAAGAAAATCGTCAGTGCACGAATTCTTAATTACGTAATCGAATTACGAATCCGAGAACAGCTGACGGAGGCTCCTACAGAAACGAGCAAAGGCATTTTCAAGATCGGGCAGCCGCGTGGAGAGACAAAGATCTATCGATCATCACTGAAATCAATCGGCTACTCGGCGCGCGCGCTTCCCGACGAGGTCGATGATGTCTAGTCACAACACCATTGTTTCAATGACCCGCTGCCCCGCCCAGTAGGTGGCACCAACCTTCACATACTAATGAACCAACCAGTTTCAAAGATCATCAACGCACGCTAGTAGAGAGATGAGGTGTTGAGAAGGCCGGGCCTTCTCTCGGGACAAAAGGGTTACCATGATTCTTGTTACTTTCAACAAGTCTCGATTATACCTCCCGAAGGATTTGCAGTGCAGATTACATTCCATAGATCTCGGATGCGCTAAAGTAATTTATTCGTTGTGCTCTAAGATCGTGACTCATTTGAAAAGCGTCGCGAAAAAGGAAATAATTTCCAAGTGCCCAGAATATTATCCGTTCCATTTGGACGTTCGAAACGATGCCGATTAACCGAGAAGTCGTCAAAGAAGTACAAAGCTGCCATTGGAAGCCTATCGCCCAACAAGTACCAAAGCAATGCGTTATCGTAACGGGGCAAAACGACGAGGAACGAAGGGTAAATGGAGGGGGGGAGAACTTCCATCGAGGCGGGCTTTAGGGGGTCCCGACGTAAACCGATCGATCGTACGTGCAAGGTATCGATACCGGCTGGAAATGAGGCAGCTCCGTGACGTCCGTAACATCCAGCGTGAATGAGGCGCTAACGACCAGTGATTACCACGCTCGCACGCGGGCCTCACGACCGTGCGCACGGCTGTAACTCACGCACGGGTAACGCACGCACGCACGCACGCATACACGCGCGCACGCGGATCGACGAATAATCACGCGAGTAGGTGAGGATGTCCATCAATCCTGAGCCGCGCGCTTAGCGCGCGGGACCTCCCGCGATGTTTCTCATCTTCTCACCGGGCCCGACGTGGGGCGTCGTCTCTCGCCACCCCGGCGGACGTCTCCGTGGCTCACGGCGTGAGGAAGAAGCATCCGTGGACTTCTGACAGGACGGACGCGCGAAATCAATGAGCCACCAGCGGCTACCACATTGCCCGAAGTGCGAAGACGCGTGCGAAATAAGGTGCGCGGTTGAAAGGGATTTATAACGTCGTAAGAATCGCTTGTAGGGATCAGTAAGGCAAATAATGAATAAGTGAAAAATAGAACGAGAATAAGATTTTTCTCGGCAACCTACAGCTCGACAGGAGACTTGACTTAATATTATAGTTTTGATACGTTCAATTTACTATACTAATGTTCGATTGAACGTTTTGTTGTACTATAACAGTTTGTATTATATTATATATGTATACCATATGTCGAAGAAGAATCATGTATTAATAAAAAACCGCAGTATAATCAAAGTAATCGAAATTTCCAGCGGTACAATAGGCTTCACTCATGTTGGTGAGAAATTCTTTCAATCGACCTACTGCCCGCTCGTAGATTCGTGAACCACCTGGGGTCTCCGTGCCACATCGGCGCAAGATTAATACGGCCCATAGACTCTCTTAAATTAATATCTACCGTTAGCCAATAACTTTCACAAACACGTCACGTCGCAGCTCGCGGCATAATTCCACTGACAATCGTTTCTCGCGAAACAAATTTCTAAACAACATTCAGCCATCGAGTACAACGAGAGATAAAAATAATTATATATTTTCATATCCCCAAATAGTTAGATGGCAAGTGTGTGTGCTTCTAAATTATAATTTTTCTTCGAAAGAGAAAAAATGAAATTCGAGGCAAAGCTATAATAAATGAGCAAGATTTATTCAAATCCGAGATAAATGTTGCAGTACAATTGATTCTCGGAAGCAAGGGTAATTTTAGAATAAGTTTTCTGCTAAAAGAAATCACTTACGCTACTTTACGTAATAACGTAAAGGTGCGCTTGTAGATTTAAGCCTGGCGTGGCCTATCGGTGGTGGATCCGACGCGACGTTGTAAAAGTGAAATTACACCGGGGCCGGTAAGTCGAAGGGGATCGAGACGTAAGCGCAGGCATATAATACGCGGGCCTGGAAGTAGACAATGGACACTTACGGGCCGAGAATGCGATAACTCTATACGCGATCGGGCGAGGAGACGAGAAGGAAGCGAGGAGGAGAAGGAGATAGGGAGAGAGAAAGAGAAGAGGCGTGGAGGATCACGATTTACCCATACAAAATCGCGCCGCGCGCGTATCGTACACGACGGTAATCAAACCCATAAATCCGAGGCATAACCAACCTCTGACACAGATTCTCTACCTTTTTATCTACCGCGGTCCGCCTGTGTGCTCGGTAGTGCATCGCCGATTCCGCCCGATAAATCGTTCGTTTCGCACTCGTCGAGCCATTTCCTTATAATTATCGCTTCCCTCAAATATCTTGTCTCGCTCGCCGATAGCGGTAGCGAGATACGTCAGACGTGTATCAATAATTATTTTTATAAATTATCTGTTATTCAAAATTCTTATAAATATGCAAAATAAAAATTTGTACACTGTTAAACTCGTAATGTCAAATTATACTCAATCTGGGTCATTTTTAACTATTCCGCAGGTCGCCACTGCTCCTACTTAATATATCATTAATTTTGACTAAAAGGAAGATAAAATTTTGACTAACATGGAAGTTAAATTAAATGAATCAACAACATATTGAGTAAGACTTACTCAACATGTCGCTAATTTTATCTCATGGTTTTAGTCAAATTAACTGAATATTGAGTAGGAACAGTGGCAACCCATAGGAGTTTATAGTGAACCAAGGGGAAGTTGGCCAATATAATTCTGCTTTCATGTTTAGAAAACGTTACAAAAATTGTAATTTGTTTTTTATTATCGCGAGAGAGAAAAAAAGTGAGAGGGAGAGAATATTTAGAATCACGAAGTTACGGATTATGTAATTATGGAAGAAATATGCTCGACGAGCAAAAATGCATCGCGAATGCATTCCGAATTTTTTGAAACACGGTGGTTACGTACATGACTATATTTTCAGTTCTTTTACCCCTTTTTTTATAATGTTTACGATTATATGCCTTCGCGTTTGAGGAGTCCCGGGAATTTTCGAGTGGCCGAGAGCAGGCTCTCGGCGAAGTCGAACATCGTCGGGCGGGTCTCGGAGTGTACTTTGTGCCTGGCGAGAAATTGCAGAAGCTTCGAAGGCTCGCTCGTACATCCTCTCGCCCTAGGGGCGAGAGAAATCCCCCGACGTGGCGGGCACGGCGCTCGATCGAGCGAGGCCGCAGCATAACATTAAAGAGCGAGCGGGGTCCCTCTCGAGCGCGGGTTAACGTTTGCGTTCGTCGTTGCGAGCCTTCGGCCCCGACGCCGCACATCGTTGCATCGGCGGTACATCGCCGCGGCGCGGCGCGGCGCATCGAGAGGAGAAGCGCGCGGGGTCTGCGTGCGCTCTCCGTCGCCGTGTGCACGGGATGGGCGTGGTGGTGCACGGAGCGCGGCTATCGAACTGCTCTATCGCTAATAAATCTGCGGCTCAACTAGAATCTGCCTCGAGTTATACGAAGCAGCGGATAACGACGGATCGACCACGCCGCGCCGCGCCGATCCGTCAAAAAACTCCGCGCTGCCATTTTTACGATCGTCCGACCGACCGGCGATGATGCTCGATGAGGCTCTCTGGGAGTTGCCTTCATTATTTCGCAGGCTCTCCCTTCGTACCGCGAGGCGAGCCCTCGACGCGCCTCGCGATCGGTTGGCGAGAGATCACCCCTAAGACGTGTTCTTTTTTTCGTTTTTCGCAAGGATTTATTTTTTTGTAACTTTTGTAATACTACGTACATATACTGATTAACTGATTTTTATATTAATTGCTCAGAATTAGAGTGTGATATTAATGTAAACGCAGATTCACATTTCTTATTGCTGATTATGAGAAAAATTATAATCGATTAAAAGACTTAAAAAGAAAATTTAATCAATATTTTGTAATGAATATTGCATTTTATATATTTGTAGAAACTCGGTAATTGGAAATCTCGATTATTGCAGTAAGTAGTAAGAACTCAGTAATTGCAGGAAATCCCGATTATTGCAGTGGTAGAAACGAAGCAGATGTTACAACGTTGGAAGACGTACAACTAGAGTCATCTGTTAAGAACATCTGTAAGCTATAGAAGCGCCTAGATATTAGCTCAAAACGCATTATTTAGCTCCTAACTCGGAAACAAAATTAAATACAAACATTATTAATTAAAGTCTCGTTATCGGTGCTACCGATCGCCGAAATTAAAATAAAGCGAGACGATAGACGAATATATTTCTCGTCTATTAAACTTTAATATAGATCGATAGCTTCCCTAACTGAAAGCTGTGCTTAGCGTTAGGAATAGAATTTGTAGAGGGATCAATCTCGGTGCGTTTATCGACCCCGAATAAATTAAAACGCGGCGGCGTAGCGTGAAACTCGTTGGATTTGTCATTGATTCCTGGCAGACCGCGGGTCAGGGTAGCACAACGCCTAGGAAGTGGCTGAAACGGTTTTGTGCCGGGACATCAATACTTCCACGACCCGCACATTACCCGATAATAACGGCTATACTCGCGATGCGAATTACGCCGCGATCGTTATTACTCCCGTGGCTCGCCCGGGAAAACCCCTCGCCTTTGATCCTGAAAACGGACGCGGATGAAAGCGTCCAGGCTGTCAAGGAATTCAGAAACGTATATCTGACGTTATCTCGCATCAAACTTTCTACCGTCAAACGCTCGAAGCGACGCTATTGATTCTACGTCGCTATTGATGCCGTTGCAATTGCGCTCGATCCGTCTCGTTTCTTCGTAAAGGGAACTTCCGTCATGTTTACGTAGATTACGTTCAATTAAAAAGAAATTGAGGTCATTTAACTTTATGAAATTAATGGGAAATATTTGTTACGGCTAGCGGCGTTTATAGTGGCGCATTGACACGCGTTTAAAGTGCCACTGAATCGACGCCTTTATGTCGAAACGATCTTTCTTGCCCTCCACGGAGGCGGAGGTAATGGAGCCGACGAAGATGACGATATGTTCGAGATGAAAACGTCTTCCGGTAGCATCGGGCGTTTCCGTTACGATATTGCCGCGGTTGAATGCCGGCGAACGTTTGTGTCGCGGCAATTTGCGGGACAGTTCGTAAGAAACTTGGGACGATTGTCCCCGCGGGCATTAATTGGCATTTATTACTGTGCTTTATGTAACGCGAAGGAAATCGAGCGTGACGATCAATCGAGACGATCTGCATCGCGGATAATCGCGCTACGAGACGGAATACAGCCGCGAAATTGATGAAAACCTAGAGCACATAACGTGCACTTAAATTAATTGAAGATATCAATTGTATCGATAATTGCGCGCATCCGGCAATCCTCGATTAAGAGCGTTTAAACGCGAAACAAAAAGCGGATTTCGAGCCGGATCACCGTAATGGATATCTTGAATGTGAGAGCGTATTCTCGAAAGGTACCGAGTTCTCTCGCGGAGAGAAGCGAGCAGAAACAAAGAAGGGATAAACATGAAATAACAGAAAAAGAGGGCAGAAAGAGGTGGAGGATGGGGAAAAATGAGGCAAAACTGTATCGGAAGATAATAACGGGGTATGCGGTGATCGGGTCCGTTCACCGAAGAAATGGAAGAGCACGATGCAACCGAGACACCAGCTAGATGCAGTTTGATGATGCTTCATAAAAAATCTCTAGGCAATAACTTATTTGTATTTTTTTGCTCGTGCACCTGTATCCCGCCACGTTAACCAGGAACCTTCCCTAGAAACGATAATTACTTGCACCGGCCGTGATATGATTAAGTAATATTTGATGGATGGGCGTTAGGTCAGCTCAGTATTTAGTCGAAAACTTCTCAGCGCATATCGACAACTTAAGAAGGCGATAGAAAAACAGTATTGTATAAAATTTTATCGAAAATCTTTTTCCAAGCGTCTCAGCCGACGTGGGCGTCATTAAGAATTTGAATTAATTGAATCTGAATAATTTATATAACGATCGGTTGAAATGATCCGCGAGAGAGATATGTGATACCAGTGTAATTATCAAATTCGCAGGCGAAACTTCCGTAAATAAAATTTTCGAAGCTTTCCCGGCCAGCTGGATGGCGAAATTGTTGGCGCATCCCGGATACGTTCGCGCTTGCTGTCGGAGAGAGAGCCAATAAATTTTTCACATAACCTGTACCAATAAAATGAGATAGCGGGAGTAGAGGAGGCATCGACGCGATCCTGAAACAACTATACTTATCGAGGATCGTGCCTCGCAGGGTCTGATGGAACCCCGCGTTTTCAGTCCCGCTTCTGTAATTACTATCTTCCACACGTATATAGGGATCGTTGGCTCTTTTACTCCGGTTCATGCCAAAAAACCGAAAACTTTCGGTTCGCATCGCATTGGCAATAATCGCGCGATATTATTTCTCTTCTAGCCATATCATCTTGCTGTTTCCTCGCCATACATTGTATTTTAATTATGTCGCAACTCGCGAAGCAACAAACGACGTGATCATCCTCCCAGGTAGAAAAATTATAATGACATCATATTGACATCAAAATAACGCTAAAGTAATGATAAAGTGATATAATCATGACATTTTAGAGTCATTTCGACATCTTTGTGATTTCTTGTTCTACCTGTGCTCTCACATCCCGAAAGTACGCCGATGAAGGAATCGTTATCCCGGCTTTCCTCCCCTTCCCTCGCCCCTCCTGCCCCCGCCCGCGTCCGGTTCCCCTATACCGACGATCGTGATAAAACCATCGGACAATAATAAACAATGCGTGAAACGACAAGTACAGTCGGGCGACCGGGGGCATTTCGCGAGATGCTATCGTGTCCGGGACTCAGCCCCCGGTAGCGGAGCGCAATCAATCATTCGAACCGGATAAAATATAAAATACGGTACCGAGGCAGGCCGCGATGTGTGTTTGCCGTTTTATTTATTTGCACGGTCATGCAAGCTACGCGGAATTAACGTATTTTTTGCACGCGACCTCCTCGCCAGGATGACGGCGGGTCGATGGCGAGCACCGACCTAAGCTTTCGTTATCGCCGGCGCATTAAAATGGCCACAATGAATATAATAATTTCTCTTTTAACTCTCCTAGTCGCGGCGACAATTTTACCTGACTCGCGGAGCGTGGCGCAACGGGGACGGTTTGAAAAATAACCGCAGTTAAAAAGACCGCGGAGGATCCGTGGACCTTTAGAGACGAACGGAAGAGATCATAGAAGGTCCGGGTGTCTCGAACATGCCGAAACGCTAGCCGAGACGTGCATGATGGCGATTCACATCGCGTGATGGATGGTACTCGCGGTATCTTGTATCGCGGTATATCGTCGCCACCGTTCTTGCTTATTAAACTGTTCGGTATTTCTCGTGGACGGGTAACAAGGCAGTGTCGCGTTCGTGTGGGAAGGAAGACGCCGGGGGAACAAGATCGATGCACCTCGTGTGCACGTCGAGAGACCGAAACTTTTTAATAAGTGTCATCTTTGCTACCGAGGTAGTCGACAATCGCCTCGTTATAAATCGCTACCGTTTGTCCTTTAAGCGCGCCCAAATAAAAATTATCTGATTCGTTTGAACGAGCGGACGACTACCCGGCTACCCGAACGTAATCATTCGCTCTTCAAGCCTTCGTCGCCAAGTTAGAAATGCATCTCGAAGATACGTTTCTTGTCCGTGTATTAATTTCATATTCCTCCGCGTCATTTTAACGTTTGTAAATCTGCTGATTTCTTTCCCGTCCACCGGAAATTTCCGTCAGATGAAAAAAAGCAAACACGAACGCGTCTGCACGTATTTCGCGATAAAATTGTCATGATCACTCGATAATTCGAAGTATTTTCGTATTTGTGTATGGCAGGTGGTAGCGATTATTACGCTCGACTATGAGCAACAAAATATCTTCGAGAGAAGCGCCTTCGATCTTAAAGTTCTCCGCGGACACGCGGTACGAAACGGATGATTGCGCACTGCGAACGCAACAGATCGCTACGTTATTATTTTCGCCAGTTATCGAATTAGATGTTGGCTTAACGGATACGTATAGCGCAGTCCCCACATACCCGTCTCATAGGCGTACATATACGCGGCTCGCCATCGACTCCTAATTCAATCGTGTATCTATCTCTCGTTATATTTGCAAATGAACATTAAAAAATGATCAGATATTTTGACCATCCGAGATAAGAATTTCGATCGCGTTGAAAACCGTGCAAAATCTAATTCGAAGCAATATTAGAGATAGGATAATTATGACACCTTGTTAATTATGCTTTGTGCATGTAAAAGAAATAAAAAAATTACGTAAATCACGGGCGCGTCATGTATATACGCTAATATACTAAAATTATCTCTAAACGCAGGCAAATGAACGCAAATTCGTGGAATTCTGAAACATTTATCCTCAGCAAAGTCTTCCCTCATTGAATGTGAACATAAGAAACATCCAATCGAACTAGGCAATCGTCTCTAAACATTCAAATGATATACAAAGAACTGAGTAAGATAAATGCAAAATGATCTGAAGATGATCGAAAATGGTCAGTGTCGTCGTTGGTGGCAAGGCGAAATTATTAACGGGCGAGTGAGAGCAAAACGCTTCCTTCGCCGGAAGGAAAAGCGGCGGCACAGCCGAGTCCGGTTTCTAATGATCGTCGTCGATGTCGATCGTGCTTTATGTCGCCCCTTTTGCATAAACGCGCTCAATTTGCTCGGACGAGGCTGTAAATTATGCCGATTCAGGAATGTAGCGAGGATGACGCCCATGGGCTCTCTATCTCTTTCTCTCTTTCTCCCTCTCTCTCACCTCCCTCGTATTTCCCCTCTCCCCTAACGTTTCAGCCCTCCGTCTCGGTTTCTCTGCTCCTTCGTCTCGCCACGAAGAGAAGGCATCCCCCGAGATTACGGCTCCACTCGTTACTACCTACAACGTACTTACGTTACTTTTAGAACTGCTTATTACTGTGATTACCGGCGCATAATGCGGCGACCGAGCCGTTCTACAATTTATTATTGAATTGCTATAATACGGACTGACCGGCATTGCCCGGCGTGCTGACATCGTTATATACACGTTGTTGTGGAAAACGCGTAATGCGAATCAAGTTTCCCTATGCGTGAACAATTCACGACAACGATTCTATTCACCGCGAATAGATATCGTGATCCAATATTATTCGGGATGTTTCGCATTCTTAAACAAAACAATTTAAAAGACAGACTTGTTTTTAATATTAAACATTGTTGTAGTTCATTATTTAATTACAAATAAATTGAAATTCGTTTAAACTTGAATAATAAATAAAGTTTAGCTATTTAATTTATAAAACAAAACTTTATTCTTTATGGTGTAATTTTAAAAATTTCGAGTGCAATTCTAAAATTATTTTAACATTAATTACAAATTTAGAATAATACGCAATTAAAATTATTGACAATGAGATTGACAATAATATTGTATGCTAAATATTTATACAATATTATATCGACATTTAAAAACAGAATTTATTTTATAAATGTGCGACCGAAGAAGCACAGATGAATCATGTAATATATTCTCTTTTTGTAAATTTTCTAATTAGATATTTCATTAGTATTCTCAACCACATTTTATTACGACTTTGTTTTACGCATTTCTTATTTTCAGTCGAAATTAAGTTTCAAAATAAATCCAACCCACCTACTTGTTTTATGTATTTGCTTAGTTTTTCAATTTTAACATAAAAAAAATCTTTTAATCTAATATTTTATAGAACATTTAACGAAACATTCTTTACCCCGTGTATATAACCAACAGAGTGTTCCGAGAAATTTTTCCTCTTCCGACGATATGAAATGCGGAAGAGGATGCCTAAGGCGTGGACTCCGGTGAACTATACGCGTGTATACACACATGGAGAAACACATGCCCGCACACATGCATACACAGATGCTTGAACGCACCGGACAAAATGACTGGTCTGCCTGTCTATCCGCCTATTTCGATGCTATTCATTGTTACTTTCATGCGTGATTGGCCGCACTCAGGTGGTTACACAAAATAACACATCCAAATCAAACACCGTAACTTGCGCGCGGGGAAGCAGGCTGATTTCTCAAGTCGCGCTATATTGCATTTTCTTGTAAAGTGCACGTTGCGATTGCGATACACACAAGAATAATCATTCGAACAACACAAAAATCCGTGGGAAATATAAGACATTTCAAGAATGTTTAAAAGATTATTGCTTTCAATAAACAGGAATTGACGTGATTTCTTAATTCGTACAGTTTTTTAAAAATAAAGAAAGAAACAAATAAATTAAATCTGTTAATATAATACAGTGTATTACAATAATGAAAGCATTAAACGTGACATAAATGTTTGCAAGAGAATTTAAATTTTTAAGAGAATTTAAATATTCGCAAAATTATTATAATTGGCGATTTTGATTTGAATCTCAAAAATACATAAAACAAATATATTTCTTTAAATTACAATTTTAAGTAAATTGTCATTAAAAAGATACATATGTATAAATTATGATAACAATAATTTAAAATTTTATTAACTTTAAATAATAGATAGTTAATAACAGAAAATTTAATTTTAAATAATAAAATATTTGAAAATTATAATTATTACATACAAATTAATTTATTACTAATAGTTGCTTTTTATGCAACCAAAGGAGATACAATTAATTCACATATTCACTTATATTTTTCCGTTCTTTTGCTATTTTTTTGCTTAAATATTTAAATATTTTAAACATAATAAATATAAAAAAGTGCAGTTATAAATATAGCGAACAGATTTTGATGCACCCATTAGGTGTATCAAGTGTTACATCTGATTGGGGTCTTACTTTTAGATCCAACCAATTACGTCCAACTGTCAGTGTGCGATTGATTGCTGAACGCACTTAATAATTGAATATAGCGACATCTAAAGCACATGGCACATATCATAACCTCCAAATGTGAGCGCATTGTTGTTGAATACGCTACTCCAGGTACTGTAGAAAGTTACATTTCTGTAACTTTTTTTCTTCTATAACAACAATTGACGGGAGATACAATTTTAGGTGGCAAAAATGTTACGAAGACAAGCACGATTACGTCGAGAGTACCTCTACAGAAAATCCATCCAGGACAAGGTGAAAGGTATCCAGGAGAAGAAGGAAAAACTGAAACGCAGCTTGGAGGAAAATGTACCGATCCATCCGGATCTGAAAAAAAGCGCATTGCACGTGCAGAGGAAAATCGAATGGGAGGATGCCGGGCCGGAGATGGCAGTGGCCATGGGTACGGAGATGGGCGGTGGTACCGCGGCCAACCCGGAGGACGACGAGTATCGCTGGGCCGGCGTAGAAGACCCGAAGATTGTCATCACGACGTCTCGCGACCCTAGCTCCCGGTTGAAGATGTTCGTGAAGGAGCTGCGTCTGATCTTCCCGAACTCGCAGCGGATGAACCGTGGTAATTACGAGATGAAGCAGCTAATCCACGCCTGCCGCGCCAACGACGTCACGGACTTCATCATCGTGCACGAGCATCGTGGCGTTCCCGACGCCCTAGTGATATGCCATCTGCCGTACGGACCGACGGCCTACTTTACATTATCCGGTGTCGTAATGCGACACGATATACCTGGCATTGGCACAATGTCGGAACAATATCCACACCTGATTTTTCATAATTTTAAGACGAAATTGGGAGAGAGAGTAATGAACATATTGAAGTACCTGTTTCCTGTGCCAAAGGAGGATAGTAAGAGAGTAATTACTTTTGCTAATCACGACGACTATGTATGTTTCCGGCATCACATGTACAAGAAGATTCAGGGAAAGAATATCGAGATGACCGAGGTTGGGCCACGCTTTCAAATGAAGTTGTACGAGATCAAATTAGGAACTCTGGATGCTGAATCAGCCGCTGACACGGAATGGGCCTTGAGGCCTTATATGAATACAAATTATAAAAGGAGATTTCTATCCGACGAAGATGGTTGGCAACAGGAAGATAATTTAATTTAATTCTCGTATGTCTATATCTGTATATATTAATCATTTAATTTTGATAAATTTTGTAAAGCCACATTAATATCTCTAAATTAATACATTCCTGTCTGTACATAAAATATACATTTATAAGTATATGTATATGTGTATATCAAGTATTCCCTGAAAAAGTATTAAAATATAATAGATAATATATAAAATCATAGATGATTAAAATTGCTATTTCAGTATTATTTGATAAGCAATGATATAAAATACGTGTTGTATAACAAAAATATTAATAGTAATGTATTAAAATTATAGTTCTCTTCATATATGTGAAAAGATTAACAAAATTGTTTTTAAATTTTCAAATTCTAGGAGCAATAAGCTAATTTTGAAAATATTATACATGTATATGTTATACGATATTTTAAATATTCATTTACACAGTACAACTTTATCCAATGAAGATATCATTTGACCGCAGTGGTATCCGCCATTTTGTTGTTCTAGATATTCAGTTTGCATAGATTATTTCGTATATAAAATTTTCTTTTGCGCATGTCTACACTATAAATAATTAAAATATATAAAATTTATAAAAAATTCGTTTTCGCGATCGCAAGTTAGAAAGAAGGTGCGAGGCTACGAGATAATGAAAATATTGTACCTTAACAGCCGCTTCATATTGATATCAAGTTCTCGATTTACCTTTCTCACATGACTTTTTTACTTTGATTTTTACATTTCGCGATGCGCAAGATGTATCATGAATCATTGAACATCGTAGAACATCAGAAAAATTGTCGATTACTACGTAAAGTGGATCTTACTATTCGAGTCCGCAAATGGCGGCGATACTTTTGATCACAGCTTACGAAAATACGCGACATAAGATTGATTGACAATAATTTCGTCACATACCCGTCAGCAGTCGCACGGCGAACGAAGATCTCGATCCAGTCGTCAATTCCTACGCAGATTTCGTTCCCTTTTTTCCCCGATTATCAATGATATTCACGATCGCGATACGCAGTAAAAGTTTCGTACCGCGCGTACCGAAAACTTGTCGAAACTGGCATCTCGCTGAAGTTAATCGCGCGACTCGAATGCGTAGGGAGTGCCAATTCTTTTGTGACGATCTTCGCAAGTTGCAGAAATGCTCGATTATGAGAAGCGAATACTAATTTTGTTACAGATCCGTTAATAATTACTTCATTTCGACATGAAAATCTCAATCCGATCCTCACTTTTCGCACAGATTTAATTCCTTTTTCTCTCGATTATCAATAATATTCGTGATCGCGACGCGCAGTAAAAATTTCATACCGCGGATGCCGATAGAAACTTCTCGAGACTACCCAGTGAGAAACGATTGGTCAAATCGAAATCGAATCGATATTGAATCGATGTTTTTTGCGTCGAAAAGGCATCACGTCGACATCGATTCGATATCTTTTCGATTATCATTTCTTAAGACCATCACACGTACATTTCCGTAACCGTAATTGTAAGAAATTGAGCAACACGATTGGTCGATTCGGCCGATTACGGTTACGGACGACCAGATTGAATAATGTGATTAGTCGAAATCTTACGATTACGGTTAAGGAAATTTACGTGTGATGGCCTTCACTGAGTAGCATCATAGACTTACATAAGTCTATGGTATAGATGAGCGCGTCAGCTCTAGGCCTCCCATTGATTGACACGAATTTAAAGACCAATAAGAAGCCTAAAGATGGCGCACTCACTACATTAGCAACACCGAAAATGTATCTATTATTGCCACGCAGTGTATGTAGATATCTTTGATCTGTGCACAGAAATTACATTCTCTTTTCAGATACACGCAACGCGTATATATATACACGTATAACACTTGATATGTCATTTTTAAATTTTACAAATTTTACAAATTTGTAAAAAATAAAAACAGATTAGAAAATTAAAATTTTAAATTTTAATTTTCTAATCTGTTTTTATTTTTTACAAATAATATATAATATAGCAATTGATTGAGAAATAATATTGTTTGGCAAATGTTTTAAAACATTTCCGCAATAATTTCTTTAAAGCTAAAGAAATCTTTTTAAGACATTTGACGTGAAACGGTTTCCAAAAACGTGTTGAAATCGTGTTCTGGTTCCAGATGTAAAAGACGACAGGATACATTCCACAATTTTTCGGCATATTGATGATTGTTTGCTTTCAGATATGTAGTAGCAACGCCGCAGTTTCTATATACAAAAAAGATAATAAAAACCAATACGATTTTGTACCATTTTCATAGAAAAATAATTTCGTATAGTATATATTCTTACGAATAATAAAGTCCAGTCTCATTGGCAATCTCTTCAGCAACTGAACAATATATTGTTGTTTGTGAACCTTGTATTACATTTTTACATAATCGCGCATACATGTTAAAAAGAAAACTTGCACCTGAAAACACTGTACTGTTGCTATATCGTGATATTTCGGTTGGAATAACACCAGGATGTAAAACGTATGTATTTATGCCGTGAATATTTGCTTCTGAAAATCGAAATCATTGCATAAAAATTGATTTTTGTGTGTTTCTTTTCCATCGTACGTTTCGAATCATTAAGGATTAGTAATTATTAAGTATTAACTAGCATATAATAAACTGTTAAAAATATTAAATCGTGATCTATCCCAATCTATAATGTGCATATTTCTTTTTTTGACATACTATTCAATCGTCGAGCAAGTTCCTTGGCGAACAGAATGTTTGCTAGTTTGCTTTGTGCATAACTTTTAAGTGATCCATAAGATCGCTCCAAATTAATGTCATTGAAATCTATGTCAGCAACTATAATGAAATATTTCTGTTACAGTTGTACTTTAAACGACAACGACTAAACGTAACAAAATATATTTTATATTTTATTTCTAAAGTCATCACAATATCAATTTACATACGTAGATATGTAATTGATGAGACATTGATTATTCTGCAATTGGGAGAAGATGATTGCATTTTTGGCAATAATAGAAGTGTCAAAAGAAAATGGCCAAGATAATTGACTTGTAGTGTCGTCTCAATTCGGTCCTCTGTTTTTTCGTACGGGAGCGCAGCCACACCAGCATTATTTATGAGTATATGAATAGCTGCTTCGTTTGTCAGCAAGTTTTTAGCACAATCTCTCACGTTTTTCAAACTACATAAATCCAGAAAATAAATCACAAGCTCACCTACATTATTTTTATATTCATCCTTTTTTATCCTAAAAATAATCATTTATTTACGAATCATATCAATATCTTTTTCAACACGCAAAAATTTAATTAAGATAAATATAGTTTCATAAGGACAGAGAAAAAATGATTTAAATAAAATAATATCCAAGTTAATTGATTCTTATGATACAAGTTTATATATTTACCATGAAGGTGGATTGTTTTTTATATCTTCAACTGCTTCAGTTGTCTTTTTTATATTTCTACAAGCTAGAATCACTCTAGCGCCTAAAAGCACACGTTATGAATGTGTTTAAGAGTATATTTTTTATTTATAGAGTTTATTTAGAGTAAAAAAATTTTTATGAAATTGTAAATGAAGTAAAAAACAGAAAAAGTATAATATTTTAGTAAAGAAATAAATATAATTATATTCTCAAGAAGTATTGCTATATAATTATGAAACAACGACATTTGGCATTGTCTCCTAATCAATATAATAAATTTGTATTTTCATTAATGCTATATAACATCTATTTGAATTTTAAAATTTAGGATAACTTAAATTATCATTTCACCTCTCGCATATAAATCTCTGGCAGTCTCCTTGCCGATACCACTACTTGCTCCAGTTATCACAACAGTTTTGCCGTCAAGACGTGCTTTGCTTGTACACATTTTATTGAAGAACATATTTTATGAAGCTCCTTTATTCACGGATGTTACCAATATGCAACTGATTATTTTTATTATAATTCACTTAAACGCTCTATTCAATTTTGCCACGTGCTTGACGTTGTTTGTAGTCACACGCTCGCATATTTGTCTGTAACTGATTAAAACAGATCTGTCCAACGCTTTGCTTGAAAGCTACTAGGTTCAAATGAATCACTTCCCCTTCCGTTCTTCATTTACGGATCTTGGATTACTCTACGGATTACGAGCTAAAGAGTTTCTTGCAGCAAGCGACACAATTGAAATATTTAAATGGTTTCAGTCTTATTTAAAATTCGGCAAATAGAAAGGAACAGTATATGCTTTCTGAAAAATCGCTTCGGTATAGTAGGGATACCGAAGCAGATGTTTTTTCAAAAAGCATAGACAGTTTCTTTTTATTTGCCGAGATCTAACAATAAGCGGCGGTATCTTCTCGTTATGGGAATCACTGTGGGTATCCCTCCCACTCTTCACTATCAATGTACGGCCAAAATCGAAATTTAGATTCACTGGCTTGACTTTGAACGGATAACTTTTGACCATAGACTTATATAATAGACTGCACGTTCCGTGAGAGATCCTTGGTCCCGACGCAAGCTGGTCCTAAGTCTTAAGTCCGCAGTCTATTATATGTATAAGTCTACGGGTAGCATCTCGCTTGAAGCTAAGCTGCGTTCGAAAACTTCACTCGGGTGCACACGAGTTTTATCTTTGTTACTTACGTAGAATTGAACAAAGACAAAATGATGCCGGTGTGCCCCCGAGTAATGTTTTCGAACGCAGCTTTAGTCGCGCGGCTCGAATTCCATATATATACAATTCTTTTATAATGATTATATTACTGGCGATTCTCGCAGGTTACAGAAATGCTTGACTAATAATGAAACAAATAATAATTTTGTCACATACCCGTTAATACCCTGGTGAAAATAAAATTTAGAACGTAAGTCGAATGTAAGGGAAAGGTGATATAAGAGTGAATAAAACGTCTAACAAGGGAACATCGCGAAGTGTCAAATTCAGAAAATTATGAAACTTGGCATAAATGTAGAGGGGGTGAACACATGAATTTAGCAATTTTTAGTTGGTGCTGTAAAACGGTCTAAAGGGGTGAAACCACCTTTCAAAAGTTGAGACATTTTTGCTTTTCTCGATATATCTCGTAAACTAAACAAAATATAAAAAACTGTTTTATATAAAAGTTTTACAGTATAAATACCTCTATTTGACCACGCTAGTCATTTTTTGAAAAAAAAATTTTTTTTCAAAAATTCACCCTTTATACTGATTATTTATTGTATTAAAATTCCAATTTTAATGAAACTTGGCATAAATGTAGAGAGAGTAAATACATGAATTTAGAAATTTTTAGTTGGTGCCATAAAACGGTTTGAAAGGGTGAAATCACCCTTCAAAGGTAGAGACATTTTTTGCCTTTTTTCGATATATCTCATAAACTAAACAAAATATTAAAAAATGTTTTACATAAAAGTTTTACAGTATAAATACCTCTATTTAACTACGCTAGTCATTTTTTGAAAAAAAAATTTTTTTTCAAAAATTCATTCTTTATACTGATTATTTATTGCATTAAAATTCCAATTTTAATGAAACTTGGCATAAATGTAGAGAGGGTAAATACATGAATTTAGAAATTTTTAGTTGGTGTCATAAAACGGTTTGAAGGGGTGAAACCACCCTTCAAGGGTGGAGATTTTTGCCTTTTTTCGATATATCTCATAAACTAAATAAAATATAGAAAAATGTTTTATATAAAAGTTTTACAGTAGAAATACCTCTATTTAACTACGCTATTTATTTTTTAATAAAAAATTAAAAAAAAATTTTTCAATAAAATTGACTCTTATGTATCTAGTATTTACAAAGTAATAGTTCTATAAAATTAACATATTTTTGCTTTACTTTATATCATATTTTGCTCTACTTTATATTTACGTATGATTTATGTCATCTATGTGTATATTATATTATCTATTTATTGTATATTATCTATATTACTGTACGTATTACTTTTTGACAGCTGCGTAATTTAAAAGTAGTCGCATTGTTTTCACGCAGTATTCATTCTGTCTAGACACATTCTGTCACATGTTTTATATTCAGGTTTTATATTTATCGCGTCACAATATGCGTCATACATGTTGTATATGATACATAGAAAGCATGTATTTATAGACGATTGGTATATAAATGATGTCATTTTCACATCAGTATAAAGTGACAAGTGTAACCTTGCTTGACTAATAATTTTTAAATTTTTAATCAAGCAAAGCATAATGTTGCACATAAATGTTGCGAATGTTCTTAATACGTTAATTCTTTTATTCCAAATTACACAAATTCCAACGTCTATAAATGAAAGAGAGATACAATTACGTGATGTAATAAAGGATATTATAACAAATGCAGTAGATGACGTATCATTTGATGTACACGCCGATACTGCTTTAGAATTTCAAAATTATTGGGAAATAGATTTTCCTGACATAGAATTTGTAACAGATGAAGGAGAAGAAGAATTCGTAGAAAATAGTGATGATTATGAACCTGATAATGAAGATAATTGTGAACCAGAACAGGAAATTTTAAATAGTAACTATAAAAGGAAAGCCATTGAATACTGGAAAAGTGGAAAAAGAGGCCGTCACTCAATTTCAACAGTGCAAAATTGCTTCAGAAAAGTAAAGTCCCTGCGACAATTATATCGATGGGAAGATTATTTACAAAGAGGAGGTACTCGTAGAGAAAAACTGTTATATATATCCCAATATGTTTTAAAACATTTTAAAGAAGCTAATGACGAACAACAGATTATTCATGATTTGGATCTGCGACGATGGGCGTTAGAAGCCAAAGAACAAATAGATCTTCATTTAAAGCAGGAATAACGTGGATATTAAATTTCAAAAGAAAATATGGAATTGTATCTAGGAAAATAACCAAATTTGTAAACCGTTCTACAATGAGAGACAAAGAACAATTAGAAGTTGCATGTCAAGAATTTGTGAATACTGTAAAATCCTTTATTGGCCTCTTTGGAATAGAAAACATATACAATGCTGACGAAAGTGGATTTAATTTGGATGTCCATTCAGGCAGAACGCTTACTATACAAGGTGTTAAAACAGTTGAAAGTCTAATTCAATCAACGTCAGCAATGACACAGTTACACAGTAATGCCCACAGTTTCTGCAGACGGAAAGTTACAATCACCTCTCTATTTGGTTTTGAAAGAAGCCAATGGAAATTTTGGACCACGAGTTGAAGAAACCTTGTTCAGGTTTCAAACTGCAAACGTTTATATTGCAGCATCGAAATCGGGTAAATTAACTTCACAACACTTTCAATCTTGGTTCACAAATGTATTTTTGCCCACAAGTGGAAGCTTCACTGTGCTATTGTTAGATTCTTGGACCGGACTTGTCCTACGGCTCTACAAGAATTTATACCATCTGATAAAGATGTACGAATTTTAATTATAGTCCAAAAAAGACCACAGGAATGATTCAACCTCTTGATGTTTATGGGTTCAGGATTTGGAAGAACTTTGTGAGAACATTCAGTGATCGTGTCATATTATTTAATTACGATATTAATTTACACTTGAGAAATAACATTATAAAATTACAATCGTTGACACATATACAACTATATTCTCCGCGATTTCATAATCTTTTTAAGTACGCCTGGTTCAAAAGTGGATACATCGAGGAACGGCCATCACAATTCCAAAATCCAGTGGATTTCTGTTTCTCTGGAAAAGACATACAAGATGTACATACCACGATGCTCCATATGTGGTGCACCGGCTGTAATACGTTGTTCTTGGTGCAAGCAATATCTTTGTATGCATCATTTCTTTGAGCAACACCATGATTGCAAACATTATGAAGAATAAAAATAATGTAAGTACTAATAAGAATATTTGGAAAGAGACACAATGATAGATAATTTTAATAAACTTTAGATAATTAAATAAATGTTTATAACTAGTACATTTATATGTTACAGGAAAAATATTAAAATATATGACATAATACTTCTTATCAGCGGTGAAAATGTCAGCCATAAAGTGATGTGTACATTGTACATTAGAAAAATAATATTTCTACACATGAAAAAGATGATTAATATCAGCACAATATTACTTATATGAAATATAATATGGAATTATGTAGTACATAGGAGAAATAATATATGGGAAAATAATTTGTCCTTATGTAATGGAATATATATACAGCATATTTAACCAAATCTATTGTGTCAGTTATGTTGCATGAAACAAATAGTATAGTTAAAAGTTTTCGAGAAATAAATCTCTCCGTATATACCTCTATCCTACTATTTCTCTGTAAATGCATTCGTGACTTTTTACGCAACACATTTTTGCGTTGTTTCGTAATAGCTGATAAAAAATATGTCTAGAAACCGTCTACATCTAATTATAGAAGTCTCCTAGACGTACAAGGTCAGTATTAACATACGCATAAATAATAAAAGATGATATATACATACACTTTAATTATGTAACTTTATATTCATCAAGTTTCTATTGCCGCGATGGAGGACTTGGCCCTCATAAACTCATCAAGTATTCTATATACTCATGCAATAGGTTAACATTTCCATATCTACGGAAAGCATTTATTGATATGCATCAAGCTATTAGTCGTGTAGCGATATGGATGTATTGTGCGTAAATTGTGGTGTGCCTCATAAAATAAAGGTATTTTATTAATTACTACTAATAAGTAATATTTAATTTTATATTTTTTATAATTTTTACTATTAATTTACCTTACTTTTACTTTAATTTAAATTATATTGTATTTTATTTTTTTGTCTAGTTTCCTCCTTCGAAGAAATCTGAAGAATGTAAAAAAAAAACATCCCAGTGGCTGTTGTACAGCCTTTTATTATTAAAAAAAATGTCATCGAAGGCACGTCGAACACACAGTCCACAGTTGGCAGAGGGACAAGTCCGTCGCGGCCAATGAATTTTATCAGAGGGTCAAGTTCATCGCAGCCAAGTTATGGCAGAGGAGAAATGATGGCCATTTTGAGAGAGATGGTTCAAGAGAAGGCAAGAACAGTTGAAGAAACTCACACTTAATAAGTAGGAAAAAGAGAAGATGATATTTACAAAGATATAAGTAAATAATCTTTAAATATATAACTATATTAAATATATAAATACTAATGAAATAAAAGTAATGAAATAAAAGTAATGTATGAATATATTTTTGTTTACAGGTTCTCAATGAGAAACAAGAAAAAACAAGAAAATAATCAGAATAATGCACAAATATAGTATAATAATTAGTATAATAAATATGTACAAATATATTATAATATTATAAATATATAAAAAATTTTAAATCAAATATTTATTGTACAGATGCAGATACATATTGGGCAGTACGACGGGTTGCGCGGCAGACTTTGCTGGGGCGAACGCGGCTCAGTAGGTAACGGCACATACATATATCCTCAGAAAATAAAAAATAAATAGTAATAAATATTTAATAATATATATCATAAATACATAGGCTCGTATTCATAGTCAGTTCTTATTTTAAGACCGTCTTAAGTAATGTCTTAAGATGCTAATATGGCTCTGTGATTGGTTTAGAATCATATAAGACTTTACTTAAGATGATCTTAAATTTAAGAACGGATTATGAATACGGGCCTATGTGCTGTTTGGGAAGTTCTGACGGTATATGTATATGCCGTTACCTACTGAACCGCGCTTGCCCCTGCAAGGTCTGCCGCGCAACCCGTCGTACTGCCCAATATGTATCTGCATCACCCTGTATGTTATTTTATTTGTATCAACATATCCTCTAATAAGTAAATTGTCAATATATACAGCATTATAATACTGTTTAAGAATTATGAATCTTAAGTATAAAGATGTAACATTAAAGAAATTTTTTTAATAAATAAACAGAGTGATTAAATAGATATTTAAAATGTAAAAGAAAATGTAAAATTTTTGTATTATAAAACACCTTCATATATCGTTCAGTTTAAGAGATATATCGAAAAAAGGCAAAAAATCTCCACCCTTAAAGGTTGGTTTCACCCCTTCAAACCATTTTATGACACCAACTATTGGGCAGTACGACGGGTTGCACGGCAGACTTTGCTGGGGCGAGCACGGCTCAGTAGGTAACGGCACATACATACAGGGTGAGTTTTAATGGATGAACCAGCTTTTTACCATGAGAGCTAAGATTACCGACTCTACTATACACACATGCTTATAATGACCGTTTGTGTGCTAAATGCCTAAGTGTGATATAAATGTGTGTATAATAGAATCGGTAACGCAGCTCTCATGGTAAAAAGCTGGTTCATCCATTAAAACTCACCCTGTATATCCTCAGAAAATAAAAAATAAAATTCATGTATTTACCCTCTCAAAAAAATTTCTAAATTCATGTATTTACCCTCTCTACATTTATGCCAAGTTTCATTAAAATTGGAATTTTAATGCAATAAATAATCAGTATAAAGAGTGAATTTAAAAAAAAAAATTTTTTTTTCAAAAAATGACTAGCGTAGTTAAATAGAGGTATTTATACTGTACAACTTTTATATAAAACATTTTTTAATATTTTGTTTAGTTTATGAGATATATCAAAAAAAGGCAAAAAATGTCTCTACCTTTGAAGGATGATTTCACCCTTTCAAACCGTTTTATGGCACCAACTAAAAATTTCTAAATTCATGTATTTACTCTCTCTACATTTATGCCAAGTTTCATTAAAATTGGAATTTTAATACAATAAATAATCAGTATAAAGAGTGAATTTTTGAAAAAAATTTTTTTTTTCAAAAAATGACTAGCGTAGTTAAATAGAGGTATTTATACTGTAAAACTTTTATATAAAACATTTTTTTATATTTTGTTTAGTTTACGAGATATATCGAGAAAAGCAAAAATGTCTCAACTTTTGAAGGGTGGTTTCACCCTTCAATAAGAAGCCTAAAGATGGTGCATTCACTACATTAGCAACACCGAAAAAGGTATCTCAATTATTGCCACGCAGTGTATGTACATATCTTTGATCTGTGCACAGAAATTACATTCTCTTTTCAGATACATGCAACGCGTATATACATACACGTATAACACTTGATATGTCATTTTTAAATTTTACAAATTTTACAAATTTGTAAAAAATAAAAACAGATTAGAAAATTAAAACTTTTAATTTTAATTTTCTAATCTGTTTTTATTTTTTACAAATAATATATAATATAGCAATTGATTGAGAAATAATATTGTTTGGCAAATGTTTTAAAACATTTCCGCAATAATTTCTTTAAAGATAAAGAAATCTTTTTAAGACATTTGACGTGAAACGGTTTCCAAAAACGTGTTGAAATCGTGTTCTGGTTCCAGATGTAAAAGACGACAGGATACATTCCACAATTTTTCGGCATATTGATGATTGTTTGCTTTCAGATATGTAGTAGCAACGCCGCAGTTTCTATATACAAAAAAGATAATAAAAACCAATACGATTTTGTACCATTTTCATAGAAAAATAATTTCGTATAGTATATATTCTTACGAATAATAAAGTCCAGTCTCATTGGCAATCTCTTCAGCAACTGAACAATATATTGTTGTTTGTGAACCTTGTATTACATTTTTACATAATCGCGCATACATGTTAAAAAGAAAACTTGCACCTGGAAACACTGTACTGTTGCTATATCGTGATATTTCGGTTGGAATAACACCAGGATGTAAAACGTATGTATTTATGCCGTGAATATTTGCTTCTGAAAATCGAAATCATTGCATAAAAATTGATTTTTGTGTGTTTCTTTTCCATCGTACGTTTCGAATCATTAAGGATTAATAATTATTAAGTATTAACTAGCATATAATAAACTGTTAAAAATATTAAATCGTGATCTATCCCAATCTATAATGTACATATTTCTTTTTTTGACATACTATTCAATCGTCGAGCAAGTTCCTTGGCGAACAGAATGTTTGCTAGTTTGCTTTGTATATAACTTTTAAATGATCCATAAGATCGCTCCAAATTAATGTCATTGAAATCTATGTCAGCAACTATAATGAAATATTTCTGTTACAGTTGTACTTTAAACGACAACGACTAAACGTAACAAAATATATTTTATATTGTATTTCTAAAGTCATCACAATATCAATTTACATACGTAGATATATAAATGATGAGACATTGATTATTCTGCAATTGGGAGAAGATGATTGCATTTTTGGCAATAATAGAAGTGTCAAAAGAAAATGGCCAAGATAATTGACTTGTAGTGTTGTCTCAATTCCGTCCTCTGTCTTTTCGTATGGGTGCCAAGCCACACCAGCATTATTTATGAGTATATGAATAGCTGCTTCGTTTGTCAGCAAGTTTTTAGCACAATCTCTCACGTTTTTCAAACTACATAAATCCAGAAAATAAATCGCAAGCTCACCTACATTATTTTTATATTCATCCTTTTTTATCCTAAAAATAATCATTTATTTACGAATCATATCAATATCTTTTCCAACACGCAAAAATTTAATTAAGATAAATATAGTTTCATAAGGACAGAGAAAAAATGATTTAAATAAAATAATATCCAAGTTAATTGATTCTTATGATACAAGTTTATATATTTACCATGAAGGTGGATTGTTTTTTATATCTTCAACTGCTTCATTTGTCTTTTCTATATTTCTACAAGCTAGAATCACTCTAGCGCCTAAAAGCACACGTTATGAATGTGTTTGAGAGTATATTTTTTATTTATAGGGTTTATTTAGAGTAAAAAAATTTTTATGAAATTGTAAATAAAGTAAAAAACAGAAAAAGTATAATATTTTAGAGAATTAATTAAAGAAATAAATATAATTATATTTCTTATGAAGTATTATTATATAAATATGAAACAACGACATTTGGCATTGTCTCCTAATCAATATAATAAATTTGTATTTTCATTAATGCTATATAACATCTATTTGAATTTTAAAATTTAGGATAACTTAAATTATCATTTCACCTCTCGCATATAAATCTCTGGCAGTCTCCTTGCCGATACCACTACTTGCTCCAGTTATCACAACAGTTTTGCCGTCAAGACGTGCTTTGCTTGTACACATTTTATTGAAGAACATATTTTATGAAGCTCCTTTATTCACGGATGTTACCAATATGCAACTGATTATTTTTATTATAATTCACTTAAACGCTCTATTCAATTTTGCCACGTGCTTGACGTTGTTTGTAGTCACACGCTCGCGTATTTGTCTGTAACTGATTAAAACAGATCTGTCCAACGCTTTGCTTGAAAGCCACTAGGTTCGTAAATGAATCACTTCCCCTTCCGTTCTTCATTTACGGATCTTGGATTACTCTACGGATTACGAGCTAAAGAGTTTCTTGCAGCAAGCGACACAATTGAAATATTTAAATGGTTTCAGTCTTATTTAAAATTCGGCAAATAGAAAGGAACAGTATATGCTTTCTGAAAAATCGCTTCGGTATAGTAGGGATACCGAAGCAGATGTTTTTTCAAAAAGCATAGACAGTTCCTTTTTATTTGCCGATATCTAACAATAAGCGGCGTGTACCAGTATCTTCTCGTTATGGGAATCACTGTGGGTATCCCTCCCACTCTTCACTATCAATGTACGGCCAAAATCGAAATTTAGATTCACTGGCTTGACTTTGAACGGATAACTTTTGACCATAGACTTATATAATAGACTGCACGTTCCGTGAGAGATCCTTGGTCCCGACGCAAGCTGGTCCTAAGTCTTAAGTCCGCAGTCTATTATATGTATAAGTCTACGGGTAGCATCTCGCTTGAAGCTAAGCTGCGTTCGAAAACTTCACTCGGGTGCACACGAGTTTTATCTTTGTTACTTACATAGAATTGAACAAAGACAAAATGATGCCGGTGTGCCCCCGAGTAATGTTTTCGAACGCAGCTTTAGTCGCGCGGCTCCAATTCCAGGGGGTATATATACAATTCTTTTATAATGATTATATTACTGGCGATTCTCGCAGGTTACAGAAATGCTTGACTAATAATGAAACAAATAATAATTTTGTCACATACCCGTTAATACCCTGGTGAAAATAAAATTTAGAACGTAAGTCGAATGTAAGGGAAAGGTGATATAAGAGTGAATAGAACGTCTAAGAAGCGAAAATTGAAACACAGGAGCGTAAAAGAAGCGTAAAAAAATTTTAACGCTTTTTTTTACGCTCCGATTTCAATTTTCGCTTCCTTACGTTTTGTTCACGCTTCTATCACCCTTTCCTTACATTCGACGCTCCAAATTTTATTTTCACCAGGGTAGTTGTTTCACTTCGACGTGACGAATGAAAACCTCGATCCGCGCGCGGTCCGTAATTTCTATATAGATTTCGTTTTCTCCTATCGATTATTGACAATATTTATCACGATGTGCGATAAAAAGTTTCATACCAATAGAAACTTATTGAGATAGCGTCTCGCTTGAAGTTTGTCGCGCGGTTCGAATTAATAAGGAGAGCTCATTCTTTTATAGCGATTCTCTTGTAGCGATACTTGCAGGTTGCAAAAATGCTCGATTATGAGACGAATAATAATTTTATTACATCCGTTGGCAGCTACTTCGCTTCGACATAGTTCACGAAAATCTCGATCCTATCCTCACTTTCCGCACAGATTTCGTTCCTTTTTTCCTTGACTATCAATAGTATTCGCAAATGCGACGCGTGACAAACATTTCGTATCACGAGTACCGGTAGAAACTTATCGAAACTGGCATCTCGCGCGCTTTGAATTAGGCAGCGGCGACACTTTTTTCAATATATATCACATAGATCACGAAAATGCGCGACTATAAAGTGATGAACAATTTCATTACGTATCTACAAGTAACCATGCTGCTTCGATGTAGGAAACAAAGATCTCAATCATATCCAAAATTCATGTATGATTATCAATGTCCTTTCCAAAATAGCACAGAGAATCCAAAAAGAATTCTTTTTAAATTCTCAAATTATGAAATAATTTTCTTTCATCTTATTTCTATTCTAAAAATACTCTTAAAAGTACAAAAAGAATTGGCTTTTATATCATTAATTCTAAGCTCGCATACAAAAGGAATTCTTTTTATACACTTCTATGGAATTTTTCTTTTTAATAAATGTAAACATTACAAAAAATATAAACAATTTAAAAATATAAGTAGCAGAACAACATAATGTTATAAATATGTTACATAATTAAATGCATGCACTAATTTATGCTCCAATAGTACATACGTTTATAATAAAAACATAATTACATGCCTGCACTAAGTTATGCTCTGTTAATACATACGTTTATAATAAAAACCTAGAATAATTACTGTACTGTCTGGTTATATTATCATATACTTATATCGTCATGTCCATAACTGTTTAAGAAAATAATTTTTTTGTAAAACCGGTATTATTATCAAAGATTAAAATGTAATTATTGTATGATAAGATCTCAAAATGACGGTATTGTACGCCGTACGGTATTGACTTCTCGTAATGATAATATTTCTTATTATAATATTTTTTCAATAACCCCTATTCAAATAAAATTACCTAATAATTATAATAAATGTTTTTTTATTAAATTTGTAATTTTAATCTTTATAATTTCATCAGGAGTATAATATATTAAAATATATTAACACTTTGAATGGTTTTTTTGTGTTTTTAATAGAACTTTATATTAGAATACAAGATTATCGTTTCATTTTTTTATATGCACTTATCAAATAAGAATATTACGTAATATAATTTGTATCGGTAGAATTAATGGTGTTATAATTTTCATAAAGCTAAAATATAATTCTATTTTTATATTTTATTTTAATAATTGTTATATAAACATTAATTATGTTAATAATTATAGCATGTCTCCTCTTTTTCCTAAATAGACGTTTCCAAACATAAAAAATTCAATAATTTTATAGATGATTAACATTTTCGGGTTTTCCTGTGTTCTACTTTCAGCAATTATTGATTAGCATTTTTCCTTTTTAAATCCTCATTAACTTTTTCGAGGAAAGCCCGCCATTGTTCGGGTCTATTTTTTGTGTACCATTCCTGCATCTGAACTATCATTTGCTTTTGTATTTCAGTACATTTCTTACATTCAGTCTGCAAAGATTCCAGAATAGTGTCTGAAATTAAAACAAGAAAACCTTGACATATTGTCATTTTAATTTGTAGTAAATATAAAGTTTTACTCTTTCTTTTTTCTCTTTTCCATTTTTCGTTAAAAGTATGAGTGAAATGTAGAAAAATTAAGTTCAAAGAGTGTTTAGCGAGTCAATATTAATGCAGTTTTTATACAAAAAAAGAAGATCAAATGTTACCATCAAATTTTAAAATAATTAAAGAACCTATCCGAAAGTCAACGATACAAAAATCTCTGATAGAAATTTTACCCCCGAAATAATACACAATATTCTTTATGTATGTAGATTTTTCTCTACTTTCATCTTTATTACACATGTATAATTTAATGTTAATTTTTCCTTGGGAAAAAAATTCAAAATATAATATTGCAATTTTGCGATTATTTAATTCTTAAAATTAAATACCTTTAAATCTCTCAAATGAAAACTTATCATTCTTTCAAAATTAATTGAGAGATATTATTTTGTCATTTTCTTTGTTCCTCACTTATACGCAATTAATTATTTTAAAACTATCTAGACACATGTAGACTGTTGAAGATTACTAGCTTTCTAATTGATCAAGAGTCTGTCATAAAAATTTATACTTTGCAATATTTTATACATAGGTATACCTTTAAAGTACTGTGCAGCTTCCGTCATGCATGGCCCAAGTTTCATAAAACAATTGTAGTATTCATCTCGCGTTTTATCGTCCTGAAGAAGACTCTGGATATCGATGTGGTCAAATCGATCAGAGTAAAGTTCTTCCGCGAGAACGCATGCCAGTACGACACTGATAATCATCACGATGTATCGGATCATTGTATCTATAATATTTTCACACCATGAGATACTAAATGATTAATCGATTGCGCATCTTGTTTATGTACTTAGCACGGGATAAAAAATTATCACATGTAGAATAATGGTAAAACTGAGTGACGTATATCTCTAATTGCAAATGAAAAACAGATCGTATTGTAATAATTATTTATTTAATTATTTACCTTGTTTACACCCAGCCGTCCAATCCCGATTATTCTGGAGTGAATTGGATTTAGAGTAACGTTTACACCGGATTGGTCTTACCTCTGTGAAGAGCGAAATAGAAGTGAAATGTCAGGGACCCCAAAAAATTTCACTTCACTTCAGAGTGAATCGGGATTGGAGGCTGAGTAAAAAAGGTCATTGGCCGGTATTTCATATTCATAGTCAGTTCTTATATTTAAGAATCTTAAGTACAGTTTTATGTGGTTCTAAATCAATCACAGAGCCGTATTAGCATCTTAAGATATTACTTAAGACTTGAAATACTTAAGAACTTGAAATAAGAACTGACTATGAATACCGGCTATTGAGGTAGAAATATGAAAATACATTTGAATATAGGATGACTAATACAATAAGTATTTATCCTATAACAAGTTTAAAGTTTCCAGATAGAAATATGCATTATAAATTAAATCCAGATAGACATAACATTATTCTCTTAAATATAGTGTGATATTTTCCGAAGACAATTTTCTTTGTACTTAAAAAATTGTATAATTTAATTTGGGATATAAGAAAATAGCACAGAGAATTCAAAAAGAATTCTTTTTAAATTCCCAAATTATGAAATAAATTTTTTTCCATCTCATTTCTGTTCTAAGAACATTCTTAAAAGTACAAAAAAAAATTTGCTTTTATATCATAAGTTTTAAGCTTTTTCTCAGGTACAAAAGAAATTCTTTTTATACACTATGGAATCTTTCTTGAAAGAATATGAACATTATAAAAGTTATAAATAATCTAAAAATATAAGAACCAAATTGCATCATAGTAAACTGTTACATAATTATACGCATATGCATATGTATATATGCCTGCTCTAATGATACATAATTATAATAAAAAAACTAGAATATCTGGTTATATCATCATATAATTATGTCGTCATATTCAGATCATTTCCATAGCTACTTGAGAAAACAAGTTTTTTGTAGAACCGGTATTATTATCACAGATTAAAATCCACTAAAAAAAATTCTGGTTAAAAACGAACGAGTTATAGTTAATATTTCTCTTAATATGATAATATTTATTATCATAATATTTTCTCAATTATTCCTATTCAATTTTTAAATAAAATTACGTAATAATTATGAAAAATATTTTTCATAATTTTCCGGTTAAAGGGCATAGGGGGATAAGTATATAAAAATTGCCCCCGCAAGTATGAAGTTGATATTGGCGTCGTAAGTTGGTATCCATGTGACCTTGAACTCCTGCAAATATTGACCTTGAAATTATATTTTTAAAGGAGTTATGGAGGAAGAAAGAAAAAAAGAAAAAAATTTCTTTCTCGAAAATGGCTCGATCAATTTTTATGAAAAAAATATATGTTGTAGGTATCAATAATAGTGTTTAAAAGAAAATGTTTTGTAATTTTTGAACAAACAATAGAGCTGAAAAAAATTTTTGAATTAAAAAAAATTTTTTTGTGTTCCTTTAGAGTGACACCTTTAATTTTTTTTGCAAAAACATTGTACTAGTATCTATTTTAACAAATAATTTTTCCAGATTTTTAAAAAATGTAGTTTTGGAGTAAAAAAATGAAAATCATGGTCGTGTCACTTAATGCTCATAGTAACACCTTGTAGTTCCGGTCAAAAAACCTACCGCATATACATATATATATATATGTATATAAACAATTCCGCGACTGCAATGTTAATTATGAATAATATGTTTATTTAAAATAAAAACATAAAAATAAGTCATCTGCAGTTAGCTTATAAGAATAATAGTTTCCAGAATTCACCACGTGGAGGTTGCAGTATGATTTTAAACTTCTCATCGGGGTGCTTTTTGATGTGAGTACCCTCGTCTCTCACAACATGGGATGCCTTTTTTAATATCCTCTTGCCTCGTATATTATCGTATATGTCTAATTGCGCCGCAAATGGATATAGCACCGCCGAAGATCATTCAGATCAGAAAATACAAAAATTATTGCACAGATAACTTGTTTTTATGTTTTTATTTTAAATAAACATATTGTTCATAATTAACATTGCAGTCGCGGAATTATTTATATATATATATATATATATATATATATATGCGGTAGGTTTTTTGACCGGAGCTACAAGGTGTTACTATGAGCATTAGGTGACACGACCATGATTTTCATTTTTTTACTCCAAAACTACATTTTTTAAAAATTTGGAAAAATTATATGTTAAAATAGATACTAGTACAAGGTTTTGCAAAAAAAAAATTAAAGGTGTCACTCTAAAGGAACACAAAAAAATTTTTTTTGAAAAATTCAAAAATTTTTTTTCAGCTCTACTGTTTGTTCAAAAATTACAAAACATTTTCTTTTAAACACTATTATTGATACCTACAACATATATTTTTTTCATAAAAATTGATCGAGCCATTTTCGAGAAAGAAATTTTTTTCTTTTTTTCTTTCTTCCTCCATAACTACTTTAAAAATATAATTTCAAGGTCAATATTTGCGGAAGTTCAAGGTCACATGGATATCAACTTACGACGCCAATATCAACTTCATACTTGCGGGGGCAATTTTTACATACTTATCCCCCTATGCCATTTATACTATTGTATAATTGAATCGAAAATATAATATATATTAAAATTAAAATATTTTTGTTTGTTTTCTTATTTGATAGAATTTTATATTAGAATACAAGATTATCGGTTTATTTTTTTATATGTACTTATTAAATATTACATGGTATAAAAATAAATAAGTAATATAATTTGTATCGGAAGAATTAGTGGAGTTATAATTATGAAAAACATTTTACAAAGCTAAAATCAATATTGTATTTCTACATTTTATTTTTATGTAATTGTAATACAATTAATTGTAAAATACATTGATTATGTTAATAATTATAGATTATGTTTATACATTATGTAGATAATGTTAGAATTCTTTCCTTCCTAAAGAGATGTTTCCGAACATAAAGGTTTAATAATTATAGATAATTAACATTTTCGATTCTTCCATGCCCTGCTTTCAGCAACTCTTGATCTTCTTTTTTAAGTTGTTCTAGACCTTACGATAAAAGCTTCCCATTTTTCAGGACTATTTTTTAGATACCAATCTTCTATTGCAGACACGATACGCTTTTGTAATTCAGTACATCTCTTACATTTAGTTTTGTAAGCTTCCACAAAATTCTCTGAAATTAAAATAAGAAACTTTGACATATTGGCATTTTAATTCGTAGTAAATATAAAGTTTTACTCTTCTTTTTTTCTCTTTTCCATTTTTCGTTAAAATTAATAAGTGTGAGTGAAATATAGAAAAATTAAGTTTTTTCAAAGAATGTTTGGTAAGTTAATATTAATGTAGTTTTTATACAAGAAAAACTAAATGTCTCCGTCAAATTTAAAAAAAAATAAAAAATCTATCAAAAGTCAACAATACAAAAATCTCTGCCCGGAATAATACGTAATATTATTTGTGTATGTACAATAGGATATCTACTTTTACTTTTGTTATACTTTAATGACACAATCTTTGAATAATTTAATCTTTAAATAATGTTAATTTTCTCTTGAAAAAAATTTAAAATATAACATTATTGCAATTTTTACAACGTTCCAATTCTTTTAATTATCCTTTAAATCTCCTGAATGAAAATTTATATTTATTTTACTATTCTTTCAAAATTAACTAAGGGATATTATTTTGTCAATTTCTTTGTTTCTCACTTATACGCAGTTATTTCAAAACTACAGACATATCTAGAACTTGAAAAATATTAAATTTGATCAAGAATCTGTCATAAAAATTTATTCATTTCAATATTCTATATATAGATATAGTTAGTATTGGTCCGTAATCTATATATGTATAGATATACATATAGATATACCTTGGAAAAATTTTGCATCTGGCATCGCGCATGATCCAAGTCCCATAAAACATTTATAGACTTCGTCTAGCTTTTTTTCGTCCCGAAGGATACTGTCGACATCAATGCTGTCAAATTCAACAGAGTAAAATTCTTGCGCGAGGACGCACATCAGTACAACACTGATGATCGTCAGGATGTAGCTTGATCGAACCATTGTATCAATTTTCATACCAACTCATGAGATACTGAACGATCAATCGATCGCGCATCGTATTTATATGTTTAGCGCGAAATAAAAAATATGTAAAATAATGCTAAAACTAATAGTATCTAATTAAAAAAAAAAAATGTAAAAAATCATGACATAGTAACTATATTGTTTGTTTCAGCTGGAAACATGAAAATACATTTGAATATAGAATAGTCATCCTATTAACATTTATATAACCGGTTAAAGATTTTAAATAAAGATATGCGTTATTCCAGATTAATTCCAAACGTATAATTTTCTTAAATGCGCAGTGTGATAACTTGCAGTGTATAATTTTCTTTGCATTTATAAAGTTATATAATATATAAAAATATCCCGCACACAGAGATAGCATAGAGAATCCAAAAAGAATTCTCTCTGAAATCCCAAATTATGAAATAAATTCTTTTTCTATCTCATTTCTAAAAACATTCTTAAGAATTCAACAACTTTAATAACCAGTTCTAAGTTTTTTTTCGGATACAAAATATATTCCTTTTATCTTTCTTTGGAAAACTCTTCTATGGAATTTTGATAGGATCTCTCATCGTTTAGAATAGATTATGTTAATTTATAAATAACTTAAAAAGCGAATCTTTGATTTGAGTGACGATCATCTATACTATTTGCAATTCCATAGCCAATTTACCTAATTGGTCATTTAGCAATGACCGTACCCATCTCAAGAGCATCTCAATACGATCTTGAATTACAAGATTGGATTATTTCCATCCGTAATAAACTTTAAACAAGTTCGCGCTTCGAATTTAAGCGGGTCCCCGGTGAAAATAAAATTTAGAGCGTAAGTCGAATGTAAGGGAAGGTTGATAGAAGCGTGAAGAAAACGTCCAGGAAGCGAAAATTGAAACGTAAAAAAATTTTAACGCTTCTTTTACTCTCCGGTGTTTCAATTTTCGCTTCCTAGACGTTTTGGTCACGCTTCCCTTGCATTCGACTTACGCTCTAAATTTTATTTTTACCACCCAGTGAGAAATGACGATCGAAAAGACATCGATGCGATATCGATTCGACCAACCATTTCTTACTGGGCAGAGGCATTGCACCGTCACATATTTCTTGCACGCGACTGTGCACGGCATTTGTTTCTTCTCACAAAAATTGCGTAACTAGACGAAACGTTCTTTTGTCAGTTTTGCGAGAAGTACCGTAGCATCGTAGCAGCGGTTGCATTTCTCCGCGAATCCCTCGAGCCGCATCCACCTTTTAAGGTGCCGTCGTGCCGAAAGTGCCCCGCTTGAACGTCGCGCCAATGAACGCGTGGAGTGACGAGCCCGCGAAATCCAAGGGCACGCCGCGGCGCAGCGCGCGCATTCGGACATCTTGGCAGCGGAAGGACGCTATGGATGTGTTCGGCTCGTCGAAAGCACGCGCTCCGAAGGGCGACGGTGAGCATCGGTTTTACGTCTGTGCTATTGCGGCTGCATTGAGATAGACTGTTTGCTTGCTCGATTGGTATCGCTTGCGGTGAATCGCATGATCTGCGCGCGGTCGTAGAAAGAACCCCTCAGGTGATTTCTCTCTCTCTCTCTCTCTCTCTCTCTCTCTCTTTCTCTCTCTCTCCTGCAACTCGATTCATTTTGGCGTTTTGGCGTTATGTATGGGCGCTAGCGCTTCGGCATACATGGTGGATAATCGTCGTACTAACTGCGCGCCGTACACTGCGAGCCGCTGTCAATCGGAAAGCGGAGATTTTCATGTGACGATCGGTCCTAAATCTCGGTCACCGCGCCGAGTCACCTTTTTTTTTCTGCCATCCATGACTTTGAGAGAACTTTGATAATCACTCCAATCATTTTTACATGCTTATAAACTTGCATACATCTAATGAATGGACCTGTCGGAGTAAACTAGAATCAGGAATGTACAAACATCTGTCATCGAGAGCTTTATTCATCCTTAAATTCATCTATTCGCTTACATTATCTCCTGTCTGTAAAGTGTTTAATTATTGAATAATTATTTTTCATAAAAACGTAATGCAGAATACTCAGAGAAAAGAAGCGAAGCGAAGTGAAGTGCGAGTTGTACTGCGACTGGCTGCCCACATCTTTAGTAGCTGATACATTGTAGCCTGCATAGAAGTAGCATTTCTATACTGTGCCTATCCTGACTCTATAAATGTTTAAGCCTGGTAGTTAGCTATTGCAAAGTACATTGGATCCTTTCTTTTTTTTGGCAAGGTGCAGTCTGCTTTATCTTTCAGATCTAGAGGTCACGGGTATCTCCCGTAGTGGTCGCGTGAGGAAGAAATCCTCCAAGCTCGTTGACTTTGAATCCGACGATCTTACGGAAAATAAGCTCAAGCGACAGAAGGTGCAGCAGCAGCAGCAACAACAGCAGCAACTGCAGACTCAGCAACTCTTGGATCAGTATGAAGTACAACAGCAAGTCGTGCCTGTGCAATCCACGCAAGCGAGTAATGTCGGGCAACAGAAGAAGAACTTGGGCTCGAATCATGCGCAACAAAGGCTCAAGATGGAAACCTTGTCTGATAACGAGGGACAGTCATCCAGTTCGGAATCGGATGATCCTTCTGCGATAAATGAGGACGAGAGATACAGTATGGACTCTGGGAGTGACACGGAAGTAGATCCTCTTATGATCGACGAAAGAGAAATGGGATTCAGGAAGCTAGAGCCACCACTAGGTCAGGAAACATCACAGGCAAATAGTTTATATATGCTCGAAAAATG